>OX493265.1:51489427-53989427 GCA_950370525.1 Bellardia bayeri | reverse complement strand
TAAGGCAAAGTAAACAAAATATTCATTAATATTTTTGCGAATAAAAAACAAAAAGCTTGCAGGACCAGATATCCAACTGGATTTAAAAAAAAACGGAAATTTAGCTTGAGATTTCCCTTTAATTTCAATATCTTGGAAACGCATTTGAAGATCAGTTAGCATTTTAACACTTACAAGGTCACTGTGATATAAAGAAAGTTAAGTTTTCTTATGACTAAATAAGCCTCTTTATAAGAAGTTAACTTGTCTTCAATTTCATTTTCTAGCTCATCTTTAGACGAGCTTTCCATCATTTCTTCGGAAGCTATTAACATTTCAGTACTAATGCTTTCCACATCTTCATCATTAATAACACACAGTTATTATCTAAATTGACATGTATAATCTTCGACTTCAACTTGTAAATGGCTCTGAACTCGATGATAGTGGAAGCTCATCTACTGCAGTCCAACAGCCATCATAATTTGGGATATGATTTTCTCTAAAACCAGCTTTTCTCAAGCAATTTTTCACTATGAAACTGTACGGTTATGGGGAAATAAAATGTCATACATCGTGGAAAAAAGTGTCCGCGTTCTGTTATGGGAGGGTTGTCCGCTTAAGAGGGAAATAATTTTAATGTCCCTTACAATTTTTTTGGTACTGAAAAAAAATGTCCTGTATTTCGAATAGACTATGAAAGACACAGATTAACAAATTTGTATTTTTTTTTTCTTGTTCGCAAAATACAATGAATAATTTGAATGTCGAGTTATTACAAACGAAACAATCAAAAGTATGTAACTGTCAATATTTAAGTTAGTTTTGTTAAAGCACGACTTTGACAATTTTCTAGTAGTACGATTAAGTTTAAGCCATTATTTGTGTTGCAAGATCCATTAATCTTCAATAAAAAAAAACAAAACACCAATGCTTTTTAATATTGTTTTTATTAATTCCATATTTAATATAAGTATGATTTGAATAAATTACATTAATTTAATACCAATAAATACGATCTTTCAAAAGCATTTTTTTTACAAATTTAGCGCGGCTTGCGTTTGTTTTTGCTAACAGTTTTGAAGAATCCGACATGTCCAACTCATCTTCGTTAGGATTCCATTTTTTTTTGGTTGTAATTTTTCGGCAGTAGTTTTGGACGCATCAAACGTTTACCGTTTTTGGGTTTTTGAGATTTTGGTTTATTTGTTAGAGACAAGTTACCAATAAGTTCCATCAGTTCTGTGCGGTATTTATACATTGAAGACAATTGCGTATATATCGATGCATCCACTTCCATTTTGTCGTCGGCTAGATAGTCGGTAGGACATTGTTGATGTGCTATACGCAATTCTATTATCCTTATCAATTCATCAGTGAGGGCCAATTTTTCCGTAGCCCACTTTAAGACTTGACTCTTTTTGCGTGGCATACGTTCTTTGTAAAAGAATATACAAAAATCTAAACTTTCACCAGCTTCGCGTGTCACTTTAATGCCGGGCGCATTTGTGCTCAGTGACAACGAAAAGCGATTGGCCAATTCGGAGACTTTGCCTATGTAATTGCCCATTTGTAAACTTTTTTTTTAATTTTTAAACTTTTAATATAATTTTAATAAGCGAGATCCTCACAGCTTGGCTCTGAATGCGCAAATAAATGATCTGTTGAAAATGTTGTCAATTTTATATACGTAAGTACTTCTGCTTGAAATTATGTTTAATGCCAATTTATTGCTAAATTTCGCAGCCATTTTAAATTCTTTGTTTAAAACCGCCATAAAATTTCAATATTAATGTTATGTTATGTTTAACTACCTGTGAATTTATTTCGCGTTTGCCAGGTAAAACCGAACATGGAAAAACCAAGCCGCATTTCCATAAACAGCGTATGGAATGCGGCTTGGTTTTTCGCATATGGATGTACATATGTATGTATGTAGGATATTCGCAGAAAATCTTAATTATGGTCTGAGGGCAATGAGAACAACTACAAACATATGATGATACACCAATACCTCATTTTGCGTCGGGGTTACGTTCCAAAAAAAAAAACACAACGCAAATTGAAACGACGCAAAGTGAATTAAAATTTTCTATAGCAAACCATGTAAAGAACGAAGAACGGTTCCAGGATTACGAAAATACTAATTCGTCGGTTTTCTTTCACAAAGAATTGGTCCAATGTTTGCTGAACAGTTTTTTTATTTTTCAACGTAAATTAAATTTCCTTGTAGCAAATGTCTGTATTGCTACCACTAGCATTATCGTTGGATAATGATTTACTTTTTATGTCATCTTATTTTTTGTTAGCATAATGCCGTATTAGTATGATTTCTGGATAACAATTTCTGGGCCGATTTTTGGCATACATATAAATGTCCCGTGTAAAATTTTGGATCGGTATCATTATTTATATGGTGAATATGGTCAAATATGAACGAAATTTACAAATTTCTGTAGAATGATTTTTGTGTATATGCAAATGATCTTTGCAAAATGTTGAGCCGATACCGATATTTGTATATAAAGATGACTTTTTCGGATGGATGGAGCGACCATAATAATATTTAGTACAACAATTTATATATCTATAAGAATTATTTGTGTCGAATTTTAACCTGGTACCAGATTTATACGTATTTAAGTGAATTTTAGATGTGTACTGTATATGGGGCATATGGTCAAACATGGACCGAACGAAATGGAGATCGTCGTGGATATATTAGCATTGGCCGACAAGAGGTAAATTATACAAGTCCATCGAAAAGATCATTCCTTAAGGAGTGCATACGTCAAATCTACATTATGAATGCCACTAATTTCACTTCCTGCTGAATACAATAAAATTGTCATCTGGCACAGACTGAATAATTTAATGAGGCCAGCAAGAATTACGGTTGAACAGGCTGCTATTCAAAAAGTCAAACGAAAAATTAAACTGCCAAATTCAAGTCCCCAGACGATCAAATTTCATTTGCCGTCAGATTTCTTTACAAAAAGTAAATAAAAATTAAAATAAAAGTAAACTAATTACACTCTTGTCCAATACTAATTAGCTGATTTCCCAATAATTCTATTTTTTTCTTTTTTATGGAGGCATCAAGACGCAGGAGCTTTTCTTCTTTTTCTGTTTTCCTTTTGTAAATTTCAAGACGTTACTCTTCTATTAGCTGTCTCCTTTTCTGATAATTAGATATATCTTTCAAATATCCCTTTATGGATTTGGAATAACTGCATCGTTCTTGTAGTACTGCAAATCGTCATTAACGTCTGGTTCTGTGGTGGAAGCTGTAGACATCACCCTTGTCGAAACAGTAGGTAAACCGTCATTAACGTTTGATTCTGTTATGGAAGTTAAAATTAAATTTTCCGAGCTAGCATTGTGTGTTCCTTGTTCAACTGGGTACGCCGGAACTTGCAATTCTTCTGCGAATCCTAACTCATCACCAGTCGGGTTTACCTGCTTTTCAAATTCTAATAAATTAGCCACAGCTTCTTCCAATGGAGACAACGAAACCTGTTTATAAACTCCTCCTCCTGTTGCTCTACATTCTGCTTTATTGTTTACCAGCTTCTTTTTTACTTTGGACTTCAAGTCCTTCCACACCTTTAAGTTGTATTAAATAAATTTTTTAATAAAATTTTAACCATCACCGTCACGAGCTGGAGGTCCAAGCGGATTCAATTTTTCTGCAATTTCTCTCCAAAAGCTATTGAAATTTAAGGGTTTTATGCCCTTACGAAAACCCTTAGCATAAACAGGCGCCTTTTCCATTTCGGAAACTAAAGTTTCAAACTGTTGCATTGTTGTTATTTTCATTTTTAATTTATTTAAATTAGAGTCGTTTTAATCTCGTCACTTAAAATGGCGACGACAAAAAATAAATGTTCCTTTGTCGTTTTTATTATCGTTTCAAATTAGGTAATAACGTTTCAATTTCGATAATTGTCGATAACGCCAACGGTGATGCCAAATTGTCGTTTTAAAACTACAACGCCAACGATAATAGGGCCGAATATATCTTATAGTTTACGAGATATTCGCATTTGAATATTAACAGCGTTATGCATAATAAAAAGTTGGTAACAGTTTATAAACTAGCTGCTAACTAGAATACAGATTTGACTTGGCACTTTCTTGGCAAAATGTTTATTCATAAACAATTTGCAAACGTCTGCTAACTTTAAAAAAAACAACTCTGAAAATGAATGATGCCACTACTAAAATTACTATTTTTGTTTATATCATCCCTGAATTTAACATTTAAAGTTTGTTTTCCCTCCATAACAAAATAAAAATTTGCAAAGCTAAACAGCTGTTTATAAAAAGATGGCCAGTATTTGGTAACACGCTAACAAGTTTAGTAGTTTGTTAAACGTAGTTTGTTTGCACATTATAGTTAAACTCTATGCTAACTTCATGCCAATTTTTTATTATGCATAACGCTGTAAATTTTTAAAGTTTTGTAGTCACCTAGTCTGGTTTTTTGCTAATAACGGATTCAAATGCTTCCTGATTTTTTCTAAATAAGTTTTTGTTGATTACTAACAATTTTATAAATCTAGTAAAAAATTAATTGTTAGAAAATCATCTCAAAGTTAAAAATTATATGCATTTTAAATTAATAAATGTTAAAAGAGTGAGTTTCCACCATTTTTTGGCATAAAAAGCTACTCATATTATTTTTACGATATAAGAAGACTTATAACGTGTATACATACATACATACATACATACATACATACATACATACATACATATATTTTCGAAAAACTAACTGAAAAGCAAATATTTTCTATGAGAAAGATATTAAATAGCTTTGTTACCGAGGGGACCAGAGTCATTACAAATTTAGCGATTTTGTATGTAAAATTCGAATACAAATTGGCTATACCAATTTGCAGAATAATTAAGAACATATTGGGCCTTATAAAATCGATTATTATTTTTCGATTATGCGACTTAAAAATATTTGCCCTAAAGTTGAATTTTACATATAAAATAGCTGGGTAACAAAGATTTTTAATATTTTTTGCATAAAAAATATTTGTTTTGAAGTTTATGAAGCTTTATGACAAAAAAAAAACACGTATAAGTCTTTTCAAAAATTTCCTAAATTTTGGCAAAAAAAAAAAACTATTGTGGTGTAGGGTATAAAAATCGGAAATCGGAATTACCAAAAGCCAGACTATAAGAGATATACAGTGTAATCTCTCTTAAGCGGACGCCTAAGGGACTGACGAATTTGTCCGCTTATGAGAAGTGGCCGTTTATGAGAGAAGCACAAAAAGAGTAATCAATAATCTGTAATATTGTACACTTTTATTTCCAAAACAAAAACATACATAAATACAAGTAAGAAAGTATAGTCGGTCAAGCCCGACCATATAATACCCTACACCCAGTATATCAATAAAACAGTTTTTCAGATATGTGCGCTATATGGGAGATATTACCTCTTATGGACCGATCATCAAAAATTTAGTGCCATGACTTCCGTGAATATAAATATTATGTGTGTTAAACCTTATCTCGATATAAATACGTTTAAAAGATTTATGGAGGTTAAAGTGAATTACGAAGAGGGTCTTATATGGGAGTTTTGACTATTTATGAACTGACTATTATAAAATTAGGTGTCATCCTATTTGTACATAAGAAACTCATTTTTGTTAAATTTTATTCGGAAGTGGGCCTTATATGAGAGCTACGACTAATTATCTACCATATTATATGTATATGTAAGGAACATATTTGTGTTCAATATTATTTCGATACCAACATTTTTAAAAGAGTTATTCTCTTTTAAGTGATTTTTGGAAGTGGGCCTTATATGAGAGCTACGACTAATTATGGACCGATCGTCATAAAATTCTACCATATTAGAGAGGTAGGAACATATTTGTGTTCAATATTATTTCGATACCAACATTTTTAAAAGAGTTATTCTCTTTTAAGTGATTTTTGGAAGTGGGCCTTATATGGGTGCTACGACTAATTATGGACCAATCATCATAAAATTCTACCATGGTACGAATCATATTTGTGTTCAATATTATTTGGATACCTTATATGGGAGCTACGACTAATTATGGACCGATCTTCACGAAATTTGTAAATGTTATTTAGCTTCATTTATTACTCATATGTGGTAAAATTTGTTTGCAAACTTGCATAATTCAAAGGTTTATGACCAGTGAACCCCAATTTCGGGAGGACATTTGTATGGGAGACAGGTGAAATAATGGACCGATTTCCACCAGTTTAAGTCCCATCCATCCTTGGGCTGAAAATATATCACATACAAAATTTTATCGAAATATATTTTAAAATTGCGACCTGTACTCTGCGCACAAGCTTTACATGGACAGCCAGCCAGTCAGCCAGACGGACGGACGGACATCGTTAAATCGCTTGAAAAAGTGATTCTGAGTCGATCGGTATACTTTAAGGTGGGTGTTGGAGCAATATTTCTGGGCGTTACAAACATTAGCACAAATCCAATATACCCTCCCCACTATTGTGGTGTAGGGTAAAATAAATAGAAGACAAAATAAACAGAATTTTCATTATGCAGGACCAGATATCCAACTGGATTTAAAAAAAAAACGGAAATTTAGCTAGGCGAGATTTCCCTTTAATTTCAATATCTTGGAAACGCATTTGAAGATCAGTTAGCATTTTAACACTTACAAGGTCGCTGTGATATAAAGAAACCCCTTTAAGTTTTCTTATGACTAAATAAGCCTCTTTATAAGAAGTTAACTTGTCTTCAATTTAATTTTCTAGCTCATCTTTAGACGAGCTTTCCATCATTTCTTCGGAAGCTATTAACATTTCAGTACTAATGCTTTCCACATCTTCATCATTAATAACACACAGTTATTATCTAAATTGACATGTATAATCTTCGACTTCAACTTGTAAATGGCTCTGAACTCGATTAACGATATCGGAGAACTGAGTAAGCGCTGATAGTGGAAGCTCATCTACTGCAGTCCAACAGCCATCATAATTTGGGATATGATTTTCTCTAAAACCAGCTTTTCTCAAGCAAGTTTTCACTATGAAACTGTCCGGTTATGGGGAAATAAAATGTCATACATCGTGGAAAAAAGTGTCCGCGTTCTGTTATGGGAGGGTTGTCCGCTTAAGAGGGAAATAATTTTAATGTCCCTTACAATTTTTTTGGTACTGAAAAAAATGTTCTGTATTTCGAATAGACTATGAAAGACACAGATTAACAAATTTGTATTTTTTTTTTCTTGTTCGCAAAATACAATGAATAATTTGAATGTCGAGTTATTACAAACGAAACAATCAAAAGTATGTAACTGTCAATATTTAAGTTAGTTTTGTTAAAGCACGACTTTGACAATTTTCTAGTAGTACGATTAAGTTTAAGCCATTATTTGTGTTGCAAGATCCATTAATCTTCAATAAAAAAAAACAAAACACCAATGCTTTTTAATATTGTTTTTATTAATTCCATATTTAATATAAGTATGATTTGAATAAATTACATTAATTTAATACCAATAAATACGATCTTTCAAAAGCATTTTTTTTACAAATTTAGCGCGGCTTGCGTTTGTTTTTGCTAACAGTTTTGAAGAATCCGACATGTCCAACTCATCTTCGTTAGGATTCCATTTTTTTTTGGTTGTAATTTTTCGGCAGTAGTTTTGGACGCATCAAACGTTTACCGTTTTTGGGTTTTTGAGATTTTGGTTTATTTGTTAGAGACAAGTTACCAATAAGTTCCATCAGTTCTGTGCGGTATTTATACATTGAAGACAATTGCGTATATATCGATGCATCCACTTCCATTTTGTCGTCGGCTAGATAGTCGGTAGGACATTGTTGATGTGCTATACGCAATTCTATTATCCTTATCAATTCATCAGTGAGGGCCAATTTCTCCGTAGCCCACTTTAAGACTTGACTCTTTTTGCGTGGCATACGTTCTTTGTAAAAGAATATACAAAAATCTAAACTTTCACCAGCTTCGCGTGTCACTTCAATGCCGGGCGCATTTGTGCTCAGTGACAACGAAAAGCGATTGGCCAATTCGGAGACTTTGCCTATGTAATTGCCCATTTGTAAACTTTTTTTTTAAACTTTTAATATAATTTTAATAAGCGAGATCCTCACAGCTTGGCTCTGAATGCGCAAATAAATGATCTGTTGAAAATGTTGCCAATTTTATATACGTAAGTATTTCTGCCTGAAATTATGTTTAATGCCAATTTATTGCTAAATTTCGCAGCCATTTTAAATTCTTTGTTTAAAACCGCCATAAAATTTCAATATTAATGTTATGGTTAACTACCTGCGAATTTATTTCGCGTTTGTCAGGTAAAACCGAACATGGAAAAACCAAGCCGCATTTCCATAAACAGCGTATGGAATGCGGCTTGGTTTTTTCATGTTCGGTTTTACCTGGCAAACGCGAAGTAAATTCGCATATGGATGTACATATGTGTGTATGTAGGATATTCACAGAAAATCTTAATTATGGTCTGAGGGCAATGAGAACAACTACAAACATATGATGATACACCAATACCTCATTTTGCGTCGGGGTTACGTTCCAAAAAAAACACAACGCAAAGTGAATTAAAATTTTCTATAGCAAACCATGTAAAGAACGAAGAACGGTTCCAGGATTACGAAAATACTAATTCGTCGGGTTTCTTTCACAAAAAATTGGTCCAATGTTTGCTGAACAGTTTTTTTTTTCAACGTAAATTAAATTTCCTTGTAGCAAATGTCTGTATTGCTTCCACTAGCATTATCGTTGGATAATGATTTACTTTTTATGTCATCTTATTTTTTGTTAGCATAATGCCGTATTAGTATGATTTCTGGATTACAATTTCTGGGCCGATTTTTCAAAATCCAGTTGTTTTTTGGCATACATATAAATGTCCCGTGTAAAATTTTGGATCGGTATCATTATTTATATGGTGAATATGGTCAAATATGAACGAAATTTACAAATTTCTGTAGAATGATTTTTGTGTATATGCAAATGATCTTTGCAAAATGTTGAGCCGATACCGATATTTATAAGATATTTGTATATAAAGATGACTTTTTCGGATGCGGGATTAATGGCGGGAGATATGACCAATTATGGAGCGACCATAATAATATTTAGTACAACAATTTATATATCTATAAGAATTATTTGTGTCGAATTTTAACCTGGTAACTATATTTGTACCAGATTTATACGTATTTAAGTGAATTTTAGATGTGTACTGTATATGGGGCATATGGTCAAACATGGACCGAACGAAATAAACTTTCGTTTTGCGATTTCTTTTTATATGCCACTTATTTTTGCCGAATTTTTTATTAATATTCCAATTTTATAGGCATTTATCATTAAGCCATATTTCGGAAACATATTTGTATTAGAAATAATGGACCGATACTTACTATTTTGCTCACAGAATCTTATTTTGTCATAGAAATAACGTGTACCAAATTTCATGGCAATATATCCCATGAAATGCTTAAGAAAAATGCTTAAAAATATAAAATTTTAATGGAGGGTGCTTTACATATTGGTCCATAACTCTGGTTCTACTATACCGATTTTGCTGATTTTGAATACCAAACTGCTTTGGAGAATTATAAACGGTTTTTTGTAAACTGTGTTGATTTTAGTTGTGTATTTTGGACGTGTTTTACACTCAATCGACTTAGGATTTCATAAGGATCATATACTTTGTTGGGTCTCAGATTAATATTTCTCAGTGTTACACACGGAATGACAAACTTACGTATGGTGGTGGAGGGTATAAAAAGAACACATTAAGGGGAATGCACATTTTAAGATCATTTGTCTATAAAGAAATTTAATTATAAAAATATTTTAAATTTGTCTATCAAAATTGTTTTATAATTTCTTTTTAAAATAACTAATGCATTTAATAACTCATCTTACATCGACTTGTTATTTTACTGGCAAAGTTTCCGTCATTCGCGTTATAAAGATTTGAGATTATCCGGTTTGCATTTGCTTCAATTGTATTTTTGGTTTTAGAGTCATTAATCAATGACATCAATATCGTTCTTTAACTTTCCATATTTTTGAAATGATATACTTATATGTACATATATATGTAGATAATAGCTGTTCATAAAGAATGTTAATATACCTACTTAAACCTAAATAGAGTTTAAAACGTCTACTAATATTTGATGAGGGCAATAATTCCACTTTTTAAGTTTTTATTATTAGAGAAAAATTCTTATTATTTCGGC
This sequence comes from Bellardia bayeri, assembly GCA_950370525.1. NCBI lineage: Eukaryota > Metazoa > Arthropoda > Insecta > Diptera > Calliphoridae > Bellardia > Bellardia bayeri. Next base: position 53,979,170 of record OX493265.1, on the reverse strand, counting down.
TTGAGTTCATTTATAATTAATAATTAGAAGAATAATGAGTATTGCACAATGTTTTTTTTTCGTTTATTTTTTTCCGTTAAGTATTTTAAAATTTTGTTGATTTTTAATTTTTAAACACCCTAGTTAGATAAAAACATATTTAACCCTGCTGTTAGGTTAGAAAAAACTTACAAATCTTAGGTTAAGGAACCATTTGGTCCATAATGCACTTTTCATGCAAAATAATAATTTTATCTTATTCAATGTAACTATTTTGGTTCAATAATTTCTAAAGTAAGTATTTGACATATCAAAAACATCCTCTAAATATTTGACATGAATTTACATTCACTTGGTAATGAAAAAATAATTTTGGGATTTCCCATTTTTGCAATGAATTTACATTCACTTGTTGTTTTGTAATGTTGAAAATTATTTTGGGATTCCCCGTTTTTATTTTTGTCGTGAAGAAGCACAGATACGTGCAGTACTTCTTTCAGTTTGAAAGTTTCTTTGAATAGTCCGGTAGTGTTTTTGTTACGAAATGGCGCAGTTGAACGAAGAAGAGATACGTGAAATTCTCAATGAAGAAAGTGAATCTGATATTTCCGATTCGGAGACGGATTTAATTTCGGACTGTTCATCTGAAACAGAAAGTGAACAGGAAACCATCTCAGTTGAAGCTAGCTCTGTTGATCGTCTTTTTTATTGCTAAAAACAACATGGAATGGAGAGCGACTCCATTACCTCAGTCTATTAGAACTGGGGCTGAGAATATTATCAAAACACAAGCAGGCCTACCTCGATTTGGAGTGTCTAGATGCGATGACATGCTGTCTGCATGTCGTATTGGACTTGACAGAAGCCTTGAAAAGGCAAAATATAACAGGCGAGAATTTCTTTTCCACATTTGAGCTGGCAAAATAACTTTATGAAAGAAAGCTAACATATGTGGGAACCGTGCGCAAAAATAAAACTTTCATTCCTCCAAAAGTACTAACTCTCAAAAAACTCCCTTTGTACACGCCTACATTTGCATTCAATAATATTGCGACATTAGTATCATACATAAGTCATAAAAACAAAGCAGCGATATTGATTAGTACAATGCACAAAGGTGATGCAGTTGATGAAATTGGATCTAAGAAAAAACCAGAGATTGTTTCTTATTACAATTCGACAAAAGGTATGCTAGTTTTTGATCACCTATAATTTCTAATGGTTTGTTTCTTTTAGGTGGTGTGGATACTGCTGATCAAATGATTGGCTCCTACTACTACGACTAGGTGGAGGAGTAGGTGGACAGACTGCCACAAGGGGCGGGTCACGTATGGTTTCATACGTGACGCTACGTTTGTACTCGGACGCCCTGACTTTGGCTTTGGCCTTAGTCTGGGATTTATACTGACGGGACACGGCTCACTCAATGCATTCTTGCATGAGAGAGGCCTGTCCAATACTGCGGACTGTAGGTGTGGCGGTGGGACAGAGAACTGGGAGCATGTACTTACGGAATGCTCACTATATAACGATATTAGGGACCTAGATGGTATGGGCTTCACTCGTACCGGGGTGGGCTGGGATTATAGTAGGAGCTTGTACGATGATCGGACCTTAGGTAGATTGCGGGAATTCGCCCGTATGGCGTTTAGTAGGAGGAGAAACGTTAGGATAGTGGAGGCTGAAGTCTAGGCGACTATTCGATGGCGTCGTACGCGTGATATCGCGGAAAGCTGACCGCTACGCATTTATGCTGTCGTGGGCCGCTTTGGTTGCTGTTGGTGGATTGTCGCTTCCATTGCTGTTGTCTCGCGGTTATCCTGCGGTATAGTATGTTGGGGTGCTTGTCAGACGAAACTCTCTTTGGGGGTTGCGGCTGGCAAGTATCTTGGCGCTGTAGTGCGGGCTGGCTGGGACGGACTGTGATGGGAGGTTGGTTCTTCTTGGACTGATACTCGACATGGCTTTGTTAACGGTTTCGATTGGTTTCCTTGTTCTGGTTTGGTTGCTGCGTCATCTTGATGACCTTGGGTCTACCCGTGAGGGTGACCGTTGTTCATTGTTGTCTTGGTTGTTCGTGTTGTCCTTTGCTGGTGTCACACATGTGGCCAAAGTGTCGCTCGTGAGGGCGGCTGTTCAATGTCTGTTGTTTTGCCTTGTACACTTTTTGTTGATGTTTGTTGATTGGCGGAGAAAAGTCGACCAGTGCCGGACTATTTGGAGTCCTACTGGTAGTAGCTAGTTTTGTTTAGCTACGAGGTCTGACCGGAGACTAATTCTGGTACCACGGGAGTCAGTGGCCCATGGAACTACGGTTCCATACTGGCTATTGGTTGAGGCCCTTCGGGGAGTAACGTGGTGGCTGTGGTTTACACCCAAATCGCGGGGAGAGCGCAAGCTCGGTGTGGAGTTGCATTGCAACCGGGTGCCGTGACCCATAGATCGGAAGGAGTTTTAGATGGGCTCCGCTCTTTGCCAAAGGGGAAGATGTGTCCAAATACACAAATTCGAATTGGTACTCGTGCATGGCATTGGTCCTGTACCGGGGCGTTGGTGGACGCATTGTATTTACCCGGTGTTAAGAGCACCGTGAGTTTGGGCCTCCGGGCAGGTACTCACGTTAATCACTAGGACTCTGTCCAGGTATGTAAAACTATAGTTTATTAATGTTTGTGTCGTTTTATGTGTTTTTGTCCAATTGTACCGTGTTTTGTTTATGTGTATTTTTAGAATGAGCTTAACAAGTGTAGTTGTGTTTCGTGGATCAGTACTTTTGCATGGCAAAGCGTTGCAAAAAGTTGTTAATGAGAAGTTATTAACCAAAGTGTGCAGATTAATAAGAAACTAATCTTTTTTGTCCGAATCCACACGTTTTTGAAAAAATCAAATTTTTCTAGTACTATATGTGTTTAGTCGTGCTGAGCTGGTTGACATTTGAAGCAACAACAATTGCTCAGGAGACGCCGTACAACAGCACATATTAGAAAGCATTGCTCAAAAGCATTTAAATAACGAGAACATTAAGTCAATAAATGAAAAAGTGAAAGCCTTCATCAATTATATAAATAAACACTTGCCGAAGTGGAAAGATTTAAGGGAAATCACTCAAAATGGCTTTCCAATAGCATATTTATAGAAATCACTGGTCACCGCGAAATTCTCAGAGCTGCCACAATAGGAGATGAATACTGAAATTTGGATTTGTATAATTATTATGTTTTTCTTTTCATCAAATATAACGGGTGGTTAAATTTCAAGGGCCGATGTTGATTTTGAATAAAACACCAACTATTTAGGAAATTATTGTAATTTTATTTTATTATGATATATTGGTATTACTCAATTATGTATGGAATAAAATATCGGCCAATGGGCGTCGCGACCACGGCGGCACACCTCCATCCGATGGTCCAAATTTTCGATGACCCTGAGGCATAATGGAGGTTCTATGCCGTTAATGTGCCGAATTATCTCATCCTTTAGCTCTTGAATTGTTGCTGGCTTATCGACGTACACCTTTTCTTTCAAATAACCCCAAAGAAAAAAGTCCAACGGTGTCAAATCACATGATCTTGGCGGCCAATTGACATCGCCATTACGTGAGATAACACGGCCATTGAATTTGTTGCGCAAAAGAGCCATTGTTTCGTTAGCTGTGTGGCAAGTGGCACCGTCCTGCTGAAACCACATATCGTCCACATCCATATCTTCCAATTCGGGCCATAAAAAGTTCGTTATCATCTCACGATAGCTAACACCATTCACAGTAACTGCCTGACCGGCCTCATTTTGGAAAAAATACGGCCCGATGATGCCGCCAGCCCATAAACTGCACCAAACAGTCACTCTTTGTGGGTGCATTGGTTTTTCGACAATCACTCTTGGATTCTCATTCGCCCAAATGCGGCAATTCTGTTTATTGACGAATCCACTGAGGTGAAAATGTGCCTCATCACTGAAGATGATTTTCTTCGAAAATTGATCATCCACTGTTGCCATTTCTTGCCACCATTCTGCCCATTCACGACATTTGGAATGGTCAAGAGGCTTTAGTTCTTGAGCCAATTGCACCTTGTAAGCGTGTAAATGCAAGTCTTTATGCATAATGTTCATCAACGACGAGCGTGAGAGGTGCAATTGTTGGGCACGACGACGAGTTGAGGTGGACGGCTCTTCAGCCACACTATCGCGAACAGCAGCAATATTTTCTGCTGTACGAGCTGCACGAGCATGCACTGGTGTTCTCACATCTTCTACAGACCCGGTTTGCTCGAATTTTTCCACGATTTTTGCGATTGTACGCACATTTGGACGATCAAATTGACCAAAAAAATCACGAAGTGCACGATATGCATTTTGATTTCATAATAAGTCTGGATAACTTTAACACGTTGTTGGATTGTGAAATAGAGAAATGCCAAATAAAATTCGGAAAAAGCTTGGCGCTTAGGTGTGGTTCACATTCAACATCGGCCCTTACAATTTAACCACCGTTTATAATAGAAAATTTAAAAAATAATATTTTTAATGGAAACGTCAAAAACCTAGTTGCATGTTGGCCAGATTGGCTACATAGCAGCTATATGAAATAGTGCACCAAATCATATGAAACTTGGTAGGTCATCTTGGGAGCATAAACAATGTATACAAACCATATTTCAATTCAATACCTTCATAAACAAAAAAGTTGGGGCAAGTCGGCCAGATCGGCTACATAGCAGCTATATGAAATAGTGCGCGAAGGCATATGAAAAGCCTTATATGGGTGCTACGACTAATTATGGACCAATCATCATAAAATTCTACCATGGTACGAAACATATTTGTGTTCAATATTATTTGGATACCAACATTTTTAAAAGAGTTATGCTCTTTTAAGTGATTTTCGGAAGTGGGCCTTATATGGGAGCTACGACTAATTATGGACCGATCTTCACGAAATTTGTAAATGTTATTTAGCTTCATTTATTACTCATTTGTGGTAAAATTTGTTTGCATACTTGCATAATTCAAAGGTTTATGACCAGTAAACCCCAATTTCGGGAGGACATTTGTATGGGGGCCAGGTGAAATAATGGACCGATTTCCACCAGTTTAAATCCCATCCCATCTTTGAGCCAAAAAAAAAACACATACAAAATTTTATCGAAATATATTTTAAAATTGCGACCTGTACTCTGCGCACAAGCTTTACATGGACAGCCAGCCAGACGGACGGACGGACATCGTTAAATCGCTTCAGAAAGTGATTCTGAGTCGATCGGTATACTTTAAGGTGGGTGTTGGAGCAATATTTCTGGGCGTTACAAACATTAGCACAAATCCAATATACCCTCCCCACTATTGTGGTGTAGGGTAAAATAAATAGAAGACAAAATAAACAGAATTTTCATTATGTTCTTGCGAAAAACGAAAAAAAAAAATTAAAAATAAGGCAAAGTAAACAAAATATTCATTAATATTTTTGCGAATAAAAAACAAAAAGCTTGCAGGACCAGATATCCAACTGGATTTAAAAAAAACGGAAATTTAGCTAGGCGAGATTTCCCTTTAATTTCAATATCTTGGAAACGCATTTGAAGATCAGTTAGCATTTTAACACTTACAAGGTCACTGTGATATAAAGAAAGTTAAGTTTTCTTATGACTAAATAAGCCTCTTTATAAGAAGTTAACTTGTCTTCAATTTCATTTTCTAGCTCATCTTTAGACGAGCTTTCCATCATTTCTTCGGAAGCTATTAACATTTCAGTACTAATGCTTTCCACATCTTCATCATTAATAACACACAGTTATTATCTAAATTGACATGTATAATCTTCGACTTCAACTTGTAAATGGCTCTGAACTCGATTAACGATATCGGAGAACTGAGTAAGCGCTGATAGTGGAAGCTCATCTACTGCAGTCCAACAGCCATCATAATTTGGGATATGATTTTCTCTAAAACCAGCTTTTCTCAAGCAATTTTTCACTATGAAACTGTCCGGTTATGGGGAAATAAAATGTCATACATCGTGGAAAAAAGTGTCCGCGTTCTGTTATGGGAGGGTTGTCCGCTTAAGAGGGAAATAATTATGTCCCTTACAATTTTTTTGGTACTGAAAAAATGTCCTGTACACAGATTAACAAATTTGTATTTTTTTTTTCTTGTTCGCAAAATACAATGAATAATTTGAATGTCGAGTTATTACAAACGAACCAATCAAAAGTATGTAACTGTCAATATTTAAGTTAGTTTTGTTAAAGCACGACTTTGACAATTTTCTAGTAGTACGATTAAGTTTAAGCCATTATTTGTGTTGCAAGATCCATTAATCTTCAATAAAAAAAAACAAAACACCAATGCTTTTTAATATTGTTTTTATTAATTCCATATTTAATATAAGTATGATTTGAATAAATTACATTAATTTAATACCAATAAATACGATCTTTCAAAAGCATTTTTTTTACAAATTTAGCGCGGCTTGCGTTTGTTTTTGCTAACAGTTTTGAAGAATCCGACATGTCCAACTCATCTTCGTTAGGATTCCATTTTTTTTTGGTTGTAATTTTTCGGCAGTAGTTTTGGACGCATCAAACGTTTACCGTTTTTGGGTTTTTGAGATTTTGGTTTATTTGTTAGAGACAAGTTACCAATAAGTTCCATCAGTTCTGTGCGGTATTTATACATTGAAGACAATTGCGTATATATCGATGCATCCACTTCCATTTTGTCGTCGGCTAGATAGTCGGTAGGACATTGTTGATGTGCTATACGCAATTCTATTATCCTTATCAATTCATCAGTGAGGGCCAATTTCTCCGTAGCCCACTTTAAGACTTGACTCTTTTTGCGTGGCATACGTTCTTTGTAAAAGAATATACAAAAATCTAAACTTTCACCAGCTTCGCGTGTCACTTTAATGCCGGGCGCATTTGTGCTCAGTGACAACGAAAAGCGATTGGCCAATTCGGAGACTTTGCCTATGTAATTGCCCATTTGTAAACTTTTTTTTTAATTTTTAAACTTTTAATATAATTTTAATAAGCGAGATCCTCACAGCTTGGCTCTGAATGCGCAAATAAATGATCTGTTGAAAATGTTGTCAATTTTATATACGTAAGTACTTCTGCTTGAAATTATGTTTAATGCCAATTTATTGCTAAATTTCGCAGCCATTTTAAATTCTTTGTTTAAAACCGCCATAAAATTTCAATATTAATGTTATGTTATGTTTAACTACCTGTGAATTTATTTCGCGTTTGCCAGGTAAAACCGAACATGGAAAAACCAAGCCGCATTTCCATAAACAGCGTATGGAATGCGGCTTGGTTTTTCGCATATGGATGTACATATGTATGTATGTAGGATATTCGCAGAAAATCTTAATTATGGTCTGAGGGCAATGAGAACAACTACAAACATATGATGATACACCAATACCTCATTTTGCGTCGGGGTTACGTTCCAAAAAAAAAAACACAACGCAAATTGAAACGACGCAAAGTGAATTAAAATTTTCTATAGCAAACCATGTAAAGAACGAAGAACGGTTCCAGGATTACGAAAATACTAATTCGTCGGTTTTCTTTCACAAAGAATTGGTCCAATGTTTGCTGAACAGTTTTTTTATTTTTCAACGTAAATTAAATTTCCTTGTAGCAAATGTCTGTATTGCTACCACTAGCATTATCGTTGGATAATGATTTACTTTTTATGTCATCTTATTTTTTGTTAGCATAATGCCGTATTAGTATGATTTCTGGATTACAATTTCTGGGCCGATTTTTGAAAATCCAGCAGTTTTTTGGCATACATATAAATGTCCCGTGTAAAATTTTGGATCGGTATCATTATTTATATGGTGAATATGGTCAAATATGAACGAAATTTACAAATTTCTGTAGAATGATTTTTGTGTATATGCAAATGATCTTTGCAAAATGTTGAGCCGATACCGATATTTGTATATAAAGATGACTTTTTCGGATGCGGGATTAATGGCGGGAGATATGACAAATTATGGAGCGACCATAATAATATTTAGTACAACAATTTATATATCTATAAGAATTATTTGTGTCGAATTTTAACCTGGTACCAGATTTATACGTATTTAAGTGAATTTTAGATGTGTACTGTATATGGGGCATATGGTCAAACATGGACCGAACGAAATGGAGATCGTCGTGGATATATTAGCATTGGCCGACAAGAGGTAAATTATACAAGTCCATCGAAAAGATCATTCCTTAAGGAGTGCATACGTCAAATCTACATTATGAATGCCACTAATTTCACTTCCTGCTGAATACAATAAAATTGTCATCTGGCACAGACTGAATAATTTAATGAGGCCAGCAAGAATTACGGTTGAACAGGCTGCTATTCAAAAAGTCAAACGAAAAATTAAACTGCCAAATTCAAGTCCCCAGACGATCAAATTTCATTTGCCGTCAGATTTCTTTACAAAAAGTAAATAAAAATTAAAATAAAAGTAAACTAATTACACTCTTGTCCAATACTAATTAGCTGATTTCCAAATAATTCTAATTTTTTCTTTTTTATGGAGGCATCAAGACGCAGGAGCTTTTCTTCTTTTTCTGTTTTCCTTTTGTAAATTTCAAGACGTTACTCTTCTATTAGCTGTCTCCTTTTCTGATAATTAGATATATCTTTCAAATATCCCTTTATGGATTTGGAATAACTGCATCGTTCTTGTAGTACTGCAAATCGTCATTAACGTCTGGTTCTGTGGTGGAAGCTGTAGACATCACCCTTGTCGAAACAGTAGGTAAACCGTCATTAACGTTTGATTCTGTTATGGAAGTTAAAATTAAATTTTCCGAGCTAGCATTGTGTGTTCCTTGTTCAACTGGGTACGCCGGAACTTGCAATTCTTCTGCGAATCCTAACTCATCACCAGTCGGGTTTACCTGCTTTTCAAATTCTAATAAATTAGCCACAGCTTCTTCCAATGGAGACAACGAAACCTGTTTATAAACTCCTCCTCCTGTTGCTCTACATTCTGCTTTATTGTTTACCAGCTTCTTTTTTACTTTGGACTTCAAGTCCTTCCACACCTTTAAGTTGTATTAAATAAATTTTTTAATAAAATTTAAACCATCACCGTCACGAGCTGGAGGTCCAAGCGGATTCAATTTGTCTGCAATTTCTCTCCAAAAGCTATTGAAATTTAAGGGGTTTATGCCCTTACGAAAACCCTTAGCATAAACAGGCGCCTTTTCCATTTCGGAAACTAAAGTTTCAAACTGTTGCATTGTTGTTATTTTCATTTTTAATTTATTTAAATTAGAGTCGTTTTAATCTCGTCACTTAAAATGGCGACGACAAAAAATAAATGTTCCTTTGTCGTTTTTATTATCGTTTCAAATTAGGTAATAACGTTTCAATTTCGATAATTGTTGATAACGCCAACGGTGATGCCAAATTGTCGTTTTTTTGTCGTTTTAAAACTACAACGCCAACGATAATAGGGCCGAATATATCTTATAGTTTACGAGATATTCGCATTTGAATATTAACAGCGTTATGCATAATAAAAAGTTGGTAACAGTTTATAAACTAGCTGCTAACTAGAATACAGATTTGACTTGGCACTTTCTTGGCAAAATGTTTATTCATAAACAATTTGCAAACGTCTGCTAACTTTAAAAAAAACAACTCTAAAAATTAATGATGCCACTACTAAAATTACTATTTTTGTTTATATCATCCCTGAATTTAACATTTAAAGTTTGTTTTCCCTCCATAACAAAATAAAAATTTGCAAAGCTAAACAGCTGTTTATAAAAAGATGGCCAGTATTTGGTAACACGCTAACAAGTTTAGTAGTTTGTTAAACGTAGTTTGTTTGCACATTATAGTTAAACTCTATGCTAACTTCATGCCAATTTTTTATTATGCATAACGCTGTAAATTTTTAAAGTTTTGTAGTCACCTAGTCTGGTTTTTTGCTAATAACGGATTCAAATGCTTCCTGATTTTTTCTAAATAAGTTTTTGTTGATTACTAACAATTTTATAAATCTAGTAAAAAATTAATTGTTAGAAAATCATCTCAAAGTTAAAAATTATATGCATTTTAAATTAATAAATGTTAAAAGAGTGAGTTTCCACCATTTTTTGGCATAAAAAGCTACTCATATTATTTTTACGATATAAGAAGACTTATAACGTGTATACATACATACATACATACATACATACATACATACATATATTTTCGAAAAACTAACTGAAAAGCAAATATTTTCTATGAGAAAGATATTCAATAGCTTTGTTACCGAGGGGACCAGAGTCATTACAAATTTAGCGATTTTGTATGTAAAATTCGAATACAAATTGGCTATACCAATTTGCAGAATAATTAAGAACATATTGGGCCTTATAAAATCGATTATTATTTTTCGATTATGCGACTTAAAAATATTTGCCCTAAAGTTGAATTTTACATATAAAATAGCTCGGTAACAAAGATTTTTAATATTTTTTGCATAAAAAATATTTGTTTTGAAGTTTATGAAGCTTTATGACAAAAAAAAACACGTATAAGTCTTTTCAAAAATTTCCTAAATTTTGGCAAAAAAAAAAAACTATTGTGGTGTAGGGTATAAAAATCGGAATTACCAAAAGCCAGACTATAAGAGATATACAGTGTAATCTCTCTTAAGCGGACGCCTAAGGGACTGACGAATTTGTCCGCTTATGAGAAGTGGCCGTTTATGAGAGAAGCACAAAAAGAGTAATCAATAATCTGTAATATTGTACACTTTTATTTCCAAAACAAAAACATACATAAATACAAGTAAGAAAGTATAGTCGGTCAAGCCCGACCATATAATACCCTACACCCAGTATATCAATAAAACAGTTTTTCAGATATGTGCGCTATATGGGAGATATTACCTCTTATGGACCGATCATCAAAAATTTAGTGCCATGACTTCCGTGAATATAAATATTATGTGTGTTAAACCTTATCTCGATATAAATACGTTTAAAAGATTTATGGAGGTTAAAGTGAATTACGAAGAGGGTCTTATATGGGAGTTTTGACTATTTATGAACTGACTATTATAAAATTAGGTGTCATCCTATTTGTACATAAGAAACTCATTTTTGTTAAATTTTATTCGGAAGTGGGCCTTATATGGGAGCTACGACTAATTATCTACCATATTATATGTAAGGAACATATTTGTGTTCAATATTATTTCGATACCAACATTTTTAAAAGAGTTATGCTCTTTTAAGTGATTTTCGGAAGTGGGCCTTATATTGGAGCTACGACTAATTATGGACCGATCTTCACGAAATTTGCAAATGTTATTTAGCTTCATTTATTACTCATTTGTGGTAAAATTTGTTTGCAAACTTGCATAATTCAAAGGCTTATGACCAGTAAACCCCAATTTCGGGAGGACATTTGTATGGGAGACAGGTGAAATAATGGACCGATTTCCACCAGTTTAAATCCCATCCCATCCTTGGGCCAAAAAAATATCACATACAAAATTTTATCGAAATATATTTTAAAATTGCGACCTGTACTCTGCGCACAAGCTTTACATGGACAGCCAGCCAGTCAGCCAGACGGACGGACGGACATCGTTAAATCGCTTCAGAAAGTGATTCTGAGTCGATCGGTATACTTTAAGGTGGGTGTTGGAGCAATATTTCTGGGCGTTACAAACATTAGCACAAATCCAATATACCCTCCCCACTATTGTGGTGTAGGGTAAAATAAATAGAAGACAAAATAAACAGAATTTTCATTATGTTCTTGCGAAAAACGAAAAAAAAAATTAAAAATAAGGCAAAGTAAACAAAATATTCATTAATATTTTTGCGAATAAAAAACAAAAAGCTTGCAGGACCAGATATCCAACTGGATTAAAAAAAAAACGAAAATTTAGCTAGGCGAGATTTCCCTTTAATTTCAATATCTTGGAAACGCATTTGAAGATCAGTTAGCATTTTAACACTTACAAGGTCACTGTGATATAAAGAAAGTTAAGTTTTCTTATGACTAAATAAGCCTCTTTATAAGAAGTTAACTTGTCTTCAATTTCATTTTCTAGCTCATCTTTAGACGAGCTTTCCATCATTTCTTCGGAAGCTATTAACATTTCAGTACTAATGCTTTCCACATCTTCATCATTAATAACACACAGTTATTATCTAAATTGACATGTATAATCTTCGACTTCAACTTGTAAATGGCTCTGAACTCGATTAACGATATCGGAGAACTGAGTAAGCGCTGATAGTGGAAGCTCATCTACTGCAGTCCAACAGCCATCATAATTTGGGATATGATTTTCTCTAAAACCAGCTTTTCTCAAGCAATTTTTCACTATGAAACTGTCCGGTTATGGGGAAATAAAATGTCATACATCGTGGAAAAAAGTGTCCGCGTTCTGTTATGGGAGGGTTGTCCGCTTAAGAGGGAAATAATTTTAATGTCCCTTACAATTTTTTTGGTACTGAAAAAAAATGTCCTGTATTTCGAATAGACTATGAAAGACACAGATTAACAAATTTGTATTTTTTTTTTCTTGTTCGCAAAATACAATGAATAATTTGAATGTCGAGTTATTACAAACGAAACAATCAAAAGTATGTAACTGTCAATATTTAAGTTAGTTTTGTTAAAGCACGACTTTGACAATTTTCTAGTAGTACGATTAAGTTTAAGCCATTATTTGTGTTGCAAGATCCATTAATCTTCAATAAAAAAAAACAAAACACCAATGCTTTTTAATATTGTTTTTATTAATTCCATATTTAATATAAGTATGATTTGAATAAATTACATTAATTTAATACCAATAAATACGATCTTTCAAAAGCATTTTTTTTACAAATTTAGCGCGGCTTGCGTTTGTTTTTGCTAACAGTTTTGAAGAATCCGACATGTCCAACTCATCTTCGTTAGGATTCCATTTTTTTTTGGTTGTAATTTTTCGGCAGTAGTTTTGGACGCATCAAACGTTTACCGTTTTTGGGTTTTTGAGATTTTGGTTTATTTGTTAGAGACAAGTTACCAATAAGTTCCATCAGTTCTGTGCGGTATTTATACATTGAAGACAATTGCGTATATATCGATGCATCCACTTCCATTTTGTCGTCGGCTAGATAGTCGGTAGGACATTGTTGATGTGCTATACGCAATTCTATTATCCTTATCAATTCATCAGTGAGGGCCAATTTCTCCGTAGCCCACTTTAAGACTTGACTCTTTTTGCGTGGCATACGTTCTTTGTAAAAGAATATACAAAAATCTAAATTTTCACCAGCTTCGCGTGTCACTTCAATGCCGGGCGCATTTGTGCTCAGTGACAACGAAAAGCGATTGGCCAATTCGGAGACTTTGCCTATGTAATTGCCCATTTGTAAACTTTTTTTTTAATTTTTAAACTTTTAATATAATTTTAATAAGCGAGATCCTCACAGCTTGGCTCTGAATGCGCAAATAAATGATCTGTTGAAAATGTTGTCAATTTTATATACGTAAGTACTTCTGCTTGAAATTATGTTTAATGCCAATTTATTGCTAAATTTCGCAGCCATTTTAAATTCTTTGTTTAAAACCGCCATAAAATTTCAATATTAATGTTATGTTATGTTTAACTACCTGCGAATTTATTTCGCGTTTGTCAGGTAAAACCGAACATGGAAAAACCAAGCCGCATTTCCATACGCTGTTTACTTTAAAACACAAATACATACATATGTATGTATGTACATGTGTGTATGTAGGATATTCACAGAAAATCTTAATTATGGTCTGAGGGCAATGAGAACAACTACAAACATATGATGATACACCAATACCTCATTTTGCGTCGGGGTTACGTTCCAAAAAAAAACACAACGCAAATTGAAACGACGCAAAGTGAATTAAAATTTTCTATAGCAAACCATGTAAAGAACGAAGAACGGTTCCAGGATTACGAAAATACTAATTCGTCGGTTTTCTTTCACAAAAAATTGGTCCAATGTTTGCTGAACAGTTTTTTTTTTCAACGTAAATTAAATTTCCTTGTAGCAAATGTCTGTATTGCTTCCACTAGCATTATCGTTGGATAATGATTTACTTTTTATGTCATCTTATTTTTTGTTAGCATAATGCCGTATTAGTATGATTTCTGGATTACAATTTCTGGGCCGATTTTTGAAAATCCAGCAGTTTTTTGGCATACATATAAATGTCCCGTGTAAAATTTTGGATCGGTATCATTATTTATATGGTGAATATGGTCAAATATGAACGAAATTTACAAATTTCTGTAGAATGATTTTTGTGTATATGCAAATGATCTTTGCAAAATGTTGAGCCGATACCGATATTTATAAGATATTTGTATATAAAGATGACTTTTTCGGATGCGGGATTAATGGCGGGAGATATGACCAATTATGGAGCGACCATAATAATATTTAGTACAACAATTTATATATCTATAAGAATTATTTGTGTCGAATTTTAACCTGGTAACTATATTTGTACCAGATTTATACGTATTTAAGTGAATTTTAGATGTGTACTGTATATGGGGCATATGGTCAAACATGGACCGAACGAAATAAACTTTCGTTTTGCGATTTCTTTTTATATGCCACTTATTTTTGCCGAATTTTTTATTAATATTCCAATTTTATAGGCATTTATCATTAAGCCATATTTCGGAAACATATTTGTATGCGGGCTATTAGAAATAATGGACCGATACTTACTATTTTGCTCACAGAATCTTATTTTGTCATAGAAATAACGTGTACCAAATTTCATGGCAATATATCCCATGAAATGCTTAAGAAAAATGCTTAAAAATATAAAATTTTAATGGAGGGTGCTTTACATATTGGTCCATAACTCTGGTTCTACTATACCGATTTTGCTGATTTTGAATACCAAACTGCTTTGGAGAATTATAAACGGTTTTTTGTAAACTGTGTTGATTTTAGTTGTGTATTTTGGACGTGTTTTACACTCAATCGACTTAGAATTTCATAAGGATTCACATAGTGTTGCTTGAACTGGTCGGACGTGTTATTTTTAGTGCGGCTGAATTTTCGTAATAGGTGAAAAAAAAAATAAAAAAAAAAAATAAAAAAAAAAAAAAACTTGTAATAAGTGAAAAAAAAAATATATATATATATATAAAAAAAAGATATCGTAATAGGTGGAAAAATAGTGGTTTTTCGGTAATTTAAAAATCGCAAAACAACTGCATGAGTGTCCCGCTCAGATGTAATTCTGAGAAAGAGCTAAGCTACAGTAGGAAAAATTTATGGATCTCTGAGGAAGAATCCTTAAGAAAATCCGTGGAGTCTCTTCTCACTACAAAAGCCGAAATACGGCGCCGTTCCTGTTCGCCCAATATAGTTATCTCATCCGATGAGAAATCATCATCTTCATCAAATAGTGCAGTCAAACCCAAAAAACAAGTAGGTATGGATAAGTACATCACCGTTCTCAAGCGACAGAGAAGCCCGACATCTGCTCAAATGTCTTCCAATTCCAATAAAGTTCCTAAGACCGTCAGCAGTGATAAGCCAAATGATCAAAACAGATTTGCTCTACTTCAGACGGATGACCCAGAAATACCGAAAAAGACGTTTAAGCCCCCACCAATTTACCTGAGAGAGCCCACTTCCAATAAACTGGTACAAGGAATTGTTGCTGTAATAGGTGAGAACATGTTTAGCGTAACCTCAATTAAACATGGAAAAATCAGCGAGACAAAGATCCAAGTGAATAGGGAAGATGATTTTCGAAAATTGTCCAACCAGTTGGAGAGGGAGAGATTTCTATACCTATCAGCTCAAAAGCGCAAAAGGACTCCAAGTCGTTCTAAAGGGTATAGACCCATGTGTTGATCCTGCGGAGATAAAGAACGGATTAATGGACAAAGGGTTCAAAATCAAGAGCGTAGTGAATATTAGAAACCGTGAAAAGATTCCTCAGCCCATGTTCAGGGTAGAATTGGAACCTGGAGATGTTGCCTTAAAGAAAAACGAGTCCCATCCAATTTACAATCTTATTTATCTTCTGCATCGTAGAATTACCGTGGAGGAACCGCATAAGCGTGTTGGACCCGTCCAGTGTCTTAATTGTCAAGAATTTGGTCACACCAAAGCGTATTGTAAATTGCCGTCTGTTTGTGTTGCATGTGGGGAACTACATGCAACTGCTCAATGTAATAAGTCCAAAACGGACTTAAAAATAAAAAAATGCAGTAACTGTGGAGGAAATCATACCGCTAATTATAGAGGTTGTCCAGTTTATACTTATTTGAAGGGCATAAGGACCAATAAGTCGCCAGTATTACCTGACCATCCTCAACAACCTAATTTCACGTCGAGTAAGAATTTTCCTCAAATTGTACGACCAACTACTCACGTAAACGCTCCTAATTCTAGACAAGTTTCTTACGCAAACGTGGTCAAATCTAATATGCCAGGTCTGGAGCAGGAACCTATATCGCAATACTCTGAGCCACATATCAACAATCTAGAGACAACATTGCAGACACTTGTCCAAACTATGAACACTTTTACGACCACCATGACATCCATGATGCAGGAAATGCTGAAAATGCAATCCACTATCTTGCAAGCCATTTTAAAGAAATGATTTATTTAAAAATTTGTTTTTGGAACGCGAACGGCCTCCGCCAACATAAAAACGAACTGGAATACTTCCTGATGGATAAGCAGATTGATGTTATGATGATTGCTGAAACTCACTTGACGTCGACAGGGTACTTCAAAATTAATGGCTACGTGTTGTACGATACTAAAGATCCCCGCGGAAGAGCTTGTGGAGGTTCGGCAATTCTTATAAAGAACAGAATAAAACATTATCTAATGAATAACATAAGTGAGGATTACCTCCAAGCAACAAACATTTGCATTGAATTCTGTCAATACAAATTTGTTTTATCATCGATTTATTCTCCGCCTCGATTCTCAATAAAAGAACACCAATACCATAACTTCTTTAATTCCCTTGGAGCTAGATTTTTAGTTGCTGGCGACTTTAACGCCAAACACACATTTTGGGGTTCACGTCTGGTAACCCCAAAGGGTCGCGTACTCTTCAACACCATTGCTCAAATGGGCTTAGATGTACTCTCAAGCGGACATCCCACCTACTGGCCGACGGACCGACGGAAGATTCCCGATGTTATTGACTTTGGAGTAGTGAAAAATATCCCTGTAGAATGGATGCAAGTGGATCCTTCATTAGACTTGTCCTCAGATCACTCTCCTACTATCATTTCAATGCATTACCCTCAAGTGTGTGGCTCTCCATTTAGAAACATGACTAAGACCCGAGTAAGCTGGATAAAATACAAAAAGTATTTAAGTTCTCATTGCACGGAAAATATTGTGTTGAGAACTACCGACGATATCGATGAGTCGATTGGCAACTTTACCGAGGACCTTCGACGAGCTGTGCATCACGCTTCCACTTATCACGTTGAATGTAGAAATAGGACAAACAGAACTTATTTATCTGAACTCGAACATCTGCTATCAGAAAAAAGAAGAATGAGAAGAGAGTGGCAACTTCACAGGTCTCCTGAACTGAAAGCTAGGCTACGGGTATGCAGAGATATACTAAGACATTTCTTAGAAACCCAAAGAACGGCTTCACTTGGAGGGTCTTGATAGTACCCCACAATCTGACTACTCGTTATGGAGGGCGGCAAGAGGTTTAAAAAGACCAGTGAGAGGAAAACCTCCTTTGCGAAATCCGACTGGTGACTGGGCTAGAAATGATTCCGAGAAAGTGACATTATTTGTTAACCATTTAAGAAATGTGTTTACTAAAAACAACTCAAATAACGTATCTGATTTGCCACCACTCGTTATTAGACCTCCTGTACCTCTAAGACTAAACTTTGGTGATGTCCAAAGCGCTATTGGTACTCTGAACCTTAGAAAGGCTCCAGGTATGGATAAAATCAGCAATAAAATGCTTGTGGAGTTACCTCGTGTAGCTAGAAGAATTATCCTCTTTATCTTCAACGCTATTTTACGCCTAGAATACTATCCTGCAGATTGGAAGGTGTCTATGATCACTATGATTCCTAAGTCAGGGAAGGATCACACCAAAGTAGAGTCATATAGGCCAATTAGCCTATTGCCGACAATTTCTAAAATGTTCGAAAAATTGTTAATGACTAAGTTGATTCCAATTCTGAACGACACTGAATGCATTCCTAATCATCAATTCGGCTTCAGAGCTAAACACAGCACCATCGAACAAACACACAGATTGGTAAATGTGATAAGAGGGTCGTTTGAAGACAAAAAATACTGCTCCGCCCTTTTCATTGATGTGTCCCAAGCGTTCGACAAAGTTTGGCATGACGGTTTAATGCACAAAATAAAATTAACTCTGCCTGCTAACACCCACAAACTTATGAAAAGTTATTTATACGGTCGCAAATTTAAAATCAAAGAAGGCAATTTTTTAAGCCCCGCTCAGCCAATTGAAACAGGTGTGCCACAGGGTAGCATACTGGGTCCTACTTTATATTTGATTTATGCCTCCGACATGCCGTCAGACCCCAAAATCCACACGTCAACTTTCGCAGACGATACAGCCTTTATCAGCGTTCACAAGGACCACCAAGTAGCATCACAGAATTTGCAGAATTATGTTTATAAACTAGAGAATTGGCTAGAGCTTTGGAAAATCAGGGTTAATGAACAGAAATGTATTCATATCACTTTCACATTGCGAAAAGAAACTTGCTCGTTCATCAAAATAAATAATCAAATTATTCCTCAACATAATGAAGTCAAATACCTCGGCATTCACCTCGACCGCCGTTTAACTTGGAAGTCTCATATTGAAGCGAAACTTACACAGATGAGATTAAAAGCAGTGCAACTTAATTGGCTAATTGGCAGAAATTCTTCACTAAAGTTGGACTGCAAACTATTGTTGTGCAATGCAATTCTAAAGCCAATCTGGTGCTATGGAATTCAATTATGGGGTACTGCCTCAGCATCAAACATTGAAAAAATTCAAAGGGGTCAAAATAAAATTCTACGTATAATTACTGCAGCTCCATGGTATGTTAAAAATTCTCGAATTCACAAAGATCTATGCGTGCCATCAGTAAAAGTTGAATTTACAAAACACGCGTCAAAGTATGTCAACAAACTTGAACACCACCCAAACCCACTTGCACGAGACATCCTTAACTGTAGTGGTCATAATCGGTTGAGAAGGAGGGATACCCTTGCTTTAACTCAAGCGCAAAATAGATGACTGGATCAGTTGATGTGAAATTTTTTTAGTATCATAAAATTTTTGTCTAGCACTGGCTGGGCTTATTATTTTCTTTTTAGTATTAAGATTTGAATACTTATTGTCATTTCATTATATGAAGATTCAATAAATAAATAAAGGCTATAAAAAAAAAAAAAAAAAAAAAAAAATAAAAAAAAAAAAAAAAAAAAAAAAGGATCATATACTTTGTTGGGTCTCAGATTAATATTTCTCAGTGTTACACACGGAATGACAAACTTACTATACTATACCACGTATGGTGGTGGAGGGTATAAAAAGAACACATTAAGGGGAATGCACATTTTAAGATCATTTGTCTATAAAGAAATTTAATTATAAAAATATTTTAAATTTGTCTATCAAAATTGTTTTATAATTTCTTTTTAAAATAACTAATGCATTTAATAACTCATCTTACATCGACTTGTTATTTTACTGGCAAAGTTTCCGTCATTCGCGTTATAAAGATTTGAGATTATCCGGTTTGCATTTGCTTCAATTGTATTTTTGGTTTTAGAGTCATTAATCAATGACATCAATATCGTTCTTTAACTTTCCATATTTTTGAAATGATATACTTATATGTACATATATATGTAGATAATAGCTGTTCATAAAGAATGTTAATATACCTACTTAAACCTAAATAGAGTTTAAAACGTCTACTAATATTTGATGAGGGCAATAATTCCACTTTTTAAGTTTTTATTATTAGAGAAAAATTCTTATTATTTCGGCTTGAGTTCATTTATAATTAATAATTAGAAGAATAATGAGTATTTTGTTGATTTTTAATTTTTAAACACCCTAGTTAGATAAAAACATATTTAACCCTGCTGTTAGGTTAGAAAAAACTTACAAATCTTAGGTTAAGGAACCATTTGGTCCATAATGCACTTTTCATGCAAAATAATAATTTTATCTTATTTAATGTAACTATTTTGGTTCAATAATTTCTAAAGTAAGTATTTGACATATCAAAAACATCCTCTAAATATTTGACATGAATTTACATTCACTTGGTAATGAAAAAATAATTTTGGGATTTCCCATTTTTGCAATGAATTTACATTCACTTGTTGTTTTGTAATGTTGAAAATTATTTTGGGATTCCCCGTTTTTATTTTTGTCGTGAAGAAGCACAGATACGTGCAGTACTTCTTTCAGTTTGAAAGTTTCTTTGAATAGTCCGGTAGTGTTTTTGTTACGAAATGGCGCAGTTGAACGAAGAAGAGATACGTGAAATTCTCAATGAAGAAAGTGAATCTGATATTTCCGATTCGGAGACGGATTTAATTTCGGACTGTTCATCTGAAACAGAAAGTGAACAGGAAACCATCTCAGTTGAAGCTAGCTCTGTTGATCGTCTTTTTATTGCTAAAAACAACATGGAATGGAGAGCGACTCCATTACCTCAGTCTATTAGAACTGGGGCTGAGAATATTATCAAAACACAAGCAGACCTACCTCGATTTGGAGTGTCTAGATGCGATGACATGCTGTCTGCATGTCGTATTGGACTTGAAAGAAGCCTTGAAAAGGCAAAATATAACAGGCGAGAATTTCTTTTCCACATTTGAGCTGGCAAAAAAACTTTATGAAAGAAAGCTAACATATGTGGGAACCGTGCGCAAAAATAAAACTTTCATTCCTCCAAAAGTACTAACTCTCAAAAAACTCCCTTTGTACACGCCTACATTTGCATTCAATAATATTGCGACATTAGTATCATACATAAGTCATAAAAACAAAGCAGCGATATTGATTAGTACAATGCACAAAGGTGATGCAGTTGATGAAATTGGATCTAAGAAAAAACCAGAGATTGTTTCTTATTACAATTCGACAAAAGGTATGCTAGTTTTTGATCACCTATAATTTCTAATGGTTTGTTTCTTTTAGGTGGTGTGGATACTGCTGATCAAATGATTGGCTCCTACTGCACAAAACGCAAAACAAATCGATGGCCAACCGTTGTATTTGCAAACATACTTGACATATCCGCTTTGAATACGTACATACTATTTTCTGAAATGGATGGTTCATGGGCTCCAACTGATCGGAATCGAAAGAGGCCAGAGTTTTTGCGGCAACTAGCACTTTTTTTTAGCTAAGGCTCATATGATGAAACGGACTAGATTACCTCAACAAGGGTTCTCAGCACAATTATTGACAGAAATTCGTACAACATGCACAGTTTCAGAGGCTTCCTCAAGTAATCCAACTTCTCATTCAAGGACTCGAAAGCGTGGAATTTGTAGTTGCTGCAAGTCGAAGTCTGATATAAAATGTTCCATTTGCAGCAACTTTATTTGCAAAACTAACCGAAAAACATTGCGCTTATCTTGCAATGAAAAATATATTCAAACCAACTAATAAATTCTTATTTTTTTGAAAAAAATCTATAAAAATGTACTATGGACCAAATGGTCCTCTAACCTAAGATTCGTCATTTTGTATTTTTATCAGTCCTGAATAAAGTTAGAAAATTTAATTTTCGCACATAACATTGTTTTATTAAAAGATCCCATTAGCAGAAAAATTTAGTCAGTATATATCACCGTTCCAAAGTTACAAGGGAATACTGAAAAAATTTGGACCAAATGGCCCTAACCTAACAGCAGGGTTAACTTTAACATGTGGAGCAACACTATTCTGTTTGCGTGCTGTTAAAGTCAGCTGATTATGTACCAGACGTTTTGTGTGAAATTGGCGGGGAAAATTTTGCAACTTTGATTGTTTGTTCTGGCGAAAGTTTCACAAAAGTGAAAAGGATTAATAATAATATGAAAAAACGATTGTCCAGGTATGTAAAACTATAGTTTATTAATGTTTGTGTCGTTTTATGTGTTTTTGTCCAATTGTACCGTGTTTTGTTTATGTGTATTTTTAGAATGAGCTTAACAAGTGTAGTTGTGTTTCGTGGATCAGTACTTTTGCATGGCAAAGCGTTGCAAAAAGTTGTTAATGAGAAGTTATTAACCAAAGTGTGCAGATTAATAAGAAACTAATCTTTTTTGTCCGAATCCACACGTTTTTGAAAAAATCAAATTTTTCTAGTACTATATGTGTTTAGTCGTGCTGAGCTGGTTGACATTTGAAGCAACAACAATTGCTCAGGAGACGCCGTACAACAGCACATATTAGAAAGCATTGCTCAAAAGCATTTAAATAACGAGAACATTAAGTCAATAAATGAAAAAGTGAAAGCCTTCATCAATTATATAAATAAACACTTGCCGAAGTGGAAAGATTTAAGGGAAATCACTCAAAATGGCTTTCCAATAGCATATTTATAGAAATCACTGGTCACCGCGAAATTCTCAGAGGAGAATAACAACTTATCTAACTTACTCATACATGCTGCCACAATAGGAGATGAATACTGAAATTTGGATTTGTATAATTATTATGTTTTTCTTTTCATCAAATATAACGGGTGGTTAAATTTCAAGGGCCGATGTTGATTTTGAATAAAACACAAACTATTTAGGAAATTATTGTAATTTTATTTTATTATGATATATTGGTATTACTCAATTATGTATGGAATAAAATATCGGCCAATGGGCGTCGCGACCACGGCGGCACACCTCCATCCGATGGTCCAAATTTTCGATGACCCTGAGGCATAATGGAGGTTCTATGCCGTTAATGTGCCGAATTATCTCATCCTTTAGCTCTTGAATTGTTGCTGGCTTATCGACGTACACCTTTTCTTTCAAATAACCCCAAAGAAAAAAGTCCAACGGTGTCAAATCACATGATCTTGGCGGCCAATTGACATCGCCATTACGTGAGATAACACGGCCATTGAATTTGTTGCGCAAAAGAGCCATTGTTTCGTTAGCTGTGTGGCAAGTGGCACCGTCCTGCTGAAACCACATATCGTCCACATCCATATCTTCCAATTCGGGCCATAAAAAGTTCGTTATCATCTCACGATAGCTAACACCATTCACAGTAACTGCCTGACCAGCCTCATTTTGGAAAAAATACGGCCCGATGATGCCGCCAGCCCATAAACTGCACCAAACAGTCACTCTTTGTGGGTGCATTGGTTTTTCGACAATCACTCTTGGATTCTCATTCGCCCAAATGCGGCAATTCTGTTTATTGACGAATCCACTGAGGTGAAAATGTGCCTCATCACTGAAGATGATTTTCTTCGAAAATTGATCATCCACTGTTGCCATTTCTTGCCACCATTCTGCCCATTCACGACATTTGGAATGGTCAAGAGGCTTTAGTTCTTGAGCCAATTGCACCTTGTAAGCGTGTAAATGCAAGTCTTTATGCATAATGTTCATCAACGACGAGCGTGAGAGGTGCAATTGTTGGGCACGACGACGAGTTGAGGTGGACGGCTCTTCAGCCACACTATCGCGAACAGCAGCAATATTTTCTGCTGTACGAGCTGCACGAGCATGCACTGGTGTTCTCACATCTTCTACAGACCCGGTTTGCTCGAATTTTTCCACGATTTTTGCGATTGTACGCACATTTGGACGATCAAATTGACCAAAAAAATCACGAAGTGCACGATATGCATTTTGATTTCATAATAAGTCTGGATAACTTTAACACGTTGTTGGATTGTGAAATAGAGAAATGCCAAATAAAATTCGGAAAAAGCTTGGCGCTTAGGTGTGGTTCACATTCAACATCGGCCCTTACAATTTAACCACCGTTTATAATAGAAAATTTAAAAAATAATATTTTTAATGGAAACGTCAAAAACCTAGTTGCATGTTGGCCAGATTGGCTACATAGCAGCTATATGAAATAGTGCACCAAATCATATGAAACTTGGTAGGTCATCTTGGGAGCATAAACAATGTATACAAACCATATTTCAATTCAATAGCTTCATAAACAAAAAAGTTGAGGCAAGTCGGCCAGATCGGCTACATAGCAGCTATATGAAATAGTGCGCCAAAGCATATGAAAAGCCTTATATGGGTGCTACGACTAATTATGGACCAATCATCATAAAATTCTACCATGGTACGAAACATATTTGTGTTCAATATTATTTGGATACCAACATTTTTAAAAGAGTTATGCTCCTTTAAGTGATTTTCGGAAGTGGGCCTTATATGGGAGCTACGACTAATTATGGACCGATCTTCACGAAATTTGTAAATGTTATTTAGCTTCATTTATTACTCATATGTGGTAAAATTTGTTTGCAAAATTCAAAGTTTTATGACCAGTAAACCCCAATTTCGGGAGGACATTTGTATGGGAGACAGGTGAAATAATGGACCGATTTCCACCAGTTTAAGTCCCATCCATCCTTGGGCTGAAAATATATCACATACAAAATTTTATCGAAATATATTTTAAAATTGCGACCTGTACTCTGCGCACAAGCTTTACATGGACAGCCAGCCAGCCAGACGGACGGACGGACATCGTTAAATCGCTTCAGAAAGTGATTCTGAGTCGATCGGTATACTTTAAGGTGGGTGTTGGAGCAATATTTCTGGGCGTTACAAACATTAGCACAAATCCAATATACCCTCCCCACTATTGTGGTGTAGGGTAAAATAAATAGAAGACAAAATAAACAGAATTTTCATTATGTTCTTGCGAAAAACGAAAAAAAAAAATTAAAAATAAGGCAAAGTAAACAAAATATTCATTAATATTTTTGCGAATAAAAAACAAAAAGCTTGCAGGACCAGATATCCAACTGGATTTAAAAAAAACGGAAATTTAGCTAGGCGAGATTTCCCTTTAATTTCAATATCTTGGAAACGCATTTGAAGATCAGTTAGCATTTTAACACTTACAAGGTCACTGTGATATAAAGAAAGTTAAGTTTTCTTATGACTAAATAAGCCTCTTTATAAGAAGTTAACTTGTCTTCAATTTCATTTTCTAGCTCATCTTTAGACGAGCTTTCCATCATTTCTTCGGAAGCTATTAACATTTCAGTACTAATGCTTTCCACATCTTCATCATTAATAACACACAGTTATTATCTAAATTGACATGTATAATCTTGGACTTCAACTTGTAAATGGCTCTGAACTCGATTAACGATATCGGAGAACTGAGTAAGCGCTGATAGTGGAAGCTCATCTACTGCAGTCCAACAGCCATCATAATTTGGGATATGATTTTCTCTAAAACCAGCTTTTCTCAAGCAATTTTTCACTATGAAACTGTCCGGTTATGGGGAAATAAAATGTCATACATCGTGGAAAAAAGTGTCCGCGTTCTGTTATGGGAGGGTTGTCCGCTTAAGAGGGAAATAATTTTAATGTCCCTTACAATTTTTTTGGTACTGAAAAAAAATGTCCTGTATTTCGAATAGACTATGAAAGACACAGATTAACAAATTTGTATTTTTTTTTTCTTGTTCGCAAAATACAATGAATAATTTGAATGTCGAGTTATTACAAACGAAACAATCAAAAGTATGTAACTGTCAATATTTAAGTTAGTTTTGTTAAAGCACGACTTTGACAATTTTCTAGTAGTACGATTAAGTTTAAGCCATTATTTGTGTTGCAAGATCCATTAATCTTCAATAAAAAAAAACAAAACACCAATGCTTTTTAATATTGTTTTTATTAATTCCATATTTAATATAAGTATGATTTGAATAAATTACATTAATTTAATACCAATAAATACGATCTTTCAAAAGCATTTTTTTTACAAATTTAGCGCGGCTTGCGTTTGTTTTTGCTAACAGTTTTGAAGAATCCGACATGTCCAACTCATCTTCGTTAGGATTCCATTTTTTTTTGGTTGTAATTTTTCGGCAGTAGTTTTGGACGCATCAAACGTTTACCGTTTTTGGGTTTTTGAGATTTTGGTTTATTTGTTAGAGACAAGTTACCAATAAGTTCCATCAGTTCTGTGCGGTATTTATACATTGAAGACAATTGCGTATATATCGATGCATCCACTTCCATTTTTCGTCGGCTAGATAGTCGGTAGGACATTGTTGATGTGCTATACGCAATTCTATTATCCTTATCAATTCATCAGTGAGGGCCAATTTCTCCGTAGCCCACTTTAAGACTTGACTCTTTTTGCGTGGCATACGTTCTTTGTAAAAGAATATACAAAAATCTAAATTTTCACCAGCTTCGCGTGTCACTTTAATGCCGGGCGTATTTGTGCTCAGTGACAACGAAAAGCGATTGGCCAATTCGGAGACTTTGCGTATGTAATTGCCCATTTGTAAACTTTTTTTTTAATTTTTAAACTTTTAGTATAATTTTAATAAGCGAGATCCTCACAGCTTGGCTCTGAATGCGCAAATAAATGATCTGTTGAAAATGTTGTCAATTTTATATACGTAAGTACTTCTGCTTGAAATTATGTTTAATGCCAATTTATTGCTAAATTTCGCAGCCATTTTAAATTCTTTGTTTAAAACCGCCATAAAATTTCAATATTAATGTTATGTTATGTTTAACTACCTGCGAATTTATTTCGCGTTTGCCAGGTAAAACCGAACATGGAAAAACCAAGCCGCATTTCCATACGCTGTTTACTTTAAAACACAAATACATACATATGTATGTATGTACATGTGTGTATGTAGGATATTCACAGAAAATCTTAATTATGGTCTGAGGGCAATGAGAACAACTACAAACATATGATGATACACCAATACCTCATTTTGCGTCGGGGTTACGTTCCAAAAAAAAACACAACGCAAATTGAAACGACGTGAAAGTGAATTAAAATTTTCTATAGCAAACCATGTAAAGAACGAAGAACGGTTCCAGGATTACGAAAATACTAATTCGTCGGTTTTCTTTCACAAAGAATTGGTCCAATGTTTGCTGAACAGTTTTTTTTTTTCAACGTAAATTAAATTTCCTTGTAGCAAATGTCTGTATTGCTACCACTAGCATTATCGTTGGATAATGATTTACTTTTTATGTCATCTTATTTTTTGTTAGCATAATGCCGTATTAGTATGATTTCTGGATTACAATTTCTGGGCCGATTTTTGAAAATCCAGCAGTTTTTTGGCATACATATAAATGTCCCGTGTAAAATTTTGGATCGGTATCATTATTTATATGGTGAATATGGTCAAATATGAACGAAATTTACAAATTTCTGTAGAATGATTTTTGTGTATATGCAAATGATCTTTGCAAAATGTTGAGCCGATACCGATATTTATAAGATATTTGTATATAAAGATGACTTTTTCGGATGCGGGATTAATGGCGGGAGATATGACAAATTATGGAGCGACCATAATAATATTTAGTACAACAATTTATATATCTATAAGAATTATTTGTGTCGAATTTTAACCTGGTACCAGATTTATACGTATTTAAGTGAATTTTAGATGTGTACTGTATATGGGGCATATGGTCAAACATGGACCGAACGAAATGGAGATCGTCGTGGATATATTAGCATTGGCCGACAAGAGGTAAATTATACAAGTCCATCGAAAAGATCATTCCTTAAGGAGTGCATACGTCAAATCTACATTATGAATGCCACTAATTTCACTTCCTGCTGAATACAATAAAATTGTCATCTGGCACAGACTGAATAATTTAATGAGGCCAGCAAGAATTACGGTTGAACAGGCTGCTATTCAAAAAGTCAAACGAAAAATTAAACTGCCAAATTCAAGTCCCCAGACGATCAAATTTCATTTGCCGTCAGATTTCTTTGATGGTCGGCTAAACAAAAAGTAAATAAAAATTAAAATAAAAGTAAACTAATTACACTCTTGTCCAATACTAATTAGCTGATTTCCAAATAATTCTAATTTTTTCTTTTTTATGGAGGCATCAAGACGCAGGAGCTTTTCTTCTTTTTCTGTTTTCCTTTTGTAAATTTCAAGACGTTACTCTTCTATTAGCTGTCTCCTTTTCTGATAATTAGATATATCTTTCAAATATCCCTTTATGGATTTGGAATAACTGCATCGTTCTTGTAGTACTGCAAATCGTCATTAACGTCTGGTTCTGTGGTGGAAGCTGTAGACATCACCCTTGTCGAAACAGTAGGTAAACCGTCATTAACGTTTGATTCTGTTATGGAAGTTAAAATTAAATTTTCCGAGCTAGCATTGTGTGTTCCTTGTTCAACTGGGTACGCCGGAACTTGCAATTCTTCTGCGAATGCTAACTCATCACCAGTCGGGTTTACCTGCTTTTCAAATTCTAATAAATTAGCCACAGCTTCTTCCAATGGAGACAACGAAACCTGTTTATAAACTCCTCCTCCTGTTGCTCTACATTCTGCTTTATTGTTTACCAGCTTCTTTTTTACTTTGGACTTCAAGTCCTTCCACACCTTTAAGTTGTATTAAATAAATTTTTTAATAAAATTTAAACCATCACCGTCACGAGCTGGAGGTCCAAGCGGATTCAATTTTTCTGCAATTTCTCTCCAAAAGCTATTGAAATTTAAGGGTTTTATGCCCTTACGAAAACCCTTAGCATAAACAGGCGCCTTTTCCATTTCGGAAACTAAAGTTTCAAACTGTTGCATTGTTGTTATTTTCATTTTTAATTTATTTAAATTAGAGTCGTTTTAATCTCGGCACTTAAAATGGCGACGACAAAAAATAAATGTTCCTTTGTCGTTTTTATTATCGTTTCAAATTAGGTAATAACGTTTCAATTTCGATAATTGTCGATAACGCCAACGGTGATGCCAAATTGTCGTTTTTTTGTCGTTTTAAAACTACAACGCCAACGATAATAGGGCCGAATATATCTTATAGTTTACGAGATATTCGCATTTGAATATTAACAGCGTTATGCATAATAAAAAGTTGGTAACAGTTTATAAACTAGCTGCTAACTAGAATACAGATTTGACTTGGCACTTTCTTGGCAAAATGTTTATTCATAAACAATTTGCAAACGTCTGCTAACTTTAAAAAAAACAACTCTGAAAATGAATGATGCCACTACTAAAATTACTATTTTTGTTTATATCATCCCTGAATTTGACATTTAAAGTTTGTTTTCCCTCCATAACAAAATAAAAATTTGCAAAGCGTTAAAAATATTTAATAGTTTAAAATGGGAGTGCTGGTATTAAATAAAATAAAAAAAATAGAAAAAAAAAACGTAAAGATCGGTAAATTGGCGACAGGATGAAAAAAGCTAAACAGCTGTTTATAAAAAGATGGCCAGTATTTGGTAACACGCTAACAAGTTTAGTAGTTTGTTAAACGTAGTTTGTTTGCACATTATAGTTAAACTCTATGCTAACTTCATGCCAATTTTTTATTATGCATAACGCTGTAAATTTTTAAAGTTTTGTAGTCACCTAGTCTGGTTTTTTGCTAATACCGGATTCAAACAATTTTATAAATCTAGTAAAAAATTAATTGTTAGAAAATCATCTCAAAGTTAAAAATTATATGCATTTTAAATTAATAAATGTTAAAAGAGTGAGTTTCCACCATTTTTTGGCATAAAAAGCTACTCATATTATTTTTACGATATAAAAAGACTTATAACGTGTATACCATACATACATACATACATACATACATACATATATTTTCGAAAAACTAACTGAAAAGCAAATATTTCCTATGAGAAAGATATTAAATAGCTTTGTTACCGAGGGGACCAGAGTCATTACAAATTTAGCTATTTTGTATGTAAAATTCGAATACAAATTGGCTATACCAATTTGCAGAATAATTAAGAACATATTGGGCCTTATAAAATCGATTATTATTTTTCGATTATGCGACTTAAAAATATTTGCCCTAAAGTTGAATTTTACATATAAAATAGCTCGGTAACAAAGATTTTTAATATTTTTTGCATAAAAAATATTTGTTTTGAAGTTTATGAAGCTTTATGACAAAAAAAAAACACGTATAAGTCTTTTCAAAAATTTCCTAAATTTTGGCAAAAAAAAAAAAACTATTGTGGTGTAGGGTATAAAAATCGGAATTACCAAAAGCCAGACTATAAGAGATATACAGTGTACTCTCTCTTAAGCGGACGCCTAAGGGACTGACGAATTTGTCCGCTTATGAGAAGTGGCCGTTTATGAGAGAAGCACAAAAAGAGTAATCAATAATCTGTAATATTGTACACTTTTATTTCCAAAACAAAAACATACATAAATACAAGTAAGAAAGTATAGTCGGTCAAGCCCGACCATATAATACCCTACACCCAGTATATCAATAAAACAGTTTTTCAGATATGTGCGCTATATGGGAGATATTACCTCTTATGGACCGATCATCAAAAATTTAGTGCCATGACTTCCGTGAATATAAATATTATGTGTGTTAAACCTTATCTCGATATAAATACGTTTAAAAGATTTATGGAGGTTAAAGTGAATTACGAAGAGGGTCTTATATGGGAGTTTTGACTATTTATGAACTGACTATTATAAAATTAGGTGTCATCCTATTTGTACATAAGAAACTCATTTTTGTTAAATTTTATTCGGAAGTGGGCCTTATATGAGAGCTACGACTAATTATCTACCATATTATATGTATATGTAAGGAACATATTTGTGTTCAATATTATTTCGATACCAACATTTTTAAAAGAGTTATGCTCTTTTAAGTGATTTTTGGAAGTGGGCTTATATGGATGCTACGACTAATTATGGACCAATCATCATAAAATTCTACCATGGTACGAATCATATTTTTGTTCAATATTATTTGGATACCAACATTTTTAAAAGAGCCTTATATGGGAGCTACGACTAATTATGGACCGATCTTCACGAAATTTGTAAATGTTATTTAGCTTCATTTATTACTCATATGTGGTAAAATTTGTTTGCAAACTTGCATAATTCAAAGGTTTATCACCAGTAAACCCCAATTTCGGGAGGACATTTGTATGGGAGACAGGTGAAATAATGGATCGATTTCCACCAGTTTCAATCCCATCCATCCTTGGGCCAAAAAATATCACGTACAAAATTTTATCGAAATATATTTTAAAATTGCGACCTGTACTCTGCGCACAAGCTTTACATGGACAGCCAGCCAGTCAGCCAGACGGACGGACGGACATCGTTAAATCGCTTCAGAAAGTGATTCTGAGTCGATCGGTATACTTTAAGGTGGGTGTTGGAGCAATATTTCTGGGCGTTACAAACATTAGCACAAATCCAATATACCCTCCCCACTATTGTGGTGTAGGGTAAAATAAATAGAAGACAAAATAAACAGAATTTTCATTATGTTCTTGCGAAAAACGAAAAAAAAAATTAAAAATAAGGCAAAGTAAACAAAATATTCATTAATATTTTTGCGAATAAAAAACAAAAAGCTTGCAGGACCAGATATCCAACTGGATTTAAAAAAAACGGAAATTTAGCTAGGCGAGATTTCCCTTTAATTTCAATATCTTGGAAACGCATTTGAAGATCAGTTAGCATTTTAACACTTACAAGGTCACTGTGATATAAAGAAAGTTAAGTTTTCTTATGACTAAATAAGCCTCTTTATAAGAAGTTAACTTGTCTTCAATTTCATTTTCTAGCTCATCTTTAGACGAGCTTTCCATCATTTCTTCGGAAGCTATTAACATTTCAGTACTAATGCTTTCCACATCTTCATCATTAATAACACACAGTTATTATCTAAATTGACATGTATAATCTTCGACTTCAACTTGTAAATGGCTCTGAACTCGATTAACGATATCGGAGAACTGAGTAAGCGCTGATAGTGGAAGCTCATCTACTGCAGTCCAACAGCCATCATAATTTGGGATATGATTTTCTCTAAAACCAGCTTTTCTCAAGCAATTTTTCACTATGAAACTGTCCGGTTATGGGGAAATAAAATGTCATACATCGTGGAAAAAAGTGTCCGCGTTCTGTTATGGGAGGGTTGTCCGCTTAAGAGGGAAATAATTATGTCCCTTACAATTTTTTTGGTACTGAAAAAATGTCCTGTACACAGATTAACAAATTTGTATTTTTTTTTTCTTGTTCGCAAAATACAATGAATAATTTGAATGTCGAGTTATTACAAACGAAACAATCAAAAGTATGTAACTGTCAATATTTAAGTTAGTTTTGTTAAAGCACGACTTTGACAATTTTCTAGTAGTACGATTAAGTTTAAGCCATTATTTGTGTTGCAAGATCCATTAATCTTCAATAAAAAAAAACAAAACACCAATGCTTTTTAATATTGTTTTTATTAATTCCATATTTAATATAAGTATGATTTGAATAAATTACATTAATTTAATACCAATAAATACGATCTTTCAAAAGCATTTTTTTTACAAATTTAGCGCGGCTTGCGTTTGTTTTTGCTAACAGTTTTGAAGAATCCGACATGTCCAACTCATCTTCGTTAGGATTCCATTTTTTTTTGGTTGTAATTTTTCGGCAGTAGTTTTGGACGCATCAAACGTTTACCGTTTTTGGGTTTTTGAGATTTTGGTTTATTTGTTAGAGACAAGTTACCAATAAGTTCCATCAGTTCTGTGCGGTATTTATACATTGAAGACAATTGCGTATATATCGATGCATCCACTTCCATTTTGTCGTCGGCTAGATAGTCGGTAGGACATTGTTGATGTGCTATACGCAATTCTATTATCCTTATCAATTCATCAGTGAGGGCCAATTTCTCCGTAGCCCACTTTAAGACTTGACTCTTTTTGCGTGGCATACGTTCTTTGTAAAAGAATATACAAAAATCTAAACTTTCACCAGCTTCGCGTGTCACTTCAATGCCGGGCGCATTTGTGCTCAGTGACAACGAAAAGCGATTGGCCAATTCGGAGACTTTGCCTATGTAATTGCCCATTTGTAAACTTTTTTTTTAAACTTTTAATATAATTTTAATAAGCGAGATCCTCACAGCTTGGCTCTGAATGCGCAAATAAATGATCTGTTGAAAATGTTGTCAATTTTATATACGTAAGTACTTCTGCTTGAAATTATGTTTAATGCCAATTTATTGCTAAATTTCGCAGCCATTTTAAATTCTTTGTTTAAAACCGCCATAAAATTTCAATATTAATGTTATGTTATGTTTAACTACCTGCGAATTTATTTCGCGTTTGTCAGGTAAAACCGAACATGGAAAAACCAAGCCGCATTTCCATAAACAGCGTATGGAATGCGGCTTGGTTTTTTCATGTTCGGTTTTACCTGGCAAACGCGAAGTAAATTCGCATATGGATGTACATATGTGTGTATGTAGGATATTCACAGAAAATCTTAATTATGGTCTGAGGGCAATGAGAACAACTACAAACATATGATGATACACCAATACCTCATTTTGCGTCGGGGTTACGTTCCAAAAAAAAACACAACGCAAAGTGAATTAAAATTTTCTATAGCAAACCATGTAAAGAACGAAGAACGGTTCCAGGATTACGAAAATACTAATTCGTCGGTTTTCTTTCACAAAGAATTGGTCCAATGTTTGCTGAACAGTTTTTTTATTTTTCAACGTAAATTAAATTTCCTTGTAGCAAATGTCTGTATTGCTACCACTAGCATTATCGTTGGATAATGATTTACTTTTTATGTCATCTTATTTTTTGTTAGCATAATGCCGTATTAGTATGATTTCTGGATTACAATTTCTGGGCCGATTTTTCAAAATCCAGCAGTTTTTTGGCATACATATAAATGTCCCGTGTAAAATTTTGGATCGGTATCATTATTTATATGGTGAATATGGTCAAATATGAACGAAATTTACAAATTTCTGTAGAATGATTTTTGTGTATATGCAAATGATCTTTGCAAAATGTTGAGCCGATACCGATATTTATAAGATATTTGTATATAAAGATGACTTTTTCGGATGCGGGATTAATGGCGGGAGATATGACAAATTATGGAGCGACCATAATAATATTTAGTACAACAATTTATATATCTATAAGAATTATTTGTGTCGAATTTTAACCTGGTACCAGATTTATACGTATTTAAGTGAATTTTAGATGTGTACTGTATATGGGGCATATGGTCAAACATGGACCGAACGAAATGGAGATCGTCGTGGATATATTAGCATTGGCCGACAAGAGGTAAATTATACAAGTCCATCGAAAAGATCATTCCTTAAGGAGTGCATACGTCAAATCTACATTATGAATGCCACTAATTTCACTTCCTGCTGAATACAATAAAATTGTCATCTGGCACAGACTGAATAATTTAATGAGGCCAGCAAGAATTACGGTTGAACAGGCTGCTATTCAAAAAGTCAAACGAAAAATTAAACTGCCAAATTCAAGTCCCCAGACGATCAAATTTCATTTGCCGTCAGATTTCTTTACAAAAAGTAAATAAAAATTAAAATAAAAGTAAACTAATTACACTCTTGTCCAATACTAATTAGCTGATTTCCCAATAATTCTATTTTTTTCTTTTTTATGGAGGCATCAAGACGCAGGAGCTTTTCTTCTTTTTCTGTTTTCCTTTTGTAAATTTCAAGACGTTACTCTTCTATTAGCTGTCTCCTTTTCTGATAATTAGATATATCTTTCAAATATCCCTTTATGGATTTGGAATAACTGCATCGTTCTTGTAGTACTGCAAATCGTCATTAACGTCTGGTTCTGTGGTGGAAGCTGTAGACATCACCCTTGTCGAAACAGTAGGTAAACCGTCATTAACGTTTGATTCTGTTATGGAAGTTAAAATTAAATTTTCCGAGCTAGCATTGTGTGTTCCTTGTTCAACTGGGTACGCCGGAACTTGCAATTCTTCTGCGAATGCTAACTCATCACCAGTCGGGTTTACCTGCTTTTCAAATTCTAATAAATTAGCCACAGCTTCTTCCAATGGAGACAACGAAACCTGTTTATAAACTCCTCCTCCTGTTGCTCTACATTCTGCTTTATTGTTTACCAGCTTCTTTTTTACTTTGGACTTCAAGTCCTTCCACACCTTTAAGTTGTATTAAATAAATTTTTTAATAAAATTTAAACCATCACCGTCACGAGCTGGAGGTCCAAGCGGATTCAATTTTTCTGCAATTTCTCTCCAAAAGCTATTGAAATTTAAGGGTTTTATGCCCTTACGAAAACCCTTAGCATAAACAGGCGCCTTTTCCATTTCGGAAACTAAAGTTTCAAACTGTTGCATTGTTGTTATTTTCATTTTTAATTTATTTAAATTAGAGTCGTTTTAATCTCGGCACTTAAAATGGCGACGACAAAAAATAAATGTTCCTTTGTCGTTTTTATTATCGTTTCAAATTAGGTAATAACGTTTCAATTTCGATAATTGTCGATAACGCCAACGGTGATGCCAAATTGTCGTTTTTTTGTCGTTTTAAAACTACAACGCCAACGATAATAGGGCCGAATATATCTTATAGTTTACGAGATATTCGCATTTGAATATTAACAGCGTTATGCATAATAAAAAGTTGGTAACAGTTTATAAACTAGCTGCTAACTAGAATACAGATTTGACTTGGCACTTTCTTGGCAAAATGTTTATTCATAAACAATTTGCAAACGTCTGCTAACTTTAAAAAAAACAACTCTGAAAATGAATGATGCCACTACTAAAATTACTATTTTTGTTTATATCATCCCTGAATTTGACATTTAAAGTTTGTTTTCCCTCCATAACAAAATAAAAATTTGCAAAGCGTTAAAAATATTTAATAGTTTAAAATGGGAGTGCTGGTATTAAATAAAATAAAAAAATAGAAAAAAAAACGTAAAGATCGGTAAATTGGCGACAGGATGAAAAAAGCTAAACAGCTGTTTATAAAAAGATGGCCAGTATTTGGTAACACGCTAACAAGTTTAGTAGTTTGTTAAACGTAGTTTGTTTGCACATTATAGTTAAACTCTATGCTAACTTCATGCCAATTTTTTATTATGCATAACGCTGTAAATTTTGAAAGTTTTGTAGTCACCTAGTCTGGTTTTTTGCTAATAACGGATTCAAATGCTTCCTGATTTTTTCTAAATAAGTTTTTGTTGATTACTAACAATTTTATAAATCTAGTAAAAAATTAATTGTTAGAAAATCATCTCAAAGTTAAAAATTATATGCATTTTAAATTAATAAATGTTAAAAGAGTGAGTTTCCACCATTTTTTGGCATAAAAAGCTACTCATATTATTTTTACGATATAAGAAGACTTATAACGTGTATACATACATACATACATACATACATACATACATACATATATTTTCGAAAAACTAACTGAAAAGCAAATATTTTCTATGAGAAAGATTTTAAATAGCTTTGTTACCGAGGGGACCAGAGTCATTACAAATTTAGCGATTTTGTATGTAAAATTCGAATACAAATTGGCTATACCAATTTGCAGAATAATTAAGAACATATTGGGCCTTATAAAATCGATTATTATTTTTCGATTATGCGACTTAAAAATATTTGCCCTAAAGTTGAATTTTACATATAAAATAGCTCGGTAACAAAGATTTTTAATATTTTTTGCATAAAAAATATTTGTTTTGAAGTTTATGAAGCTTTATGACAAAAAAAAAACACGTATAAGTCTTTTCAAAAATTTCCTAAATTTTGGCAAAAAAAAAAAACTATTGTGGTGTAGGGTATAAAAATCGGAAATCGGAATTACCAAAAGCCAGACTATAAGAGATATACAGTGTAATCTCTCTTAAGCGAACGCCTAAGGGACTGACGAATTTGTCCGCTTATGAGAAGTGGCCGTTTATGAGAGAAGCACAAAAAGAGTAATCAATAATCTGTAATATTGTACACTTTTATTTCCAAAACAAAAACATACATAAATACAAGTAAATGGTCAAGCCCGACCATATAATACCCTACACCCAGTATATCAATAAAACAGTTTTTCAGATATGTGCGCTATATGGGAGATATTACCTCTTATGGACCGATCATCAAAAATTTAGTGCCATGACTTCCGTGAATATAAATATTATGTGTGTTAAACCTTATCTCGATATAAATACGTTTAAAAGATTTATGGATGTTAAAGTGAATTACGAAGAGGGTCTTATATGGGAGTTTTGACTATTTATGAACTGACTATTATAAAATTAGGTGTCATCCTATTTGTACATAAGAAACTCATTTTTGTTAAATTTTATTCGGAAGTGGGCCTTATATGAGAGCTACGACTAATTATCTACCATATTATATGTATATGTAAGGAACATATTTGTGTTCAATATTATTTCGATACCAACATTTTTAAAAGAGTTATTCTCTTTTAAGTGATTTTTGGAAGTGGGCCTTATATGAGAGCTACGACTAATTATGGACCGATCGTCATAAAATTCTACCATATTAGAGAGGTAGGAACATATTTGTGTTCAATATTATTTCGATACCAACATTTTTAAAAGAGTTATGCTCTTTTAAGTGATTTTTGGAAGTGGGCCTTATATGGGTGCTACGACTAATTATGGACCAATCATCATAAAATTCTACCATTGTACGAATCATATTTTTGTTCAATATTATTTGGATACCAACATTTTTAAAAGAGCCTTATATGGGAGCTACGACTAATTATGGACCGATCTTTACGAAATTTGTAAATGTTATTTAGCTTCATTTATTACTCATATGTGGTAAAATTTGTTTGCTAACTTGCAAAATTCAAAGTTTTATGACCAGTAAACCCCAATTTCGGGAGGACATTTGTATGGGAGACAGGTGAAATAATGGACCGATTTCCACCAGTTTAAGTCCCATCCATCCTTGGGCTAAAAATATATCACATACAAAATTTTATCGAAATATATTTTAAAATTGCGACCTGTACTCTGCGCACAAGCTTTACATGGACAGCCAGCCAGTCAGCCAGACGGACGGGCGGACATCGTTAAATCGCTTCAGAAAGTGATTCTGAGTCGATCGGTATACTTTAAGGTGGGTGTTGGAGCAATATTTCTGGGCGTTACAAACATTAGCACAAATCCAATATACCCTCCCCACTATTGTGGTGTAGGGTAAAATAAATAGAAGACAAAATAAACAGAATTTTCATTATGTTCTTGCGAAAAATGAAAAAAAAAATTAAAAATAAGGCAAAGTAAACAAAATATTCATTAATATTTTTGCGAATAAAAAACAAAAAGCTTGCAGGACCAGATATCCAACTGGATTTAAAAAAAACGGAAATTTAGCTAGGCGAGATTTCCCTTTAATTTCAATATCTTGGAAACGCATTTGAAGATCAGTTAGCATTTTAACACTTACAAGGTCACTGTGATATAAAGAAAGTTAAGTTTTCTTATGACTAAATAAGCCTCTTTATAAGAAGTTAACTTGTCTTCAATTTCATTTTCTAGCTCATCTTTAGACGAGCTTTCCATCATTTCTTCGGAAGCTATTAACATTTCAGTACTAATGCTTTCCACATCTTCATCATTAATAACACACAGTTATTATCTAAATTGACATGTATAATCTTGGACTTCAACTTGTAAATGGCTCTGAACTCGATTAACGATATCGGAGAACTGAGTAAGCGCTGATAGTGGAAGCTCATCTACTGCAGTCCAACAGCCATCATAATTTGGGATATGATTTTCTCTAAAACCAGCTTTTCTCAAGCAATTTTTCACTATGAAACTGTCCGGTTATGGGGAAATAAAATGTCATACATCGTGGAAAAAAGTGTCCGCGTTCTGTTATGGGAGGGTTGTCCGCTTAAGAGGGAAATAATTATGTCCCTTACAATTTTTTTGGTACTGAAAAAAATGTCCTGTCTTCGAATTTCACCAAAAAGACTATGAAAAGTACACAGATTAACAAATTTGTATTTTTTTTTTCTTGTTCGCAAAATACAATGAATAATTTGAATGTCGAGTTATTACAAACGAAACAATCAAAAGTATGTAACTGTCAATATTTAAGTTAGTTTTGTTAAAGCACGACTTTGACAATTTTCTAGTAGTACGATTAAGTTTAAGCCATTATTTGTGTTGCAAGATCCATTAATCTTCAATAAAAAAAAACAAAACACCAATGCTTTTTAATATTGTTTTTATTAATTCCATATTTAATATAAGTATGATTTGAATAAATTACATTAATTTAATACCAATAAATACGATCTTTCAAAAGCATTTTTTTTACAAATTTAGCGCGGCTTGCGTTTGTTTTTGCTAACAGTTTTGAAGAATCCGACATGTCCAACTCATCTTCGTTAGGATTCCATTTTTTTTTGGTTGTAATTTTTCGGCAGTAGTTTTGGACGCATCAAACGTTTACCGTTTTTGGGTTTTTGAGATTTTGGTTTATTTGTTAGAGACAAGTTACCAATAAGTTCCATCAGTTCTGTGCGGTATTTATACATTGAAGACAATTGCGTATATATCGATGCATCCACTTCCATTTTTCGTCGGCTAGATAGTCGGTAGGACATTGTTGATGTGCTATACGCAATTCTATTATCCTTATCAATTCATCAGTGAGGGCCAATTTCTCCGTAGCCCACTTTAAGACTTGACTCTTTTTGCGTGGCATACGTTCTTTGTAAAAGAATATACAAAAATCTAAACTTTCACCAGCTTCGCGTGTCACTTCAATGCCGGGCGCATTTGTGCTCAGTGACAACGAAAAGCGATTGGCCAATTCGGAGACTTTGCCTATGTAATTGCCCATTTGTAAACTTTTTTTTTAATTTTTAAACTTTTAATATAATTTTAATAAGCGAGATCCTCACAGCTTGGCTCTGAATGCGCAAATAAATGATCTGTTGAAAATGTTGTCAATTTTATATACGTAAGTACTTCTGCTTGAAATTATGTTTAATGCCAATTTATTGCTAAATTTCGCAGCCATTTTAAATTCTTTGTTTAAAACCGCCATAAAATTTCAATATTAATGTTATGTTATGTTTAACTACCTGCGAATTTATTTCGCGTTTGCCAGGTAAAACCGAACATGGAAAAACCAAGCCGCATTTCCATACGCTGTTTACTTTAAAACACTAATACATACATATGTATGTATGTACATGTGTGTATGTAGGATATTCACAGAAAATCTTAATTATGGTCTGAGGGCAATGAGAACAACTACAAACATATGATGATACACCAATACCTCATTTTGCGTCGGGGTTACGTTCCA
The DNA here is from genome assembly GCA_950370525.1 of Bellardia bayeri. Taxonomy (NCBI): domain Eukaryota; kingdom Metazoa; phylum Arthropoda; class Insecta; order Diptera; family Calliphoridae; genus Bellardia; species Bellardia bayeri. The sequence continues at coordinate 53,938,793 of OX493265.1, read as the reverse complement.
AAAAAAAAAACACAACGCAAATTGAAACGACGCAAAGTGAATTAAAATTTTCTATAGCAAACCATGTAAAGAACGAAGAACGGTTCCAGGATTACGAAAATACTAATTCGTCGGTTTTCTTTCACAAAGAATTGGTCCAATGTTTGCTGAACAGTTTTTTTATTTTTCAACGTAAATTAAATTTCCTTGTAGCAAATGTCTGTATTGCTACCACTAGCATTATCGTTGGATAATGATTTACTTTTTATGTCATCTTATTTTTTGTTAGCATAATGCCGTATTAGTATGATTTCTGGATTACAATTTCTGGGCCGATTTTTCAAAATCCAGCAGTTTTTTGGCATACATATAAATGTCCCGTGTAAAATTTTGGATCGGTATCATTATTTATATGGTGAATATGGTCAAATATGAACGAAATTTACAAATTTCTGTAGAATGATTTTTGTGTATATGCAAATGATCTTTGCAAAATGTTGAGCCGATACCGATATTTATAAGATATTTGTATATAAAGATGACTTTTTCGGATGCGGGATTAATGGCGGGAGATATGACCAATTATGGAGCGACCATAATAATATTTAGTACAACAATTTATATATCTATAAGAATTATTTGTGTCGAATTTTAACCTGGTAACTATATTTGTACCAGATTTATACGTATTTAAGTGAATTTTAGATGTGTACTGTATATAGGGCATATGGTCAAACATGGACCGAACGAAATAAACTTTCGTTTTGCGATTTCTTTTTATATGCCACTTATTTTTGCCGAATTTTTTATTAATATTCCAATTTTATAGGCATTTATCATTAAGCCATATTTCGGAAACATATTTGTATGCGGGCTATTAGAAATAATGGACCGATACTTACTATTTTGCTCACAGAATCTTATTTTGTTATAGAAATAACGTGTACCAAATTTCATGGCAATATATCCCATGAAATGCTTACGAAAACTGCGTAAAAATATAAAATTTTAATGGAGGGTGCTTTACATATTGGTCCATAACTCTGGTTCTACTATACCGATTTTGCTGATTTTGAATACCAAACTGCTTTGGAGAATTATAAACGGTTTTTTGTAAACTGTGTTGATTTTAGTTGTGTATTTTGGACGTGTTTTACACTCAATCGACTTAGAATTTCATAAGGATCATATACTTTGTTGGGTCTCAGATTAATATTTCTCAGTGTTACACACGGAATGACAAACTTACTATACTATACCACGTATGGTGGTGGAGGGTATAAAAAGAACACATTAAGGGGAATGCACATTTTAAGATCATTTGTCTATAAAGAAATTTAATTATAAAAATATTTTAAATTTGTCTATCAAAATTGTTTTATAATTTCTTTTTAAAATAACTAATGCATTTAATAACTCATCTTACATCGACTTGTTATTTTACTGGCAAAGTTTCCGTCATTCGCGTTATAAAGATTTGAGATTATCCGGTTTGCATTTGCTTCAATTGTATTTTTGGTTTTAGAGTCATTAATCAATGACATCAATATCGTTCTTTAACTTTCCATATTTTTGAAATGATATACTTATATGTACATATATATGTAGATAATAGCTGTTCATAAAGAATGTTAATATACCTACTTAAACCTAAATAGAGTTTAAAACGTCTACTAATATTTGATGAGGGCAATAATTCCACTTTTTAAGTTTTTATTATTAGAGAAAAATTCTTATTATTTCGGCTTGAGTTCATTTATAATTAATAATTAGAAGAATAATGAGTATTTTGTTGATTTTTAATTTTTAAACACCCTAGTTAGATAAAAACATATTTAACCCTGCTGTTAGGTTAGAAAAAACTTACAAATCTTAGGTTAAGGAACCATTTGGTCCATAATGCACTTTTCATGCAAAATAATAATTTTATCTTATTTAATGTAACTATTTTGGTTCAATAATTTCTAAAGTAAGTATTTGACATATCAAAAACATCCTCTAAATATTTGACATGAATTTACATTCACTTGGTAATGAAAAAATAATTTTGGGATTTCCCATTTTTGCAATGAATTTACATTCACTTGTTGTTTTGTAATGTTGAAAATTATTTTGGGATTCCCCGTTTTTATTTTTGTCGTGAAGAAGCACAGATACGTGCAGTACTTCTTTCAGTTTGAAAGTTTCTTTGAATAGTCCGGTAGTGTTTTTGTTACGAAATGGCGCAGTTGAACGAAGAAGAGATACGTGAAATTCTCAATGAAGAAAGTGAATCTGATATTTCCGATTCGGAGACGGATTTAATTTCGGACTGTTCATCTGAAACAGAAAGTGAACAGGAAACCATCTCAGTTGAAGCTAGCTCTGTTGATCGTCTTTTTATTGCTAAAAACAACATGGAATGGAGAGCGACTCCATTACCTCAGTCTATTAGAACTGGGGCTGAGAATATTATCAAAACACAAGCAGACCTACCTCGATTTGGAGTGTCTAGATGCGATGACATGCTGTCTGCATGTCGTATTGGACTTGAAAGAAGCCTTGAAAAGGCAAAATATAACAGGCGAGAATTTCTTTTCCACATTTGAGCTGGCAAAAAAACTTTATGAAAGAAAGCTAACATATGTGGGAACCGTGCGCAAAAATAAAACTTTCATTCCTCCAAAAGTACTAACTCTCAAAAAACTCCCTTTGTACACGCCTACATTTGCATTCAATAATATTGCGACATTAGTATCATACATAAGTCATAAAAACAAAGCAGCGATATTGATTAGTACAATGCACAAAGGTGATGCAGTTGATGAAATTGGATCTAAGAAAAAACCAGAGATTGTTTCTTATTACAATTCGACAAAAGGTATGCTAGTTTTTGATCACCTATAATTTCTAATGGTTTGTTTCTTTTAGGTGGTGTGGATACTGCTGATCAAATGATTGGCTCCTACTGCACAAAACGCAAAACAAATCGATGGCCAACCGTTGTATTTGCAAACATACTTGACATATCCGCTTTGAATACGTACATACTATTTTCTGAAATGGATGGTTCATGGGCTCCAACTGATCGGAATCGAAAGAGGCCAGAGTTTTTGCGGCAACTAGCACTTTTTTTTAGCTAAGGCTCATATGATGAAACGGACTAGATTACCTCAACAAGGGTTCTCAGCACAATTATTGACAGAAATTCGTACAACATGCACAGTTTCAGAGGCTTCCTCAAGTAATCCAACTTCTCATTCAAGGACTCGAAAGCGTGGAATTTGTAGTTGCTGCAAGTCGAAGTCTGATATAAAATGTTCCATTTGCAGCAACTTTATTTGCAAAACTAACCGAAAAACATTGCGCTTATCTTGCAATGAAAAATATATTCAAACCAACTAATAAATTCTTATTTTTTTGAAAAAAATCTATAAAAATGTACTATGGACCAAATGGTCCTCTAACCTAAGATTCGTCATTTTGTATTTTTATCAGTCCTGAATAAAGTTAGAAAATTTAATTTTCGCACATAACATTGTTTTATTAAAAGACTCCATTAGCAGAAAAATTTAGTCAGTATATATCACCGTTCCAAAGTTACAAGGGAATACTGAAAAAATTTGGACCAAATGGCCCTAACCTAACAGCAGGGTTAACTTTAACATGTGGAGCAACACTATTCTGTTTGCGTGCTGTTAAAGTCAGCTGATTATGTACCAGACGTTTTGTGTGAAATTGGCGGGGAAAATTTTGCAACTTTGATTGTTTGTTCTGGCGAAAGTTTCACAAAAGTGAAAAGGATTAATAATAATATGAAAAACGATTGTCCAGGTATGTAAAACTATAGTTTATTAATGTTTGTGTCGTTTTATGTGTTTTTGTCCAATTGTACCGTGTTTTGTTTATGTGTATTTTTAGAATGAGCTTAACAAGTGTAGTTGTGTTTCGTGGATCAGTACTTTTGCATGGCAAAGCGTTGCAAAAAGTTGTTAATGAGAAGTTATTAACCAAAGTGTGCAGATTAATAAGAAACTAATCTTTTTTGCCCGAATCCACACGTTTTTGAAAAAATCAAATTTTTCTAGTACTATATGTGTTTAGTCGTGCTGAGCTGGTTGACATTTGAAGCAACAACAATTGCTCAGGAGACGCCGTACAACAGCACATATTAGAAAGCATTGCTCAAAAGCATTTAAATAACGAGAACATTAAGTCAATAAATGAAAAAGTGAAAGCCTTCATCAATTATATAAATAAACACTTGCCGAAGTGGAAAGATTTAAGGGAAATCACTCAAAATGGCTTTCCAATAGCATATTTATAGAAATCACTGGTCACCGCGAAATTCTCAGAGCTGCCACAATAGGAGATGAATACTGAAATTTGAATTTGTATAATTATTATGTTTTTCTTTTCATCAAATATAACGGGTGGTTAAATTTCAAGGGCCGATGTTGATTTTGAATAAAACACCAACTATTTAGGAAATTATTGTAATTTTATTTTATTATGATATATTGGTATTACTCAATTATGTATGGAATAAAATATCGGCCAATGGGCGTCGCGACCACGGCGGCACACCTCCATCCGATGGTCAAAATTTTCGATGACCCTGAGGCATAATGGAGGTTCTATGCCGTTAATGTGCCGAATTATCTCATCCTTTAGCTCTTGAATTGTTGCTGGCTTATCGACGTACACCTTTTCTTTCAAATAACCCCAAAGAAAAAAGTCCAACGGTGTCAAATCACATGATCTTGGCGGCCAATTGACATCGCCATTACGTGAGATAACACGGCCATTGAATTTGTTGCGCAAAAGAGCCATTGTTTCGTTAGGTGTGGGGCAAGTGGCACCGTCCTGCTGAAACCACATATCGTCCACATCCATATCTTCCAATTCGGGCCATAAAAAGTTCGTTATCATCTCACGATAGCTAACACCATTCACAGTAACTGCCTGACCGGCCTCATTTTGGAAAAAATACGGCCCGATGATGCCGCCAGCCCATAAACCGCACCAAACAGTCACTCTTTGTGGGTGCATTGGTTTTTCGACAATCACTCTTGGATTCTCATTCGCCCAAATGCGGCAATTCTGTTTATTGACGAATCCACTGAGGTGAAAATGTGCCTCATCACTGAAGATGATTTTCTTCGAAAATTGATCATCCACTGTTGCCATTTCTTGCCACCATTCTGCCCATTCACGACGTTTGGAATGGTCAAGAGGCTTTAGTTCTTGAGCCAATTGCACCTTGTAAGCGTGTAAATGCAAGTCTTTATGCATAATGTTCATCAACGACGAGCGTGAGAGGTGCAATTGTTGGGCACGACGACGAGTTGAGGTGGACGGCTCTTCAGCCACACTATCGCGAACAGCAGCAATATTTTCTGCTGTACGAGCTGCACGAGCATGCACTGGTGTTCTCACATCTTCTACAGACCCGGTTTGCTCGAATTTTTCCACGATTTTTGCGATTGTACGCACATTTGGACGATCAAATTGACCAAAAAAATCACGAAGTGCACGATATGCATTTTGATTTCATAATAAGTCTGGATAACTTTAACACGTTGTTGGATTGTGAAATAGAGAAATGCCAAATAAAATTCGGAAAAAGCTTGGCGCTTAGGTGTGGTTCACATTCAACATCGGCCCTTACAATTTAACCACCGTTTATAATAGAAAATTTAAAAAATAATATTTTTAATGGAAACGTCAAAAACCTAGTTGCATGTTGGCCAGATTGGCTACATAGCAGCTATATGAAATAGTGCACCAAATCATATGAAACTTGGTAGGTCATCTTGGGAGCATAAACAATGTATACAAACCATATTTCAATTCAATACCTTCATAAACAAAAAAGTTGGGGCAAGTCGGCCAGATCGGCTACATAGCAGCTATATGAAATAGTGCGCGAAGGCATATGAAAAGCCTTATATGGGTGCTACGACTAATTATGGACCAATCATCATAAAATTATACCATGGTACGAAACATATTTGTGTTCAATATTATTTGGATACCAACATTTTTAAAAGAGTTATGCTCTTTTAAGTGATTTTCGGAAGTGGGCCTTATATGGGAGCTACGACTAATTATGGACCGATCTTCACGAAATTTGTAAATGTTATTTAGCTTCATTTATTACTCATATGTGGTAAAATTTGTTTGCATACTTGCATAATTCAAAGGTTTATGACCAGTAAACCCCAATTTCGGGAGGACATTTGTATGGGGGCCAGGTGAAATAATGGACCGATTTCCACCAGTTTAAATCCCATCCCATCCTTGGGCCAAAAAAATATCACATACAAAATTTTATCGAAATATATTTTAAAATTGCGACCTGTACTCTGCGCACAAGCTTTACATGGACAGCCAGCCAGTCAGCCAGACGGACGGACGGACATCGTTAAATCGCTTGATAAAGTGATTCTGAGTCGATCGGTATACTTTAAGGTGGGTGTTGGAGCAATATTTCTGGGCGTTACAAACATTAGCACAAATCCAATATACCCTCCCCACTATTGTGGTGTAGGGTAAAATAAATAGAAGACAAAATAAACAGAATTTTCATTATGTTCTTGCGAAAAACGAAAAAAAAAATTAAAAATAAGGCAAAGTAAACAAAATATTTATTAATATTTTTGCGAATAAAAAACGAAAAGCTTGCAGGACCAGATATCCAACTGGATTTAAAAAAAAACGAAAATTTAGCTTGGCGAGATTTCCCTTTAATTTCAATATCTTGGAAACGCATTTGAAGATCAGTTAGCATTTTAACACTTACAAGGTCGCTGTGATATAAAGAAAACCCTTTAAGTTTTCTTATGACTAAATAAGCCTCTTTATAAGAAGTTAACTTGTCTTCAATTTCATTTTCTAGCTCATCTTTAGACGAGCTTTCCATCATTTCTTCGGAAGCTATTAACATTTCAGTACTAATGCTTTCCACATCTTCATCATTAATAACACACAGTTATTATCTAAATTGACATGTATAATCTTCGACTTCAACTTGTAAATGGCTCTGAACTCGATTAACGATATCGGAGAACTGAGTAAGCGCTGATAGTGGAAGCTCATCTACTGCAGTCCAACAGCCATCATAATTTGGGATATGATTTTCTCTAAAACCAGCTTTTCTCAAGCAATTTTTCACTATGAAACTGTCCGGTTATGGGGAAATAAAATGTCATACATCGTGGAAAAAAGTGTCCGCGTTCTGTTATGGGAGGGTTGTCCGCTTAAGAGGGAAATAATTTTAATGTCCCTTACAATTTTTTTGGTACTGAAAAAAAATGTCCTGTATTTCGAATAGACTATGAAAGACACAGATTAACAAATTTGTATTTTTTTTTTCTTGTTCGCAAAATACAATGAATAATTTGAATGTCGAGTTATTACAAACGAAACAATCAAAAGTATGTAACTGTCAATATTTAAGTTAGTTTTGTTAAAGCACGACTTTGACAATTTTCTAGTAGTACGATTAAGTTTAAGCCATTATTTGTGTTGCAAGATCCATTAATCTTCAATAAAAAAAAAAACAAAACACCAATGCTTTTTAATATTGTTTTTATTAATTCCATATTTAATATAAGTATGATTTGAATAAATTACATTAATTTAATACCAATAAATACGATCTTTCAAAAGCATTTTTTTTACAAATTTAGCGCGGCTTGCGTTTGTTTTTGCTAACAGTTTTGAAGAATCCGACATGTCCAACTCATCTTCGTTAGGATTCCATTTTTTTTTGGTTGTAATTTTTCGGCAGTAGTTTTGGACGCATCAAACGTTTACCGTTTTTGGGTTTTTGAGATTTTGGTTTATTTGTTAGAGACAAGTTACCAATAAGTTCCATCAGTTCTGTGCGGTATTTATACATTGAAGACAATTGCGTATATATCGATGCATCCACTTCCATTTTGTCGTCGGCTAGATAGTCGGTAGGACATTGTTGATGTGCTATACGCAATTCTATTATCCTTATCAATTCATCAGTGAGGGCCAATTTCTCCGTAGCCCACTTTAAGACTTGACTCTTTTTGCGTGGCATACGTTCTTTGTAAAAGAATATACAAAAATCTAAACTTTCACCAGCTTCGCGTGTCACTTTAATGCCGGGCGTATTTGTGCTCAGTGACAACGAAAAGCGATTGGCCAATTCGGAGACTTTGCGTATGTAATTGCCCATTTGTAAACTTTTTTTTTAATTTTTAAACTTTTAGTATAATTTTAATAAGCGAGATCCTCACAGCTTGGCTCTGAATGCGCAAATAAATGATCTGTTGAAAATGTTGTCAATTTTATATACGTAAGTACTTCTGCTTGAAATTATGTTTAATGCCAATTTATTGCTAAATTTCGCAGCCATTTTAAATTCTTTGTTTAAAACCGCCATAAAATTTCAATATTAATGTTATGTTATGTTTAACTACCTGCGAATTTATTTCGCGTTTGCCAGGTAAAACCGAACATGGAAAAACCAAGCCGCATTTCCATACGCTGTTTACTTTAAAACACTAATACATACATATGTATGTATGTACATGTGTGTATGTAGGATATTCACAGAAAATCTTAATTATGGTCTGAGGGCAATGAGAACAACTACAAACATATGATGATACACCAATACCTCATTTTGCGTCGGGGTTACGTTCCAAAAAAAAAAACACAACGCAAATTGAAACGACGCAAAGTGAATTAAAATTTTCTATAGCAAACCATGTAAAGAACGAAGAACGGTTCCAGGATTACGAAAATACTAATTCGTCGGTTTTCTTTCACAAAGAATTGGTCCAATGTTTGCTGAACAGTTTTTTTATTTTTCAACGTAAATTAAATTTCCTTGTAGCAAATGTCTGTATTGCTACCACTAGCATTATCGTTGGATAATGATTTACTTTTTATGTCATCTTATTTTTTGTTAGCATAATGCCGTATTAGTATGATTTCTGGATAACAATTTCTGGGCCGATTTTTGGCATACATATAAATGTCCCGTGTAAAATTTTGGATCGGTATCATTATTTATATGGTGAATATGGTCAAATATGAACGAAATTTACAAATTTCTGTAGAATGATTTTTATGTATATGCAAATGATCTTTGCAAAATGTTGAGCCGATACCGATATTTGTATATAAAGATGACTTTTTCGGATGCGGGATTAATGGCGGGAGATATGACAAATTATGGAGCGACCATAATAATATTTAGTACAACAATTTATATATCTATAAGAATTATTTGTGTCGAATTTTAACCTGGTACCAGATTTATACGTATTTAAGTGAATTTTAGATGTGTACTGTATATGGGGCATATGGTCAAACATGGACCATTGGCCGACAAGAGGTAAATTATACAAGTCCATCGAAAAGATCATTCCTTAAGGAGTGCATACGTCAAATCTACATTATGAATGCCACTAATTTCACTTCCTGCTGAATACAATAAAATTGTCATCTGGCACAGACTGAATAATTTAATGAGGCCAGCAAGAATTACGGTTGAACAGGCTGCTATTCAAAAAGTCAAACGAAAAATTAAACTGCCAAATTCAAGTCCCCACACGATCAAATTTCATTTGCCGTCAGATTTCTTTGATGGTCGGCTAAACAAAAAGTAAATAAAAATTAAAATAAAAGTAAACTAATTACACTCTTGTCCAATACTAATTAGCTGATTTCCCAATAATTCTAATTTTTTCTTTTTTATGGAGGCATCAAGACGCAGGAGCTTTTCTTCTTTTTCTGTTTTCCTTTTGTAAATTTCAAGACGTTACTCTTCTATTAGCTGTCTCCTTTTCTGATAATTAGATATATCTTTCAAATATCCCTTTATGGATTTGGAATAACTGCATCGTTCTTGTAGTACTGCAAATCGTCATTAACGTCTGGTTCTGTGGTGGAAGCTGTAGACATCACCCTTGTCGAAACAGTAGGTAAACCGTCATTAACGTTTGATTCTGTTATGGAAGTTAAAATTAAATTTTCCGAGCTAGCATTGTGTGTTCCTTGTTCAACTGGGTACGCCGGAACTTGCAATTCTTCTGCGAATGCTAACTCATCACCAGTCGGGTTTACCTGCTTTTCAAATTCTAATAAATTAGCCACAGCTTCTTCCAATGGAGACAACGAAACCTGTTTATAAACTCCTCCTCCTGTTGCTCTACATTCTGCTTTATTGTTTACCAGCTTCTTTTTTACTTTGGACTTCAAGTCCTTCCACACCTTTAAGTTGTATTAAATAAATTTTTTAATAAAATTTAAACCATCACCGTCACGAGCTGGAGGTCCAAGCGGATTCAATTTTTCTGCAATTTCTCTCCAAAAGCTATTGAAATTTAAGGGTTTTATGCCCTTACGAAAACCCTTAGCATAAACAGGCGCCTTTTCCATTTCGGAAACTAAAGTTTCAAACTGTTGCATTGTTGTTATTTTCATTTTTAATTTATTTAAATTAGAGTCGTTTTAATCTCGTCACTTAAAATGGCGACGACAAAAAATAAATGTTCCTTTGTCGTTTTTATTATCGTTTCAAATTAGGTAATAACGTTTCAATTTCGATAATTGTCGATAACGCCAACGGTGATGCCAAATTGTCGTTTTTTTGTCGTTTTAAAACTACAACGCCAACGATAATAGGGCCGAATATATCTTATAGTTTACGAGATATTCGCATTTGAATATTAACAGCGTTATGCATAATAAAAAGTTGGTAACAGTTTATAAACTAGCTGCTAACTAGAATACAGATTTGACTTGGCACTTTCTTGGCAAAATGTTTATTCATAAACAATTTGCAAACGTCTGCTAACTTTAAAAAAAACAACTCTGAAAATGAATGATGCCACTACTAAAATTACTATTTTTGTTTATATCATCCCTGAATTTGACATTTAAAGTTTGTTTTCCCTCCATAACAAAATAAAAATTTGCAAAGCGTTAAAAATATTTAATAGTTTAAAATGGGAGTGCTGGTATTAAATAAAATAAAAAAATAGAAAAAAAAAACGTAAAGATCGGTAAATTGGCGACAGGATGAAAAAAGCTAAACAGCTGTTTATAAAAAGATGGCCAGTATTTGGTAACACGCTAACAAGTTTAGTAGTTTGTTAAACGTAGTTTGTTTGCACATTATAGTTAAACTCTATGCTAACTTCATGCCAATTTTTTATTATGCATAACGCTGTAAATTTTTAAAGTTTTGTAGTCACCTAGTCTGGTTTTTTGCTAATAACGGATTCAAATGCTTCCTGATTTTTTCTAAATAAGTTTTTGTTGATTACTAACAATTTTATAAATCTAGTAAAAAATTAATTGTTAGAAAATCATCTCAAAGTTAAAAATTATATGCATTTTAAATTAATAAATGTTAAAAGAGTGAGTTTCCACCATTTTTTGGCATAAAAAGCTACTCATATTATTTTTACGATATAAGAAGACTTATAACGTGTATACATACATACATACATACATACATACATACATACATACATACATATATTTTCGAAAAACTAACTGAAAAGCAAATATTTTCTATGAGAAAGATTTTAAATAGCTTTGTTACCGAGGGGACCAGAGTCATTACAAATTTAGCGATTTTGTATGTAAAATTCGAATACAAATTGGCTATACCAAGTTGCAGAATAATTAAGAACATATTGGGCCTTATAAAATCGATTATTATTTTTCGATTATGCGACTTAAAAATATTTGCCCTAAAGTTGAATTTTACATATAAAATAGCTCGGTAACAAAGATTTTTAATATTTTTTGCATAAAAAATATTTGTTTTGAAGTTTATGAAGCTTTATGACAAAAAAAAAACACGTATAAGTCTTTTCAAAAATTTCCTAAATTTTGGCAAAAAAAAAAAACTATTGTGGTGTAGGGTATAAAAATCGGAATTACCAAAAGCCAGACTATAAGAGATACTCTCTCTTAAGCGGACGCCTAAGGGACTGTCCGCTTATGAGAAGTGGCCATTTATGAGAGAGTCACAAAAAGAGTAATCAATAATCTGTAATATTGTACACTTTTATTTCCAAAACAAAAACATACATAAATACAAGTAAGAAAGTATAGTCGGTCAAGCCCGACCATATAATACCCTACACCCAGTATATCAATAAAACAGTTTTTCAGATATGTGCGCTATATGGGAGATATTACCTCTTATGGACCGATCATCAAAAATTTAGTGCCATGACTTCCGTGAATATAAATATTATGTGTGTTAAACCTTATCTCGATATAAATACGTTTAAAAGATTTATGGAGGTTAAAGTGAATTACGAAGAGGATCTTATATGGGAGTTTTGACTATTTATGAACTGACTATTATAAAATTAGGTGTCATCCTATTTGTACATAAGAAACTCATTTTTGTTAAATTTTATTCGGAAGTGGGCCTTATATGAGAGCTACGACTAATTATCTACCATATTATATGTATATGTAAGGAACATATTTGTGTTCAATATTATTTCGATACCAACATTTTTAAAAGAGTTATTCTCTTTTAAGTGATTTTTGGAAGTGGGCCTTATATGGGTGCTACGACTAATTATGGACCAATCATCATAAAATTCTACCATTGTACGAATCATATTTGTGTTCAATATTATTTGGATACCAACATTTTTAAAAGAGCCTTATATGGGAGCTACGACTAATTATGGACCGATCTTCACGAAATTTGTAAATGTTATTTAGCTTCATTTATTACTCATATGTGGTAAAATTTGTTTGCTAACTTGCAAAATTCAAAGGTTTATGACCAGTAAACCCCAATTTCGGGAGGACATTTGTATGGGAGACAGGTGAAATAATGGACCGATTTCCACCAGTTTAAGTCCCATCCATCCTTGGGCTGAAAATATATCACATACAAAATTTTATCGAAATATATTTTAAAATTGCGACCTGTACTCTGCGCACAAGCTTTACATGGACAGCCAGCCAGCCAGACGGACGGACGGACATCGTTAAATCGCTTCAGAAAGTGATTCTGAGTCGATCGGTATACTTTAAGGTGGGTGTTGGAGCAATATTTCTGGGCGTTACAAACATTAGCACAAATCCAATATACCCTCCCCACTATTGTGGTGTAGGGTAAAATAAATAGAAGACAAAATAAACAGAATTTTCATTATGTTCTTGCGAAAAACGAAAAAAAAAAATTAAAAATAAGGCAAAGTAAACAAAATATTCATTAATATTTTTGCGAATAAAAAACAAAAAGCTTGCAGGACCAGATATCCAACTGGATTTAAAAAAAAAACGGAAATTTAGCTTGAGATTTCCCTTTAATTTCAATATCTTGGAAACGCATTTGAAGATCAGTTAGCATTTTAACACTTACAAGGTCACTGTGATATAAAGAAAACCCTTTAAGTTTTCTTATGACTAAATAAGCCTCTTTATAAGAAGTTAACTTGTCTTCAATTTCATTTTCTAGCTCATCTTTAGACGAGCTTTCCATCATTTCTTCGGAAGCTATTAACATTTCAGTACTAATGCTTTCCACATCTTCATCATTAATAACACACAGTTATTATCTAAATTGACATGTATAATCTTCGACTTCAACTTGTAAATGGCTCTGAACTCGATTAACGATATCGGAGAACTGAGTAAGCGCTGATAGTGGAAGCTCATCTACTGCAGTCCAACAGCCATCATAATTTGGGATATGATTTTCTCTAAAACCAGCTTTTCTCAAGCAATTTTTCACTATGAAACTGTCCGGTTATGGGGAAATAAAATGTCATACATCGTGGAAAAAAGTGTCCGCGTTCTGTTATGGGAGGGTTGTCCGCTTAAGAGGGAAATAATTTTAATGTCCCTTACAATTTTTTTGGTACTGAAAAAAAATGTCCTGTATTTCGAATAGACTATGAAAGACACAGATTAACAAATTTGTATTTTTTTTTTCTTGTTCGCAAAATACAATGAATAATTTGAATGTCGAGTTATTACAAACGAAACAATCAAAAGTATGTAACTGTCAATATTTAAGTTAGTTTTGTTAAAGCACGACTTTGACAATTTTCTAGTAGTACGATTAAGTTTAAGCCATTATTTGTGTTGCAAGATCCATTAATCTTCAATAAAAAAAAAAACAAAACACCAATGCTTTTTAATATTGTTTTTATTAATTCCATATTTAATATAAGTATGATTTGAATAAATTACATTAATTTAATACCAATAAATACGATCTTTCAAAAGCATTTTTTTTACAAATTTAGCGCGGCTTGCGTTTGTTTTTGCTAACAGTTTTGAAGAATCCGACATGTCCAACTCATCTTCGTTAGGATTCCATTTTTTTTTGGTTGTAATTTTTCGGCAGTAGTTTTGGACGCATCAAACGTTTACCGTTTTTGGGTTTTTGAGATTTTGGTTTATTTGTTAGAGACAAGTTACCAATAAGTTCCATCAGTTCTGTGCGGTATTTATACATTGAAGACAATTGCGTATATATCGATGCATCCACTTCCATTTTGTCGTCGGCTAGATAGTCGGTAGGACATTGTTGATGTGCTATACGCAATTCTATTATCCTTATCAATTCATCAGTGAGGGCCAATTTCTCCGTAGCCCACTTTAAGACTTGACTCTTTTTGCGTGGCATACGTTCTTTGTAAAAGAATATACAAAAATCTAAATTTTCACCAGCTTCGCGTGTCACTTCAATGCCGGGCGCATTTGTGCTCAGTGACAACGAAAAGCGATTGGCCAATTCGGAGACTTTGCCTATGTAATTGCCCATTTGTAAACTTTTTTTTTAATTTTTAAACTGTTAATATAATTTTAATAAGCGAGATCCTCACAGCTTGGCTCTGAATGCGCAAATAAATGATCTGTTGAAAATGTTGTCAATTTTATATACGTAAGTACTTCTGCTTGAAATTATGTTTAATGCCAATTTATTGCTAAATTTCGCAGCCATTTTAAATTCTTTGTTTAAAACCGCCATAAAATTTCAATATTAATGTTATGTTATGTTTAACTACCTGCGAATTTATTTCGCGTTTGCCAGGTAAAACCGAACATGGAAAAACCAAGCCGCATTTCCATACGCTGTTTACTTTAAAACACAAATACATACATATGTATGTATGTACATGTGTGTATGTAGGATATTCACAGAAAATCTTAATTATGGTCTGAGGGCAATGAGAACAACTACAAACATATGATGATACACCAATACCTCATTTTGCGTCGGGGTTACGTTCCAAAAAAAAACACAACGCAAATTGAAACGACGTGAAAGTGAATTAAAATTTTCTATAGCAAACCATGTAAAGAACGAAGAACGGTTCCAGGATTACGAAAATACTAATTCGTCGGTTTTCTTTCACAAAGAATTGGTCCAATGTTTGCTGAACAGTTTTTTTTTTCAACGTAAATTAAATTTCCTTGTAGCAAATGTCTGTATTGCTACCACTAGCATTATCGTTGGATAATGATTTACTTTTTATGTCATCTTATTTTTTGTTAGCATAATGCCGTATTAGTATGATTTCTGGATTACAATTTCTGGGCCGATTTTTCAAAATCCAGCAGTTTTTTATATGTATAAATGTCCCGTGTAAAATTTTGGATCGGTATCATTATTTATATGGTGAATATGGTCAAATATGAACGAAATTTACAAATTTCTGTAGAATGATTTTTGTGTATATGCAAATGATCTTTGCAAAATGTTGAGCCGATACCGATATTTATAAGATATTTGTATATAAAGATGACTTTTTCGGATGCGGGATTAATGGCGGGAGATATGACCAATTATGGAGCGACCATAATAATATTTAGTACAACAATTTATATATCTATAAGAATTATTTGTGTCGAATTTTAACCTGGTAACTATATTTGTACCAGATTTATACGTATTTAAGTGAATTTTAGATGTGTACTGTATATGGGGCATATGGTCAAACATGGACCGAACGAAATAAACTTTCGTTTTGCGATTTCTTTTTATATGCCACTTATTTTTGCCGAATTTTTTATTAATATTCCAATTTTATAGGCATTTATCATTAAGCCATATTTCGGAAACATATTTGTATGCGGGCTATGAGAAATAATGGACCGATACTTACTATTTTTCTCACAGAATCTTATTTTGTCATAGAAATAACGTGTACCAAATTTCATGGCAATATATCCCATGAAATGCTTAAGAAAAATGCGTAAAAATATAAAATTTTAATGGAGGGTGCTTTACATATTGGTCCATAACTCTGGTTCTACTATACCGATTTTGCTGATTTTGAATACCAAACTGCTTTGGAGAATTATAAACGGTTTTTTGTAAACTGTGTTGATTTTAGTTGTGTATTTTGGACGTGTTTTACACTCAATCGACTTAGAATTTCATAAGGATCATATACTTTGTTGGGTCTCAGATTAATATTTCTCAGTGTTACACACGGAATGACAAACTTACGTATGGTGGTGGAGGGTATAAAAAGAACACATTAAGGGGAATGCACATTTTAAGATCATTTGTCTATAAAGAAATTTAATTATAAAAATATTTTAAATTTGTCTATCAAAATTGTTTTATAATTTCTTTTTAAAATAACTAATGCATTTAATAACTCATCTTACATCGACTTGTTATTTTACTGGCAAAGTTTCCGTCATTCGCGTTATAAAGATTTGAGATTATCCGGTTTGCATTTGCTTCAATTGTATTTTTGGTTTTAGAGTCATTAATCAATGACATCAATATCGTTCTTTAACTTTCCATATTTTTGAAATGATATACTTATATGTACATATATATGTAGATAATAGCTGTTCATAAAGAATGTTAATATACCTACTTAAACCTAAATAGAGTTTAAAACGTCTACTAATATTTGATGAGGGCAATAATTCCACTTTTTAAGTTTTTATTATTAGAGAAAAATTCTTATTATTTCGGCTTGAGTTCATTTATAATTAATAATTAGAAGAATAATGAGTATTTTGTTGATTTTTAATTTTTAAACACCCTAGTTAGATAAAAACATATTTAACCCTGCTGTTAGGTTAGAAAAAACTTACAAATCTTAGGTTAAGGAACCATTTGGTCCATAATGCACTTTTCATGCAAAATAATAATTTTATCTTATTTAATGTAACTATTTTGGTTCAATAATTTCTAAAGTAAGTATTTGACATATCAAAAACATCCTCTAAATATTTGACATGAATTTACATTCACTTGGTAATGAAAAAATAATTTTGGGATTTCCCATTTTTGCAATGAATTTACATTCACTTGTTGTTTTGTAATGTTGAAAATTATTTTGGGATTCCCCGTTTTTATTTTTGTCGTGAAGAAGCACAGATACGTGCAGTACTTCTTTCAGTTTGAAAGTTTCTTTGAATAGTCCGGTAGTGTTTTTGTTACGAAATGGCGCAGTTGAACGAAGAAGAGATACGTGAAATTCTCAATGAAGAAAGTGAATCTGATATTTCCGATTCGGAGACGGATTTAATTTCGGACTGTTCATCTGAAACAGAAAGTGAACAGGAAACCATCTCAGTTGAAGCTAGCTCTGTTGATCGTCTTTTTATTGCTAAAAACAACATGGAATGGAGAGCGACTCCATTACCTCAGTCTATTAGAACTGGGGCTGAGAATATTATCAAAACACAAGCAGACCTACCTCGATTTGGAGTGTCTAGATGCGATGACATGCTGTCTGCATGTCGTATTGGACTTGAAAGAAGCCTTGAAAAGGCAAAATATAACAGGCGAGAATTTCTTTTCCACATTTGAGCTGGCAAAAAAACTTTATGAAAGAAAGCTAACATATGTGGGAACCGTGCGCAAAAATAAAACTTTCATTCCTCCAAAAGTACTAACTCTCAAAAAACTCCCTTTGTACACGCCTACATTTGCATTCAATAATATTGCGACATTAGTATCATACATAAGTCATAAAAACAAAGCAGCGATATTGATTAGTACAATGCACAAAGGTGATGCAGTTGATGAAATTGGATCTAAGAAAAAACCAGAGATTGTTTCTTATTACAATTCGACAAAAGGTATGCTAGTTTTTGATCACCTATAATTTCTAATGGTTTGTTTCTTTTAGGTGGTGTGGATACTGCTGATCAAATGATTGGCTCCTACTGCACAAAACGCAAAACAAATCGATGGCCAACCGTTGTATTTGCAAACATACTTGACATATCCGCTTTGAATACGTACATACTATTTTCTGAAATGGATGGTTCATGGGCTCCAACTGATCGGAATCGAAAGAGGCCAGAGTTTTTGCGGCAACTAGCACTTTTTTTTAGCTAAGGCTCATATGATGAAACGGACTAGATTACCTCAACAAGGGTTCTCAGCACAATTATTGACAGAAATTCGTACAACATGCACAGTTTCAGAGGCTTCCTCAAGTAATCCAACTTCTCATTCAAGGACTCGAAAGCGTGGAATTTGTAGTTGCTGCAAGTCGAAGTCTGATATAAAATGTTCCATTTGCAGCAACTTTATTTGCAAAACTAACCGAAAAACATTGCGCTTATCTTGCAATGAAAAATATATTCAAACCAACTAATAAATTCTTATTTTTTTGAAAAAAATCTATAAAAATGTACTATGGACCAAATGGTCCTCTAACCTAAGATTCGTCATTTTGTATTTTTATCAGTCCTGAATAAAGTTAGAAAATTTAATTTTCGCACATAACATTGTTTTATTAAAAGACTCCATTAGCAGAAAAATTTAGTCAGTATATATCACCGTTCCAAAGTTACAAGGGAATACTGAAAAAATTTGGACCAAATGGCCCTAACCTAACAGCAGGGTTAACTTTAACATGTGGAGCAACACTATTCTGTTTGCGTGCTGTTAAAGTCAGCTGATTATGTACCAGACGTTTTGTGTGAAATTGGCGGGGAAAATTTTGCAACTTTGATTGTTTGTTCTGGCGAAAGTTTCACAAAAGTGAAAAGGATTAATAATAATATGAAAAACGATTGTCCAGGTATGTAAAACTATAGTTTATTAATGTTTGTGTCGTTTTATGTGTTTTTGTCCAATTGTACCGTGTTTTGTTTATGTGTATTTTTAGAATGAGCTTAACAAGTGTAGTTGTGTTTCGTGGATCAGTACTTTTGCATGGCAAAGCGTTGCAAAAAGTTGTTAATGAGAAGTTATTAACCAAAGTGTGCAGATTAATAAGAAACTAATCTTTTTTGTCCGAATCCACACGTTTTTGAAAAAATCAAATTTTTCTAGTACTATATGTGTTTAGTCGTGCTGAGCTGGTTGACATTTGAAGCAACAACAATTGCTCAGGAGACGCCGTACAACAGCACATATTAGAAAGCATTGCTCAAAAGCATTTAAATAACGAGAACATTAAGTCAATAAATGAAAAAGTGAAAGCCTTCATCAATTATATAAATAAACACTTGCCGAAGTGGAAAGATTTAAGGGAAATCACTCAAAATGGCTTTCCAATAGCATATTTATAGAAATCACTGGTCACCGCGAAATTCTCAGAGCTGCCACAATAGGAGATGAATACTGAAATTTGAATTTGTATAATTATTATGTTTTTCTTTTCATCAAATATAACGGGTGGTTAAATTTCAAGGGCCGATGTTGATTTTGAATAAAACACCAACTATTTAGGAAATTATTGTAATTTTATTTTATTATGATATATTGGTATTACTCAATTATGTATGGAATAAAATATCGGCCAATGGGCGTCGCGACCACGGCGGCACACCTCCATCCGATGGTCCAAATTTTCGATGACCCTGAGGCATAATGGAGGTTCTATGCCGTTAATGTGCCGAATTATCTCATCCTTTAGCTCTTGAATTGTTGCTGGCTTATCGACGTACACCTTTTCTTTCAAATAACCCCAAAGAAAAAAGTCCAACGGTGTCAAATCACATGATCTTGGCGGCCAATTGACATCGCCATTACGTGAGATAACACGGCCATTGAATTTGTTGCGCAAAAGAGCCATTGTTTCGTTAGGTGTGTGGCAAGTGGCACCGTCCTGCTGAAACCACATATCGTCCACATCCATATCTTCCAATTCGGGCCATAAAAAGTTCGTTATCATCTCACGATAGCTAACACCATTCACAGTAACTGCCTGACCGGCCTCATTTTGGAAAAAATACGGCCCGATGATGCCGCCAGCCCATAAACCGCACCAAACAGTCACTCTTTGTGGGTGCATTGGTTTTTCGACAATCACTCTTGGATTCTCATTCGCCCAAATGCGGCAATTCTGTTTATTGACGAATCCACTGAGGTGAAAATGTGCCTCATCACTGAAGATGATTTTCTTCGAAAATTGATCATCCACTGTTGCCATTTCTTGCCACCATTCTGCCCATTCACGACGTTTGGAATGGTCAAGAGGCTTTAGTTCTTGAGCCAATTGCACCTTGTAAGCGTGTAAATGCAAGTCTTTATGCATAATGTTCATCAACGACGAGCGTGAGAGGTGCAATTGTTGGGCACGACGACGAGTTGAGGTGGACGGCTCTTCAGCCACACTATCGCGAACAGCAGCAATATTTTCTGCTGTACGAGCTGCACGAGCATGCACTGGTGTTCTCACATCTTCTACAGACCCGGTTTGCTCGAATTTTTCCACGATTTTTGCGATTGTACGCACATTTGGACGATCAAATTGACCAAAAAAATCACGAAGTGCACGATATGCATTTTGATTTCATAATAAGTCTGGATAACTTTAACACGTTGTTGGATTGTGAAATAGAGAAATGCCAAATAAAATTCGGAAAAAGCTTGGCGCTTAGGTGTGGTTCACATTCAACATCGGCCCTTACAATTTAACCACCGTTTATAATAGAAAATTTAAAAAATAATATTTTTAATGGAAACGTCAAAAACCTAGTTGCATGTTGGCCAGATTGGCTACATAGCAGCTATATGAAATAGTGCACCAAATCATATGAAACTTGGTAGGTCATCTTGGGAGCATAAACAATGTATACAAACCATATTTCAATTCAATACCTTCATAAACAAAAAAGTTGGGGCAAGTCGGCCAGATCGGCTACATAGCAGCTATATGAAATAGTGCGCGAAGGCATATGAAAAGCCTTATATGGGTGCTACGACTAATTATGGACCAATCATCATAAAATTATACCATGGTACGAAACATATTTGTGTTCAATATTATTTGGATACCAACATTTTTAAAAGAGTTATGCTCTTTTAAGTGATTTTCGGAAGTGGGCCTTATATGGGAGCTACGACTAATTATGGACCGATCTTCACGAAATTTGTAAATGTTATTTAGCTTCATTTATTACTCATTTGTGGTAAAATTTGTTTGCATACTTGCATAATTCAAAGGTTTATGACCAGTAAACCCCAATTTCGGGAGGACATTTGTATGGGGGCCAGGTGAAATAATGGACCGATTTCCACCAGTTTAAATCCCATCCCATCCTTGGGCCAAAAAAATATCACATACAAAATTTTATCGAAATATATTTTAAAATTGCGACCTGTACTCTGCGCACAAGCTTTACATGGACAGCCAGCCAGTCAGCCAGACGGACGGACGGACATCGTTAAATCGCTTGAGAAAGTGATTCTGAGTCGATCGGTATACTTTAAGGTGGGTGTTGGAGCAATATTTCTGGGCGTTACAAACATTAGCACAAATCCAATATACCCTCCCCACTATTGTGGTGTAGGGTAAAATAAATAGAAGACAAAATAAACAGAATTTTCATTATGTTCTTGCGAAAAACGAAAAAAAAAATTAAAAATAAGGCAAAGTAAACAAAATATTCATTAATATTTTTGCGAATAAAAAACAAAAAGCTTGCAGGACCAACTGGATTTAAAAAAAAACGAAAATTTAGCTAGGCGAGATTTCCCTTTAATTTCAATATCTTGGAAACGCATTTGAAGATCAGTTAGCATTTTAACACTTACAAGGTCACTGTGATATAAAGAAAGTTAAGTTTTCTTATGACTAAATAAGCCTCTTTATAAGAAGTTAACTTGTCTTCAATTTCATTTTCTAGCTCATCTTTAGACGAGCTTTCCATCATTTCTTCGGAAGCTATTAACATTTCAGTACTAATGCTTTCCACATCTTCATCATTAATAACACACAGTTATTATCTAAATTGACATGTATAATCTTCGACTTCAACTTGTAAATGGCTCTGAACTCGATTAACGATATCGGAGAACTGAGTAAGCGCTGATAGTGGAAGCTCATCTACTGCAGTCCAACAGCCATCATAATTTGGGATATGATTTTCTCTAAAACCAGCTTTTCTCAAGCAATTTTTCACTATGAAACTGTCCGGTTATGGGGAAATAAAATGTCATACATCGTGGAAAAAAGTGTCCGCGTTCTGTTATGGGAGGGTTGTCCGCTTAAGAGGGAAATAATTTTAATGTCCCTTACAATTTTTTTGGTACTGAAAAAAAATGTCCTGTATTTCGAATAGACTATGAAAGACACAGATTAACAAATTTGTATTTTTTTTTTCTTGTTCGCAAAATACAATGAATAATTTGAATGTCGAGTTATTACAAACGAAACAATCAAAAGTATGTAACTGTCAATATTTAAGTTAGTTTTGTTAAAGCACGACTTTGACAATTTTCTAGTAGTACGATTAAGTTTAAGACATTATTTGTGTTGCAAGATGCATTAATCTTCAATAAAAAAAAACAAAACACCAATGCTTTTTAATATTGTTTTTATTAATTCCATATTTAATATAAGTATGATTTGAATAAATTACATTAATTTAATACCAATAAATACGATCTTTCAAAAGCATTTTTTTTACAAATTTAGCGCGGCTTGCGTTTGTTTTTGCTAACAGTTTTGAAGAATCCGACATGTCCAACTCATCTTCGTTAGGATTCCATTTTTTTTTGGTTGTAATTTTTCGGCAGTAGTTTTGGACGCATCAAACGTTTACCGTTTTTGGGTTTTTGAGATTTTGGTTTATTTGTTAGAGACAAGTTACCAATAAGTTCCATCAGTTCTGTGCGGTATTTATACATTGAAGACAATTGCGTATATATCGATGCATCCACTTCCATTTTGTCGTCGGCTAGATAGTCGGTAGGACATTGTTGATGTGCTATACGCAATTCTATTATCCTTATCAATTCATCAGTGAGGGCCAATTTCTCCGTAGCCCACTTTAAGACTTGACTCTTTTTGCGTGGCATACGTTCTTTGTAAAAGAATATACAAAAATCTAAATTTTCACCAGCTTCGCGTGTCACTTTAATGCCGGGCGTATTTGTGCTCAGTGACAACGAAAAGCGATTGGCCAATTCGGAGACTTTGCGTATGTAATTGCCCATTTGTAAACTTTTTTTTTAATTTTTAAACTTTTAGTATAATTTTAATAAGCGAGATCCTCACAGCTTGGCTCTGAATGCGCAAATAAATGATCTGTTGAAAATGTTGTCAATTTTATATACGTAAGTACTTCTGCTTGAAATTATGTTTAATGCCAATTTATTGCTAAATTTCGCAGCCATTTTAAATTCTTTGTTTAAAACCGCCATAAAATTTCAATATTAATGTTATGTTATGTTTAACTACCTGCGAATTTATTTCGCGTTTGCCAGGTAAAACCGAACATGGAAAAACCAAGCCGCATTTCCATAAACAGCGTATGGAATGCGGCTTGGTTTTTTCATGTTCGGTTTTACCTGGCAAACGCGAAGTAAATTCGCATATGGATGTACATATGTGTGTATGTAGGATATTCACAGAAAATCTTAATTATGGTCTGAGGGCAATGAGAACAACTACAAACATATGATGATACACCAATACCTCATTTTGCGTCGGGGTTACGTTCCAAAAAAAAACACAACGCAAAGTGAATTAAAATTTTCTATAGCAAACCATGTAAAGAACGAAGAACGGTTCCAGGATTACGAAAATACTAATTCGTCGGTTTTCTTTCACAAAGAATTGGTCCAATGTTTGCTGAACAGTTTTTTTATTTTTCAACGTAAATTAAATTTCCTTGTAGCAAATGTCTGTATTGCTACCACTAGCATTATCGTTGGATAATGATTTACTTTTTATGTCATCTTATTTTTTGTTAGCATAATGCCGTATTAGTATGATTTCTGGATTACAATTTCTGGGCCGATTTTTCAAAATCCAGCAGTTTTTTGGCATACATATAAATGTCCCGTGTAAAATTTTGGATCGGTATCATTATTTATATGGTGAATATGGTCAAATATGAACGAAATTTACAAATTTCTGTAGAATGATTTTTGTGTATATGCAAATGATCTTTGCAAAATGTTGAGCCGATACCGATATTTATAAGATATTTGTATATAAAGATGACTTTTTCGGATGCGGGATTAATGGCGGGAGATATGACAAATTATGGAGCGACCATAATAATATTTAGTACAACAATTTATATATCTATAAGAATTATTTGTGTCGAATTTTAACCTGGTACCAGATTTATACGTATTTAAGTGAATTTTAGATGTGTACTGTATATGGGGCATATGGTCAAACATGGACCGAACGAAATGGAGATCGTCGTGGATATATTAGCATTGGCCGACAAGAGGTAAATTATACAAGTCCATCGAAAAGATCATTCCTTAAGGAGTGCATACGTCAAATCTACATTATGAATGCCACTAATTTCACTTCCTGCTGAATACAATAAAATTGTCATCTGGCACAGACTGAATAATTTAATGAGGCCAGCAAGAATTACGGTTGAACAGGCTGCTATTCAAAAAGTCAAACGAAAAATTAAACTGCCAAATTCAAGTCCCCACACGATCAAATTTCATTTGCCGTCAGATTTCTTTGATGGTCGGCTAAACAAAAAGTAAATAAAAATTAAAATAAAAGTAAACTAATTACACTCTTGTCCAATACTAATTAGCTGATTTCCAAATAATTCTAATTTTTTCTTTTTTATGGAGGCATCAAGACGCAGGAGCTTTTCTTCTTTTTCTGTTTTCCTTTTGTAAATTTCAAGACGTTACTCTTCTATTAGCTGTCTCCTTTTCTGATAATTAGATATATCTTTCAAATATCCCTTTATGGATTTGGAATAACTGCATCGTTCTTGTAGTACTGCAAATCGTCATTAACGTCTGGTTCTGTGGTGGAAGCTGTAGACATCACCCTTGTCGAAACAGTAGGTAAACCGTCATTAACGTTTGATTCTGTTATGGAAGTTAAAATTAAATTTTCCGAGCTAGCATTGTGTGTTCCTTGTTCAACTGGGTACGCCGGAACTTGCAATTCTTCTGCGAATGCTAACTCATCACCAGTCGGGTTTACCTGCTTTTCAAATTCTAATAAATTAGCCACAGCTTCTTCCAATGGAGACAACGAAACCTGTTTATAAACTCCTCCTCCTGTTGCTCTACATTCTGCTTTATTGTTTACCAGCTTCTTTTTTACTTTGGACTTCAAGTCCTTCCACACCTTTAAGTTGTATTAAATAAATTTTTTAATAAAATTTAAACCATCACCGTCACGAGCTGGAGGTCCAAGCGGATTCAATTTTTCTGCAATTTCTCTCCAAAAGCTATTGAAATTTAAGGGTTTTATGCCCTTACGAAAACCCTTAGCATAAACAGGCGCCTTTTCCATTTCGGAAACTAAAGTTTCAAACTGTTGCATTATTGTTATTTTCATTTTTAATTTATTTAAATTAGAGTCGTTTTAATCTCGTCACTTAAAATGGCGACGACAAAAAATAAATGTTCCTTTGTCGTTTTTATTATCGTTTCAAATTAGGTAATAACGTTTCAATTTCGATAATTGTCGATAACGCCAACGGTGATGCCAAATTGTCGTTTTTTTGTCGTTTTAAAACTACAACGCCAACGATAATAGGGCCGAATATATCTTATAGTTTACGAGATATTCGCATTTGAATATTAACAGCGTTATGCATAATAAAAAGTTGGTAACAGTTTATAAACTAGCTGCTAACTAGAATACAGATTTGACTTGGCACTTTCTTGGCAAAATGTTTATTCATAAACAATTTGCAAACGTCTGCTAACTTTAAAAAAAACAACTCTGAAAATGAATGATGCCACTACTAAAATTACTATTTTTGTTTATATCATCCCTGAATTTGACATTTAAAGTTTGTTTTCCCTCCATAACAAAATAAAAATTTGCAAAGCGTTAAAAATATTTAATAGTTTAAAATGGGAGTGCTGGTATTAAATAAAATAAAAAAAATAGAAAAAAAAAACGTAAAGATCGGTAAATTGGCGACAGGATGAAAAAAGCTAAACAGCTGTTTATAAAAAGATGGCCAGTATTTGGTAACACGCTAACAAGTTTAGTAGTTTGTTAAACGTAGTTTGTTTGCACATTATAGTTAAACTCTATGCTAACTTCATGCCAATTTTTTATTATGCATAACGCTGTAAATTTTTAAAGTTTTGTAGTCACCTAGTCTGGTTTTTTGCTAATAACGGATTCAAATGCTTCCTGATTTTTTCTAAATAAGTTTTTGTTGATTACTAACAATTTTATAAATCTAGTAAAAAATTAATTGTTAGAAAATCATCTCAAAGTTAAAAATTATATGCATTTTAAATTAATAAATGTTAAAAGAGTGAGTTTCCACCATTTTTTGGCATAAAAAGCTACTCATATTATTTTTACGATATAAGAAGACTTATAACGTGTATACATACATACATACATACATACATACATACATACATACATACATATATTTTCGAAAAACTAACTGAAAAGCAAATATTTTCTATGAGAAAGATTTTAAATAGCTTTGTTACCGAGGGGACCAGAGTCATTACAAATTTAGCGATTTTGTATGTAAAATTCGAATACAAATTGGCTATACCAATTTGCAGAATAATTAAGAACATATTGGGCCTTATAAAATCGATTATTATTTTTCGATTATGCGACTTAAAAATATTTGCCCTAAAGTTGAATTTTACATATAAAATAGCTCGGTAACAAAGATTTTTAATATTTTTTGCATAAAAAATATTTGTTTTGAAGTTTATGAAGCTTTATGACAAAAAAAAACACGTATAAGTCTTTTCAAAAATTTCCTAAATTTTGGCAAAAAAAAAAAACTATTGTGGTGTAGGGTATAAAAATCGGAAATCGGAATTACCAAAAGCCAGACTATAAGAGATATACAGTGTAATCTCTCTTAAGCGAACGCCTAAGGGACTGACGAATTTGTCCGCTTATGAGAAGTGGCCGTTTATGAGAGAAGCACAAAAAGAGTAATCAATAATCTGTAATATTGTACACTTTTATTTCCAAAACAAAAACATACATAAATACAAGTAAATGGTCAAGCCCGACCATATAATACCCTACACCCAGTATATCAATAAAACAGTTTTTCAGATATGTGCGCTATATGGGAGATATTACCTCTTATGGACCGATCATCAAAAATTTAGTGCCATGACTTCCGTGAATATAAATATTATGTGTGTTAAACCTTATCTCGATATAAATACGTTTAAAAGATTTATGGAGGTTAAAGTGAATTACGAAGAGGGTCTTATATGGGAGTTTTGACTATTTATGAACTGACTATTATAAAATTAGGTGTCATCCTATTTGTACATAAGAAACTCATTTTTGTTAAATTTTATTCGGAAGTGGGCCTTATATGAGAGCTACGACTAATTATCTACCATATTATATGTATATGTAAGGAACATATTTGTGTTCAATATTATTTCGATACCAACATTTTTAAAAGAGTTATTCTCTTTTAAGTGATTTTTGGAAGTGGGCCTTATATGAGAGCTACGACTAATTATGGACCGATCGTCATAAAATTCTACCATATTAGAGAGGTAGGAACATATTTGTGTTCAATATTATTTCGATACCAACATTTTTAAAAGAGTTCTGCTCTTTTAAGTGATTTTTGGAAGTGGGCCTTATATGGATGCTACGACTAATTATGGACCAATCATCATAAAATTCTACCATGGTACGAATCATATTTTTGTTCAATATTATTTGGATACCAACATTTTTAAAAGAGCCTTATATGGGAGCTACGACTAATTATGGACCGATCTTCACGAAATTTGTAAATGTTATTTAGCTTCATTTATTACTCATATGTGGTAAAATTTGTTTGCAAACTTGCAAAATTCAAAGTTTTATGACCAGTAAACCCCAATTTCGGGAGGACATTTGTATGGGAGACAGGTGAAATAATGGACCGATTTCCACCAGTTTAAGTCCCATCCATCCTTGGGCTGAAAATATATCACATACAAAATTTTATATTTTAAAATTGCGACCTGTACTCTGCGCACAAGCTTTACATGGCAGTCAGCCAGACGGACGGACGGACATCGTTAAATCGCTTCAGAAAGTGATTCTGAGTCGATCGGTATACTTTAAGGTGGGTGTTGGAGCAATATTTCTGGGCGTTACAAACATTAGCACAAATCCAATATACCCTCCCCACTATTGTGGTGTAGGGTAAAATAAATAGAAGACAAAATAAACAGAATTTTCATTATGTTCTTGCGAAAAACGAAAAAAAAAATTAAAAATAAGGCAAAGTAAACAAAATATTCATTAATATTTTTGCGAATAAAAAACAAAAAGCTTGCAGGACCAGATATCCAACTGGATTTAAAAAAAACGGAAATTTAGCTAGGCGAGATTTCCCTTTAATTTCAATATCTTGGAAACGCATTTGAAGATCAGTTAGCATTTTAACACTTACAAGGTCACTGTGATATAAAGAAAGTTAAGTTTTCTTATGACTAAATAAGCCTCTTTATAAGAAGTTAACTTGTCTTCAATTTCATTTTCTAGCTCATCTTTAGACGAGCTTTCCATCATTTCTTCGGAAGCTATTAACATTTCAGTACTAATGCTTTCCACATCTTCATCATTAATAACACACAGTTATTATCTAAATTGACATGTATAATCTTCGACTTCAACTTGTAAATGGCTCTGAACTCGATTAACGATATCGGAGAACTGAGTAAGCGCTGATAGTGGAAGCTCATCTACTGCAGTCCAACAGCCATTATAATTTGGGATATGATTTTCTCTAAAACCAGCTTTTCTCAAGCAATTTTTCACTATGAAACTGTCCGGTTATGGGGAAATAAAATGTCATACATCGTGGAAAAAAGTGTCCGCGTTCTGTTATGGGAGGGTTGTCCGCTTAAGAGGGAAATAATTATGTCCCTTACAATTTTTTTGGTACTGAAAAAAAATGTCCTGTATTTCGAATAGACTATGAAAGACACAGATTAACAAATTTGTATTTTTTTTTTCTTGTTCGCAAAATACAATGAATAATTTTAATGTCGAGTTATTACAAACGAAACAATCAAAAGTATGTAACTGTCAATATTTAAGTTAGTTTTGTTAAAGCACGACTTTGACAATTTTCTAGTAGTACGATTAAGTTTAAGCCATTATTTGTGTTGCAAGATCCATTAATCTTCAATAAAAAAAAACAAAACACCAATGCTTTTTAATATTGTTTTTATTAATTCCATATTTAATATAAGTATGATTTGAATAAATTACATTAATTTAATACCAATAAATACGATCTTTCAAAAGCATTTTTTTTACAAATTTAGCGCGGCTTGCGTTTGTTTTTGCTAACAGTTTTGAAGAATCCGACATGTCCAACTCATCTTCGTTAGGATTCCATTTTTTTTTTGGTTGTAATTTTTCGGCAGTAGTTTTGGACGCATCAAACGTTTACCGTTTTTGGGTTTTTGAGATTTTGGTTTATTTGTTAGAGACAAGTTACCAATAAGTTCCATCAGTTCTGTGCGGTATTTATACATTGAAGACAATTGCGTATATATCGATGCATCCACTTCCATTTTGTCGTCGGCTAGATAGTCGGTAGGACATTGTTGATGTGCTATACGCAATTCTATTATCCTTATCAATTCATCAGTGAGGGCCAATTTCTCCGTAGCCCACTTTAAGACTTGACTCTTTTTGCGTGGCATACGTTCTTTGTAAAAGAATATACAAAAATCTAAATTTTCACCAGCTTCGCGTGTCACTTCAATGCCGGGCGCATTTGTGCTCAGTGACAACGAAAAGCGATTGGCCAATTCGGAGACTTTGCCTATGTAATTGCCCATTTGTAAACTTTTTTTTTAATTTTTAAACTTTTAATATAATTTTAATAAGCGAGATCCTCACAGCTTGGCTCTGAATGCGCAAATAAATGATCTGTTGAAAATGTTGTCAATTTTATATACGTAAGTACTTCTGCTTGAAATTATGTTTAATGACAATTTATTGCTAAATTTCGCAGCCATTTTAAATTCTTTGTTTAAAACCGCCATAAAATTTCAATATTAATGTTATGTTATGTTTAACTACCTGCGAATTTATTTCGCGTTTGTCAGGTAAAACCGAACATGGAAAAACCAAGCCGCATTTCCATAAACAGCGTATGGAATGCGGCTCGGTTTTTTCATGTTCGGTTTTACCTGGCAAACGCGAAGTAAATTCGCATATGGATGTACATATGTGTGTATGTAGGATATTCACAGAAAATCTTAATTATGGTCTGAGGGCAATGAGAACAACTACAAACATATGATGATACACCAATACCTCATTTTGCGTCGGGGTTACGTTCCAAAAAAAAAAACACAACGCAAATTGAAACGACTCAAAGTGAATTAAAATTTTCTATAGCAAACCATGTAAAGAACGAAGAACGGTTCCAGGATTACGAAAATACTAATTCGTCGGTTTTCTTTCACAAAAAATTGGTCCAATGTTTGCTGAACAGTTTTTTTTTTTCAACGTAAATTAAATTTCCTTGTAGCAAATGTCTGTATTGCTTCCACTAGCATTATCGTTGGATAATGATTTACTTTTTATGTCATCTTATTTTTTGTTAGCATAATGCCGTATTAGTATGATTTCTGGATTACAATTTCTGGGCCGATTTTTCAAAATCCAGCAGTTTTTTGGCATACATATAAATGTCCCGTGTAAAATTTTGGATCGGTATCATTATTTATATGGTGAATATGGTCAAATATGAACGAAATTTACAAATTTCTGTAGAATGATTTTTGTGTATATGCAAATGATCTTTGCAAAATGTTGAGCCGATACCGATATTTATAAGATATTTGTATATAAAGATGACTTTTTCGGATGCGGGATTAATGGCGGGAGATATGACCAATTATGGAGCGACCATAATAATATTTAGTACAACAATTTATATATCTATAAGAATTATTTGTGTCGAATTTTAACCTGGTAACTATATTTGTACCAGATTTATACGTATTTAAATGAATTTTAGATGTGTACTGTATATGGTCAAACATGGACCGAACGAAATAAACTTTCGTTTTGCGATTTCTTTTTATATGCCACTTATTTTTGCCGAATTTTTTATTAATATTCCAATTTTATAGGCATTTATCATTAAGCCATATTTCGGAAACATATTTGTATGCGGGCTTTTAGAAATAATGGACCGATACTTACTATTTTTCTCACAGAATCTTATTTTGTCATAGAAATAACGTGTACCAAATTTCATGGCAATATATCCCATGAAATGCTTAAGAAAAATGCGTAAAAATATAAAATTTTAATGGAGGGTGCTTTACATATTGGTCCATAACTCTGGTTCTACTATACCGATTTTGCTGATTTTGAATACCAAACTGCTTTGGAGAATTATAAACGGTTTTTTGTAAACTGTGTTGATTTTAGTTGTGTATTTTGGACGTGTTTTACACTCAATCGACTTAGAATTTCATAAGGATCATATACTTTGTTGGGTCTCAGATTAATATTTCTCAGTGTTACACATGGAATGACAAACTTACGTATGGTGGTGGAGGGTATAAAAAGAACACATTAAGGGGAATGCACATTTTAAGATCATTTGTCTATAAAGAAATTTAATTATAAAAATATTTTAAATTTGTCTATCAAAATTGTTTTATAATTTCTTTTTAAAATAACTAATGCATTTAATAACTCATCTTACATCGACTTGTTATTTTACTGGCAAAGTTTCCGTCATTCGCGTTATAAAGATTTGAGATTATCCGGTTTGCATTTGCTTCAATTGTATTTTTGGTTTTAGAGTCATTAATCAATGACATCAATATCGTTCTTTA
The DNA here is from genome assembly GCA_950370525.1 of Bellardia bayeri. NCBI lineage: Eukaryota > Metazoa > Arthropoda > Insecta > Diptera > Calliphoridae > Bellardia > Bellardia bayeri. Next base: position 53,906,581 of record OX493265.1, on the reverse strand, counting down.
ACTTTCCATATTTTTGAAATGATATACTTATATGTACATATATATGTAGATAATAGCTGTTCATAAAGAATGTTAATATACCTACTTAAACCTAAATAGAGTTTAAAACGTCTACTAATATTTGATGAGGGCAATAATTCCACTTTTTAAGTTTATATTATTAGAGAAAAATTCTTATTATTTCGGCTTGAGTTCATTTATAATTAATAATTAGAAGAATAATGAGTATTGCACAATGGTTTTTTTTCGTTTATTTTTTTTTTTGTTGTTAAATTTTGTTGATTTTTAATTTTTAAACACCCTAGTTAGATAAAAACATATTTAACCCTGCTGTTAGGTTAGAAAAAACTTACAAATCTTAGGTTAAGGAACCATTTGGTCCATAATGCACTTTTCATGCAAAATAATAATTTTATCTTATTCAATGTAACTATTTTGGTTCAATAATTTCTAAAGTAAGTATTTGACATATCAAAAACATCCTCTAAATATTTGACATGAATTTACATTCACTTGGTAATGAAAAAATAATTTTGGGATTTCCCATTTTTGCAATGAATTTACATTCACTTGTTGTTTTGTAATGTTGAAAATTATTTTGGGATTCCCCGTTTTTATTTTTGTCGTGAAGAAGCACAGATACGTGCAGTACTTCTTTCAGTTTGAAAGTTTCTTTGAATAGTCCGGTAGTGTTTTTGTTACGAAATGGCGCAGTTGAACGAAGAAGAGATACGTGAAATTCTCAATGAAGAAAGTGAATCTGATATTTCCGATTCGGAGACGGATTTAATTTCGGACTGTTCATCTGAAACAGAAAGTGAACAGGAAACCATCTAAGTTGAAGCTAGCTCTGTTGATAGTCTTTTTATTGCTAAAAACAACATGGAATGGAGAGCGACTCCATTACCTCAGTCTATTAGAACTGGGGCTGAGAATATTATCAAAACACAAGCAGGCCTACCTCGATTTGGAGTGTCTAGATGCGATGACATGCTGTCTGCATGTCGTATTGGACTTGACAGAAGCCTTGAAAAGGCAAAATATAACAGGCGAGAATTTCTTTTCCACATTTGAGCTGGCAAAAAAACTTTATGAAAGAAAGCTAACATATGTGGGAACCGTGCGCAAAAATAAAACTTTCATTCCTCCAAAAGTACTAACTCTCAAAAAACTCCCTTTGTACACGCCTACATTTGCATTCAATAATATTGCGACATTAGTATCATACATAAGTCATAAAAACAAAGCAGCGATATTGATTAGTACAATGCACAAAGGTGATGCAGTTGATGAAATTGGATCTAAGAAAAAACCAGAGATTGTTTCTTATTACAATTCGACAAAAGGTATGCTAGTTTTTGATCACCTATAATTTCTAATGGTTTGTTTCTTTTAGGTGGTGTGGATACTGCTGATCAAATGATTGGCTCCTACTGCACAAAACGCAAAACAAATCGATGGCCAACCGTTGTATTTGCAAACATACTTGACATATCCGCTTTGAATACGTACATACTATTTTCTGAAATGGATGGTTCATGGGCTCCAACTGATCGGAATCGAAAGAGGCCAGAGTTTTTGCGGCAACTAGCACTTTTTTTTAGCTAAGGCTCATATGATGAAACGGACTAGATTACCTCAACAAGGGTTCTCAGCACAATTATTGACAGAAATTCGTACAACATGCACAGTTTCAGAGGCTTCCTCAAGTAATCCAACTTCTCATTCAAGGACTCGAAAGCGTGGAATTTGTAGTTGCTGCAAGTCGAAGTCTGATATAAAATGTTCCATTTGCAGCAACTTTATTTGCAAAACTAACCGAAAAACATTGCGCTTATCTTGCAATGAAAAATATATTCAAACCAACTAATAAATTCTTATTTTTTTGAAAAAAATCTATAAAAATGTACTATGGACCAAATGGTCCTCTAACCTAAGATTCGTCATTTTGTATTTTTATCAGTCCTGAATAAAGTTAGAAAATTTAATTTTCGCACATAACATTGTTTTATTAAAAGACCCCATTAGCAGAAAAATTTAGTCAGTATATATCACCGTTCCAAAGTTACAAGGGAATACTGAAAAAATTTGGACCAAATGGCCCTAACCTAACAGCAGGGTTAACTTTAACATGTGGAGCAACACTATTCTGTTTGCGTGCTGTTAAAGTCAGCTGATTATGTACCAGACGTTTTGTGTGAAATTGGCGGGGAAAATTTTGCAACTTTGATTGTTTGTTCTGGCGAAAGTTTCACAAAAGTGAAAAGGATTAATAATAATATGAAAAACGATTGTCCAGGTATGTAAAACTATAGTTTATTAATGTTTGTGTCGTTTTATGTGTTTTTGTCCAATTGTACCGTGTTTTGTTTATGTGTATTTTTAGAATGAGCTTAACAAGTGTAGTTGTGTTTCGTGGATCAGTACTTTTGCATGGCAAAGCGTTGCAAAAAGTTGTTAATGAGAAGTTATTAACCAAAGTGTGCAGATTAATAAGAAACTAATCTTTTTTGTCCGAATCCACACGTTTTTGAAAAAATCAAATTTTTCTAGTACTATATGTGTTTAGTCGTGCTGAGCTGGTTGACATTTGAAGCAACAACAATTGCTCAGGAGACGCCGTACAACAGCACATATTAGAAAGCATTGCTCAAAAGCATTTAAATAACGAGAACATTAAGTCAATAAATGAAAAAGTGAAAGCCTTCATCAATTATATAAATAAACACTTGCCGAAGTGGAAAGATTTAAGGGAAATCACTCAAAATGGCTTTCCAATAGCATATTTATAGAAATCACTGGTCACCGCGAAATTCTCAGAGCTGCCACAATAGGAGATGAATACTGAAATTTGGATTTGTATAATTATTATGTTTTTCTTTTCATCAAATATAACGGGTGGTTAAATTTCAAGGGCCGATGTTGATTTTGAATAAAACACCAACTATTTAGGAAATTATTGTAATTTTATTTTATTATGATATATTGGTATTACTCAATTATGTATGGAATAAAATATCGGCCAATGGGCGTCGCGACCACGGCGGCACACCTCCATCCGATGGTCCAAATTTTCGATGACCCTGAGGCATAATGGAGGTTCTATGCCGTTAATGTGCCGAATTATCTCATCCTTTAGCTCTTGAATTGTTGCTGGCTTATCGACGTACACCTTTTCTTTCAAATAACCCCAAAGAAAAAAGTCCAACGGTGTCAAATCACATGATCTTGGCGGCCAATTGACATCGCCATTACGTGAGATAACACGGCCATTGAATTTGTTGCGCAAAAGAGCCATTGTTTCGTTAGCTGTGTGGCAAGTGGCACCGTCCTGCTGAAACCACATATCGTCCACATCCATATCTTCCAATTCGGGCCATAAAAAGTTCGTTATCATCTCACGATAGCTAACACCATTCACAGTAACTGCCTGACCGGCCTCATTTTGGAAAAAATACGGCCCGATGATGCCGCCAGCCCATAAACCGCACCAAACAGTCACTCTTTGTGGGTGCATTGGTTTTTCGACAATCACTCTTGGATTCTCAATCGCCCAAATGCGGCAATTTTGTTTATTGACGAATCCACTGAGGTGAAAATGTGCCTCATCACTGAAGATGATTTTCTTCGAAAATTGATCATCCACTGTTGCCATTTCTTGCCACCATTCTGCCCATTCACGACGTTTGGAATGGTCAAGAGGCTTTAGTTCTTGAGCCAATTGCACCTTGTAAGCGTGTAAATGCAAGTCTTTATGCATAATGTTCATCAACGACGAGCGTGAGAGGTGCAATTGTTGGGCACGACGACGAGTTGAGGTGGACGGCTCTTCAGCCACACTATCGCGAACAGCAGCAATATTTTCTGCAGTACGAGCTGTACGAGCATGCACTGGTGTTCTCACATCTTCTACAGACCCGGTTTGCTCGAATTTTTCCACGATTTTTGCGATTGTACGCACATTTGGACGATCAAATTGACCAAAAAAATCACGAAGTGCACGATATGCATTTTGATTTCATAATAAGTCTGGATAACTTTAACACGTTGTTGGATTGTGTATCTCTCCATGGTTCAAATTGAGTAATTCTGAAATAGAGAAATGCCAAATAAAATTCGGAAAAAAGCTTGGCGTTTAGGTGCGGTTCACATTCAACATCGGCCCTTACAATTTAACCACCGTTTATAATAGAAAATTTAAAAAATAATATTTTTAATGGAAACGTCAAAAACCTAGTTGCATGTTGGCCAGATTGGCTACATAGCAGCTATATGAAATAGTGCACCAAATCATATGAAACTTGGTAGGTCATCTTGGGAGCATAAACAATGTATACAAACCATATTTCAATTCAATACCTTCATAAACAAAAAAGTTGGGGCAAGTCGGCCAGATCGGCTACATAGCAGCTATATGAAATAGTGCGCGAAGGCATATGAAAAGCCTTATATGGGTGCTACGACTAATTATGGACCAATCATCATAAAATTCTACCATGGTACGAAACATATTTGTGTTCAATATTATTTGGATACCAACATTTTTAAAAGAGTTATGCTCTTTTAAGTGATTTTCGGAAGTGGGCCTTATATGGGAGCTACGACTAATTATGGACCGATCTTCACGAAATTTGTAAATGTTATTTAGCTTCATTTATTACTCATTTGTGGTAAAATTTGTTTGCATACTTGCATAATTCAAAGGTTTATGACCAGTAAACCCCAATTTCGGGAGGACATTTGTATGGGGGCCAGGTGAAATAATGGACCGATTTCCACCAGTTTAAATCCCATCCCATCTTTGAGCCAAAAAAAAAACACATACAAAATTTTATCGAAATATATTTTAAAATTGCGACCTGTACTCTGCGCACAAGCTTTACATGGACAGCCAGCCAGACGGACGGACGGACATCGTTAAATCGCTTCAGAAAGTGATTCTGAGTCGATCGGTATACTTTAAGGTGGGTGTTGGAGCAATATTTCTGGGCGTTACAAACATTAGCACAAATCCAATATACCCTCCCCACTATTGTGGTGTAGGGTAAAATAAATAGAAGACAAAATAAACAGAATTTTCATTATGTTCTTGCGAAAAACGAAAAAAAAAATTAAAAATAAGGCAAAGTAAACAAAATATTCATTAATATTTTTGCGAATAAAAAACAAAAAGCTTGCAGGACCAGATATCCAACTGGATTAAAAAAAAAACGAAAATTTAGCTAGGCGAGATTTCCCTTTAATTTCAATATCTTGGAAACGCATTTGAAGATCAGTTAGCATTTTAACACTTACAAGGTCACTGTGATATAAAGAAAGTTAAGTTTTCTTATGACTAAATAAGCCTCTTTATAAGAAGTTAACTTGTCTTCAATTTCATTTTCTAGCTCATCTTTAGACGAGCTTTCCATCATTTCTTCGGAAGCTATTAACATTTCAGTACTAATGCTTTCCACATCTTCATCATTAATAACACACAGTTATTATCTAAATTGACATGTATAATCTTCGACTTCAACTTGTAAATGGCTCTGAACTCGATTAACGATATCGGAGAACTGAGTAAGCGCTGATAGTGGAAGCTCATCTACTGCAGTCCAACAGCCATCATAATTTGGGATATGATTTTCTCTAAAACCAGCTTTTCTCAAGCAATTTTTCACTATGAAACTGTCCGGTTATGGGGAAATAAAATGTCATACATCGTGGAAAAAAGTGTCCGCGTTCTGTTATGGGAGGGTTGTCCGCTTAAGAGGGAAATAATTTTAATGTCCCTTACAATTTTTTTGGTACTGAAAAAAAATGTCCTGTATTTCGAATAGACTATGAAAGACACAGATTAACAAATTTGTATTTTTTTTTTCTTGTTCGCAAAATACAATGAATAATTTGAATGTCGAGTTATTACAAACGAAACAATCAAAAGTATGTAACTGTCAATATTTAAGTTAGTTTTGTTAAAGCACGACTTTGACAATTTTCTAGTAGTACGATTAAGTTTAAGCCATTATTTGTGTTGCAAGATCCATTAATCTTCAATAAAAAAAAACAAAACACCAATGCTTTTTAATATTGTTTTTATTAATTCCATATTTAATATAAGTATGATTTGAATAAATTACATTAATTTAATACCAATAAATACGATCTTTCAAAAGCATTTTTTTTACAAATTTAGCGCGGCTTGCGTTTGTTTTTGCTAACAGTTTTGAAGAATCCGACATGTCCAACTCATCTTCGTTAGGATTCCATTTTTTTTTGGTTGTAATTTTTCGGCAGTAGTTTTGGACGCATCAAACGTTTACCGTTTTTGGGTTTTTGAGATTTTGGTTTATTTGTTAGAGACAAGTTACCAATAAGTTCCATCAGTTCTGTGCGGTATTTATACATTGAAGACAATTGCGTATATATCGATGCATCCACTTCCATTTTGTCGTCGGCTAGATAGTCGGTAGGACATTGTTGATGTGCTATACGCAATTCTATTATCCTTATCAATTCATCAGTGAGGGCCAATTTCTCCGTAGCCCACTTTAAGACTTGACTCTTTTTGCGTGGCATACGTTCTTTGTAAAAGAATATACAAAAATCTAAATTTTCACCAGCTTCGCGTGTCACTTCAATGCCGGGCGCATTTGTGCTCAGTGACAACGAAAAGCGATTGGCCAATTCGGAGACTTTGCCTATGTAATTGCCCATTTGTAAACTTTTTTTTTAATTTTTAAACTTTTAATATAATTTTAATAAGCGAGATCCTCACAGCTTGGCTCTGAATGCGCAAATAAATGATCTGTTGAAAATGTTGTCAATTTTATATACGTAAGTACTTCTGCTTGAAATTATGTTTAATGCCAATTTATTGCTAAATTTCGCAGCCATTTTAAATTCTTTGTTTAAAACCGCCATAAAATTTCAATATTAATGTTATGTTATGTTTAACTACCTGCGAATTTATTTCGCGTTTGTCAGGTAAAACCGAACATGGAAAAACCAAGCCGCATTTCCATACGCTGTTTACTTTAAAACACTAATACATACATATGTATGTATGTACATGTGTGTATGTAGGATATTCACAGAAAATCTTAATTATGGTCTGAGGGCAATGAGAACAACTACAAACATATGATGATACACCAATACCTCATTTTGCGTCGGGGTTACGTTCCAAAAAAAAACACAACGCAAATTGAAACGACGCAAAGTGAATTAAAATTTTCTATAGCAAACCATGTAAAGAACGAAGAACGGTTCCAGGATTACGAAAATACTAATTCGTCGGTTTTCTTTCACAAAAAATTGGTCCAATGTTTGCTGAACAGTTTTTTTTTTCAACGTAAATTAAATTTCCTTGTAGCAAATGTCTGTATTGCTTCCACTAGCATTATCGTTGGATAATGATTTACTTTTTATGTCATCTTATTTTTTGTTAGCATAATGCCGTATTAGTATGATTTCTGGATTACAATTTCTGGGCCGATTTTTGAAAATCCAGCAGTTTTTTGGCATACATATAAATGTCCCGTGTAAAATTTTGGATCGGTATCATTATTTATATGGTGAATATGGTCAAATATGAACGAAATTTACAAATTTCTGTAGAATGATTTTTGTGTATATGCAAATGATCTTTGCAAAATGTTGAGCCGATACCGATATTTATAAGATATTTGTATATAAAGATGACTTTTTCGGATGCGGGATTAATGGCGGGAGATATGACCAATTATGGAGCGACCATAATAATATTTAGTACAACAATTTATATATCTATAAGAATTATTTGTGTCGAATTTTAACCTGGTAACTATATTTGTACCAGATTTATACGTATTTAAGTGAATTTTAGATGTGTACTGTATATGGGGCATATGGTCAAACATGGACCGAACGAAATAAACTTTCGTTTTGCGATTTCTTTTTATATGCCACTTATTTTTGCCGAATTTTTTATTAATATTCCAATTTTATAGGCATTTATCATTAAGCCATATTTCGGAAACATATTTGTATGCGGGCTATTAGAAATAATGGACCGATACTTACTATTTTGCTCACAGAATCTTATTTTGTCATAGAAATAACGTGTACCAAATTTCATGGCAATATATCCCATGAAATGCTTAAGAAAAATGCTTAAAAATATAAAATTTTAATGGAGGGTGCTTTACATATTGGTCCATAACTCTGGTTCTACTATACCGATTTTGCTGATTTTGAATACCAAACTGCTTTGGAGAATTATAAACGGTTTTTTGTAAACTGTGTTGATTTTAGTTGTGTATTTTGGACGTGTTTTACACTCAATCGACTTAGAATTTCATAAGGATTCACATAGTGTTGCTTGAACTGGTCGGACGTGTTATTTTTAGTGCGGCTGAATTTTCGTAATAGGTGAAAAAAAAAATAAAAAAAAAAAATAAAAAAAAAAAAAACTTGTAATAAGTGAAAAAAAAAATATATATATATATATAAAAAAAAGATATCGTAATAGGTGGAAAAATAGTGGTTTTTCGGTAATTTAAAAATCGCAAAACAACTGCATGAGTGTCCCGCTCAGATGTAATTCTGAGAAAGAGCTAAGCTACAGTAGGAAAAATTTATGGATCTCTGAGGAAGAATCCTTAAGAAAATCCGTGGAGTCTCTTCTCACTACAAAAGCCGAAATACGGCGCCGTTCCTGTTCGCCCAATATAGTTATCTCATCCGATGAGAAATCATCATCTTCATCAAATAGTGCAGTCAAACCCAAAAAACAAGTAGGTATGGATAAGTACATCACCGTTCTCAAGCGACAGAGAAGCCCGACATCTGGTCAAATGTCTTCCAATTCCAATAAAGTTCCTAAGACCGTCAGCAGTGATAAGCCAAATGATCAAAACAGATTTGCTCTACTTCAGACGGATGACCCAGAAATACCGAAAAAGACGTTTAAGCCCCCACCAATTTACCTGAGAGAGCCCACTTCCAATAAACTGGTACAAGGAATTGTTGCTGTAATAGGTGAGAACATGTTTAGCGTAACCTCAATTAAACATGGAAAAATCAGCGAGACAAAGATCCAAGTGAATAGGGAAGATGATTTTCGAAAATTGTCCAACCAGTTGGAGAGGGAGACCAGGGATTTCTATACCTATCAGCTCAAAAGCGCAAAAGGACTCCAAGTCGTTCTAAAGGGTATAGACCCATGTGTTGATCCTGCGGAGATAAAGAACGGATTAATGGACAAAGGGTTCAAAATCAAGAGCGTAGTGAATATTAGAAACCGTGAAAAGATTCCTCAGCCCATGTTCAGGGTAGAATTGGAACCTGGAGATGTTGCCTTAAAGAAAAACGAGTCCCATCCAATTTACAATCTTATTTATCTTCTGCATCGTAGAATTACCGTGGAGGAACCGCATAAGCGTGTTGGACCCGTCCAGTGTCTTAATTGTCAAGAATTTGGTCACACCAAAGCGTATTGTAAATTGCCGTCTGTTTGTGTTGCATGTGGGGAACTACATGCAACTGCTCAATGTAATAAGTCCAAAACGGACTTAAAAATAAAAAAATGCAGTAACTGTGGAGGAAATCATACCGCTAATTATAGAGGTTGTCCAGTTTATACTTATTTGAAGGGCATAAGGACCAATAAGTCGCCAGTATTACCTGACCATCCTCAACAACCTAATTTCACGTCGAGTAAGAATTTTCCTCAAATTGTACGACCAACTACTCACGTAAACGCTCCTAATTCTAGACAAGTTTCTTACGCAAACGTGGTCAAATCTAATATGCCAGGTCTGGAGCAGGAACCTATATCGCAATACTCTGAGCCACATATCAACAATCTAGAGACAACATTGCAGACACTTGTCCAAACTATGAACACTTTTACGACCACCATGACATCCATGATGCAGGAAATGCTGAAAATGCAATCCACTATCTTGCAAGCCATTTTAAAGAAATGATTTATTTAAAAATTTGTTTTTGGAACGCGAACGGCCTCCGCCAACATAAAAACGAACTGGAATACTTCCTGATGGATAAGCAGATTGATGTTATGATGATTGCTGAAACTCACTTGACGTCGACAGGGTACTTCAAAATTAATGGCTACGTGTTGTACGATACTAAAGATCCCCGCGGAAGAGCTTGTGGAGGTTCGGCAATTCTTATAAAGAACAGAATAAAACATTATCTAATGAATAACATAAGTGAGGATTACCTCCAAGCAACAAACATTTGCATTGAATTCTGTCAATACAAATTTGTTTTATCATCGATTTATTCTCCGCCTCGATTCTCAATAAAAGAACACCAATACCATAACTTCTTTAATTCCCTTGGAGCTAGATTTTTAGTTGCTGGCGACTTTAACGCCAAACACACATTTTGGGGTTCACGTCTGGTAACCCCAAAGGGTCGCGTACTCTTCAACACCATTGCTCAAATGGGCTTAGATGTACTCTCAAGCGGACATCCCACCTACTGGCCGACGGACCGACGGAAGATTCCCGATGTTATTGACTTTGGAGTAGTGAAAAATATCCCTGTAGAATGGATGCAAGTGGATCCTTCATTAGACTTGTCCTCAGATCACTCTCCTACTATCATTTCAATGCATTACCCTCAAGTGTGTGGCTCTCCATTTAGAAACATGACTAAGACCCGAGTAAGCTGGATAAAATACAAAAAGTATTTAAGTTCTCATTGCACGGAAAATATTGTGTTGAGAACTACCGACGATATCGATGAGTCGATTGGCAACTTTACCGAGGACCTTCGACGAGCTGTGCATCACGCTTCCACTTATCACGTTGAATGTAGAAATAGGACAAACAGAACTTATTTATCTGAACTCGAACATCTGCTATCAGAAAAAAGAAGAATGAGAAGAGAGTGGCAACTTCACAGGTCTCCTGAACTGAAAGCTAGGCTACGGGTATGCAGAGATATACTAAGACATTTCTTAGAAACCCAAAGAACGGCTTCACTTGGAGGGTCTTGATAGTACCCCACAATCTGACTACTCGTTATGGAGGGCGGCAAGAGGTTTAAAAAGACCAGTGAGAGGAAAACCTCCTTTGCGAAATCCGACTGGTGACTGGGCTAGAAATGATTCCGAGAAAGTGACATTATTTGTTAACCATTTAAGAAATGTGTTTACTAAAAACAACTCAAATAACGTATCTGATTTGCCACCACTCGTTATTAGACCTCCTGTACCTCTAAGACTAAACTTTGGTGATGTCCAAAGCGCTATTGGTACTCTGAACCTTAGAAAGGCTCCAGGTATGGATAAAATCAGCAATAAAATGCTTGTGGAGTTACCTCGTGTAGCTAGAAGAATTATCCTCTTTATCTTCAACGCTATTTTACGCCTAGAATACTATCCTGCAGATTGGAAGGTGTCTATGATCACTATGATTCCTAAGTCAGGGAAGGATCACACCAAAGTAGAGTCATATAGGCCAATTAGCCTATTGCCGACAATTTCTAAAATGTTCGAAAAATTGTTAATGACTAAGTTGATTCCAATTCTGAACGACACTGAATGCATTCCTAATCATCAATTCGGCTTCAGAGCTAAACACAGCACCATCGAACAAACACACAGATTGGTAAATGTGATAAGAGGGTCGTTTGAAGACAAAAAATACTGCTCCGCCCTTTTCATTGATGTGTCCCAAGCGTTCGACAAAGTTTGGCATGACGGTTTAATGCACAAAATAAAATTAACTCTGCCTGCTAACACCCACAAACTTATGAAAAGTTATTTATACGGTCGCAAATTTAAAATCAAAGAAGGCAATTTTTTAAGCCCCGCTCAGCCAATTGAAACAGGTGTGCCACAGGGTAGCATACTGGGTCCTACTTTATATTTGATTTATGCCTCCGACATGCCGTCAGACCCCAAAATCCACACGTCAACTTTCGCAGACGATACAGCCTTTATCAGCGTTCACAAGGACCACCAAGTAGCATCACAGAATTTGCAGAATTATGTTTATAAACTAGAGAATTGGCTAGAGCTTTGGAAAATCAGGGTTAATGAACAGAAATGTATTCATATCACTTTCACATTGCGAAAAGAAACTTGCTCGTTCATCAAAATAAATAATCAAATTATTCCTCAACATAATGAAGTCAAATACCTCGGCATTCACCTCGACCGCCGTTTAACTTGGAAGTCTCATATTGAAGCGAAACTTACACAGATGAGATTAAAAGCAGTGCAACTTAATTGGCTAATTGGCAGAAATTCTTCACTAAAGTTGGACTGCAAACTATTGTTGTGCAATGCAATTCTAAAGCCAATCTGGTGCTATGGAATTCAATTATGGGGTACTGCCTCAGCATCAAACATTGAAAAAATTCAAAGGGGTCAAAATAAAATTCTACGTATAATTACTGCAGCTCCATGGTATGTTAAAAATTCTCGAATTCACAAAGATCTATGCGTGCCATCAGTAAAAGTTGAATTTACAAAACACGCGTCAAAGTATGTCAACAAACTTGAACACCACCCAAACCCACTTGCACGAGACATCCTTAACTGTAGTGGTCATAATCGGTTGAGAAGGAGGGATACCCTTGCTTTAACTCAAGCGCAAAATAGATGACTGGATCAGTTGATGTGAAATTTTTTTAGTATCATAAAATTTTTGTCTAGCACTGGCTGGGCTTATTATTTTCTTTTTAGTATTAAGATTTGAATACTTATTGTCATTTCATTATATGAAGATTCAATAAATAAATAAAGGCTATAAAAAAAAAAAAAAAAAAAAAAAAAAATAAAAAAAAAAAAAAAAAAAAAAAAAGGATCATATACTTTGTTGGGTCTCAGATTAATATTTCTCAGTGTTACACACGGAATGACAAACTTACTATACTATACCACGTATGGTGGTGGAGGGTATAAAAAGAACACATTAAGGGGAATGCACATTTTAAGATCATTTGTCTATAAAGAAATTTAATTATAAAAATATTTTAAATTTGTCTATCAAAATTGTTTTATAATTTCTTTTTAAAATAACTAATGCATTTAATAACTCATCTTACATCGACTTGTTATTTTACTGGCAAAGTTTCCGTCATTCGCGTTATAAAGATTTGAGATTATCCGGTTTGCATTTGCTTCAATTGTATTTTTGGTTTTAGAGTCATTAATCAATGACATCAATATCGTTCTTTAACTTTCCATATTTTTGAAATGATATACTTATATGTACATATATATGTAGATAATAGCTGTTCATAAAGAATGTTAATATACCTACTTAAACCTAAATAGAGTTTAAAACGTCTACTAATATTTGATGAGGGCAATAATTCCACTTTTTAAGTTTTTATTATTAGAGAAAAATTCTTATTATTTCGGCTTGAGTTCATTTATAATTAATAATTAGAAGAATAATGAGTATTGCACAATGGTTTTTTTTCGTTTATTTTTTTTTTTGTTGTTAAATTTTGTTAATTTTTAATTTTTAAACACCCTAGTTAGATAAAAACATATTTAACCCTGCTGTTAGGTTAGAAAAAACTTACAAATCTTAGGTTAAGGAACCATTTGGTCCATAATGCACTTTTCATGCAAAATAATAATTTTATCTTATTTAATGTAACTATTTTGGTTCAATAATTTCTAAAGTAAGTATTTGACATATCAAAAACATCCTCTAAATATTTGACATGAATTTACATTCACTTGGTAATGAAAAAATAATTTTGGGATTTCCCATTTTTGCAATGAATTTACATTCACTTGTTGTTTTGTAATGTTGAAAATTATTTTGGGATTCCCCGTTTTTATTTTTGTCGTGAAGAAGCACAGATACGTGCAGTACTTCTTTCAGTTTGAAAGTTTCTTTGAATAGTCCGGTAGTGTTTTTGTTACGAAATGGCGCAGTTGAACGAAGAAGAGATACGTGAAATTCTCAATGAAGAAAGTGAATCTGATATTTCCGATTCGGAGACGGATTTAATTTCGGACTGTTCATCTGAAACAGAAAGTGAACAGGAAACCATCTCAGTTGGAGCTAGCTCTGTTGATCGTCTTTTTATTGCTAAAAACAACATGGAATGGAGAGCGACTCCATTACCTCAGTCTATTAGAACTGGGGCTGAGAATATTATCAAAACACAAGCAGGCCTACCTCGATTTGGAGTGTCTAGATGCGATGACATGCTGTCTGCATGTCGTATTGGACTTGACAGAAGCCTTGAAAAGGCAAAATATAACAGGCGAGAATTTCTTTTCCACATTTGAGCTGGCAAAAAAACTTTATGAAAGAAAGCTAACATATGTGGGAACCGTGCGCAAAAATAAAACTTTCATTCCTCCAAAAGTACTAACTCTCAAAAAACTCCCTTTGTACACGCCTACATTTGCATTCAATAATATTGCGACATTAGTATCATACATAAGTCATAAAAACAAAGCAGCGATATTGATTAGTACAATGCACAAAGGTGATGCAGTTGATGAAATTGGATCTAAGAAAAAACCAGAGATTGTTTCTTATTACAATTCGACAAAAGGTATGCTAGTTTTTGATCACCTATAATTTCTAATGGTTTGTTTCTTTTAGGTGGTGTGGATACTGCTGATCAAATGATTGGCTCCTACTGCACAAAACGCAAAACAAATCGATGGCCAACCGTTGTATTTGCAAACATACTTGACATATCCGCTTTGAATACGTACATACTATTTTCTGAAATGGATGGTTCATGGGCTCCAACTGATCGGAATCGAAAGAGGCCAGAGTTTTTGCGGCAACTAGCACTTTTTTTTAACTAAGGCTCATATGATGAAACGGACTAGATTACCTCAACAAGGGTTCTCAGCACAATTATTGACAGAAATTCGTACAACATGCACAGTTTCAGAGGCTTCCTCAAGTAATCCAACTTCTCATTCAAGGACTCGAAAGCGTGGAATTTGTAGTTGCTGCAAGTCGAAGTCTGATATAAAATGTTCCATTTGCAGCAACTTTATTTGCAAAACTAACCGAAAAACATTGCGCTTATCTTGCAATGAAAAATATATTCAAACCAACTAATAAATTCTTATTTTTTTGAAAAAAATCTATAAAAATGTACTATGGACCAAATGGTCCTCTAACCTAAGATTCGTCATTTTGTATTTTTATCAGTCCTGAATAAAGTTAGAAAATTTAATTTTCGCACATAACATTGTTTTATTAAAAGACCCCATTAGCAGAAAAATTTAGTCAGTATATATCACCGTTCCAAAGTTACAAGGGAATACTGAAAAAATTTGGACCAAATGGCCCTAACCTAACAGCAGGGTTAACTTTAACATGTGGAGCAACACTATTCTGTTTGCGTGCTGTTAAAGTCAGCTGATTATGTACCAGACGTTTTGTGTGAAATTGGCGGGGAAAATTTTGCAACTTTGATTGTTTGTTCTGGCGAAAGTTTCACAAAAGTGAAATAGATTAATAATAATATGAAAAACGATTGTCCAGGTATGTAAAACTATAGTTTATTAATGTTTGTGTCGTTTTATGTGTTTTTGTCCAATTGTACCGTGTTTTGTTTATGTGTATTTTTAGAATGAGCTTAACAAGTGTAGTTGTGTTTCGTGGATCAGTACTTTTGCATGGCAAAGCGTTGCAAAAAGTTGTTAATGAGAAGTTATTAACCAAAGTGTGCAGATTAATAAGAAACTAATCTTTTTTGTCCGAATCCACACGTTTTTGAAAAAATCAAATTTTTCTAGTACTATATGTGTTTAGTCGTGCTGAGCTGGTTGACATTTGAAGCAACAACAATTGCTCAGGAGACGCCGTACAACAGCACATATTAGAAAGCATTGCTCAAAAGCATTTAAATAACGAGAACATTAAGTCAATAAATGAAAAAGTGAAAGCCTTCATCAATTATATAAATAAACACTTGCCGAAGTGGAAAGATTTAAGGGAAATCACTCAAAATGGCTTTCCAATAGCATATTTATAGAAATCACTGGTCACCGCGAAATTCTCAGAGCTGCCACAATAGGAGATGAATACTGAAATTTGGATTTGTATAATTATTATGTTTTTCTTTTCATCAAATATAACGGGTGGTTAAATTTCAAGGGCCGATGTTGATTTTAAATAAAACACCAACTATTTAGGAAATTATTGTAATTTTATTTTATTATGATATATTGGTATTACTCAATTATGTATGGAATAAAATATCGGCCAATGGGCGTCGCGACCACGGCGGCACACCTCCATCCGATGGTCCAAATTTTCGATGACCCTGAGGCATAATGGAGGTTCTATGCCGTTAATGTGCCGAATTATCTCATCCTTTAGCTCTTGAATTGTTGCTGGCTTATCGACGTACACCTTTTCTTTCAAATAACCCCAAAGAAAAAAGTCCAACGGTGTCAAATCACATGATCTTGGCGGCCAATTGACATCGCCATTACGTGAGATAACACGGCCATTGAATTTGTTGCGCAAAAGAGCCATTGTTTCGTTAGCTGTGTGGCAAGTGGCACCGTCCTGCTGAAACCACATATCGTCCACATCCATATCTTCCAATTCGGGCCATAAAAAGTTCGTTATCATCTCACGATAGCTAACACCATTCACAGTAACTGCCTGACCAGCCTCATTTTGGAAAAAATACGGCCCGATGATGCCGCCAGCCCATAAACTGCACCAAACAGTCACTCTTTGTGGGTGCATTGGTTTTTCGACAATCACTCTTGGATTCTCATTCGCCCAAATGCGGCAATTCTGTTTATTGACGAATCCACTGAGGTGAAAATGTGCCTCATCACTGAAGATGATTTTCTTCGAAAATTGATCATCCACTGTTGCCATTTCTTGCCACCATTCTGCCCATTCACGACATTTGGAATGGTCAAGAGGCTTTAGTTCTTGAGCCAATTGCACCTTGTAAGCGTGTAAATGCAAGTCTTTATGCATAATGTTCATCAACGACGAGCGTGAGAGGTGCAATTGTTGGGCACGACGACGAGTTGAGGTGGACGGCTCTTCAGCCACACTATCGCGAACAGCAGCAATATTTTCTGCTGTACGAGCTGCACGAGCATGCACTGGTGTTCTCACATCTTCTACAGACCCGGTTTGCTCGAATTTTTCCACGATTTTTGCGATTGTACGCACATTTGGACGATCAAATTGACCAAAAAAATCACGAAGTGCACGATATGCATTTTGATTTCATAATAAGTCTGGATAACTTTAACACGTTGTTGGATTGTGAAATAGAGAAATGCCAAATAAAATTCGGAAAAAGCTTGGCGCTTAGGTGTGGTTCACATTCAACATCGGCCCTTACAATTTAACCACCGTTTATAATAGAAAATTTAAAAAATAATATTTTTAATGGAAACGTCAAAAACCTAGTTGCATGTTGGCCAGATTGGCTACATAGCAGCTATATGAAATAGTGCACCAAATCATATGAAACTTGGTAGGTCATCTTGGGAGCATAAACAATGTATACAAACCATATTTCAATTCAATAGCTTCATAAACAAAAAAGTTGAGGCAAGTCGGCCAGATCGGCTACATAGCAGCTATATGAAATAGTGCGCCAAAGCATATGAAAAGCCTTATATGGGTGCTACGACTAATTATGGACCAATCATCATAAAATTCTACCATGGTACGAAACATATTTGTGTTCAATATTATTTGGATACCAACATTTTTAAAAGAGTTATGCTCTTTTAAGTGATTTTCGGAAGTGGGCCTTATATGGGAGCTACGACTAATTATGGACCGATCTTCACGAAATTTGTAAATGTTATTTAGCTTCATTTATTACTCATTTGTGGTAAAATTTGTTTGCATACTTGCATAATTCAAAGGTTTATGACCAGTAAACCCCAATTTCGGGAGGACATTTGTATGGGGGCCAGGTGAAATAATGGACCGATTTCCACCAGTTTAAATCCCATCCCATCTTTGAGCCAAAAAAAAAACACATACAAAATTTTATCGAAATATATTTTAAAATTGCGACCTGTACTCTGCGCACAAGCTTTACATGGACAGCCAGCCAGACGGACGGACGGACATCGTTAAATCGCTTCAGAAAGTGATTCTGAGTCGATCGGTATACTTTAAGGTGGGTGTTGGAGCAATATTTCTGGGCGTTACAAACATTAGCACAAATCCAATATACCCTCCCCACTATTGTGGTGTAGGGTAAAATAAATAGAAGACAAAATAAACAGAATTTTCATTATGTTCTTGCGAAAAACGAAAAAAAAAATTAAAAATAAGGCAAAGTAAACAAAATATTCATTAATATTTTTGCGAATAAAAAACAAAAAGCTTGCAGGACCAGATATCCAACTGGATTTAAAAAAAACGGAAATTTAGCTAGGCGAGATTTCCCTTTAATTTCAATATCTTGGAAACGCATTTGAAGATCAGTTAGCATTTTAACACTTACAAGGTCACTGTGATATAAAGAAAGTTAAGTTTTCTTATGACTAAATAAGCCTCTTTATAAGAAGTTAACTTGTCTTCAATTTCATTTTCTAGCTCATCGCTCATCAGACGAGCTTTCCATCATTTCTTCGGAAGCTATTAACATTTCAGTACTAATGCTTTCCACATCTTCATCATTAATAACACACAGTTATTATCTAAATTGACATGTATAATCTTGGACTTCAACTTGTAAATGGCTCTGACCTCGATTAACGATATCGGAGAACTGAGTAAGCGCTGATAGTGGAAGCTCATCTACTGCAGTCCAACAGCCATCATAATTTGGGATATGATTTTCTCTAAAACCAGCTT
This sequence comes from Bellardia bayeri, assembly GCA_950370525.1. NCBI lineage: Eukaryota > Metazoa > Arthropoda > Insecta > Diptera > Calliphoridae > Bellardia > Bellardia bayeri. The sequence goes on along the minus strand of OX493265.1, from coordinate 53,887,784 downwards.
TTCTCAAGCAATTTTTCACTATGAAACTGTCCGGTTATGGGGAAATAAAATGTCATACATCGTGGAAAAAAGTGTCCGCGTTCTGTTATGGGAGGGTTGTCCGCTTAAGAGGGAAATAATTTTAATGTCCCTTACAATTTTTTTGGTACTGAAAAAAAAATGTCCTGTCTTCGAATTTCACCAAAAAGACTATGAAAAGTACACAGATTAACAAATTTGTATTTTTTTTTTCTTGTTCGCAAAATACAATGAATAATTTTAATGTCGAGTTATTACAAACGAAACAATCAAAAGTATGTAACTGTCAATATTTAAGTTAGTTTTGTTAAAGCACGACTTTGACAATTTTCTAGTAGTACGATTAAGTTTAAGCCATTATTTGTGTTGCAAGATCCATTAATCTTCAATAAAAAAAAAAACAAAACACCAATGCTTTTTAATATTGTTTTTATTAATTCCATATTTAATATAAGTATGATTTGAATAAATTACATTAATTTAATACCAATAAATACGATCTTTCAAAAGCATTTTTTTTACAAATTTAGCGCGGCTTGCGTTTGTTTTTGCTAACAGTTTTGAAGAATCCGACATGTCCAACTCATCTTCGTTAGGATTCCATTTTTTTTTGGTTGTAATTTTTCGGCAGTAGTTTTGGACGCATCAAACGTTTACCGTTTTTGGGTTTTTGAGATTTTGGTTTATTTGTTAGAGACAAGTTACCAATAAGTTCCATCAGTTCTGTGCGGTATTTATACATTGAAGACAATTGCGTATATATCGATGCATCCACTTCCATTTTGTCGTCGGCTAGATAGTCGGTAGGACATTGTTGATGTGCTATACGCAATTCTATTATCCTTATCAATTCATCAGTGAGGGCCAATTTCTCCGTAGCCCACTTTAAGACTTGACTCTTTTTGCGTGGCATACGTTCTTTGTAAAAGAATATACAAAAATCTAAATTTTCACCAGCTTCGCGTGTCACTTTAATGCCGGGCGCATTTGTGCTCAGTGACAACGAAAAGCGATTGGCCAATTCGGAGACTTTGCCTATGTAATTGCCCATTTGTAAACTTTTTTTTTAAACTTTTAATATAATTTTAATAAGCGAGATCCTCACAGCTTGGCTCTGAATGCGCAAATAAATGATCTGTTGAAAATGTTGTCAATTTTATATACGTAAGTACTTCTGCTTGAAATTATGTTTAATGCCAATTTATTGCTAAATTTCGCAGCCATTTTAAATTCTTTGTTTAAAACCGCCATAAAATTTCAATATTAATGTTATGGTTAACTACCTGCGAATTTATTTCGCGTTTGTCAGGTAAAACCGAACATGGAAAAACCAAGCCGCATTTCCATACGCTGTTTACTTTAAAACACTAATACATACATATGTATGTATGTACATGTGTGTATGTAGGATATTCACAGAAAATCTTAATTATGGTCTGAGGGCAATGAGAACAACTACAAACATATGATGATACACCAATACCTCATTTTGCGTCGGGGTTACGTTCCAAAAAAAACACAACGCAAAGTGAATTAAAATTTTCTATAGCAAACCATGTAAAGAACGAAGAACGGTTCCAGGATTACGAAAATACTAATTCGTCGGGTTTCTTTCACAAAAAATTGGTCCAATGTTTGCTGAACAGTTTTTTTTTTCAACGTAAATTAAATTTCCTTGTAGCAAATGTCTGTATTGCTTCCACTAGCATTATCGTTGGATAATGATTTACTTTTTATGTCATCTTATTTTTTGTTAGCATAATGCCGTATTAGTATGATTTCTGGATTACAATTTCTGGGCCGATTTTTCAAAATCCAGTTGTTTTTTGGCATACATATAAATGTCCCGTGTAAAATTTTGGATCGGTATCATTATTTATATGGTGAATATGGTCAAATATGAACGAAATTTACAAATTTCTGTAGAATGATTTTTGTGTATATGCAAATGATCTTTGCAAAATGTTGAGCCGATACCGATATTTATAAGATATTTGTATATAAAGATGACTTTTTCGGATGCGGGATTAATGGCGGGAGATATGACCAATTATGGAGCGACCATAATAATATTTAGTACAACAATTTATATATCTATAAGAATTATTTGTGTCGAATTTTAACCTGGTAACTATATTTGTACCAGATTTATACGTATTTAAGTGAATTTTAGATGTGTACTGTATATGGGGCATATGGTCAAACATGGACCGAACGAAATAAACTTTCGTTTTGCGATTTCTTTTTATATGCCACTTATTTTTGCCGAATTTTTTATTAATATTCCAATTTTATAGGCATTTATCATTAAGCCATATTTCGGAAACATATTTGTATTAGAAATAATGGACCGATACTTACTATTTTTCTCACAGAATCTTATTTTGTCATAGAAATAACGTGTACCAAATTTCATGGCAATATATCCCATGAAATGCTTAAGAAAAATGCTTAAAAATATAAAATTTTAATGGAGGGTGCTTTACATATTGGTCCATAACTCTGGTTCTACTATACCGATTTTGCTGATTTTGAATACCAAACTGCTTTGGAGAATTATAAACGGTTTTTTGTAAACTGTGTTGATTTTAGTTGTGTATTTTGGACGTGTTTTACACTCAATCGACTTAGAATTTCATAAGGATCATATACTTTGTTGGGTCTCAGATTAATATTTCTCAGTGTTACACACGGAATGACAAACTTACTATACTATACCACGTATGGTGGTGGAGGGTATAAAAAGAACACATTAAGGGGAATGCACATTTTAAGATCATTTGTCTATAAAGAAATTTAATTATAAAAATATTTTAAATTTGTCTATCAAAATTGTTTTATAATTTCTTTTTAAAATAACTAATGCATTTAATAACTCATCTTACATCGACTTGTTATTTTACTGGCAAAGTTTCCGTCATTCGCGTTATAAAGATTTGAGATTATCCGGTTTGCATTTGCTTCAATTGTATTTTTGGTTTTAGAGTCATTAATCAATGACATCAATATCGTTCTTTAACTTTCCATATTTTTGAAATGATATACTTATATGTACATATATATGTAGATAATAGCTGTTCATAAAGAATGTTAATATACCTACTTAAACCTAAATAGAGTTTAAAACGTCTACTAATATTTGATGAGGGCAATAATTCCACTTTTTAAGTTTTTATTATTAGAGAAAAATTCTTATTATTTCGGCTTGAGTTCATTTATAATTAATAATTAGAAGAATAATGAGTATTGCACAATGGTTTTTTTTCGTTTATTTTTTTCCGTTAAGTATTTTAAAATTTTGGTGATTTTTAATTTTTAAACACCCTAGTTAGATAAAAACATATTTAACTTTAACATGTGAAGCAACACTATTCTGTTTGCGTGCTGTTAAAGTCAGCTGATTATGTACCAGACGTTTTGTGTGAAATTGGCGGGGAAAATTTTGCAACTTTGATTGTTTGTTCTGGCGAAAGTTTCACAAAAGTGAAAAGGATTAATAATAATATGAAAAACGATTGTCCAGGTATGTAAAACTATAGTTTATTAATGTTTGTGTCGTTTTATGTGTTTTTGTCCAATTGTACCGTGTTTTGTTTATGTGTATTTTTAGAATGAGCTTAACAAGTGTAGTTGTGTTTCGTGGATCAGTACTTTTGCATGGCAAAGCGTTGCAAAAAGTTGTTAATGAGAAGTTATTAACCAAAGTGTGCAGATTAATAAGAAACTAATCTTTTTTGTCCGAATCCACACGTTTTTGAAAAAATCAAATTTTTCTAGTACTATATGTGTTTAGTCGTGCTGAGCTGGTTGACATTTGAAGCAACAACAATTGCTCAGGAGACGCCGTACAACAGCACATATTAGAAAGCATTGCTCAAAAGCATTTAAATAACGAGAACATTAAGTCAATAAATGAAAAAGTGAAAGCCTTCATCAATTATATAAATAAACACTTGCCGAAGTGGAAAGATTTAAGGGAAATCACTCAAAATGGCTTTCCAATAGCATATTTATAGAAATCACTGGTCACCGCGAAATTCTCAGAGGAGAATAACAACTTATCTAACTTACTCATACATGCTGCCACAATAGGAGATGAATACTGAAATTTGGATTTGTATAATTATTATGTTTTTCTTTTCATCAAATATAACGGGTGGTTAAATTTCAAGGGCCGATGTTGATTTTGAATAAAACACAAACTATTTAGGAAATTATTGTAATTTTATTTTATTATGATATATTGGTATTACTCAATTATGTATGGAATAAAATATCGGCCAATGGGCGTCGCGACCACGGCGGCACACCTCCATCCGATGATCCAAATTTTCGATGACCCTGAGGTATAATGGAGGTTCTATGCCGTTAATGTGCCGAATTATCTCATCCTTTAGCTCTTGAATTGTTGCTGGCTTATCGACGTACACCTTTTCTTTCAAATAACCCCAAAGAAAAAAGTCCAACGGTGTCAAATCACATGATCTTGGCGGCCAATTGACATCGCCATTACGTGAGATAACACGGCCATTGAATTTGTTGCGCAAAAGAGCCATTGTTTCGTTAGCTGTGTGGCAAGTGGCACCGTCCTGCTGAAACCACATATCGTCCACATCCATATCTTCCAATTCGGGCCATAAAAAGTTCGTTATCATCTCACGATAGCTAACACCATTCACAGTAACTGCCTGACCAGCCTCATTTTGGAAAAAATACGGCCCGATGATGCCGCCAGCCCATAAACTGCACCAAACAGTCACTCTTTGTGGGTGCATTGGTTTTTCGACAATCACTCTTGGATTCTCATTCGCCCAAATGCGGCAATTCTGTTTATTGACGAATCCACTGAGGTGAAAATGTGCCTCATCACTGAAGATGATTTTCTTCGAAAATTGATCATCCACTGTTGCCATTTCTTGCCACCATTCTGCCCATTCACGACATTTGGAATGGTCAAGAGGCTTTAGTTCTTGAGCCAATTGCACCTTGTAAGCGTGTAAATGCAAGTCTTTATGCATAATGTTCATCAACGACGAGCGTGAGAGGTGCAATTGTTGGGCACGACGACGAGTTGAGGTGGACGGCTCTTCAGCCACACTATCGCGAACAGCAGCAATATTTTCTGCTGTACGAGCTGCACGAGCATGCACTGGTGTTCTCACATCTTCTACAGACCCGGTTTGCTCGAATTTTTCCACGATTTTTGCGATTGTACGCACATTTGGACGATCAAATTGACCAAAAAAATCACGAAGTGCACGATATGCATTTTGATTTCATAATAAGTCTGGATAACTTTAACACGTTGTTGGATTGTGAAATAGAGAAATGCCAAATAAAATTCGGAAAAAGCTTGGCGCTTAGGTGTGGTTCACATTCAACATCGGCCCTTACAATTTAACCACCGTTTATAATAGAAAATTTAAAAAATAATATTTTTAATGGAAACGTCAAAAACCTAGTTGCATGTTGGCCAGATTGGCTACATAGCAGCTATATGAAATAGTGCACCAAATCATATGAAACTTGGTAGGTCATCTTGGGAGCATAAACAATGTATACAAACCATATTTCAATTCAATAGCTTCATAAACAAAAAAGTTGAGGCAAGTCGGCCAGATCGGCTACATAGCAGCTATATGAAATAGTGCGCCAAAGCATATGAAAAGCCTTATATGGGTGCTACGACTAATTATGGACCAATCATCATAAAATTCTACCATGGTACGAAACATATTTGTGTTCAATATTATTTGGATACCAACATTTTTAAAAGAGTTATGCTCTTTTAAGTGATTTTCGGAAGTGGGCCTTATATGAGAGCTACGACTAATTATGGACCGATCGTCATAAAATTCTACCATATTAGAGAGGTAGGAACATATTTGTGTTCAATATTATTTCGATACCAACATTTTTAAAAGAGTTATGCTCTTTTAAGTGATTTTTGGAAGTGGGCCTTATATGGGTGCTACGACTAATTATGGACCAATCATCATAAAATTCTACCATGGTACGAAACATATTTGTGTTCAATATTATTTGGATACCAACATTTTTAAAAGAGTTATGCTCTTTTAAGTGATTTTCGGAAGTGGGCCTTATATGGGAGCTACGACTAATTATGGACCGATCTTCACGAAATTTGTAAATGTTATTTAGCTTCATTTATTACTCATATGTGGTAAAATTTGTTTGCAAAATTCAAAGTTTTATGACCAGTAAACCCCAATTTCGATAGGACATTTGTATGGGAGACAGGTGAAATAATGGACCGATTTCCACCAGTTTAAGTCCCATCTGAAAATATATCACATACAAAATTTTATCGAAATATATTTTAAAATTGCGACCTGTACTCTGCGCACAAGCTTTACTTGGACAGCCAGCCAGACGGACGGACGGACATCGTTAAATCGCTTCAGAAAGTGATTCTGAGTCGATCGGTATACTTTAAGGTGGGTGTTGGAGCAATATTTCTGGGCGTTACAAACATTAGCACAAATCCAATATACCCTCCCCACTATTGTGGTGTAGGGTAAAATAAATAGAAGACAAAATAAACAGAATTTTCATTATGTTCTTGCGAAAAACGAAAAAAAAAATTAAAAATAAGGCAAAGTAAACAAAATATTCATTAATATTTTTGCGAATAAAAAACAAAAAGCTTGCAGGACCAGATATCCAACTGGATTAAAAAAAAAACGAAAATTTAGCTAGGCGAGATTTCCCTTTAATTTCAATATCTTGGAAACGCATTTGAAGATCAGTTAGCATTTTAACACTTACAAGGTCACTGTGATATAAAGAAAGTTAAGTTTTCTTATGACTAAATAAGCCTCTTTATAAGAAGTTAACTTGTCTTCAATTTCATTTTCTAGCTCATCTTTAGACGAGCTTTCCATCATTTCTTCGGAAGCTATTAACATTTCAGTACTAATGCTTTCCACATCTTCATCATTAATAACACACAGTTATTATCTAAATTGACATGTATAATCTTCGACTTCAACTTGTAAATGGCTCTGAACTCGATTAACGATATCGGAGAACTGAGTAAGCGCTGATAGTGGAAGCTCATCTACTGCAGTCCAACAGCCATCATAATTTGGGATATGATTTTCTCTAAAACCAGCTTTTCTCAAGCAATTTTTCACTATGAAACTGTCCGGTTATGGGGAAATAAAATGTCATACATCGTGGAAAAAAGTGTCCGCGTTCTGTTATGGGAGGGTTGTCCGCTTAAGAGGGAAATAATTTTAATGTCCCTTACAATTTTTTTGGTACTGAAAAAAAATGTCCTGTATTTCGAATAGACTATGAAAGACACAGATTAACAAATTTGTATTTTTTTTTTCTTGTTCGCAAAATACAATGAATAATTTGAATGTCGAGTTATTACAAACGAAACAATCAAAAGTATGTAACTGTCAATATTTAAGTTAGTTTTGTTAAAGCACGACTTTGACAATTTTCTAGTAGTACGATTAAGTTTAAGCCATTATTTGTGTTGCAAGATCCATTAATCTTCAATAAAAAAAAAAACAAAACACCAATGCTTTTTAATATTGTTTTTATTAATTCCATATTTAATATAAGTATGATTTGAATAAATTACATTAATTTAATACCAATAAATACGATCTTTCAAAAGCATTTTTTTTACAAATTTAGCGCGGCTTGCGTTTGTTTTTGCTAACAGTTTTGAAGAATCCGACATGTCCAACTCATCTTCGTTAGGATTCCATTTTTTTTTGGTTGTAATTTTTCGGCAGTAGTTTTGGACGCATCAAACGTTTACCGTTTTTGGGTTTTTGAGATTTTGGTTTATTTGTTAGAGACAAGTTACCAATAAGTTCCATCAGTTCTGTGCGGTATTTATACATTGAAGACAATTGCGTATATATCGATGCATCCACTTCCATTTTGTCGTCGGCTAGATAGTCGGTAGGACATTGTTGATGTGCTATACGCAATTCTATTATCCTTATCAATTCATCAGTGAGGGCCAATTTCTCCGTAGCCCACTTTAAGACTTGACTCTTTTTGCGTGGCATACGTTCTTTGTAAAAGAATATACAAAAATCTAAACTTTCACCAGCTTCGCGTGTCACTTTAATGCCGGGCGCATTTGTGCTCAGTGACAACGAAAAGCGATTGGCCAATTCGGAGACTTTGCCTATGTAATTGCCCATTTGTAAACTTTTTTTTTAAACTTTTAATATAATTTTAATAAGCGAGATCCTCACAGCTTGGCTCTGAATGCGCAAATAAATGATCTGTTCAAAATGTTGTCAATTTTATATACGTAAGTACTTCTGCTTGAAATTATGTTTAATGCCAATTTATTGCTAAATTTCGCAGCCATTTTAAATTCTTTGTTTAAAACCGCCATAAAATTTCAATATTAATGTTATGTTATGTTTAACTACCTGCGAATTTATTTCGCGTTTGTCAGGTAAAACCGAACATGGAAAAACCAAGCCGCATTTCCATACGCTGTTTACTTTAAAACACTAATACATACATATGTATGTATGTACATGTGTGTATGTAGGATATTCACAGAAAATCTTAATTATGGTCTGAGGGCAATGAGAACAACTACAAACATATGATGATACACCAATACCTCATTTTGCGTCGGGGTTACGTTCCAAAAAAAAACACAACGCAAAGTGAATAAAATTTTCTATAGCAAACCATGTAAAGAACGAAGAACGGTTCCAGGATTACGAAAATACTAATTCGTCGGTTTTCTTTCACAAAGAATTGGTCCAATTTTTGCTGAACAGTTTTTTTATTTTTCAACGTAAATTACATTTCCTTGTAGCAAATGTCTGTATTGCTTCCACTAGCATTATCGTTGGATAATGATTTACTTTTTATGTCATCTTATTTTTTGTTAGCATAATGCCGTATTAGTATGATTTCTGGATTACAATTTCTGGGCCGATTTTTCAAAATCCAGCAGTTTTTTGGCATACATATAAATGTCCCGTGTAAAATTTTGGATCGGTATCATTATTTATATGGTGAATATGGTCAAATATGAACGAAATTTACAAATTTCTGTAGAATGATTTTTGTGTATATGCAAATGATCTTTGCAAAATGTTGAGCCGATACCGATAATGGCGGGAGATATGACAAATTATGGAGCGACCATAATAATATTTAGTACAACAATTTATATATCTATAAGAATTATTTGTGTCGAATTTTAACCTGGTACCAGATTTATACGTATTTAAGTGAATTTTAGATGTGTACTGTATATGGGGCATATGGTCAAACATGGACCGAACGAAATGGAGATCGTCGTGGATATATTAGCATTGGCCGACAAGAGGTAAATTATACAAGTCCATCGAAAAGATCATTCCTTAAGGAGTGCATACGTCAAATCTACATTATGAATGCCACTAATTTCACTTCCTGCTGAATACAATAAAATTGTCATCTGGCACAGACTGAATAATTTAATGAGGCCAGCAAGAATTACGGTTGAACAGGCTGCTATTCAAAAAGTCAAACGAAAAATTAAACTGCCAAATTCAAGTCCCCAGACGATCAAATTTCATTTGCCGTCAGATTTCTTTACAAAAAGTAAATAAAAATTAAAATAAAAGTAAACTAATTACACTCTTGTCCAATACTAATTAGCTGATTTCCCAATAATTCTAATTTTTTCTTTTTTATGGAGGCACCAAGACGCAGGAGCTTTTCTTCTTTTTCTGTTTTCCTTTTGTAAATTTCAAGACGTTACTCTTCTATTAGCTGTCTCCTTTTCTGATAATTAGATATATCTTTCAAATATCCCTTTATGGATTTGGAATAACTGCATCGTTCTTGTAGTACTGCAAATCGTCATTAACGTCTGGTTCTGTGGTGGAAGCTGTAGACATCACCCTTGTCGAAACAGTAGGTAAACCGTCATTAACGTTTGATTCTGTTATGGAAGTTAAAATTAAATTTTCCGAGCTAGCATTGTGTGTTCCTTGTTCAACTGGGTACGCCGGAACTTGCAATTCTTCTGCGAATCCTAACTCATCACCAGTCGGGTTTACCTGCTTTTCAAATTCTAATAAATTAGCCACAGCTTCTTCCAATGGAGAGAACAAAACCTGTTTATAAACTCCTCCTCCTGTTGCTCTACATTCTGCTTTATTGTTTACCAGCTTCTTTTTTACTTTGGACTTCAAGTCCTTCCACACCTTTAAGTTGTATTAAATAAATTTTTTAATAAAATTTAAACCATCACCGTCACGAGCTGGAGGTCCAAGCGGATTCAATTTTTCTGCAATTTCTCTCCAAAAGCTATTGAAATTTAAGGGTTTTATGCCCTTACGAAAACCCTTAGCATAAACAGGCGCCTTTTCCATTTCGGAAACTAAAGTTTCAAACTGTTGCATTGTTGTTATTTTCATTTTTAATTTATTTAAATTAGAGTCGTTTTAATCTCGGCACTTAAAATGGCGACGACAAAAAATAAATGTTCCTTTGTCGTTTTTATTATCGTTTCAAATTAGGTAATAACGTTTCAATTTCGATAATTGTCGATAACGCAACGGTGATGCCAAATTGTCGTTTTTTGTCGTTTTAAAACTACAACGCCAACGATAATAGGGCCGAATATATCTTATAGTTTACGAGATATTCGCATTTGAATATTAACAGCGTTATGCATAATAAAAAGTTGGTAACAGTTTATAAACTAGCTGCTAACTAGAATACAGATTTGACTTGGCACTTTCTTGGCAAAATGTTTATTCATAAACAATTTGCAAACGTCTGCTAACTTTAAAAAAACAACTCTGAAAATGAATGATGCCACTACTAAAATTACTATTTTTGTTTATATCATCCCTGAATTTGACATTTAAAGTTTGTTTTCCCTCCATAACAAAATAAAAATTTGCAAAGCGTTAAAAATATTTAATAGTTTAAAATGGGAGTGCTGGTATTAAATAAAATAAAAAAAATAGAAAAAAAAAACGTAAAGATCGGTAAATTGGCGACAGGATGAAAAAAGCTAAACAGCTGTTTATAAAAAGATGGCCAGTATTTGGTAACACGCTAACAAGTTTAGTAGTTTGTTAAACGTAGTTTGTTTGCACATTATAGTTAAACTCTATGCTAACTTCATGCCAATTTTTTATTATGCATAACGCTGTAAATTTTGAAAGTTTTGTAGTCACCTAGTCTGGTTTTTTGCTAATAACGGATTCAAATGCTTCCTGATTTTTTCTAAATAAGTTTTTGTTGATTACTAACAATTTTATAAATCTAGTAAAAAATTAATTGTTAGAAAATCATCTCAAAGTTAAAAATTATATGCATTTTAAATTAATAAATGTTAAAAGAGTGAGTTTCCACCATTTTTTGGCATAAAAAGCTACTCATATTATTTTTACGATATAAGAAGACTTATAACGTGTATACATACATACATACATACATACATACATACATATATTTTCGAAAAACTAACTGAAAAGCAAATATTTTCTATGAGAAAGATTTTAAATAGCTTTGTTACCGAGGGGACCAGAGTCATTACAAATTTAGCGATTTTGTATGTAAAATTCGAATACAAATTGGCTATACCAATTTGCAGAATAATTAAGAACATATTGGGCCTTATAAAATCGATTATTATTTTTCGATTATGCGACTTAAAAATATTTGCCCTAAAGTTGAATTTTACATATAAAATAGCTCGGTAACAAAGATTTTTAATATTTTTTGCATAAAAAATATTTGTTTTGAAGTTTATGAAGCTTTATGACAAAAAAAAAACACGTATAAGTCTTTTCAAAAATTTCCTAAATTTTGGCAAAAAAAAAAAACTATTGTGGTGTAGGGTATAAAAATCGGAAATCGGAATTACCAAAAGCCAGACTATAAGAGATATACAGTGTAATCTCTCTTAAGCGGACGCCTAAGGGACTGACGAATTTGTCCGCTTATGAGAAGTGGCCGTTTATGAGAGAAGCACAAAAAGAGTAATCAATAATCTGTAATATTGTACACTTTTATTTCCAAAACAAAAACATACATAAATACAAGTAAGAAAGTATAGTCGGTCAAGCCCGACCATATAATACCCTACACCCAGTATATCAATAAAACAGTTTTTCAGATATGTGCGCTATATGGGAGATATTACCTCTTATGGACCGATCATCAAAAATTTAGTGCCATGACTTCCGTGAATATAAATATTATGTGTGTTAAACCTTATCTCGATATAAATACGTTTAAAAGATTTATGGAGGTTAAAGTGAATTACGAAGAGGGTCTTATATGGGAGTTTTGACTATTTATGAACTGACTATTATAAAATTAGGTGTCATCCTATTTGTACATAAGAAACTCATTTTTGTTAAATTTTATTCGGAAGTGGGCCTTATATGAGAGCTACGACTAATTATCTACCATATTCTATGTATATGTAAGGAACATATTTGTGTTCAATATTATTTCGATACCAACATTTTTAAAAGAGTTATGCTCTTTTAAGTGATTTTTGGAAGTGGGCTTATATGGATGCTACGACTAATTATGGACCAATCATCATAAAATTCTACCATGGTACGAATCATATTTTTGTTCAATATTATTTGGATACCAACATTTTTAAAAGAGCCTTATATGGGAGCTACGACTAATTATGGACCGATCTTCACGAAATTTGTAAATGTTATTTAGCTTCATTTATTACTCATATGTGGTAAAATTTGTTTGCAAACTTGCATAATTCAAAGGTTTATCACCAGTAAACCCCAATTTCGGGAGGACATTTGTATGGGAGACAGGTGAAATAATGGATCGATTTCCACCAGTTTCAATCCCATCCATCCTTGGGCCAAAAAATATCACGTACAAAATTTTATCGAAATATATTTTAAAATTGCGACCTGTACTCTGCGCACAAGCTTTACATGGACAGCCAGCCAGTCAGCCAGACGGACGGACGGACATCGTTAAATCGCTTCAGAAAGTGATTCTGAGTCGATCGGTATACTTTAAGGTGGGTGTTGGAGCAATATTTCTGGGCGTTACAAACATTAGCACAAATCCAATATACCCTCCCCACTATTGTGGTGTAGGGTAAAATAAATAGAAGACAAAATAAACAGAATTTTCATTATGTTCTTGCGAAAAACGAAAAAAAAAATTAAAAATAAGGCAAAGTAAACAAAATATTCATTAATATTTTTGCGAATAAAAAACAAAAAGCTTGCAGGACCAGATATCCAACTGGATTTAAAAAAAAACGGAAATTTAGCTTGAGATTTCCCTTTAATTTCAATATCTTGGAAACGCATTTGAAGATCAGTTAGCATTTTAACACTTACAAGGTCACTGTGATATAAAGAAAGTTAAGTTTTCTTATGACTAAATAAGCCTCTTTATAAGAAGTTAACTTGTCTTCAATTTCATTTTCTAGCTCATCTTTAGACGAGCTTTCCATCATTTCTTCGGAAGCTATTAACATTTCAGTACTAATGCTTTCCACATCTTCATCATTAATAACACACAGTTATTATCTAAATTGACATGTATAATCTTCGACTTCAACTTGTAAATGGCTCTGAACTCGATTAACGATATCGGAGAACTGAGTAAGCGCTGATAGTGGAAGCTCATCTACTGCAGTCCAACAGCCATCATAATTTGGGATATGATTTTCTCTAAAACCAGCTTTTCTCAAGCAATTTTTCACTATGAAACTGTCCGGTTATGGGGAAATAAAATGTCATACATCGTGGAAAAAAGTGTCCGCGTTCTGTTATGGGAGGGTTGTCCGCTTAAGAGGGAAATAATTTTAATGTCCCTTACAATTTTTTTGGTACTGAAAAAAAATGTCCTGTATTTCGAATAGACTATGAAAGACACAGATTAACAAATTTGTATTTTTTTTTTCTTGTTCGCAAAATACAATGAATAATTTGAATGTCGAGTTATTACAAACGAAACAATCAAAAGTATGTAACTGTCAATATTTAAGTTAGTTTTGTTAAAGCACGACTTTGACAATTTTCTAGTAGTACGATTAAGTTTAAGCCATTATTTGTGTTGCAAGATCCATTAATCTTCAATAAAAAAAAAAACAAAACACCAATGCTTTTTAATATTGTTTTTATTAATTCCATATTTAATATAAGTATGATTTGAATAAATTACATTAATTTAATACCAATAAATACGATCTTTCAAAAGCATTTTTTTTACAAATTTAGCGCGGCTTGCGTTTGTTTTTGCTAACAGTTTTGAAGAATCCGACATGTCCAACTCATCTTCGTTAGGATTCCATTTTTTTTTGGTTGTAATTTTTCGGCAGTAGTTTTGGACGCATCAAACGTTTACCGTTTTTGGGTTTTTGAGATTTTGGTTTATTTGTTAGAGACAAGTTACCAATAAGTTCCATCAGTTCTGTGCGGTATTTATACATTGAAGACAATTGCGTATATATCGATGCATCCACTTCCATTTTGTCGTCGGCTAGATAGTCGGTAGGACATTGTTGATGTGCTATACGCAATTCTATTATCCTTATCAATTCATCAGTGAGGGCCAATTTCTCCGTAGCCCACTTTAAGACTTGACTCTTTTTGCGTGGCATACGTTCTTTGTAAAATAATATACAAAAATCTAAACTTTCACCAGCTTCGCGTGTCACTTTAATGCCGGGCGCATTTGTGCTCAGTGACAACGAAAAGCGATTGGCCAATTCGGAGACTTTGCCTATGTAATTGCCCATTTGTAAACTTTTTTTTTAATTTTTAAACTTTTAATATAATTTTAATAAGCGAGATCCTCACAGCTTGGCTCTGAATGCGCAAATAAATGATCTGTTGAAAATGTTGTCAATTTTATATACGTAAGTACTTCTGCTTGAAATTATGTTTAATGCCAATTTATTGCTAAATTTCGCAGCCATTTTAAATTCTTTGTTTAAAACCGCCATAAAATTTCAATATTAATGTTATGTTATGTTTAACTACCTGCGAATTTATTTCGCGTTTGCCAGGTAAAACCGAACATGGAAAAACCAAGCCGCATTTCCATAAACAGCGTATGGAATGCGGCTTGGTTTTTTCATGTTCGGTTTTACCTGGCAAACGCGAAGTAAATTCGCATATGGATGTACATATGTGTGTATGTAGGATATTCACAGAAAATCTTAATTATGGTCTGAGGGCAATGAGAACAACTACAAACATATGATGATACACCAATACCTCATTTTGCGTCGGGGTTACGTTCCAAAAAAAAACACAACGCAAATTGAAACGACGTGAAAGTGAATTAAAATTTTCTATAGCAAACCATGTAAAGAACGAAGAACGGTTCCAGGATTACGAAAATACTAATTCGTCGGTTTTCTTTCACAAAGAATTGGTCCAATGTTTGCTGAACAGTTTTTTTTTTTCAACGTAAATTAAATTTCCTTGTAGCAAATGTCTGTATTGCTACCACTAGCATTATCGTTGGATAATGATTTACTTTTTATGTCATCTTATTTTTTGTTAGCATAATGCCGTATTAGTATGATTTCTGGATTACAATTTCTGGGCCGATTTTTGAAAATCCAGCAGTTTTTTGGCATACATATAAATGTCCCGTGTAAAATTTTGGATCGGTATCATTATTTATATGGTGAATATGGTCAAATATGAACGAAATTTACAAATTTCTGTAGAATGATTTTTGTGTATATGCAAATGATCTTTGCAAAATGTTGAGCCGATACCGATATTTATAAGATATTTGTATATAAAGATGACTTTTTCGGATGCGGGATTAATGGCGGGAGATATGACCAATTATGGAGCGACCATAATAATATTTAGTACAACAATTTATATATCTATAAGAATTATTTGTGTCGAATTTTAACCTGGTAACTATATTTGTACCAGATTTATACGTATTTAAGTGAATTTTAGATGTGTACTGTATATGGGGCATATGGTCAAACATGGACCGAACGAAATAAACTTTCGTTTTGCGATTTCTTTTTATATGCCACTTATTTTTGCCGAATTTTTTATTAATATTCCAATTTTATAGGCATTTATCATTAAGCCATATTTCGGAAACATATTTGTATGCGGGCTATTAGAAATAATGGACCGATACTTACTATTTTGCTC
Organism: Bellardia bayeri; assembly: GCA_950370525.1. NCBI lineage: Eukaryota > Metazoa > Arthropoda > Insecta > Diptera > Calliphoridae > Bellardia > Bellardia bayeri. Next base: position 53,871,600 of record OX493265.1, on the reverse strand, counting down.
ACAGAATCTTATTTTGTCATAGAAATAACGTGTACCAAATTTCATGGCAATATATCCCATGAAATGCTTAAGAAAAATGCTTAAAAATATAAAATTTTAATGGAGGGTGCTTTACATATTGGTCCATAACTCTGGTTCTACTATACCGATTTTGCTGATTTTGAATACCAAACTGCTTTGGAGAATTATAAACGGTTTTTTGTAAACTGTGTTGATTTTAGTTGTGTATTTTGGACGTGTTTTACACTCAATCGACTTAGAATTTCATAAGGATCATATACTTTGTTGGGTCTCAGATTAATATTTCTCAGTGTTACACACGGAATGACAAACTTACGTATGGTGGTGGAGGGTATAAAAAGAACACATTAAGGGGAATGCACATTTTAAGATCATTTGTCTATAAAGAAATTTAATTATAAAAATATTTTAAATTTGTCTATCAAAATTGTTTTATAATTTCTTTTTAAAATAACTAATGCATTTAATAACTCATCTTACATCGACTTGTTATTTTACTGGCAAAGTTTCCGTCATTCGCGTTATAAAGATTTGAGATTATCCGGTTTGCATTTGCTTCAATTGTATTTTTGGTTTTAGAGTCATTAATCAATGACATCAATATCGTTCTTTAACTTTCCATATTTTTGAAATGATATACTTATATGTACATATATATGTAGATAATAGCTGTTCATAAAGAATGTTAATATACCTACTTAAACCTAAATAGAGTTTAAAACGTCTACTAATATTTGATGAGGGCAATAATTCCACTTTTTAAGTTTATATTATTAGAGAAAAATTCTTATTATTTCGGCTTGAGTTCATTTATAATTAATAATTAGAAGAATAATGAGTATTGCACAATGGTTTTTTTTCGTTTATTTTTTTTTTTGTTGTTAAATTTTGTTGATTTTTAATTTTTAAACACCCTAGTTAGATAAAAACATATTTAACCCTGCTGTTAGGTTAGAAAAAACTTACAAATCTTAGGTTAAGGAACCATTTGGTCCATAATGCACTTTTCATGCAAAATAATAATTTTATCTTATTCAATGTAACTATTTTGGTTCAATAATTTCTAAAGTAAGTATTTGACATATCAAAAACATCCTCTAAATATTTGACATGAATTTACATTCACTTGGTAATGAAAAAATAATTTTGGGATTTCCCATTTTTGCAATGAATTTACATTCACTTGTTGTTTTGTAATGTTGAAAATTATTTTGGGATTCCCCGTTTTTATTTTTGTCGTGAAGAAGCACAGATACGTGCAGTACTTCTTTCAGTTTGAAAGTTTCTTTGAATAGTCCGGTAGTGTTTTTGTTACGAAATGGCGCAGTTGAACGAAGAAGAGATACGTGAAATTCTCAATGAAGAAAGTGAATCTGATATTTCCGATTCGGAGACGGATTTAATTTCGGACTGTTCATCTGAAACAGAAAGTGAACAGGAAACCATCTAAGTTGAAGCTAGCTCTGTTGATAGTCTTTTTATTGCTAAAAACAACATGGAATGGAGAGCGACTCCATTACCTCAGTCTATTAGAACTGGGGCTGAGAATATTATCAAAACACAAGCAGGCCTACCTCGATTTGGAGTGTCTAGATGCGATGACATGCTGTCTGCATGTCGTATTGGACTTGACAGAAGCCTTGAAAAGGCAAAATATAACAGGCGAGAATTTCTTTTCCACATTTGAGCTGGCAAAAAAACTTTATGAAAGAAAGCTAACATATGTGGGAACCGTGCGCAAAAATAAAACTTTCATTCCTCCAAAAGTACTAACTCTCAAAAAACTCCCTTTGTACACGCCTACATTTGCATTCAATAATATTGCGACATTAGTATCATACATAAGTCATAAAAACAAAGCAGCGATATTGATTAGTACAATGCACAAAGGTGATGCAGTTGATGAAATTGGATCTAAGAAAAAACCAGAGATTGTTTCTTATTACAATTCGACAAAAGGTATGCTAGTTTTTGATCACCTATAATTTCTAATGGTTTGTTTCTTTTAGGTGGTGTGGATACTGCTGATCAAATGATTGGCTCCTACTGCACAAAACGCAAAACAAATCGATGGCCAACCGTTGTATTTGCAAACATACTTGACATATCCGCTTTGAATACGTACATACTATTTTCTGAAATGGATGGTTCATGGGCTCCAACTGATCGGAATCGAAAGAGGCCAGAGTTTTTGCGGCAACTAGCACTTTTTTTTAGCTAAGGCTCATATGATGAAACGGACTAGATTACCTCAACAAGGGTTCTCAGCACAATTATTGACAGAAATTCGTACAACATGCACAGTTTCAGAGGCTTCCTCAAGTAATCCAACTTCTCATTCAAGGACTCGAAAGCGTGGAATTTGTAGTTGCTGCAAGTCGAAGTCTGATATAAAATGTTCCATTTGCAGCAACTTTATTTGCAAAACTAACCGAAAAACATTGCGCTTATCTTGCAATGAAAAATATATTCAAACCAACTAATAAATTCTTATTTTTTTGAAAAAAATCTATAAAAATGTACTATGGACCAAATGGTCCTCTAACCTAAGATTCGTCATTTTGTATTTTTATCAGTCCTGAATAAAGTTAGAAAATTTAATTTTCGCACATAACATTGTTTTATTAAAAGACCCCATTAGCAGAAAAATTTAGTCAGTATATATCACCGTTCCAAAGTTACAAGGGAATACTGAAAAAATTTGGACCAAATGGCCCTAACCTAACAGCAGGGTTAACTTTAACATGTGGAGCAACACTATTCTGTTTGCGTGCTGTTAAAGTCAGCTGATTATGTACCAGACGTTTTGTGTGAAATTGGCGGGGAAAATTTTGCAACTTTGATTGTTTGTTCTGGCGAAAGTTTCACAAAAGTGAAAAGGATTAATAATAATATGAAAAACGATTGTCCAGGTATGTAAAACTATAGTTTATTAATGTTTGTGTCGTTTTATGTGTTTTTGTCCAATTGTACCGTGTTTTGTTTATGTGTATTTTTAGAATGAGCTTAACAAGTGTAGTTGTGTTTCGTGGATCAGTACTTTTGCATGGCAAAGCGTTGCAAAAAGTTGTTAATGAGAAGTTATTAACCAAAGTGTGCAGATTAATAAGAAACTAATCTTTTTTGTCCGAATCCACACGTTTTTGAAAAAATCAAATTTTTCTAGTACTATATGTGTTTAGTCGTGCTGAGCTGGTTGACATTTGAAGCAACAACAATTGCTCAGGAGACGCCGTACAACAGCACATATTAGAAAGCATTGCTCAAAAGCATTTAAATAACGAGAACATTAAGTCAATAAATGAAAAAGTGAAAGCCTTCATCAATTATATAAATAAACACTTGCCGAAGTGGAAAGATTTAAGGGAAATCACTCAAAATGGCTTTCCAATAGCATATTTATAGAAATCACTGGTCACCGCGAAATTCTCAGAGCTGCCACAATAGGAGATGAATACTGAAATTTGGATTTGTATAATTATTATGTTTTTCTTTTCATCAAATATAACGGGTGGTTAAATTTCAAGGGCCGATGTTGATTTTAAATAAAACACCAACTATTTAGGAAATTATTGTAATTTTATTTTATTATGATATATTGGTATTACTCAATTATGTATGGAATAAAATATCGGCCAATGGGCGTCGCGACCACGGCGGCACACCTCCATCCGATGGTCCAAATTTTCGATGACCCTGAGGCATAATGGAGGTTCTATGCCGTTAATGTGCCGAATTATCTCATCCTTTAGCTCTTGAATTGTTGCTGGCTTATCGACGTACACCTTTTCTTTCAAATAACCCCAAAGAAAAAAGTCCAACGGTGTCAAATCACATGATCTTGGCGGCCAATTGACATCGCCATTACGTGAGATAACACGGCCATTGAATTTGTTGCGCAAAAGAGCCATTGTTTCGTTAGCTGTGTGGCAAGTGGCACCGTCCTGCTGAAACCACATATCGTCCACATCCATATCTTCCAATTCGGGCCATAAAAAGTTCGTTATCATCTCACGATAGCTAACACCATTCACAGTAACTGCCTGACCAGCCTCATTTTGGAAAAAATACGGCCCGATGATGCCGCCAGCCCATAAACTGCACCAAACAGTCACTCTTTGTGGGTGCATTGGTTTTTCGACAATCACTCTTGGATTCTCATTCGCCCAAATGCGGCAATTCTGTTTATTGACGAATCCACTGAGGTGAAAATGTGCCTCATCACTGAAGATGATTTTCTTCGAAAATTGATCATCCACTGTTGCCATTTCTTGCCACCATTCTGCCCATTCACGACGTTTGGAATGGTCAAGAGGCTTTAGTTCTTGAGCCAATTGCACCTTGTAAGCGTGTAAATGCAAGTCTTTATGCATAATGTTCATCAACGACGAGCGTGAGAGGTGCAATTGTTGGGCACGACGACGAGTTGAGGTGGACGGCTCTTCAGCCACACTATCGCGAACAGCAGCAATATTTTCTGCTGTACGAGCTGCACGAGCATGCACTGGTGTTCTCACATCTTCTACAGACCCGGTTTGCTCGAATTTTTCCACGATTTTTGCGATTGTACGCACATTTGGACGATCAAATTGACCAAAAAAATCACGAAGTGCACGATATGCATTTTGATTTCATAATAAGTCTGGATAACTTTAACACGTTGTTGGATTGTGAAATAGAGAAATGCCAAATAAAATTCGGAAAAAGCTTGGCGCTTAGGTGTGGTTCACATTCAACATCGGCCCTTACAATTTAACCACCGTTTATAATAGAAAATTTAAAAAATAATATTTTTAATGGAAACGTCAAAAACCTAGTTGCATGTTGGCCAGATTGGCTACATAGCAGCTATATGAAATAGTGCACCAAATCATATGAAACTTGGTAGGTCATCTTGGGAGCATAAACAATGTATACAAACCATATTTCAATTCAATAGCTTCATAAACAAAAAAGTTGAGGCAAGTCGGCCAGATCGGCTACATAGCAGCTATATGAAATAGTGCGCCAAAGCATATGAAAAGCCTTATATGGGTGCTACGACTAATTATGGACCAATCATCAAAAAATTCTACCATGGTACGAAACATATTTGTGTTCAATATTATTTGGATACCAACATTTTTAAAAGAGTTATGCTCTTTTAAGTGATTTTCGGAAGTGGGCCTTATATGGGAGCTACGACTAATTATGGACCGATCTTCACGAAATTTGTAAATGTTATTTAGCTTCATTTATTACTCATATGTGGTAAAATTTGTTTGCATACTTGCATAATTCAAAGGTTTATGACCAGTAAACCCCAATTTCGGGAGGACATTTGTATGGGAGACAGGTGAAATAATGGATCGATTTCCACCAGTTTAAATCCCATCCCATCCTTGGGCCAAAAAAATATCACATACAAAATTTTATCGAAATATATTTTAAAATTGCGACCTGTACTCTGCGCACAAGCTTTACATGGACAGCCAGCCAGTCAGCCAGACGGACGGACGGACATCGTTAAATCGCTTCAGAAAGTGATTCTGAGTCGATCGGTATACTTTAAGGTGGGTGTTGGAGCAATATTTCTGGGCGTTACAAACATTAGCACAAATCCAATATACCCTCCCCACTATTGTGGTGTAGGGTAAAATAAATAGAAGACAAAATAAACAGAATTTTCATTATGTTCTTGCGAAAAACGAAAAAAAAAATTAAAAATAAGGCAAAGTAAACAAAATATTTATTAATATTTTTGCGAATAAAAAACGAAAAGCTTGCAGGACCAGATATCCAACTGGATTTAAAAAAAACGGAAATTTAGCTAGGCGAGATTTCCCTTTAATTTCAATATCTTGGAAACGCATTTGAAGATCAGTTAGCATTTTAACACTTACAAGGTCACTGTGATATAAAGAAAGTTAAGTTTTCTTATGACTAAATAAGCCTCTTTATAAGAAGTTAACTTGTCTTCAATTTCATTTTCTAGCTCATCTTTAGACGAGCTTTCCATCATTTCTTCGGAAGCTATTAACATTTCAGTACTAATGCTTTCCACATCTTCATCATTAATAACACACAGTTATTATCTAAATTGACATGTATAATCTTCGACTTCAACTTGTAAATGGCTCTGAACTCGATTAACGATATCGGAGAACTGAGTAAGCGCTGATAGTGGAAGCTCATCTACTGCAGTCCAACAGCCATCATAATTTGGGATATGATTTTCTCTAAAACCAGCTTTTCTCAAGCAATTTTTCACTATGAAACTGTCCGGTTATGGGGAAATAAAATGTCATACATCGTGGAAAAAAGTGTCCGCGTTCTGTTATGGGAGGGTTGTCCGCTTAAGAGGGAAATAATTTTAATGTCCCTTACAATTTTTTTGGTACTGAAAAAAAATGTCCTGTATTTCGAATAGACTATGAAAGACACAGATTAACAAATTTGTATTTTTTTTTTCTTGTTCGCAAAATACAATGAATAATTTGAATGTCGAGTTATTACAAACGAAACAATCAAAAGTATGTAACTGTCAATATTTAAGTTAGTTTTGTTAAAGCACGACTTTGACAATTTTCTAGTAGTACGATTAAGTTTAAGCCATTATTTGTGTTGCAAGATGCATTAATCTTCAATAAAAAAAAACAAAACACCAATGCTTTTTAATATTGTTTTTATTAATTCCATATTTAATATAAGTATGATTTGAATAAATTACATTAATTTAATACCAATAAATACGATCTTTCAAAAGCATTTTTTTTACAAATTTAGCGCGGCTTGCGTTTGTTTTTGCTAACAGTTTTGAAGAATCCGACATGTCCAACTCATCTTCGTTAGGATTCCATTTTTTTTTGGTTGTAATTTTTCGGCAGTAGTTTTGGACGCATCAAACGTTTACCGTTTTTGGGTTTTTGAGATTTTGGTTTATTTGTTAGAGACAAGTTACCAATAAGTTCCATCAGTTCTGTGCGGTATTTATACATTGAAGACAATTGCGTATATATCGATGCATCCACTTCCATTTTGTCGTCGGCTAGATAGTCGGTAGGACATTGTTGATGTGCTATACGCAATTCTATTATCCTTATCAATTCATCAGTGAGGGCCAATTTCTCCGTAGCCCACTTTAAGACTTGACTCTTTTTGCGTGGCATACGTTCTTTGTAAAAGAATATACAAAAATCTAAATTTTCACCAGCTTCGCGTGTCACTTTAATGCCGGGCGTATTTGTGCTCAGTGACAACGAAAAGCGATTGGCCAATTCGGAGACTTTGCGTATGTAATTGCCCATTTGTAAACTTTTTTTTTAATTTTTAAACTTTTAGTATAATTTTAATAAGCGAGATCCTCACAGCTTGGCTCTGAATGCGCAAATAAATGATCTGTTGAAAATGTTGTCAATTTTATATACGTAAGTACTTCTGCTTGAAATTATGTTTAATGCCAATTTATTGCTAAATTTCGCAGCCATTTTAAATTCTTTGTTTAAAACCGCCATAAAATTTCAATATTAATGTTATGTTATGTTTAACTACCTGCGAATTTATTTCGCGTTTGCCAGGTAAAACCGAACATGGAAAAACCAAGCCGCATTTCCATAAACAGCGTATGGAATGCGGCTTGGTTTTTTCATGTTCGGTTTTACCTGGCAAACGCGAAGTAAATTCGCATATGGATGTACATATGTGTGTATGTAGGATATTCACAGAAAATCTTAATTATGGTCTGAGGGCAATGAGAACAACTACAAACATATGATGATACACCAATACCTCATTTTGCGTCGGGGTTACGTTCCAAAAAAAAAAACACAACGCAAATTGAAACGACTCAAAGTGAATTAAAATTTTCTATAGCAAACCATGTAAAGAACGAAGAACGGTTCCAGGATTACGAAAATACTAATTCGTCGGTTTTCTTTCACAAAAAATTGGTCCAATGTTTGCTGAACAGTTTTTTTTTTTCAACGTAAATTAAATTTCCTTGTAGCAAATGTCTGTATTGCTTCCACTAGCATTATCGTTGGATAATGATTTACTTTTTATGTCATCTTATTTTTTGTTAGCATAATGCCGTATTAGTATGATTTCTGGATTACAATTTCTGGGCCGATTTTTCAAAATCCAGCAGTTTTTTGGCATACATATAAATGTCCCGTGTAAAATTTTGGATCGGTATCATTATTTATATGGTGAATATGGTCAAATATGAACGAAATTTACAAATTTCTGTAGAATGATTTTTGTGTATATGCAAATGATCTTTGCAAAATGTTGAGCCGATACCGATATTTATAAGATGTTTGTATATAAAGATGACTTTTTCGGATGCGGGATTAATGGCACGAGATATGACCAATTATGGAGCGACCATAATAATATTTAGTACAACAATTTATATATCTATAAGAATTATTTGTGTCGAATTTTAACCTGGTAACTATATTTGTACCAGATTTATACGTATTTAAATGAATTTTAGATGTGTACTGTATATGGTCAAACATGGACCGAACGAAATAAACTTTCGTTTTGCGATTTCTTTTTATATGCCACTTATTTTTGCCGAATTTTTTATTAATATTCCAATTTTATAGGCATTTATCATTAAGCCATATTTCGGAAACATATTTGTATGCGGGCTTTTAGAAATAATGGACCGATACTTACTATTTTTCTCACAGAATCTTATTTTGTCATAGAAATAACGTGTACCAAATTTCATGGCAATATATCCCATGAAATGCTTAAGAAAAATGCGTAAAAATATAAAATTTTAATGGAGGGTGCTTTACATATTGGTCCATAACTCTGGTTCTACTATACCGATTTTGCTGATTTTGAATACCAAACTGCTTTGGAGAATTATAAACGGTTTTTTGTAAACTGTGTTGATTTTAGTTGTGTATTTTGGACGTGTTTTACACTCAATCGACTTAGAATTTCATAAGGATCATATACTTTGTTGGGTCTCAGATTAATATTTCTCAGTGTTACACACGGAATGACAAACTTACGTATGGTGGTGGAGGGTATAAAAAGAACACATTAAGGGGAATGCACATTTTAAGATCATTTGTCTATAAAGAAATTTAATTATAAAAATATTTTAAATTTGTCTATCAAAATTGTTTTATAATTTCTTTTTAAAATAACTAATGCATTTAATAACTCATCTTACATCGACTTGTTATTTTACTGGCAAAGTTTCCGTCATTCGCGTTATAAAGATTTGAGATTATCCGGTTTGCATTTGCTTCAATTGTATTTTTGGTTTTAGAGTCATTAATCAATGACATCAATATCGTTCTTTAACTTTCCATATTTTTGAAATGATATACTTATATGTACATATATATGTAGATAATAGCTGTTCATAAAGAATGTTAATATACCTACTTAAACCTAAATAGAGTTTAAAACGTCTACTAATATTTGATGAGGGCAATAATTCCACTTTTTAAGTTTTTATTATTAGAGAAAAATTCTTATTATTTCGGCTTGAGTTCATTTATAATTAATAATTAGAAGAATAATGAGTATTGCACAATGGTTTTTTTTTCGTTTATTTTTTTCCGTTAAGTATTTTAAAATTTTGGTGATTTTTAATTTTTAAACACCCTAGTTAGATAAAAACATATTTAACTTTAACATGTGGAGCAACACTATTCTGTTTGCGTGCTGTTAAAGTCAGCTGATTATGTACCAGACGTTTTGTGTGAAATTGGCGGGGAAAATTTTGCAACTTTGATTGTTTGTTCTGGCGAAAGTTTCACAAAAGTGAAAAGGATTAATAATAATATGAAAAACGATTGTCCAGGTATGTAAAACTATAGTTTATTAATGTTTGTGTCGTTTTATGTGTTTTTGTCCAATTGTACCGTGTTTTGTTTATGTGTATTTTTAGAATGAGCTTAACAAGTGTAGTTGTGTTTCGTGGATCAGTACTTTTGCATGGCAAAGCGTTGCAAAAAGTTGTTAATGAGAAGTTATTAACCAAAGTGTGCAGATTAATAAGAAACTAATCTTTTTTGTCCGAATCCACACGTTTTTGAAAAAATCAAATTTTTCTAGTACTATATGTGTTTAGTCGTGCTGAGCTGGTTGACATTTGAAGCAACAACAATTGCTCAGGAGACGCCGTACAACAGCACATATTAGAAAGCATTGCTCAAAAGCATTTAAATAACGAGAACATTAAGTCAATAAATGAAAAAGTGAAAGCCTTCATCAATTATATAAATAAACACTTGCCGAAGTGGAAAGATTTAAGGGAAATCACTCAAAATGGCTTTCCAATAGCATATTTATAGAAATCACTGGTCACCGCGAAATTCTCAGAGCTGCCACAATAGGAGATGAATACTGAAATTTGGATTTGTATAATTATTATGTTTTTCTTTTCATCAAATATTTATAATAGAAAATTTAAAAAATAATATTTTTAATGGAGATGTCAAAAACCTAGTTGCATGTTGGCCAGATTGGCTACATAGCAGCTATATGAAATAGTGCACCAAATCATATGAAACTTGGTAGGTCATCTTGGGAGCATAAACAATGTATACAAACCATATTTCAATTCAATAGCTTCATAAACAAAAAAGTTGAGGCAAGTCGGCCAGATCGGCTACATAGCAGCTATATGAAATAGTGCGCCAAAGCATATGAAAAGCCTTATATGGGTGCTACGACTAATTATGGACCAATCATCAAAAAATTCTACCATGGTACGAAACATATTTGTGTTCAATATTATTTGGATACCAACATTTTTAAAAGAGTTATGCTCTTTTAAGTGATTTTCGGAAGTGGGCCTTATATGGGAGCTACGACTAATTATGGACCGATCTTCACGAAATTTGTAAATGTTATTTAGCTTCATTTATTACTCATATGTGGTAAAATTTGTTTGCAAACTTGCATAATTCAAAGGTTTATGACCAGTAAACCCCAATTTCGGGAGGACATTTGTATGGGGGCCAGGTGAAATAATGGACCGATTTCCACCAGTTTAAATCCCATCCCATCCTTGGGCCAAAAAAATATCACATACAAAATTTTATCGAAATATATTTTAAAATTGCGACATGTACTCTGCGCACAAGCTTTACATGGACAGCCAGCCAGTCAGCCAGACGGACGGACGGACATCGTTAAATCGCTTGAGATAGTGATTCTGAGTCGATCGGTATACTTTAAGGTGGGTGTTGGAGCAATATTTCTGGGCGTTACAAACATTAGCACAAATCCAATATACCCTCCCCACTATTGTGGTGTAGGGTAAAATAAATAGAAGACAAAATAAACAGAATTTTCATTATGTTCTTGCGAAAAATGAAAAAAAAAATTAAAAATAAGGCAAAGTAAACAAAATATTCATTAATATTTTTGCGAATAAAAAACAAAAAGATTACAGGACCAGATATCCAACTGGATTAAAAAAAAAAAAAACGAAAATTTAGCTTGGCGAGATTTCCCTTTAATTTCAATATCTTGGAAACGCATTTGAAGATCAGTTAGCATTTTAACACTTACAAGGTCGCTGTGATATAAAGAAAACCCTTTAAGTTTTCTTATGATTAAATAAGCCTCTTTATAAGAAGTTAACTTGTATTCAATTTCATTTTCTAGCTCATCTTTAGACGAGCTTTCCATCATTTCTTCGGAAGCTATTAACATTTCAGTACTAATGCTTTCCACATCTTCATCATTAATAACACACAGTTATTATCTAAATTGACATGTATAATCTTCGACTTCAACTTGTAAATGGCTCTGAACTCGATTAACGATATCGGAGAACTGAGTAAGCGCTGATAGTGGAAGCTCATCTACTGCAGTCCAACAGCCATCATAATTTGGGATATGATTTTCTCTAAAACCAGCTTTTCTCAAGCAATTTTTCACTATGAAACTGTCCGGTTATGGGGAAATAAAATGTCATACATCGTGGAAAAAAGTGTCCGCGTTCTGTTATGGGAGGGTTGTCCGCTTAAGAGGGAAATAATTTTAATGTCCCTTACAATTTTTTTGGTACTGAAAAAAAATGTCCTGTATTTCGAATAGACTATGAAAGACACAGATTAACAAATTTGTATTTTTTTTTTCTTGTTCGCAAAATACAATGAATAATTTGAATGTCGAGTTATTACAAACGAAACAATCAAAAGTATGTAACTGTCAATATTTAAGTTAGTTTTGTTAAAGCACGACTTTGACAATTTTCTAGTAGTACGATTAAGTTTAAGCCATTATTTGTGTTGCAAGATGCATTAATCTTCAATAAAAAAAAACAAAACACCAATGCTTTTTAATATTGTTTTTATTAATTCCATATTTAATATAAGTATGATTTGAATAAATTACATTAATTTAATACCAATAAATACGATCTTTCAAAAGCATTTTTTTTACAAATTTAGCGCGGCTTGCGTTTGTTTTTGCTAACAGTTTTGAAGAATCCGACATGTCCAACTCATCTTCGTTAGGATTCCATTTTTTTTTGGTTGTAATTTTTCGGCAGTAGTTTTGGACGCATCAAACGTTTACCGTTTTTGGGTTTTTGAGATTTTGGTTTATTTGTTAGAGACAAGTTACCAATAAGTTCCATCAGTTCTGTGCGGTATTTATACATTGAAGACAATTGCGTATATATCGATGCATCCACTTCCATTTTGTCGTCGGCTAGATAGTCGGTAGGACATTGTTGATGTGCTATACGCAATTCTATTATCCTTATCAATTCATCAGTGAGGGCCAATTTCTCCGTAGCCCACTTTAAGACTTGACTCTTTTTGCGTGGCATACGTTCTTTGTAAAAGAATATACAAAAATCTAAATTTTCACCAGCTTCGCGTGTCACTTTAATGCCGGGCGTATTTGTGCTCAGTGACAACGAAAAGCGATTGGCCAATTCGGAGACTTTGCGTATGTAATTGCCCATTTGTAAACTTTTTTTTTAATTTTTAAACTTTTAGTATAATTTTAATAAGCGAGATCCTCACAGCTTGGCTCTGAATGCGCAAATAAATGATCTGTTGAAAATGTTGTCAATTTTATATACGTAAGTACTTCTGCTTGAAATTATGTTTAATGCCAATTTATTGCTAAATTTCGCAGCCATTTTAAATTCTTTGTTTAAAACCGCCATAAAATTTCAATATTAATGTTATGTTATGTTTAACTACCTGCGAATTTATTTCGCGTTTGCCAGGTAAAACCGAACATGGAAAAACCAAGCCGCATTTCCATAAACAGCGTATGGAATGCGGCTTGGTTTTTTCATGTTCGGTTTTACCTGGCAAACGCGAAGTAAATTCGCATATGGATGTACATATGTGTGTATGTAGGATATTCACAGAAAATCTTAATTATGGTCTGAGGGCAATGAGAACAACTACAAACATATGATGATACACCAATACCTCATTTTGCGTCGGGGTTACGTTCCAAAAAAAAACACAACGCAAAGTGAATTAAAATTTTCTATAGCAAAACATGTAAAGAACGAAGAACGGTTCCAGGATTACGAAAATACTAATTCGTCGGTTTTCTTTCACAAAGAATTGGTCCAATGTTTGCTGAACAGTTTTTTTATTTTTCAACGTAAATTAAATTTCCTTGTAGCAAATGTCTGTATTGCTACCACTAGCATTATCGTTGGATAATGATTTACTTTTTATGTCATCTTATTTTTTGTTAGCATAATGCCGTATTAGTATGATTTCTGGATTACAATTTCTGGGCCGATTTTTCAAAATCCAGCAGTTTTTTGGCATACATATAAATGTCCCGTGTAAAATTTTGGATCGGTATCATTATTTATATGGTGAATATGGTCAAATATGAACGAAATTTACAAATTTCTGTAGAATGATTTTTGTGTATATGCAAATGATCTTTGCAAAATGTTGAGCCGATACCGATATTTATAAGATATTTGTATATAAAGATGACTTTTTCGGATGCGGGATTAATGGCGGGAGATATGACCAATTATGGAGCGACCATAATAATATTTAGTACAACAATTTATATATCTATAAGAATTATTTGTGTCGAATTTTAACCTGGTAACTATATTTGTACCAGATTTATACGTATTTAAGTGAATTTTAGATGTGTACTGTATATGGGGCATATGGTCAAACATGGACCGAACGAAATAAACTTTCGTTTTGCGATTTCTTTTTATATGCCACTTATTTTTGCCGAATTTTTTATTAATATTCCAATTTTATAGGCATTTATCATTAAGCCATATTTCGGAAACATATTTGTATTAGAAATAATGGACCGATACTTACTATTTTTCTCACAGAATCTTATTTTGTCATAGAAATAACGTGTACCAAATTTCATGGCAATATATCCCATGAAATGCTTAAGAAAAATGCTTAAAAATATAAAATTTTAATGGAGGGTGCTTTACATATTGGTCCATAACTCTGGTTCTACTATACCGATTTTGCTGATTTTGAATACCAAACTGCTTTGGAGAATTATAAACGGTTTTTTGTAAACTGTGTTGATTTTAGTTGTGTATTTTGGACGTGTTTTACACTCAATCGACTTAGAATTTCATAAGGATCATATACTTTGTTGGGTCTCAGATTAATATTTCTCAGTGTTACACACGGAATGACAAACTTACTATACTATACCACGTATGGTGGTGGAGGGTATAAAAAGAACACATTAAGGGGAATGCACATTTTAAGATCATTTGTCTATAAAGAAATTTAATTATAAAAATATTTTAAATTTGTCTATCAAAATTGTTTTATAATTTCTTTTTAAAATAACTAATGCATTTAATAACTCATCTTACATCGACTTGTTATTTTACTGGCAAAGTTTCCGTCATTCGCGTTATAAAGATTTGAGATTATCCGGTTTGCATTTGCTTCAATTGTATTTTTGGTTTTAGAGTCATTAATCAATGACATCAATATCGTTCTTTAACTTTCCATATTTTTGAAATGATATACTTATATGTACATATATATGTAGATAATAGCTGTTCATAAAGAATGTTAATATACCTACTTAAACCTAAATAGAGTTTAAAACGTCTACTAATATTTGATGAGGGCAATAATTCCACTTTTTAAGTTTTTATTATTAGAGAAAAATTCTTATTATTTCGGCTTGAGTTCATTTATAATTAATAATTAGAAGAATAATGAGTATTGCACAATGGTTTTTTTTCGTTTATTTTTTTCCGTTAAGTATTTTAAAATTTTGGTGATTTTTAATTTTTAAACACCCTAGTTAGATAAAAACATATTTAACTTTAACATGTGGAGCAACACTATTCTGTTTGCGTGCTGTTAAAGTCAGCTGATTATGTACCAGACGTTTTGTGTGAAATTGGCGGGGAAAATTTTGCAACTTTGATTGTTTGTTCTGGCGAAAGTTTCACAAAAGTGAAAAGGATTAATAATAATATGAAAAACGATTGTCCAGGTATGTAAAACTATAGTTTATTAATGTTTGTGTCGTTTTATGTGTTTTTGTCCAATTGTACCGTGTTTTGTTTATGTGTATTTTTAGAATGAGCTTAACAAGTGTAGTTGTGTTTCGTGGATCAGTACTTTTGCATGGCAAAGCGTTGCAAAAAGTTGTTAATGAGAAGTTATTAACCAAAGTGTGCAGATTAATAAGAAACTAATCTTTTTTGTCCGAATCCACACGTTTTTGAAAAAATCAAATTTTTCTAGTACTATATGTGTTTAGTCGTGCTGAGCTGGTTGACATTTGAAGCAACAACAATTGCTCAGGAGACGCCGTACAACAGCACATATTAGAAAGCATTGCTCAAAAGCATTTAAATAACGAGAACATTAAGTCAATAAATGAAAAAGTGAAAGCCTTCATCAATTATATAAATAAACACTTGCCGAAGTGGAAAGATTTAAGGGAAATCACTCAAAATGGCTTTCCAATAGCATATTTATAGAAATCACTGGTCACAAAAACATCCTCTAAATATTTGACATGAATTTACATTCACTTGGTAATGAAAAAATAATTTTGGGATTTCCCATTTTTGCAATGAATTTACATTCACTTGTTGTTTTGTAATGTTGAAAATTATTTTGGGATTCCCCGTTTTTATTTTTGTCGTGAAGAAGCACAGATACGTGCAGTACTTCTTTCAGTTTGAAAGTTTCTTTGAATAGTCCGGTAGTGTTTTTGTTACGAAATGGCGCAGTTGAACGAAGAAGAGATACGTGAAATTCTCAATGAAGAAAGTGAATCTGATATTTCCGATTCGGAGACGGATTTAATTTCGGACTGTTCATCTGAAACAGAAAGTGAACAGGAAACCATCTCAGTTGGAGCTAGCTCTGTTGATCGTCTTTTTATTGCTAAAAACAACATGGAATGGAGAGCGACTCCATTACCTCAGTCTATTAGAACTGGGGCTGAGAATATTATCAAAACACAAGCAGGCCTACCTCGATTTGGAGTGTCTAGATGCGATGACATGCTGTCTGCATGTCGTATTGGACTTGACAGAAGCCTTGAAAAGGCAAAATATAACAGGCGAGAATTTCTTTTCCACATTTGAGCTGGCAAAAAAACTTTATGAAAGAAAGCTACCATATGTGGGAACCGTGCGCAAAAATAAAACTTTCATTCCTCCAAAAGTACTAACTCTCAAAAAACTCCCTTTGTACACGCCTACATTTGCATTCAATAATATTGCGACATTAGTATCATACATAAGTCATAAAAACAAAGCAGCGATATTGATTAGTACAATGCACAAAGGTGATGCAGTTGATGAAATTGGATCTAAGAAAAAACCAGAGATTGTTTCTTATTACAATTCGACAAAAGGTATGCTAGTTTTTGATCACCTATAATTTCTAATGGTTTGTTTCTTTTAGGTGGTGTGGATACTGCTGATCAAATGATTGGCTCCTACTGCACAAAACGCAAAACAAATCGATGGCCAACCGTTGTATTTGCAAACATACTTGACATATCCGCTTTGAATACGTACATACTATTTTCTGAAATGGATGGTTCATGGGCTCCAACTGATCGGAATCGAAAGAGGCCAGAGTTTTTGCGGCAACTAGCACTTTTTTTTAGCTAAGGCTCATATGATGAAACGGACTAGATTACCTCAACAAGGGTTCTCAGCACAATTATTGACAGAAATTCGTACAACATGCACAGTTTCAGAGGCTTCCTCAAGTAATCCAACTTCTCATTCAAGGACTCGAAAGCGTGGAATTTGTAGTTGCTGCAAGTCGAAGTCTGATATAAAATGTTCCATTTGCAGCAACTTTATTTGCAAAACTAACCGAAAAACATTGCGCTTATCTTGCAATGAAAAATATATTCAAACCAACTAATAAATTCTTATTTTTTTGAAAAAAATCTATAAAAATGTACTATGGACCAAATGGTCCTCTAACCTAAGATTCGTCATTTTGTATTTTTATCAGTCCTGAATAAAGTTAGAAAATTTAATTTTCGCACATAACATTGTTTTATTAAAAGATCCCATTAGCAGAAAAATTTAGTCAGTATATATCACCGTTCCAAAGTTACAAGGGAATACTGAAAAAATTTGGACCAAATGGCCCTAACCTAACAGCAGGGTTAACTTTAACATGTGGAGCAACACTATTCTGTTTGCGTGCTGTTAAAGTCAGCTGATTATGTACCAGACGTTTTGTGTGAAATTGGCGGGGAAAATTTTGCAACTTTGATTGTTTGTTCTGGCGAAAGTTTCACAAAAGTGAAAAGGATTAATAATAATATGAAAAACGATTGTCCAGGTATGTAAAACTATAGTTTATTAATGTTTGTGTCGTTTTATGTGTTTTTGTCCAATTGTACCGTGTTTTGTTTATGTGTATTTTTAGAATGAGCTTAACAAGTGTAGTTGTGTTTCGTGGATCAGTACTTTTGCATGGCAAAGCGTTGCAAAAAGTTGTTAATGAGAAGTTATTAACCAAAGTGTGCAGATTAATAAGAAACTAATCTTTTTTGTCCGAATCCACACGTTTTTGAAAAAATCAAATTTTTCTAGTACTATATGTGTTTAGTCGTGCTGAGCTGGTTGACATTTGAAGCAACAACAATTGCTCAGGAGACGCCGTACAACAGCACATATTAGAAAGCATTGCTCAAAAGCATTTAAATAACGAGAACATTAAGTCAATAAATGAAAAAGTGAAAGCCTTCATCAATTATATAAATAAACACTTGCCGAAGTGGAAAGATTTAAGGGAAATCACTCAAAATGGCTTTCCAATAGCATATTTATAGAAATCACTGGTCACCGCGAAATTCTCAGAGCTGCCACAATAGGAGATGAATACTGAAATTTGGATTTGTATAATTATTATGTTTTTCTTTTCATCAAATATTTATAATAGAAAATTTAAAAAATAATATTTTTAATGGAGATGTCAAAAACCTAGTTGCATGTTGGCCAGATTGGCTACATAGCAGCTATATGAAATAGTGCACCAAATCATATGAAACTTGGTAGGTCATCTTGGGAGCATAAACAATGTACACAAACCATATTTCAATTCAATACCTTCATAAACAAAAAAGTTGGGGCAAGTCGGCCAGATCGGCTACATAGCAGCTATATGAAATAGTGCGCCAAAGCATATGAAAAGCCTTATATGGGTGCTACGACTAATTATGGACCAATCATCATAAAATTCTACCATGGTACGAAACATATTTGTGTTCAATATTATTTGGATACGAACATTTTTAAAAGAGTTATGCTCTTTTAAGTGATTTTCGGAAGTGGGCCTTATATGGGAGCTACGACTAATTATGGACCGATCTTCACGAAATTTGTAAATGTTATTTAGCTTCATTTATTACTCATATGTGGTAAAATTTGTTTGCATACTTGCATAATTCAAAGGTTTATGACCAGTAAACCCCAATTTCGGGAGGACATTTGTATGGGGGCCAGGTGAAATAATGGACCGATTTCCACCAGTTTAAATCCCATCCCATCCTTGGGCCAAAAAAATATCACATACAAAATTTTATCGAAATATATTTTAAAATTGCGACCTGTACTCTGCGCAAAAGCGTTACTGGACAGCCAGCCAGTCAGCCAGACGGACGGACGGACATCGTTAAATCGCTTCAGAAAGTGATTCTGAGTCGATCGGTATACTTTAAGGTGGGTGTTGGAGCAATATTTCTGGGCGTTACAAACATTAGCACAAATCCAATATACCCTCCCCACTATTGTGGTGTAGGGTAAAATAAATAGAAGACAAAATAAACAGAATTTTCATTATGTTCTTGCGAAAAATGAAAAAAAAAATTAAAAATAAGGCAAAGTAAACAAAATATTCATTAATATTTTTGCGAATAAAAAACAAAAAGCTTGCAGGACCAGATATCCAACTGGATTTAAAAAAAACGGAAATTTAGCTAGGCGAGATTTCCCTTTAATTTCAATATCTTGGAAACGCATTTGAAGATCAGTTAGCATTTTAACACTTACAAGGTCACTGTGATATAAAGAAAACCCTTTAAGTTTTCTTATGACTAAATAAGCCTCTTTATAAGAAGTTAACTTGTCTTCAATTTCATTTTCTAGCTCATCTTTAGACGAGCTTTCCATCATTTCTTCGGAAGCTATTAACATTTCAGTACTAATGCTTTCCACATCTTCATCATTAATAACACACAGTTATTATCTAAATTGACATGTATAATCTTGGACTTCAACTTGTAAATGGCTCTGAACTCGATTAACGATATCGGAGAACTGAGTAAGCGCTGATAGTGGAAGCTCATCTACTGCAGTCCAACAGCCATCATAATTTGGGATATGATTTTCTCTAAAACCAGCTTTTCTCAAGCAATTTTTCACTATGAAACTGTCCGGTTATGGGGAAATAAAATGTCATACATCGTGGAAAAAAGTGTCCGCGTTCTGTTATGGGAGGGTTGTCCGCTTAAGAGGGAAATAATTTTAATGTCCCTTACAATTTTTTTGGTACTGAAAAAAAATGTCCTGTATTTCGAATAGACTATGAAAGACACAGATTAACAAATTTGTATTTTTTTTTTCTTGTTCGCAAAATACAATGAATAATTTGAATGTCGAGTTATTACAAACGAAACAATCAAAAGTATGTAACTGTCAATATTTAAGTTAGTTTTGTTAAAGCACGACTTTGACAATTTTCTAGTAGTACGATTAAGTTTAAGCCATTATTTGTGTTGCAAGATGCATTAATCTTCAATAAAAAAAAACAAAACACCAATGCTTTTTAATATTGTTTTTATTAATTCCATATTTAATATAAGTATGATTTGAATAAATTACATTAATTTAATACCAATAAATACGATCTTTCAAAAGCATTTTTTTTACAAATTTAGCGCGGCTTGCGTTTGTTTTTGCTAACAGTTTTGAAGAATCCGACATGTCCAACTCATCTTCGTTAGGATTCCATTTTTTTTTGGTTGTAATTTTTCGGCAGTAGTTTTGGACGCATCAAACGTTTACCGTTTTTGGGTTTTTGAGATTTTGGTTTATTTGTTAGAGACAAGTTACCAATAAGTTCCATCAGTTCTGTGCGGTATTTATACATTGAAGACAATTGCGTATATATCGATGCATCCACTTCCATTTTGTCGTCGGCTAGATAGTCGGTAGGACATTGTTGATGTGCTATACGCAATTCTATTATCCTTATCAATTCATCAGTGAGGGCCAATTTCTCCGTAGCCCACTTTAAGACTTGACTCTTTTTGCGTGGCATACGTTCTTTGTAAAAGAATATACAAAAATCTAAATTTTCACCAGCTTCGCGTGTCACTTTAATGCCGGGCGTATTTGTGCTCAGTGACAACGAAAAGCGATTGGCCAATTCAGAGACTTTGCGTATGTAATTGCCCATTTGTAAACTTTTTTTTTAATTTTTAAACTTTTAGTATAATTTTAATAAGCGAGATCCTCACAGCTTGGCTCTGAATGCGCAAATAAATGATCTGTTGAAAATGTTGTCAATTTTATATACGTAAGTACTTCTGCTTGAAATTATGTTTAATGCCAATTTATTGCTAAATTTCGCAGCCATTTTAAATTCTTTGTTTAAAACCGCCATAAAATTTCAATATTAATGTTATGTTATGTTTAACTACCTGCGAATTTATTTCGCGTTTGCCAGGTAAAACCGAACATGGAAAAACCAAGCCGCATTTCCATAAACAGCGTATGGAATGCGGCTTGGTTTTTTCATGTTCGGTTTTACCTGGCAAACGCGAAGTAAATTCGCATATGGATGTACATATGTGTGTATGTAGGATATTCACAGAAAATCTTAATTATGGTCTGAGGGCAATGAGAACAACTACAAACATATGATGATACACCAATACCTCATTTTGCGTCGGGGTTACGTTCCAAAAAAAAACACAACGCAAAGTGAATAAAATTTTCTATAGCAAACCATGTAAAGAACGAAGAACGGTTCCAGGATTACGAAAATACTAATTCGTCGGTTTTCTTTCACAAAGAATTGGTCCAATGTTTGCTGAACAGTTTTTTTATTTTTCAACGTAAATTAAATTTCCTTGTAGCAAATGTCTGTATTGCTTCCACTAGCATTATCGTTGGATAATGATTTACTTTTTATGTCATCTTATTTTTTGTTAGCATAATGCCGTATTAGTATGATTTCTGGATTACAATTTCTGGGCCGATTTTTCAAAATCCAGCAGTTTTTTGGCATACATATAAATGTCCCGTGTAAAATTTTGGATCGGTATCATTATTTATATGGTGAATATGGTCAAATATGAACGAAATTTACAAATTTCTGTAGAATGATTTTTGTGTATATGCAAATGATCTTTGCAAAATGTTGAGCCGATACCGATATTTATAAGATATTTGTATATAAAGATGACTTTTTCGGATGCGGGATTAATGGCGGGAGATATGACAAATTATGGAGCGACCATAATAATATTTAGTACAACAATTTATATATCTATAAGAATTATTTGTGTCGAATTTTAACCTGGTACCAGATTTATACGTATTTAAGTGAATTTTAGATGTGTACTGTATATGGGGCATATGGTCAAACATGGACCGAACGTAATGGAGATCGTCGTGGATATATTAGCATTGGCCGACAAGAGGTAAATTATACAAGTCCATCGAAAAGATCATTCCTTAAGGAGTGCATACGTCAAATCTACATTATGAATGCCACTAATTTCACTTCCTGCTGAATACAATAAAATTGTCATCTGGCACAGACTGAATAATTTAATGAGGCCAGCAAGAATTACGGTTGAACAGGCTGCTATTCAAAAAGTCAAACGAAAAATTAAACTGCCAAATTCAAGTCCCCAGACGATCAAATTTCATTTGCCGTCAGATTTCTTTACAAAAAGTAAATAAAAATTAAAATAAAAGTAAACTAATTACACTCTTGTCCAATACTAATTAGCTGATTTCCCAATAATTCTATTTTTTTCTTTTTTATGGAGGCATCAAGACGCAGGAGCTTTTCTTCTTTTTCTGTTTTCCTTTTGTAAATTTCAAGACGTTACTCTTCTATTAGCTGTCTCCTTTTCTGATAATTAGATATATCTTTCAAATATCCCTTTATGGATTTGGAATAACTGCATCGTTCTTGTAGTACTGCAAATCGTCATTAACGTCTGGTTCTGTGGTGGAAGCTGTAGACATCACCCTTGTCGAAACAGTAGGTAAACCGTCATTAACGTTTGATTCTGTTATGGAAGTTAAAATTAAATTTTCCGAGCTAGCATTGTGTGTTCCTTGTTCAACTGGGTACGCCGGAACTTGCAATTCTTCTGCGAATGCTAACTCATCACCAGTCGGGTTTACCTGCTTTTCAAATTCTAATAAATTAGCCACAGCTTCTTCCAATGGAGACAACGAAACCTGTTTATAAACTCCTCCTCCTGTTGCTCTACATTCTGCTTTATTGTTTACCAGCTTCTTTTTTACTTTGGACTTCAAGTCCTTCCACACCTTTAAGTTGTATTAAATAAATTTTTTAATAAAATTTAAACCATCACCGTCACGAGCTGGAGGTCCAAGCGGATTCAATTTTTCTGCAATTTCTCTCCAAAAGCTATTGAAATTTAAGGGTTTTATGCCCTTACGAAAACCCTTAGCATAAACAGGCGCCTTTTCCATTTCGGAAACTAAAGTTTCAAACTGTTGCATTGTTGTTATTTTCATTTTTAATTTATTTAAATTAGAGTCGTTTTAATCTCGGCACTTAAAATGGCGACGACAAAAAATAAATGTTCCTTTGTCGTTTTTATTATCGTTTCAAATTAGGTAATAACGTTTCAATTTCGATAATTGTCGATAACGCCAACGGTGATGCCAAATTGTCGTTTTTTTGTCGTTTTAAAACTACAACGCCAACGATAATAGGGCCGAATATATCTTATAGTTTACGAGATATTCGCATTTGAATATTAACAGCGTTATGCATAATAAAAAGTTGGTAACAGTTTATAAACTAGCTGCTAACTAGAATACAGATTTGACTTGGCACTTTCTTGGCAAAATGTTTATTCATAAACAATTTGCAAACGTCTGCTAACTTTAAAAAAAACAACTCTGAAAATGAATGATGCCACTACTAAAATTACTATTTTTGTTTATATCATCCCTGAATTTGACATTTAAAGTTTGTTTTCCCTCCATAACAAAATAAAAATTTGCAAAGCGTTAAAAATATTTAATAGTTTAAAATGGGAGTGCTGGTATTAAATAAAATAAAAAAAATAGAAAAAAAAAACGTAAAGATCGGTAAATTGGCGACAGGATGAAAAAAGCTAAACAGCTGTTTATAAAAAGATGGCCAGTATTTGGTAACACGCTAACAAGTTTAGTAGTTTGTTAAACGTAGTTTGTTTGCACATTATAGTTAAACTCTATGCTAACTTCATGCCAATTTTTTATTATGCATAACGCTGTAAATTTTTAAAGTTTTGTAGTCACCTAGTCTGGTTTTTTGCTAATAACGGATTCAAATGCTTCCTGATTTTTTCTAAATAAGTTTTTGTTGATTACTAACAATTTTATAAATCTAGTAAAAAATTAATTGTTAGAAAATCATCTCAAAGTTAATTTTTATGCATTTTAAATTAATAAATGTTAAAAGAGTGAGTTTCCACCATTTTTTGGCATAAAAAGCTACTCATATTATTTTTACGATATAAGAAGACTTATAACGTGTATACATACATACATACATACATACATACATATATTTTCGAAAAACTAACTGAAAAGCAAATATTTTCTATGAGAAAGATTTTAAATAGCTTTGTTACCGAGGGGACCAGAGTCATTACAAATTTAGCGATTTTGTATGTAAAATTCGAATACAAATTGGCTATACCAAGTTGCAGAATAATTAAGAACATATTGGGCCTTATAAAATCGATTATTATTTTTCGATTATGCGACTTAAAAATATTTGCCCTAAAGTTGAATTTTACATATAAAATAGCTCGGTAACAAAGATTTTTAATATTTTTTGCATAAAAAATATTTGTTTTGAAGTTTATGAAGCTTTATGACAAAAAAAAAACACGTATAAGTCTTTTCAAAAATTTCCTAAATTTTGGCAAAAAAAAAAAACTATTGTGGTGTAGGGTATAAAAATCGGAAATCGGAATTACCAAAAGCCAGACTATAAGAGATATACAGTGTAATCTCTCTTAAGCGGACGCCTAAGGGACTGACGAATTTGTCCGCTTATGAGAAGTGGCCGTTTATGAGAGAAGCACAAAAAGAGTAATCAATAATCTGTAATATTGTACACTTTTATTTCCAAAACAAAAACATACATAAATACAAGTAAGAAAGTATAGTCGGTCAAGCCCGACCATATAATACCCTACACCCAGTATATCAATAAAACAGTTTTTCAGATATGTGCGCTATATGGGAGATATTACCTCTTATGGACCGATCATCAAAAATTTAGTGCCATGACTTCCGTGAATATAAATATTATGTGTGTTAAACCTTATCTCGATATAAATACGTTTAAAAGATTTATGGAGGTTAAAGTGAATTACGAAGAGGGTCTTATATGGGAGTTTTGACTATTTATGAACTGACTATTATAAAATTAGGTGTCATCCTATTTGTACATAAGAAACTCATTTTTGTTAAATTTTATTCGGAAGTGGGCCTTATATGAGAGCTACGACTAATTATCTACCATATTCTATGTATATGTAAGGAACATATTTGTGTTCAATATTATTTCGATACCAACATTTTTAAAAGAGTTATGCTCTTTTAAGTGATTTTTGGAAGTGGGCTTATATGGATGCTACGACTAATTATGGACCAATCATCATAAAATTCTACCATGGTACGAATCATATTTTTGTTCAATATTATTTGGATACCAACATTTTTAAAAGAGCCTTATATGGGAGCTACGACTAATTATGGACCGATCTTCACGAAATTTGTAAATGTTATTTAGCTTCATTTATTACTCATATGTGGTAAAATTTGTTTGCAAACTTGCATAATTCAAAGGTTTATCACCAGTAAACCCCAATTTCGGGAGGACATTTGTATGGGAGACAGGTGAAATAATGGATCGATTTCCACCAGTTTCAATCCCATCCATCCTTGGGCCAAAAAATATCACGTACAAAATTTTATCGAAATATATTTTAAAATTGCGACCTGTACTCTGCGCACAAGCTTTACATGGACAGCCAGCCAGTCAGCCAGACGGACGGACGGACATCGTTAAATCGCTTCAGAAAGTGATTCTGAGTCGATCGGTATACTTTAAGGTGGGTGTTGGAGCAATATTTCTGGGCGTTACAAACATTAGCACAAATCCAATATACCCTCCCCACTATTGTGGTGTAGGGTAAAATAAATAGAAGACAAAATAAACAGAATTTTCATTATGTTCTTGCGAAAAATGAAAAAAAAAATTAAAAATAAGGCAAAGTAAACAAAATATTCATTAATATTTTTGCGAATAAAAAACAAAAAGCTTGCAGGACCAGATATCCAACTGGATTTAAAAAAAACGGAAATTTAGCTAGGCGAGATTTCCCTTTAATTTCAATATCTTGGAAACGCATTTGAAGATCAGTTAGCATTTTAACACTTACAAGGTCACTGTGATATAAAGAAAGTTAAGTTTTCTTATGACTAAATAAGCCTCTTTATAAGAAGTTAACTTGTCTTCAATTTCATTTTCTAGCTCATCTTTAGACGAGCTTTCCATCATTTCTTCGGAAGCTATTAACATTTCAGTACTAATGCTTTCCACATCTTCATCATTAATAACACACAGTTATTATCTAAATTGACATGTATAATCTTGGACTTCAACTTGTAAATGGCTCTGAACTCGATTAACGATATCGGAGAACTGAGTAAGCGCTGATAGTGGAAGCTCATCTACTGCAGTCCAACAGCCATCATAATTTGGGATATGATTTTCTCTAAAACCAGCTTTTCTCAAGCAATTTTTCACTATGAAACTGTCCGGTTATGGGGAAATAAAATGTCATACATCGTGGAAAAAAGTGTCCGCGTTCTGTTATGGGAGGGTTGTCCGCTTAAGAGGGAAATAATTATGTCCCTTACAATTTTTTTGGTACTGAAAAAAATGTCCTGTCTTCGAATTTCACCAAAAAGACTATGAAAAGTACACAGATTAACAAATTTGTATTTTTTTTTTCTTGTTCGCAAAATACAATGAATAATTTTAATGTCGAGTTATTACAAACGAAACAATCAAAAGTATGTAACTGTCAATATTTAAGTTAGTTTTGTTAAAGCACGACTTTGACAATTTTCTAGTAGTACGATTAAGTTTAAGCCATTATTTGTGTTGCAAGATCCATTAATCTTCAATAAAAAAAAAAACAAAACACCAATGCTTTTTAATATTGTTTTTATTAATTCCATATTTAATATAAGTATGATTTGAATAAATTACATTAATTTAATACCAATAAATACGATCTTTCAAAAGCATTTTTTTTACAAATTTAGCGCGGCTTGCGTTTGTTTTTGCTAACAGTTTTGAAGAATCCGACATGTCCAACTCATCTTCGTTAGGATTCCATTTTTTTTTGGTTGTAATTTTTCGGCAGTAGTTTTGGACGCATCAAACGTTTACCGTTTTTGGGTTTTTGAGATTTTGGTTTATTTGTTAGAGACAAGTTACCAATAAGTTCCATCAGTTCTGTGCGGTATTTATACATTGAAGACAATTGCGTATATATCGATGCATCCACTTCCATTTTGTCGTCGGCTAGATAGTCGGTAGGACATTGTTGATGTGCTATACGCAATTCTATTATCCTTATCAATTCATCAGTGAGGGCCAATTTCTCCGTAGCCCACTTTAAGACTTGACTCTTTTTGCGTGGCATACGTTCTTTGTAAAAGAATATACAAAAATCTAAATTTTCACCAGCTTCGCGTGTCACTTTAATGCCGGGCGCATTTGTGCTCAGTGACAACGAAAAGCGATTGGCCAATTCGGAGACTTTGCCTATGTAATTGCCCATTTGTAAACTTTTTTTTTAAACTTTTAATATAATTTTAATAAGCGAGATCCTCACAGCTTGGCTCTGAATGCGCAAATAAATGATCTGTTGAAAATGTTGTCAATTTTATATACGTAAGTACTTCTGCTTGAAATTATGTTTAATGCCAATTTATTGCTAAATTTCGCAGCCATTTTAAATTCTTTGTTTAAAACCGCCATAAAATTTCAATATTAATGTTATGTTATGTTTAACTACCTGCGAATTTATTTCGCGTTTGTCAGGTAAAACCGAACATGGAAAAACCAAGCCGCATTTCCATACGCTGTTTACTTTAAAACACTAATACATACATATGTATGTATGTACATGTGTGTATGTAGGATATTCACAGAAAATCTTAATTATGGTCTGAGGGCAATGAGAACAACTACAAACATATGATGATACACCAATACCTCATTTTGCGTCGGGGTTACGTTCCAAAAAAAAAAACACAACGCAAATTGAAACGACGCAAAGTGAATTAAAATTTTCTATAGCAAACCATGTAAAGAACGAAGAACGGTTCCAGGATTACGAAAATACTAATTCGTCGGTTTTCTTTCACAAAGAATTGGTCCAATGTTTGCTGAACAGTTTTTTTATTTTTCAACGTAAATTAAATTTCCTTGTAGCAAATGTCTGTATTGCTACCACTAGCATTATCGTTGGATAATGATTTACTTTTTATGTCATCTTATTTTTTGTTAGCATAATGCCGTATTAGTATGATTTCTGGATTACAATTTCTGGGCCGATTTTTCAAAATCCAGCAGTTTTTTGGCATACATATAAATGTCCCGTGTAAAATTTTGGATCGGTATCATTATTTATATGGTGAATATGGTCAAATATGAACGAAATTTACAAATTTCTGTAGAATGATTTTTGTGTATATGCAAATGATCTTTGCAAAATGTTGAGCCGATACCGATATTTATAAGATATTTGTATATAAAGATGACTTTTTCGGATGCGGGATTAATGGCGGGAGATATGACCAATTATGGAGCGACCATAATAATATTTAGTACAACAATTTATATATCTATAAGAATTATTTGTGTCGAATTTTAACCTGGTAACTATATTTGTACCAGATTTATACGTATTTAAGTGAATTTTAGATGTGTACTGTATATAGGGCATATGGTCAAACATGGACCGAACGAAATAAACTTTCGTTTTGCGATTTCTTTTTATATGCCACTTATTTTTGCCGAATTTTTTATTAATATTCCAATTTTATAGGCATTTATCATTAAGCCATATTTCGGAAACATATTTGTATGCGGGCTATTAGAAATAATGGACCGATACTTACTATTTTGCTCACAGAATCTTATTTTGTCATAGAAATAACGTGTACCAAATTTCATGGCAATATATCCCATGAAATGCTTAAGAAAACTGCGTAAAAATATAAAATTTTAATGGAGGGTGCTTTACATATTGGTCCATAACTCTGGTTCTACTATACCGATTTTGCTGATTTTGAATACCAAACTGCTTTGGAGAATTATAAACGGTTTTTTGTAAACTGTGTTGATTTTAGTTGTGTATTTTGGACGTGTTTTACACTCAATCGACTTAGAATTTCATAAGGATCATATACTTTGTTGGGTCTCAGATTAATATTTCTCAGTGTTACACACGGAATGACAAACTTACTATACTATACCACGTATGGTGGTGGAGGGTATAAAAAGAACACATTAAGGGGAATGCACATTTTAAGATCATTTGTCTATAAAGAAATTTAATTATAAAAATATTTTAAATTTGTCTATCAAAATTGTTTTATAATTTCTTTTTAAAATAACTAATGCATTTAATAACTCATCTTACATCGACTTGTTATTTTACTGGCAAAGTTTCCGTCATTCGCGTTATAAAGATTTGAGATTATCCGGTTTGCATTTGCTTCAATTGTATTTTTGGTTTTAGAGTCATTAATCAATGACATCAATATCGTTCTTTAACTTTCCATATTTTTGAAATGATATACTTATATGTACATATATATGTAGATAATAGCTGTTCATAAAGAATGTTAATATACCTACTTAAACCTAAATAGAGTTTAAAACGTCTACTAATATTTGATGAGGGCAATAATTCCACTTTTTAAGTTTTTATTATTAGAGAAAAATTCTTATTATTTCGGCTTGAGTTCATTTATAATTAATAATTAGAAGAATAATGAGTATTGCACAATGGTTTTTTTTCGTTTATTTTTTTTTTTGTTGTTAAATTTTGTTGATTTTTAATTTTTAAACACCCTAGTTAGATAAAAACATATTTAACCCTGCTGTTAGGTTAGAAAAAACTTACAAATCTTAGGTTAAGGAACCATTTGGTCCATAATGCACTTTTCATGCAAAATAATAATTTTATCTTATTCAATGTAACTATTTTGGTTCAATAATTTCTAAAGTAAGTATTTGACATATCAAAAACATCCTCTAAATATTTGACATGAATTTACATTCACTTGGTAATGAAAAAATAATTTTGGGATTTCCCATTTTTGCAATGAATTTACATTCACTTGTTGTTTTGTAATGTTGAAAATTATTTTGGGATTCCCCGTTTTTATTTTTGTCGTGAAGAAGCACAGATACGTGCAGTACTTCTTTCAGTTTGAAAGTTTCTTTGAATAGTCCGGTAGTGTTTTTGTTACGAAATGGCGCAGTTGAACGAAGAAGAGATACGTGAAATTCTCAATGAAGAAAGTGAATCTGATATTTCCGATTCGGAGACGGATTTAATTTCGGACTGTTCATCTGAAACAGAAAGTGAACAGGAAACCATCTCAGTTGAAGCTAGCTCTGTTGATCGTCTTTTTATTGCTAAAAACAACATGGAATGGAGAGCGACTCCATTACCTCAGTCTATTAGAACTGGGGCTGAGAATATTATCAAAACACAAGCAGACCTACCTCGATTTGGAGTGTCTAGATGCGATGACATGCTGTCTGCATGTCGTATTGGACTTGAAAGAAGCCTTGAAAAGGCAAAATATAACAGGCGAGAATTTCTTTTCCACATTTGAGCTGGCAAAAAAACTTTATGAAAGAAAGCTAACATATGTGGGAACCGTGCGCAAAAATAAAACTTTCATTCCTCCAAAAGTACTAACTCTCAAAAAACTCCCTTTGTACACGCCTACATTTGCATTGAATAATATTGCGACATTAGTATCATACATAAGTCATAAAAACAAAGCAGCGATATTGATTAGTACAATGCACAAAGGTGATGCAGTTGATGAAATTGGATCTAAGAAAAAACCAGAGATTGTTTCTTATTACAATTCGACAAAAGGTATGCTAGTTTTCGATCACCTATAATTTCTAATGGTTTGTTTCTTTTAGGTGGTGTGGATACTGCTGATCAAATGATTGGCTCCTACTGCACAAAACGCAAAACAAATCGATGGCCAACCGTTGTATTTGCAAACATACTTGACATATCCGCTTTGAATACGTACATACTATTTTCTGAAATGGATGGTTCATGGGCTCCAACTGATCGGAATCGAAAGAGGCCAGAGTTTTTGCGGCAACTAGCACTTTTTTTTAGCTAAGGCTCATATGATGAAACGGACTAGATTACCTCAACAAGGGTTCTCAGCACAATTATTGACAGAAATTCGTACAACATGCACAGTTTCAGAGGCTTCCTCAAGTAATCCAACTTCTCATTCAAGGACTCGAAAGCGTGGAATTTGTAGTTGCTGCAAGTCGAAGTCTGATATAAAATGTTCCATTTGCAGCAACTTTATTTGCAAAACTAACCGAAAAACATTGCGCTTATCTTGCAATGAAAAATATATTCAAACCAACTAATAAATTCTTATTTTTTTGAAAAAAATCTATAAAAATGTACTATGGACCAAATGGTCCTCTAACCTAAGATTCGTCATTTTGTATTTTTATCAGTCCTGAATAAAGTTAGAAAATTTAATTTTCGCACATAACATTGTTTTATTAAAAGACTCCATTAGCAGAAAAATTTAGTCAGTATATATCACCGTTCCAAAGTTACAAGGGAATACTGAAAAAATTTGGACCAAATGGCCCTAACCTAACAGCAGGGTTAACTTTAACATGTGGAGCAACACTATTCTGTTTGCGTGCTGTTAAAGTCAGCTGATTATGTACCAGACGTTTTGTGTGAAATTGGCGGGGAAAATTTTGCAACTTTGATTGTTTGTTCTGGCGAAAGTTTCACAAAAGTGAAAAGGATTAATAATAATATGAAAAACGATTGTCCAGGTATGTAAAACTATAGTTTATTAATGTTTGTGTCGTTTTATGTGTTTTTGTCCAATTGTACCGTGTTTTGTTTATGTGTATTTTTAGAATGAGCTTAACAAGTGTAGTTGTGTTTCGTGGATCAGTACTTTTGCATGGCAAAGCGTTGCAAAAAGTTGTTAATGAGAAGTTATTAACCAAAGTGTGCAGATTAATAAGAAACTAATCTTTTTTGTCCGAATCCACACGTTTTTGAAAAAATCAAATTTTTCTAGTACTATATGTGTTTAGTCGTGCTGAGCTGGTTGACATTTGAAGCAACAACAATTGCTCAGGAGACGCCGTACAACAGCACATATTAGAAAGCATTGCTCAAAAGCATTTAAATAACGAGAACATTAAGTCAATAAATGAAAAAGTGAAAGCCTTCATCAATTATATAAATAAACACTTGCCGAAGTGGAAAGATTTAAGGGAAATCACTCAAAATGGCTTTCCAATAGCATATTTATAGAAATCACTGGTCACCGCGAAATTCTCAGAGCTGCCACAATAGGAGATGAATACTGAAATTTGAATTTGTATAATTATTATGTTTTTCTTTTCATCAAATATAACGGGTGGTTAAATTTCAAGGGCCGATGTTGATTTTGAATAAAACACCAACTATTTAGGAAATTATTGTAATTTTATTTTATTATGATATATTGGTATTACTCAATTATGTATGGAATAAAATATCGGCCAATGGGCGTCGCGACCACGGCGGCACACCTCCATCCGATGGTCAAAATTTTCGATGACCCTGAGGCATAATGGAGGTTCTATGCCGTTAATGTGCCGAATTATCTCATCCTTTAGCTCTTGAATTGTTGCTGGCTTATCGACGTACACCTTTTCTTTCAAATAACCCCAAAGAAAAAAGTCCAACGGTGTCAAATCACATGATCTTGGCGGCCAATTGACATCGCCATTACGTGAGATAACACGGCCATTGAATTTGTTGCGCAAAAGAGCCATTGTTTCGTTAGGTGTGGGGCAAGTGGCACCGTCCTGCTGAAACCACATATCGTCCACATCCATATCTTCCAATTCGGGCCATAAAAAGTTCGTTATCATCTCACGATAGCTAACACCATTCACAGTAACTGCCTGACCGGCCTCATTTTGGAAAAAATACGGCCCGATGATGCCGCCAGCCCATAAACCGCACCAAACAGTCACTCTTTGTGGGTGCATTGGTTTTTCGACAATCACTCTTGGATTCTCATTCGCCCAAATGCGGCAATTCTGTTTATTGACGAATCCACTGAGGTGAAAATGTGCCTCATCACTGAAGATGATTTTCTTCGAAAATTGATCATCCACTGTTGCCATTTCTTGCCACCATTCTGCCCATTCACGACGTTTGGAATGGTCAAGAGGCTTTAGTTCTTGAGCCAATTGCACCTTGTAAGCGTGTAAATGCAAGTCTTTATGCATAATGTTCATCAACGACGAGCGTGAGAGGTGCAATTGTTGGGCACGACGACGAGTTGAGGTGGACGGCTCTTCAGCCACACTATCGCGAACAGCAGCAATATTTTCTGCTGTACGAGCTGCACGAGCATGCACTGGTGTTCTCACATCTTCTACAGACCCGGTTTGCTCGAATTTTTCCACGATTTTTGCGATTGTACGCACATTTGGACGATCAAATTGACCAAAAAAATCACGAAGTGCACGATATGCATTTTGATTTCATAATAAGTCTGGATAACTTTAACACGTTGTTGGATTGTGAAATAGAGAAATGCCAAATAAAATTCGGAAAAAGCTTGGCGCTTAGGTGTGGTTCACATTCAACATCGGCCCTTACAATTTAACCACCGTTTATAATAGAAAATTTAAAAAATAATATTTTTAATGGAAACGTCAAAAACCTAGTTGCATGTTGGCCAGATTGGCTACATAGCAGCTATATGAAATAGTGCACCAAATCATATAAAACTTGGTAGGTCATCTTGGGAGCATAAACAATGTATACAAACCATATTTCAATTCAATACCTTCATAAACAAAAAAGTTGGGGCAAGTCGGCCAGATCGGCTACATAGCAGCTATATGAAATAGTGCGCGAAGGCATATGAAAAGCCTTATATGGGTGCTACGACTAATTATGGACCAATCATCATAAAATTATACCATGGTACGAAACATATTTGTGTTCAATATTATTTGGATACCAACATTTTTAAAAGAGTTATGCTCTTTTAAGTGATTTTCGGAAGTGGGCCTTATATGGGAGCTACGACTAATTATGGACCGATCTTCACGAAATTTGTAAATGTTATTTAGCTTCATTTATTACTCATATGTGGTAAAATTTGTTTGCATACTTGCATAATTCAAAGGTTTATGACCAGTAAACCCCAATTTCGGGAGGACATTTGTATGGGGGCCAGGTGAAATAATGGACCGATTTCCACCAGTTTAAATCCCATCCCATCCTTGGGCCAAAAAAATATCACATACAAAATTTTATCGAAATATATTTTAAAATTGCGACCTGTACTCTGCGCACAAGCTTTACATGGACAGCCAGCCAGTCAGCCAGACGGACGGACGGACATCGTTAAATCGCTTGATAAAGTGATTCTGAGTCGATCGGTATACTTTAAGGTGGGTGTTGGAGCAATATTTCTGGGCGTTACAAACATTAGCACAAATCCAATATACCCTCCCCACTATTGTGGTGTAGGGTAAAATAAATAGAAGACAAAATAAACAGAATTTTCATTATGTTCTTGCGAAAAACGAAAAAAAAAATTAAAAATAAGGCAAAGTAAACAAAATATTCATTAATATTTTTGCGAATAAAAAACAAAAAGCTTGCAGGACCAACTGGATTTAAAAAAAAACGAAAATTTAGCTTGGCGAGATTTCCCTTTAATTTCAATATCTTGGAAACGCATTTGAAGATCAGTTAGCATTTTAACACTTACAAGGTCGCTGTGATATAAAGAAAACCCTTTAAGTTTTCTTATGACTAAATAAGCCTCTTTATAAGAAGTTAACTTGTCTTCAATTTCATTTTCTAGCTCATCTTTAGACGAGCTTTCCATCATTTCTTCGGAAGCTATTAACATTTCAGTACTAATGCTTTCCACATCTTCATCATTAATAACACACAGTTATTATCTAAATTGACATGTATAATCTTGGACTTCAACTTGTAAATGGCTCTGAACTCGATTAACGATATCGGAGAACTGAGTAAGCGCTGATAGTGGAAGCTCATCTACTGCAGTCCAACAGCCATCATAATTTGGGATATGATTTTCTCTAAAACCAGCTTTTCTCAAGCAATTTTTCACTATGAAACTGTCCGGTTATGGGGAAATAAAATGTCATACATCGTGGAAAAAAGTGTCCGCGTTCTGTTATGGGAGGGTTGTCCGCTTAAGAGGGAAATAATTTTAATGTCCCTTACAATTTTTTTGGTACTGAAAAAAAATGTCCTGTATTTCGAATAGACTATGAAAGACACAGATTAACAAATTTGTATTTTTTTTTTCTTGTTCGCAAAATACAATGAATAATTTGAATGTCGAGTTATTACAAACGAAACAATCAAAAGTATGTAACTGTCAATATTTAAGTTAGTTTTGTTAAAGCACGACTTTGACAATTTTCTAGTAGTACGATTAAGTTTAAGCCATTATTTGTGTTGCAAGATGCATTAATCTTCAATAAAAAAAAACAAAACACCAATGCTTTTTAATATTGTTTTTATTAATTCCATATTTAATATAAGTATGATTTGAATAAATTACATTAATTTAATACCAATAAATACGATCTTTCAAAAGCATTTTTTTTACAAATTTAGCGCGGCTTGCGTTTGTTTTTGCTAACAGTTTTGAAGAATCCGACATGTCCAACTCATCTTCGTTAGGATTCCATTTTTTTTTGGTTGTAATTTTTCGGCAGTAGTTTTGGACGCATCAAACGTTTACCGTTTTTGGGTTTTTGAGATTTTGGTTTATTTGTTAGAGACAAGTTACCAATAAGTTCCATCAGTTCTGTGCGGTATTTATACATTGAAGACAATTGCGTATATATCGATGCATCCACTTCCATTTTGTCGTCGGCTAGATAGTCGGTAGGACATTGTTGATGTGCTATACGCAATTCTATTATCCTTATCAATTCATCAGTGAGGGCCAATTTCTCCGTAGCCCACTTTAAGACTTGACTCTTTTTGCGTGGCATACGTTCTTTGTAAAAGAATATACAAAAATCTAAACTTTCACCAGCTTCGCGTGTCACTTTAATGCCGGGCGTATTTGTGCTCAGTGACAACGAAAAGCGATTGGCCAATTCGGAGACTTTGCGTATGTAATTGCCCATTTGTAAACTTTTTTTTTAATTTTTAAACTTTTAGTATAATTTTAATAAGCGAGATCCTCACAGCTTGGCTCTGAATGCGCAAATAAATGATCTGTTGAAAATGTTGTCAATTTTATATACGTAAGTACTTCTGCTTGAAATTATGTTTAATGCCAATTTATTGCTAAATTTCGCAGCCATTTTAAATTCTTTGTTTAAAACCGCCATAAAATTTCAATATTAATGTTATGTTATGTTTAACTACCTGCGAATTTATTTCGCGTTTGTCAGGTAAAACCGAACATGGAAAAACCAAGCCGCATTTCCATAAACAGCGTATGGAATGCGGCTTGGTTTTTTCATGTTCAGTTTTACCTGGCAAACGCGAAGTAAATTCGCATATGGATGTACATATGTGTGTATGTAGGATATTCACAGAAAATCTTAATTATGGTCTGAGGGCAATGAGAACAACTACAAACATATGATGATACACCAATACCTCATTTTGCGTCGGGGTTACGTTCCAAAAAAAAACACAACGCAAAGTGAATTAAAATTTTCTATAGCAAACCATGTAAAGAACGAAGAACGGTTCCAGGATTACGAAAATACTAATTCGTCGGTTTTCTTTCACAAAGAATTGGTCCAATGTTTGCTGAACAGTTTTTTTATTTTTCAACGTAAATTAAATTTCCTTGTAGCAAATGTCTGTATTGCTTCCACTAGCATTATCGTTGGATAATGATTTACTTTTTATGTCATCTTATTTTTTGTTAGCATAATGCCGTATTAGTATGATTTCTGGATTACAATTTCTGGGCCGATTTTTCAAAATCCAGCAGTTTTTTGGCATACATATAAATGTCCCGTGTAAAATTTTGGATCGGTATCATTATTTATATGGTGAATATGGTCAAATATGAACGAAATTTACAAATTTCTGTAGAATGATTTTTGTGTATATGCAAATGATCTTTGCAAAATGTTGAGCCGATACCGATATTTATAAGATATTTGTATATAAAGATGACTTTTTCGGATGCGGGATTAATGGCGGGAGATATGACAAATTATGGAGCGACCATAATAATATTTAGTACAACAATTTATATATCTATAAGAATTATTTGTGTCGAATTTTAACCTGGTACCAGATTTATACGTATTTAAGTGAATTTTAGATGTGTACTGTATATGGGGCATATGGTCAAACATGGACCATTGGCCGACAAGAGGTAAATTATACAAGTCCATCGAAAAGATCATTCCTTAAGGAGTGCATACGTCAAATCTACATTATGAATGCCACTAATTTCACTTCCTGCTGAATACAATAAAATTGTCATCTGGCACAGACTGAATAATTTAATGAGGCCAGCAAGAATTACGGTTGAACAGGCTGCTATTCAAAAAGTCAAACGAAAAATTAAACTGCCAAATTCAAGTCCCCACACGATCAAATTTCATTTGCCGTCAGATTTCTTTGATGGTCGGCTAAACAAAAAGTAAATAAAAATTAAAATAAAAGTAAACTAATTACACTCTTGTCCAATACTAATTAGCTGATTTCCCAATAATTCTAATTTTTTCTTTTTTATGGAGGCATCAAGACGCAGGAGCTTTTCTTCTTTTTCTGTTTTCCTTTTGTAAATTTCAAGACGTTACTCTTCTATTAGCTGTCTCCTTTTCTGATAATTAGATATATCTTTCAAATATCCCTTTATGGATTTGGAATAACTGCATCGTTCTTGTAGTACTGCAAATCGTCATTAACGTCTGGTTCTGTGGTGGAAGCTGTAGACATCACCCTTGTCGAAACAGTAGGTAAACCGTCATTAACGTTTGATTCTGTTATGGAAGTTAAAATTAAATTTTCCGAGCTAGCATTGTGTGTTCCTTGTTCAACTGGGTACGCCGGAACTTGCAATTCTTCTGCGAATGCTAACTCATCACCAGTCGGGTTTACCTGCTTTTCAAATTCTAATAAATTAGCCACAGCTTCTTCCAATGGAGACAACGAAACCTGTTTATAAACTCCTCCTCCTGTTGCTCTACATTCTGCTTTATTGTTTACCAGCTTCTTTTTTACTTTGGACTTCAAGTCCTTCCACACCTTTAAGTTGTATTAAATAAATTTTTTAATAAAATTTAAACCATCACCGTCACGAGCTGGAGGTCCAAGCGGATTCAATTTTTCTGCAATTTCTCTCCAAAAGCTATTGAAATTTAAGGGTTTTATGCCCTTACGAAAACCCTTAGCATAAACAGGCGCCTTTTCCATTTCGGAAACTAAAGTTTCAAACTGTTGCATTGTTGTTATTTTCATTTTTAATTTATTTAAATTAGAGTCGTTTTAATCTCGTCACTTAAAATGGCGACGACAAAAAATAAATGTTCCTTTGTCGTTTTTATTATCGTTTCAAATTAGGTAATAACGTTTCAATTTCGATAATTGTCGATAACGCCAACGGTGATGCCAAATTGTCGTTTTTTTGTCGTTTTAAAACTACAACGCCAACGATAATAGGGCCGAATATATCTTATAGTTTACGAGATATTCGCATTTGAATATTAACAGCGTTATGCATAATAAAAAGTTGGTAACAGTTTATAAACTAGCTGCTAACTAGAATACAGATTTGACTTGGCACTTTCTTGGCAAAATGTTTATTCATAAACAATTTGCAAACGTCTGCTAACTTTAAAAAAACAACTCTGAAAATGAATGATGCCACTACTAAAATTACTATTTTTGTTTATATCATCCCTGAATTTGACATTTAAAGTTTGTTTTCCCTCCATAACAAAATAAAAATTTGCAAAGCGTTAAAAATATTTAATAGTTTAAAATGGGAGTGCTGGTATTAAATAAAATAAAAAAATAGAAAAAAAAACGTAAAGATCGGTAAATTGGCGACAGGATGAAAAAAGCTAAACAGCTGTTTATAAAAAGATGGCCAGTATTTGGTAACACGCTAACAAGTTTAGTAGTTTGTTAAACGTAGTTTGTTTGCACATTATAGTTAAACTCTATGCTAACTTCATGCCAATTTTTTATTATGCATAACGCTGTAAATTTTTAAAGTTTTGTAGTCACCTAGTCTGGTTTTTTGCTAATAACGGATTCAAATGCTTCCTGATTTTTTCTAAATAAGTTTTTGTTGATTACTAACAATTTTATAAATCTAGTAAAAAATTAATTGTTAGAAAATCATCTCAAAGTTAAAAATTATATGCATTTTAAATTAATAAATGTTAAAAGAGTGAGTTTCCACCATTTTTTGGCATAAAAAGCTACTCATATTATTTTTACGATATAAGAAGACTTATAACGTGTATACATACATACATACATACATACATACATACATACATACATACATATATTTTCGAAAAACTAACTGAAAAGCAAATATTTTCTATGAGAAAGATATTAAATAGCTTTGTTACCGAGGGGACCAGAGTCATTACAAATTTAGCGATTTTGTATGTAAAATTCGAATACAAATTGGCTATACCAATTTGCAGAATAATTAAGAACATATTGGGCCTTATAAAATCGATTATTATTTTTCGATTATGCGACTTAAAAATATTTGCCCTAAAGTTGAATTTTACATATAAAATAGCTCGGTAACAAAGATTTTTAATATTTTTTGCATAAAAAATATTTGTTTTGAAGTTTATGAAGCTTTATGACAAAAAAAAAACACGTATAAGTCTTTTCAAAAATTTCCTAAATTTTGGCAAAAAAAAAAAACTATTGTGGTGTAGGGTATAAAAATCGGAATTACCAAAAGCCAGACTATAAGAGATATACAGTGTAATCTCTCTTAAGCGGACGCCTAAGGGACTGACGAATTTGTCCGCTTATGAGAAGTGGCCGTTTATGAGAGAAGCACAAAAAGAGTAATCAATAATCTGTAATATTGTACACTTTTATTTCCAAAACAAAAACATACATAAATACAAGTAAGAAAGTATAGTCGGTCAAGCCCGACCATATAATACCCTACACCCAGTATATCAATAAAACAGTTTTTCAGATATGTGCGCTATATGGGAGATATTACCTCTTATGGACCGATCATCAAAAATTTAGTGCCATGACTTCCGTGAATATAAATATTATGTGTGTTAAACCTTATCTCGATATAAATACGTTTAAAAGATTTATGGAGGTTAAAGTGAATTACGAAGAGGGTCTTATATGGGAGTTTTGACTATTTATGAACTGACTATTATAAAATTAGGTGTCATCCTATTTGTACATAAGAAACTCATTTTTGTTAAATTTTATTCGGAAGTGGGCCTTATATGGGAGCTACGACTAATTATCTACCATATTATATGTAAGGAACATATTTGTGTTCAATATTATTTCGATACCAACATTTTTAAAAGAGTTATTCTCTTTTAAGTGATTTTTGGAAGTGGGCCTTATATGAGAGCTACGACTAATTATGGACCGATCGTCATAAAATTCTACCATATTAGAGAGGTACGAATCATATTTGTGTTCAATATTATTTGGATACCAACATTTTTAAAAGAGCCTTATATGGGAGCTACGACTAATTATGGACCGATCTTCACGAAATTTGTAAATGTTATTTAGCTTCATTTATTACTCATATGTGGTAAAATTTGTTTGCTAACTTGCAAAATTCAAAGGTTTATGACCAGTAAACCCCAATTTCGAGAGGACATTTGTATGGGAGACAGGTGAAATAATGGACCGATTTCCACCAGTTTAAGTCCCATCCATCCTTGGGCTGAAAATATATCACATACAAAATTTTATCGAAATATATTTTAAAATTGCGACCTGTACTCTGCGCACAAGCTTTACATGGACAGCCAGCCAGTCAGCCAGACGGACGGACGGACATCGTTAAATCGCTTCAGAAAGTGATTCTGAGTCGATCG
Source organism: Bellardia bayeri (assembly GCA_950370525.1). Lineage (NCBI taxonomy): Eukaryota > Metazoa > Arthropoda > Insecta > Diptera > Calliphoridae > Bellardia > Bellardia bayeri. Next base: position 53,830,405 of record OX493265.1, on the reverse strand, counting down.
GTATACTTTAAGGTGGGTGTTGGAGCAATATTTCTGGGCGTTACAAACATTAGCACAAATCCAATATACCCTCCCCACTATTGTGGTGTAGGGTAAAATAAATAGAAGACAAAATAAACAGAATTTTCATTATGTTCTTGCGAAAAACGAAAAAAAAAATTAAAAATAAGGCAAAGTAAACAAAATATTCATTAATATTTTTGCGAATAAAAAACAAAAAGCTTGCAGGACCAGATATCCAACTGGATTAAAAAAAAAACGAAAATTTAGCTAGGCGAGATTTCCCTTTAATTTCAATATCTTGGAAACGCATTTGAAGATCAGTTAGCATTTTAACACTTACAAGGTCACTGTGATATAAAGAAAGTTAAGTTTTCTTATGACTAAATAAGCCTCTTTATAAGAAGTTAACTTGTCTTCAATTTCATTTTCTAGCTCATCTTTAGACGAGCTTTCCATCATTTCTTCGGAAGCTATTAACATTTCAGTACTAATGCTTTCCACATCTTCATCATTAATAACACACAGTTATTATCTAAATTGACATGTATAATCTTCGACTTCAACTTGTAAATGGCTCTGAACTCGATTAACGATATCGGAGAACTGAGTAAGCGCTGATAGTGGAAGCTCATCTACTGCAGTCCAACAGCCATCATAATTTGGGATATGATTTTCTCTAAAACCAGCTTTTCTCAAGCAATTTTTCACTATGAAACTGTCCGGTTATGGGGAAATAAAATGTCATACATCGTGGAAAAAAGTGTCCGCGTTCTGTTATGGGAGGGTTGTCCGCTTAAGAGGGAAATAATTTTAATGTCCCTTACAATTTTTTTGGTACTGAAAAAAAATGTCCTGTATTTCGAATAGACTATGAAAGACACAGATTAACAAATTTGTATTTTTTTTTTCTTGTTCGCAAAATACAATGAATAATTTGAATGTCGAGTTATTACAAACGAAACAATCAAAAGTATGTAACTGTCAATATTTAAGTTAGTTTTGTTAAAGCACGACTTTGACAATTTTCTAGTAGTACGATTAAGTTTAAGCCATTATTTGTGTTGCAAGATCCATTAATCTTCAATAAAAAAAAAAACAAAACACCAATGCTTTTTAATATTGTTTTTATTAATTCCATATTTAATATAAGTATGATTTCAATAAATTACATTAATTTAATACCAATAAATACGATCTTTCAAAAGCATTTTTTTTACAAATTTAGCGCGGCTTGCGTTTGTTTTTGCTAACAGTTTTGAAGAATCCGACATGTCCAACTCATCTTCGTTAGGATTCCATTTTTTTTTGGTTGTAATTTTTCGGCAGTAGTTTTGGACGCATCAAACGTTTACCGTTTTTGGGTTTTTGAGATTTTGGTTTATTTGTTAGAGACAAGTTACCAATAAGTTCCATCAGTTCTGTGCGGTATTTATACATTGAAGACAATTGCGTATATATCGATGCATCCACTTCCATTTTGTCGTCGGCTAGATAGTCGGTAGGACATTGTTGATGTGCTATACGCAATTCTATTATCCTTATCAATTCATCAGTGAGGGCCAATTTCTCCGTAGCCCACTTTAAGACTTGACTCTTTTTGCGTGGCATACGTTCTTTGTAAAAGAATATACAAAAATCTAAATTTTCACCAGCTTCGCGTGTCACTTTAATGCCGGGCGCATTTGTGCTCAGTGACAACGAAAAGCGATTGGCCAATTCGGAGACTTTGCCTATGTAATTGCCCATTTGTAAACTTTTTTTTTAAACTTTTAATATAATTTTAATAAGCGAGATCCTCACAGCTTGGCTCTGAATGCGCAAATAAATGATCTGTTGAAAATGTTGTCAATTTTATATACGTAAGTACTTCTGCTTGAAATTATGTTTAATGCCAATTTATTGCTAAATTTCGCAGCCATTTTAAATTCTTTGTTTAAAACCGCCATAAAATTTCAATATTAATGTTATGTTATGTTTAACTACCTGCGAATTTATTTCGCGTTTGTCAGGTAAAACCGAACATGGAAAAACCAAGCCGCATTTCCATACGCTGTTTACTTTAAAACACTAATACATACATATGTATGTATGTACATGTGTGTATGTAGGATATTCACAGAAAATCTTAATTATGGTCTGAGGGCAATGAGAACAACTACAAACATATGATGATACACCAATACCTCATTTTGCGTCGGGGTTACGTTCCAAAAAAAAACACAACGCAAATTGAAACGACGCAAAGTGAATTAAAATTTTCTATAGCAAACCATGTAAAGAACGAAGAACGGTTCCAGGATTACGAAAATACTAATTCGTCGGTTTTCTTTCACAAAAAATTGGTCCAATGTTTGCTGAACAGTTTTTTTTTTCAACGTAAATTAAATTTCCTTGTAGCAAATGTCTGTATTGCTTCCACTAGCATTATCGTTGGATAATGATTTACTTTTTATGTCATCTTATTTTTTGTTAGCATAATGCCGTATTAGTATGATTTCTGGATTACAATTTCTGGGCCGATTTTTGAAAATCCAGCAGTTTTTTGGCATACATATAAATGTCCCGTGTAAAATTTTGGATCGGTATCATTATTTATATGGTGAATATGGTCAAATATGAACGAAATTTACAAATTTCTGTAGAATGATTTTTGTGTATATGCAAATGATCTTTGCAAAATGTTGAGCCGATACCGATATTTATAAGATATTTGTATATAAAGATGACTTTTTCGGATGCGGGATTAATGGCGGGAGATATGACCAATTATGGAGCGACCATAATAATATTTAGTACAACAATTTATATATCTATAAGAATTATTTGTGTCGAATTTTAACCTGGTAACTATATTTGTACCAGATTTATACGTATTTAAGTGAATTTTAGATGTGTACTGTATATGGGGCATATGGTCAAACATGGACCGAACGAAATAAACTTTCGTTTTGCGATTTCTTTTTATATGCCACTTATTTTTGCCGAATTTTTTATTAATATTCCAATTTTATAGGCATTTATCATTAAGCCATATTTCGGAAACATATTTGTATGCGGGCTATTAGAAATAATGGACCGATACTTACTATTTTGCTCACAGAATCTTATTTTGTCATAGAAATAACGTGTACCAAATTTCATGGCAATATATCCCATGAAATGCTTAAGAAAAATGCTTAAAAATATAAAATTTTAATGGAGGGTGCTTTACATATTGGTCCATAACTCTGGTTCTACTATACCGATTTTGCTGATTTTGAATACCAAACTGCTTTGGAGAATTATAAACGGTTTTTTGTAAACTGTGTTGATTTTAGTTGTGTATTTTGGACGTGTTTTACACTCAATCGACTTAGAATTTCATAAGGATTCACATAGTGTTGCTTGAACTGGTCGGACGTGTTATTTTTAGTGCGGCTGAATTTTCGTAATAGGTGAAAAAAAAAATAAAAAAAAAAAATAAAAAAAAAAAAAAACTTGTAATAAGTGAAAAAAAAAATATATATATATATATAAAAAAAAGATATCGTAATAGGTGGAAAAATAGTGGTTTTTCGGTAATTTAAAAATCGCAAAACAACTGCATGAGTGTCCCGCTCAGATGTAATTCTGAGAAAGAGCTAAGCTACAGTAGGAAAAATTTATGGATCTCTGAGGAAGAATCCTTAAGAAAATCCGTGGAGTCTCTTCTCACTACAAAAGCCGAAATACGGCGCCGTTCCTGTTCGCCCAATATAGTTATCTCATCCGATGAGAAATCATCATCTTCATCAAATAGTGCAGTCAAACCCAAAAAACAAGTAGGTATGGATAAGTACATCACCGTTCTCAAGCGACAGAGAAGCCCGACATCTGCTCAAATGTCTTCCAATTCCAATAAAGTTCCTAAGACCGTCAGCAGTGATAAGCCAAATGATCAAAACAGATTTGCTCTACTTCAGACGGATGACCCAGAAATACCGAAAAAGACGTTTAAGCCCCCACCAATTTACCTGAGAGAGCCCACTTCCAATAAACTGGTACAAGGAATTGTTGCTGTAATAGGTGAGAACATGTTTAGCGTAACCTCAATTAAACATGGAAAAATCAGCGAGACAAAGATCCAAGTGAATAGTTGGAGAGGGAGACCAGGGATTTCTATACCTATCAGCTCAAAAGCGCAAAAGGACTCCAAGTCGTTCTAAAGGGTATAGACCCATGTGTTGATCCTGCGGAGATAAAGAACGGATTAATGGACAAAGGGTTCAAAATCAAGAGCGTAGTGAATATTAGAAACCGTGAAAAGATTCCTCAGCCCATGTTCAGGGTAGAATTGGAACCTGGAGATGTTGCCTTAAAGAAAAACGAGTCCCATCCAATTTACAATCTTATTTATCTTCTGCATCGTAGAATTACCGTGGAGGAACCGCATAAGCGTGTTGGACCCGTCCAGTGTCTTAATTGTCAAGAATTTGGTCACACCAAAGCGTATTGTAAATTGCCGTCTGTTTGTGTTGCATGTGGGGAACTACATGCAACTGCTCAATGTAATAAGTCCAAAACGGACTTAAAAATAAAAAAATGCAGTAACTGTGGAGGAAATCATACCGCTAATTATAGAGGTTGTCCAGTTTATACTTATTTGAAGGGCATAAGGACCAATAAGTCGCCAGTATTACCTGACCATCCTCAACAACCTAATTTCACGTCGAGTAAGAATTTTCCTCAAATTGTACGACCAACTACTCACGTAAACGCTCCTAATTCTAGACAAGTTTCTTACGCAAACGTGGTCAAATCTAATATGCCAGGTCTGGAGCAGGAACCTATATCGCAATACTCTGAGCCACATATCAACAATCTAGAGACAACATTGCAGACACTTGTCCAAACTATGAACACTTTTACGACCACCATGACATCCATGATGCAGGAAATGCTGAAAATGCAATCCACTATCTTGCAAGCCATTTTAAAGAAATGATTTATTTAAAAATTTGTTTTTGGAACGCGAACGGCCTCCGCCAACATAAAAACGAACTGGAATACTTCCTGATGGATAAGCAGATTGATGTTATGATGATTGCTGAAACTCACTTGACGTCGACAGGGTACTTCAAAATTAATGGCTACGTGTTGTACGATACTAAAGATCCCCGCGGAAGAGCTTGTGGAGGTTCGGCAATTCTTATAAAGAACAGAATAAAACATTATCTAATGAATAACATAAGTGAGGATTACCTCCAAGCAACAAACATTTGCATTGAATTCTGTCAATACAAATTTGTTTTATCATCGATTTATTCTCCGCCTCGATTCTCAATAAAAGAACACCAATACCATAACTTCTTTAATTCCCTTGGAGCTAGATTTTTAGTTGCTGGCGACTTTAACGCCAAACACACATTTTGGGGTTCACGTCTGGTAACCCCAAAGGGTCGCGTACTCTTCAACACCATTGCTCAAATGGGCTTAGATGTACTCTCAAGCGGACATCCCACCTACTGGCCGACGGACCGACGGAAGATTCCCGATGTTATTGACTTTGGAGTAGTGAAAAATATCCCTGTAGAATGGATGCAAGTGGATCCTTCATTAGACTTGTCCTCAGATCACTCTCCTACTATCATTTCAATGCATTACCCTCAAGTGTGTGGCTCTCCATTTAGAAACATGACTAAGACCCGAGTAAGCTGGATAAAATACAAAAAGTATTTAAGTTCTCATTGCACGGAAAATATTGTGTTGAGAACTACTGACGATATCGATGAGTCGATTGGCAACTTTACCGAGGACCTTCGACGAGCTGTGCATCACGCTTCCACTTATCACGTTGAATGTAGAAATAGGACAAACAGAACTTATTTATCTGAACTCGAACATCTGCTATCAGAAAAAAGAAGAATGAGAAGAGAGTGGCAACTTCACAGGTCTCCTGAACTGAAAGCTAGGCTACGGGTATGCAGAGATATACTAAGACATTTCTTAGAAACCCAAAGAACGGCTTCACTTGGAGGGTCTTGATAGTACCCCACAATCTGACTACTCGTTATGGAGGGCGGCAAGAGGTTTAAAAAGACCAGTGAGAGGAAAACCTCCTTTGCGAAATCCGACTGGTGACTGGGCTAGAAATGATTCCGAGAAAGTGACATTATTTGTTAACCATTTAAGAAATGTGTTTACTAAAAACAACTCAAATAACGTATCTGATTTGCCACCACTCGTTATTAGACCTCCTGTACCTCTAAGACTAAACTTTGGTGATGTCCAAAGCGCTATTGGTACTCTGAACCTTAGAAAGGCTCCAGGTATGGATAAAATCAGCAATAAAATGCTTGTGGAGTTACCTCGTGTAGCTAGAAGAATTATCCTCTTTATCTTCAACGCTATTTTACGCCTAGAATACTATCCTGCAGATTGGAAGGTGTCTATGATCACTATGATTCCTAAGTCAGGGAAGGATCACACCAAAGTAGAGTCATATAGGCCAATTAGCCTATTGCCGACAATTTCTAAAATGTTCGAAAAATTGTTAATGACTAAGTTGATTCCAATTCTGAACGACACTGAATGCATTCCTAATCATCAATTCGGCTTCAGAGCTAAACACAGCACCATCGAACAAACACACAGATTGGTAAATGTGATAAGAGGGTCGTTTGAAGACAAAAAATACTGCTCCGCCCTTTTCATTGATGTGTCCCAAGCGTTCGACAAAGTTTGGCATGACGGTTTAATGCACAAAATAAAATTAACTCTGCCTGCTAACACCCACAAACTTATGAAAAGTTATTTATACGGTCGCAAATTTAAAATCAAAGAAGGCAATTTTTTAAGCCCCGCTCAGCCAATTGAAACAGGTGTGCCACAGGGTAGCATACTGGGTCCTACTTTATATTTGATTTATGCCTCCGACATGCCGTCAGACCCCAAAATCCACACGTCAACTTTCGCAGACGATACAGCCTTTATCAGCGTTCACAAGGACCACCAAGTAGCATCACAGAATTTGCAGAATTATGTTTATAAACTAGAGAATTGGCTAGAGCTTTGGAAAATCAGGGTTAATGAACAGAAATGTATTCATATCACTTTCACATTGCGAAAAGAAACTTGCTCGTTCATCAAAATAAATAATCAAATTATTCCTCAACATAATGAAGTCAAATACCTCGGCATTCACCTCGACCGCCGTTTAACTTGGAAGTCTCATATTGAAGCGAAACTTACACAGATGAGATTAAAAGCAGTGCAACTTAATTGGCTAATTGGCAGAAATTCTTCACTAAAGTTGGACTGCAAACTATTGTTGTGCAATGCAATTCTAAAGCCAATCTGGTGCTATGGAATTCAATTATGGGGTACTGCCTCAGCATCAAACATTGAAAAAATTCAAAGGGGTCAAAATAAAATTCTACGTATAATTACTGCAGCTCCATGGTATGTTAAAAATTCTCGAATTCACAAAGATCTATGCGTGCCATCAGTAAAAGTTGAATTTACAAAACACGCGTCAAAGTATGTCAACAAACTTGAACACCACCCAAACCCACTTGCACGAGACATCCTTAACTGTAGTGGTCATAATCGGTTGAGAAGGAGGGATACCCTTGCTTTAACTCAAGCGCAAAATAGATGACTGGATCAGTTGATGTGAAATTTTTTTAGTATCATAAAATTTTTGTCTAGCACTGGCTGGGCTTATTATTTTCTTTTTAGTATTAAGATTTGAATACTTATTGTCATTTCATTATATGAAGATTCAATAAATAAATAAAGGCTATAAAAAAAAAAAAAAAAAAAAAAAAAAATAAAAAAAAAAAAAAAAAAAAAAAAAGGATCATATACTTTGTTGGGTCTCAGATTAATATTTCTCAGTGTTACACACGGAATGACAAACTTACTATACTATACCACGTATGGTGGTGGAGGGTATAAAAAGAACACATTAAGGGGAATGCACATTTTAAGATCATTTGTCTATAAAGAAATTTAATTATAAAAATATTTTAAATTTGTCTATCAAAATTGTTTTATAATTTCTTTTTAAAATAACTAATGCATTTAATAACTCATCTTACATCGACTTGTTATTTTACTGGCAAAGTTTCCGTCATTCGCGTTATAAAGATTTGAGATTATCCGGTTTGCATTTGCTTCAATTGTATTTTTGGTTTTAGAGTCATTAATCAATGACATCAATATCGTTCTTTAACTTTCCATATTTTTGAAATGATATACTTATATGTACATATATAGATAGATAATAGCTGTTCATAAAGAATGTTAATATACCTACTTAAACCTAAATAGAGTTTAAAACGTCTACTAATATTTGATGAGGGCAATAATTCCACTTTTTAAGTTTTTATTATTAGAGAAAAATTCTTATTATTTCGGCTTGAGTTCATTTATAATTAATAATTAGAAGGATAATGAGTATTGCACAATGGTTTTTTTTCGTTTATTTTTTTTTTTTGTTGTTAAATTTTGTTGATTTTTAATTTTTAAACACCCTAGTTAGATAAAAACATATTTAACCCTGCTGTTAGGTTAGAAAAAACTTACAAATCTTAGGTTAAGGAACCATTTGGTCCATAATGCACTTTTCATGCAAAATAATAATTTTATCTTATTCAATGTAACTATTTTGGTTCAATAATTTCTAAAGTAAGTATTTGACATATCAAAAACATCCTCTAAATATTTGACATGAATTTACATTCACTTGGTAATGAAAAAATAATTTTGGGATTTCCCATTTTTGCAATGAATTTACATTCACTTGTTGTTTTGTAATGTTGAAAATTATTTTGGGATTCCCCGTTTTTATTTTTGTCGTGAAGAAGCACAGATACGTGCAGTACTTCTTTCAGTTTGAAAGTTTCTTTGAATAGTCCGGTAGTGTTTTTGTTACGAAATGGCGCAGTTGAACGAAGAAGAGATACGTGAAATTCTCAATGAAGAAAGTGAATCTGATATTTCCGATTCGGAGACGGATTTAATTTCGGACTGTTCATCTGAAACAGAAAGTGAACAGGAAACCATCTCAGTTGGAGCTAGCTCTGTTGATCGTCTTTTTATTGCTAAAAACAACATGGAATGGAGAGCGACTCCATTACCTCAGTCTATTAGAACTGGGGCTGAGAATATTATCAAAACACAAGCAGGCCTACCTCGATTTGGAGTGTCTAGATGCGATGACATGCTGTCTGCATGTCGTATTGGACTTGACAGAAGCCTTGAAAAGGCAAAATATAACAGGCGAGAATTTCTTTTCCACATTTGAGCTGGCAAAAAAACTTTATGAAAGAAAGCTACCATATGTGGGAACCGTGCGCAAAAATAAAACTTTCATTCCTCCAAAAGTACTAACTCTCAAAAAACTCCCTTTGTACACGCCTACATTTGCATTCAATAATATTGCGACATTAGTATCATACATAAGTCATAAAAACAAAGCAGCGATATTGATTAGTACAATGCACAAAGGTGATGCAGTTGATGAAATTGGATCTAAGAAAAAACCAGAGATTGTTTCTTATTACAATTCGACAAAAGGTATGCTAGTTTTTGATCACCTATAATTTCTAATGGTTTGTTTCTTTTAGGTGGTGTGGATACTGCTGATCAAATGATTGGCTCCTACTGCACAAAACGCAAAACAAATCGATGGCCAACCGTTGTATTTGCAAACATACTTGACATATCCGCTTTGAATACGTACATACTATTTTCTGAAATGGATGGTTCATGGGCTCCAACTGATCGGAATCGAAAGAGGCCAGAGTTTTTGCGGCAACTAGCACTTTTTTTTAGCTAAGGCTCATATGATGAAACGGACTAGATTACCTCAACAAGGGTTCTCAGCACAATTATTGACAGAAATTCGTACAACATGCACAGTTTCAGAGGCTTCCTCAAGTAATCCAACTTCTCATTCAAGGACTCGAAAGCGTGGAATTTGTAGTTGCTGCAAGTCGAAGTCTGATATAAAATGTTCCATTTGCAGCAACTTTATTTGCAAAACTAACCGAAAAACATTGCGCTTATCTTGCAATGAAAAATATATTCAAACCAACTAATAAATTCTTATTTTTTTGAAAAAAATCTATAAAAATGTACTATGGACCAAATGGTCCTCTAACCTAAGATTCGTCATTTTGTATTTTTATCAGTCCTGAATAAAGTTAGAAAATTTAATTTTCGCACATAACATTGTTTTATTAAAAGACCCCATTAGCAGAAAAATTTAGTCAGTATATATCACCGTTCCAAAGTTACAAGGGAATACTGAAAAAATTTGGACCAAATGGCCCTAACCTAACAGCAGGGTTAACTTTAACATGTGGAGCAACACTATTCTGTTTGCGTGCTGTTAAAGTCAGCTGATTATGTACCAGACGTTTTGTGTGAAATTGGCGGGGAAAATTTTGCAACTTTGATTGTTTGTTCTGGCGAAAGTTTCACAAAAGTGAAATAGATTAATAATAATATGAAAAACGATTGTCCAGGTATGTAAAACTATAGTTTATTAATGTTTGTGTCGTTTTATGTGTTTTTGTCCAATTGTACCGTGTTTTGTTTATGTGTATTTTTAGAATGAGCTTAACAAGTGTAGTTGTGTTTCGTGGATCAGTACTTTTGCATGGCAAAGCGTTGCAAAAAGTTGTTAATGAGAAGTTATTAACCAAAGTGTGCAGATTAATAAGAAACTAATCTTTTTTGTCCGAATCCACACGTTTTTGAAAAAATCAAATTTTTCTAGTACTATATGTGTTTAGTCGTGCTGAGCTGGTTGACATTTGAAGCAACAACAATTGCTCAGGAGACGCCGTACAACAGCACATATTAGAAAGCATTGCTCAAAAGCATTTAAATAACGAGAACATTAAGTCAATAAATGAAAAAGTGAAAGCCTTCATCAATTATATAAATAAACACTTGCCGAAGTGGAAAGATTTAAGGGAAATCACTCAAAATGGCTTTCCAATAGCATATTTATAGAAATCACTGGTAACCGCGAAATTCTCAGAGGAGAATAACAACTTATCTAACTTACTCATACATGCTGCCACAATAGGAGATGAATACTGAAATTTGGATTTGTATAATTATTATGTTTTTCTTTTCATCAAATATAACGGGTGGTTAAATTTCAAGGGCCGATGTTGATTTTAAATAAAACACCAACTATTTAGGAAATTATTGTAATTTTATTTTATTATGATATATTGGTATTACTCAATTATGTATGGAATAAAATATCGGCCAATGGGCGTCGCGACCACGGCGGCACACCTCCATCCGATGGTCCAAATTTTCGATGACCCTGAGGCATAATGGAGGTTCTATGCCGTTAATGTGCCGAATTATCTCATCCTTTAGCTCTTGAATTGTTGCTGGCTTATCGACGTACACCTTTTCTTTCAAATAACCCCAAAGAAAAAAGTCCAACGGTGTCAAATCACATGATCTTGGCGGCCAATTGACATCGCCATTACGTGAGATAACACGGCCATTGAATTTGTTGCGCAAAAGAGCCATTGTTTCGTTAGCTGTGTGGCAAGTGGCACCGTCCTGCTGAAACCACATATCGTCCACATCCATATCTTCCAATTCGGGCCATAAAAAGTTCGTTATCATCTCACGATAGCTAACACCATTCACAGTAACTGCCTGACCAGCCTCATTTTGGAAAAAATACGGCCCGATGATGCCGCCAGCCCATAAACTGCACCAAACAGTCACTCTTTGTGGGTGCATTGGTTTTTCGACAATCACTCTTGGATTCTCATTCGCCCAAATGCGGCAATTCTGTTTATTGACGAATCCACTGAGGTGAAAATGTGCCTCATCACTGAAGATGATTTTCTTCGAAAATTGATCATCCACTGTTGCCATTTCTTGCCACCATTCTGCCCATTCACGACATTTGGAATGGTCAAGAGGCTTTAGTTCTTGAGCCAATTGCACCTTGTAAGCGTGTAAATGCAAGTCTTTATGCATAATGTTCATCAACGACGAGCGTGAGAGGTGCAATTGTTGGGCACGACGACGAGTTGAGGTGGACGGCTCTTCAGCCACACTATCGCGAACAGCAGCAATATTTTCTGCTGTACGAGCTGCACGAGCATGCACTGGTGTTCTCACATCTTCTACAGACCCGGTTTGCTCGAATTTTTCCACGATTTTTGCGATTGTACGCACATTTGGACGATCAAATTGACCAAAAAAATCACGAAGTGCACGATATGCATTTTGATTTCATAATAAGTCTGGATAACTTTAACACGTTGTTGGATTGTGAAATAGAGAAATGCCAAATAAAATTCGGAAAAAGCTTGGCGCTTAGGTGTGGTTCACATTCAACATCGGCCCTTACAATTTAACCACCGTTTATAATAGAAAATTTAAAAAATAATATTTTTAATGGAAACGTCAAAAACCTAGTTGCATGTTGGCCAGATTGGCTACATAGCAGCTATATGAAATAGTGCACCAAATCATATGAAACTTGGTAGGTCATCTTGGGAGCATAAACAATGTATACAAACCATATTTCAATTCAATAGCTTCATAAACAAAAAAGTTGAGGCAAGTCGGCCAGATCGGCTACATAGCAGCTATATGAAATAGTGCGCCAAAGCATATGAAAAGCCTTATATGGGTGCTACGACTAATTATGGACCAATCATCATAAAATTCTACCATGGTACGAAACATATTTGTGTTCAATATTATTTGGATACCAACATTTTTAAAAGAGTTATGCTCCTTTAAGTGATTTTCGGAAGTGGGCCTTATATGGGAGCTACGACTAATTATCGACCGATCTTCACGAAATTTGTAAATGTTATTTAGCTTCATTTATTACTCATATGTGGTAAAATTTGTTTGCAAAATTCAAAGTTTTATGACCAGTAAACCCCAATTTCGGGAGGACATTTGTATGGGAGACAGGTGAAATAATGGACCGATTTCCACCAGTTTAAGTCCCATCCATCCTTGGGCTGAAAATATATCACATACAAAATTTTATCGAAATATATTTTAAAATTGCGACCTGTACTCTGCGCACAAGCTTTACATGGACAGCCAGCCAGCCAGACGGACGGACGGACATCGTTAAATCGCTTCAGAAAGTGATTCTGAGTCGATCGGTATACTTTAAGGTGGGTGTTGGAGCAATATTTCTGGGCGTTACAAACATTAGCACAAATCCAATATACCCTCCCCACTATTGTGGTGTAGGGTAAAATAAATAGAAGACAAAATAAACAGAATTTTCATTATGTTCTTGCGAAAAACGAAAAAAAAAATTAAAAATAAGGCAAAGTAAACAAAATATTCATTAATATTTTTGCGAATAAAAAACAAAAAGCTTGCAGGACCAGATATCCAACTGGATTTAAAAAAAACGGAAATTTAGCTAGGCGAGATTTCCCTTTAATTTCAATATCTTGGAAACGCATTTGAAGATCAGTTAGCATTTTAACACTTACAAGGTCACTGTGATATAAAGAAAGTTAAGTTTTCTTATGACTAAATAAGCCTCTTTATAAGAAGTTAACTTGTCTTCAATTTCATTTTCTAGCTCATCGCTCATCAGACGAGCTTTCCATCATTTCTTCGGAAGCTATTAACATTTCAGTACTAATGCTTTCCACATCTTCATCATTAATAACACACAGTTATTATCTAAATTGACATGTATAATCTTGGACTTCAACTTGTAAATGGCTCTGAACTCGATTAACGATATCGGAGAACTGAGTAAGCGCTGATAGTGGAAGCTCATCTACTGCAGTCCAACAGCCATCATAATTTGGGATATGATTTTCTCTAAAACCAGCTTTTCTCAAGCAATTTTTCACTATGAAACTGTCCGGTTATGGGGAAATAAAATGTCATACATCGTGGAAAAAAGTGTCCGCGTTCTGTTATGGGAGGGTTGTCCGCTTAAGAGGGAAATAATTTTAATGTCCCTTACAATTTTTTTGGTACTGAAAAAAAATGTCCTGTCTTCGAATTTCACCAAAAAGACTATGAAAAGTACACAGATTAACAAATTTGTATTTTTTTTTTCTTGTTCGCAAAATACAATGAATAATTTTAATGTCGAGTTATTACAAACGAAACAATCAAAAGTATGTAACTGTCAATATTTAAGTTAGTTTTGTTAAAGCACGACTTTGACAATTTTCTAGTAGTACGATTAAGTTTAAGCCATTATTTGTGTTGCAAGATCCATTAATCTTCAATAAAAAAAAACAAAACACCAATGCTTTTTAATATTGTTTTTATTAATTCCATATTTAATATAAGTATGATTTGAATAAATTACATTAATTTAATACCAATAAATACGATCTTTCAAAAGCATTTTTTTTACAAATTTAGCGCGGCTTGCGTTTGTTTTTGCTAACAGTTTTGAAGAATCCGACATGTCCAACTCATCTTCGTTAGGATTCCATTTTTTTTTGGTTGTAATTTTTCGGCAGTAGTTTTGGACGCATCAAACGTTTACCGTTTTTGGGTTTTTGAGATTTTGGTTTATTTGTTAGAGACAAGTTACCAATAAGTTCCATCAGTTCTGTGCGGTATTTATACATTGAAGACAATTGCGTATATATCGATGCATCCACTTCCATTTTGTCGTCGGCTAGATAGTCGGTAGGACATTGTTGATGTGCTATACGCAATTCTATTATCCTTATCAATTCATCAGTGAGGGCCAATTTCTCCGTAGCCCACTTTAAGACTTGACTCTTTTTGCGTGGCATACGTTCTTTGTAAAAGAATATACAAAAATCTAAATTTTCACCAGCTTCGCGTGTCACTTTAATGCCGGGCGCATTTGTGCTCAGTGACAACGAAAAGCGATTGGCCAATTCGGAGACTTTGCCTATGTAATTGCCCATTTGTAAACTTTTTTTTTAAACTTTTAATATAATTTTAATAAGCGAGATCCTCACAGCTTGGCTCTGAATGCGCAAATAAATGATCTGTTGAAAATGTTGTCAATTTTATATACGTAAGTACTTCTGCTTGAAATTATGTTTAATGCCAATTTATTGCTAAATTTCGCAGCCATTTTAAATTCTTTGTTTAAAACCGCCATAAAATTTCAATATTAATGTTATGGTTAACTACCTGCGAATTTATTTCGCGTTTGTCAGGTAAAACCGAACATGGAAAAACCAAGCCGCATTTCCATAAACAGCGTATGGAATGCGGCTTGGTTTTTTCATGTTCGGTTTTACCTGGCAAACGCGAAGTAAATTCGCATATGGATGTACATATGTGTGTATGTAGGATATTCGCAGAAAATCTTAATTATGGTCTGAGGGCAATGAGAACAACTACAAACATATGATGATACACCAATACCTCATTTTGCGTCGGGGTTACGTTCCAAAAAAAACACAACGCAAAGTGAATTAAAATTTTCTATAGCAAACCATGTAAAGAACGAAGAACGGTTCCAGGATTACGAAAATACTAATTCGTCGGGTTTCTTTCACAAAAAATTGGTCCAATGTTTGCTGAACAGTTTTTTTTTTCAACGTAAATTAAATTTCCTTGTAGCAAATGTCTGTATTGCTACCACTAGCATTATCGTTGGATAATGATTTACTTTTTATGTCATCTTATTTTTTGTTAGCATAATGCCGTATTAGTATGATTTCTGGATTACAATTTCTGGGCCGATTTTTGAAAATCCAGCAGTTTTTTGGCATACATATAAATGTCCCGTGTAAAATTTTGGATCGGTATCATTATTTATATGGTGAATATGGTCAAATATGAACGAAATTTACAAATTTCTGTAGAATGATTTTTGTGTATATGCAAATGATCTTTGCAAAATGTTGAGCCGATACCGATATTTATAAGATATTTGTATATAAAGATGACTTTTTCGGATGCGGGATTAATGGCGGGAGATATGACCAATTATGGAGCGACCATAATAATATTTAGTACAACAATTTATATATCTATAAGAATTATTTGTGTCGAATTTTAACCTGGTAACTATATTTGTACCAGATTTATACGTATTTAAGTGAATTTTAGATGTGTACTGTATATGGGGCATATGGTCAAACATGGACCGAACGAAATAAACTTTCGTTTTGCGATTTCTTTTTATATGCCACTTATTTTTGCCGAATTTTTTATTAATATTCCAATTTTATAGGCATTTATCATTAAGCCATATTTCGGAAACATATTTGTATTAGAAATAATGGACCGATACTTACTATTTTTCTCACAGAATCTTATTTTGTCATAGAAATAACGTGTACCAAATTTCATGGCAATATATCCCATGAAATGCTTAAGAAAAATGCTTAAAAATATAAAATTTTAATGGAGGGTGCTTTACATATTGGTCCATAACTCTGGTTCTACTATACCGATTTTGCTGATTTTGAATACCAAACTGCTTTGGAGAATTATAAACGGTTTTTTGTAAACTGTGTTGATTTTAGTTGTGTATTTTGGACGTGTTTTACACTCAATCGACTTAGAATTTCATAAGGATCATATACTTTGTTGGGTCTCAGATTAATATTTCTCAGTGTTACACACGGAATGACAAACTTACTATACTATACCACGTATGGTGGTGGAGGGTATAAAAAGAACACATTAAGGGGAATGCACATTTTAAGATCATTTGTCTATAAAGAAATTTAATTATAAAAATATTTTAAATTTGTCTATCAAAATTGTTTTATAATTTCTTTTTAAAATAACTAATGCATTTAATAACTCATCTTACATCGACTTGTTATTTTACTGGCAAAGTTTCCGTCATTCGCGTTATAAAGATTTGAGATTATCCGGTTTGCATTTGCTTCAATTGTATTTTTGGTTTTAGAGTCATTAATCAATGACATCAATATCGTTCTTTAACTTTCCATATTTTTGAAATGATATACTTATATGTACATATATATGTAGATAATAGCTGTTCATAAAGAATGTTAATATACCTACTTAAACCTAAATAGAGTTTAAAACGTCTACTAATATTTGATGAGGGCAATAATTCCACTTTTTAAGTTTTTATTATTAGAGAAAAATTCTTATTATTTCGGCTTGAGTTCATTTATAATTAATAATTAGAAGAATAATGAGTATTGCACAATGGTTTTTTTTTCGTTTATTTTTTTCCGTTAAGTATTTTAAAATTTTGTTGATTTTTAATTTTTAAACACCCTAGTTAGATAAAAACATATTTAACTTTAACATGTGGAGCAACACTATTCTGTTTGCGTGCTGTTAAAGTCAGCTGATTATGTACCAGACGTTTTGTGTGAAATTGGCGGGGAAAATTTTGCAACTTTGATTGTTTGTTCTGGCGAAAGTTTCACAAAAGTGAAAAGGATTAATAATAATATGAAAAACGATTGTCCAGGTATGTAAAACTATAGTTTATTAATGTTTGTGTCGTTTTATGTGTTTTTGTCCAATTGTACCGTGTTTTGTTTATGTGTATTTTTAGAATGAGCTTAACAAGTGTAGTTGTGTTTCGTGGATCAGTACTTTTGCATGGCAAAGCGTTGCAAAAAGTTGTTAATGAGAAGTTATTAACCAAAGTGTGCAGATTAATAAGAAACTAATCTTTTTTGTCCGAATCCACACGTTTTTGAAAAAATCAAATTTTTCTAGTACTATATGTGTTTAGTCGTGCTGAGCTGGTTGACATTTGAAGCAACAACAATTGCTCAGGAGACGCCGTACAACAGCACATATTAGAAAGCATTGCTCAAAAGCATTTAAATAACGAGAACATTAAGTCAATAAATGAAAAAGTGAAAGCCTTCATCAATTATATAAATAAACACTTGCCGAAGTGGAAAGATTTAAGGGAAATCACTCAAAATGGCTTTCCAATAGCATATTTATAGAAATCACTGGTCACAAAAACATCCTCTAAATATTTGACATGAATTTACATTCACTTGGTAATGAAAAAATAATTTTGGGATTTCCCATTTTTGCAATGAATTTACATTCACTTGTTGTTTTGTAATGTTGAAAATTATTTTGGGATTCCCCGTTTTTATTTTTGTCGTGAAGAAGCACAGATACGTGCAGTACTTCTTTCAGTTTGAAAGTTTCTTTGAATAGTCCGGTAGTGTTTTTGTTACGAAATGGCGCAGTTGAACGAAGAAGAGATACGTGAAATTCTCAATGAAGAAAGTGAATCTGATATTTCCGATTCGGAGACGGATTTAATTTCGGACTGTTCATCTGAAACAGAAAGTGAACAGGAAACCATCTCAGTTGGAGCTAGCTCTGTTGATCGTCTTTTTATTGCTAAAAACAACATGGAATGGAGAGCGACTCCATTACCTCAGTCTATTAGAACTGGGGCTGAGAATATTATCAAAACACAAGCAGGCCTACCTCGATTTGGAGTGTCTAGATGCGATGACATGCTGTCTGCATGTCGTATTGGACTTGACAGAAGCTTTGAAAAGCAAAATATAACAGGCGAGAATTTCTTTTCCACATTTGAGCTGGCAAAAAAACTTTATGAAAGAAAGCTACCATATGTGGGAACCGTGCGCAAAAATAAAACTTTCATTCCTCCAAAAGTACTAACTCTCAAAAAACTCCCTTTGTACACGCCTACATTTGCATTCAATAATATTGCGACATTAGTATCATACATAAGTCATAAAAACAAAGCAGCGATATTGATTAGTACAATGCACAAAGGTGATGCAGTTGATGAAATTGGATCTAAGAAAAAACCAGAGATTGTTTCTTATTACAATTCGACAAAAGGTATGCTAGTTTTTGATCACCTATAATTTCTAATGGTTTGTTTCTTTTAGGTGGTGTGGATACTGCTGATCAAATGATTGGCTCCTACTGCACAAAACGCAAAACAAATCGATGGCCAACCGTTGTATTTGCAAACATACTTGACATATCCGCTTTGAATACGTACATACTATTTTCTGAAATGGATGGTTCATGGGCTCCAACTGATCGGAATCGAAAGAGGCCAGAGTTTTTGCGGCAACTAGCACTTTTTTTTAGCTAAGGCTCATATGATGAAACGGACTAGATTACCTCAACAAGGGTTCTCAGCACAATTATTGACAGAAATTCGTACAACATGCACAGTTTCAGAGGCTTCCTCAAGTAATCCAACTTCTCATTCAAGGACTCGAAAGCGTGGAATTTGTAGTTGCTGCAAGTCGAAGTCTGATATAAAATGTTCCATTTGCAGCAACTTTATTTGCAAAACTAACCGAAAAACATTGCGCTTATCTTGCAATGAAAAATATATTCAAACCAACTAATAAATTCTTATTTTTTTGAAAAAAATCTATAAAAATGTACTATGGACCAAATGGTCCTCTAACCTAAGATTCGTCATTTTGTATTTTTATCAGTCCTGAATAAAGTTAGAAAATTTAATTTTCGCACATAACATTGTTTTATTAAAAGATCCCATTAGCAGAAAAATTTAGTCAGTATATATCACCGTTCCAAAGTTACAAGGGAATACTGAAAAAATTTGGACCAAATGGCCCTAACCTAACAGCAGGGTTAACTTTAACATGTGGAGCAACACTATTCTGTTTGCGTGCTGTTAAAGTCAGCTGATTATGTACCAGACGTTTTGTGTGAAATTGGCGGGGAAAATTTTGCAACTTTGATTGTTTGTTCTGGCGAAAGTTTCACAAAAGTGAAATAGATTAATAATAATATGAAAAACGATTGTCCAGGTATGTAAAACTATAGTTTATTAATGTTTGTGTCGTTTTATGTGTTTTTGTCCAATTGTACCGTGTTTTGTTTATGTGTATTTTTAGAATGAGCTTAACAAGTGTAGTTGTGTTTCGTGGATCAGTACTTTTGCATGGCAAAGCGTTGCAAAAAGTTGTTAATGAGAAGTTATTAACCAAAGTGTGCAGATTAATAAGAAACTAATCTTTTTTGTCCGAATCCACACGTTTTTGAAAAAATCAAATTTTTCTAGTACTATATGTGTTTAGTCGTGCTGAGCTGGTTGACATTTGAAGCAACAACAATTGCTCAGGAGACGCCGTACAACAGCACATATTAGAAAGCATTGCTCAAAAGCATTTAAATAACGAGAACATTAAGTCAATAAATGAAAAAGTGAAAGCCTTCATCAATTATATAAATAAACACTTGCCGAAGTGGAAAGATTTAAGGGAAATCACTCAAAATGGCTTTCCAATAGCATATTTATAGAAATCACTGGTCACCGCGAAATTCTCAGAGGAGAATAACAACTTATCTAACTTACTCATACATGCTGCCACAATAGGAGATGAATACTGAAATTTGGATTTGTATAATTATTATGTTTTTCTTTTCATCAAATATAACGGGTGGTTAAATTTCAAGGGCCGATGTTGATTTTGAATAAAACACAAACTATTTAGGAAATTATTGTAATTTTATTTTATTATGATATATTGGTATTACTCAATTATGTATGGAATAAAATATCGGCCAATGGGCGTCGCGACCACGGCGGCACACCTCCATCCGATGGTCCAAATTTTCGATGACCCTGAGGCATAATGGAGGTTCTATGCCGTTAATGTGCCGAATTATCTCATCCTTTAGCTCTTGAATTGTTGCTGGCTTATCGACGTACACCTTTTCTTTCAAATAACCCCAAAGAAAAAAGTCCAACGGTGTCAAATCACATGATCTTGGCGGCCAATTGACATCGCCATTACGTGAGATAACACGGCCATTGAATTTGTTGCGCAAAAGAGCCATTGTTTCGTTAGCTGTGTGGCAAGTGGCACCGTCCTGCTGAAACCACATATCGTCCACATCCATATCTTCCAATTCGGGCCATAAAAAGTTCGTTATCATCTCACGATAGCTAACACCATTCACAGTAACTGCCTGACCAGCCTCATTTTGGAAAAAATACGGCCCGATGATGCCGCCAGCCCATAAACTGCACCAAACAGTCACTCTTTGTGGGTGCATTGGTTTTTCGACAATCACTCTTGGATTCTCATTCGCCCAAATGCGGCAATTCTGTTTATTGACGAATCCACTGAGGTGAAAATGTGCCTCATCACTGAAGATGATTTTCTTCGAAAATTGATCATCCACTGTTGCCATTTCTTGCCACCATTCTGCCCATTCACGACATTTGGAATGGTCAAGAGGCTTTAGTTCTTGAGCCAATTGCACCTTGTAAGCGTGTAAATGCAAGTCTTTATGCATAATGTTCATCAACGACGAGCGTGAGAGGTGCAATTGTTGGGCACGACGACGAGTTGAGGTGGACGGCTCTTCAGCCACACTATCGCGAACAGCAGCAATATTTTCTGCTGTACGAGCTGCACGAGCATGCACTGGTGTTCTCACATCTTCTACAGACCCGGTTTGCTCGAATTTTTCCACGATTTTTGCGATTGTACGCACATTTGGACGATCAAATTGACCAAAAAAATCACGAAGTGCACGATATGCATTTTGATTTCATAATAAGTCTGGATAACTTTAACACGTTGTTGGATTGTGAAATAGAGAAATGCCAAATAAAATTCGGAAAAAGCTTGGCGCTTAGGTGTGGTTCACATTCAACATCGGCCCTTACAATTTAACCACCGTTTATAATAGAAAATTTAAAAAATAATATTTTTAATGGAAACGTCAAAAACCTAGTTGCATGTTGGCCAGATTGGCTACATAGCAGCTATATGAAATAGTGCACCAAATCATATGAAACTTGGTAGGTCATCTTGGGAGCATAAACAATGTATACAAACCATATTTCAATTCAATAGCTTCATAAACAAAAAAGTTGAGGCAAGTCGGCCAGATCGGCTACATAGCAGCTATATGAAATAGTGCGCCAAAGCATATGAAAAGCCTTATATGGGTGCTACGACTAATTATGGACCAATCATCATAAAATTCTACCATGGTACGAAACATATTTGTGTTCAATATTATTTGGATACCAACATTTTTAAAAGAGTTATGCTCCTTTAAGTGATTTTCGGAAGTGGGCCTTATATGGGAGCTACGACTAATTATCGACCGATCTTCACGAAATTTGTAAATGTTATTTAGCTTCATTTATTACTCATATGTGGTAAAATTTGTTTGCAAAATTCAAAGTTTTATGACCAGTAAACCCCAATTTCGGGAGGACATTTGTATGGGAGACAGGTGAAATAATGGACCGATTTCCACCAGTTTAAGTCCCATCCATCCTTGGGCTGAAAATATATCACATACAAAATTTTATCGAAATATATTTTAAAATTGCGACCTGTACTCTGCGCACAAGCTTTACATGGACAGCCAGCCAGCCAGACGGACGGACGGACATCGTTAAATCGCTTCAGAAAGTGATTCTGAGTCGATCGGTATACTTTAAGGTGGGTGTTGGAGCAATATTTCTGGGCGTTACAAACATTAGCACAAATCCAATATACCCTCCCCACTATTGTGGTGTAGGGTAAAATAAATAGAAGACAAAATAAACAGAATTTTCATTATGTTCTTGCGAAAAACGAAAAAAAAAAATTAAAAATAAGGCAAAGTAAACAAAATATTCATTAATATTTTTGCGAATAAAAAACAAAAAGCTTGCAGGACCAGATATCCAACTGGATTTAAAAAAAACGGAAATTTAGCTAGGCGAGATTTCCCTTTAATTTCAATATCTTGGAAACGCATTTGAAGATCAGTTAGCATTTTAACACTTACAAGGTCACTGTGATATAAAGAAAGTTAAGTTTTCTTATGACTAAATAAGCCTCTTTATAAGAAGTTAACTTGTCTTCAATTTCATTTTCTAGCTCATCGCTCATCAGACGAGCTTTCCATCATTTCTTCGGAAGCTATTAACATTTCAGTACTAATGCTTTCCACATCTTCATCATTAATAACACACAGTTATTATCTAAATTGACATGTATAATCTTGGACTTCAACTTGTAAATGGCTCTGAACTCGATTAACGATATCGGAGAACTGAGTAAGCGCTGATAGTGGAAGCTCATCTACTGCAGTCCAACAGCCATCATAATTTGGGATATGATTTTCTCTAAAACCAGCTTTTCTCAAGCAATTTTTCACTATGAAACTGTCCGGTTATGGGGAAATAAAATGTCATACATCGTGGAAAAAAGTGTCCGCGTTCTGTTATGGGAGGGTTGTCCGCTTAAGAGGGAAATAATTTTAATGTCCCTTACAATTTTTTTGGTACTGAAAAAAAATGTCCTGTCTTCGAATTTCACCAAAAAGACTATGAAAAGTACACAGATTAACAAATTTGTATTTTTTTTTTCTTGTTCGCAAAATACAATGAATAATTTGAATGTCGAGTTATTACAAACGAAACAATCAAAAGTATGTAACTGTCAATATTTAAGTTAGTTTTGTTAAAGCACGACTTTGACAATTTTCTAGTAGTACGATTAAGTTTAAGCCATTATTTGTGTTGCAAGATCCATTAATCTTCAATAAAAAAAAACAAAACACCAATGCTTTTTAATATTGTTTTTATTAATTCCATATTTAATATAAGTATGATTTGAATAAATTACATTAATTTAATACCAATAAATACGATCTTTCAAAAGCATTTTTTTTACAAATTTAGCGCGGCTTGCGTTTGTTTTTGCTAACAGTTTTGAAGAATCCGACATGTCCAACTCATCTTCGTTAGGATTCCATTTTTTTTTGGTTGTAATTTTTCGGCAGTAGTTTTGGACGCATCAAACGTTTACCGTTTTTGGGTTTTTGAGATTTTGGTTTATTTGTTAGAGACAAGTTACCAATAAGTTCCATCAGTTCTGTGCGGTATTTATACATTGAAGACAATTGCGTATATATCGATGCATCCACTTCCATTTTGTCGTCGGCTAGATAGTCGGTAGGACATTGTTGATGTGCTATACGCAATTCTATTATCCTTATCAATTCATCAGTGAGGGCCAATTTCTCCGTAGCCCACTTTAAGACTTGACTCTTTTTGCGTGGCATACGTTCTTTGTAAAAGAATATACAAAAATCTAAATTTTCACCAGCTTCGCGTGTCACTTTAATGCCGGGCGCATTTGTGCTCAGTGACAACGAAAAGCGATTGGCCAATTCGGAGACTTTGCCTATGTAATTGCCCATTTGTAAACTTTTTTTTTAAACTTTTAATATAATTTTAATAAGCGAGATCCTCACAGCTTGGCTCTGAATGCGCAAATAAATGATCTGTTGAAAATGTTGTCAATTTTATATACGTAAGTACTTCTGCTTGAAATTATGTTTAATGCCAATTTATTGCTAAATTTCGCAGCCATTTTAAATTCTTTGTTTAAAACCGCCATAAAATTTCAATATTAATGTTATGGTTAACTACCTGCGAATTTATTTCGCGTTTGTCAGGTAAAACCGAACATGGAAAAACCAAGCCGCATTTCCATAAACAGCGTATGGAATGCGGCTTGGTTTTTTCATGTTCGGTTTTACCTGGCAAACGCGAAGTAAATTCGCATATGGATGTACATATGTGTGTATGTAGGATATTCGCAGAAAATCTTAATTATGGTCTGAGGGCAATGAGAACAACTACAAACATATGATGATACACCAATACCTCATTTTGCGTCGGGGTTACGTTCCAAAAAAAACACAACGCAAAGTGAATTAAAATTTTCTATAGCAAACCATGTAAAGAACGAAGAACGGTTCCAGGATTACGAAAATACTAATTCGTCGGGTTTCTTTCACAAAAAATTGGTCCAATGTTTGCTGAACAGTTTTTTTTTTCAACGTAAATTAAATTTCCTTGTAGCAAATGTCTGTATTGCTACCACTAGCATTATCGTTGGATAATGATTTACTTTTTATGTCATCTTATTTTTTGTTAGCATAATGCCGTATTAGTATGATTTCTGGATTACAATTTCTGGGCCGATTTTTGAAAATCCAGCAGTTTTTTGGCATACATATAAATGTCCCGTGTAAAATTTTGGATCGGTATCATTATTTATATGGTGAATATGGTCAAATATGAACGAAATTTACAAATTTCTGTAGAATGATTTTTGTGTATATGCAAATGATCTTTGCAAAATGTTGAGCCGATACCGATATTTATAAGATATTTGTATATAAAGATGACTTTTTCGGATGCGGGATTAATGGCGGGAGATATGACCAATTATGGAGCGACCATAATAATATTTAGTACAACAATTTATATATCTATAAGAATTATTTGTGTCGAATTTTAACCTGGTAACTATATTTGTACCAGATTTATACGTATTTAAGTGAATTTTAGATGTGTACTGTATATGGGGCATATGGTCAAACATGGACCGAACGAAATAAACTTTCGTTTTGCGATTTCTTTTTATATGCCACTTATTTTTGCCGAATTTTTTATTAATATTCCAATTTTATAGGCATTTATCATTAAGCCATATTTCGGAAACATATTTGTATTAGAAATAATGGACCGATACTTACTATTTTTCTCACAGAATCTTATTTTGTCATAGAAATAACGTGTACCAAATTTCATGGCAATATATCCCATGAAATGCTTAAGAAAAATGCTTAAAAATATAAAATTTTAATGGAGGGTGCTTTACATATTGGTCCATAACTCTGGTTCTACTATACCGATTTTGCTGATTTTGAATACCAAACTGCTTTGGAGAATTATAAACGGTTTTTTGTAAACTGTGTTGATTTTAGTTGTGTATTTTGGACGTGTTTTACACTCAATCGACTTAGAATTTCATAAGGATCATATACTTTGTTGGGTCTCAGATTAATATTTCTCAGTGTTACACACGGAATGACAAACTTACTATACTATACCACGTATGGTGGTGGAGGGTATAAAAAGAACACATTAAGGGGAATGCACATTTTAAGATCATTTGTCTATAAAGAAATTTAATTATAAAAATATTTTAAATTTGTCTATCAAAATTGTTTTATAATTTCTTTTTAAAATAACTAATGCATTTAATAACTCATCTTACATCGACTTGTTATTTTACTGGCAAAGTTTCCGTCATTCGCGTTATAAAGATTTGAGATTATCCGGTTTGCATTTGCTTCAATTGTATTTTTGGTTTTAGAGTCATTAATCAATGACATCAATATCGTTCTTTAACTTTCCATATTTTTGAAATGATATACTTATATGTACATATATATGTAGATAATAGCTGTTCATAAAGAATGTTAATATACCTACTTAAACCTAAATAGAGTTTAAAACGTCTACTAATATTTGATGAGGGCAATAATTCCACTTTTTAAGTTTTTATTATTAGAGAAAAATTCTTATTATTTCGGCTTGAGTTCATTTATAATTAATAATTAGAAGAATAATGAGTATTGCACAATGGTTTTTTTTTCGTTTATTTTTTTCCGTTAAGTATTTTAAAATTTTGTTGATTTTTAATTTTTAAACACCCTAGTTAGATAAAAACATATTTAACTTTAACATGTGGAGCAACACTATTCTGTTTGCGTGCTGTTAAAGTCAGCTGATTATGTACCAGACGTTTTGTGTGAAATTGGCGGGGAAAATTTTGCAACTTTGATTGTTTGTTCTGGCGAAAGTTTCACAAAAGTGAAATAGATTAATAATAATATGAAAAACGATTGTCCAGGTATGTAAAACTATAGTTTATTAATGTTTGTGTCGTTTTATGTGTTTTTGTCCAATTGTACCGTGTTTTGTTTATGTGTATTTTTAGAATGAGCTTAACAAGTGTAGTTGTGTTTCGTGGATCAGTACTTTTGCATGGCAAAGCGTTGCAAAAAGTTGTTAATGAGAAGTTATTAACCAAAGTGTGCAGATTAATAAGAAACTAATCTTTTTTGTCCGAATCCACACGTTTTTGAAAAAATCAAATTTTTCTAGTACTATATGTGTTTAGTCGTGCTGAGCTGGTTGACATTTGAAGCAACAACAATTGCTCAGGAGACGCCGTACAACAGCACATATTAGAAAGCATTGCTCAAAAGCATTTAAATAACGAGAACATTAAGTCAATAAATGAAAAAGTGAAAGCCTTCATCAATTATATAAATAAACACTTGCCGAAGTGGAAAGATTTAAGGGAAATCACTCAAAATGGCTTTCCAATAGCATATTTATAGAAATCACTGGTCACCGCGAAATTCTCAGAGCTGCCACAATAGGAGATGAATACTGAAATTTGAATTTGTATAATTATTATGTTTTTCTTTTCATCAAATATAACGGGTGGTTAAATTTCAAGGGCCGATGTTGATTTTGAATAAAACACCAACTATTTAGGAAATTATTGTAATTTTATTTTATTATGATATATTGGTATTACTCAATTATGTATGGAATAAAATATCGGCCAATGGGCGTCGCGACCACGGCGGCACACCTCCATCCGATGGTCAAAATTTTCGATGACCCTGAGGCATAATGGAGGTTCTATGCCGTTAATGTGCCGAATTATCTCATCCTTTAGCTCTTGAATTGTTGCTGGCTTATCGACGTACACCTTTTCTTTCAAATAACCCCAAAGAAAAAAGTCCAACGGTGTCAAATCACATGATCTTGGCGGCCAATTGACATCGCCATTACGTGAGATAACACGGCCATTGAATTTGTTGCGCAAAAGAGCCATTGTTTCGTTAGGTGTGGGGCAAGTGGCACCGTCCTGCTGAAACCACATATCGTCCACATCCATATCTTCCAATTCGGGCCATAAAAAGTTCGTTATCATCTCACGATAGCTAACACCATTCACAGTAACTGCCTGACCGGCCTCATTTTGGAAAAAATACGGCCCGATGATGCCGCCAGCCCATAAACCGCACCAAACAGTCACTCTTTGTGGGTGCATTGGTTTTTCGACAATCACTCTTGGATTCTCATTCGCCCAAATGCGGCAATTCTGTTTATTGACGAATCCACTGAGGTGAAAATGTGCCTCATCACTGAAGATGATTTTCTTCGAAAATTGATCATCCACTGTTGCCATTTCTTGCCACCATTCTGCCCATTCACGACGTTTGGAATGGTCAAGAGGCTTTAGTTCTTGAGCCAATTGCACCTTGTAAGCGTGTAAATGCAAGTCTTTATGCATAATGTTCATCAACGACGAGCGTGAGAGGTGCAATTGTTGGGCACGACGACGAGTTGAGGTGGACGGCTCTTCAGCCACACTATCGCGAACAGCAGCAATATTTTCTGCTGTACGAGCTGCACGAGCATGCACTGGTGTTCTCACATCTTCTACAGACCCGGTTTGCTCGAATTTTTCCACGATTTTTGCGATTGTACGCACATTTGGACGATCAAATTGACCAAAAAAATCACGAAGTGCACGATATGCATTTTGATTTCATAATAAGTCTGGATAACTTTAACACGTTGTTGGATTGTGAAATAGAGAAATGCCAAATAAAATTCGGAAAAAGC
This sequence comes from Bellardia bayeri, assembly GCA_950370525.1. NCBI lineage: Eukaryota > Metazoa > Arthropoda > Insecta > Diptera > Calliphoridae > Bellardia > Bellardia bayeri. The sequence goes on along the minus strand of OX493265.1, from coordinate 53,801,940 downwards.
TTGGCGCTTAGGTGTGGTTCACATTCAACATCGGCCCTTACAATTTAACCACCGTTTATAATAGAAAATTTAAAAAATAATATTTTTAATGGAAACGTCAAAAACCTAGTTGCATGTTGGCCAGATTGGCTACATAGCAGCTATATGAAATAGTGCACCAAATCATATGAAACTTGGTAGGTCATCTTGGGAGCATAAACAATGTATACAAACCATATTTCAATTCAATAGCTTCATAAACAAAAAAGTTGAGGCAAGTCGGCCAGATCGGCTACATAGCAGCTATATGAAATAGTGCGCCAAAGCATATGAAAAGCCTTATATGGGTGCTACGACTAATTATGGACCAATCATCATAAAATTCTACCATGGTACGAAACATATTTGTGTTCAATATTATTTGGATACCAACATTTTTAAAAGAGTTATGCTCTTTTAAGTGATTTTCGGAAGTGGGCCTTATATGAGAGCTACGACTAATTATGGACCGATCGTCATAAAATTCTACCATATTAGAGAGGTAGGAACATATTTGTGTTCAATATTATTTCGATACCAACATTTTTAAAAGAGTTATGCTCTTTTAAGTGATTTTTGGAAGTGGGCCTTATATGGGTGCTACGACTAATTATGGACCAATCATCATAAAATTCTACCATGGTACGAAACATATTTGTGTTCAATATTATTTGGATACCAACATTTTTAAAAGAGTTATGCTCTTTTAAGTGATTTTCGGAAGTGGGCCTTATATGGGAGCTACGACTAATTATGGACCGATCTTCACGAAATTTGTAAATGTTATTTAGCTTCATTTATTACTCATATGTGGTAAAATTTGTTTGCAAAATTCAAAGTTTTATGACCAGTAAACCCCAATTTCGATAGGACATTTGTATGGGAGACAGGTGAAATAATGGACCGATTTCCACCAGTTTAAGTCCCATCTGAAAATATATCACATACAAAATTTTATCGAAATATATTTTAAAATTGCGACCTGTACTCTGCGCACAAGCTTTACTTGGACAGCCAGCCAGACGGACGGACGGACATCGTTAAATCGCTTCAGAAAGTGATTCTGAGTCGATCGGTATACTTTAAGGTGGGTGTTGGAGCAATATTTCTGGGCGTTACAAACATTAGCACAAATCCAATATACCCTCCCCACTATTGTGGTGTAGGGTAAAATAAATAGAAGACAAAATAAACAGAATTTTCATTATGTTCTTGCGAAAAACGAAAAAAAAAATTAAAAATAAGGCAAAGTAAACAAAATATTCATTAATATTTTTGCGAATAAAAAACAAAAAGCTTGCAGGACCAGATATCCAACTGGATTTAAAAAAAACGGAAATTTAGCTAGGCGAGATTTCCCTTTAATTTCAATATCTTGGAAACGCATTTGAAGATCAGTTAGCATTTTAACACTTACAAGGTCACTGTGATATAAAGAAAGTTAAGTTTTCTTATGACTAAATAAGCCTCTTTATAAGAAGTTAACTTGTCTTCAATTTCATTTTCTAGCTCATCTTTAGACGAGCTTTCCATCATTTCTTCGGAAGCTATTAACATTTCAGTACTAATGCTTTCCACATCTTCATCATTAATAACACACAGTTATTATCTAAATTGACATGTATAATCTTCGACTTCAACTTGTAAATGGCTCTGAACTCGATTAACGATATCGGAGAACTGAGTAAGCGCTGATAGTGGAAGCTCATCTACTGCAGTCCAACAGCCATCATAATTTGGGATATGATTTTCTCTAAAACCAGCTTTTCTCAAGCAATTTTTCACTATGAAACTGTCCGGTTATGGGGAAATAAAATGTCATACATCGTGGAAAAAAGTGTCCGCGTTCTGTTATGGGAGGGTTGTCCGCTTAAGAGGGAAATAATTATGTCCCTTACAATTTTTTTGGTACTGAAAAAATGTCCTGTACACAGATTAACAAATTTGTATTTTTTTTTTCTTGTTCGCAAAATACAATGAATAATTTGAATGTCGAGTTATTACAAACGAAACAATCAAAAGTATGTAACTGTCAATATTTAAGTTAGTTTTGTTAAAGCACGACTTTGACAATTTTCTAGTAGTACGATTAAGTTTAAGCCATTATTTGTGTTGCAAGATCCATTAATCTTCAATAAAAAAAAACAAAACACCAATGCTTTTTAATATTGTTTTTATTAATTCCATATTTAATATAAGTATGATTTGAATAAATTACATTAATTTAATACCAATAAATACGATCTTTCAAAAGCATTTTTTTTACAAATTTAGCGCGGCTTGCGTTTGTTTTTGCTAACAGTTTTGAAGAATCCGACATGTCCAACTCATCTTCGTTAGGATTCCATTTTTTTTTGGTTGTAATTTTTCGGCAGTAGTTTTGGACGCATCAAACGTTTACCGTTTTTGGGTTTTTGAGATTTTGGTTTATTTGTTAGAGACAAGTTACCAATAAGTTCCATCAGTTCTGTGCGGTATTTATACATTGAAGACAATTGCGTATATATCGATGCATCCACTTCCATTTTGTCGTCGGCTAGATAGTCGGTAGGACATTGTTGATGTGCTATACGCAATTCTATTATCCTTATCAATTCATCAGTGAGGGCCAATTTCTCCGTAGCCCACTTTAAGACTTGACTCTTTTTGCGTGGCATACGTTCTTTGTAAAAGAATATACAAAAATCTAAATTTTCACCAGCTTCGCGTGTCACTTCAATGCCGGGCGCATTTGTGCTCAGTGACAACGAAAAGCGATTGGCCAATTCGGAGACTTTGCCTATGTAATTGCCCATTTGTAAACTTTTTTTTTAATTTTTAAACTTTTAATATAATTTTAATAAGCGAGATCCTCACAGCTTGGCTCTGAATGCGCAAATAAATGATCTGTTGAAAATGTTGTCAATTTTATATACGTAAGTACTTCTGCTTGAAATTATGTTTAATGCCAATTTATTGCTAAATTTCGCAGCCATTTTAAATTCTTTGTTTAAAACCGACATAAAATTTCAATATTAATGTTATGTTATGTTTAACTACCTGCGAATTTATTTCGCGTTTGTCAGGTAAAACCGAACATGGAAAAACCAAGCCGCATTTCCATACGCTGTTTACTTTAAAACACTAATACATACATATGTATGTATGTACATGTGTGTATGTAGGATATTCACAGAAAATCTTAATTATGGTCTGAGGGCAATGAGAACAACTACAAACATATGATGATACACCAATACCTCATTTTGCGTCGGGGTTACGTTCCAAAAAAAAACACAACGCAAAGTGAATAAAATTTTCTATAGCAAACCATGTAAAGAACGAAGAACGGTTCCAGGATTACGAAAATACTAATTCGTCGGTTTTCTTTCACAAAGAATTGGTCCAATTTTTGCTGAACAGTTTTTTTATTTTTCAACGTAAATTACATTTCCTTGTAGCAAATGTCTGTATTGCTTCCACTAGCATTATCGTTGGATAATGATTTACTTTTTATGTCATCTTATTTTTTGTTAGCATAATGCCGTATTAGTATGATTTCTGGATTACAATTTCTGGGCCGATTTTTCAAAATCCAGCAGTTTTTTGGCATACATATAAATGTCCCGTGTAAAATTTTGGATCGGTATCATTATTTATATGGTGAATATGGTCAAATATGAACGAAATTTACAAATTTCTGTAGAATGATTTTTGTGTATATGCAAATGATCTTTGCAAAATGTTGAGCCGATACCGATATTTGTATATAAAGATGACTTTTTCGGATGCGGGATTAATGGCGGGAGATATGACAAATTATGGAGCGACCATAATAATATTTAGTACAACAATTTATATATCTATAAGAATTATTTGTGTCGAATTTTAACCTGGTACCAGATTTATACGTATTTAAGTGAATTTTAGATGTGTACTGTATATGGGGCATATGGTCAAACATGGACCGAACGAAATGGAGATCGTCGTGGATATATTAGCATTGGCCGACAAGAGGTAAATTATACAAGTCCATCGAAAAGATCATTCCTTAAGGAGTGCATACGTCAAATCTACATTATGAATGCCACTAATTTCACTTCCTGCTGAATACAATAAAATTGTCATCTGGCACAGACTGAATAATTTAATGAGGCCAGCAAGAATTACGGTTGAACAGGCTGCTATTCAAAAAGTCAAACGAAAAATTAAACTGCCAAATTCAAGTCCCCAGACGATCAAATTTCATTTGCCGTCAGATTTCTTTGATGGTCGGCTAAACAAAAAGTAAATAAAAATTAAAATAAAAGTAAACTAATTACACTCTTGTCCAATACTAATTAGCTGATTTCCAAATAATTCTAATTTTTTCTTTTTTATGGAGGCATCAAGACGCAGGAGCTTTTCTTCTTTTTCTGTTTTCCTTTTGTAAATTTCAAGACGTTACTCTTCTATTAGCTGTCTCCTTTTCTGATAATTAGATATATCTTTCAAATATCCCTTTATGGATTTGGAATAACTGCATCGTTCTTGTAGTACTGCAAATCGTCATTAACGTCTGGTTCTGTGGTGGAAGCTGTAGACATCACCCTTGTCGAAACAGTAGGTAAACCGTCATTAACGTTTGATTCTGTTATGGAAGTTAAAATTAAATTTTCCGAGCTAGCATTGTGTGTTCCTTGTTCAACTGGGTACGCCGGAACTTGCAATTCTTCTGCGAATCCTAACTCATCACCAGTCGGGTTTACCTGCTTTTCAAATTCTAATAAATTAGCCACAGCTTCTTCCAATGGAGAGAACAAAACCTGTTTATAAACTCCTCCTCCTGTTGCTCTACATTCTGCTTTATTGTTTACCAGCTTCTTTTTTACTTTGGACTTCAAGTCCTTCCACACCTTTAAGTTGTATTAAATAAATTTTTTAATAAAATTTAAACCATCACCGTCACGAGCTGGAGGTCCAAGCGGATTCAATTTTTCTGCAATTTCTCTCCAAAAGCTATTGAAATTTAAGGGTTTTATGCCCTTACGAAAACCCTTAGCATAAACAGGCGCCTTTTCCATTTCGGAAACTAAAGTTTCAAACTGTTGCATTGTTGTTATTTTCATTTTTAATTTATTTAAATTAGAGTCGTTTTAATCTCGGCACTTAAAATGGCGACGACAAAAAATAAATGTTCCTTTGTCGTTTTTATTATCGTTTCAAATTAGGTAATAACGTTTCAATTTCGATAATTGTCGATAACGCAACGGTGATGCCAAATTGTCGTTTTTTTGTCGTTTTAAAACTACAACGCCAACGATAATAGGGCCGAATATATCTTATAATTTACGAGATATTCGCATTTGAATATTAACAGCGTTATGCATAATAAAAAGTTGGTAACAGTTTATAAACTAGCTGCTAACTAGAATACAGATTTGACTTGGCACTTTCTTGGCAAAATGTTTATTCATAAACAATTTGCAAACGTCTGCTAACTTTAAAAAAAACAACTCTGAAAATGAATGATGCCACTACTAAAATTACTAGTTTTGTTTATATCATCCCTGAATTTGACATTTAAAGTTTGTTTTCCCTCCATAACAAAATAAAAATTTGCAAAGCGTTAAAAATATTTAATAGTTTAAAATGGGAGTGCTGGTATTAAATAAAATAAAAAAAATAGAAAAAAAAAACGTAAAGATCGGTAAATTGGCGACAGGATGAAAAAAGCTAAACAGCTGTTTATAAAAAGATGGCCAGTATTTGGTAACACGCTAACAAGTTTAGTAGTTTGTTAAACGTAGTTTGTTTGCACATTATAGTTAAACTCTATGCTAACTTCATGCCAATTTTTTATTATGCATAACGCTGTAAATTTTTAAAGTTTTGTAGTCACCTAGTCTGGTTTTTTGCTAATACCGGATTCAAACAATTTTATAAATCTAGTAAAAAATTAATTGTTAGAAAATCATCTCAAAGTTAAAAATTATATGCATTTTAAATTAATAAATGTTAAAAGAGTGAGTTTCCACCATTTTTTGGCATAAAAAGCTACTCATATTATTTTTACGATATAAAAAGACTTATAACGTGTATACCATACATACATACATACATACATACATACATACATATATTTTCGAAAAACTAACTGAAAAGCAAATATTTCCTATGAGAAAGATATTAAATAGCTTTGTTACCGAGGGGACCAGAGTCATTACAAATTTAGCTATTTTGTATGTAAAATTCGAATACAAATTGGCTATACCAATTTGCAGAATAATTAAGAACATATTGGGCCTTATAAAATCGATTATTATTTTTCGATTATGCGACTTAAAAATATTTGCCCTAAAGTTGAATTTTACATATAAAATAGCTCGGTAACAAAGATTTTTAATATTTTTTGCATAAAAAATATTTGTTTTGAAGTTTATGAAGCTTTATGACAAAAAAAAAACACGTATTTTCAAAAATTTCCTAAATTTTGGCAAAAAAAAAAAAACTATTGTGGTGTAGGGTATAAAAATCGGAATTACCAAAAGCCAGACTATAAGAGATATACAGTGTACTCTCTCTTAAGCGGACGCCTAAGGGACTGACGAATTTGTCCGCTTATGAGAAGTGGCCGTTTATGAGAGAAGCACAAAAAGAGTAATCAATAATCTGTAATATTGTACACTTTTATTTCCAAAACAAAAACATACATAAATACAAGTAAGAAAGTATAGTCGGTCAAGCCCGACCATATAATACCCTACACCCAGTATATCAATAAAACAGTTTTTCAGATATGTGCGCTATATGGGAGATATTACCTCTTATGGACCGATCATCAAAAATTTAGTGCCATGACTTCCGTGAATATAAATATTATGTGTGTTAAACCTTATCTCGATATAAATACGTTTAAAAGATTTATGGAGGTTAAAGTGAATTACGAAGAGGGTCTTATATGGGAGTTTTGACTATTTATGAACTGACTATTATAAAATTAGGTGTCATCCTATTTGTACATAAGAAACTCATTTTTGTTAAATTTTATTCGGAAGTGGGCCTTATATGAGAGCTACGACTAATTATCTACCATATTATATGTATATGTAAGGAACATATTTGTGTTCAATATTATTTCGATACCAACATTTTTAAAAGAGTTATTCTCTTTTAAGTGATTTTTGGAAGTGGGCCTTATATGAGAGCTACGACTAATTATGGACCGATCGTCATAAAATTCTACCATATTAGAGAGGTAGGAACATATTTGTGTTCAATATTATTTCGATACCAACATTTTTAAAAGAGTTATGCTCTTTTAAGTGATTTTTGGAAGTGGGCCTTATATGGGTGCTACGACTAATTATGGACCAATCATCATAAAATTCTACCATTGTACGAATCATATTTTTGTTCAATATTATTTGGATACCAACATTTTTAAAAGAGCCTTATATGGGAGCTACGACTAATTATGGACCGATCTTCACGAAATTTGTAAATGTTATTTAGCTTCATTTATTACTCATATGTGGTAAAATTTGTTTGCAAACTTGCATAATTCAAAGGTTTATCACCAGTAAACCCCAATTTCGGGAGGACATTTGTATGGGAGACAGGTGAAATAATGGATCGATTTCCACCAGTTTCAATCCCATCCATCCTTGGGCCAAAAAATATCACGTACAAAATTTTATCGAAATATATTTTAAAATTGCGACCTGTACTCTGCGCACAAGCTTTACATGGACAGCCAGCCAGTCAGCCAGACGGACGGACGGACATCGTTAAATCGCTTCAGAAAGTGATTCTGAGTCGATCGGTATACTTTAAGGTGGGTGTTGGAGCAATATTTCTGGGCGTTACAAACATTAGCACAAATCCAATATACCCTCCCCACTATTGTGGTGTAGGGTAAAATAAATAGAAGACAAAATAAACAGAATTTTCATTATGTTCTTGCGAAAAACGAAAAAAAAAATTAAAAATAAGGCAAAGTAAACAAAATATTCATTAATATTTTTGCGAATAAAAAACAAAAAGCTTGCAGGACCAGATATCCAACTGGATTTAAAAAAAACGGAAATTTAGCTAGGCGAGATTTCCCTTTAATTTCAATATCTTGGAAACGCATTTGAAGATCAGTTAGCATTTTAACACTTACAAGGTCACTGTGATATAAAGAAAGTTAAGTTTTCTTATGACTAAATAAGCCTCTTTATAAGAAGTTAACTTGTCTTCAATTTCATTTTCTAGCTCATCTTTAGACGAGCTTTCCATCATTTCTTCGGAAGCTATTAACATTTCAGTACTAATGCTTTCCACATCTTCATCATTAATAACACACAGTTATTATCTAAATTGACATGTATAATCTTCGACTTCAACTTGTAAATGGCTCTGAACTCGATTAACGATATCGGAGAACTGAGTAAGCGCTGATAGTGGAAGCTCATCTACTGCAGTCCAACAGCCATCATAATTTGGGATATGATTTTCTCTAAAACCAGCTTTTCTCAAGCAATTTTTCACTATGAAACTGTCCGGTTATGGGGAAATAAAATGTCATACATCGTGGAAAAAAGTGTCCGCGTTCTGTTATGGGAGGGTTGTCCGCTTAAGAGGGAAATAATTTTAATGTCCCTTACAATTTTTTTGGTACTGAAAAAAAATGTCCTGTATTTCGAATAGACTATGAAAGACACAGATTAACAAATTTGTATTTTTTTTTTCTTGTTCGCAAAATACAATGAATAATTTGAATGTCGAGTTATTACAAACGAAACAATCAAAAGTATGTAACTGTCAATATTTAAGTTAGTTTTGTTAAAGCACGACTTTGACAATTTTCTAGTAGTACGATTAAGTTTAAGCCATTATTTGTGTTGCAAGATCCATTAATCTTCAATAAAAAAAAACAAAACACCAATGCTTTTTAATATTGTTTTTATTAATTCCATATTTAATATAAGTATGATTTGAATAAATTACATTAATTTAATACCAATAAATACGATCTTTCAAAAGCATTTTTTTTACAAATTTAGCGCGGCTTGCGTTTGTTTTTGCTAACAGTTTTGAAGAATCCGACATGTCCAACTCATCTTCGTTAGGATTCCATTTTTTTTTGGTTGTAATTTTTCGGCAGTAGTTTTGGACGCATCAAACGTTTACCGTTTTTGGGTTTTTGAGATTTTGGTTTATTTGTTAGAGACAAGTTACCAATAAGTTCCATCAGTTCTGTGCGGTATTTATACATTGAAGACAATTGCGTATATATCGATGCATCCACTTCCATTTTGTCGTCGGCTAGATAGTCGGTAGGACATTGTTGATGTGCTATACGCAATTCTATTATCCTTATCAATTCATCAGTGAGGGCCAATTTCTCCGTAGCCCACTTTAAGACTTGACTCTTTTTGCGTGGCATACGTTCTTTGTAAAAGAATATACAAAAATCTAAATTTTCACCAGCTTCGCGTGTCACTTCAATGCCGGGCGCATTTGTGCTCAGTGACAACGAAAAGCGATTGGCCAATTCGGAGACTTTGCCTATGTAATTGCCCATTTGTAAACTTTTTTTTTAATTTTTAAACTTTTAATATAATTTTAATAAGCGAGATCCTCACAGCTTGGCTCTGAATGCGCAAATAAATGATCTGTTGAAAATGTTGTCAATTTTATATACGTAAGTACTTCTGCTTGAAATTATGTTTAATGACAATTTATTGCTAAATTTCGCAGCCATTTTAAATTCTTTGTTTAAAACCGCCATAAAATTTCAATATTAATGTTATGTTATGTTTAACTACCTGCGAATTTATTTCGCGTTTGTCAGGTAAAACCGAACATGGAAAAACCAAGCCGCATTTCCATAAACAGCGTATGGAATGCGGCTCGGTTTTTTCATGTTCGGTTTTACCTGGCAAACGCGAAGTAAATTCGCATATGGATGTACATATGTGTGTATGTAGGATATTCACAGAAAATCTTAATTATGGTCTGAGGGCAATGAGAACAACTACAAACATATGATGATACACCAATACCTCATTTTGCGTCGGGGTTACGTTCCAAAAAAAAAAACACAACGCAAATTGAAACGACTCAAAGTGAATTAAAATTTTCTATAGCAAACCATGTAAAGAACGAAGAACGGTTCCAGGATTACGAAAATACTAATTCGTCGGTTTTCTTTCACAAAAAATTGGTCCAATGTTTGCTGAACAGTTTTTTTTTTTCAACGTAAATTAAATTTCCTTGTAGCAAATGTCTGTATTGCTTCCACTAGCATTATCGTTGGATAATGATTTACTTTTTATGTCATCTTATTTTTTGTTAGCATAATGCCGTATTAGTATGATTTCTGGATTACAATTTCTGGGCCGATTTTTCAAAATCCAGCAGTTTTTTGGCATACATATAAATGTCCCGTGTAAAATTTTGGATCGGTATCATTATTTATATGGTGAATATGGTCAAATATGAACGAAATTTACAAATTTCTGTAGAATGATTTTTGTGTATATGCAAATGATCTTTGCAAAATGTTGAGCCGATACCGATATTTATAAGATGTTTGTATATAAAGATGACTTTTTCGGATGCGGGATTAATGGCACGAGATATGACCAATTATGGAGCGACCATAATAATATTTAGTACAACAATTTATATATCTATAAGAATTATTTGTGTCGAATTTTAACCTGGTAACTATATTTGTACCAGATTTATACGTATTTAAATGAATTTTAGATGTGTACTGTATATGGTCAAACATGGACCGAACGAAATAAACTTTCGTTTTGCGATTTCTTTTTATATGCCACTTATTTTTGCCGAATTTTTTATTAATATTCCAATTTTATAGGCATTTATCATTAAGCCATATTTCGGAAACATATTTGTATTAGAAATAATGGACCGATACTTACTATTTTTCTCACAGAATCTTATTTTGTCATAGAAATAACGTGTACCAAATTTCATGGCAATATATCCCATGAAATGCTTAAGAAAACTGCGTAAAAATATAAAATTTTAATGGAGGGTGCTTTACATATTGGTCCATAACTCTGGTTCTACTATACCGATTTTGCTGATTTTGAATACCAAACTGCTTTGGAGAATTATAAACGGTTTTTTGTAAACTGTGTTGATTTTAGTTGTGTATTTTGGACGTCGACTTAGAATTTCATAAGGATCATATACTTTGTTGGGTCTCAGATTAATATTTCTCAGTGTTACACACGGAATGACAAACTTACTATACTATACCACGTATGGTGGTGGAGGGTATAAAAAGAACACATTAAGGGGAATGCACATTTTAAGATCATTTGTCTATAAAGAAATTTAATTATAAAAATATTTTAAATTTGTCTATCAAAATTGTTTTATAATTTCTTTTTAAAATAACTAATGCATTTAATAACTCATCTTACATCGACTTGTTATTTTACTGGCAAAGTTTCCGTCATTCGCGTTATAAAGATTTGAGATTATCCGGTTTGCATTTGCTTCAATTGTATTTTTGGTTTTAGAGTCATTAATCAATGACATCAATATCGTTCTTTAACTTTCCATATTTTTGAAATGATATACTTATATGTACATATATATGTAGATAATAGCTGTTCATAAAGAATGTTAATATACCTACTTAAACCTAAATAGAGTTTAAAACGTCTACTAATATTTGATGAGGGCAATAATTCCACTTTTTAAGTTTTTATTATTAGAGAAAAATTCTTATTATTTCGGCTTGAGTTCATTTATAATTAATAATTAGAAGAATAATGAGTATTGCACAATGGTTTTTTTTTCGTTTATTTTTTTCCGTTAAGTATTTTAAAATTTTGTTGATTTTTAATTTTTAAACACCCTAGTTAGATAAAAACATATTTAACTTTAACATGTGGAGCAACACTATTCTGTTTGCGTGCTGTTAAAGTCAGCTGATTATGTACCAGACGTTTTGTGTGAAATTGGCGGGGAAAATTTTGCAACTTTGATTGTTTGTTCTGGCGAAAGTTTCACAAAAGTGAAAAGGATTAATAATAATATGAAAAACGATTGTCCAGGTATGTAAAACTATAGTTTATTAATGTTTGTGTCGTTTTATGTGTTTTTGTCCAATTGTACCGTGTTTTGTTTATGTGTATTTTTAGAATGAGCTTAACAAGTGTAGTTGTGTTTCGTGGATCAGTACTTTTGCATGGCAAAGCGTTGCAAAAAGTTGTTAATGAGAAGTTATTAACCAAAGTGTGCAGATTAATAAGAAACTAATCTTTTTTGTCCGAATCCACACGTTTTTGAAAAAATCAAATTTTTCTAGTACTATATGTGTTTAGTCGTGCTGAGCTGGTTGACATTTGAAGCAACAACAATTGCTCAGGAGACGCCGTACAACAGCACATATTAGAAAGCATTGCTCAAAAGCATTTAAATAACGAGAACATTAAGTCAATAAATGAAAAAGTGAAAGCCTTCATCAATTATATAAATAAACACTTGCCGAAGTGGAAAGATTTAAGGGAAATCACTCAAAATGGCTTTCCAATAGCATATTTATAGAAATCACTGGTCACAAAAACATCCTCTAAATATTTGACATGAATTTACATTCACTTGGTAATGAAAAAATAATTTTGGGATTTCCCATTTTTGCAATGAATTTACATTCACTTGTTGTTTTGTAATGTTGAAAATTATTTTGGGATTCCCCGTTTTTATTTTTGTCGTGAAGAAGCACAGATACGTGCAGTACTTCTTTCAGTTTGAAAGTTTCTTTGAATAGTCCGGTAGTGTTTTTGTTACGAAATGGCGCAGTTGAACGAAGAAGAGATACGTGAAATTCTCAATGAAGAAAGTGAATCTGATATTTCCGATTCGGAGACGGATTTAATTTCGGACTGTTCATCTGAAACAGAAAGTGAACAGGAAACCATCTCAGTTGGAGCTAGCTCTGTTGATCGTCTTTTTATTGCTAAAAACAACATGGAATGGAGAGCGACTCCATTACCTCAGTCTATTAGAACTGGGGCTGAGAATATTATCAAAACACAAGCAGGCCTACCTCGATTTGGAGTGTCTAGATGCGATGACATGCTGTCTGCATGTCGTATTGGACTTGACAGAAGCTTTGAAAAGCAAAATATAACAGGCGAGAATTTCTTTTCCACATTTGAGCTGGCAAAAAAACTTTATGAAAGAAAGCTACCATATGTGGGAACCGTGCGCAAAAATAAAACTTTCATTCCTCCAAAAGTACTAACTCTCAAAAAACTCCCTTTGTACACGCCTACATTTGCATTCAATAATATTGCGACATTAGTATCATACATAAGTCATAAAAACAAAGCAGCGATATTGATTAGTACAATGCACAAAGGTGATGCAGTTGATGAAATTGGATCTAAGAAAAAACCAGAGATTGTTTCTTATTACAATTCGACAAAAGGTATGCTAGTTTTTGATCACCTATAATTTCTAATGGTTTGTTTCTTTTAGGTGGTGTGGATACTGCTGATCAAATGATTGGCTCCTACTGCACAAAACGCAAAACAAATCGATGGCCAACCGTTGTATTTGCAAACATACTTGACATATCCGCTTTGAATACGTACATACTATTTTCTGAAATGGATGGTTCATGGGCTCCAACTGATCGGAATCGAAAGAGGCCAGAGTTTTTGCGGCAACTAGCACTTTTTTTTAGCTAAGGCTCATATGATGAAACGGACTAGATTACCTCAACAAGGGTTCTCAGCACAATTATTGACAGAAATTCGTACAACATGCACAGTTTCAGAGGCTTCCTCAAGTAATCCAACTTCTCATTCAAGGACTCGAAAGCGTGGAATTTGTAGTTGCTGCAAGTCGAAGTCTGATATAAAATGTTCCATTTGCAGCAACTTTATTTGCAAAACTAACCGAAAAACATTGCGCTTATCTTGCAATGAAAAATATATTCAAACCAACTAATAAATTCTTATTTTTTTGAAAAAAATCTATAAAAATGTACTATGGACCAAATGGTCCTCTAACCTAAGATTCGTCATTTTGTATTTTTATCAGTCCTGAATAAAGTTAGAAAATTTAATTTTCGCACATAACATTGTTTTATTAAAAGATCCCATTAGCAGAAAAATTTAGTCAGTATATATCACCGTTCCAAAGTTACAAGGGAATACTGAAAAAATTTGGACCAAATGGCCCTAACCTAACAGCAGGGTTAACTTTAACATGTGGAGCAACACTATTCTGTTTGCGTGCTGTTAAAGTCAGCTGATTATGTACCAGACGTTTTGTGTGAAATTGGCGGGGAAAATTTTGCAACTTTGATTGTTTGTTCTGGCGAAAGTTTCACAAAAGTGAAATAGATTAATAATAATATGAAAAACGATTGTCCAGGTATGTAAAACTATAGTTTATTAATGTTTGTGTCGTTTTATGTGTTTTTGTCCAATTGTACCGTGTTTTGTTTATGTGTATTTTTAGAATGAGCTTAACAAGTGTAGTTGTGTTTCGTGGATCAGTACTTTTGCATGGCAAAGCGTTGCAAAAAGTTGTTAATGAGAAGTTATTAACCAAAGTGTGCAGATTAATAAGAAACTAATCTTTTTTGTCCGAATCCACACGTTTTTGAAAAAATCAAATTTTTCTAGTACTATATGTGTTTAGTCGTGCTGAGCTGGTTGACATTTGAAGCAACAACAATTGCTCAGGAGACGCCGTACAACAGCACATATTAGAAAGCATTGCTCAAAAGCATTTAAATAACGAGAACATTAAGTCAATAAATGAAAAAGTGAAAGCCTTCATCAATTATATAAATAAACACTTGCCGAAGTGGAAAGATTTAAGGGAAATCACTCAAAATGGCTTTCCAATAGCATATTTATAGAAATCACTGGTCACCGCGAAATTCTCAGAGGAGAATAACAACTTATCTAACTTACTCATACATGCTGCCACAATAGGAGATGAATACTGAAATTTGGATTTGTATAATTATTATGTTTTTCTTTTCATCAAATATAACGGGTGGTTAAATTTCAAGGGCCGATGTTGATTTTGAATAAAACACAAACTATTTAGGAAATTATTGTAATTTTATTTTATTATGATATATTGGTATTACTCAATTATGTATGGAATAAAATATCGGCCAATGGGCGTCGCGACCACGGCGGCACACCTCCATCCGATGGTCCAAATTTTCGATGACCCTGAGGCATAATGGAGGTTCTATGCCGTTAATGTGCCGAATTATCTCATCCTTTAGCTCTTGAATTGTTGCTGGCTTATCGACGTACACCTTTTCTTTCAAATAACCCCAAAGAAAAAAGTCCAACGGTGTCAAATCACATGATCTTGGCGGCCAATTGACATCGCCATTACGTGAGATAACACGGCCATTGAATTTGTTGCGCAAAAGAGCCATTGTTTCGTTAGCTGTGTGGCAAGTGGCACCGTCCTGCTGAAACCACATATCGTCCACATCCATATCTTCCAATTCGGGCCATAAAAAGTTCGTTATCATCTCACGATAGCTAACACCATTCACAGTAACTGCCTGACCAGCCTCATTTTGGAAAAAATACGGCCCGATGATGCCGCCAGCCCATAAACTGCACCAAACAGTCACTCTTTGTGGGTGCATTGGTTTTTCGACAATCACTCTTGGATTCTCATTCGCCCAAATGCGGCAATTCTGTTTATTGACGAATCCACTGAGGTGAAAATGTGCCTCATCACTGAAGATGATTTTCTTCGAAAATTGATCATCCACTGTTGCCATTTCTTGCCACCATTCTGCCCATTCACGACATTTGGAATGGTCAAGAGGCTTTAGTTCTTGAGCCAATTGCACCTTGTAAGCGTGTAAATGCAAGTCTTTATGCATAATGTTCATCAACGACGAGCGTGAGAGGTGCAATTGTTGGGCACGACGACGAGTTGAGGTGGACGGCTCTTCAGCCACACTATCGCGAACAGCAGCAATATTTTCTGCTGTACGAGCTGCACGAGCATGCACTGGTGTTCTCACATCTTCTACAGACCCGGTTTGCTCGAATTTTTCCACGATTTTTGCGATTGTACGCACATTTGGACGATCAAATTGACCAAAAAAATCACGAAGTGCACGATATGCATTTTGATTTCATAATAAGTCTGGATAACTTTAACACGTTGTTGGATTGTGAAATAGAGAAATGCCAAATAAAATTCGGAAAAAGCTTGGCGCTTAGGTGTGGTTCACATTCAACATCGGCCCTTACAATTTAACCACCGTTTATAATAGAAAATTTAAAAAATAATATTTTTAATGGAAACGTCAAAAACCTAGTTGCATGTTGGCCAGATTGGCTACATAGCAGCTATATGAAATAGTGCACCAAATCATATGAAACTTGGTAGGTCATCTTGGGAGCATAAACAATGTATACAAACCATATTTCAATTCAATAGCTTCATAAACAAAAAAGTTGAGGCAAGTCGGCCAGATCGGCTACATAGCAGCTATATGAAATAGTGCGCCAAAGCATATGAAAAGCCTTATATGGGTGCTACGACTAATTATGGACCAATCATCATAAAATTCTACCATGGTACGAAACATATTTGTGTTCAATATTATTTGGATACCAACATTTTTAAAAGAGTTATGCTCCTTTAAGTGATTTTCGGAAGTGGGCCTTATATGGGAGCTACGACTAATTATCGACCGATCTTCACGAAATTTGTAAATGTTATTTAGCTTCATTTATTACTCATATGTGGTAAAATTTGTTTGCAAAATTCAAAGTTTTATGACCAGTAAACCCCAATTTCGGGAGGACATTTGTATGGGAGACAGGTGAAATAATGGACCGATTTCCACCAGTTTAAGTCCCATCCATCCTTGGGCTGAAAATATATCACATACAAAATTTTATCGAAATATATTTTAAAATTGCGACCTGTACTCTGCGCACAAGCTTTACATGGACAGCCAGCCAGCCAGACGGACGGACGGACATCGTTAAATCGCTTCAGAAAGTGATTCTGAGTCGATCGGTATACTTTAAGGTGGGTGTTGGAGCAATATTTCTGGGCGTTACAAACATTAGCACAAATCCAATATACCCTCCCCACTATTGTGGTGTAGGGTAAAATAAATAGAAGACAAAATAAACAGAATTTTCATTATGTTCTTGCGAAAAACGAAAAAAAAAAATTAAAAATAAGGCAAAGTAAACAAAATATTCATTAATATTTTTGCGAATAAAAAACAAAAAGCTTGCAGGACCAGATATCCAACTGGATTTAAAAAAAACGGAAATTTAGCTAGGCGAGATTTCCCTTTAATTTCAATATCTTGGAAACGCATTTGAAGATCAGTTAGCATTTTAACACTTACAAGGTCACTGTGATATAAAGAAAGTTAAGTTTTCTTATGACTAAATAAGCCTCTTTATAAGAAGTTAACTTGTCTTCAATTTCATTTTCTAGCTCATCGCTCATCAGACGAGCTTTCCATCATTTCTTCGGAAGCTATTAACATTTCAGTACTAATGCTTTCCACATCTTCATCATTAATAACACACAGTTATTATCTAAATTGACATGTATAATCTTGGACTTCAACTTGTAAATGGCTCTGAACTCGATTAACGATATCGGAGAACTGAGTAAGCGCTGATAGTGGAAGCTCATCTACTGCAGTCCAACAGCCATCATAATTTGGGATATGATTTTCTCTAAAACCAGCTTTTCTCAAGCAATTTTTCACTATGAAACTGTCCGGTTATGGGGAAATAAAATGTCATACATCGTGGAAAAAAGTGTCCGCGTTCTGTTATGGGAGGGTTGTCCGCTTAAGAGGGAAATAATTTTAATGTCCCTTACAATTTTTTTGGTACTGAAAAAAAATGTCCTGTCTTCGAATTTCACCAAAAAGACTATGAAAAGTACACAGATTAACAAATTTGTATTTTTTTTTTCTTGTTCGCAAAATACAATGAATAATTTGAATGTCGAGTTATTACAAACGAAACAATCAAAAGTATGTAACTGTCAATATTTAAGTTAGTTTTGTTAAAGCACGACTTTGACAATTTTCTAGTAGTACGATTAAGTTTAAGCCATTATTTGTGTTGCAAGATCCATTAATCTTCAATAAAAAAAAACAAAACACCAATGCTTTTTAATATTGTTTTTATTAATTCCATATTTAATATAAGTATGATTTGAATAAATTACATTAATTTAATACCAATAAATACGATCTTTCAAAAGCATTTTTTTTACAAATTTAGCGCGGCTTGCGTTTGTTTTTGCTAACAGTTTTGAAGAATCCGACATGTCCAACTCATCTTCGTTAGGATTCCATTTTTTTTTGGTTGTAATTTTTCGGCAGTAGTTTTGGACGCATCAAACGTTTACCGTTTTTGGGTTTTTGAGATTTTGGTTTATTTGTTAGAGACAAGTTACCAATAAGTTCCATCAGTTCTGTGCGGTATTTATACATTGAAGACAATTGCGTATATATCGATGCATCCACTTCCATTTTGTCGTCGGCTAGATAGTCGGTAGGACATTGTTGATGTGCTATACGCAATTCTATTATCCTTATCAATTCATCAGTGAGGGCCAATTTCTCCGTAGCCCACTTTAAGACTTGACTCTTTTTGCGTGGCATACGTTCTTTGTAAAAGAATATACAAAAATCTAAATTTTCACCAGCTTCGCGTGTCACTTTAATGCCGGGCGCATTTGTGCTCAGTGACAACGAAAAGCGATTGGCCAATTCGGAGACTTTGCCTATGTAATTGCCCATTTGTAAACTTTTTTTTTAAACTTTTAATATAATTTTAATAAGCGAGATCCTCACAGCTTGGCTCTGAATGCGCAAATAAATGATCTGTTGAAAATGTTGTCAATTTTATATACGTAAGTACTTCTGCTTGAAATTATGTTTAATGCCAATTTATTGCTAAATTTCGCAGCCATTTTAAATTCTTTGTTTAAAACCGCCATAAAATTTCAATATTAATGTTATGGTTAACTACCTGCGAATTTATTTCGCGTTTGTCAGGTAAAACCGAACATGGAAAAACCAAGCCGCATTTCCATAAACAGCGTATGGAATGCGGCTTGGTTTTTTCATGTTCGGTTTTACCTGGCAAACGCGAAGTAAATTCGCATATGGATGTACATATGTGTGTATGTAGGATATTCGCAGAAAATCTTAATTATGGTCTGAGGGCAATGAGAACAACTACAAACATATGATGATACACCAATACCTCATTTTGCGTCGGGGTTACGTTCCAAAAAAAACACAACGCAAAGTGAATTAAAATTTTCTATAGCAAACCATGTAAAGAACGAAGAACGGTTCCAGGATTACGAAAATACTAATTCGTCGGGTTTCTTTCACAAAAAATTGGTCCAATGTTTGCTGAACAGTTTTTTTTTTCAACGTAAATTAAATTTCCTTGTAGCAAATGTCTGTATTGCTACCACTAGCATTATCGTTGGATAATGATTTACTTTTTATGTCATCTTATTTTTTGTTAGCATAATGCCGTATTAGTATGATTTCTGGATTACAATTTCTGGGCCGATTTTTGAAAATCCAGCAGTTTTTTGGCATACATATAAATGTCCCGTGTAAAATTTTGGATCGGTATCATTATTTATATGGTGAATATGGTCAAATATGAACGAAATTTACAAATTTCTGTAGAATGATTTTTGTGTATATGCAAATGATCTTTGCAAAATGTTGAGCCGATACCGATATTTATAAGATATTTGTATATAAAGATGACTTTTTCGGATGCGGGATTAATGGCGGGAGATATGACCAATTATGGAGCGACCATAATAATATTTAGTACAACAATTTATATATCTATAAGAATTATTTGTGTCGAATTTTAACCTGGTAACTATATTTGTACCAGATTTATACGTATTTAAGTGAATTTTAGATGTGTACTGTATATGGGGCATATGGTCAAACATGGACCGAACGAAATAAACTTTCGTTTTGCGATTTCTTTTTATATGCCACTTATTTTTGCCGAATTTTTTATTAATATTCCAATTTTATAGGCATTTATCATTAAGCCATATTTCGGAAACATATTTGTATTAGAAATAATGGACCGATACTTACTATTTTTCTCACAGAATCTTATTTTGTCATAGAAATAACGTGTACCAAATTTCATGGCAATATATCCCATGAAATGCTTAAGAAAAATGCTTAAAAATATAAAATTTTAATGGAGGGTGCTTTACATATTGGTCCATAACTCTGGTTCTACTATACCGATTTTGCTGATTTTGAATACCAAACTGCTTTGGAGAATTATAAACGGTTTTTTGTAAACTGTGTTGATTTTAGTTGTGTATTTTGGACGTGTTTTACACTCAATCGACTTAGAATTTCATAAGGATCATATACTTTGTTGGGTCTCAGATTAATATTTCTCAGTGTTACACACGGAATGACAAACTTACTATACTATACCACGTATGGTGGTGGAGGGTATAAAAAGAACACATTAAGGGGAATGCACATTTTAAGATCATTTGTCTATAAAGAAATTTAATTATAAAAATATTTTAAATTTGTCTATCAAAATTGTTTTATAATTTCTTTTTAAAATAACTAATGCATTTAATAACTCATCTTACATCGACTTGTTATTTTACTGGCAAAGTTTCCGTCATTCGCGTTATAAAGATTTGAGATTATCCGGTTTGCATTTGCTTCAATTGTATTTTTGGTTTTAGAGTCATTAATCAATGACATCAATATCGTTCTTTAACTTTCCATATTTTTGAAATGATATACTTATATGTACATATATATGTAGATAATAGCTGTTCATAAAGAATGTTAATATACCTACTTAAACCTAAATAGAGTTTAAAACGTCTACTAATATTTGATGAGGGCAATAATTCCACTTTTTAAGTTTTTATTATTAGAGAAAAATTCTTATTATTTCGGCTTGAGTTCATTTATAATTAATAATTAGAAGAATAATGAGTATTGCACAATGGTTTTTTTTTCGTTTATTTTTTTCCGTTAAGTATTTTAAAATTTTGTTGATTTTTAATTTTTAAACACCCTAGTTAGATAAAAACATATTTAACTTTAACATGTGGAGCAACACTATTCTGTTTGCGTGCTGTTAAAGTCAGCTGATTATGTACCAGACGTTTTGTGTGAAATTGGCGGGGAAAATTTTGCAACTTTGATTGTTTGTTCTGGCGAAAGTTTCACAAAAGTGAAATAGATTAATAATAATATGAAAAACGATTGTCCAGGTATGTAAAACTATAGTTTATTAATGTTTGTGTCGTTTTATGTGTTTTTGTCCAATTGTACCGTGTTTTGTTTATGTGTATTTTTAGAATGAGCTTAACAAGTGTAGTTGTGTTTCGTGGATCAGTACTTTTGCATGGCAAAGCGTTGCAAAAAGTTGTTAATGAGAAGTTATTAACCAAAGTGTGCAGATTAATAAGAAACTAATCTTTTTTGTCCGAATCCACACGTTTTTGAAAAAATCAAATTTTTCTAGTACTATATGTGTTTAGTCGTGCTGAGCTGGTTGACATTTGAAGCAACAACAATTGCTCAGGAGACGCCGTACAACAGCACATATTAGAAAGCATTGCTCAAAAGCATTTAAATAACGAGAACATTAAGTCAATAAATGAAAAAGTGAAAGCCTTCATCAATTATATAAATAAACACTTGCCGAAGTGGAAAGATTTAAGGGAAATCACTCAAAATGGCTTTCCAATAGCATATTTATAGAAATCACTGGTCACCGCGAAATTCTCAGAGCTGCCACAATAGGAGATGAATACTGAAATTTGAATTTGTATAATTATTATGTTTTTCTTTTCATCAAATATAACGGGTGGTTAAATTTCAAGGGCCGATGTTGATTTTGAATAAAACACCAACTATTTAGGAAATTATTGTAATTTTATTTTATTATGATATATTGGTATTACTCAATTATGTATGGAATAAAATATCGGCCAATGGGCGTCGCGACCACGGCGGCACACCTCCATCCGATGGTCAAAATTTTCGATGACCCTGAGGCATAATGGAGGTTCTATGCCGTTAATGTGCCGAATTATCTCATCCTTTAGCTCTTGAATTGTTGCTGGCTTATCGACGTACACCTTTTCTTTCAAATAACCCCAAAGAAAAAAGTCCAACGGTGTCAAATCACATGATCTTGGCGGCCAATTGACATCGCCATTACGTGAGATAACACGGCCATTGAATTTGTTGCGCAAAAGAGCCATTGTTTCGTTAGGTGTGGGGCAAGTGGCACCGTCCTGCTGAAACCACATATCGTCCACATCCATATCTTCCAATTCGGGCCATAAAAAGTTCGTTATCATCTCACGATAGCTAACACCATTCACAGTAACTGCCTGACCGGCCTCATTTTGGAAAAAATACGGCCCGATGATGCCGCCAGCCCATAAACCGCACCAAACAGTCACTCTTTGTGGGTGCATTGGTTTTTCGACAATCACTCTTGGATTCTCATTCGCCCAAATGCGGCAATTCTGTTTATTGACGAATCCACTGAGGTGAAAATGTGCCTCATCACTGAAGATGATTTTCTTCGAAAATTGATCATCCACTGTTGCCATTTCTTGCCACCATTCTGCCCATTCACGACGTTTGGAATGGTCAAGAGGCTTTAGTTCTTGAGCCAATTGCACCTTGTAAGCGTGTAAATGCAAGTCTTTATGCATAATGTTCATCAACGACGAGCGTGAGAGGTGCAATTGTTGGGCACGACGACGAGTTGAGGTGGACGGCTCTTCAGCCACACTATCGCGAACAGCAGCAATATTTTCTGCTGTACGAGCTGCACGAGCATGCACTGGTGTTCTCACATCTTCTACAGACCCGGTTTGCTCGAATTTTTCCACGATTTTTGCGATTGTACGCACATTTGGACGATCAAATTGACCAAAAAAATCACGAAGTGCACGATATGCATTTTGATTTCATAATAAGTCTGGATAACTTTAACACGTTGTTGGATTGTGAAATAGAGAAATGCCAAATAAAATTCGGAAAAAGCTTGGCGCTTAGGTGTGGTTCACATTCAACATCGGCCCTTACAATTTAACCACCGTTTATAATAGAAAATTTAAAAAATAATATTTTTAATGGAAACGTCAAAAACCTAGTTGCATGTTGGCCAGATTGGCTACATAGCAGCTATATGAAATAGTGCACCAAATCATATGAAACTTGGTAGGTCATCTTGGGAGCATAAACAATGTATACAAACCATATTTCAATTCAATAGCTTCATAAACAAAAAAGTTGAGGCAAGTCGGCCAGATCGGCTACATAGCAGCTATATGAAATAGTGCGCCAAAGCATATGAAAAGCCTTATATGGGTGCTACGACTAATTATGGACCAATCATCATAAAATTCTACCATGGTACGAAACATATTTGTGTTCAATATTATTTGGATACCAACATTTTTAAAAGAGTTATGCTCTTTTAAGTGATTTTCGGAAGTGGGCCTTATATGAGAGCTACGACTAATTATGGACCGATCGTCATAAAATTCTACCATATTAGAGAGGTAGGAACATATTTGTGTTCAATATTATTTCGATACCAACATTTTTAAAAGAGTTATGCTCTTTTAAGTGATTTTTGGAAGTGGGCCTTATATGGGTGCTACGACTAATTATGGACCAATCATCATAAAATTCTACCATGGTACGAAACATATTTGTGTTCAATATTATTTGGATACCAACATTTTTAAAAGAGTTATGCTCTTTTAAGTGATTTTCGGAAGTGGGCCTTATATGGGAGCTACGACTAATTATGGACCGATCTTCACGAAATTTGTAAATGTTATTTAGCTTCATTTATTACTCATATGTGGTAAAATTTGTTTGCAAAATTCAAAGTTTTATGACCAGTAAACCCCAATTTCGATAGGACATTTGTATGGGAGACAGGTGAAATAATGGACCGATTTCCACCAGTTTAAGTCCCATCTGAAAATATATCACATACAAAATTTTATCGAAATATATTTTAAAATTGCGACCTGTACTCTGCGCACAAGCTTTACTTGGACAGCCAGCCAGACGGACGGACGGACATCGTTAAATCGCTTCAGAAAGTGATTCTGAGTCGATCGGTATACTTTAAGGTGGGTGTTGGAGCAATATTTCTGGGCGTTACAAACATTAGCACAAATCCAATATACCCTCCCCACTATTGTGGTGTAGGGTAAAATAAATAGAAGACAAAATAAACAGAATTTTCATTATGTTCTTGCGAAAAACGAAAAAAAAAATTAAAAATAAGGCAAAGTAAACAAAATATTCATTAATATTTTTGCGAATAAAAAACAAAAAGCTTGCAGGACCAGATATCCAACTGGATTTAAAAAAAACGGAAATTTAGCTAGGCGAGATTTCCCTTTAATTTCAATATCTTGGAAACGCATTTGAAGATCAGTTAGCATTTTAACACTTACAAGGTCACTGTGATATAAAGAAAGTTAAGTTTTCTTATGACTAAATAAGCCTCTTTATAAGAAGTTAACTTGTCTTCAATTTCATTTTCTAGCTCATCTTTAGACGAGCTTTCCATCATTTCTTCGGAAGCTATTAACATTTCAGTACTAATGCTTTCCACATCTTCATCATTAATAACACACAGTTATTATCTAAATTGACATGTATAATCTTCGACTTCAACTTGTAAATGGCTCTGAACTCGATTAACGATATCGGAGAACTGAGTAAGCGCTGATAGTGGAAGCTCATCTACTGCAGTCCAACAGCCATCATAATTTGGGATATGATTTTCTCTAAAACCAGCTTTTCTCAAGCAATTTTTCACTATGAAACTGTCCGGTTATGGGGAAATAAAATGTCATACATCGTGGAAAAAAGTGTCCGCGTTCTGTTATGGGAGGGTTGTCCGCTTAAGAGGGAAATAATTATGTCCCTTACAATTTTTTTGGTACTGAAAAAATGTCCTGTACACAGATTAACAAATTTGTATTTTTTTTTTCTTGTTCGCAAAATACAATGAATAATTTGAATGTCGAGTTATTACAAACGAAACAATCAAAAGTATGTAACTGTCAATATTTAAGTTAGTTTTGTTAAAGCACGACTTTGACAATTTTCTAGTAGTACGATTAAGTTTAAGCCATTATTTGTGTTGCAAGATCCATTAATCTTCAATAAAAAAAAACAAAACACCAATGCTTTTTAATATTGTTTTTATTAATTCCATATTTAATATAAGTATGATTTGAATAAATTACATTAATTTAATACCAATAAATACGATCTTTCAAAAGCATTTTTTTTACAAATTTAGCGCGGCTTGCGTTTGTTTTTGCTAACAGTTTTGAAGAATCCGACATGTCCAACTCATCTTCGTTAGGATTCCATTTTTTTTTGGTTGTAATTTTTCGGCAGTAGTTTTGGACGCATCAAACGTTTACCGTTTTTGGGTTTTTGAGATTTTGGTTTATTTGTTAGAGACAAGTTACCAATAAGTTCCATCAGTTCTGTGCGGTATTTATACATTGAAGACAATTGCGTATATATCGATGCATCCACTTCCATTTTGTCGTCGGCTAGATAGTCGGTAGGACATTGTTGATGTGCTATACGCAATTCTATTATCCTTATCAATTCATCAGTGAGGGCCAATTTCTCCGTAGCCCACTTTAAGACTTGACTCTTTTTGCGTGGCATACGTTCTTTGTAAAAGAATATACAAAAATCTAAATTTTCACCAGCTTCGCGTGTCACTTCAATGCCGGGCGCATTTGTGCTCAGTGACAACGAAAAGCGATTGGCCAATTCGGAGACTTTGCCTATGTAATTGCCCATTTGTAAACTTTTTTTTTAATTTTTAAACTTTTAATATAATTTTAATAAGCGAGATCCTCACAGCTTGGCTCTGAATGCGCAAATAAATGATCTGTTGAAAATGTTGTCAATTTTATATACGTAAGTACTTCTGCTTGAAATTATGTTTAATGCCAATTTATTGCTAAATTTCGCAGCCATTTTAAATTCTTTGTTTAAAACCGACATAAAATTTCAATATTAATGTTATGTTATGTTTAACTACCTGCGAATTTATTTCGCGTTTGTCAGGTAAAACCGAACATGGAAAAACCAAGCCGCATTTCCATACGCTGTTTACTTTAAAACACTAATACATACATATGTATGTATGTACATGTGTGTATGTAGGATATTCACAGAAAATCTTAATTATGGTCTGAGGGCAATGAGAACAACTACAAACATATGATGATACACCAATACCTCATTTTGCGTCGGGGTTACGTTCCAAAAAAAAACACAACGCAAAGTGAATAAAATTTTCTATAGCAAACCATGTAAAGAACGAAGAACGGTTCCAGGATTACGAAAATACTAATTCGTCGGTTTTCTTTCACAAAGAATTGGTCCAATTTTTGCTGAACAGTTTTTTTATTTTTCAACGTAAATTACATTTCCTTGTAGCAAATGTCTGTATTGCTTCCACTAGCATTATCGTTGGATAATGATTTACTTTTTATGTCATCTTATTTTTTGTTAGCATAATGCCGTATTAGTATGATTTCTGGATTACAATTTCTGGGCCGATTTTTCAAAATCCAGCAGTTTTTTGGCATACATATAAATGTCCCGTGTAAAATTTTGGATCGGTATCATTATTTATATGGTGAATATGGTCAAATATGAACGAAATTTACAAATTTCTGTAGAATGATTTTTGTGTATATGCAAATGATCTTTGCAAAATGTTGAGCCGATACCGATATTTGTATATAAAGATGACTTTTTCGGATGCGGGATTAATGGCGGGAGATATGACAAATTATGGAGCGACCATAATAATATTTAGTACAACAATTTATATATCTATAAGAATTATTTGTGTCGAATTTTAACCTGGTACCAGATTTATACGTATTTAAGTGAATTTTAGATGTGTACTGTATATGGGGCATATGGTCAAACATGGACCGAACGAAATGGAGATCGTCGTGGATATATTAGCATTGGCCGACAAGAGGTAAATTATACAAGTCCATCGAAAAGATCATTCCTTAAGGAGTGCATACGTCAAATCTACATTATGAATGCCACTAATTTCACTTCCTGCTGAATACAATAAAATTGTCATCTGGCACAGACTGAATAATTTAATGAGGCCAGCAAGAATTACGGTTGAACAGGCTGCTATTCAAAAAGTCAAACGAAAAATTAAACTGCCAAATTCAAGTCCCCAGACGATCAAATTTCATTTGCCGTCAGATTTCTTTGATGGTCGGCTAAACAAAAAGTAAATAAAAATTAAAATAAAAGTAAACTAATTACACTCTTGTCCAATACTAATTAGCTGATTTCCAAATAATTCTAATTTTTTCTTTTTTATGGAGGCATCAAGACGCAGGAGCTTTTCTTCTTTTTCTGTTTTCCTTTTGTAAATTTCAAGACGTTACTCTTCTATTAGCTGTCTCCTTTTCTGATAATTAGATATATCTTTCAAATATCCCTTTATGGATTTGGAATAACTGCATCGTTCTTGTAGTACTGCAAATCGTCATTAACGTCTGGTTCTGTGGTGGAAGCTGTAGACATCACCCTTGTCGAAACAGTAGGTAAACCGTCATTAACGTTTGATTCTGTTATGGAAGTTAAAATTAAATTTTCCGAGCTAGCATTGTGTGTTCCTTGTTCAACTGGGTACGCCGGAACTTGCAATTCTTCTGCGAATCCTAACTCATCACC
Organism: Bellardia bayeri; assembly: GCA_950370525.1. Lineage (NCBI taxonomy): Eukaryota > Metazoa > Arthropoda > Insecta > Diptera > Calliphoridae > Bellardia > Bellardia bayeri. The sequence goes on along the minus strand of OX493265.1, from coordinate 53,774,093 downwards.
AGTCGGGTTTACCTGCTTTTCAAATTCTAATAAATTAGCCACAGCTTCTTCCAATGGAGAGAACAAAACCTGTTTATAAACTCCTCCTCCTGTTGCTCTACATTCTGCTTTATTGTTTACCAGCTTCTTTTTTACTTTGGACTTCAAGTCCTTCCACACCTTTAAGTTGTATTAAATAAATTTTTTAATAAAATTTAAACCATCACCGTCACGAGCTGGAGGTCCAAGCGGATTCAATTTTTCTGCAATTTCTCTCCAAAAGCTATTGAAATTTAAGGGTTTTATGCCCTTACGAAAACCCTTAGCATAAACAGGCGCCTTTTCCATTTCGGAAACTAAAGTTTCAAACTGTTGCATTGTTGTTATTTTCATTTTTAATTTATTTAAATTAGAGTCGTTTTAATCTCGGCACTTAAAATGGCGACGACAAAAAATAAATGTTCCTTTGTCGTTTTTATTATCGTTTCAAATTAGGTAATAACGTTTCAATTTCGATAATTGTCGATAACGCAACGGTGATGCCAAATTGTCGTTTTTTTGTCGTTTTAAAACTACAACGCCAACGATAATAGGGCCGAATATATCTTATAATTTACGAGATATTCGCATTTGAATATTAACAGCGTTATGCATAATAAAAAGTTGGTAACAGTTTATAAACTAGCTGCTAACTAGAATACAGATTTGACTTGGCACTTTCTTGGCAAAATGTTTATTCATAAACAATTTGCAAACGTCTGCTAACTTTAAAAAAAACAACTCTGAAAATGAATGATGCCACTACTAAAATTACTAGTTTTGTTTATATCATCCCTGAATTTGACATTTAAAGTTTGTTTTCCCTCCATAACAAAATAAAAATTTGCAAAGCGTTAAAAATATTTAATAGTTTAAAATGGGAGTGCTGGTATTAAATAAAATAAAAAAAATAGAAAAAAAAAACGTAAAGATCGGTAAATTGGCGACAGGATGAAAAAAGCTAAACAGCTGTTTATAAAAAGATGGCCAGTATTTGGTAACACGCTAACAAGTTTAGTAGTTTGTTAAACGTAGTTTGTTTGCACATTATAGTTAAACTCTATGCTAACTTCATGCCAATTTTTTATTATGCATAACGCTGTAAATTTTTAAAGTTTTGTAGTCACCTAGTCTGGTTTTTTGCTAATACCGGATTCAAACAATTTTATAAATCTAGTAAAAAATTAATTGTTAGAAAATCATCTCAAAGTTAAAAATTATATGCATTTTAAATTAATAAATGTTAAAAGAGTGAGTTTCCACCATTTTTTGGCATAAAAAGCTACTCATATTATTTTTACGATATAAAAAGACTTATAACGTGTATACCATACATACATACATACATACATACATACATACATATATTTTCGAAAAACTAACTGAAAAGCAAATATTTCCTATGAGAAAGATATTAAATAGCTTTGTTACCGAGGGGACCAGAGTCATTACAAATTTAGCTATTTTGTATGTAAAATTCGAATACAAATTGGCTATACCAATTTGCAGAATAATTAAGAACATATTGGGCCTTATAAAATCGATTATTATTTTTCGATTATGCGACTTAAAAATATTTGCCCTAAAGTTGAATTTTACATATAAAATAGCTCGGTAACAAAGATTTTTAATATTTTTTGCATAAAAAATATTTGTTTTGAAGTTTATGAAGCTTTATGACAAAAAAAAAACACGTATTTTCAAAAATTTCCTAAATTTTGGCAAAAAAAAAAAAACTATTGTGGTGTAGGGTATAAAAATCGGAATTACCAAAAGCCAGACTATAAGAGATATACAGTGTACTCTCTCTTAAGCGGACGCCTAAGGGACTGACGAATTTGTCCGCTTATGAGAAGTGGCCGTTTATGAGAGAAGCACAAAAAGAGTAATCAATAATCTGTAATATTGTACACTTTTATTTCCAAAACAAAAACATACATAAATACAAGTAAGAAAGTATAGTCGGTCAAGCCCGACCATATAATACCCTACACCCAGTATATCAATAAAACAGTTTTTCAGATATGTGCGCTATATGGGAGATATTACCTCTTATGGACCGATCATCAAAAATTTAGTGCCATGACTTCCGTGAATATAAATATTATGTGTGTTAAACCTTATCTCGATATAAATACGTTTAAAAGATTTATGGAGGTTAAAGTGAATTACGAAGAGGGTCTTATATGGGAGTTTTGACTATTTATGAACTGACTATTATAAAATTAGGTGTCATCCTATTTGTACATAAGAAACTCATTTTTGTTAAATTTTATTCGGAAGTGGGCCTTATATGAGAGCTACGACTAATTATCTACCATATTATATGTATATGTAAGGAACATATTTGTGTTCAATATTATTTCGATACCAACATTTTTAAAAGAGTTATTCTCTTTTAAGTGATTTTTGGAAGTGGGCCTTATATGAGAGCTACGACTAATTATGGACCGATCGTCATAAAATTCTACCATATTAGAGAGGTAGGAACATATTTGTGTTCAATATTATTTCGATACCAACATTTTTAAAAGAGTTATGCTCTTTTAAGTGATTTTTGGAAGTGGGCCTTATATGGGTGCTACGACTAATTATGGACCAATCATCATAAAATTCTACCATTGTACGAATCATATTTTTGTTCAATATTATTTGGATACCAACATTTTTAAAAGAGCCTTATATGGGAGCTACGACTAATTATGGACCGATCTTCACGAAATTTGTAAATGTTATTTAGCTTCATTTATTACTCATATGTGGTAAAATTTGTTTGCAAACTTGCATAATTCAAAGGTTTATCACCAGTAAACCCCAATTTCGGGAGGACATTTGTATGGGAGACAGGTGAAATAATGGATCGATTTCCACCAGTTTCAATCCCATCCATCCTTGGGCCAAAAAATATCACGTACAAAATTTTATCGAAATATATTTTAAAATTGCGACCTGTACTCTGCGCACAAGCTTTACATGGACAGCCAGCCAGTCAGCCAGACGGACGGACGGACATCGTTAAATCGCTTCAGAAAGTGATTCTGAGTCGATCGGTATACTTTAAGGTGGGTGTTGGAGCAATATTTCTGGGCGTTACAAACATTAGCACAAATCCAATATACCCTCCCCACTATTGTGGTGTAGGGTAAAATAAATAGAAGACAAAATAAACAGAATTTTCATTATGTTCTTGCGAAAAACGAAAAAAAAAATTAAAAATAAGGCAAAGTAAACAAAATATTCATTAATATTTTTGCGAATAAAAAACAAAAAGCTTGCAGGACCAGATATCCAACTGGATTTAAAAAAAACGGAAATTTAGCTAGGCGAGATTTCCCTTTAATTTCAATATCTTGGAAACGCATTTGAAGATCAGTTAGCATTTTAACACTTACAAGGTCACTGTGATATAAAGAAAGTTAAGTTTTCTTATGACTAAATAAGCCTCTTTATAAGAAGTTAACTTGTCTTCAATTTCATTTTCTAGCTCATCTTTAGACGAGCTTTCCATCATTTCTTCGGAAGCTATTAACATTTCAGTACTAATGCTTTCCACATCTTCATCATTAATAACACACAGTTATTATCTAAATTGACATGTATAATCTTCGACTTCAACTTGTAAATGGCTCTGAACTCGATTAACGATATCGGAGAACTGAGTAAGCGCTGATAGTGGAAGCTCATCTACTGCAGTCCAACAGCCATCATAATTTGGGATATGATTTTCTCTAAAACCAGCTTTTCTCAAGCAATTTTTCACTATGAAACTGTCCGGTTATGGGGAAATAAAATGTCATACATCGTGGAAAAAAGTGTCCGCGTTCTGTTATGGGAGGGTTGTCCGCTTAAGAGGGAAATAATTTTAATGTCCCTTACAATTTTTTTGGTACTGAAAAAAAATGTCCTGTATTTCGAATAGACTATGAAAGACACAGATTAACAAATTTGTATTTTTTTTTTCTTGTTCGCAAAATACAATGAATAATTTGAATGTCGAGTTATTACAAACGAAACAATCAAAAGTATGTAACTGTCAATATTTAAGTTAGTTTTGTTAAAGCACGACTTTGACAATTTTCTAGTAGTACGATTAAGTTTAAGCCATTATTTGTGTTGCAAGATCCATTAATCTTCAATAAAAAAAAACAAAACACCAATGCTTTTTAATATTGTTTTTATTAATTCCATATTTAATATAAGTATGATTTGAATAAATTACATTAATTTAATACCAATAAATACGATCTTTCAAAAGCATTTTTTTTACAAATTTAGCGCGGCTTGCGTTTGTTTTTGCTAACAGTTTTGAAGAATCCGACATGTCCAACTCATCTTCGTTAGGATTCCATTTTTTTTTGGTTGTAATTTTTCGGCAGTAGTTTTGGACGCATCAAACGTTTACCGTTTTTGGGTTTTTGAGATTTTGGTTTATTTGTTAGAGACAAGTTACCAATAAGTTCCATCAGTTCTGTGCGGTATTTATACATTGAAGACAATTGCGTATATATCGATGCATCCACTTCCATTTTGTCGTCGGCTAGATAGTCGGTAGGACATTGTTGATGTGCTATACGCAATTCTATTATCCTTATCAATTCATCAGTGAGGGCCAATTTCTCCGTAGCCCACTTTAAGACTTGACTCTTTTTGCGTGGCATACGTTCTTTGTAAAAGAATATACAAAAATCTAAATTTTCACCAGCTTCGCGTGTCACTTCAATGCCGGGCGCATTTGTGCTCAGTGACAACGAAAAGCGATTGGCCAATTCGGAGACTTTGCCTATGTAATTGCCCATTTGTAAACTTTTTTTTTAATTTTTAAACTTTTAATATAATTTTAATAAGCGAGATCCTCACAGCTTGGCTCTGAATGCGCAAATAAATGATCTGTTGAAAATGTTGTCAATTTTATATACGTAAGTACTTCTGCTTGAAATTATGTTTAATGACAATTTATTGCTAAATTTCGCAGCCATTTTAAATTCTTTGTTTAAAACCGCCATAAAATTTCAATATTAATGTTATGTTATGTTTAACTACCTGCGAATTTATTTCGCGTTTGTCAGGTAAAACCGAACATGGAAAAACCAAGCCGCATTTCCATAAACAGCGTATGGAATGCGGCTCGGTTTTTTCATGTTCGGTTTTACCTGGCAAACGCGAAGTAAATTCGCATATGGATGTACATATGTGTGTATGTAGGATATTCACAGAAAATCTTAATTATGGTCTGAGGGCAATGAGAACAACTACAAACATATGATGATACACCAATACCTCATTTTGCGTCGGGGTTACGTTCCAAAAAAAAAAACACAACGCAAATTGAAACGACTCAAAGTGAATTAAAATTTTCTATAGCAAACCATGTAAAGAACGAAGAACGGTTCCAGGATTACGAAAATACTAATTCGTCGGTTTTCTTTCACAAAAAATTGGTCCAATGTTTGCTGAACAGTTTTTTTTTTTCAACGTAAATTAAATTTCCTTGTAGCAAATGTCTGTATTGCTTCCACTAGCATTATCGTTGGATAATGATTTACTTTTTATGTCATCTTATTTTTTGTTAGCATAATGCCGTATTAGTATGATTTCTGGATTACAATTTCTGGGCCGATTTTTCAAAATCCAGCAGTTTTTTGGCATACATATAAATGTCCCGTGTAAAATTTTGGATCGGTATCATTATTTATATGGTGAATATGGTCAAATATGAACGAAATTTACAAATTTCTGTAGAATGATTTTTGTGTATATGCAAATGATCTTTGCAAAATGTTGAGCCGATACCGATATTTATAAGATGTTTGTATATAAAGATGACTTTTTCGGATGCGGGATTAATGGCACGAGATATGACCAATTATGGAGCGACCATAATAATATTTAGTACAACAATTTATATATCTATAAGAATTATTTGTGTCGAATTTTAACCTGGTAACTATATTTGTACCAGATTTATACGTATTTAAATGAATTTTAGATGTGTACTGTATATGGTCAAACATGGACCGAACGAAATAAACTTTCGTTTTGCGATTTCTTTTTATATGCCACTTATTTTTGCCGAATTTTTTATTAATATTCCAATTTTATAGGCATTTATCATTAAGCCATATTTCGGAAACATATTTGTATTAGAAATAATGGACCGATACTTACTATTTTTCTCACAGAATCTTATTTTGTCATAGAAATAACGTGTACCAAATTTCATGGCAATATATCCCATGAAATGCTTAAGAAAACTGCGTAAAAATATAAAATTTTAATGGAGGGTGCTTTACATATTGGTCCATAACTCTGGTTCTACTATACCGATTTTGCTGATTTTGAATACCAAACTGCTTTGGAGAATTATAAACGGTTTTTTGTAAACTGTGTTGATTTTAGTTGTGTATTTTGGACGTCGACTTAGAATTTCATAAGGATCATATACTTTGTTGGGTCTCAGATTAATATTTCTCAGTGTTACACACGGAATGACAAACTTACTATACTATACCACGTATGGTGGTGGAGGGTATAAAAAGAACACATTAAGGGGAATGCACATTTTAAGATCATTTGTCTATAAAGAAATTTAATTATAAAAATATTTTAAATTTGTCTATCAAAATTGTTTTATAATTTCTTTTTAAAATAACTAATGCATTTAATAACTCATCTTACATCGACTTGTTATTTTACTGGCAAAGTTTCCGTCATTCGCGTTATAAAGATTTGAGATTATCCGGTTTGCATTTGCTTCAATTGTATTTTTGGTTTTAGAGTCATTAATCAATGACATCAATATCGTTCTTTAACTTTCCATATTTTTGAAATGATATACTTATATGTACATATATATGTAGATAATAGCTGTTCATAAAGAATGTTAATATACCTACTTAAACCTAAATAGAGTTTAAAACGTCTACTAATATTTGATGAGGGCAATAATTCCACTTTTTAAGTTTTTATTATTAGAGAAAAATTCTTATTATTTCGGCTTGAGTTCATTTATAATTAATAATTAGAAGAATAATGAGTATTGCACAATGGTTTTTTTTTCGTTTATTTTTTTCCGTTAAGTATTTTAAAATTTTGTTGATTTTTAATTTTTAAACACCCTAGTTAGATAAAAACATATTTAACTTTAACATGTGGAGCAACACTATTCTGTTTGCGTGCTGTTAAAGTCAGCTGATTATGTACCAGACGTTTTGTGTGAAATTGGCGGGGAAAATTTTGCAACTTTGATTGTTTGTTCTGGCGAAAGTTTCACAAAAGTGAAAAGGATTAATAATAATATGAAAAACGATTGTCCAGGTATGTAAAACTATAGTTTATTAATGTTTGTGTCGTTTTATGTGTTTTTGTCCAATTGTACCGTGTTTTGTTTATGTGTATTTTTAGAATGAGCTTAACAAGTGTAGTTGTGTTTCGTGGATCAGTACTTTTGCATGGCAAAGCGTTGCAAAAAGTTGTTAATGAGAAGTTATTAACCAAAGTGTGCAGATTAATAAGAAACTAATCTTTTTTGTCCGAATCCACACGTTTTTGAAAAAATCAAATTTTTCTAGTACTATATGTGTTTAGTCGTGCTGAGCTGGTTGACATTTGAAGCAACAACAATTGCTCAGGAGACGCCGTACAACAGCACATATTAGAAAGCATTGCTCAAAAGCATTTAAATAACGAGAACATTAAGTCAATAAATGAAAAAGTGAAAGCCTTCATCAATTATATAAATAAACACTTGCCGAAGTGGAAAGATTTAAGGGAAATCACTCAAAATGGCTTTCCAATAGCATATTTATAGAAATCACTGGTCACAAAAACATCCTCTAAATATTTGACATGAATTTACATTCACTTGGTAATGAAAAAATAATTTTGGGATTTCCCATTTTTGCAATGAATTTACATTCACTTGTTGTTTTGTAATGTTGAAAATTATTTTGGGATTCCCCGTTTTTATTTTTGTCGTGAAGAAGCACAGATACGTGCAGTACTTCTTTCAGTTTGAAAGTTTCTTTGAATAGTCCGGTAGTGTTTTTGTTACGAAATGGCGCAGTTGAACGAAGAAGAGATACGTGAAATTCTCAATGAAGAAAGTGAATCTGATATTTCCGATTCGGAGACGGATTTAATTTCGGACTGTTCATCTGAAACAGAAAGTGAACAGGAAACCATCTCAGTTGAAGCTAGCTCTGTTGATCGTCTTTTTATTGCTAAAAACAACATGGAATGGAGAGCGACTCCATTACCTCAGTCTATTAGAACTGGGGCTGAGAATATTATCAAAACACAAGCAGACCTACCTCGATTTGGAGTGTCTAGATGCGATGACATGCTGTCTGCATGTCGTATTGGACTTGAAAGAAGCCTTGAAAAGGCAAAATATAACAGGCGAGAATTTCTTTTCCACATTTGAGCTGGCAAAAAAACTTTATGAAAGAAAGCTAACATATGTGGGAACCGTGCGCAAAAATAAAACTTTCATTCCTCCAAAAGTACTAACTCTCAAAAAACTCCCTTTGTACACGCCTACATTTGCATTGAATAATATTGCGACATTAGTATCATACATAAGTCATAAAAACAAAGCAGCGATATTGATTAGTACAATGCACAAAGGTGATGCAGTTGATGAAATTGGATCTAAGAAAAAACCAGAGATTGTTTCTTATTACAATTCGACAAAAGGTATGCTAGTTTTTGATCACCTATAATTTCTAATGGTTTGTTTCTTTTAGGTGGTGTGGATACTGCTGATCAAATGATTGGCTCCTACTGCACAAAACGCAAAACAAATCGATGGCCAACCGTTGTATTTGCAAACATACTTGACATATCCGCTTTGAATACGTACATACTATTTTCTGAAATGGATGGTTCATGGGCTCCAACTGATCGGAATCGAAAGAGGCCAGAGTTTTTGCGGCAACTAGCACTTTTTTTTAGCTAAGGCTCATATGATGAAACGGACTAGATTACCTCAACAAGGGTTCTCAGCACAATTATTGACAGAAATTCGTACAACATGCACAGTTTCAGAGGCTTCCTCAAGTAATCCAACTTCTCATTCAAGGACTCGAAAGCGTGGAATTTGTAGTTGCTGCAAGTCGAAGTCTGATATAAAATGTTCCATTTGCAGCAACTTTATTTGCAAAACTAACCGAAAAACATTGCGCTTATCTTGCAATGAAAAATATATTCAAACCAACTAATAAATTCTTATTTTTTTGAAAAAAATCTATAAAAATGTACTATGGACCAAATGGTCCTCTAACCTAAGATTCGTCATTTTGTATTTTTATCAGTCCTGAATAAAGTTAGAAAATTTAATTTTCGCACATAACATTGTTTTATTAAAAGATCCCATTAGCAGAAAAATTTAGTCAGTATATATCACCGTTCCAAAGTTACAAGGGAATACTGAAAAAATTTGGACCAAATGGCCCTAACCTAACAGCAGGGTTAACTTTAACATGTGGAGCAACACTATTCTGTTTGCGTGCTGTTAAAGTCAGCTGATTATGTACCAGACGTTTTGTGTGAAATTGGCGGGGAAAATTTTGCAACTTTGATTGTTTGTTCTGGCGAAAGTTTCACAAAAGTGAAAAGGATTAATAATAATATGAAAAACGATTGTCCAGGTATGTAAAACTATAGTTTATTAATGTTTGTGTCGTTTTATGTGTTTTTGTCCAATTGTACCGTGTTTTGTTTATGTGTATTTTTAGAATGAGCTTAACAAGTGTAGTTGTGTTTCGTGGATCAGTACTTTTGCATGGCAAAGCGTTGCAAAAAGTTGTTAATGAGAAGTTATTAACCAAAGTGTGCAGATTAATAAGAAACTAATCTTTTTTGTCCGAATCCACACGTTTTTGAAAAAATCAAATTTTTCTAGTACTATATGTGTTTAGTCGTGCTGAGCTGGTTGACATTTGAAGCAACAACAATTGCTCAGGAGACGCCGTACAACAGCACATATTAGAAAGCATTGCTCAAAAGCATTTAAATAACGAGAACATTAAGTCAATAAATGAAAAAGTGAAAGCCTTCATCAATTATATAAATAAACACTTGCCGAAGTGGAAAGATTTAAGGGAAATCACTCAAAATGGCTTTCCAATAGCATATTTATAGAAATCACTGGTCACCGCGAAATTCTCAGAGCTGCCACAATAGGAGATGAATACTGAAATTTGGATTTGTATAATTATTATGTTTTTCTTTTCATCAAATATAACGGGTGGTTAAATTTCAAGGGCCGATGTTGATTTTGAATAAAACACCAACTATTTAGGAAATTATTGTAATTTTATTTTATTATGATATATTGGTATTACTCAATTATGTATGGAATAAAATATTGGCCAATGGGCGTCGCGACCACGGCGGCACACCTCCATCCGATGGTCCAAATTTTCGATGACCCTGAGGCATAATGGAGGTTCTATGCCGTTAATGTGCCGAATTATCTCATCCTTTAGCTCTTGAATTGTTGCTGGCTTATCGACGTACACCTTTTCTTTCAAATAACCCCAAAGAAAAAAGTCCAACGGTGTCAAATCACATGATCTTGGCGGCCAATTGACATCGCCATTACGTGAGATAACACGGCCATTGAATTTGTTGCGCAAAAGAGCCATTGTTTCGTTAGCTGTGTGGCAAGTGGCACCGTCCTGCTGAAACCACATATCGTCCACATCCATATCTTCCAATTCGGGCCATAAAAAGTTCGTTATCATCTCACGATAGCTAACACCATTCACAGTAACTGCCTGACCGGCCTCATTTTGGAAAAAATACGGCCCGATGATGCCGCCAGCCCATAAACCGCACCAAACAGTCACTCTTTGTGGGTGCATTGGTTTTTCGACAATCACTCTTGGATTCTCATTCGCCCAAATGCGGCAATTCTGTTTATTGACGAATCCACTCAGGTGAAAATGTGCCTCATCACTGAAGATGATTTTCTTCGAAAATTGATCATCCACTGTTGCCATTTCTTGCCACCATTCTGCCCATTCACGACGTTTGGAATGGTCAAGAGGCTTTAGTTCTTGAGCCAATTGCACCTTGTAAGCGTGTAAATGCAAGTCTTTATGCATAATGTTCATCAACGACGAGCGTGAGAGGTGCAATTGTTGGGCACGACGACGAGTTGAGGTGGACGGCTCTTCAGCCACACTATCGCGAACAGCAGCAATATTTTCTGCAGTACGAGCTGTACGAGCATGCACTGGTGTTCTCACATCTTCTACAGACCCGGTTTGCTCGAATTTTTCCACGATTTTTGCGATTGTACGCACATTTGGACGATCAAATTGACCAAAAAAATCACGAAGTGCACGATATGCATTTTGATTTGAACGCCCATTTTCATAATAAGTCTGGATAACTTTAACACGTTGTTGGATTGTGTATCTCTCCATGGTTCAAATTGAGTAATTCTGAAATAGAGAAATGCCAAATAAAGTTCGGAAAAAAGCTTGGCGTTTAGGTGCGGTTCACATTCAACATCGGCCCTTACAATTTAACCACCGTTTATAATAGAAAATTTAAAAAATAATATTTTTAATGGAAACGTCAAAAACCTAGTTGCATGTTGGCCAGATTGGCTACATAGCAGCTATATGAAATAGTGCACCAAATCATATGAAACTTGGTAGGTCATCTTGGGAGCATAAACAATGTATACAAACCATATTTCAATTCAATACCTTCATAAACAAAAAAGTTGGGGCAAGTCGGCCAGATCGGCTACATAGCAGCTATATGAAATAGTGCGCCAAAGCATATGAAAAGCCTTATATGGGTGCTACGACTAATTATGGACCAATCATCATAAAATTCTACCATGGTACGAAACATATTTGTGTTCAATATTATTTGGATACGAACATTTTTAAAAGAGTTATGCTCTTTTAAGTGATTTTCGGAAGTGGGCCTTATATGGGAGCTACGACTAATTATGGACCGATCTTCACGAAATTTGTAAATGTTATTTAGCTTCATTTATTACTCATATGTGGTAAAATTTGTTTGCATACTTGCATAATTCAAAGGTTTATGACCAGTAAACCCCAATTTCGGGAGGACATTTGTATGGGGGCCAGGTGAAATAATGGACCGATTTCCACCAGTTTAAATCCCATCCCATCCTTGGGCCAAAAAAATATCACATACAAAATTTTATCGAAATATATTTTAAAATTGCGACCTGTACTCTGCGCAAAAGCGTTACATGGACAGCCAGCCAGTCAGCCAGACGGACGGACGGACATCGTTAAATCGCTTGAGAAAGTGATTCTGAGTCGATCGGTATACTTTAAGGTGGGTGTTGGAGCAATATTTCTGGGCGTTACAAACATTAGCAAAAATCCAATATACCCTCCCCACTATTGTGGTGTAGGGTAAAATAAATAGAAGACAAAATAAACAGAATTTTCATTATGTTCTTGCGAAAAACGAAAAAAAAAAATTAAAAATAAGGCAAAGTAAACAAAATATTCATTAATATTTTTGCGAATAAAAAACAAAAAGCTTGCAGGACCAGATATCCAACTGGATTTAAAAAAAACGGAAATTTAGCTAGGCGAGATTTCCCTTTAATTTCAATATCTTGGAAACGCATTTGAAGATCAGTTAGCATTTTAACACTTACAAGGTCACTGTGATATAAAGAAAGTTAAGTTTTCTTATGACTAAATAAGCCTCTTTATAAGAAGTTAACTTGTCTTCAATTTCATTTTCTAGCTCATCTTTAGACGAGCTTTCCATCATTTCTTCGGAAGCTATTAACATTTCAGTACTAATGCTTTCCACATCTTCATCATTAATAACACACAGTTATTATCTAAATTGACATGTATAATCTTGGACTTCAACTTGTAAATGGCTCTGAACTCGATTAACGATATCGGAGAACTGAGTAAGCGCTGATAGTGGAAGCTCATCTACTGCAGTCCAACAGCCATCATAATTTGGGATATGATTTTCTCTAAAACCAGCTTTTCTCAAGCAATTTTTCACTATGAAACTGTCCGGTTATGGGGAAATAAAATGTCATACATCGTGGAAAAAAGTGTCCGCGTTCTGTTATGGGAGGGTTGTCCGCTTAAGAGGGAAATAATTTTAATGTCCCTTACAATTTTTTTGGTACTGAAAAAAAATGTCCTGTATTTCGAATAGACTATGAAAGACACAGATTAACAAATTTGTATTTTTTTTTTCTTGTTCGCAAAATACAATGAATAATTTGAATGTCGAGTTATTACAAACGAAACAATCAAAAGTATGTAACTGTCAATATTTAAGTTAGTTTTGTTAAAGCACGACTTTGACAATTTTCTAGTAGTACGATTAAGTTTAAGCCATTATTTGTGTTGCAAGATCCATTAATCTTCAATAAAAAAAAACAAAACACCAATGCTTTTTAATATTGTTTTTATTAATTCCATATTTAATATAAGTATGATTTGAATAAATTACATTAATTTAATACCAATAAATACGATCTTTCAAAAGCATTTTTTTTACAAATTTAGCGCGGCTTGCGTTTGTTTTTGCTAACAGTTTTGAAGAATCCGACATGTCCAACTCATCTTCGTTAGGATTCCATTTTTTTTTGGTTGTAATTTTTCGGCAGTAGTTTTGGACGCATCAAACGTTTACCGTTTTTGGGTTTTTGAGATTTTGGTTTATTTGTTAGAGACAAGTTACCAATAAGTTCCATCAGTTCTGTGCGGTATTTATACATTGAAGACAATTGCGTATATATCGATGCATCCACTTCCATTTTGTCGTCGGCTAGATAGTCGGTAGGACATTGTTGATGTGCTATACGCAATTCTATTATCCTTATCAATTCATCAGTGAGGGCCAATTTCTCCGTAGCCCACTTTAAGACTTGACTCTTTTTGCGTGGCATACGTTCTTTGTAAAAGAATATACAAAAATCTAAATTTTCACCAGCTTCGCGTGTCACTTTAATGCCGGGCGTATTTGTGCTCAGTGACAACGAAAAGCGATTGGCCAATTCGGAGACTTTGCGTATGTAATTGCCCATTTGTAAACTTTTTTTTTAATTTTTAAACTTTTAGTATAATTTTAATAAGCGAGATCCTCACAGCTTGGCTCTGAATGCGCAAATAAATGATCTGTTGAAAATGTTGTCAATTTTATATACGTAAGTACTTCTGCTTGAAATTATGTTTAATGCCAATTTATTGCTAAATTTCGCAGCCATTTTAAATTCTTTGTTTAAAACCGCCATAAAATTTCAATATTAATGTTATGTTATGTTTAACTACCTGCGAATTTATTTCGCGTTTGCCAGGTAAAACCGAACATGGAAAAACCAAGCCGCATTTCCATAAACAGCGTATGGAATGCGGCTTGGTTTTTTCATGTTCGGTTTTACCTGGCAAACGCGAAGTAAATTCGCATATGGATGTACATATGTGTGTATGTAGGATATTCACAGAAAATCTTAATTATGGTCTGAGGGCAATGAGAACAACTACAAACATATGATGATACACCAATACCTCATTTTGCGTCGGGGTTACGTTCCAAAAAAAAAAACACAACGCAAATTGAAACGACGCAAAGTGAATTAAAATTTTCTATAGCAAACCATGTAAAGAACGAAGAACGGTTCCAGGATTACGAAAATACTAATTCGTCGGTTTTCTTTCACAAAGAATTGGTCCAATGTTTGCTGAACAGTTTTTTTATTTTTCAACGTAAATTAAATTTCCTTGTAGCAAATGTCTGTATTGCTTCCACTAGCATTATCGTTGGATAATGATTTACTTTTTATGTCATCTTATTTTTTGTTAGCATAATGCCGTATTAGTATGATTTCTGGATTACAATTTCTGGGCCGATTTTTCAAAATCCAGCAGTTTTTTGGCATACATATAAATGTCCCGTGTAAAATTTTGGATCGGTATCATTATTTATATGGTGAATATGGTCAAATATGAACGAAATTTACAAATTTCTGTAGAATGATTTTTGTGTATATGCAAATGATCTTTGCAAAATGTTGAGCCGATACCGATATTTATAAGATATTTGTATATAAAGATGACTTTTTCGGATGCGGGATTAATGGCGGGAGATATGACAAATTATGGAGCGACCATAATAATATTTAGTACAACAATTTATATATCTATAAGAATTATTTGTGTCGAATTTTAACCTGGTACCAGATTTATACGTATTTAAGTGAATTTTAGATGTGTACTGTATATGGGGCATATGGTCAAACATGGACCGAACGAAATGGAGATCGTCGTGGATATATTAGCATTGGCCGACAAGAGGTAAATTATACAAGTCCATCGAAAAGATCATTCCTTAAGGAGTGCATACGTCAAATCTACATTATGAATGCCACTAATTTCACTTCCTGCTGAATACAATAAAATTGTCATCTGGCACAGACTGAATAATTTAATGAGGCCAGCAAGAATTACGGTTGAACAGGCTGCTATTCAAAAAGTCAAACGAAAAATTAAACTGCCAAATTCAAGTCCCCAGACGATCAAATTTCATTTGCCGTCAGATTTCTTTACAAAAAGTAAATAAAAATTAAAATAAAAGTAAACTAATTACACTCTTGTCCAATACTAATTAGCTGATTTCCCAATAATTCTATTTTTTTCTTTTTTATGGAGGCATCAAGACGCAGGAGCTTTTCTTCTTTTTCTGTTTTCCTTTTGTAAATTTCAAGACGTTACTCTTCTATTAGCTGTCTCCTTTTCTGATAATTAGATATATCTTTCAAATATCCCTTTATGGATTTGGAATAACTGCATCGTTCTTGTAGTACTGCAAATCGTCATTAACGTCTGGTTCTGTGGTGGAAGCTGTAGACATCACCCTTGTCGAAACAGTAGGTAAACCGTCATTAACGTTTGATTCTGTTATGGAAGTTAAAATTAAATTTTCCGAGCTAGCATTGTGTGTTCCTTGTTCAACTGGGTACGCCGGAACTTGCAATTCTTCTGCGAATGCTAACTCATCACCAGTCGGGTTTACCTGCTTTTCAAATTCTAATAAATTAGCCACAGCTTCTTCCAATGGAGACAACGAAACCTGTTTATAAACTCCTCCTCCTGTTGCTCTACATTCTGCTTTATTGTTTACCAGCTTCTTTTTTACTTTGGACTTCAAGTCCTTCCACACCTTTAAGTTGTATTAAATAAATTTTTTAATAAAATTTAAACCATCACCGTCACGAGCTGGAGGTCCAAGCGGATTCAATTTTTCTGCAATTTCTCTCCAAAAGCTATTGAAATTTAAGGGTTTTATGCCCTTACGAAAACCCTTAGCATAAACAGGCGCCTTTTCCATTTCGGAAACTAAAGTTTCAAACTGTTGCATTGTTGTTATTTTCATTTTTAATTTATTTAAATTAGAGTCGTTTTAATCTCGGCACTTAAAATGGCGACGACAAAAAATAAATGTTCCTTTGTCGTTTTTATTATCGTTTCAAATTAGGTAATAACGTTTCAATTTCGATAATTGTCGATAACGCCAACGGTGATGCCAAATTGTCGTTTTTTTGTCGTTTTAAAACTACAACGCCAACGATAATAGGGCCGAATATATCTTATAGTTTACGAGATATTCGCATTTGAATATTAACAGCGTTATGCATAATAAAAAGTTGGTAACAGTTTATAAACTAGCTGCTAACTAGAATACAGATTTGACTTGGCACTTTCTTGGCAAAATGTTTATTCATAAACAATTTGCAAACGTCTGCTAACTTTAAAAAAAACAACTCTGAAAATGAATGATGCCACTACTAAAATTACTATTTTTGTTTATATCATCCCTGAATTTGACATTTAAAGTTTGTTTTCCCTCCATAACAAAATAAAAATTTGCAAAGCGTTAAAAATATTTAATAGTTTAAAATGGGAGTGCTGGTATTAAATAAAATAAAAAAAATAGAAAAAAAAAACGTAAAGATCGGTAAATTGGCGACAGGATGAAAAAAGCTAAACAGCTGTTTATAAAAAGATGGCCAGTATTTGGTAACACGCTAACAAGTTTAGTAGTTTGTTAAACGTAGTTTGTTTGCACATTATAGTTAAACTCTATGCTAACTTCATGCCAATTTTTTATTATGCATAACGCTGTAAATTTTTAAAGTTTTGTAGTCACCTAGTCTGGTTTTTTGCTAATAACGGATTCAAATGCTTCCTGATTTTTTCTAAATAAGTTTTTGTTGATTACTAACAATTTTATAAATCTAGTAAAAAATTAATTGTTAGAAAATCATCTCAAAGTTAATTTTTATGCATTTTAAATTAATAAATGTTAAAAGAGTGAGTTTCCACCATTTTTTGGCATAAAAAGCTACTCATATTATTTTTACGATATAAAAAGACTTATAACGTGTATACCATACATACATACATACATACATACATACATACATACATATATTTTCGAAAAACTAACTGAAAAGCAAATATTTCCTATGAGAAAGATATTAAATAGCTTTGTTACCGAGGGGACCAGAGTCATTACAAATTTAGCTATTTTGTATGTAAAATTCGAATACAAATTGGCTATACCAATTTGCAGAATAATTAAGAACATATTGGGCCTTATAAAATCGATTATTATTTTTCGATTATGCGACTTAAAAATATTTGCCCTAAAGTTGAATTTTACATATAAAATAGCTCGGTAACAAAGATTTTTAATATTTTTTGCATAAAAAATATTTGTTTTGAAGTTTATGAAGCTTTATGACAAAAAAAAAACACGTATAAGTCTTTTCAAAAATTTCCTAAATTTTGGCAAAAAAAAAAAAACTATTGTGGTGTAGGGTATAAAAATCGGAATTACCAAAAGCCAGACTATAAGAGATATACAGTGTACTCTCTCTTAAGCGGACGCCTAAGGGACTGACGAATTTGTCCGCTTATGAGAAGTGGCCGTTTATGAGAGAAGCACAAAAAGAGTAATCAATAATCTGTAATATTGTACACTTTTATTTCCAAAACAAAAACATACATAAATACAAGTAAGAAAGTATAGTCGGTCAAGCCCGACCATATAATACCCTACACCCAGTATATCAATAAAACAGTTTTTCAGATATGTGCGCTATATGGGAGATATTACCTCTTATGGACCGATCATCAAAAATTTAGTGCCATGACTTCCGTGAATATAAATATTATGTGTGTTAAACCTTATCTCGATATAAATACGTTTAAAAGATTTATGGAGGTTAAAGTGAATTACGAAGAGGGTCTTATATGGGAGTTTTGACTATTTATGAACTGACTATTATAAAATTAGGTGTCATCCTATTTGTACATAAGAAACTCATTTTTGTTAAATTTTATTCGGAAGTGGGCCTTATATGAGAGCTACGACTAATTATCTACCATATTATATGTAAGGAACATATTTGTGTTCAATATTATTTCGATACCAACATTTTTAAAAGAGTTATGCTCTTTTAAGTGATTTTTGGAAGTGGGCCTTATATGGATGCTACGACTAATTATGGACCAATCATCATAAAATTCTACCATGGTACGAATCATATTTTTGTTCAATATTATTTGGATACCAACATTTTTAAAAGAGCCTTATATGGGAGCTACGACTAATTATGGACCGATCTTTACGAAATTTGTAAATGTTATTTAGCTTCATTTATTACTCATATGTGGTAAAATTTGTTTGCTAACTTGCAAAATTCAAAGTTTTATGACCAGTAAACCCCAATTTCGGGAGGACATTTGTATGGGAGACAGGTGAAATAATGGACCGATTTCCACCAGTTTAAGTCCCATCCATCCTTGGGCTAAAAATATATCACATACAAAATTTTATCGAAATATATTTTAAAATTGCGACCTGTACTCTGCGCACAAGCTTTACATGGACAGCCAGCCAGTCAGCCAGACGGACGGGCGGACATCGTTAAATCGCTTCAGAAAGTGATTCTGAGTCGATCGGTATACTTTAAGGTGGGTGTTGGAGCAATATTTCTGGGCGTTACAAACATTAGCACAAATCCAATATACCCTCCCCACTATTGTGGTGTAGGGTAAAATAAATAGAAGACAAAATAAACAGAATTTTCATTATGTTCTTGCGAAAAATGAAAAAAAAAATTAAAAATAAGGCAAAGTAAACAAAATATTCATTAATATTTTTGCGAATAAAAAACAAAAAGCTTGCAGGACCAGATATCCAACTGGATTTAAAAAAAACGGAAATTTAGCTAGGCGAGATTTCCCTTTAATTTCAATATCTTGGAAACGCATTTGAAGATCAGTTAGCATTTTAACACTTACAAGGTCACTGTGATATAAAGAAAGTTAAGTTTTCTTATGACTAAATAAGCCTCTTTATAAGAAGTTAACTTGTCTTCAATTTCATTTTCTAGCTCATCTTTAGACGAGCTTTCCATCATTTCTTCGGAAGCTATTAACATTTCAGTACTAATGCTTTCCACATCTTCATCATTAATAACACACAGTTATTATCTAAATTGACATGTATAATCTTGGACTTCAACTTGTAAATGGCTCTGAACTCGATTAACGATATCGGAGAACTGAGTAAGCGCTGATAGTGGAAGCTCATCTACTGCAGTCCAACAGCCATCATAATTTGGGATATGATTTTCTCTAAAACCAGCTTTTCTCAAGCAATTTTTCACTATGAAACTGTCCGGTTATGGGGAAATAAAATGTCATACATCGTGGAAAAAAGTGTCCGCGTTCTGTTATGGGAGGGTTGTCCGCTTAAGAGGGAAATAATTATGTCCCTTACAATTTTTTTGGTACTGAAAAAAATGTCCTGTCTTCGAATTTCACCAAAAAGACTATGAAAAGTACACAGATTAACAAATTTGTATTTTTTTTTTCTTGTTCGCAAAATACAATGAATAATTTGAATGTCGAGTTATTACAAACGAAACAATCAAAAGTATGTAACTGTCAATATTTAAGTTAGTTTTGTTAAAGCACGACTTTGACAATTTTCTAGTAGTACGATTAAGTTTAAGCCATTATTTGTGTTGCAAGATCCATTAATCTTCAATAAAAAAAAACAAAACACCAATGCTTTTTAATATTGTTTTTATTAATTCCATATTTAATATAAGTATGATTTGAATAAATTACATTAATTTAATACCAATAAATACGATCTTTCAAAAGCATTTTTTTTACAAATTTAGCGCGGCTTGCGTTTGTTTTTGCTAACAGTTTTGAAGAATCCGACATGTCCAACTCATCTTCGTTAGGATTCCATTTTTTTTTGGTTGTAATTTTTCGGCAGTAGTTTTGAACGCATCAAACGTTTACCGTTTTTGGGTTTTTGAGATTTTGGTTTATTTGTTAGAGACAAGTTACCAATAAGTTCCATCAGTTCTGTGCGGTATTTATACATTGAAGACAATTGCGTATATATCGATGCATCCACTTCCATTTTGTCGTCGGCTAGATAGTCGGTAGGACATTGTTGATGTGCTATACGCAATTCTATTATCCTTATCAATTCATCAGTGAGGGCCAATTTCTCCGTAGCCCACTTTAAGACTTGACTCTTTTTGCGTGGCATACGTTCTTTGTAAAAGAATATACAAAAATCTAAACTTTCACCAGCTTCGCGTGTCACTTCAATGCCGGGCGCATTTGTGCTCAGTGACAACGAAAAGCGATTGGCCAATTCGGAGACTTTGCCTATGTAATTGCCCATTTGTAAACTTTTTTTTTAAACTTTTAATATAATTTTAATAAGCGAGATCCTCACAGCTTGGCTCTGAATGCGCAAATAAATGATCTGTTGAAAATGTTGTCAATTTTATATACGTAAGTACTTCTGCTTGAAATTATGTTTAATGCCAATTTATTGCTAAATTTCGCAGCCATTTTAAATTCTTTGTTTAAAACCGCCATAAAATTTCAATATTAATGTTATGTTATGTTTAACTACCTGCGAATTTATTTCGCGTTTGTCAGGTAAAACCGAACATGGAAAAACCAAGCCGCATTTCCATACGCTGTTTACTTTAAAACACTAATACATACATATGTATGTATGTACATGTGTGTATGTAGGATATTCACAGAAAATCTTAATTATGGTCTGAGGGCAATGAGAACAACTACAAACATATGATGATACACCAATACCTCATTTTGCGTCGGGGTTACGTTCCAAAAAAAAAAAACACAACGCAAATTGAAACGACGCAAAGTGAATTAAAATTTTCTATAGCAAACCATGTAAAGAACGAAGAACGGTTCCAGGATTACGAAAATACTAATTCGTCGGTTTTCTTTCACAAAGAATTGGTCCAATGTTTGCTGAACAGTTTTTTTATTTTTCAACGTAAATTAAATTTCCTTGTAGCAAATGTCTGTATTGCTTCCACTAGCATTATCGTTGGATAATGATTTACTTTTTATGTCATCTTATTTTTTGTTAGCATAATGCCGTATTAGTATGATTTCTGGATTACAATTTCTGGGCCGATTTTTCAAAATCCAGCAGTTTTTTGGCATACATATAAATGTCCCGTGTAAAATTTTGGATCGGTATCATTATTTATATGGTGAATATGGTCAAATATGAACGAAATTTACAAATTTCTGTAGAATGATTTTTGTGTATATGCAAATGATCTTTGCAAAATGTTGAGCCGATACCGATATTTATAAGATATTTGTATATAAAGATGACTTTTTCGGATGCGGGATTAATGGCGGGAGATATGACCAATTATGGAGCGACCATAATAATATTTAGTACAACAATTTATATATCTATAAGAATTATTTGTGTCGAATTTTAACCTGGTAACTATATTTGTACCAGATTTATACGTATTTAAGTGAATTTTAGATGTGTACTGTATATAGGGCATATGGTCAAACATGGACCGAACGAAATAAACTTTCGTTTTGCGATTTCTTTTTATATGCCACTTATTTTTGCCGAATTTTTTATTAATATTCCAATTTTATAGGCATTTATCATTAAGCCATATTTCGGAAACATATTTGTATGCGGGCTATTAGAAATAATGGACCGATACTTACTATTTTGCTCACAGAATCTTATTTTGTCATAGAAATAACGTGTACCAAATTTCATGGCAATATATCCCATGAAATGCTTAAGAAAACTGCGTAAAAATATAAAATTTTAATGGAGGGTGCTTTACATATTGGTCCATAACTCTGGTTCTACTATACCGATTTTGCTGATTTTGAATACCAAACTGCTTTGGAGAATTATAAACGGTTTTTTGTAAACTGTGTTGATTTTAGTTGTGTATTTTGGACGTGTTTTACACTCAATCGACTTAGAATTTCATAAGGATCATATACTTTGTTGGGTCTCAGATTAATATTTCTCAGTGTTACACACGGAATGACAAACTTACTATACTATACCACGTATGGTGGTGGAGGGTATAAAAAGAACACATTAAGGGGAATGCACATTTTAAGATCATTTGTCTATAAAGAAATTTAATTATAAAAATATTTTAAATTTGTCTATCAAAATTGTTTTATAATTTCTTTTTAAAATAACTAATGCATTTAATAACTCATCTTACATCGACTTGTTATTTTACTGGCAAAGTTTCCGTCATTCGCGTTATAAAGATTTGAGATTATCCGGTTTGCATTTGCTTCAATTGTATTTTTGGTTTTAGAGTCATTAATCAATGACATCAATATCGTTCTTTAACTTTCCATATTTTTGAAATGATATACTTATATGTACATATATATGTAGATAATAGCTGTTCATAAAGAATGTTAATATACCTACTTAAACCTAAATAGAGTTTAAAACGTCTACTAATATTTGATGAGGGCAATAATTCCACTTTTTAAGTTTTTATTATTAGAGAAAAATTCTTATTATTTCGGCTTGAGTTCATTTATAATTAATAATTAGAAGAATAATGAGTATTTTGTTGATTTTTAATTTTTAAACACCCTAGTTAGATAAAAACATATTTAACCCTGCTGTTAGGTTAGAAAAAACTTACAAATCTTAGGTTAAGGAACCATTTGGTCCATAATGCACTTTTCATGCAAAATAATAATTTTATCTTATTTAATGTAACTATTTTGGTTCAATAATTTCTAAAGTAAGTATTTGACATATCAAAAACATCCTCTAAATATTTGACATGAATTTACATTCACTTGGTAATGAAAAAATAATTTTGGGATTTCCCATTTTTGCAATGAATTTACATTCACTTGTTGTTTTGTAATGTTGAAAATTATTTTGGGATTCCCCGTTTTTATTTTTGTCGTGAAGAAGCACAGATACGTGCAGTACTTCTTTCAGTTTGAAAGTTTCTTTGAATAGTCCGGTAGTGTTTTTGTTACGAAATGGCGCAGTTGAACGAAGAAGAGATACGTGAAATTCTCAATGAAGAAAGTGAATCTGATATTTCCGATTCGGAGACGGATTTAATTTCGGACTGTTCATCTGAAACAGAAAGTGAACAGGAAACCATCTCAGTTGAAGCTAGCTCTGTTGATCGTCTTTTTATTGCTAAAAACAACATGGAATGGAGAGCGACTCCATTACCTCAGTCTATTAGAACTGGGGCTGAGAATATTATCAAAACACAAGCAGACCTACCTCGATTTGGAGTGTCTAGATGCGATGACATGCTGTCTGCATGTCGTATTGGACTTGACAGAAGCCTTGAAAAGGCAAAATATAACAGGCGAGAATTTCTTTTCCACATTTGAGCTGGCAAAAAAACTTTATGAAAGAAAGCTAACATATGTGGGAACCGTGCGCAAAAATAAAACTTTCATTCCTCCAAAAGTACTAACTCTCAAAAAACTCCCTTTGTACACGCCTACATTTGCATTCAATAATATTGCGACATTAGTATCATACATAAGTCATAAAAACAAAGCAGCGATATTGATTAGTACAATGCACAAAGGTGATGCAGTTGATGAAATTGGATCTAAGAAAAAACCAGAGATTGTTTCTTATTACAATTCGACAAAAGGTATGCTAGTTTTTGATCACCTATAATTTCTAATGGTTTGTTTCTTTTAGGTGGTGTGGATACTGCTGATCAAATGATTGGCTCCTACTGCACAAAACGCAAAACAAATCGATGGCCAACCGTTGTATTTGCAAACATACTTGACATATCCGCTTTGAATACGTACATACTATTTTCTGAAATGGATGGTTCATGGGCTCCAACTGATCGGAATCGAAAGAGGCCAGAGTTTTTGCGGCAACTAGCACTTTTTTTTAGCTAAGGCTCATATGATGAAACGGACTAGATTACCTCAACAAGGGTTCTCAGCACAATTATTGACAGAAATTCGTACAACATGCACAGTTTCAGAGGCTTCCTCAAGTAATCCAACTTCTCATTCAAGGACTCGAAAGCGTGGAATTTGTAGTTGCTGCAAGTCGAAGTCTGATATAAAATGTTCCATTTGCAGCAACTTTATTTGCAAAACTAACCGAAAAACATTGCGCTTATCTTGCAATGAAAAATATATTCAAACCAACTAATAAATTCTTATTTTTTTGAAAAAAATCTATAAAAATGTACTATGGACCAAATGGTCCTCTAACCTAAGATTCGTCATTTTGTATTTTTATCAGTCCTGAATAAAGTTAGAAAATTTAATTTTCGCACATAACATTGTTTTATTAAAAGACTCCATTAGCAGAAAAATTTAGTCAGTATATATCACCGTTCCAAAGTTACAAGGGAATACTGAAAAAATTTGGACCAAATGGCCCTAACCTAACAGCAGGGTTAACTTTAACATGTGGAGCAACACTATTCTGTTTGCGTGCTGTTAAAGTCAGCTGATTATGTACCAGACGTTTTGTGTGAAATTGGCGGGGAAAATTTTGCAACTTTGATTGTTTGTTCTGGCGAAAGTTTCACAAAAGTGAAAAGGATTAATAATAATATGAAAAACGATTGTCCAGGTATGTAAAACTATAGTTTATTAATGTTTGTGTCGTTTTATGTGTTTTTGTCCAATTGTACCGTGTTTTGTTTATGTGTATTTTTAGAATGAGCTTAACAAGTGTAGTTGTGTTTCGTGGATCAGTACTTTTGCATGGCAAAGCGTTGCAAAAAGTTGTTAATAAGAAGTTATTAACCAAAGTGTGCAGATTAATAAGAAACTAATCTTTTTTGCCCGAATCCACACGTTTTTGAAAAAATCAAATTTTTCTAGTACTATATGTGTTTAGTCGTGCTGAGCTGGTTGACATTTGAAGCAACAACAATTGCTCAGGAGACGCCGTACAACAGCACATATTAGAAAGCATTGCTCAAAAGCATTTAAATAACGAGAACATTAAGTCAATAAATGAAAAAGTGAAAGCCTTCATCAATTATATAAATAAACACTTGCCGAAGTGGAAAGATTTAAGGGAAATCACTCAAAATGGCTTTCCAATAGCATATTTATAGAAATCACTGGTCACCGCGAAATTCTCAGAGCTGCCACAATAGGAGATGAATACTGAAATTTGAATTTGTATAATTATTATGTTTTTCTTTTCATCAAATATAACGGGTGGTTAAATTTCAAGGGCCGATGTTGATTTTGAATAAAACACCAACTATTTAGGAAATTATTGTAATTTTATTTTATTATGATATATTGGTATTACTCAATTATGTATGGAATAAAATATCGGCCAATGGGCGTCGCGACCACGGCGGCACACCTCCATCCGATGGTCAAAATTTTCGATGACCCTGAGGCATAATGGAGGTTCTATGCCGTTAATGTGCCGAATTATCTCATCCTTTAGCTCTTGAATTGTTGCTGGCTTATCGACGTACACCTTTTCTTTCAAATAACCCCAAAGAAAAAAGTCCAACGGTGTCAAATCACATGATCTTGGCGGCCAATTGACATCGCCATTACGTGAGATAACACGGCCATTGAATTTGTTGCGCAAAAGAGCCATTGTTTCGTTAGGTGTGGGGCAAGTGGCACCGTCCTGCTGAAACCACATATCGTCCACATCCATATCTTCCAATTCGGGCCATAAAAAGTTCGTTATCATCTCACGATAGCTAACACCATTCACAGTAACTGCCTGACCGGCCTCATTTTGGAAAAAATACGGCCCGATGATGCCGCCAGCCCATAAACCGCACCAAACAGTCACTCTTTGTGGGTGCATTGGTTTTTCGACAATCACTCTTGGATTCTCATTCGCCCAAATGCGGCAATTCTGTTTATTGACGAATCCACTGAGGTGAAAATGTGCCTCATCACTGAAGATGATTTTCTTCGAAAATTGATCATCCACTGTTGCCATTTCTTGCCACCATTCTGCCCATTCACGACGTTTGGAATGGTCAAGAGGCTTTAGTTCTTGAGCCAATTGCACCTTGTAAGCGTGTAAATGCAAGTCTTTATGCATAATGTTCATCAACGACGAGCGTGAGAGGTGCAATTGTTGGGCACGACGACGAGTTGAGGTGGACGGCTCTTCAGCCACACTATCGCGAACAGCAGCAATATTTTCTGCTGTACGAGCTGCACGAGCATGCACTGGTGTTCTCACATCTTCTACAGACCCGGTTTGCTCGAATTTTTCCACGATTTTTGCGATTGTACGCACATTTGGACGATCAAATTGACCAAAAAAATCACGAAGTGCACGATATGCATTTTGATTTCATAATAAGTCTGGATAACTTTAACACGTTGTTGGATTGTGAAATAGAGAAATGCCAAATAAAATTCGGAAAAAGCTTGGCGCTTAGGTGTGGTTCACATTCAACATCGGCCCTTACAATTTAACCACCGTTTATAATAGAAAATTTAAAAAATAATATTTTTAATGGAAACGTCAAAAACCTAGTTGCATGTTGGCCAGATTGGCTACATAGCAGCTATATGAAATAGTGCACCAAATCATATGAAACTTGGTAGGTCATCTTGGGAGCATAAACAATGTATACAAACCATATTTCAATTCAATACCTTCATAAACAAAAAAGTTGGGGCAAGTCGGCCAGATCGGCTACATAGCAGCTATATGAAATAGTGCGCGAAGGCATATGAAAAGCCTTATATGGGTGCTACGACTAATTATGGACCAATCATCATAAAATTCTACCATGGTACGAAACATATTTGTGTTCAATATTATTTGGATACGAACATTTTTAAAAGAGTTATGCTCTTTTAAGTGATTTTCGGAAGTGGGCCTTATATGGGAGCTACGACTAATTATGGACCGATCTTCACGAAATTTGTAAATGTTATTTAGCTTCATTTATTACTCATATGTGGTAAAATTTGTTTGCATACTTGCATAATTCAAAGGTTTATGACCAGTAAACCCCAATTTCGGGAGGACATTTGTATGGGGGCCAGGTGAAATAATGGACCGATTTCCACCAGTTTAAATCCCATCCCATCCTTGGGCCAAAAAAATATCACATACAAAATTTTATCGAAATATATTTTAAAATTGCGACCTGTACTCTGCGCAAAAGCGTTACATGGACAGCCAGCCAGTCAGCCAGACGGACGGACGGACATCGTTAAATCGCTTGAGAAAGTGATTCTGAGTCGATCGGTATACTTTAAGGTGGGTGTTGGAGCAATATTTCTGGGCGTTACAAACATTAGCAAAAATCCAATATACCCTCCCCACTATTGTGGTGTAGGGTAAAATAAATAGAAGACAAAATAAACAGAATTTTCATTATGTTCTTGCGAAAAACGAAAAAAAAAAATTAAAAATAAGGCAAAGTAAACAAAATATTCATTAATATTTTTGCGAATAAAAAACAAAAAGCTTGCAGGACCAGATATCCAACTGGATTTAAAAAAAACGGAAATTTAGCTAGGCGAGATTTCCCTTTAATTTCAATATCTTGGAAACGCATTTGAAGATCAGTTAGCATTTTAACACTTACAAGGTCACTGTGATATAAAGAAAGTTAAGTTTTCTTATGACTAAATAAGCCTCTTTATAAGAAGTTAACTTGTCTTCAATTTCATTTTCTAGCTCATCTTTAGACGAGCTTTCCATCATTTCTTCGGAAGCTATTAACATTTCAGTACTAATGCTTTCCACATCTTCATCATTAATAACACACAGTTATTATCTAAATTGACATGTATAATCTTCGACTTCAACTTGTAAATGGCTCTGAACTCGATTAACGATATCGGAGAACTGAGTAAGCGCTGATAGTGGAAGCTCATCTACTGCAGTCCAACAGCCATCATAATTTGGGATATGATTTTCTCTAAAACCAGCTTTTCTCAAGCAATTTTTCACTATGAAACTGTCCGGTTATGGGGAAATAAAATGTCATACATCGTGGAAAAAAGTGTCCGCGTTCTGTTATGGGAGGGTTGTCCGCTTAAGAGGGAAATAATTTTAATGTCCCTTACAATTTTTTTGGTACTGAAAAAAAATGTCCTGTATTTCGAATAGACTATGAAAGACACAGATTAACAAATTTGTATTTTTTTTTTCTTGTTCGCAAAATACAATGAATAATTTGAATGTTGAGTTATTACAAACGAAACAATCAAAAGTATGTAACTGTCAATATTTAAGTTAGTTTTGTTAAAGCACGACTTTGACAATTTTCTAGTAGTACGATTAAGTTTAAGCCATTATTTGTGTTGCAAGATCCATTAATCTTCAATAAAAAAAAAAACAAAACACCAATGCTTTTTAATATTGTTTTTATTAATTCCATATTTAATATAAGTATGATTTCAATAAATTACATTAATTTAATACCAATAAATACGATCTTTCAAAAGCATTTTTTTTACAAATTTAGCGCGGCTTGCGTTTGTTTTTGCTAATAGTTTTGAAGAATCCGACATGTCCAACTCATCTTCGTTAGGATTCCATTTTTTTTTGGTTGTAATTTTTCGGCAGTAGTTTTGGACGCATCAAACGTTTACCGTTTTTGGGTTTTTGAGATTTTGGTTTATTTGTTAGAGACAAGTTACCAATAAGTTCCATCAGTTCTGTGCGGTATTTATACATTGAAGACAATTGCGTATATATCGATGCATCCACTTCCATTTTGTCGTCGGCTAGATAGTCGGTAGGACATTGTTGATGTGCTATACGCAATTCTATTATCCTTATCAATTCATCAGTGAGGGCCAATTTCTCCGTAGCCCACTTTAAGACTTGACTCTTTTTGCGTGGCATACGTTCTTTGTAAAAGAATATACAAAAATCTAAATTTTCACCAGCTTCGCGTGTCACTTTAATGCCGGGCGCATTTGTGCTCAGTGACAACGAAAAGCGATTGGCCAATTCGGAGACTTTGCCTATGTAATTGCCCATTTGTAAACTTTTTTTTTTAATTTTTAAACTTTTAATATAATTTTAATAAGCGAGATCCTCACATCTTGGCTCTGAATGCGCAAATAAATGATCTGTTGAAAATGTTGTCAATTTTATATACGTAAGTACTTCTGCTTGAAATTATGTTTAATGCCAATTTATTGCTAAATTTCGCAGCCATTTTAAATTCTTTGTTTAAAACCGCCATAAAATTTCAATATTAATGTTATGTTATGTTTAACTACCTGTGAATTTATTTCGCGTTTGCCAGGTAAAACCGAACATGGAAAAACCAAGCCGCATTTCCATAAACAGCGTATGGAATGCGGCTTGGTTTTTCGCATATGGATGTACATATGTATGTATGTAGGATATTCGCAGAAAATCTTAATTATGGTCTGAGGGCAATGAGAACAACTACAAACATATGATGATACACCAATACCTCATTTTGCGTCGGGGTTACGTTCCAAAAAAAAAAACACAACGCAAATTGAAACGACGCAAAGTGAATTAAAATTTTCTATAGCAAACCATGTAAAGAACGAAGAACGGTTCCAGGATTACGAAAATACTAATTCGTCGGTTTTCTTTCACAAAGAATTGGTCCAATGTTTGCTGAACAGTTTTTTTATTTTTCAACGTAAATTAAATTTCCTTGTAGCAAATGTCTGTATTGCTACCACTAGCATTATCGTTGGATAATGATTTACTTTTTATGTCATCTTATTTTTTGTTAGCATAATGCCGTATTAGTATGATTTCTGGATTACAATTTCTGGGCCGATTTTTGAAAATCCAGCAGTTTTTTGGCATACATATAAATGTCCCGTGTAAAATTTTGGATCGGTATCATTATTTATATGGTGAATATGGTCAAATATGAACGAAATTTACAAATTTCTGTAGAATGATTTTTGTGTATATGCAAATGATCTTTGCAAAATGTTGAGCCGATACCGATATTTATAAGATATTTGTATATAAAGATGACTTTTTCGGATGCGGGATTAATGGCGGGAGATATGACAAATTATGGAGCGACCATAATAATATTTAGTACAACAATTTATATATCTATAAGAATTATTTGTGTCGAATTTTAACCTGGTACCAGATTTATACGTATTTAAGTGAATTTTAGATGTGTACTGTATATGGGGCATATGGTCAAACATGGACCGAACGTAATGGAGATCGTCGTGGATATATTAGCATTGGCCGACAAGAGGTAAATTATACAAGTCCATCGAAAAGATCATTCCTTAAGGAGTGCATACGTCAAATCTACATTATGAATGCCACTAATTTCACTTCCTGCTGAATACAATAAAATTGTCATCTGGCACAGACTGAATAATTTAATGAGGCCAGCAAGAATTACGGTTGAACAGGCTGCTATTCAAAAAGTCAAACGAAAAATTAAACTGCCAAATTCAAGTCCCCACACGATCAAATTTCATTTGCCGTCAGATTTCTTTGATGGTCGGCTAAACAAAAAGTAAATAAAAATTAAAATAAAAGTAAACTAATTACACTCTTGTCCAATACTAATTAGCTGATTTCCCAATAATTCTAATTTTTTCTTTTTTATGGAGGCATCAAGACGCAGGAGCTTTTCTTCTTTTTCTGTTTTCCTTTTGTAAATTTCAAGACGTTACTCTTCTATTAGCTGTCTCCTTTTCTGATAATTAGATATATCTTTCAAATATCCCTTTATGGATTTGGAATAACTGCATCGTTCTTGTAGTACTGCAAATCGTCATTAACGTCTGGTTCTGTGGTGGAAGCTGTAGACATCACCCTTGTCGAAACAGTAGGTAAACCGTCATTAACGTTTGATTCTGTTATGGAAGTTAAAATTAAATTTTCCGAGCTAGCATTGTGTGTTCCTTGTTCAACTGGGTACGCCGGAACTTGCAATTCTTCTGCGAATGCTAACTCATCACCAGTCGGGTTTACCTGCTTTTCAAATTCTAATAAATTAGCCACAGCTTCTTCCAATGGAGACAACGAAACCTGTTTATAAACTCCTCCTCCTGTTGCTCTACATTCTGCTTTATTGTTTACCAGCTTCTTTTTTACTTTGGACTTCAAGTCCTTCCACACCTTTAAGTTGTATTAAATAAATTTTTTAATAAAATTTAAACCATCACCGTCACGAGCTGGAGGTCCAAGCGGATTCAATTTTTCTGCAATTTCTCTCCAAAAGCTATTGAAATTTAAGGGTTTTATGCCCTTACGAAAACCCTTAGCATAAACAGGCGCCTTTTCCATTTCGGAAACTAAAGTTTCAAACTGTTGCATTGTTGTTATTTTCATTTTTAATTTATTTAAATTAGAGTCGTTTTAATCTCGTCACTTAAAATGGCGACGACAAAAAATAAATGTTCCTTTGTCGTTTTTATTATCGTTTCAAATTAGGTAATAACGTTTCAATTTCGATAATTGTCGATAACGCCAACGGTGATGCCAAATTGTCGTTTTAAAACTACAACGCCAACGATAATAGGGCCGAATATATCTTATAGTTTACGAGATATTCGCATTTGAATATTAACAGCGTTATGCATAATAAAAAGTTGGTAACAGTTTATAAACTAGCTGCTAACTAGAATACAGATTTGACTTGGCACTTTCTTGGCAAAATGTTTATTCATAAACAATTTGCAAACGTCTGCTAACTTTAAAAAAAACAACTCTGAAAATGAATGATGCCACTACTAAAATTACTATTTTTGTTTATATCATCCCTGAATTTAACATTTAAAGTTTGTTTTCCCTCCATAACAAAATAAAAATTTGCAAAGCTAAACAGCTGTTTATAAAAAGATGGCCAGTATTTGGTAACACGCTAACAAGTTTAGTAGTTTGTTAAACGTAGTTTGTTTGCACATTATAGTTAAACTCTATGCTAACTTCATGCCAATTTTTTATTATGCATAACGCTGTAAATTTTTAAAGTTTTGTAGTCACCTAGTCTGGTTTTTTGCTAATACCGGATTCAAACAATTTTATAAATCTAGTAAAAAATTAATTGTTAGAAAATCATCTCAAAGTTAAAAATTATATGCATTTTAAATTAATAAATGTTAAAAGAGTGAGTTTCCACCATTTTTTGGCATAAAAAGCTACTCATATTATTTTTACGATATAAGAAGACTTATAACGTGTATACATACATACATACATACATACATATATTTTCGAAAAACTAACTGAAAAGCAAATATTTTCTATGAGAAAGATTTTAAATAGCTTTGTTACCGAGGGGACCAGAGTCATTACAAATTTAGCGATTTTGTATGTAAAATTCGAATACAAATTGGCTATACCAAGTTGCAGAATAATTAAGAACATATTGGGCCTTATAAAATCGATTATTATTTTTCGATTATGCGACTTAAAAATATTTGCCCTAAAGTTGAATTTTACATATAAAATAGCTCGGTAACAAAGATTTTTAATATTTTTTGCATAAAAAATATTTGTTTTGAAGTTTATGAAGCTTTATGACAAAAAAAAACACGTATAAGTCTTTTCAAAAATTTCCTAAATTTTGGCAAAAAAAAAAAACTATTGTGGTGTAGGGTATAAAAATCGGAATTACCAAAAGCCAGACTATAAGAGATACTCTCTCTTAAGCGGACGCCTAAGGGACTGTCCGCTTATGAGAAGTGGCCATTTATGAGAGAATCACAAAAAGAGTAATCAATAATCTGTAATATTGTACACTTTTATTTCCAAAACAAAAACATACATAAATACAAGTAAGAAAGTATAGTCGGTCAAGCCCGACCATATAATACCCTACACCCAGTATATCAATAAAACAGTTTTTCAGATATGTGCGCTATATGGGAGATATTACCTCTTATGGACCGATCATCAAAAATTTAGTGCCATGACTTCCGTGAATATAAATATTATGTGTGTTAAACCTTATCTCGATATAAATACGTTTAAAAGATTTATGGAGGTTAAAGTGAATTACGAAGAGGATCTTATATGGGAGTTTTGACTATTTATGAACTGACTATTATAAAATTAGGTGTCATCCTATTTGTACATAAGAAACTCATTTTTGTTAAATTTTATTCGGAAGTGGGCCTTATATGAGAGCTACGACTAATTATCTACCATATTATATGTATATGTAAGGAACATATTTGTGTTCAATATTATTTCGATACCAACATTTTTAAAAGAGTTATTCTCTTTTAAGTGATTTTTGGAAGTGGGCCTTATATGAGAGCTACGACTAATTATGGACCGATCGTCATAAAATTCTACCATATTAGAGAGGTAGGAACATATTTGTGTTCAATATTATTTCGATACCAACATTTTTAAAAGAGTTATGCTCTTTTAAGTGATTTTTGGAAGTGGGCCTTATATGGGTGCTACGACTAATTATGGACCAATCATCATAAAATTCTACCATTGTACGAATCATATTTGTGTTCAATATTATTTGGATACCAACATTTTTAAAAGAGCCTTATATGGGAGCTACGACTAATTATGGACCGATCTTCACGAAATTTGTAAATGTTATTTAGCTTCATTTATTACTCATATGTGGTAAAATTTGTTTGCTAACTTGCAAAATTCAAAGGTTTATGACCAGTAAACCCCAATTTCGGGAGGACATTTGTATGGGAGACAGGTGAAATAATGGACCGATTTCCACCAGTTTAAGTCCCATCCATCCTTGGGCTGAAAATATATCACATACAAAATTTTATCGAAATATATTTTAAAATTGCGACCTGTACTCTGCGCACAAGCTTTACATGGACAGCCAGCCAGCCAGACGGACGGACGGACATCGTTAAATCGCTTCAGAAAGTGATTCTGAGTCGATCGGTATACTTTAAGGTGGGTGTTGGAGCAATATTTCTGGGCGTTACAAACATTAGCACAAATCCAATATACCCTCCCCACTATTGTGGTGTAGGGTAAAATAAATAGAAGACAAAATAAACAGAATTTTCATTATGTTCTTGCGAAAAACGAAAAAAAAAAATTAAAAATAAGGCAAAGTAAACAAAATATTCATTAATATTTTTGCGAATAAAAAACAAAAAGCTTGCAGGACCAGATATCCAACTGGATTTAAAAAAAAAACGGAAATTTAGCTTGAGATTTCCCTTTAATTTCAATATCTTGGAAACGCATTTGAAGATCAGTTAGCATTTTAACACTTACAAGGTCACTGTGATATAAAGAAAACCCTTTAAGTTTTCTTATGATTAAATAAGCCTCTTTATAAGAAGTTAACTTGTATTCAATTTCATTTTCTAGCTCATCTTTAGACGAGCTTTCCATCATTTCTTCGGAAGCTATTAACATTTCAGTACTAATGCTTTCCACATCTTCATCATTAATAACACACAGTTATTATCTAAATTGACATGTATAATCTTGGACTTCAACTTGTAAATGGCTCTGAACTCGATTAACGATATCGGAGAACTGAGTAAGCGCTGATAGTGGAAGCTCATCTACTGCAGTCCAACAGCCATCATAATTTGGGATATGATTTTCTCTAAAACCAGCTTTTCTCAAGCAATTTTTCACTATGAAACTGTCCGGTTATGGGGAAATAAAATGTCATACATCGTGGAAAAAAGTGTCCGCGTTCTGTTATGGGAGGGTTGTCCGCTTAAGAGGGAAATAATTATGTCCCTTACAATTTTTTTGGTACTGAAAAAAAATGTCCTGTATTTCGAATAGACTATGAAAGACACAGATTAACAAATTTGTATTTTTTTTTTCTTGTTCGCAAAATACAATGAATAATTTGAATGTCGAGTTATTACAAACGAAACAATCAAAAGTATGTAACTGTCAATATTTAAGTTAGTTTTGTTAAAGCACGACTTTGACAATTTTCTAGTAGTACGATTAAGTTTAAGACATTATTTGTGTTGCAAGATGCATTAATCTTCAATAAAAAAAAACAAAACACCAATGCTTTTTAATATTGTTTTTATTAATTCCATATTTAATATAAGTATGATTTGAATAAATTACATTAATTTAATACCAATAAATACGATCTTTCAAAAGCATTTTTTTTACAAATTTAGCGCGGCTTGCGTTTGTTTTTGCTAACAGTTTTGAAGAATCCGACATGTCCAACTCATCTTCGTTAGGATTCCATTTTTTTTTGGTTGTAATTTTTCGGCAGTAGTTTTGGACGCATCAAACGTTTACCGTTTTTGGGTTTTTGAGATTTTGGTTTATTTGTTAGAGACAAGTTACCAATAAGTTCCATCAGTTCTGTGCGGTATTTATACATTGAAGACAATTGCGTATATATCGATGCATCCACTTCCATTTTGTCGTCGGCTAGATAGTCGGTAGGACATTGTTGATGTGCTATACGCAATTCTATTATCCTTATCAATTCATCAGTGAGGGCCAATTTCTCCGTAGCCCACTTTAAGACTTGACTCTTTTTGCGTGGCATACGTTCTTTGTAAAAGAATATACAAAAATCTAAACTTTCACCAGCTTCGCGTGTCACTTTAATGCCGGGCGTATTTGTGCTCAGTGACAACGAAAAGCGATTGGCCAATTCGGAGACTTTGCCTATGTAATTGCCCATTTGTAAACTTTTTTTTTTAATTTTTAAACTTTTAATATAATTTTAATAAGCGAGATCCTCACATCTTGGCTCTGAATGCGCAAATAAATGATCTGTTGAAAATGTTGTCAATTTTATATACGTAAGTACTTCTGCTTGAAATTATGTTTAATGCCAATTTATTGCTAAATTTCGCAGCCATTTTAAATTCTTTGTTTAAAACCGCCATAAAATTTCAATATTAATGTTATGTTATGTTTAACTACCTGCGAATTTATTTCGCGTTTGCCAGGTAAAACCGAACATGGAAAAACCAAGCCGCATTTCCATACGCTGTTTACTTTAAAACACAAATACATACATATGTATGTATGTACATGTGTGTATGTAGGATATTCACAGAAAATCTTAATTATGGTCTGAGGGCAATGAGAACAACTACAAACATATGATGATACACCAATACCTCATTTTGCGTCGGGGTTACGTTCCAAAAAAAAACACAACGCAAATTGAAACGACGTGAAAGTGAATTAAAATTTTCTATAGCAAACCATGTAAAGAACGAAGAACGGTTCCAGGATTACGAAAATACTAATTCGTCGGTTTTCTTTCACAAAGAATTGGTCCAATGTTTGCTGAACAGTTTTTTTTTTTCAACGTAAATTAAATTTCCTTGTAGCAAATGTCTGTATTGCTACCACTAGCATTATCGTTGGATAATGATTTACTTTTTATGTCATCTTATTTTTTGTTAGCATAATGCCGTATTAGTATGATTTCTGGATTACAATTTCTGGGCCGATTTTTCAAAATCCAGCAGTTTTTTGGCATACATATAAATGTCCCGTGTAAAATTTTGGATCGGTATCATTATTTATATGGTGAATATGGTCAAATATGAACGAAATTTACAAATTTCTGTAGAATGATTTTTGTGTATATGCAAATGATCTTTGCAAAATGTTGAGCCGATACCGATATTTATAAGATATTTGTATATAAAGATGACTTTTTCGGATGCGGGATTAATGGCGGGAGATATGACCAATTATGGAGCGACCATAATAATATTTAGTACAACAATTTATATATCTATAAGAATTATTTGTGTCGAATTTTAACCTGGTAACTATATTTGTACCAGATTTATACGTATTTAAGTGAATTTTAGATGTGTACTGTATATGGGGCATATGGTCAAACATGGACCGAACGAAACAAACTTTCGTTTTGCGATTTCTTTTTATATGCCACTTATTTTTGCCGAATTTTTTATTAATATTCCAATTTTATAGGCATTTATCATTAAGCCATATTTCGGAAACATATTTGTATGCGGGCTATGAGAAATAATGGACCGATACTTACTATTTTTCTCACAGAATCTTATTTTGTCATAGAAATAACGTGTACCAAATTTCATGGCAATATATACCATGAAATGCTTAAGAAAAATGCGTAAAAATATAAAATTTTAATGGAGGGTGCTTTACATATTGGTCCATAACTCTGGTTCTACTATACCGATTTTGCTGATTTTGAATACCAAACTGCTTTGGAGAATTATAAACGGTTTTTTGTAAACTGTGTTGATTTTAGTTGTGTATTTTGGACGTGTTTTACACTCAATCGACTTAGAATTTCATAAGGATCATATACTTTGTTGGGTCTCAGATTAATATTTCTCAGTGTTACACACGGAATGACAAACTTACTATACTATACCACGTATGGTGGTGGAGGGTATAAAAAGAACACATTAAGGGGAATGCACATTTTAAGATCATTTGTCTATAAAGAAATTTAATTATAAAAATATTTTAAATTTGTCTATCAAAATTGTTTTATAATTTCTTTTTAAAATAACTAATGCATTTAATAACTCATCTTACATCGACTTGTTATTTTACTGGCAAAGTTTCCGTCATTCGCGTTATAAAGATTTGAGATTATCCGGTTTGCATTTGCTTCAATTGTATTTTTGGTTTTAGAGTCATTAATCAATGACATCAATATCGTTCTTTAACTTTCCATATTTTTGAAATGATATACTTATATGTACATATATATGTAGATAATAGCTGTTCATAAAGAATGTTAATATACCTACTTAAACCTAAATAGAGTTTAAAACGTCTACTAATATTTGATGAGGGCAATAATTCCACTTTTTAAGTTTTTATTATTAGAGAAAAATTCTTATTATTTCGGCTTGAGTTCATTTATAATTAATAATTAGAAGAATAATGAGTATTTTGTTGATTTTTAATTTTTAAACACCCTAGTTAGATAAAAACATATTTAACCCTGCTGTTAGGTTAGAAAAAACTTACAAATCTTAGGTTAAGGAACCATTTGGTCCATAATGCACTTTTTATGCAAAATAATAATTTTATCTTATTTAATGTAACTATTTTGGTTCAATAATTTCTAAAGTAAGTATTTGACATATCAAAAACATCCTCTAAATATTTGACATGAATTTACATTCACTTGGTAATGAAAAAATAATTTTGGGATTTCCCATTTTTGCAATGAATTTACATTCACTTGTTGTTTTGTAATGTTGAAAATTATTTTGGGATTCCCCGTTTTTATTTTTGTCGTGAAGAAGCACAGATACGTGCAGTACTTCTTTCAGTTTGAAAGTTTCTTTGAATAGTCCGGTAGTGTTTTTGTTACGAAATGGCGCAGTTGAACGAAGAAGAGATACGTGAAATTCTCAATGAAGAAAGTGAATCTGATATTTCCGATTCGGAGACGGATTTAATTTCGGACTGTTCATCTGAAACAGAAAGTGAACAGGAAACCATCTCAGTTGGAGCTAGCTCTGTTGATCGTCTTTTTATTGCTAAAAACAACATGGAATGGAGAGCGACTCCATTACCTCAGTCTATTAGAACTGGGGCTGAGAATATTATCAAAACACAAGCAGACCTACCTCGATTTGGAGTGTCTAGATGCGATGACATGCTGTCTGCATGTCGTATTGGACTTGAAAGAAGCCTTGAAAAGGCAAAATATAACAGGCGAGAATTTCTTTTCCACATTTGAGCTGGCAAAAAAACTTTATGAAAGAAAGCTAACATATGTGGGAACCGTGCGCAAAAATAAAACTTTCATTCCTCCAAAAGTACTAACTCTCAAAAAACTCCCTTTGTACACGCCTACATTTGCATTCAATAATATTGCGACATTAGTATCATACATAAGTCATAAAAACAAAGCAGCGATATTGATTAGTACAATGCACAAAGGTGATGCAGTTGATGAAATTGGATCTAAGAAAAAACCAGAGATTGTTTCTTATTACAATTCGACAAAAGGTATGCTAGTTTTTGATCACCTATAATTTCTAATGGTTTGTTTCTTTTAGGTGGTGTGGATACTGCTGATCAAATGATTGGCTCCTACTGCACAAAACGCAAAACAAATCGATGGCCAACCGTTGTATTTGCAAACATACTTGACATATCCGCTTTGAATACGTACATACTATTTTCTGAAATGGATGGTTCATGGGCTCCAACTGATCGGAATCGAAAGAGGCCAGAGTTTTTGCGGCAACTAGCACTTTTTTTTAGCTAAGGCTCATATGATGAAACGGACTAGATTACCTCAACAAGGGTTCTCAGCACAATTATTGACAGAAATTCGTACAACATGCACAGTTTCAGAGGCTTCCTCAAGTAATCCAACTTCTCATTCAAGGACTCGAAAGCGTGGAATTTGTAGTTGCTGCAAGTCGAAGTCTGATATAAAATGTTCCATTTGCAGCAACTTTATTTGCAAAACTAACCGAAAAACATTGCGCTTATCTTGCAATGAAAAATATATTCAAACCAACTAATAAATTCTTATTTTTTTGAAAAAAATCTATAAAAATGTACTATGGACCAAATGGTCCTCTAACCTAAGATTCGTCATTTTGTATTTTTATCAGTCCTGAATAAAGTTAGAAAATTTAATTTTCGCACATAACATTGTTTTATTAAAAGACTCCATTAGCAGAAAAATTTAGTCAGTATATATCACCGTTCCAAAGTTACAAGGGAATACTGAAAAAATTTGGACCAAATGGCCCTAACCTAACAGCAGGGTTAACTTTAACATGTGGAGCAACACTATTCTGTTTGCGTGCTGTTAAAGTCAGCTGATTATGTACCAGACGTTTTGTGTGAAATTGGCGGGGAAAATTTTGCAACTTTGATTGTTTGTTCTGGCGAAAGTTTCACAAAAGTGAAAAGGATTAATAATAATATGAAAAACGATTGTCCAGGTATGTAAAACTATAGTTTATTAATGTTTGTGTCGTTTTATGTGTTTTTGTCCAATTGTACCGTGTTTTGTTTATGTGTATTTTTAGAATGAGCTTAACAAGTGTAGTTGTGTTTCGTGGATCAGTACTTTTGCATGGCAAAGCGTTGCAAAAAGTTGTTAATGAGAAGTTATTAACCAAAGTGTGCAGATTAATAAGAAACTAATCTTTTTTGTCCGAATCCACACGTTTTTGAAAAAATCAAATTTTTCTAGTACTATATGTGTTTAGTCGTGCTGAGCTGGTTGACATTTGAAGCAACAACAATTGCTCAGGAGACGCCGTACAACAGCACATATTAGAAAGCATTGCTCAAAAGCATTTAAATAACGAGAACATTAAGTCAATAAATGAAAAAGTGAAAGCCTTCATCAATTATATAAATAAACACTTGCCGAAGTGGAAAGATTTAAGGGAAATCACTCAAAATGGCTTTCCAATAGCATATTTATAGAAATCACTGGTCACCGCGAAATTCTCAGAGGAGAATAACAACTTATCTAACTTACTCATACATGCTGCCACAATAGGAGATGAATACTGAAATTTGGATTTGTATAATTATTATGTTTTTCTTTTCATCAAATATAACGGGTGATTAAATTTCAAGGGCCGATGTTGATTTTGAATAAAACACCAACTATTTAGGAAATTATTGTAATTTTATTTTATTATGATATATTGGTATTACTCAATTATGTATGGAATAAAATATCGGCCAATGGGCGTCGCGACCACGGCGGCACACCTCCATCCGATGGTCCAAATTTTCGATGACCCTGAGGCATAATGGAGGTTCTATGCCGTTAATGTGCCGAATTATCTCATCCTTTAGCTCTTGAATTGTTGCTGGCTTATCGACGTACACCTTTTCTTTCAAATAACCCCAAAGAAAAAAGTCCAACGGTGTCAAATCACATGATCTTGGCGGCCAATTGACATCGCCATTACGTGAGATAACACGGCCATTGAATTTGTTGCGCAAAAGAGCCATTGTTTCGTTAGGTGTGTGGCAAGTGGCACCGTCCTGCTGAAACCACATATCGTCCACATCCATATCTTCCAATTCGGGCCATAAAAAG
Source organism: Bellardia bayeri (assembly GCA_950370525.1). Taxonomy (NCBI): domain Eukaryota; kingdom Metazoa; phylum Arthropoda; class Insecta; order Diptera; family Calliphoridae; genus Bellardia; species Bellardia bayeri. The sequence continues at coordinate 53,732,683 of OX493265.1, read as the reverse complement.
TTCGTTATCATCTCACGATAGCTAACACCATTCACAGTAACTGCCTGACCGGCCTCATTTTGGAAAAAATACGGCCCGATGATGCCGCCAGCCCATAAACCGCACCAAACAGTCACTCTTTGTGGGTGCATTGGTTTTTCGACAATCACTCTTGGATTCTCATTCGCCCAAATGCGGCAATTCTGTTTATTGACGAATCCACTGAGGTGAAAATGTGCCTCATCACTGAAGATGATTTTCTTCGAAAATTGATCATCCACTGTTGCCATTTCTTGCCACCATTCTGCCCATTCACGACGTTTGGAATGGTCAAGAGGCTTTAGTTCTTGAGCCAATTGCACCTTGTAAGCGTGTAAATGCAAGTCTTTATGCATAATGTTCATCAACGACGAGCGTGAGAGGTGCAATTGTTGGGCACGACGACGAGTTGAGGTGGACGGCTCTTCAGCCACACTATCGCGAACAGCAGCAATATTTTCTGCTGTACGAGCTGCACGAGCATGCACTGGTGTTCTCACATCTTCTACAGACCCGGTTTGCTCGAATTTTTCCACGATTTTTGCGATTGTACGCACATTTGGACGATCAAATTGACCAAAAAAATCACGAAGTGCACGATATGCATTTTGATTTCATAATAAGTCTGGATAACTTTAACACGTTGTTGGATTGTGAAATAGAGAAATGCCAAATAAAATTCGGAAAAAGCTTGGCGCTTAGGTGTGGTTCACATTCAACATCGGCCCTTACAATTTAACCACCGTTTATAATAGAAAATTTAAAAAATAATATTTTTAATGGAAACGTCAAAAACCTAGTTGCATGTTGGCCAGATTGGCTACATAGCAGCTATATGAAATAGTGCACCAAATCATATGAAACTTGGTAGGTCATCTTGGGAGCATAAACAATGTATACAAACCATATTTCAATTCAATACCTTCATAAACAAAAAAGTTGGGGCAAGTCGGCCAGATCGGCTACATAGCAGCTATATGAAATAGTGCGCGAAGGCATATGAAAAGCCTTATATGGGTGCTACGACTAATTATGGACCAATCATCATAAAATTATACCATGGTACGAAACATATTTGTGTTCAATATTATTTGGATACCAACATTTTTAAAAGAGTTATGCTCTTTTAAGTGATTTTCGGAAGTGGGCCTTATATGGGAGCTACGACTAATTATGGACCGATCTTCACGAAATTTGTAAATGTTATTTAGCTTCATTTATTACTCATTTGTGGTAAAATTTGTTTGCATACTTGCATAATTCAAAGGTTTATGACCAGTAAACCCCAATTTCGGGAGGACATTTGTATGGGAGACAGGTGAAATAATGGACCGATTTCCACCAGTTTAAGTCCCATCCATCCTTGGGCTGAAAATATATCACATACAAAATTTTATCGAAATATATTTTAAAATTGCGACCTGTACTCTGCGCACAAGCTTTACATGGACAGCCAGCCAGCCAGACGGACGGACGGACATCGTTAAATCGCTTCAGAAAGTGATTCTGAGTCGATCGGTATACTTTAAGGTGGGTGTTGGAGCAATATTTCTGGGCGTTACAAACATTAGCAAAAATCCAATATACCCTCCCCACTATTGTGGTGTAGGGTAAAATAAATAGAAGACAAAATAAACAGAATTTTCATTATGTTCTTGCGAAAAACGAAAAAAAAAAATTAAAAATAAGGCAAAGTAAACAAAATATTCATTAATATTTTTGCGAATAAAAAACAAAAAGCTTGCAGGACCAGATATCCAACTGGATTTAAAAAAAACGGAAATTTAGCTAGGCGAGATTTCCCTTTAATTTCAATATCTTGGAAACGCATTTGAAGATCAGTTAGCATTTTAACACTTACAAGGTCACTGTGATATAAAGAAAGTTAAGTTTTCTTATGACTAAATAAGCCTCTTTATAAGAAGTTAACTTGTCTTCAATTTCATTTTCTAGCTCATCTTTAGACGAGCTTTCCATCATTTCTTCGGAAGCTATTAACATTTCAGTACTAATGCTTTCCACATCTTCATCATTAATAACACACAGTTATTATCTAAATTGACATGTATAATCTTCGACTTCAACTTGTAAATGGCTCTGAACTCGATTAACGATATCGGAGAACTGAGTAAGCGCTGATAGTGGAAGCTCATCTACTGCAGTCCAACAGCCATCATAATTTGGGATATGATTTTCTCTAAAACCAGCTTTTCTCAAGCAATTTTTCACTATGAAACTGTCCGGTTATGGGGAAATAAAATGTCATACATCGTGGAAAAAAGTGTCCGCGTTCTGTTATGGGAGGGTTGTCCGCTTAAGAGGGAAATAATTATGTCCCTTACAATTTTTTTGGTACTGAAAAAATGTCCTGTACACAGATTAACAAATTTGTATTTTTTTTTTCTTGTTCGCAAAATACAATGAATAATTTGAATGTCGAGTTATTACAAACGAACCAATCAAAAGTATGTAACTGTCAATATTTAAGTTAGTTTTGTTAAAGCACGACTTTGACAATTTTCTAGTAGTACGATTAAGTTTAAGCCATTATTTGTGTTGCAAGATGCATTAATCTTCAATAAAAAAAAACAAAACACCAATGCTTTTTAATATTGTTTTTATTAATTCCATATTTAATATAAGTATGATTTGAATAAATTACATTAATTTAATACCAATAAATACGATCTTTCAAAAGCATTTTTTTTACAAATTTAGCGCGGCTTGCGTTTGTTTTTGCTAACAGTTTTGAAGAATCCGACATGTCCAACTCATCTTCGTTAGGATTCCATTTTTTTTTGGTTGTAATTTTTCGGCAGTAGTTTTGGACGCATCAAACGTTTACCGTTTTTGGGTTTTTGAGATTTTGGTTTATTTGTTAGAGACAAGTTACCAATAAGTTCCATCAGTTCTGTGCGGTATTTATACATTGAAGACAATTGCGTATATATCGATGCATCCACTTCCATTTTGTCGTCGGCTAGATAGTCGGTAGGACATTGTTGATGTGCTATACGCAATTCTATTATCCTTATCAATTCATCAGTGAGGGCCAATTTCTCCGTAGCCCACTTTAAGACTTGACTCTTTTTGCGTGGCATACGTTCTTTGTAAAAGAATATACAAAAATCTAAACTTTCACCAGCTTCGCGTGTCACTTTAATGCCGGGCGTATTTGTGCTCAGTGACAACGAAAAGCGATTGGCCAATTCGGAGACTTTGCCTATGTAATTGCCCATTTGTAAACTTTTTTTTTAATTTTTAAACTGTTAATATAATTTTAATAAGCGAGATCCTCACAGCTTGGCTCTGAATGCGCAAATAAATGATCTGTTGAAAATGTTGTCAATTTTATATACGTAAGTACTTCTGCTTGAAATTATGTTTAATGCCAATTTATTGCTAAATTTCGCAGCCATTTTAAATTCTTTGTTTAAAACCGCCATAAAATTTCAATATTAATGTTATGTTATGTTTAACTACCTGCGAATTTATTTCGCGTTTGCCAGGTAAAACCGAACATGGAAAAACCAAGCCGCATTTCCATACGCTGTTTACTTTAAAACACAAATACATACATATGTATGTATGTACATGTGTGTATGTAGGATATTCACAGAAAATCTTAATTATGGTCTGAGGGCAATGAGAACAACTACAAACATATGATGATACACCAATACCTCATTTTGCGTCGGGGTTACGTTCCAAAAAAAAAAAACACAACGCAAATTGAAACGACGCAAAGTGAATTAAAATTTTCTATAGCAAACCATGTAAAGAACGAAGAACGGTTCCAGGATTACGAAAATACTAATTCGTCGGTTTTCTTTCACAAAGAATTGGTCCAATGTTTGCTGAACAGTTTTTTTATTTTTCAACGTAAATTAAATTTCCTTGTAGCAAATGTCTGTATTGCTACCACTAGCATTATCGTTGGATAATGATTTACTTTTTATGTCATCTTATTTTTTGTTAGCATAATGCCGTATTAGTATGATTTCTGGATTACAATTTCTGGGCCGATTTTTCAAAATCCAGCAGTTTTTTGGCATACATATAAATGTCCCGTGTAAAATTTTGGATCGGTATCATTATTTATATGGTGAATATGGTCAAATATGAACGAAATTTACAAATTTCTGTAGAATGATTTTTGTGTATATGCAAATGATCTTTGCAAAATGTTGAGCCGATACCGATATTTATAAGATATTTGTATATAAAGATGACTTTTTCGGATGCGGGATTAATGGCGGGAGATATGACAAATTATGGAGCGACCATAATAATATTTAGTACAACAATTTATATATCTATAAGAATTATTTGTGTCGAATTTTAACCTGGTACCAGATTTATACGTATTTAAGTGAATTTTAGATGTGTACTGTATATGGGGCATATGGTCAAACATGGACCGAACGAAATGGAGATCGTCGTGGATATATTAGCATTGGCCGACAAGAGGTAAATTATACAAGTCCATCGAAAAGATCATTCCTTAAGGAGTGCATACGTCAAATCTACATTATGAATGCCACTAATTTCACTTCCTGCTGAATACAATAAAATTGTCATCTGGCACAGACTGAATAATTTAATGAGGCCAGCAAGAATTACGGTTGAACAGGCTGCTATTCAAAAAGTCAAACGAAAAATTAAACTGCCAAATTCAAGTCCCCACACGATCAAATTTCATTTGCCGTCAGATTTCTTTGATGGTCGGCTAAACAAAAAGTAAATAAAAATTAAAATAAAAGTAAACTAATTACACTCTTGTCCAATACTAATTAGCAGATTTCCCAATAATTCTAATTTTTTCTTTTTTATGGAGGCATCAAGACGCAGGAGCTTTTCTTCTTTTTCTGTTTTCCTTTTGTAAATTTCAAGACGTTACTCTTCTATTAGCTGTCTCCTTTTCTGATAATTAGATATATCTTTCAAATATCCCTTTATGGATTTGGAATAACTGCATCGTTCTTGTAGTACTGCAAATCGTCATTAACGTCTGGTTCTGTGGTGGAAGCTGTAGACATCACCCTTGTCGAAACAGTAGGTAAACCGTCATTAACGTTTGATTCTGTTATGGAAGTTAAAATTAAATTTTCCGAGCTAGCATTGTGTGTTCCTTGTTCAACTGGGTACGCCGGAACTTGCAATTCTTCTGCGAATGCTAACTCATCACCAGTCGGGTTTACCTGCTTTTCAAATTCTAATAAATTAGCCACAGCTTCTTCCAATGGAGACAACGAAACCTGTTTATAAACTCCTCCTCCTGTTGCTCTACATTCTGCTTTATTGTTTACCAGCTTCTTTTTTACTTTGGACTTCAAGTCCTTCCACACCTTTAAGTTGTATTAAATAAATTTTTTAATAAAATTTAAACCATCACCGTCACGAGCTGGAGGTCCAAGCGGATTCAATTTTTCTGCAATTTCTCTCCAAAAGCTATTGAAATTTAAGGGTTTTATGCCCTTACGAAAACCCTTAGCATAAACAGGCGCCTTTTCCATTTCGGAAACTAAAGTTTCAAACTGTTGCATTATTGTTATTTTCATTTTTAATTTATTTAAATTAGAGTCGTTTTAATCTCGTCACTTAAAATGGCGACGACAAAAAATAAATGTTCCTTTGTCGTTTTTATTATCGTTTCAAATTAGGTAATAACGTTTCAATTTCGATAATTGTCGATAACGCCAACGGTGATGCCAAATTGTCGTTTTTTTGTCGTTTTAAAACTACAACGCCAACGATAATAGGGCCGAATATATCTTATAGTTTACGAGATATTCGCATTTGAATATTAACAGCGTTATGCATAATAAAAAGTTGGTAACAGTTTATAAACTAGCTGCTAACTAGAATACAGATTTGACTTGGCACTTTCTTGGCAAAATGTTTATTCATAAACAATTTGCAAACGTCTGCTAACTTTAAAAAAAACAACTCTGAAAATGAATGATGCCACTACTAAAATTACTATTTTTGTTTATATCATCCCTGAATTTGACATTTAAAGTTTGTTTTCCCTCCATAACAAAATAAAAATTTGCAAAGCGTTAAAAATATTTAATAGTTTAAAATGGGAGTGCTGGTATTAAATAAAATAAAAAAAATAGAAAAAAAAAACGTAAAGATCGGTAAATTGGCGACAGGATGAAAAAAGCTAAACAGCTGTTTATAAAAAGATGGCCAGTATTTGGTAACACGCTAACAAGTTTAGTAGTTTGTTAAACGTAGTTTGTTTGCACATTATAGTTAAACTCTATGCTAACTTCATGCCAATTTTTTATTATGCATAACGCTGTAAATTTTTAAAGTTTTGTAGTCACCTAGTCTGGTTTTTTGCTAATAACGGATTCAAATGCTTCCTGATTTTTTCTAAATAAGTTTTTGTTGATTACTAACAATTTTATAAATCTAGTAAAAAATTAATTGTTAGAAAATCATCTCAAAGTTAAAAATTATATGCATTTTAAATTAATAAATGTTAAAAGAGTGAGTTTCCACCATTTTTTGGCATAAAAAGCTACTCATATTATTTTTACGATATAAGAAGACTTATAACGTGTATACATACATACATACATACATACATACATACATATATTTTCGAAAAACTAACTGAAAAGCAAATATTTTCTATGAGAAAGATTTTAAATAGCTTTGTTACCGAGGGGACCAGAGTCATTACAAATTTAGCGATTTTGTATGTAAAATTCGAATACAAATTGGCTATACCAATTTGCAGAATAATTAAGAACATATTGGGCCTTATAAAATCGATTATTATTTTTCGATTATGCGACTTAAAAATATTTGCCCTAAAGTTGAATTTTACATATAAAATAGCTGGGTAACAAAGATTTTTAATATTTTTTGCATAAAAAATATTTGTTTTGAAGTTTATGAAGCTTTATGACAAAAAAAAAACACGTATAAGTCTTTTCAAAAATTTCCTAAATTTTGGCAAAAAAAAAAAACTATTGTGGTGTAGGGTATAAAAATCGGAAATCGGAATTACCAAAAGCCAGACTATAAGAGATATACAGTGTAATCTCTCTTAAGCGAACGCCTAAGGGACTGACGAATTTGTCCGCTTATGAGAAGTGGCCGTTTATGAGAGAAGCACAAAAAGAGTAATCAATAATCTGTAATATTGTACACTTTTATTTCCAAAACAAAAACATACATAAATACAAGTAAGAAAGTATAGTCGGTCAAGCCCGACCCTACACCCATTTTTAAAAGAGTTATGCTCTTTTAAGTGATTTTTGGAAGTGGGCCTTATATGGATGCTACGACTAATTATGGACCAATCATCATAAAATTCTACCATGGTACGAATCATATTTTTGTTCAATATTATTTGGATACCAACATTTTTAAAAGAGCCTTATATGGGAGCTACGACTAATTATGGACCGATCTTCACGAAATTTGTAAATGTTATTTAGCTTCATTTATTACTCATATGTGGTAAAATTTGTTTGCAAACTTGCAAAATTCAAAGTTTTATGACCAGTAAACCCCAATTTCGGGAGGACATTTGTATGGGAGACAGGTGAAATAATGGACCGATTTCCACCAGTTTAAGTCCCATCCATCCTTGGGCTGAAAATATATCACATACAAAATTTTATATTTTAAAATTGCGACCTGTACTCTGCGCACAAGCTTTACATGGCAGTCAGCCAGACGGACGGACGGACATCGTTAAATCGCTTCAGAAAGTGATTCTGAGTCGATCGGTATACTTTAAGGTGGGTGTTGGAGCAATATTTCTGGGCGTTACAAACATTAGCACAAATCCAATATACCCTCCCCACTATTGTGGTGTAGGGTAAAATAAATAGAAGACAAAATAAACAGAATTTTCATTATGTTCTACTATCATTTCAATGCATTTCCCTCAAGTGTGTGGCTCTCCATTTAGAAACATGACTAAGACCCGAGTAAGCTGGATAAAATACAAAAAGTATTTAAGTTCTCATTGCACGGAAAATATTGTGTTGAGAACTACCGACGATATCGATCAGTCGATTGGCAACTTTACCGAGGACCTTCGACGAGCTGTGCATCACGCTTCCACTTATCACGTTGAATGTAAAAATAGGACAAACAGAACTTATTTATCTGAACTCGAACATCTCCTATCAGAAAAAAGAAGAATGAGAAGAGAGTGGCAACTTCACAGGTCTCCTGAACTGAAAGCTAGGCTACGGGTATGCAGAGATATACTAAGACATTTCTTAGAAACCCAAAGAACGGCTTCACTTAGATCCTACTTGGAGGGTCTTGATAGTACCCCACAATCTGACTACTCGTTATGGAGGGCGGCAAGAGGTTTAAAAAGACCAGTGAGAGGAAAACCTCCTTTGCGAAATCCGACTGGTGACTGGGCTAGAAATGATTCCGAGAAAGGGACATTATTTGTTAACCATTTAAGAAATGTGTTTACTAAAAACAACTCAAATAACGTATCTGATTTGCCACCACTCGTTATTAGACCTCCTGTACCTCTAAGACTAAACTTTGGTGATGTCCAAAGCGCTATTGGTACTCTGAACCTTAGAAAGGCTCCAGGTATGGATAAAATCGGCAATAAAATGCTTGTGGAGTTACCTCGTGTAGCTAGAAGAATTATCCTCTTTATCTTCAACGCTATTTTACGCCTAGAATACTATCCTGCAGATTGGAAGGTGTCTATGATCACTATGATTCCTAAGTCAGGGAAGGATCACACCAAAGTAGAGTCATATAGGCCAATTAGCCTATTGCCGACAATTTCTAAACTGTTCGAATAATTGTTAATGACTAAGTTGATTCCAATTCTGAACGACACTGAATGCATTCCTAATCATCAATTCGGCTTCAGAGCTAAACACAGCACCATCGAACAAACACACAGATTGGTAAATGTGATAAGAGGGTCGTTTGAAGACAAAAAATACTGCTCCGCCCTTTTCATTGATGTGTCCCAAGCGTTCGACAAAGTTTGGCATGACGGTTTAATGCACAAAATAAAATTAACTCTGCCTGCTAACACCCATAAACTTATGGAAAGCTATTTATACGGTCGCAAATTTAAAATCAAAGAAGGCAATTTTTTAAGCCCCGCTCAGCCAATTGAAACAGGTGTGCCACAGGGTAGCATACTGGGTCCTACTTTATATTTGATTTATGCCTCCGACATGCCGTCAGACCCCAAAATCCACACGTCAACTTTCGCAGACGATACAGCCTTTATCAGCGTTCACAAGGACCACCAAGTAGCATCACAGAATTTGCAGAATTATGTTTATAAACTAGAGAATTGGCTAGAGCTTTGGAAAATCAGGGTTAATGAACAGAAATGTATTCATATCACTTTCACATTGCGAAAAGAAACTTGCTCGTTCATCAAAATAAATAATCAAATTATTCCTCAACATAATGAAGTCAAATACCTCGGCATTCACCTCGACCGCCGTTTAACTTGGAAGTCTCATATTGAAGCGAAACTTACACAGATGAGATTAAAAGCAGTGCAACTTAATTGGCTAATTGGCAGAAATTCTTCACTAAAGTTGGACTGCAAACTATTGTTGTACAATGCAATTCTAAAGCCAATCTGGTGCTATGGAATTCAATTATGGGGTACTGCCTCAGCATCAAACATTGAAAAAATTCAAAGGGGTCAAAATAAAATTCTACGTATAATTACTGCAGCTCCATGGTATGTTAAAAATTCTCGAATTCACAAAGATCTATGCGTGCCATCAGTAAAAGTTGAATTTACAAAACACGCGTCAAAGTATGTCAGCAAACACCACCCAAACCCACTTGCACGAGACATCCTTAACTTTAGTGGCCATAATCGGTTGAGAAGGAGGGATACCCTTGCTTTAACTCAAGCGCAAAATAGATGACTGGATCAGTTGATGTGAAATTTTTTTAGTATCATAAAATTTTTGTCTTGCACTGGCTGGGCTTATTATTTTCTTTTTAGTATTAAGATTTGAATACTTATTGTCATTTCATTATATGAAGATTCAATAAATAAATAAAGGCTATAAAAAAAAAAAAAAAAAAAAAAAAAAAAAAAAAAAATGTTCTTGCGAAAAACGAAAAAAAAAAATTAAAAATAAGGCAAAGTAAACAAGATATTCATTAATATTTTTGCGAATAAAAAACAAAAAGCTTGCAGGACCAGATATCCAACTGGATTTAAAAAAAAAAACGAAAATTTAGCTTGGCGAGATTTCCCTTTAATTTCAATATCTTGGAAACGCATTTGAAGATCAGTTAGCATTTTAACACTTACAAGGTCACTGCGATATAAAGAAAGTTAAGTTTTCTTATGACTAAATAAGCCTCTTTATAAGAAGTTAACTTGTCTTCAATTTCATTTTCTAGCTCATCTTTAGACGAGCTTTCCATCATTTCTTCGGAAGCTATTAACATTTCAGTACTAATGCTTTCCACATCTTCATCATTAATAACACACAGTTATTATCTAAATTGACATGTGGAAAAAAGTGTCCGCGTTCTGTTATGGGAGGGGAAATAATTATGTCCCTTACAATTTTTTTGGTACTGAAAAAAATGTCCTGTCTTCGAATTTCACCAAAAAGACTATGAAAAGTACACAGATTAACAAATTTGTATTTTTTTTTTTCTTGTTCGCAAAATACAATGAATAATTTGAATGTTGAGTTATTACAAACGAAACAATCAAAAGTATGTAACTGTCAATATTTAAGTTAGTTTTGTTAAAGCACGACTTTGACAATTTTCTAGTAGTACGATTAAGTTTAAGCCATTATTTGTGTTGCAAGATCCATTAATCTTCAATAAAAAAAAAAACAAAACACCAATGCTTTTTAATATTGTTTTTATTAATTCCATATTTAATATAAGTATGATTTCAATAAATTACATTAATTTAATACCAATAAATACGATCTTTCAAAAGCATTTTTTTTACAAATTTAGCGCGGCTTGCGTTTGTTTTTGCTAACAGTTTTGAAGAATCCGACATGTCCAACTCATCTTCGTTAGGATTCCATTTTTTTTGGTTGTAATTTTTCGGCAGTAGTTTTGGACGCATCAAACGTTTACCATTTTTGGGTTTTTGAGATTTTGGTTTATTTGTTAGAGACAAGTTACCAATAAGTTCCATCAGTTCTGTGCGGTATTTATACATTGAAGACAATTGCGTATATATCGATGCATCCACTTCCATTTTGTCGTCGGCTAGATAGTCGGTAGGACATTGTTGATGTGCTATACGCAATTGATTTATCCTTATCAATTCCTCAGTGAGGGCCAATTTCGTCGTAGCCCACTTTAAGACTTGACTCTTTTTGCGTGGCATACATTCTTTGTGAGAGAATATACAAAAATCTAAACTTTCACCAGCTTCGCGTGCCACTTCAATGCCGGGCGTATTTGTGCTCAGTGACAACGAAAAGCGATTGGCCAATTCGGAGACTTTGCCTATGTAATTGCCCATTTGTAAACTTTTTTTTTAAACTTTTAATATAATTTTAATAAGCGAGATCCTCACAGCTTGGCTCTGAATGCGCAAATAAATGATCTGTTGAAAATGTTGTCAATTTTATATACGTAAGTACTTCTGCTTGAAATTATGTTTAATGCCAATTTATTGCTAAATTTCGCAGCCATTTGAAATTCTTTGTTTAAAACCGCCATAAAATTTCAATATTAATGTAATGTTATGTTTAACTACCTGCGAATTTATTTCGCGTTTGCCAGGTAAAACCGAACATGGAAAAACCAAGCCGCATTTCCATACGCTGTTTACTTTAAAACACAAATACATACATATGTATGTATGTACATGTATGTATGTAGGATATTAACAGAAAATCTTAATTATGTTCTGAGAATAATGAGAACAACTACAAACATATGATGTATATTTGATAACTGCCTGTTTTTAGAACACCTGAAAAACATACATACATACATATGAAGGATATTCGCAGAAAATCTTAATTATGGTCTGAGGGCAATGAGAACAACTACAAACATATGATGATACACCAATACCTCATTTTGCGTCGGGGTTACGTTCCAAAAAAAAACACAACGCAAAGTGAATTAAAATTTTCTATAGCAAACCATGTAAAGAACGAAGAACGGTTCCAGGATTACGAAAATACTAATTCGTCGGCTTTCTTTCACAAAGAATTGGTCCAATGTTTGCTGAACAGTTTTTTTATTTTTCAACGTAAATTAAATTTCCTTGTAGCAAATGTCTGTATTGCTACCACTAGCATTATCGTTGGATAATGATTTACTTTTTATGTCATCTTATTTTTTGTTAGCATAATGCCGTATTAGTATGATTTCTGGATTACAATTTCTGGGCCGATTTTTCAAAATCCAGCAGTTTTTTGGCATACATATAAATGTCCCGTGTAAAATTTTGGATCGGTATCATTATTTATATGGTGAATATGGTCAAATATGAACGAAATTTACAAATTTCTGTAGAATGATTTTTGTGTATATGCAAATGATCTTTGCAAAATGTTGAGCCGATACCGATATTTATAAGATATTTGTATATAAAGATGACTTTTTCGGATGCGGGATTAATGGCGGGAGATATGACCAATTATGGAGCGACCATAATAATATTTAGTACAACAATTTATATATCTATAAGAATTATTTGTGTCGAATTTTAACCTGGTAACTATATTTGTACCAGATTTATACGTATTTAAGTGAATTTTAGATGTGTACTGTATATGGGGCATATGGTCAAACATGGACCGAACGAAATAAACTTTCGTTTTGCGATTTCTTTTTATATGCCACTTATTTTTGCCGAATTTTTTATTAATATTCCAATTTTATAGGCATTTATCATTAAGCCATATTTCGGAAACATATTTGTATGCGGGCTATTAGAAATAATGGACCGATACTTACTATTTTTCTCACAGAATCTTATTTTGTCATAGAAATAACGTGTACCAAATTTCATGGCAATATATCCCATGAAATGCTTAAGAAAAATGCGTAAAAATATAAAATTTTAATGGAGGGTGCTTTACATATTGGTCCATAACTCTGGTTCTACTATACCGATTTTGCTGATTTTGAATACCAAACTGCTTTGGAGAATTATAAACGGTTTTTTGTAAACTGTGTTGATTTTAGTTGTGTATTTTGGACGTCGACTTAGAATTTCATAAGGATCATATACTTTGTTGGGTCTCAGATTAATATTTCTCAGTGTTACACACGGAATGACAAACTTACTATACTATACCACGTATGGTGGTGGAGGGTATAAAAAGAACACATTAAGGGGAATGCACATTTTAAGATCATTTGTCTATAAAGAAATTTAATTATAAAAATATTTTAAATTTGTCTATCAAAATTGTTTTATAATTTCTTTTTAAAATAACTAATGCATTTAATAACTCATCTTACATCGACTTGTTATTTTACTGGCAAAGTTTCCGTCATTCGCGTTATAAAGATTTGAGATTATCCGGTTTGCATTTGCTTCAATTGTATTTTTGGTTTTAGAGTCATTAATCAATGACATCAATATCGTTCTTTAACTTTCCATATTTTTGAAATGATATACTTATATGTACATATATATGTAGATAATAGCTGTTCATAAAGAATGTTAATATACCTACTTAAACCTAAATAGAGTTTAAAACGTCTACTAATATTTGATGAGGGCAATAATTCCACTTTTTAAGTTTTTATTATTAGAGAAAAATTCTTATTATTTCGGCTTGAGTTCATTTATAATTAATAATTAGAAGAATAATGAGTATTGCACAATGGTTTTTTTTTCGTTTATTTTTTTCCGTTAAGTATTTTAAAATTTTGTTGATTTTTAATTTTTAAACACCCTAGTTAGATAAAAACATATTTAACTTTAACATGTGGAGCAACACTATTCTGTTTGCGTGCTGTTAAAGTCAGCTGATTATGTACCAGACGTTTTGTGTGAAATTGGCGGGGAAAATTTTGCAACTTTGATTGTTTGTTCTGGCGAAAGTTTCACAAAAGTGAAAAGGATTAATAATAATACGAAAAACGATTGTCCAGGTATGTAAAACTATAGTTTATTAATGTTTGTGTCGTTTTATGTGTTTTTGTCCAATTGTACCGTGTTTTGTTTATGTGTATTTTTAGAATGAGCTTAACAAGTGTAGTTGTGTTTCGTGGATCAGTACTTTTGCATGGCAAAGCGTTGCAAAAAGTTGTTAATGAGAAGTTATTAACTAAAGTGTGCAGATTAATAAGAAACTAATCTTTTTTGTCCGAATCCACACGTTTTTGAAAAAATCAAATTTTTCTAGTACTATATGTGTTTAGTCGTGCTGAGCTGGTTGACATTTGAAGCAACAACAATTGCTCAGGAGACGCCGTACAACAGCACATATTAGAAAGCATTGCTCAAAAGCATTTAAATAACGAGAACATTAAGTCAATAAATGAAAAAGTGAAAGCCTTCATCAATTATATAAATAAACACTTGCCGAAGTGGAAAGATTTAAGGGAAATCACTCAAAATGGCTTTCCAATAGCATATTTATAGAAATCACTGGTCACCGCGAAATTCTCAGAGGAGAATAACAACTTATCTAACTTACTCATACATGCTGCCACAATAGGAGATGAATACTGAAATTTGGATTTGTATAATTATTATGTTTTTCTTTTCATCAAATATTTATAATAGAAAATTTAAAAAATAATATTTTTAATGGAGATGTCAAAAAGCTAGTTGCATGTTGGCCAGATTGGCTACATAGCAGCTATATGAAATAGTGCACCAAATCATATGAAACTTGATAGGTCATCTTGGGAGCATAAAAAATGTACACAAACAAAATTCCAATTCAATAGCTTTAAAATTAGAGTTGGTGCAAAAATAAACGAAAAAAAAACATAGTGCATTGTAAAGTTATAATTTTATAGACAATGGGCACATTGGAATTCATTTTCTACCCTGCCAAGGGCGTCATCAGCAATGTTTGTTGTCCATGATCTACTTGTAAACATCATCTATTGGGCTAAAGGAACGAAACATATGCCAAACAATGGATCATTGATGACTTGGGGATGTTTTCGTGGAAATCAGCTTGGAGTACTACGACGCATTAGAGGTAAGATGTGCGCAATGGACTACGTTACCATTTTGGAAGACTCCTACCTACCAAGTCTTAATATATTTGGGCTTGAACCGGGACAAAATGATCATTCATGCAAGATAAAGACCCAAAATACACGGCAAAAGTAACAAAAGGGTCGTTTAAAGAAAACGGTATTAAGCTATTGGATTGGCCACCACAGTCCTCCGAAAGTAGTACAGAAGGCACACGGAGGATATACAAAGTATTAGTGATCGTAAAAAAGAGAATTTTTCCTCAGTGGACATAATTGTTGACACTTGATTTTTTTTTACAAAGATATTTTAAATCACAACGTTTTTTGATTTACTTGAATTTTTTTTTCGATTTTGTATTAAGAACAAACAATGTATTTAATTTAGTTTAAAAGTTTTTTTTTAAATATGGGTATTTCCATGGTTGCGCACATATTCAACATGAAAAAAATCAAACAAGGCACAAATACTTTTTTTTCATTTAGGTTTTTGAGAAGAAAGAGAAAGAAAGCTGTAAAAGTCGGGATCCTGACTATTGGCAAACAAAGCAGTTGTGTGACGTGACAAAAAAAGAAGTGTTTTTTTTTCGACATTTACTAAAGTGCAAAAACCAGCGAAATAAGCTAAAAACTTTTATGTAATGTATTTGTATATTATTAATTAATAGTTTAGCTTTATTTTCATAACTGGTTTTTTGATGATTTTATGTTTAGTTTTATTGATACAAGCCGACGTGACATGAAGCGTGACGTGACTTTTTTTCCCTTATGATAAACTCGAATAATTTTTGATGTAGTCTGGATTTAAAGTTTTAATTCAACGAAAATAAATGAAAATTCAACTTCAGGTCAATGTTTGAAAAGGTACATAAGAAAAAAAAATATAGTAAACGAGGTTATTTATTAAATATTTCTCTTTGAAGAAATTGCGGTTCGAGCTACTTTTATTTGTAAATCTTTCTCGCATGATAAGTAGTGAAGTTTATGCATGCCTGAGATTCTCTTCACTTCTTTCCATTTTTCCATTATCGGTGGGGAAAGTCTTTCAATTTTTTTAATTACAGCTCCTACTCCATCGACTGCTCATTTGTCATGAGAAGTGGCAAAGAAGTTTCATTCAATATATTTGCAGCCGAATTCCACTAAAAAATTGGGTAAACTCCTAGCTATAAACTTGTTTTTGAATTGGCTGCTGCTTCCATCTGAGAAAAAGGAGATTTTTCGAAAATGTCCGTATTGGTTTTTCATTTGCGGGACAAGTGTTGTATAAACCAGCAACCATCGTATTTGTTACTTACACCAGTTGCGTTACGTGACAAACTTCAGTATTAAATAGAAATGGTATATTATTAACTTCGGTCAAAGTAATTTATTTTTTAAGTTTTATATATATAGTAAAACTTGCTTTAATTTTAAATTTTTATTGAATTCCGTTCCACAGAGCAGAAGATATGATAAAAAATTATGCATTTAAGGTGCGCACGTGACATTAGAATATCAAGGAAAACAAATTGAAAAATTACAGTTCGATTTCTTTCGCTTTGCTCTTTTTGCATTTTTTTTTAATTTACTGTTGTTGTAAGCAAACTATTTTGTAATTAGTGCAATTTTAAAAAATGCGTTTTAAAAAAATTACCTTTAAAGAGAAAAAGCGAAAGCAAGTAGCATCTTATTTTGAATTTTACTAACATTTTTCTCATAATGAGTGTTAACATACGGTATAAATTCTTTAAAATAACAAAATTTGAATATTTTTCTCTCATAATATTGGATAAAAATAATTGTTTAATAAAGCTGTGTTCACATTATGTGTATTTGTCATGTGGACTGTCACTTTTTCGCATGTCAAATTTGTACATATAGTCTGAACACCTTCAAACAATATCATCTGTTATTTCTCTGTGTGCAATACATATGACATTTTTGTATTTCGAACGAGTTCTATTTTCAAGTGACAAACCATCTGACATCAGCTGTTTTTATAACAAACATTTTGTGGCAGCAAAAATTAATTGAAATTTTAATAAATTATACCTAATAGTTAAACAAAAATACAAAAAAATAAAACAAGAAAGAAAGTATAGTCGGTCAAGCCCGACCATATAATACCCTACACCTAGTATATGTAAATAGAAAACTGTTTTTCAGAAATGGGCGTTATATGGGAGATATCACCTATTTTGGACAAAAAATCAGTGTCATGATTTCTGTGAATATAAATATTATATGTGTTAAACTTTATCACGATATAAATACTTTTAAAAAATTTATGGAAGTGAATTACGGAGAGGGTCTTATATGGGAGTTTCGACTAATTATGGACCGACCATTACAAAATGTCATTATTTCTGTATATAAGAAACTTATTTGTGTCGAATTTTATTTGATTACCAACATTTTTAAGAAATTTATGCTCTTTAAAGTGATTTTCGGAAGTGGGCCTTATATGGGAGCTCCGACTAATTATGGACCGATCGTCATAAAACTGTATATGTACGAAATATATTTGCGTTCAATTTTATTTGGATACCAACATTTTTAAGAGAGTTATGCTCTTTTAAGTGATTTTCGGAAGTGGGCCTTATATGGGAGCTACGACTAATTATGGACCGATCGTCATAAAATTCTACCATATTATATGTATATGTACGAAACATATTTTCGTTAAATATTATTTGGATACCAACATTTTTAAGAGAGTTATGCTCTTTTAAGTGATTTTTGGAAGTGGACCTTATATGAGAGCTACGACTAATTATGGACCGATCTTCACGAAATTTGTAGATGTGCTTTAGCTTCATTTACTACTCATCTGTGGTAAATTTTGTTTGCATACTTGCATAATTCAAAGATTTATGAGCGGTAAACCCCAATTTCGGGAGGACATTTGTATGGGGGTTAGGTGAAATAATGGATCGATTTCCACCAGTTTCAATCCCATCCATCCTTGGGCCAAAAAATATCACGTACCAAATTTTATCGAAATATCTTCAAAATGGCGACCTGTACTCTGCGCACAAGCTTTACATGGACAGCCAGACGGCCGGACGGACGGACGGACATCGTTAAATCGCTTCAGATAGTGATTCTGAGCCGATCGGTATACTGTAAGGTAAGTGTTGGACCAATATTTATGGGCGTTACAAACATCAGCACAAATCCAATATATCTTCCCCACTATTGTGGTGTAGGGTATAAAAACTACACAAATTTATTATTGAAAATGGAGGGAAAATTTGAAAAGGAGTTAACAAAAGTAAGTATATATGTATGTATGTATGTGACATAACCAACATATGAACATGTAATTTATAAACCATATGTAAAACTTAAATTTTGACATACACATGAAAGCACATATGGGTAGAAAAGTGACATTCCACATGACAAATACACATAATGTGAACACAGCTTAAGTTATAATTTTTAGCCCGCGGTAGTCCTTTCTGTGGAAATACCCATATGTATAAAACAAAAAAATTTTGAATTAGTTGTCAATAAATTTAATTTCCTGAACATTTTTATCCCTTACTGTATATACTCGTATATTGTGTGTATAACTTAAAAATGCGTCTTTCATAACAGATGGAATATCTTTTAAACAATGTTCTAATATTTAGTAACTTATATGTATGTATGTCATTTTCCAAAAATGTCGAACTTTGTTTTTCTTTTCAGTTTTGAAACACACCGATTGTTCAACGAAGCTTATGTATGATGAATGAAATCCATCGACATTACTACATGAAAATTGCTGTCAAACTCAAAAGTGTTTTCAAAATACATTCTAAACGTTTGTGTGCATCAGGATTCATTCAAAATATTCGGACATGAAAGCGTAATATTTTACCATAACAGAGGCCTCTGAAGATGTGAAATTCATATGTTGCCAGAAAGGTGGAAAGAGGTCATATCCAAAAACACTTTGAATAAATTTATATTGTGCAAATGTTTCAAAAAGTCAAAAATTTAAAAAAATCGCTCATTTTTAGTTGCCCAATACATAAACGAAAATTGAAAAATTCCAAAATATTAAATTGTTTGGCAAAAGACCGATAAACTTTCGTAAAATTAAATTAGAAGTTATTGGATTTTGAAGTTTTGGTTGAAAAACTTTTTTCTTGCTGGTTTTTCTTTGTTTATTTATATTTAAAGCAATAATTTAATTAAAGAAAAAAATATTTTTCACAAAATTACACAAAGTTTTCGAAAATCGAACAATCGAAATACCTACATACATAATCACCCCTATCGTGAATAAAAATTCCACATGAAAATTGTTCCCTTTTATTTTTTCTGCGAGTTCTGCGAATTAACAGGACTTTACCACTAAAAGAGTGTTATAAAAAGAAAATTAAACGTAGTTCAGGGATATAAACTACCTGCATTGTGAACTGTGCACTGATGTGCACATTTACAATATACATTCTGAAACGCTCATATAAAAAGATCGGTAGAATTGCAAATTAATGTTATTCTTGAGTTGGAATTCGTAACGCATAGACAAGCGACAATTTTTATCTGTTTTGCTGTTAAGAAATGGAAGCTAATATTTTACGTAAAGTATTTATGGAAAATGGAGATCGTCGTGGATATATTAGCATTGGCCGACAAGAGGCAAATTATAAAAGTCCATCGAAAAGATCATTCCTTAAGGAGTGCATACGTCAAATCTACATTATGAATGGCAGAAGCGTGCCACTAATTTCACTTCCTGCTGAATACAATAAAATTGTCATCTGGCACAGACTGAATAATTTAATGAGGCCAGCAAGAATTACGGTTGAACAGGCTGCTATGCAAAAAGTCAAACGCCGTTTATTTCGAGACACCAAACTGAGACCACGTAAATGCTCCAACCCTCAATATAATCAAAATAAATTGACAGAATGTTTGCACTTTAAAACTTTGCGCTATGAATATGGCATAAGAAAAATACCCCGTAATTATTTGGATCAGGCTCGACAAAATGTCAAAGCTAAGATACGTCACCAACTTAAACGTAAGCGCTCGGATGAAGATCATGAGATCGACATAGACGAGAGCCCAATGCAATTCGACACCAACGAAGAAGTATTCCCAGATTCTTAACAGAACGTCAACGAATTCCTACGTTACCACGGCAATATGGCTTGTCATCATCCACAGAGACTGTGTTCTATTGTGGAACAACTTAAACGCGAACGCAATATCGAAGCATATCGCCTCAGTATAAGGGCCAAGAAACTGGAAGAAATGCTAATCGATCAACAACATCGTAATCGTTCAAAGGCCAATGATAAAATATTAGAATCATCTATACGTTCCATACTATATATAAAAAAATTAATAAGTTTGATGGTTGGCCAGGATGATGATGAAAATCTTTATGTGTAAAGGCAAACAACTTTAATACATCTACATCTACATATAAACCATTTTTCTTCAAAGATGCACATATTGTTTATATGTCCAATGTCCAGTGGAGCACCTAAATTGTATAACTATACATATGTATTTTATAATATATTATAAAAATGTTGCATGTATTACATTATACTTTTATACTTTGTAAAAAAAAAAAAACAATAATATTTTTTAATTTTCTTTTATTTAAAAAATATATCAAATATATTTTTATTATAAAAATTTTACAAAACATTTAAAACAATTATGTATATGTATGTATTTAGAATGTGCGTAAATGCTTAAAAAATATAGTATTTTATTTTTAAAACAAATAACTGTCTTTTTCGAAATTTATAATTTATTAGTAATACATCGATATTATTCAGTTGCAGTTGAAGTTTACATTCCGTCAATAAGTTTCATATGCACATTCATTAGGCACTGTAAAAGAAAAAACAAATACATATGTATGTATGTATGTATATTTCAATAATTTTATTGCAATGGCCTAGTCTAACGACACTGTTTACAACAGGTCATTAGTCTTGACTAATGCTCGAGCGATGTCGATAATACACTAATGCTGTATTTTATTTTTTATTATTAGTAGTATGATCGTTTATCATGATTTATACACCAGTATATTATTTTATTATTTCTTAATTATTATTATAGTAATAGGTAGGTAATTTTTATTTTTATACCCTTCACCTTCATGAGAAGGGTATATATAAGTTTGTCATTCTGTTTGTAATTTCCACAATATAATTTTCCGATCCTTATAGATTGCGGAGTCGATTAAGCCATGTCCGTCTGTCTGTCTGGATGTTGAAATCAGTTTTTTGAAGTCCCCAGATATCTTCGGGATCCAAATCTTCAACAATTCTGTCAAAAATTATTTCGATAAGTTTGCTATTTAAAATCAGCAAAATCGGTTTAGGCCAACCAGAGTTATGGGCCAATATGTGAGACGACCTCCATAAACATTTTATATTTTTTGTCAATTTTATTGCAATATTTTGAAGCATATTGCAGATAATACCATGAAATTTTGTATACGTTGTTTTTATGATAAAAGAAGAAAGTGTGCGGAAAATAGTATGAATCGGACCATTATTTCTCATAGCCCCCATACAAAAATCTTCCCGAAATATTGCTCCATTATACATAAATGCCTATAAAATTGAAATATCAAAACAAAATTCAGTAAAAATAAGTTTTATGCAAAAATAAATCGCAAAACGAAATTTTTTTTAGTTCGGTCCATGTTTGACCATAGCCCCCATATAAAGTCTACTTCCAAAATTCACTTAAATACGTATAAAACAGATATAAATAATTTTAAACGGCTAAAATTTGACATGAATAATCTTTATAGGCAAATAAATTGTTGTACTAAATTTTATGGTGGTCGGCCCAGAATTGGTCATAGCTCCCATACAAGGACCACATCTAAAAAATACATTTATCCCTATATATATTGTATAAATATCGGTACCAACTCAAAACTTTTCACAAATCATTTACATATATACAAAAATCATCCCACAAAATTTTGTGAATTTCGGTCTATTTTTAACCGTATGCCCTATATAAAGCCCTCTTCCGAAAATCACTTTAATACTCATAAATCTCTTATAAATAAGGGTACCAATCCAAAATTTTACACGGATCATTTACATACATGCCTAAACCAAACTGCTGAATTTGGAGAATATCGGTCCATATTTGACTATGTTCCCCATATAAATATACCGTTATTTTGTTGAAATTCGACGTGAAATATCCTCATATGCATGAAAATCACTGTTCCAAAATTTAAGAAGATTGGCCTATAATTTGTCATAGCTGCCATATAAAAATGTCCAAAAAAAACAAATAAATTCGGGTCAAAAAATATTCTTTTTGGATTTAACCCATATTCGGTCCATATTTTTAATAATCATGATATATATCGTTGGAGAGGTATTTTTAATACCTTTTCATGTATTACAAATTATCAGACACCCAGTAGTTCCCGAGATATAGGTCTATATATTTTTAACTTTGCGGCCCCGCCCCCTCGAAATTAGGCGTGACCGCCAACAAATTTTTTTTGCTGGCATCTCCTCTAAAAGCCCTATTTGATGAAGTTTTTTTTTTTTTTTTTTGAGCAGTCACTAAAACTCTGTTATACTCTGTTTGTTAAATTACACTCAAGATTATTATGAACATCAGACAAACTCTGTAAATTATGGTAAGAATTGGTAATTAAATCAATTAAAAATTAGACAAAATTTCGAAATATTTAAAATTTAAAATTGTCTTTCAAATAATATATCAAATACTAATAAAATTTTCGCTAAGTCTGAATAGAAAACACAGAATAAGGATATTCTAGTCCTATAACCAGTGTAGTCTTTCTATTTCTTAGTACGTTTAGGTGGAGGGTATTTAAGATTCGGCGTAGCCGAATATAGCACTCTTGTTTATTATTGGTATCATACATCGAAAATGGTTTCTTCGTGGTGCCATCTATTGTCCGGCAGTCAGAACAGCCCACGGACACTAGCGCCCCTGTCGGCAGGTAGGAGTAACAACAGTTCATGTGGTTGTCACAATCAGCTGAGGTCAGGTTCATGTAGTTGTCATAATCAGCTGAGTAATTGAGAACTTGTTACCACCTTGTAAATAAGCATATGGAGAAAAAAGTATAAAAGCAGAACAAAAACCTGTAAGAGGGGAGTTTGTTTCAATCGGTTGGTGTGAAGTTTCGTAATAGGTAAGTGATAGCTCATTGGTAGTTAGTGGTACTGTAAGCGATTGTGTTGATCAATCGTGATTCCCGTGGTTTTACTGCAGGTCTCTCGATTTATCCCACATTTGCCTCGTAAGCCGAGCGTGGTGGTGTTCCCGGGGTTTTACTACAGGTTCACCGCTGCGAGCTACACTAGAGTAGTGTTTCCGGGGTTTTACTACGGATTCATTCTCAAGTGCTAGTTTCACTGGGCCTTCTTTATGACCGCATTGTGCACAGACCGTAAGCCGAGCGTGGTGGTGTTCCCGGGTTTTACTACAGGTTCACCGCTGCGACCTACACTAGAGTAGTGTTTCCGGGGTTTTACTATGGATTCATCTTCAAGTGCTAGTTTCATTTGGCATTAATTGCGGTTATATTGCTACCAGCTACCACTGCTTTCATAACAAGATACCCGACCTTTGTAGTAGATGCGTAATATTTGTATTGTATGCGAGCGTAATATTTGTATGTATTGTATTTAAACGAGTTGACCTGAAAAGAAAATCCGTGAAAATAAAGTGTAATTGTAGACTTTGAAAATCAAGCCGTGTTTCATTTTAAGAGGTCTCTAAAGAATAATAAAATTTATTGTCAGGAAGAACAATGGACCATTAGCAGATCCTACCGTTATATAACCAAAAATGGTAGAAGAAAAGAAAGAGGGTAATAAATCCTCAACTGGGCCTCTTAATAGTGACAGATTGGTCACAATTAAGGGAGCTAGGAAGGGAGATGATCTACCCACAACCAGCCGCGCGATGAGTATTGGTAGTGTCCTGATTATTTCCGGCAATTAACCTGAAAAAGGTGCCACGGGCCGGAATGTCAGCACAACCCAGTCCACATCAGCAGGGAAAACGTGTAATCGCCAACAACACTCTTATAAAACCCCCAAAATAGGAGGCTGTAAGAGAGTGAGGTCTGACGATGACCAGAAATTCCCTGCGGCAAAGAGGACTGATCAATCTACAGCTTCTTCTAGGATGATCAGCCAGTCGAAGGCGGCGAATGAGTCGTCGAGCAAGGACGGTATTCTGGCGGCTGTCATTGATCGGACTGATCCTGATGGTAGGATCAGTGTCGAGAGATGGAAGGTGATAGAAGACAATCTGTTCGACGAAATCTTCAATGCAAAAGGAAGGTCTGACGAGGTGGCGTTCAAAGGGGCCGACTGGGTAAGAGGTGTCAAAACTGTCAGTTGCGGTAACCAAAAAACCCTGGAGTTTTTAAAGACCGCAATTGACAGATGTGGCAGAGCTTTCCCAGAAGCCAGGATGGACGTCATACTAGCGTCAGACCTACCATTGAGGCCAGTAGTCACTGTATGGATACCTCCACCGGTGAAACCAGTGGAAATCATACTAGGATTACTGGCTAATCAAAACGAGGGTCTCATTACAAGCCAGTGGAAGCTGATAGCTTGTTCCTCCAGAGAGGGGCTTTAGGTTCGCGGTAGACCAGGAGTCTCTCAAGGCGCTGAAGGATATGAGAGGGGTTGTTACGTTTTAAGGAACCTAAATCTTATGGACCCTAAGAGGCTCAATGTGGTGCAAATCAATCTGCACCACTGCGAAGCATCCTCAACCGAACTAACAACCCACCTCATTGACTTCAATGTGGACGTGACCCTAATCCAAGAGCCATGGGTAAATGATAACCGGTTAGTTGGATTAAAGGCCACTGGATATACGTTGTTCGTATCACATACATTGGAAAGGGTACAAACATGTATATTGGCTAGAACTGAATTAAAACTTATGATTTTGAATACTTTCAGTGATGGAGACTAACGGTTGTGACAGGAGAGGCCAAGGACAGTACCCTATGAGGTTACCGATCCACCTGGTGAGAAGATAAAAGAGTTGGTGGATTACTCAAGCAAAAAGAGCTTGGAATTGGTACTGGGGTGTGACGCCAATGCACACCACACCCAATGGAGTAGTGCCGACATCATCAACCCATCTTCGGTGTTTAGTAGTTACAAAAAATAACATAACCCACCAAGAAAAAAGGGGAAATGACAACAAAAACATACATACATTGCTGTTATTGCTCTACAAAAAAAGTAGACGTAGCAAGAAAAGCAAAAACAAATTTGTAATAATACAAAATTTATAAATAATAATAAAGAATACACACACATTGTAAACGTACGTAAATTTCTTATGTATTTATTTTTGGCCAATATGTTGTAATTTGTTGTATTTGGTATTTATTTCCGTATAAGCTACTTGGGCCTAAATTATTATATTGTAAATTAAAAATACATTTAATTACAATTTTTCCCCAACGTTTCGTCAATTCTTTGTTGACTTCATCAGGGGAATATAATATGTGTGTATATATTAAATTAAATGGAACATATTTGTATTTTAATATAGAATATGACATTTAAGTTATTGACCATATCAATAGAAATTAAAATTTCATTCTAACTCACAACACGTAAAAAAGAAATATGATAATTCTCGTATTCTATTTCTCAAAAAATGGTTAGTTAAATAGATGATGTTTACAGAATGATCATGGACAATGAAGATTGCTGATGACGCCTTTGGCAGGGTAGAAAATGCAATCCAATTTACCAATTGTTCCAGTACTTTACAATAGTATTCTTGATTATTCGAACTATTAGTCTGAATAAAAAACTTTTCTCTTAAAAAGATTAATATTAGTTCAATTCCATCTCTAATTAATAAAGAGGTGAGCCTATGTTTGATTTCATAATAGCCATTGGTAAATTTCCAACGAATTTGTAACGTCATAAAACTTATGTATGTATGTATATTTTTCAAATCTACTAATAAATAAATCTTGCATTTAGTAAATGTCTCTCTCTCTCACTTACTACGCAGATAATTAAATAGAGTTCTGCGAATTAACTGGACTTTCCCACTAAAAGAGTGTTATAAAAAGAAAATTAAACGTAGTTCAGGGATATAAACTACCTGCATTGTGAACTGTGCACTGATGTGCACATTTACAATATACATTCTGAAACGCTCATATAAAAAGATCGGTAGAATTGCAAATTAATGTTATTCTTGAGTTGGAATTCGTAACGCATAGACAAGCGACAATTTTTATCTGTTTTGCTGTTAAGAAATGGAAGCTAATATTTTACGTAAAGTATTTATGGAAAATGGAGATCGTCGTGGATATATTAGCATTGGCCGACAAGAGGCAAATTATAAAAGTCCATCGAAAAGATCATTCCTTAAGGAGTGCATACGTCAAATCTACATTATGAATGGCAGAAGCGTGCCACTAATTTCACTTCCTGCTGAATACAATAAAATTGTCATCTGGCACAGACTGAATAATTTAATGAGGCCAGCAAGAATTACGGTTGAACAGGCTGCTATGCAAAAAGTCAAACGCCGTTTATTTCGAGACACCAAACTGAGACCACGTAAATGCTCCAACCCTCAATATAATCAAAATAAATTGACAGAATGTTTGCACTTTAAAACTTTGCGCTATGAATATGGCATAAGAAAAATACCCCGTAATTATTTGGGTCAGGCTCGACAAAATGTCAAAGCTAAGATACGTCACCAACTTAAACGTAAGCGCTCGGATGAAGATCATGAGATCGACATAGACGAGAGCCCAATGCAATTCGACACCAACGAAGAAGTATTCCCAGATTCTTAACAGAACGTCAACGAATTCCTACGTTACCACGGCAATATGGCTTGTCATCATCCACAGAGACTGTGTTCTATTGTGGAACAACTTAAACGCGAACGCAATATCGAAGCATATCGCCTCAGTATAAGGGCCAAGAAACTGGAAGAAATGCTAATCGATCAACAACATCGCAATCGTTCAGAGGCCAATGATAAAATATTAGAATCATCTGTACGTTCCATACTATATATAAAAAAATTAATAAGTTTGATGGTTGGCCAGGATGATGATGAAAATCTTTATGTGTAAAGGCAAACAACTTTAATACATCTACATCTACATATAAACCATTTTTCTTCAAAGATGCACATATTGTTTATATGTCCAATGTCCAGTGGAGCACCTAAATTGTATAACTATACATATGTATTTTATAATATATTATAAAAATGTTGCATGTATTACATTATACTTTTATACTTTGTAAAAAAAAAAAAACAATAATATTTTTTAATTTTCTTTTATTTAAAAAATATATCAAATATATTTTTATTATAAAAATTTTACAAAACATTTAAAACAATTATGTATATGTATGTATTTAGAATGTGCGTAAATGCTTAAAAAATATAGTATTTTATTTTTAAAACAAATAACTGTCTTTTTCGAAATTTATAATTTATTAGTAATACATCGATATTATTCAGTTGCAGTTGAAGTTTACATTCCGTCAATAAGTTTCATATGCACATTCATTAGGCACTGTAAAAGAAAAAACAAATACATATGTATGTATGTATGTATGTATGTATATTTCAATAATTTTATTGCAATGGCCTAGTCTAACGACACTGTTTACAACAGGTCATTAGTCTTGACTAATGCTCGAGCGATGTCGATAATACACTAATGCTGTATTTTATTTTTTATTATTAGTAGTATGATCGTTTATCATGATTTATACACCAGTATATTATTTTATTATTTCTTAATTATTATTATAGTAATAGGTAGGTAATTTTTATTTTTATACCCTTCACCTTCATGAGAAGGGTATATATAAGTTTGTCATTCTGTTTGTAATTTCCACAATATAATTTTCCGATCCTTATAGATTGCGGAGTCGATTAAGCCATGTCCGTCTGTCTGTCTGGATGTTGAAATCAGTTTTTTGAAGTCCCCAGATATCTTCGGGATCCAAATCTTCAACAATTCTGTCAAAAATGATTTCGATAAGTTTGCTATTTAAAATCAGCAAAATCGGTTTAGGCCAACCAGAGTTATGGACCAATATGTGAGACAACCTCCATAAACATTTTATATTTTTTGTCAATTTTATTGCAATATTTTGAAGCATATTGCAGATAATACCATGAAATTTTGTATACGTTGTTTTTATGATAAAAGAAGAAAGTGTGCGGAAAATAGTATGAATCGGACCATTATTTCTCATAGCCCCCATACAAAAATCTTCCCGAAATATTGCTCCATTATACATAAATGCCTATAAAATTGGAATATCAAAACAAAATTCAGTAAAAATAAGTTTTATGCAAAAATAAATCGCAAAACGAAATTTTTTTTAGTTCGGTCCATGTTTGACCATAGCCCCCATATAAAGTCTACTTCCAAAATTCACTTAAATACGTATAAAACAGATATAAATAATTTTAAACGGCTAAAATTTTACATGAATAATCTTTATAGGCAAATAAATTGTTGTACTAAATTTTATGGTGGTCGGCCCAGAATTGGTCATAGCTCCCATACAAGGACCACATCTAAAAAATACATTTATCCCTATATATATTGTATAAATATCGGTACCAACTCAAAACTTTGCACAGATCATTTATATATACACAAAAATCATGGAGAAAAAAGTCTAAAAGCCGAACAAAAACCTGTAAGAGGGGAGTCTGTTTCAATCGGTTGGTGTGTAAGTTTCGTAATAGGTAAGTGGTAGGTCATTGGTAGTTAGTGGTACTGTGTGCGATTGTGTTGATCAATCGTGATTCCCGTGGTTTTACTGCAGGTCTCTCGATTTATCCCACATTTGCCTCGTAAGCCGAACGTGCTGGTGTTCCCGGGTATTACTACAGGTTCACCGCTGCGACCTACACTGAGTAGTGTTTCCGGGGTTTTACTATGGATTCATCCTCAAGTGCTAGTTTCATTTGGCATGAATTGCGGTTATATTGCTACCAGCTACCACTGCTTTTATAACAAGATACCTGACCTTTGTAGTAGATGCGTAATATTTGTATATATTGTATTTAAACGAGTTGACCTGAAAAGAAAATCCGTGAAAATAAAGTGTAATTGTAGACTTTGAAAATCAAGCCGTGTTTCATTTTAAGAGGTCTCTAATGAATAATAAAATTTATTGTGACAGAACCGTAGAGAGCCGTGAATTATACCCCAGCCATTAAGGTTCGTTACAATAGCTAGGTCTGTAAAAAGAGATGAGATAGCCAATTTTTAATAATACTGTGATACTTTTCAATAAATGAGCACATAATATATAATTAATATTTTGAAAATGCTATAACTGGCGGTGCATTTCACAGAAAATGGTCGCCTAGTTATAGCATGGTCTTTCTCTCTCTTGTGATACAACCCGCGGACCAAAACTGTTCTTTCTCTCTTTCCCTCTCTCTCTCAACTTCTTTCTGTTTCCCCACATTTAAGGTCAAGGTGGTAGACAGCAGTGCCGAAGACCTGTACGGTTAAAGAAACTAGTCGTGAACAGCTTCCCTCTGGCGCTGATGGCAGAGATCAGTTGTATGTATAGCCTAGTCCGTGTACGCCGTCACTGCACGAGATGGTCTCTATTTTACGCGCTTACTCGTGGGAACAAAACTGAATTCTATAAATAAAAAGATGAAGTAGGAAATGTCACTGTCTACACAATGGGTTTAGATTCAGATTCGGACTCGGATCTGCTGGGTATTCCAGGGGGAATTCTCTTACAGGAACGTCAGCTATTATAGGAGTTGACAGAAATGTGCCCATCTGTCGGCTCCCCGGCAAGTACGGGGGCCTCAGAGGGACTTGGTCGGCTGACCCTAGATTCTGAAAATGAACAAGAGGTAAACTTAACTTCGGTTCATAATCAGAGTCAGGGAAATAGACCTTTACCCTCTGGATTCTCTTTCGAGCCGAATAGTGGGGAGGTGGGTTCATCGAAACCCATAATTCGGCAGGACGCGACAGGACAGGAAAGGATAGCTAAAAGAGACTATCAGCTATCAGCTTCCACTGGCTTGTAATGAGACCCTCGGTTTGATTAGCCAGTAATGATAGTATGATTTCCACTGGTTTAACCGGTGGAGGTATCCATACAGTGACTACTGACCTCAATGGTAGGTCTGACGCTAGTATGACGTCCATCCTGGCTTCTGGGAAAGCTCTGCCACAACTGACAGTTTTGACACCTCTTACCCAGTCGACCCTTTGAACGCCACCTCGTCAGTCCTTCCTTTTCAATTGAAGATTTCTTCGAGCAGTTTTTCTTCTAGCACCTTCCATCTCTCGACACTCATCCTACCATCAGGATCAGTCCGATCAATGACAGCCGCCAGAATATCGTCCTTGCTCGACGACTTATTAGCCGCCTTCGATGTAGAGGGCTGATCATCTCTTGAGCCAATGCTCTTAGTATTCTTCTCACGGATAATCCTAGAAGAAGCTGTAGATTGATCAGTGCTCTTTGCCGCAGGGGATTTCTGGTCATCATCAGACCTCACTATCTTACAGCCTCCTATTTTGGGGGTTTTAAAAGACTGCTGTTGGCGATTACACGTTTTTCCTGCTGATGTGGACTGGGTTGTCCTGACATTCCCGCCCGTGGCACCTTTTTGAGGTTCACTGCCGGAAATAATCAGGGCACTACCAATACTCATCGCCCGTCTGGTTGTGGGTAGATCATCTTCCTTCCTAGCTCCCGTAATTGTGACCAATCTGTCACTATTAAGAAGGCCAGTTGAGGATCTATTACCCTCTCTCTTTTCATCTACCATTTTTGGTTATATAACAGTAGGATCTGCTAATGGTCCATTGTTCTTACTGACATCTATGAGCCAGTCCTCCTAGGCCACGGGATATACGTTGTTCGTATCACATACATTGGAAAGGGTACGCACATGTATATTGGGTAGAACTAAATTAAGACTTATGATTTTGAATACTTTCAGTGATGGAGACCTAACGGTTGTGACAGGAGAGGCCAAGGACAGTATAGTCCTGGCAGCGGTATACTTACCCTATGAGGCTACCGATCCACCTGGTGAGAAGATAAAAGAGTTGGTGGATATTACTTGTTACGAACGTACGTACTTTAAACTTTTGTCCGAGTATTCTTTATTTTTGCGGGGTTTTTATCAACTGTTTATATTAAAAAGTGCATTAAACTCGTTCCGCAATAAATTGTGTGGTGATTAAATATTACACTTGTAACTGAACTTATTAAAAAAGTTAATTTTGCTTTTACAAATACATTTACAATCACTCTTAATTATCATTAAATATTTTATTTTTTATATTTTTTATTTTATATTTTTTTATTTATATTAAATTTTTTTTTGTTTTGTAAATAAACACTCTATCAGCTGAATATCTATCTGTCAAATTCATCAGTGGTGCCAAGTTCGTAAAATAATCAGTGTTGTATTATTTGACAATTAACCGGTATTATCGACATACACTTAAAATATTACCGACATACACGCAAAGAATTAACTATGAATGACCAATTTAAATGTCTTAACAAAAGCTGTACCTTATCACGTGATGATGAGAGAATGGTGGTTTGCTGGCTTTGTCATAGCATGTGTCATTTTAAGTGCAGTGAATTGTCTGGTTTGGTTGCTGAAGCTGTCTGTAAAACTAAAGGTTTACATTGGTGCTGTAATGTCTGTCAAAAAATTGATGTTGAATACTATCGTTTTTTTTCAAAGCACAAAAAATATCCATTTTTAAACATTCAAAATAAACTTTCTTCACTAACTAATGAAATATCAGCTTATGGAAATCTTTTTGAGGAATTTAAACAATTATACTGCCTTAATTCTCCACCACAATTATCGCCGAAACGCCGCAAATCATACAGAAATAAAAATAAACCGAATGCTTCTCAAATTCCTGGTGCTTCTAGCTGCAATGTTGTTGATTCTGTTGTAATTACTCCAAGTACATCAACGAGTAACCTTAACAACTGTGCTACAACGTCGAACCCCCTTTCGGAGTCTGAAGTCACATACGAAGACTTCAGTTGTTATTACTCCAAGTACATCAACGAATAACCTTACCAACTGTGCTACAACGTCGAAACCCTTATCGGAGTCTGAAAATTTACAAACGCAGACTTCATTTAAAATAGCAAATGACAATGTTCTCTCTGTGACTTCTAATTCTACTGCCAATAAATCTCCATATAACGGTTTAAAAATCATTCCGCCTAATAAATCAATTTTTATATCTCGTTTTGCTGCTGATACTACTGTTGAACAAATTAACTTTTATATAAAATCAAAACTGAATCTTGACGCTGGATTCACTACATATAAATTCTCTTATTCTCGACCAAGGAGGATTACATCCTTCAAACTCAATGTTCGTTTCGATATTTATGCGCAAATAGTCAACCCTGATTTCTGGCCTGAAAATACTTTAGTTCGTGAATATGAATTTAAAGAAAATCAAAGAAAAATAATATTGCTGTTCTTCCATCCGGTCACCAGTTAAATGAAAATGTAAATTTCATTAACGTCCAAAAAAACTAAATTCTAAACTTTTCGATCAATTAATCATTGTTTATCAGAATGTTCGTGGCTTAAACACTAAATTGTCAAATCTTCTAGTTAACAGTTTCGATTTTAATTAAGATGTTATTATCTTTACTGAAACATGGCTAAAAGACAATGTATTCAATTCTGAAATTCTGTGCAATAAATATCAGATTTACCGATATAATAGAAATAATCGAAATGGCGGTGGTGTGTTAATTGCAGTTTCATGTCGTTTTGTCTCAGAATCTATTTCGACCTGCTCTTCAGATAATACTGAGTTCATATGTGTAATGATTAAACTCAAATATAATAAAATTTACCTCACCTGTTCGTACATCCCTCCTAATTCCGACGAATTAGTTTATCAACATGTTAATACTATTAAAACTATTGCAGAATTTGTTGAACCTGAGGATTCCTTCTTTGCTTTCGGTGATTTCAATTTTCCATCAATTTCATGGACAAAACTACCTGATGCTTCAAATTTAATTCTAACAAAATCTACAAACTAAATAACGTTTATAATGAATTTGGTAAATTATTAGATTTGGTATTCGTAAATGATCCATGCAATTGTGTAATTTCTCGTTGTGATCCTGTTACTTTGCCCGAAGATAAATTTCATCCAACATTTGAATTTATTTTCTCTCTACCTGCTGTACATAAATCCTCTACTCAAATTAATAATGTGAAAGTTTAGAATTATAAACAAACGAACTACGTTAAACTAAATAATTTAATATTAAATACCGATTGGAACGATCTACTGTGTATCCCTTACATAAACAATTCTACTTTGGATGAGATGACTAGTATTTTTTATAATAAAATATATTATTTCATGGATAAATGCACACCAAAACACTGTTCTTATAATCACACCAAGGAGGACCTTGGAATTCAAAACTGTTATCTAAACTTAAGAATTTAAAGAATAAACAATATAAAAACTTTAAAAGATCTGGCTTGCTTGTGGATTATAGTAAATACTCAGTTGCTCGTGCAGAATATAATAATCTCAACAATTCCCTATATCAGTCATATTTACACAAAATAAAAAATGATTTTAAATATAATACTAAAGCATTTTACAACTTTGTCAACTCTAAAAGAAAAACAAATGGATATCCTTCAGTTAAGAAACTCAACAATTATGAATCTTCCGATGATATTAATATTAGTATGTAATATGTTTGCTGATTTTTTTTCCAGTACATATTCGGATAAGCAATATTGCTCCGATAGTTATCCCAACACACTTTACACTAACCGTGCTATATCGTTTCCAAATATTGATGCTGAGAATTTATTAGAAAGTTTAAAAAAACTTAAAATTTCGTATAATTAATGGTCCTGATGGTGTTCCTAGCAGTATTATAGACAATTGTGCTCAATCCTTGCTATATCCATTAATTATTTTATTCAACACATCCATTAAATATGGATATTTTCCGATAATTTGGAGGTGCTCATTCATAATCCCATTATTTAAATCTGGCAATAGATTTGAGGTGTCAAATTACAGAGGTATTGCTAAGCTTAGTGTAATACCTAAGATTTTTGAACACTTTATCACTGATTACATGTGTCATCAATTATCATCAATTCTGTCATCTTCTCAACATGGATTTCGTAAAGGTTGCTCTACTATATCAAATGTCCTACAACTTACTACCCACGTTAACCAAGGCTTTGTACAAGGAAAACAAACTGATGCCGTTTATACTGACTTTAGTAAAGCTTTTGATAAAGTAAATCACAGACTTCTTCTTATTAAACTGGATCTTCTTGGTTTTACATCTCGCAGTCTAAACTGGATAAAATCTTATCTTCTGGATAGAACTCAATGCGTAAAATTTAATAATAAATACTCTATAAAATATTTTGGTTATTTCTGGTGTTCCTCAAGGCAGCCACCTTGGTCCAATTCTTTTCTCCTTGTTCAACAACGACCTTCCAAATGTTTTAAATTTTTTGAATATAAATCCTTACAGACTATTAACAAAAGAAACTTATTTTTACTTAAATTAGAAATATGAAAATAAAAAGAAAAGGAACTTAACAATTGAGGAAGACAATAATTTTACATTTAATAATACCAGAATTGAGACCAAAATCAACAAATTGGTATAAATCATTAAATTGTCTACATATTCTAACAAATGGGTCTGCATCAGCATAATTTGTACTACAGAATTTTACATGCAAAGGCTTATAGTATCGAGAATTACGACGTGGAACATTAACTTTTACAAATTTTAAAAGATATTCACAATTAATATTTCCATTTACAATATTCAACATAAAACATACATTTAACATAATGCGTCGACTTTTCAAGGTGGGTAATTTAATTAAAGATAATCTGCTCGTATAAGATGGTAAATTAGAGTAATTCCATCGAAAACTTCTTAAACAAAAAAGCAAAAATTGTTTTTGCACGGACTCAATTTGTTCATTATAAATCTCATAATAATGATCCCATATGATGGATCCATATTCCAGAATGGGCCTAACTAGCGATACATACAGTTGTTTAGTTATGTATGGATCACAAAATTCCTTAGCCCAACGCTTTATAAAAGCAAGGACACCTCTAGCCTTGTTTACAGTTAAAGTTATATGAGGTATGAAGTTTAATTTTATGTCAAGTAAGATTCCAAGATCAATAAATGATTCGACAAGATCCAAATAATGATTACCGAGGTAATAGTTGACCGCTAAGAAATTATTCTTATAAAACCGCATGTATTTACATTTTTTTAGGCTTAGCTCCATCATATTATATTCGCACCAACGGAAAAAGTCAGCATACATTAGGATATTACAATGGTTTATACTATTAGGGAGGTCATTTATAAACAATGAAAATAGCAGTGGTCCAAGATGACTTTCTTGGGGTACACCCGATGAAACAGATATCCATTTAGATGTACAGTTGTTAAATCAAACATTCTGTTTCCTTGACGACAAATAAGATTTTATCCAATTTAAATTATTACAAGTAACACCCAAGAGATCCAATTTATGTAAAAGAAGCGAATGATTAACTTTATCAAATGCCTTGCTAAAGTCCGTATATATAACGTCCGTTTGCTTTTTATGTTCAAATGCAGAATTAACTTCAGTTGTTAACTGAATAACATTAGTTATAGTCGAACAGCCTTTTCTAAAACCATGTTGGCAAGGTGAAAATAAGGATGATGTCTGATGGAATATAATAACAGTAATTATGTTTTCAAATACTTTTGGTATCGCACTTAATTTAGCAATTCCTCTATAATTAGCAATATAAGATTTATTGCCACATTTATGCAGAGGTATAATATAAGATTTTTTTCCAAAATTCGGGAAAATAGCCAAATTTTAACGAAATGGTAAATAATATAGTTAATGGTATAGTGAAAGACTCAGCACAGTGATTTAAAATTCCAGCGGGAACACCATCAGGACCATGAGTAAATGTCATCTTTAATTTCTTCAGGTTAATTAAGATAGAGTTAGAATCAAGTGTTGGAAAAGATATAATTTGGTTAGATGCAATCACATATGGATAATTACTTTTAACATCATACACAGCATCGGAATAAGTAGTTGAAAAGAAGTCTGCAAACATATCACTTATGACATTAGAGTTACTGGATTCCTCATTATTAAATTTCATTACAGCTGGGTAACCCTTGGATTTTCTTTTAGAGCTAACGAATGAATAGAAAGATTTAGGATCACGTAAAAAATTTTGTTTTGTTTTCAATAAGTAATTCTTGTATAGGGAATGATTAAGTATGTTATATTCCGATGGAATTAAACTTAAAAAAAATGTAAACTTATGCGTTTTTCAAGAAGTAATTATATTCCTGCTAATTATACTTTGGGTATTTACCGGCTTGAAATTGTTGATAATTTTCTTGATTTAGGAATTTTACTAGACAACAAATTAAACTTTGTTTCGCACATTACCATGATGATAAATAGAGGTGTACTTGCATTTATAAAGCGATGGTCTAAGGAATTTGATGATCCATATGTCACAAAACAACTTTACATTTCCTTAGTAAGACCTATATTGAAATATGGCTCTATTAACTGGGATCCTTATTATAATATTCATATTCAGCGTATAGAGTCTGTACAGAAACAATTCTTACTCTTTTGTTTACGTGGGTTACCTTGGAATCCTTATATTAACCTTCCATCATACATCGATAGACTTAAATTCATTAAATTACCAACTCTATCTAGTAGAAGGACTATGCTTAATGTAACATTTATGATCAATATAATTAATGGTGAAGTCTGCTCCGAGTTCCTTGTAAATAATGTTACTTTTAATGTTCCTCAACGATTTTCCCGCCATTTTAAGCCACTGTATGTCAAACATGTTAGCACTAATTATGCTCAAGCTGACCCAATCGATATGAAATAATTGATTTTTCTCTTTCAACAAATGTAATTAAACATAAAATAATTAGTTTATTATATAATTAATCGTTTGTAATTAATTGTAATTTTCAATATACTTTTTTAATAGTCTGTAAGGATTTAATCCATTGACTTAATAATAAAAGAAATAAATAAATTACTCAAGCAAGAAAAGCTTGAAATTGGTACTGGAGTGTGACGCCAATGCACACCACACGCAATGGGGCAGTGCTGACATCAACAAAAGAGGTGATTCTATGTTTGATTTCATAATAGCCATTGGTCTTTATATATGTAATAGGTTGAACACTCCGACTTTCAGAAATAGAGACGGGGAGGCTGTGATTGATATAACACTGACGAACTGCAGGGAACTAATAGAGGATTGGAGGGTGGCTTTGGGTTTTTCCTTTTCTGTCCATAGTCGTATATCCTTTAATCTAGTATTGGTGAGAAAGAAAAGGTGTCTTTATAGGAATCCAAGAAGGACGTATTGGGATTCCATGCCGGGTCTTGTGGATGATAACCTTAGGGTTACACACAATTGGAGGTCAAATGCTACCGGTGTTGATCTACTGGTGGACACCCTTACGAGGGTGATGACTGAAAGTTTTGAACGATCTTGTCTGATGAGCTATCCGGGCAAGCGCAAACAACCGAGATGGTGGACAGAGGAGCTAAAAGCCCAAAGGTCAGGAAGTTGTTTAATAGAGCGAAAAGCACGCGAAGAGATGAGGACTGGAACGACTTTAGGAACAGTCTGAGTAGGTACAAGAGGGACATTAGGAGGGCAAAAAGGGACTCGTGGATCAAATTTAGTGACTCAGTCGATTCCGTAAACGAAATGTCCAGGTTTAGAAGAATACTATCCAGTAGTCCCGGGTCTTATTCAGAGACCGGACAACTCGTGGACGGAATCTAGCTCGGAATCTCTCTGGTTGTTAATGGAAACTCACTTCCCGGTGTGTATCGATCCAGGGGCGGAAGGTTAGTAGTGTGAACCCCTTCTCTGAATCGTGCGCGGTGGAAGAGGTTAGGGAAGTGGTGAGTAATATGATTACCTTAGAGAAGGCAACATGGGCGGTCAATACTCTTGGGTCCTACAAGTCGGTAGGACCAGATGGTATTTTTCCGGTAATGTTACAGAATATTCGGGGATCAACGCTTCTGTTACTAGTTGAGTTGTTCAGAGTGTGTGTGCTGAAAAGGTACATACCAAGAGGGTGGAGCGAGGTAAGGGTTATTTTCATACCCAAGGCAGGGAAGGCCGGTCACTCGAAACCCAAGGACTTTAGACAAATCAGCCTATGTTGGTATCCAAATAATATTTAACACAAATATATTTTATATGTATACAAATAATACGGTACAATTTTATTATGATCGGTCAATAATTAGTCGAAATTCCCATTTAAGACCCTCTCCGTAATTTACTTTAAGCTCCATAAATCTTTTGAAAGTATTTATATCGAGATAAAGTTTAACACATATAATACTTATATTCACAGACATCATGACACTAAATTTTTGGATGATCGGTCCACAATATGTTATATCTCCCATAAAATGCCTATTTCTGAAAAATTGTTTTATACATATACTGGGTGTAGGGTATTATATGGTCGTGCTTGACCGACTATACTTTCTTACTTGTTTTTATTTAAATATTCACCCATATCGTGAATAAAAATTTCACGTGAAATTTTTTCACTTTTCAAATTTTTCCTATTTAAATTCAATGTTAAACAAATAAAAGTAAACAAATTTTACGTGTAATTTTTATTCACGATAGGGGTGATTATTTCTTTGACATTAATACAAGGTTCAGCAAAAATTCAAAAACTTATTTTTCAGCAAAAAATGTGAAAACTTGAAAAGTAGCAATTCCAATTTTTCAAATAATCTTTTTGCAACCTTTTAGGCAATCTTAAGAGCTGGGAATTAATATATGCACATACATACATACATATGTATGTATGTACAAAATTACTTTTTAATATTAATTTCCAACGAATTTGTAACGTCATAAAACTTATGTATGTATGTATGTATATTTTTCAAATCTACTAATAAATAAATCTTGCATTTAGTAAATGTCTCTCTCTCTCACTTACTACGCAGATAATTAAATAGAGTTCTGCGAATTAACAGGACTTTCCCACTAAAGGAATGTTATAAAAAGAAAATTAAACGTAGTTCAGGGATATAAACTACCTGCATTGTGAACTGTGCACTGATGTGCACATTTACAATATACATTCTGAAACGCTCATATAAAAGGATCGGTAGAATTGCAAATTAATGTTATTCTTGAGTTGGAATTCGTAACGCATAGACAAGCGACAATTTTTATCTGTTTTGCTGTTAAGAAATGGAAGCTAATATTTTACGTAAAGTATTTATGGAAAATGGAGATCGTCGTGGATATATTAGCATTGGCCGACAAGAGGCAAATTATAAAAGTCCATCGAAAAGATCATTCCTTAAGGAGTGCATACGTCAAATCTACATTATGAATGGCAGAAGCGTGCCACTAATTTCACTTCCTGCTGAATACAATAAAATTGTCATCTGGCACAGACTGAATAATTTAATGAGGCCAGCAAGAATTACGGTTGAACAGGCTGCTATGCAAAAAGTCAAACGCCGTTTATTTCGAGACACCAAACTGAGACCACGTAAATGCTCCAACCCTCAATATAATCAAAATAAATTGACAGAATGTTTGCACTTTAAAACTTTGCGCTATGAATATGGCATAAGAAAAATACCCCGTAATTATTTGGATCAGGCTCGACAAAATGTCAAAGCTAAGATATGTCACCAACTTAAACGTAAGCGCTCGGATGAAGATCATGAGATCGACATAGACGAGAGCCCAATGCAATTCGACACCAACGAAGAAGTATTCCCAGATTCTTAACAGAACGTCAACGAATTCCTACGTTACCACGGCAATATGGCTTGTCATCATCCACAGAGACTGTGTTCTATTGTGGAACAACTTAAACGCGAACGCAATATCGAAGCATATCGCCTCAGTATAAGGGCCAAGAAACTGGAAGAAATGCTAATCGATCAACAACATCGCAATCGTTCAGAGGCCAATGATAAAATATTAGAATCATCTGTACGTTCCATACTATATATAAAAAAATTAATAAGTTTGATGGTTGGCCAGGATGATGATGAAAATCTTTATGTGTAAAGGCAAACAACTTTAATACATCTACATATAAACCATTTTTCTTCAAAGATGCACATATTGTTTATATGTCCAATGTCCAGTGGAGCACCTAAATTGTATAACTATACATATGTATTTTATAATATATTATAAAAATATTGCATGTATTACATTGTACTTTTATACTTTGTAAAAAAAAAACAATAATATTTTTTAATTTTCTTTTATTTAAAAAATATATCAAATATATATATTATAAAAATTTTACAAAACATTTAAAACAATTATGTATATGTATGTATTTAGAATGTGCGTAAATGCTTAAAAAATATGGTATTTTATTTTTAAAACAAATAACTGTCTTTTTCAAAATTTATAATTTATTAGTAATACATATACATACATATACCAGTATGTATGTATGTATGTAGAAATTTCAATATTATTCAGTTTCAGTTGCAGTTGAAGTTTACATTCCGTCAATAAGTTTCATATGCACATCCATTAGGCACTGTAAAAGAAGAAAACAAATACATATTTATGTATGTATATATATTTCAATAATTTTTTTGACATATAAGGTCCTTTTTTCTAACCAAATATCCTGCAATATAATCCAAATTTGATATTGTAACCAGTTAACAATTTAGTTTTTTCTTTTCAGAGTTTTAAAAATTAGTCTCAAATATTTTGTTATTTAATAAATTTCTGAATTATTTCGATTTGAATTGTTAACTGGCTATACACATAATAAATGATTCACTTTGTAATAGACTTGATTACATACTAACGAATAATGGATTTATTGATGTTTTGGAACTTGGAACAATTTGAATTTATTCAGTTTTTTCTCCATATTCTGCAGCATAGAGATCTCTTTGAATGCCCTAAATTTTAACAAAATAAAATACTTTATTAAACACATTCAAAATTGGATATGAATAAGATGCTTACTTGAAATCAGAAATACAATAGAATAGAATTTAATATTTACAGAATAAATAGAGAATAAGAAAATCTACAAGCGATATTCACGCTTTTAATTGTAAAGCTTAATGTTTTATAATTAAAATGTTGCATAAATAATACTACATTTACAGCCACAAAATGTGTTAAATTTTTAAAAATATAAATTGATTAAATAGAATTTTCAGTCATGCGATATGATACCCTACACCGCGCAAATAAGCAAACAGTTTTCTTAAATTTGTTTTTTCTGAAGAGAATTTCAGTTGTATATCAACATACATATATGTACATATGTATGTATATATAAGCCGTATATGGAAGCTATGTATATATCTTTTATTAGACTTATTTGTATTGAATTTTATGTGGATATGAAATTTTTTCAGAATATGTGTTGATCCTTATATAAATTATACATTTATGACCAATAAAATTTTTTTTACTATATACTTAGTTTTAGTTTCGTTTTTTTTAGTACTCAACTAGTGGATTAATTATATAGAGTATAATCTTTGAAATCGGATCACAAATGAAGAATTGGGATCGTGTTTTCATTTCTCATATACCCGAGGTGCCCCACTTTGGGGGTCTATAACACTTACACTGGTGGGCTTAAGAGCTCGAAATTCATAAACTCAAAAGCGTTTCCTCTCTAGACAACATTTCTTTAGAAATTACAGATTTATTTTTTTTCTTCAAATTTCCCCACTGTGCATCATGTTTTATGGTCTTAGAAACATGTGGCTTATGCTGAACAATGCTTCCACGCACGGGTTTTTTTATTGGGTCTTCTTCTTATAGTTCTAGAGGAGACGTTAATACCGAATTTTGTTGAAAGATCTCTTTGAGATCTTAAATGGATCTACCACTGAGTGCTCTTAACGGATTGGTTTTCTACGTCTTGGAGCCAGTGTAACATTTTTATAAATCCCATAGGTTCGACAATGACCTAATGCGTGGTTTTCTATAATTTTTCATTTGGTGAATAATCTTACGCTGTTCTATGCGCAACACTTTTTTTAGTCGTGACCAAATAGTGTTTTATGACTTTTATTCAGTTTGTACACAAAATATTTTCAGAACTTACTAATACCTAAAAACTTGCCGCAAAATAAAACAAACAACATAAATAACTTTACTTTCAAATTCTAAATTATTATGCCTATTAATTGCAATTAACCACAAATAGGAGACATACTGATCACACCATTAGGTGCATCAATGGACAAAAATTACAGTGAATAACTACAATCATATAAAAGAAGATGTAACGATTCCACGATTCGGTGTTTTATCTTGGGAACGGTGCTACCTAATATTGCGGCCGTGCTCGTCGGTGGGGTGGATGATTTGTTCCCAAATACATATTTGAAAAAAATTATCAGAATCATTTACATAGATTTTACTTTAGGTAGCAAATATATACATATG
Source organism: Bellardia bayeri (assembly GCA_950370525.1). Classification (NCBI taxonomy): domain Eukaryota; kingdom Metazoa; phylum Arthropoda; class Insecta; order Diptera; family Calliphoridae; genus Bellardia; species Bellardia bayeri. The sequence goes on along the minus strand of OX493265.1, from coordinate 53,689,905 downwards.
TATATATATATATATATAATTTAATGAAATTCACAGTGTATAGTAGAAGTGGTAAATGAATGAAGTGTAGCTTAAGATGGTACTTGCTACACTGTGCCTAAGCCCTCCCTCCATGCTGACAAAAATCAATATTGGCTGTCAGCCCAAAAAATAAAAAAACTAACTTGATACCCTTTATACTCCATATCATTAACTTCACTTTTCGTAAATCAAAAATTTCATATTTAAATCATTATAATATATATAGAAAGTTTATTAATATTAAAAACATTAGGTATTTTAATATTTATTATATTAAATGTCAATTATACAAAAAAAATCAAAAAAAAGGTCACGGTACGTTAAATAATATTTTATATTTAAAACATCTAAGATGTGAAAATCATGACATGTGACTAAATGTTAAAATATATTAAAATCAATTTTATTTTATTGAATGTATAGTATTTTAAATTAATATAATATGAACAATATCAATAATATTTTATAATTAAACAAACAAATTTAAGAATAGTACAACCCTTGTTGCAATTTAAAATTGAATATAAATTTTAGTGAATTATATATTCATTTTATATTCATTTATATTTGAATTTGTTTATAATTAATTGTGAGTGTTTTTTAATATGGCTGATAAAATAATAATCAATAGGAATAACACACTTACATTTATTTAAATCCAACGATGACAGCAGGCGCCAGATGACAGTAGACGTTTGCGAATATTATTTAAATTTGCTCAATCACAATTAATATAAGAGATTTGAATTAAAATTTTATGTATATACATATGAATGTGATTTGTGGATTATATATTATATAAATAATTAAATTTATATTTAAGACAGATTCCACATTATATGTGATGTTTATGTTTCAAATAGTAGTTTTAATTATGTAGTGTAGTATAGTTTTAAGATATTTTCAATTATTAATAAAAGTTATCTTAGGTGACCATATCAATTTTAACTACATATTGAAATTTAAAACATAAATGATATTTTACAATATAATTTTACAAAAAAAAAAGTAAAAAATTTTAGAAAATTTGATATTTACGAATATTATAAATTTAAGATATTAACAATTTAGAATTTAAAAGCAAAAATTTAGAATTTTGTAATTAAAGTTGAAAGATTTCAGCAATATTTATAATTTCCGTTTAATTGAATATGAATAACCAAAAAAAAATTAGTGTTTGATACCAAAGTTTTGAGATTAGATTATTAACACGTTAGTCTAAAAATTTAGACCTGGTCACCTTAACAGACAATTGTAATTGAGTTTGAGAAGATTTAACCTTAATGGGTTAAACTGATTAAATGACACACGAAATATCGAAACTATTTTGTAGTATTTCACAAAATTTGATGTTAAATTTTTTTGTTATAAAAGCAGATTTGAATTCTCACAGAATTGAATGTTGAATCTCTTGTTATATGTATACACATTCGTTCCAATGCTCACGATTTTATATTGGGGTAGTCCGTTTCGTTTGACAACAAGTTTATTTATTATTGCTCTTCCAAGTTGTTTGATCTAGCTTATTATCTAAATTCGTATGTAACTTATTAGCTACGTTTGTATTACATAAGATGAAAAGAGACAGATATATACAATATGAAAATTCTAGAACGAATTTATATGTAAATAAAAACCGTTATTAATTCAAGTAGTTTTTGTTCGACCTTTTTATGTATAATAAATAAAAATTCCTTTATTTCAAGCTCGAGGTCAGTTAAATTTTATTTTATTTTATCTGCCGATATTTCGATGCTCTTTGAGTATCATCTGTTGTTCAACAACAGACGATAAAAAGAAATGTACATTAATTTTACGTGGTCCATATAAATTATTATTTATTTAACAAGCCCAGATGATGATACTCAAAGAGCATCGAAATATCGGCAGATAAAATAAAATAAAATTTAACTGACCTCGAGCTTGAAATAAAGGAATTTTTATTTATTAAAAACCGTTATCCTTAAATACATAATACATTGAGAGAAATTTAGACCTGTTTCACACTCATCAGTTCTGACTGTCAAGTCAAGTATTTTTCAATGAGAAGGAAAACGATAAACGATAATTTTCTCTTTCCTTCTCATTGAAAAATAACTTCACTTGACAGTCAGAACTGATGAGTGTGAAACAGGACATAATATAAAGAAAAATCAATTATGTGGTACACACTGTAAATAAAAGTAATGGGGCTATGCCTATACTACTGCAACTAAAATAACAAAACTACACCTAACTACTACAAAACCTTTAGTAATAAATATGTTACAGAGATGGTAAAACATGGACGCGGCTTAGTAACGGTCTAGCGAAGAAGTCGGTAATCCTACATTTATTATGAATGTATAGTATTGAAAAATTATTCAAAAAAACAATGTAGCCCCTAGTGTAGAGAAATTTTCCAAGAGGACAATGATTTTAAGCATACCTCCAAAATTATGAAAGAGTTGTTGCTCAATCATTGTCCAAAAACTTGTTAATGACTTCTAATTACTCAATTACCACTAAATACAGTCTGTATTAACTACTTAAAAGTAGTCGTATCATGACTTGTTATTATTTGCCACATTCTGTTGTTGATATACTTATGTATATAGATTCTTTTCGACCTAACTATCAATAGGTTATTTATGTCACTACTTGTTACTAATCTAAGTACATACATACTTGCCTCCAATGACATTATCGTGTTAAAATAAAGAGTTAAAGTAGAGGATTTCGAAATTAATCATTATAAAAATATTATACTTTTTGCAATTATTGTGGAAATTTAAATAAAATTAAAGAAACATCAATAGTATTGTCATGATTTTAATGCAGTTATTCAAAGAATTTACTAGTGTATATATGTACATATGTATATATGTACATATGATACCAAAAATTCAGTTAAAATAATATGTATGTATTTATAAAGCTACAATGTTGTTATTAAATCTCTGTTGAATTCGCTTAAATATTATTACTTAAAACTCCAATTGTAGATCTTTTGGTTTTCAATCTTAATGTATGTAAGTGGTTTATTGGTTTAATACCATTGTTAAATGCGTTTTCCTGCATGCGCACTTTAAATTATGAGACAGTTTAGCGTTTTTAATTACAAGTTCATGATTCTTTACTTGAAATTATTAATTGAGATCAACAAAAAATTTCTGCCCGACATTTAAAAAATTCGAAGAGGGTTGGCAAAATTTTAAATTTCAATTTTCATATAAGATAAGCAGCACACGCAATCAGCCCTTAAAAAAATCTAGCTGAGATTCAGTCAAGATAAAAAAAATTGGGAAAAATCGCGGGAGTTTTTTCCCTTTTTATTTTTTAACATTGAATTTGAATAGGAAAAATGGGAAAGGGAAAAAAACTCCTACGGAATTTTTATTCATGATTAGGCTGATTATTTACTATAATTCCGAAAAGCTGAAGTAATAACTGCAAACGTGAATTATCTATTTAATGATTTCCAACACCATTATTATTGCAAAATATACAGAAATTTAATAGAATATATTACAAGATACACCAAGATACCAAATATAACCATTACGGAAAGTAAAATGAGAATTAAACATAGTTGATCAAGTCTATCTAACAATAATATTCTCAAATACATAAATATTTACACACTTACCTTGAAATATTTAACAGTCTTAACACGTAATTCTAGGGTGGCATCTTCGTCGCAAATCATCAGAGTATTAGGATGCTGTTGGAAAGCACTTACAGTCCACATATGATTGATTCCCTCCTCAATGGCTTTGTACAAAGCAAACGCCTTGTGAGCTCCCGTTATTAAGATCATAACTTCTTTCGAATCCATAACTGTACCCACACCCACTGTCAAAGCTTTATTGGGCACTTTACTAATATCATTATCGAAAAATCGAGCGTTTGCTTCTAAAGTGTCTTGAGCCAATGTCTTGACTCGTGTACGTGATACTAGCGAAGAACCGGGTTCATTGAAAGCAATATGACCATCTGGACCAATACCACCTATAAATAACTCTACACCACCAGCTTCCTTAATCATGTCTTCGAATTTATTGCACTCTGCGACTAAATCACTAGCATTACCATCGAGTATATGGACATTGGCCGGATTGATGTTGATGTGTTTGAAAAAGTTTTGCCACATAAAGTAGTGATAACTTTCAGCATGATCGCGAGGTAAACCTGTAAAAACATATTATTTTTTTAATTAAAGGAAAGAAATATTTATGCAAGTATATTTTTCTAATCAACATCGATGAGAAAAAACATTTTAAACGTACCCACATATTCATCCATATTAAAAGTTTTCACATATTCAAAAGATAATTTGCCTTCTTTATGGAATTGTATTAAATTTCTATACATACTCAATGGTGTGCTACCAGTTGGCAGGCCCAGAACAAAATATCTACAATAAACAAAAATAACAAATGAGAATTCAATATTTTTTTGTTAATTTTACTTTGTACCTAGGTATATTATATTTTAAGCTTTTTACCTGTCAGGACCTGGTTTGAAGTCATTTATTCTCTTGGTTACATATTTGGCAGCCCATAATCCAACTGATTCGGATGTATCCAAAATAACTAATCGCATATTGATTAACTGTAAATAAACCTTAAAATTGGCAGAAGATTTGTAAAGTAATTTGCTAAATTTATATTTTAAAGTGATACCTATTTGGTGATATGATTTTAAATCACATGCATATGTATGTGTGTATGTACACACAAATAATGTAATGAAATTCATATAACTTTAAATAAAACTAAGGAGCCTATTATGAGCAAAATTCGATTTTCGACTGTGGTCGAAAATGCTTATCGAACGAATTTTCATTTGGTATTTGGTGCACATTCGATGAAAATCACTATTTTTGAGTTATTCACAATAGTAAATTTCTATCAGCTGGCGCCATATTTGTTTACAAACTCTTAAAGAAAAATAAATTAAATTTTAAATGACCACCAAAAAATTATGGTTTAATGATTCGTCTGATGAATAGAATTAAGCTTCTGTGTAACGCCCTCCCATTTGTTAGCTGCCTGAACTTTAGAGCAAATACATTTGCCAACAGTGGATCTTCTTCCATGAGAGTAACGATCTTTTCCAATTGCTGTTTTCTACTTACGACCTGCAGGATATTAACAAAAGTAATTTTCAAGTAGTATTTGGTTGACCAAAACCAAAAAACAAACAAATTCTTACATTTTAAATAAATTTTTCACAGTTTTATACAGCGTCGACTCATAATACAAATTTTATATTCGATAATCGATTTTCGATAGCCAGCGATTGTCGAATGCAGCTCATAATAGGGGCCTAATTTGTGAATAATTTTAAATCGGTATTAATATTTCAAAGAAATGTACCTAAATAAGTATGTATACGATTATCAAAATGTTGATAGGGTAAATAAATTTTTATGGACGGCAACCAGTGTTGCACTTGAAAAACTAAGTGCTAAAATGTTCCACAAAAGGAAAAAAGTGCTAAATTTTTTCAATGTAACTGTACAATTTTTATTTCAAATTATAGTTTTTTCTAATTTTGTTCATAACAATTGTTGACTTGTTTCAATAAATTACATTTCATATATTAATTCAAAAATTTCCGTGTTCATTTACTTACCACACCGAAAGAAATTCAGTTGAAATATTAATAAAAGTTATTTTTTAGTTCTCCAAAAGTATTTTTTGGAGTAAAAAAATAAAAATTTGTTCGAGAAATTTTTTTTTATCAAGAAAATTATGCTAAAAAGCATTTAGCATAATTTTTAAAAATTTAAATGCATTTTCGAGAAACACAATGCTAAATCTAGCACTGAAAGTGCTAAAATGGCAACACTGACGGCAACAATGCTCTCAATTGAAATTCTCTTCAATTAACAAGGTAGTAAAAAGTAGTTGAATCTCTTAAAAATCGTAAAAATTGTATGAGAATAAAATTGTTAAAGTGAAAAAGTATTTATTTAATTGTGCATTTCTATTTTTTTCACTTGTTGCAGTATGTATAATTACTTTTGACAATATATTGACATTGATGAAATGTTAAACTTGAATAATGAAACTATATTAGCAATTAAAATTCTTAAAAAGTTTTAATTAATAGGTACAAACAATAAACCATATAGGTACATACATACATATGTATGTACTATGTATATATATATATATGTATGTATGTAGTATGTATTGTAAACAAAATCAAACTTATTAAAATTAATTTAGAAACTCAACTTAATGTATAGTTCGTGGTATTAACACTCACCTTAAATAATTTATTTGAGGTAGATGGATTGATGAATGGGTGGATAAATTTGTTTCTGTGGGTAAACAGACAGGCCGATATAAAAAGATTATGTTAAACAAATAAATTATTTTTTTGTTCGCTTAAATTTTGTTCTTTGTGCTTTTATTTATGGAATACAATGGTTTAAAATCAATTTGTACTTGATAACAATACGAGCAATTATCAAACATATAAAAACGACAACAACAATAATTTAAGAATATAAGTACCAAAATAAAACAAAAAAAGATACTTGTTTATGTCAATGAACTGAATAACGAGAAACCCCAGCCACGAATTACTTACTGTTGCACAGTATTAATAAAAGAAAACGAAACGCTTCAATCCGTTGCTTCCACTCACTACAAAAATAAAAATTATTCTGAGACTCTTTTTTAAAATCCTGTTCATTTTATTTTATTTTTTTTTATTACTGCACGACTTTATGATTGTTGTAGGGGTGCCATAAGTTTGTTTGTTCAATACACGTACATCCCCATTTTGGTATTCTCGAATGTTTATACCCTACACCACCATAGTGGGGAGTGTATATTGGATTTGTGCTGATGTTTGTAACGCCCAGAAATATTGGTCCAACACCCACCTTAAAGTATACCGATCGACTCAGAATCACGCTCTGATTCGATTTAACGCTATCCGACTGGCTGTACATGTAAAGCTTGTGCGCAGAGTACAGGTCGGAATTTTGAAGATATGTATTTCGATAAAATTTGGTACGTGATATTTTTTTTGGCCCAAGGATGGATGGGATTGAAACTGGTGAAAATCGGTGCATTATTTCACCTGGCCCCATACAAATGTCCTCCCGAAATTGGGGTTTACCGATCATAAATGTTTGAATTATGCAAGTATCCAAACAAATTCCATCACAAATGAGTGGTAAATAAATCCAAATCACATCTACAAACTTTGTGCAGATCGGTCCATAATTAGTCGTAGTTCCCATATAAGGCACATTTCCGAAAATCACTTTAAAGAGAATAACTCTCTTAAAAATGTTAGTACCCAAATAATATTGAACGAAAATATATTTCATATATATACAAATAATGCGGTCCAATTTTATTACGATTGGTCCATAATTAATCGAAACTTCCATATAAGACCCACTTCCGAAAATCACTAAAGAGAATAACTCTCTCAAAAAAGTTGGTATCCAAATAATATTTAACGCAAATATATTTTATATGTCTAAAAATAATATGGTACAATTTTATTATGATCGGTCCATAATTAGTCGAAACTCCCATATCAGACCCTCTCCGTAATTCACTTTAAGCTCCATAAATCGTTTAAAAGTATTTATACCGAGATAAAGTTTAACACATATAATACTTATATTCACAGATATTATGACACTAAATTTTTGAATGATCAGTCCACAATAGGTTATATCTCCCATATAAGGCCCATTTCTGAAAAACTGTTTTACACATATACTGGGTGTAGGGTATTATATGGTCGGGTTTGGCCGACTATACTTTCTTACTTGTTTTAAATTGCATCTATTGTCCGATTATATATCCTACATATATATACATACAGGGTGGGCCAAGTTTGACTGACTGAAGTTCTCGCAGAAGTGCCATTGTGGCTCTTGCGGTATGAGCTGTAGCTCCATCTTGCTGGAACCATATGTTACGATTATTGAGAACTATCGGACGTAAAAAATTTTCCAACATGGTCCGGTATACCACCCCAGAGACGGTTTGTGGTTCATTAAGCTCATTTTCGAAGAAATATGGACCAATAACTTTATCAGCCATGATTCCACACCAAACAGTGCATCTGACAGGGTGTAATTGTCGCTGATGCAATGCTCTTGGATTCTCTGTACCCCAAATTCGGCAGTTCTGTTTATTCACATATCCATTTAAATGAAAATGTGCTTCATCGCTCATAATCAGATTATCAATCGTCCGGAAGCATAATAAAATTCAACAATTTTTACACGTTCTTACACTGAGTATGATGACATTATGAAATTTTATAAAATTCTGTATTATCTGCAAAAAAAAAATTAAAAATGCAAAAGTTATAAGCATTTCAAATCAGTCAGTCCAAGTTGGCCCACCCTGTATATATGGATTTGAGTGGAATAAAGAATATTTTATATAATTGCTTACGTTTTAGTCATTGCATGAGAACATTCTGGTTTTACTAGTAACGGCTTCTGTCAGACTATAAAAAAAACTATAAAGGTTTTATTTTAGTAATTACTTGTTGTTGTTGTAGCTAAAACATTTTACAACAATATAATCCGGGGGTTCTGCTAGATCCAGTCCAAGAAATTGCGCTACTTCCACATATCTTCAGGACAAAGTGAAGTAGGGCTGGTTGGACAGCTGTCATATACGAGCTGCGAATAATTGGATTCTGTACACACCTTTGTATAAGCCATACCTAAATACCGACGGAAAGTGTTTTTTAAATGTCAAAATTTATCATGCTCATACATTTTGTATGGAGCATACCGAAACAATGCGGCGGCAACGCTTTGCTATTGGAAAATCCGATTTTGACAAGGCGTTTCACAGTGAAATTAGTTGCAAAAGAAAACAAAAAAAAAGAAAAATAAAACAACAGGGTCGTTCTATTTATTTGTTTGATAACCCTGTTTTTATTGTTTTGACATAACGTTAATGCTCAGCGTAAAAATACGTTCCGCTTTCCGTAGGTATTTAGGGATGGATGTATGTTCTCCTCGTATAAACGAGCCTCCAACTGTGTAATATGGAAGTTAGGATGACTCCTTCGGTGACATCCTAGAACGACCTGTTTAGTCAACATGACGCTTTGTTCCTTGACTTCGTTAGTGATAATTGCAGGTTACGTGCAGTGAAGAAATTGTGTATTTCGTCGAGGTAACCATTTACCAAGCGGCAAAGCTTATCAATCTTGTGGCCCGTCGCCATGATAGTGCAATCGACCGGATAGGAAATTACCTCCACTCCACGTGGGGGCGTTGGGAGTTTAGAGAAGTAGAATATAAACAGGAGCGATGAAAGGACAGCGCCCCACGTGGTTTTGAGCATTTTCTCTAAACTTAACCTGCCTGCCAATCAGATAATTTACTATCCATCTCTTCGTGTTGTTGGGCATTGTGGACTGCAGGATGTCCTGGAAGAGTGTGACATGACTAACCTTGTCGAAGGCAGGACAAGTGCCACTAATATATTCCGTTCATAAGGCCTCTGCTGGTTTAAGACCTGTGCGATCTGAGTGAATATGGTGGATAATGCTGTGGTGGTGCTGTGCATCTTTTGGAATTCATGCTGGTGACAAGCTGCTGGTAGTTAATGGGTCAGCTGGGGGTGCAGAAAAGATTCAAGTGTTTTCGTTACTGTTGACATGAGGGAAATCGGCTAGTACGATTGTCTCGCGTTTTAATAGTGGGATGGCTCGGAGCTGGAGCATGGATATTCGGGTCCTATGGCCATTGATGGCATCTGCAACTTCAGTTGGCGTGTAAGGTTGTTGTGTGTCCAAGACTGGAAGATCATGTAGTTTTCGTACAATACTTCTTTTCGACTTATCTATCTCAGGGTGCTCAATAAAAAAAACCGGCTAAAAGCACGTGCGCCTCGTAGGGTCGGGTATAGTGATGTCTGCAAACTTAATCGCGACTCTTTCATCCTTCTTCGTCGGGTTGAAGAGAGACCGAACAGTAGTAAACAATTTGCCAACTCCTGAACTCAAGTTGAAGTTCTTTAAATAATCCACCCATTTGGTCCGCTTGTCCTCATTTACCAATCCGCTGATATCGCGTGTGCGGCCACACTACGGATATTCGACCAGCGGGGATGAAGCGAGCTGCTGCTGTGGTGACAGTTTCACAGAACTTCCTCTCTGCTTGGTGTATATTGGAGGGAACTGGTAGATTATTGAAGATGCGATCGGTAAATTCTCTGAAGCCGTGCCAGTCTGCTTTCTTTTGGTTAGTTTGGTTCGTTGGGTCTATCCAGACAAACGATTATGGGTAAGTGTCATTAATGTATGGTAAGTGTAATCATTCTCATGATAGCCGGTTCTACGTACCGAAATGACCCGAAACTTTTCGGTCAAGGGCTGTCAACCCAGCAACAACAACTTTGATATTTTTTCTATAAAGTTTAATAGCTTTTGGAAATGGCTTTAAAATGAATTATTAAACATCCCAATTTATTAATACATTTGGACCCGATTCCGGATTTTCGATCGTCTAAAGACGTGTTTGAAGCAACCTAATGCTAATATTACGGTTTTAACATACAAGTGAAAAATCAGGGTTAAATATTGATTTGATCAACTATTGGATTATATCAACTATTGATTTGATTCAAATAATTTGGAATGTAGTTTTAAGCCTATGGATAATATCAAACAAAATTTAAATATTATTTATTTAACTCTGATAACATGTCTTAAATTTAAATTAACAATTACCATGTACCACAAGCAAGCTTAAGCTGAATTAGTTTAAAATATGCTTTGTGTATCAACAAGTACCACTTGCATTGATACGTTTTTCAATAATGATTCTTGCTAAAACAATAATTCAAAATAAAATGTTAACGAATTATTAGAACCTCTTTTTCTTGAATTTAGCTTAATACTGTATATATTGAAATAAATAAAAATTAAGATCAGAATTTCATGTTTACATTTTTCCATATTTGTTATATTAAAAATAATTCATATTGATGTGAAAATTTCACTGAAACTTATAAACAATTTGTTAATTAGTGATTTTTTGGATATAAAAACGAATATAGGGGCTTAGTGCTGAAAAACTACTGGCAGGACTGCTTATTTGTTATTTTTGTTTAAAAGCATTTAAGAGAACATTGAGATAACGATTTATTTAATAATCAGACTTGGGATTTTTTAGTAATGATAAAATTACTTGCATTTACAGTAAGCAACAGTTTAAATAGGATTATTATCAATAATATTCTAACAACATTCATTCATTCTGTCCTGATTATACTTTAAAAATTGTTTAAATAAATAATAAAAATGCATTCCATTTGAGTTTGCATTTGCAACATTTTACTGAATAATAAATTAAAGCAAATTGTTTAAAAAATGTAAATTTAGAAACTTTGCAAATGATAAATTACACTTTTTAAGTTTTTGGCGTTGTATTTATGTAATAATTATATTTTAAGTCATTATCGATAATTTTATTTTAAGTATTATATTATGTATAATACAAATTTAAAAATAAAGTGATTTTTTTATCATTAATATACCTATATTTTAAACTAATCATTTAAAACCTCCCAACCCTGAAAAGTAAAAAAAGTGAATTATTGCTCTTCAGAGAGACTGTAATGAGATAAAAACTTGTATTTACTCGTACTATGGGGAGCAGCATTGTCAACTTGGTGCGTTTCGCACCATTTTTGGTGCTTTTTTAAATTTTTGGTGCGAAAAATTCTTTAGTTGGTGCGCGCTGCGCTTTTTAATTATTGGTGGCACCAAAGCAAATTCAACACAACTTTTTGTTTCAGTGTGAGAAAAAATCTTTCTACAATAAAATACACCTGTTTGAGTACCATTTACAAAATTTTTTTGTGTATTTCGGTGCGTTTTTTAATTTTTTTCGAAAATGTGATGAAATCTTTATTTTTTCTAATTTTTAATTGCAGTTTTCTAATAATTCATAACTCATGAAATCTATACGATGAAAAAATGTATTTTAAATACGATTGTATGATAAATGAAATCAAATTCTTCAAAAATCTTTGTTTGAAAATCAAATTAACATTTTAAACATGTAAATAAAAATTCTTGTATAACCTGATGGTTTGGTCTACTGAACTGTAGACGAACAACCAGAGTTAGAGTACCAGTGGAATCCTAACAAATTTTATTGGAAAAAATCAAATAGAAGTACTTTAACTAGAAAACAAAAATATATAAAAAAAAGTAACAAATATGTACTGAAATTAGCTTTTTTACCAATTAGTACTTTAGTTCCGAATATCATATTGTGAGTTAAATTTTGAGTGGTTAAATGCTTATTTTATCTTCATTAACTCATTTATTAAAAAAAAGGCTTTTACTAATAATTGTTGATAAGAAGTTTTTTTATAGAATTTATGATATTAAAAAATTTCAAATTAATTCAATAAATATTTGAAACAAAAACGAAATTTTTAACTTGGGCGTTTTTTTTTTTTTTGCAAATGGTGCGCTTTTTTCTTCATTTTGGTGCGTTTTGAAATTTCAAAGTTGACAACGCTGATGGGGAGGTCAGTTTTAAAATTTGATTATTGTTGTAAACAATTTATTTTATTTTAATCGCTTAAAAGCCACATTATATTTTGAAAAGATAACATTTACAGGATTTTTAACAAGCATTGATAACGATAAGAAGCATAGATAAGTTAGTCTGTGATAAGAAGTGTGCTCTACTTTGAAAATGCATTCATATACATACATACATTTAATAGTAACACACACATTCATTTACACACGTGTACATCAGTGATGGAAAATGGGTTTTTGTTTTTCGTGCCAACTCTATAAATAAAATGTACTTTTTAGACCTTCGTGGTACCATTTTTAATATTTGTTAAATAATCATAAAACTTTACCACAAATTTACTTTATCGAAAATTCAATATATCTTATAGCAACATTATTGCGTTAATTGTTGCTATTATCTAAAAATATTCTTATTTCATTTGCGAAAACCTTGGTAAATATATATATATATGTATTTAAAAAATAACTAGAATTATTATTGTAAGAATAAAAGAAATAGAAGAGTTAACTTCTAACGATTTTGAAATCCTGATTAACTACATTTTAAGCTTTAGTTTTTGAATTCAGCCTCAAAATCATTTAATGAATATGTCAAAGACATTCAAAGATAATTCAACCAAAAATTTATTGTCGTAATAATCATCTTATAGATACATATTTAAAGATCAAATTGATATCAGTTCCAAAATGTTCATGAAATTTAATAAAATCTCTTCTGTTTGCAAACTTAATAACTTATATGATATACAGCCATGTCACAGAATTTAATTTCGTTCGGAAGTGGAATTAATTCCATTTTTTGCTTCTATAGAAAAAGAAGAACGAAAAATTTGTTCGGAATGAAACCAATTGTTTGTTTTACTTTTTCTTTAGAAGCAAAATACGGAAATAATTCCACTTCCGAACGGAATTAAATTCTGTGACATGGCTGATATTTATCTGTTTCATCTGAAATACCAAATTTTGATGCAACAGTATTTTGAAATTGTACCATATGACTCGTGGTAGTACCACGGTACTAATTGTGTTTAAAATGTATCAAAAAAAGTACAATTATACCATGTTTGTCATCAGTGGTGTACATACCCTGCCTGATTTTAAGACTTAAGGGTTACGCCCTTATTCAAAAACGATTATTAAATTTAACAAACGTTTATTTAGCAAATTTTTATATGCAAAACTGTCTTAATAAACGTTTGTTAAATTTAATAATCGTTCTTGAATAAGGGGGTAAGTAAGTTAACTTAAAACCAAGTCATGGTCATTGTTGCCAATTTGACGTTTTTTCCGTCATATCTGACGATTTTGCAATGCCAATTGCAGGAAAAATGCTTTTTAGCGGTTAGCGTGAAATCTGGAGTTTTTTTCAGCGCTTTAGCGTTTTTCAAGGTTGAATTATATGGTATAACTCATGGTGAAATATTTTCTCAAAGAATTTTTCTTTAAGTTACGTAATTTTACAAAGTAAAACATGAAAAATTCTTTATTTTCAAAGTTAATGTATGTATAGGTATTGTATAACAACAACGCATTTTTCTGCAGCAAAAAAAAATCACTTTAAAGAGGAATCTTAATATTTATCTTACAAAAAAAAAAACTAAAATTTTTAACAAAACAACTCAAAAAACAAACACACTATTTAATATAATATAGTTTTTTTAACACTTTTAAGCTTTTTACGCAAAACAAAAACTCAATTTTTCAAAAACAAAATAATTTTGTAACGTTTTTATATAAACTTTGAATATTTGTAAACAACTTTTTGACATTTTCAATTTCACCATGAATAGAGCAAAAAATAATCCGCTGGCGTTATGCTGCCACCTGGTATATTTTCACCATGATATAACTTACCTAGTAACTCAAGCTAGTTAAAACCATGGTGAAATTAAATACAAGGTGACAGCATAGCGCCAGCTGATTATTTTTTGCTCTGTTCATGGTGAAATTGAAAATGTCAAAAAGTTGTTTACAAATAGTCAAAGTTTATATAAAAACGTTACAAAATTATTTTGTTTTTGAAAAATTGAGTTTTTTCGCCGTTTTGTCTGCGTAAAATAGTTTAAAAGTGTTAAAAAAAAAACTATATTATATTAAATAGTGTTTTTGTTTTTTGAGTTGTTTTACTAAAAGTGTTTGTTTTTTTCTGTAAGATAAATGTTAAGATTCCTCTTTAAAAATGATTTTTTTTTGGTGCAGAAAAATGCATTGTTGCATCTTATGCCGTAAAAAAGAAGTAGCTGGAAGTGGTACTTTCCGACATTATATCTGCGGGAATTCGTTGTTTGTTAATGCCCAACGCTATGCCAATAGTGTAGCAGCAAAACAAAACAACAATGCATAGTGTTGTGCCTTTAGGGCTATCATGCCCAACAGAATTTCGAATGTCATCCGAAGTTAATCCATCAGAGAAACCTTCACATGGCTTACATTTATTTTTCATGGAAGAATTTTCAAATACTGCAGCTTCAAAGTGTCATGGGCAAATTCAGAGAGAAAAAGAATCTCAAACTGAGAAGTGATTAAAATTATCAATAATTTCATTAATGTACTTATTTCTTTTTTGTGCCTTTTATATATATACATAATTAAATTATATGAATATGTATTTTTATTCGACCTTTATTATTTCAATTATTACTAATTTTTTAAGCTTGAGGTCTTTTTTTAAATATAAAAAACTTTTTATCTTTTATTTAAAACCAATATTTCGGCACTTCCTTGAGTGCCTTCGTCAGGGTTTTTTTCTTTCTTAATTTAACAAATTTAATAATAATTGACAAATTAAAAAATTTTTAAATTCAAAAAACAAAGAAATATTTTTCAAATTAAACTTGATCTATATATAAATAAATTATTTTTTAACTTCCGTTTCTATTCTTATAAATTAAGTGTCTATAATTTTGTGCTATATTTTCAGTGTCTGACTTAAAATTAATTCTCGAAATTGTCGGAAGCTTTATAATTTGTAACATTTCTAACATAAATCTACGTTTATAATTATTTTCTGTGTTTAAAACCATTGTATTTTCAAAATCTGGATAATGGTTTAGATTAGCACAATGAGTTGATAAAGCTGTTTTTTGTGATATATTTCTATATCTTTGATCTGATTTATGTCCTGCTATCCTAGTCTTTAGTTTATTCTTTGTTGTACCTATATAAACTTTATTACACTGTCCACTATCATTCCCCTTACATGGTATTTTATAAACAATATTTGACATATCCATTCTCTTTATTTTATCTTTCATATTAGTAAATAGTTTACCTACTGTGTTGAAAGATCTATGAGCTATTTTGTATATTTTGTTATCATATATATCTGATTTTTCTAATCTCTCTGAAAATTTTGGTATATATGTTACCGACTTATATATCCTCTGTTCTGTAATACTATTTCGGTTATTAATTCTAACTTTATCATGTCGTATTAATAAATCTGTTATTAATTGTTTAGGAAAGCTATTATCAGTTAAAATATTAGAAATCTTCTTTTTATTTTCTCCATGAAATTCTGAATCACATATTTTTAGAACTCTTTCTATAAAATTTTTAGCTGTATTAATAATTATTCTCTTTGGATGTTTAGAGAAATAATTAATAATTCTACCAGAAGATGTTGGTTTTTGATACCAATCTATTAATATCCTATTTCCTCTTCTAATTATTATTATTATTATTATATATAACCAAATGAAAGGACTTCCTATGGGTTCGCCAGCTTCTCCGATTGTATCAGATATAGTTATGGAAAGATTATTAGATATATGTATTGAAAAATTAATTATAAAACCGAAGATCTTAACAAAATATGTTGACGATTTATTTTGTATAATTTCTGAATCAGGAATAGAACAAATGCTGAATATTTTTAACTCATTTCACGCGGACATTAAATTTACAATTGAAAGGGAATCTAATTCAAGAATATCATATTTGGACACCTTGATAATTAGAAGAGGAAATAGGATATTAATAGATTAGTATCAAAAACCAACATCTTCTGGTAGAATTATTAATTATTTCTCTAAACATCCAAAGAGAATAATTATTAATACAGCTAAAAATTTTATAGAAAGAGTTCTAAAAATATGTGATTCAGAATTTCATGGAGAAAATAAAAAGAAGATTTCTAATATTTTAACTGATAATAGCTTTCCTAAACAATTAATAACAGATTTATTAATACGACATGATAAAGTTAGAATTAATAACCGAAATAGTATTACAGAACAGAGGATATATAAGTCGGTAACATATATACCAAAATTTTCAGAGAGATTAGAAAAATCAGATATATATGATAACAAAATATACAAAATAGCTCATAGATCTTTCAACACAGTAGGTAAACTATTTACTAATATGAAAGATAAAATAAAGAGAATGGATATGTCAAATATTGTTTATAAAATACCATGTAAGGGGAATGATAGTGGACAGTGTAATAAAGTTTATATAGGTACAACAAAGAATAAACTAAAGACTAGGATAGCAGGACATAAATCAGATCAAAGATATAGAAATATATCACAAAAAACAGCTTTATCAACTCATTGTGCTAATCTAAACCATTATCCAGATTTTGAAAATACAATGGTTTTAAACACAGAAAATAATTATAAACGTAGATTTATGTTAGAAATGTTACAAATTATAAAGGTTCCGACAATTTCGAGAATTAATTTTAAGTCAGACACTGAAAATATAGCACAAAATTATAGACACTTAATTTATAATAATAGAAACGGAAGTTAAAAAATAATTTATTTATATATAGATCAAGTTTAATTTGAAAAATATTTTTTTGAATTTAAAAATTTTTTAATTTGTCAATTATTATTAAATTTGTTAAATTAAGAAAGAAAAAAACCCTGACGAAGGCACTCAAGGAAGTGCCGAAATATTGGCTTTAAATAAAAGATAAAAAGTTTTTTATATTTAAAAAAAGACCTCAAGCTTAAAAAATTAGTAATAATTGAATTAAATTATATAATAATATAATTAATTATATTAATAAATTATCTATTTTATTATTTTTTGAAGAGCTTCTAATATTGCTTTTGCTGTTTCACTTTTAGTCCTTCAATTTTTGATACAGTATCAACAAATTATCAAGAAAAAATTCGCCAATTGGAATCTGAAAATAAAGATTTAAAATGTAAGCTCCTTCAAGCAAATTTAGCGCTTGATTCAATGCGGAAAATATTTACAGAAGGTCAAATGCGAAGAAGGTCAACGTTGAACACTATTTTTATGTACCACCACATTTTCGCCCAGTGACACCTTGACCAAACTAGACGTAGGGCTTTTATAGATACATATTATTTTTGTGGAAGATATACATCTGTTCGACAATCCCCATATCAGGTACTAAGGGGTATGTCCAACGATTTATGATGTCATTGCTGACAATTTGATAAGTCAGCCAATTGTTCACCTTTCGAGCATACTGTTCGCGTGGCAAGAGGGAAACACAGATACGACTGTCTAGAATTTCCTCATTAATCAAAATGCCCCGAACAAAATCATCACGAGTTTCGAAATTGTTTAAGAAAATAAAATAAACAATTTCTCACTACTATTGTTTTCTGTTTTTATCCATGTTTGTATGTTTGTTTTCTTTATTTTATGCCAGATGTTTTTGACAGTAACGAAAGTATTACACAAACAAAAATGCCTGTTGTTCTTGCCTTGTTGTAATTGTTGTAGCAATGCTGTCACCTTGTATTTAATTTCACCATGGTTAAAACCAAACTACGAAACAGGTTAATACCAGTACCACAGAGAACACCAGTACAGTCAATGATGTGCTTCGAGTAAGGCAAATTCACTTTTAACGCAAACATTTGAATTTATATACATTCTTTATTAAAATATTTTTAGAATTCTCAAAGAGCTAAATAAATTAAAAAAAAGCCAGTAAAAAATGTGCTCCAAAAGGAGCAGGTTTTCTGTATGAATTCATACCTCGAATCGCATCAAACCTGCTGATGGGATGCATGATTTTTGTATGAGCTGTTCCAGGTTTGGAGGACTACTTTCTGCTGGCAATAAGCGCTTCTTTTAACCTAATCAAACATGCAAATAAAGCACTTTTCTAAAGTGTTTTTTTTATTCTATCTCAATGTTTTTGCTTAAGAAAAATTCATAGTAACTGAGAAGCGCGATATTCGTTTTGTAATTGACTTTTGTTGTCATACGCAAATCTATAGGCTATAATTTCGTTTTTGGCTTTAAAACCTTCTTCGGTGTTAGCACTAAAAAAGCATATTTTTTGTATATTTCATTCGTAAGCATTTACTGCTTTAAAATAGCGCTTTTATTGAAGCGCTCGATTATGCGCTTTTTCTCTTAAGTGCTTCAAAAAACACGATTTTTTTTACTGGGAATATATATATTTCTAAAGCTGTGTTCACATTATGTGTATTTGTCATGTGGAATGCCATTTTTCTACCCATATGTGATTTCATGTGTATGCCAAAATTTGAGTTTTACATACGGTTTATAATTTACATGTTCATATGTTGTACATATGTATGTACTTACTTTTGTTAACTTCTTTTCAATTTCCATTTTCAATAATAAATTTGTGTAGTTTTTTTTTTTTTGTATTTTTGTTTTACTATTAGGTATAAATTATATTTATTAAAATTTTAATTAATTTTTGCCGCCACAAAATTTTGGTTATTAAAAAAAGCTGATGTCAGATGGCTTGTCATTTGAAAATAAAACTCGTTCTAAATACAAAAATGTCATATGTATTGCACACAGAGAAATAACACATGATATTATTTGCAGGTGTTCAGACTATATGTACAAATTTGACATGCGAAAAAAAGACAGTCCACATGACAAATACACACAATGTGAACACAGCTTTATATACAATTCATAATTTTTGCTATCACACCTGCTTATGTTTTTCCGTATAACATAACCCATAAATGTAAACAAAAGCGTGTATAAATTTCAAGAATTGCTTCTTTTTGGCCAATCTAACTGCAATAAATATAATAAACATAATTTAATTTATTAAAAATCAAAAAATACTTACTTTTCCATGTTCATTATCCATTTTCTTTAATTTTATTTTTTCACACAATTTTGTTTCAAAACAAACCAGCTTTTGTTTATGTTTGTCGCAGGAAAATAGAGCGTGTTCTAATCGAAAAAATTACATACATGTATGTATTTCCACATGTATTTTACACATGCAAAGTTTCATATGTATCACACGATGTGTACAACTTTTATAGATGGAGAATTTGACAGTACATATGTAAAATACATCCCGTCTGATAGTACCTTAAATTTTGTGGTTTCTTAGTTTTATTCAATAAAATTTTTTAATATTGATTTAATACATTTTTGCAATGTAATTTTTTGTAAACGAATTCAATTTTAATTACAGCTACGTTCTCAAACTTGAGAGTAAATGTTGTTTTGATTATGAATTTTCAAAATCTGTTCTAAGCGAAGTAGATACAATGGCCACTTATACACAAAATGCTGAAGACTGGCACTATATTTTTGAAAATACCTAATTTTGTTTGTAAATGACTAAAAACAATTCAATAAAAAATACATATGTGTAATTACATATTTACATTTTATATTCCCAGCTATTTTTATTTAACGTAAATTCAAATTTTTCAAATTATTTATTTGACAGTTTTATTTTAGATTTCGTATATTAAATTGAGGTTTGACTAAATCAAAATTGAAAAAGCACTACGCAAAATGATCGGCGAAAATATGTTGCTCAAATTAAATTGGGATGGACTGAAAATATGATAGCCTTAAACAAATACAAATTGTTTAACTTTTTTTATTTCGGTAATAACTGAATTTTTAATATCATGTCTTAAATACATAATATATTACGTGTTATTTTTTATTTAATTTTCTTGCAGAAGCACTTAAAGGCACGTATCCAACATACCCGGAATATGAAAAATCTTTCAAGCTGGCATTTCGTAAATGTAAGGCAACTGTTTACCGACAGACCTACTCGTCAAAAACTACGACCTTTGAAAAATTTTTAAAAAATAAATGACATATATTCTTGTTTTTGTAAAAAATAACCAAATTTGTAGTTTATATGAATGTTTACTCCCTTTATGCTATTTTAGGAGACAAAAACGATTACTGCCTCTGTCGTCACTTTCAAGATCAAAGGGAGTACTCCATAAGGAGCTTAAAACTACTACTCGTGTCTGCGGACATTCTGTGTTAAAAATCCTATGAGGTCCGGAGTTTTAATGGTGTAATCTATTACTCGCAAAGGAGCGCTCCAAGATTATCTTTGGATGATCCTATTTTTACTGGGTACGTATGTATGTATGTACATATGTATGTATCTACGAACATTAATGAGGATTCGCCCATTCGTTCTTAACAAAAAATTTGTTCGAACAATATTTTTTTATATGAAGTTTGACGTCTCTCTTTTTTAAAGAGAAAATATTTCTTACGAACTTGAATTGTTTTAATTTTATTTTTTTTTCGTTCGAATTGGGTGAATCGTGCTGCAAAACACTTTCAGTAAAAAAAATTTTTCTCCGGAAAAAATGTTTGTTAAGAACAAATTGGTGAATCCACCTTAAGAAATTTTTCATCACCACCAAAAACCAAGAGCGCAGGGAGAGAGAAGGAAGGAAAGAAAGCAATCAGCAGCAAGCACAAAAAGAAGAAGACGAAGAGGAAAGAAAAAAAAACGGACGACGGACGAAAAAATATGAAGTGGAAAAAAAATAAATATGTAATAAAAAAAGAAGGGAAAGGGGGAGGAGCGGAAACATTTTTTGCTTGTGTGTGTGTTGAACTAAAAAAAGTGGTGAAAATCGTGAGTATATAAAAAACTGTGATGAGTTTTAATTAATTCATCACCAAATACCGTTATTCGAAAATTTTCAAGCTCATTGAAAATTTTCGCCCTAAATGTAGGCAATGTGCTTTTTTACAGTTTTATAGGATAACCACCTCGTAAACATAATAAAATAAATATTGAAAAGTTGTGCGATCACTAAAATATTATTTTGTATTTCTTAATAATCTGCCACGAAAAAAATAAAGGGTGGTTAAATTGTAAGGGCCGATGTTGAATGTGAACCACACCTAAACGCCAAGCTTTTTTCCGAATTTTATTTGACATTTCTCTATTTCAGAATTACTCAATTTGAACCATGGAGAGATACACAATCCAACAACGTGGTAAAGTTATCCAGACTTATTATGAAAATGGGCGTTCAAATCAAAATGCATATCGTGCACTTCGTGATTTTTTGGGTCAATTTGATCGTCCAAATGTGCGTACAATCGCAAAAATTGTGGAAAAATTCGAGCAAACCGGGTCTGTAGAAGATGTGAGAACACCAGTGCATGCTCGTACAGCTAGTGTGGCTGAAGAGCCGCCCACCTCAACTCGTCGTCGTGCCCAACAATTGCACCTCTCACGCTCGTCGTTGATGAACATTATGCATAAAGACTTGCATTTACACGCTTACAAGGTGCAATTGGCTCAAGAACTAAAGCCTCTTGACCATTCCAAACGTCGTGAATGGGCAGAATGGTGGCAAGAAATGGCAACAGTGGATGATCAATTTTCGAAGAAAATCATCTTCAGTGATGAGACACATTTTCACCTCAGTGGATTCGTTAATAAACAGAATTGCCGCATTTGGGCGAATGAGAATCCAAGAGTGATTGTCGAAAAACCAATGCACCCACAAAGAGTGACTGTTTGGTGCGGTTTATGGGCTGGCGGCATCATCGGGCCGTATTTTTTCCAAAATGATGCCCGTCAGGCAGTTACTGTGAATGGTGTTCGCTATCGTGAGATGATAACGAACTTTTTATGGCCCGAATTGGAAGATATGGATGTGGACGATATGTGGTTTCAGCAGGACGGTGCCACTTCCCACACAGCTAACGAAACAATGGCTGTTTTGCGCAACAAATTCAATGAGCGTGTTATCTCACGTAATGACGATGTCAATTGGCCGCCAAGATCATGTGATTTGACACCGTTGGATTTTTTCTTTGGGGTTATTTGAAAGAAAAGGTGTACGTCGATAAGCCAGCAACAATTCAAGAGCTAAAGGATGAGATAATTCGGCACATTAACGGCATGCCTCAGGGTCATCGAAAATTTGGACCATCGGATGGAAGTGTGCCGCCGTGGTCGCGGCACCCATTTGGCCGATATTTTATTCCATACATAATTGAGTAATACCAATATATCATAATAAAATAAAATTACAATAATTTCCTAAATAGTTTGTGTTTTATTCAAAATCAACATCGGCCCTTGAAATTTAACCACCCGTTATTTTATACAAACAAACTTAAATTTTTTGCACATCACTGTAAGTAATACATAATATTTATTTCTAAAAAACAAATGCATACATACATACATACATATGTATATACATACATACATACCCAGCATACCATTCTAGGAGCGCTCCGAAAAAGGAGTCAGAAAAGAGTCCAACAAAAGAGCATTTTCGGAGCAAAAGAAAAATTTGCTTTTTACTCTCCTGAGTCGGCACGCAGTATGAATCAGGAATTCCACTTAATTATCAAAGCGTTGTTGTCCTGTTATTTGTGCTTTGAACAAAAAAAAAACATAGCTGTACCACACAAGAATGATAAAAACAGGATTACACAGAGCCCAAAAAACCCACATAAAAGACTCTTTTTCTGACATTATCTAAAAGCTTTTTCAGAGCCCAAAAACCCTTATAAAAGACTCTTTTCTTACATTATCTAAGAGCTCTTTAAGAGCCCAAAAAAACCCTCATAAAAGACTTTTCTGACATTATCTAAAAGCTCTTTCTGACGGACCATTTCGAATGTAATGACCCTCTTTTCTGCAGGTTTTCGGAGCAATTATGATTTTTTTTGGGCTCATAAAGAGCGTTAACGCTCCAAAAAAAGTGCCAGAAAAGACTCTTTTCAGACTCATGTGGCTTGCTGGGTAAGAACATCATACTGTTGAATTAAAATTCCATGTTAAATTAATTTTCCAAAATAAATTCTCACAAAATATTTTCAATAAATAAATTAAAACAAATAAAATACGTTGCATAAATGTATGTATATGTATGTATGTAGGCATGCATGAATAATGTACAAACATATAGGTATGTATACTACATAAATTCATATAGGTACATACATATATATTTTTTAAATGCGCATGTGTGTAGTACAATATATATACATATGTATGTAAGAATACATATGTATTTTTGTTTCTAAAAAACTAATACATACAAATATACATACGTACACAACATCAAAAACTGTTTAATTAAAATTCCATGTGGTTGGTGACTATAAAAACTTTGTTATATTTGTACAATATGTACATATGTATGTATCTAGTATTTAATTTGAAAAATTTATTTTTTCTAATAAATATGTATGGATGTATATATACAGTGACTCACATTCAAAGTCGGGCAAGATGATTTTAAAAATTTACTTTCAATGAACACATGTGGACTATATCTAGTATGAGCACTTTAAGAATTACACGTTCTTTTTACGGACGAAAGCAAATTCAATTTAATTGGGTCCGATGGTCGGCGTTATGTGTGGCGCAAACCTAATGAGGAGTTTTATCCTAAAACTACTAAGAAAACTGTAAAAACACGGGGGCTTGTCAGGGGTTGCATGGCTGCTTCCGGTGTCGAAAATCTTTATTTTATTCAAGGCATAATAGATTGGGGATTGCCAATAACTTTAAATTTTATTAGGACAACTAGCTAAAACTCGGTGTGTTTCGCTACCCGTATCGTAATGAAATACGATAAATTAAATCTTATTACATTATCTTATTATGATTTACAATATACAAACAAACAAACACACATTCACTTTTATATATAGGTAGATAAGGGTTTCAAATGTATAAAAATTTTAACATTTACTTAATATTGTTGCTAGTCAGCGCATTGGTGTCCTAAATATTAATATTGATAGCTGATATAGCTTTTCCTATATATAATTTATCATCATATCTATGGGAGGTGTCACGCCCACTATTGATAGTCCGCCTATTCTTGCCTTAAATATTAATATTGATGGTAGAATAACCGTACCATATATCTTATTGTATACCATATATGTATTTGATTTTTTTTTAATTATTATCATATGGGAGGTGCCACGCCCCCTGTCGCTACTACTCCCATTTTTTCCGCAAATATTTAAACAAACAATGGAATTACTCATGCAAAATTTGAGTACTATAGCTATTATAGTTTCCTAAGTATTTGATTAAAATTAATTTCAAAAAAAGTAGCCTATAGCTCCTTCCAGACATACAGAAATATACTGTGAAAATTTCAAGCAAATCGGTTCAGCCGCTTAGCCGTCTATAGATCCCAAACTAATAATAATAAACATACATATAGACACACCTGACCGACTTTCAGTGTGATCATACTATTAAGGTTTTTTTAATTGTTTTGTTTCTGTTATATTAATAATATTTATTTGTTTTTGTGTTTAATAATAAATAATTTATTTAATTTTGAAAAAAATTTTTAAAAATACTATAAGATCTCTTTTTTCAAAAAGGTTTAATATTTGACAAATAGTTTGCCCAACTTTCAATGTGAGCTACTTTGTATGTGTGTTCGTAGGCGGTATAGGTGTTTTTACTTATTTTGGATTAGTATTTAAGTTTTGGCAAGAAGTTTGTTTAATTTATTTCCTTGAATAATATTTAGAAACATAATTTCTATTATTAATTGCTTTTAATATTTGGGTTGTGAATTTAATTTGTTATTTTAAATATCGGACATTGTTAACGAATTTAGAAAATAATTCGATGACATTTATGTTTAATATCAATTTTGTTAATTTATGAATGATTTTTTTTTTTTGTGAAATTTTGTATGTATTCAAGTTAAAGCTTTTTATTAGGTTTTGGCAACAAACGCCTGTGTTCTATACTCCACTACGAAGTGAAACTGAATTCGTTTTCAATTCAAAATAAAACAAACATTGAAAATTAAAAACGTTTCAGAAACGGCTTTTTTAGGCCGACACTGAATCTAAACCGAAAATTATGTTATGTATTGTCGATTTGAAAAATAATTTTAATTTTATAGCAAATTTTGTAGGTATCTCTAACATAACACACATGGAAAATATTTGACAAAAAAAGACGTAACCTAAATATATATTTAATACATAGTTTAAAAAACTAACTTAGCACAAATCGCTTAATTTTATTAGATTCTGTTTACATCATGGTAAAAATACCTTATTTAGCATGCCTTTAGGTTTCGGATCACTTAGAACCTACTGGACCAAATCAAATAGGTAGGATCTATTGAAAGAAATGCTTTTTAAACTTAACGGTTTCTCTAACGTAGGGTATACAGAATATACATAATCAGCCCAATCACGAATAAAAATTCCGCGGGAGTTTTTTCCCTTTTCCTATTTAAATTCAATGTTAAAATAAAGAAATAAAAAGGGAAAAAAACTCCCGCGGTATTTTTATTAATGATTGGGCTGAATATAAATGAAATACACAGAAATTGTTAGTTTTAACAAAAACACGAAGATAAGATCATAAAAAATTTATTGGGTCGAATTATTCATTCCGTTCCTCGATTGCGGAAAGAAATTTTTTGTGTGAAAGTATTCATTTATTCATTCCGTTGCTGCGGTATATTTCCTTTTTGCGGTACACAGACAGTATTGCGGCATGCCGCAGGAATGAATAATTACGGACCCGATTACCGTTCACAACACTAAGTATTTTGATGTTGTAAACTGCGATTACGATTCACAACACTTATCGGCTTAAACGTATGAAAAGTGCATATGGTGTTGAAGTCGATACAACACAACATTTTACTGTTGTGAACGATAATCGGGCCCTACATATTACATATCGACCGCTTGGTTTTCCTTCCTGTGCGGAATCAATAATACCACCCATTATGTTTAAATAATGAAATAAACCAATCAATTTAAAATGTATAGCGTTCGATAAAAATAAGATGTGTGTGTGTGTTTGTGCGTTTGTTTATTAGTTCTTTAGTACACAAACTCATGACTTTTATGAATTATTTGAAACATGACAATTACAAACAAACACATTTGCTCAACAAAGGTTGTGTTACGATATGAAACCCCTCTCGACATGTTGAATGTTACGCAAGTATCTAATTATAATTATGATAATTTTCTAACTACGTATTAATTAAACATATTTAGAATTTTTGTAAAATATTTAATATTTCCTTTTATTTTTCTTGTATATTCTGAAAGGTTACAAACTTTTTTTTAGTTTTATAAAATTTTTTTTTTTTTAGAAATGAAAACATCCTTGTTTTAGTGTAAAAATAATAAGACAAAAAAACTTAAATTTATAAAATTAAATATCTATATATTCTGTAATTTGTGTAATTTATGGTTTATTTTTGTTCAGAAAAATGTATATATTGTTTATGTATATGTATATATGCATAGTATAGTAAGTAGTATTGGACAAAAGTTTGTTAGCGAAATATAAAATTTAGAACAAAATGTTAATGGAACATAAATTTGTACATTTTTGAATTTGTATTTTTTGCTCTTTTATCTCTCATTTTCTTTCAATGCGTTTAAGAATCACGTTCAATTGGCAAAATATTTCATTTAAGATTAGTTTACATAGTTAATTATGCAATTAATATAAAAGATTAAGAAAGCAGAAAGAGTTCATGTTTGTTAGAATAATAATAAAAGACGATCTTTATTTATTGCTTTCTACGTTTTTTGTGGTTAATAAGCAAATACATTAGGATTTATGACAAGACTTTATAGTATTTTATTATTATATTTTAAACTGTTGAGAAAAAAACATACGTTTTAGTTATTTTTTTATTATCTGACGGAAGAGAAACTTTTACTTGTTAAGGATCTTAAAATGATTATTAATTTGATGTAAAAAAGAAGACAAATGAAAATAAATTCAAGTCTACCAAATGAAATCTTAATACTAAAATTAGAAGAAACTATTGTATTTTTATGGTTGGTAAGTAATTTTTGTTTGTTTTTTGATGTTGGCTTCGGCGATATAAATTCAAAATATAAAATTAATCATAATATAAATTAAATAAAGACAGCATGGAAAATAAAAGAAGAGGCAAATACAATGTTATCGTTTTAAAACAAAAGTTGTAATGTTGCGCGTTTGTTTATTATTTTATGGACAAGTATCTAACATACTGTCCTTAAACTATAATAGTTCTTTTCAGTTTTTTTTTTTTTTTTAATTTTAAATCTACACCTTAAAAACACTGAAGCTTCAACTCTTTTACATCAAACGACATTTCTCTTCACCTTGTTGTTGATCTGGATCGCCTTGTTGATGGTAGAGTTCCTCATTGCCCACACCATCGAGTACTGAAACACTTGCACGTCCACTTATTCCGGCGCCGGATCTATGACGTGAAACATGACGTACAATCGTACGCTTGATACGTTCTGAGCCGGCTACTTCTTCACCATCACTGTTGAACAGGGAAGTTTTTATGCTATCACCACCGAACCATTTTTGTGTCTTCATCACAATGTTTGCTGGTGGTTCGTGGGTTGCACCAGTAGCATCTGACGACCAAACAGTAATAGTGGCTCCAGCGTCAATTTTTACACTGCGATGGAATTTAAAGGTACTCTCTTTACCATCAGCAGAACGCTTTAATTGCCAACCACCAATTTGTACCTCATTCTGTCCCTTGTTGTGGACTTTAACGAATTTGCCCTCAGGATCAAATTCAGAAATTTCAATATCACCCTTAGCGCTGCTGGTAACAAAGAACTCCGATTGACTCACATCTTCGGATTCATCGACAACTGTACGTTTGCGCTTATAAGCGCCAGGTGCGGTGGATGGGGCACGCATTGGTGTCTTACGAAGAGGAGTAGCACGAGTCGAACGCAAAGATTGGCTTAGAGAGGTGACTGTGGCCCCACCAGCGGACGGTGTAATATTGAGACGCGATTCCTCGCCACACAAAAGTTTATCGTAGGCGGCAATTTCCAAATCCAAAGAAACCTACAAATAAGAAATACATTTATGTATATTTTATAGCGAAACGTTCTGATATGTATATGATTTAATTTTGACACCAAAATTTTAAGAATATGGCGATAATTTGTTCAATGAAAATCACCTAATATCTATGCAATTAATGCTTACTATCATGTATTAAATAAAGAAATTTCACGATTAGGATTTTTTATTTTAATACCTATTTGGTTCTAATTGCATTTAATCAGCAATATTCAGTGAAACGGTGTTTTCCAAATTAAGCGATTTTGAACATGATTACAGATTTCTTTACTCGAAAGCAAAACGAGTAAATCATAAGTATTCGATTTACGGAATTCTAAAACATGTAATTCGTTTGAAAATTAAAACTTTACTTAGGTTTATTATACAGAACAGAGTGAATATAGAATATGCTTTTATTCTGTTATAAAACTTTAATGAGAAAATCTTTTATTTGGATGTTCCGATGCCAAAAAATTACTAATATCAAATAGTTTAGTGTTTTCATGAAAACAAAGCAGACAAAATAAAATAGCTGAAACATTGAAAACTAACCTTAATATCCATTAAATCTTGATATTCTTGTAACTGATGAGCCATTTCATCACGCATTCGTTGTAATTCAGCTTCCAAAAGTGACATATCGGCATTATGGCGAGCCCTCTCATTATCCAGCAACTGCTCTAGATCACGGATTCGACCATTGAGAGCAGCATTAGTAGATTCCAATTCATTGATGCGACTGTTCAATGCATCTATGCGAGTACGTGTAGTACGTAATTCCTCGATGGCATTGGCAGCAGCACCAGAATTCCGATTGGCGGCAGCTTGAAGATTTTTAATTTTTTGTTCATAAAGCATTTCAATTTCATCGCGATTGACACGCATTTGTCCCTCATATTGATCGCGTAGCTCTTGTAGAGATTGCT
This sequence comes from Bellardia bayeri, assembly GCA_950370525.1. Classification (NCBI taxonomy): domain Eukaryota; kingdom Metazoa; phylum Arthropoda; class Insecta; order Diptera; family Calliphoridae; genus Bellardia; species Bellardia bayeri. The sequence goes on along the minus strand of OX493265.1, from coordinate 53,660,322 downwards.
GTAACTTGGCCTCATACTGTTCCATAAGACGACCATCGATTTCACTGATCTCCACCTGACGGCGAGAACGAGTTTCATTGATTTCTTGCGAGTGTATTTGATCTTTAAATGTTAACTCCTCACGTAGACTCTGAATGTTATTCTCGAGATCGACACGAGCCAGTGTTTCATCTTCCAAATGTTTGCGAGCCTCGTCAAGTTGTTTGCGCAAACGGTCGAGCTCATTTTGCAAATCTTTCAATTCATCAACTGCCTTCTTGCGATCAGCATTAGCAGCATTGAATTTTGCACTTAAATCAGCGGCACGTGATTCATACATGCGGGCATTTCCTGTGGAGAAAAAAATTATGAAACATTTATAACTTTAAATTAATTTTAAACTTCAATTTTTTGTTACTGCTTGCAGTTACAATAATTTGTTTGGAAACTCTAATTTAGTACTACCAAACTAATGTCACCCTTATACTTGTCAAAACAACTATTTGTCAACTACAAAACAGAGACACATGTATAGAACGAATGAAAAAAACACGGTATTGACGTTCGTTACGAAAAAAAAAAACAAATACATACAAAATACATAATCACAAAAGAAAAAGTACAAAAAGTGTAGAAATTAAATTAAGAATGAACTTACCTTCAGCTACTGAACACTCTTTAGTTTTCTTGTCCAATTTGGCCTTTAATTCTTCATTTTCTTCCCAGAGCCTTTTAATGTCGATTTCCAACTTGGCCTTTTCGCGTGCCGTATCGTCCAACAAACGCCGAGCATCGCTCAATTCATTCTCATACATGGACTTGACATTGGTAGCCTCACGCGTAATTGTATCGCGTGTTGTTTGCACTTCAATTGATAGGCGGGCATTTTCAGTTTCCAAATTACGGACACGGTCAATGTAGGCGGCCAAACGATCATTCAAATTTTGCAATTCAGCCTTCTCCTGCAGACGAGAATGCCGTGTTGGACTCAATGGACTGGCAGGACGATTAGCACCCGTCATCAGGGGTGTACTAGTGCCACCTGGTTGTGGTTGGGGCGTGGCTGTGCCCGCGCGTTTTGATTTTGTTGCCATTTCACAACTTTCTTATTTTATTATTAAATTGAATATTTTTTTTTTTAATATTTCTTACACACTATACAACTCTTATTTTTTTTCTGTCTTGCACAAATCCCAACGACCGCGTACTGATTAAATTCCACAGTGACTAACTAAACGCGCAACTAACGCACGTTAAGAAAAAATAATAAAACAAACACACACGAATATGGTGGCGAGTTTGTAACAGCAAAGAAATATATGACAAAAATTCAAAAACAGCACTCTGTGAGTGAGAACCAGGCATAAAAGTATGTACAGTAGTTATGTATGTATGTATTTAATAAATAAAAATGTGTTCCCAAAACACTCGCCAATCAGTGAATCTGGTAGGTAATAGAAATAGAAGAATCAAAACGAAATTGTTAAAATAAAACTGGCAGCAGCAAACCAAACTGAACCGAAAAATAAACCACCACCACAAGAGAGCATTAACTAACAGAGCAGCACGTAAACACAAGTGCTCACACGTAAGGCAACTGTACTAAATTGCTGTTAACTGAACAGAAACGTTCGAAATCAACAGCATTTTATTAAAACATAAACACAAGCAGCAAACGTTGACGTCTTCCAAATACAATTTCACCAACACTACAAGCGCACTTAAACTTAACGAAACAAATTTTGATGTTCGTATTTTTTCTTTTCTTCGCTTAAATATAGTTGTTTATTTTTAAGATTATGTTATTTCTATTCTTTTGGTTTTTTATTATTCAAATACATACACAAATATTCTTTTACAATGCACTTTTTACCACTCCTCTGCAGCTCTTAGCAAAAACGATAAAATTAGTTTTCTTCAATTATATATTTATTTACAATGAAATTAATTAACGTAATCTTAAGAAATTGTTTAATGTGTGCTTTAGAGTCCGATTTTTATATATTGTTTGTCAACTTTAATACAAGAATGCTTCGAAATTTATTTTTAAAAATTGCACCACGAAAAAACCTATCGTTGAAAAAGTGAAAATAGACGCAACCAGGCTGGCAGTGTTGCCAAAACATCGACCATACCCAAAAAAATGGTGATTAGTATTTTTTTTAGCAAGTTTTTTGACCAGTTTTTAACTTAAAAACAAAGGGTTTTTAAACTTAAGAAGTTCTGTTTAAATACTAAATTCGTTTTTATAGATCATATTTAAATATAACATAAATCACTGACTACGTCTATTTAAATACAACTTAAGTTGTTCTTATTACCATATTATTTTGACAGTTCTGCAAATTTTGAAAATTGTGCATTGAAGTTTTTTTTTATTTTTTTGATAAAAATATTCAATAAATAAATTCGCCGCGAATAAAAACATTGTGCTATTGTGTCATCAATATCAACTAAAACAATGAATTCAGATGAAGAGGATATGAATGATGCAGCTTTTGTCCATTTAGTTTACAACAATTTGTAAACTAAATAGTAAATGAGCTATTAAATGAAGAAGTTGTTTATATCTTTTTGATATTTAATAGTGCTACCATACTTTTATCATAATTAAATACCCAACGTAATTTAAGACTGAAAAAATGAAACCATATATTAAGGAAAAATTAACTAATTTCGTATTTAAATATCAAGCTAAAAACGGGCCATAAGCTATTAAAACTCATATTTTCTGAAAATAAATTTTAAACGGAAATTATATTCAGATAACAAAACTTTTTAGAAATTTTCTATCGAATGGATAGATTTAAAGAAAAATCAAATTTCTAATATTAACATTTCAATAAACTGTTTTAACTGAAAATATTTACTTCAAAAGGCAAATACATACATACTAAATTTGTTGTTAGTGCGTTTTTATGAAAGAAATACCTATATACAGATCTATTAGAATATCCTCCGTTTTAGCAACACTGCAACCGGTTTGAAATTGTCAAACAAGCGTCGGTAATCTACAATGTTGCCACAATAAAATATTAGCTATTAGACTGCCAGACTCTTAAAGAAGCCGTTATAGTATTTGAAAAATGAACTGTCATTAACAGTCGCTTGTATTCTGAAAATAGATATTGAAAATTTTGCAGCTGAAAATCAGCAAAATCGTTTAAAAATAGCTGATATGTTTTTCACCGAACAATTTAATTTTAGTAAATTTGAAATATGCTTGTACCGACGATAAGGTTTTTATTACCAAAAATCTTTTTTTTTTCAGCCAACAAAAAATCATTTTTTAATTTTCTTTTATTCATATCTTATGAATCTTATAGGTTGTACCTATGAAATGTAGAAATTAGTCCTAAAGAGTTCAAAATATACACAATATATACAATCGCATCTACTACACCATTTCCAATTGTATTTCATATATTTCCAAAGAGTTTTCTAACTGTATTTTAGAATATTACAATATTTCAGAAACCTCCAATAGAATTTCAGAAAATTGCATTTATATTTCAGAAATTTCTAATTGGGTTTAAGTATCTAATTATATTTTAAAAATTTTAAATTTTATTTCATTCTGAAATACAATTAGAAAATTCCAAAAAATAATTGGAAATATTGTTTAAGCTACATTTACATTTATCTGAGTTAAACAACTGAAATAGGAACATTTTTAGAATCGAGTTATAGAGAAATCATCCAACAATCCATTCATTGTAAAGGCGAATCTGTCACATTTTATGTGTTTGTTTTACTTAAATATAGAGCTTCAAGCTGATTTCTAAGACTCAACTCTGTAAAGAATTATAATTTGTTGTTTTATACACAGCTCGTTTGAATCGGTATGACCATTACTCTAAAAGCATAGTTTCAAGAGAAATTATTTTGATAGTTTGAAATCAGTTGTTTATTCTTTTAATAAAAAGAAAACCTGATATAAAGAATTGGATTCAACATATAATTTAAGATATACCATATACATAAGACATTATAACTTTTATCGCAACAAATCACCTTCACTAAAAAGTTTTAGTAAAAGGATAAAACAGTAAATACCTACGTATGAATCAGTTTAGCATTTTAAAAGTTTATTTTTAAACTTTAACATTAAATACAAATATTTGAGTTGGAAATTGAAAAATAATTATTTCCGATATAAGATAGGCTTTATTTTTTCATTGTCGTAACAACATATTAATTAAGAAAATTATGTAATATAAAAGTTACATACTTCTAATTTTTTAAATACAATGACAGTCTTCGGCTCTCTCTCTCTATCTCTCAGTGCGATTAGTTGTTTTTATCTCCGCAATTAAAAGTTTGTGCATAAGAAATATTCTAACGGTTTATAACATTCTTTACTTACTTTCGCGTGCTTCAATAACTAAACAAAAAAAAAACATAATATAACACAGTGAAAAATATATATATAAAATAAAATGCCTCCGGGTCCAGACCCCCCGGATAGATTCTCTAACAACAGGTTTTACCTGTTGGGAGACTACATAGAAAATGCATCCAAAAGACAAAAACCAAATGATTACCCTGATCTCCCAACGCCAAGAACCGACACTAATTCCAACCTAAAATATATTGAATTTCAACAGCAGACCCTAAAAAATCACTTTCTAAAATCAGCCCATTCATACTTAAAAAAAGCATTGAATCAATTAGTACAGAAATTAACTCAATTTCCCAGCTACGCGGCGGAAATTTACTTATTCTAGCCCGCACACCACGAATCGCAGATAAATTCCTTAAAACCAAACTGCTAAACTTCCATCCGGTGTCAGGCAAACTTCATGATTCATTAAACTTTGTAAAAGGTGTTATATATGCACCCTGTCTGAATAAAGTATCGGAAGAAGAAATTATAAAAGAAATGAAAGACCAAGGAGTCACCGAAGTTTACAAATTCACAAAATTAAACGAAGGTGGCAAAACAAGATCACCAACTGGAAAAATGATACTTACTTTCAACCTCTACCGCCTCCCCCGTGAAATTGACGTAGCGTGGTATAAATGTAAAGTAGACTTTTACTACCCCAGCCCCATGATGTGCAAAAACTGCCAACGACTCGGACACACAATAAAACGTTGCAAAGGAACCACTACATGTCCTCAATGTAGTCTGCCACCCCACGAAAAAGAAACCTGTACTGGAACATTCTGTGCCAATTGCTCAGGGGAACACACATCAACCGACAAGAATTGCCCACGCTATATCCAAATGAAAGAAATCCTAAAAATCAAAACAAAATATTACTGCAGCATCGGCGAAGCCCGTCGCAAATACCAAGCAACTCATCCCCCGCAAAATAGCGTGAAAACAAACACATATGCCTCAATTACATCACAACCACAAACAACACATAAAGAAACCGTTAACCATCAATTAGAAAAAGATCAACAGAGCCCTCAAACATCAATAACAACAAAATACAATAAAAACACAGTAATATCCAGCTCAAACAAACCATCTACATCTAAAACTTTTGAAATCATAAAAGAAACCCCAATAATAACTAGCAACTTAAACATAAACAAAAATAACAACAGTAATCATATACAAAAAACACCTGAAACAACAAACAAAATTTTAAATTCACCAATATTCAATCTCACACAACAACTCAAACTCGTACTTCCTCCCAATGAATTCTCTAGACGAGTATCCAATGGAACAATCATCTCCGTAGCTTACTACAATGACTCTCGTTCGCCAGAATTATCCTATCCAACAGACAATATTCAACAAAAATAAATCCACATAACTTACACTACCATGGGCTTTGACATCATACAATGGAATATCAAAGGCTACTACAACAATTATATTGACTTACAACTAATTCTGAAAGAACTTGACCCTTCTATCATTTCGTTATAAGAAACACATCTTCCCTACAACACTGCTGTTACACCTCCCAAAAACTACAACGCTTACTTTTTCAATGACATTCAAAACACAAGTGCAAAACAAGGAATCGGTATACTCGTAAAATCTAACATTCCACAAAAACAATTGCCTATTAACACAAGCTACCAAGCAATCGCAATCGAAATTTCACTCAATTTCAAATTCATCATCCTATCATATTATATTCCTCCTAACAAAGACATTGATGAAAACGAACTCTCTGCAACCTTTAGTGCCATTCAAAGGCCAATTTTAGTAAGTGGAGATTTCAACTGCTGGAACACAGTTTGGGGATCAACGACAAACAACATAAGAGGACTTAAACTAGAAAGAGCAATCAATAACTCCAATCTATACGTCATCAATGACCGAAATCCTACCCACTTATCAACTCACGGCTCCCTTACCCACATCGATATTACCTTTTGTAGTCTCTCACTCCTCCCATTACTCAATTGGACAGTAATCAATGACTTGCGTAACAGCGACCACTTTCCAATTCAGCGACTCCCAGAACATAACAATATCTTCTCCACAAGGCAGATTGGAATAACTACTCTCAAGAAGTTCATGCTGAACTCTCCAAAAAACACATCTCTGATACAAGTAATAAGGATGCAGCCTTATTTATTAAATCCATACGCTCAGCAGCAAACAAATACATTCCTCAGACAAGCAATAAACATAGGATACCAAAAAGAACAGTACCATGGTGGGACAACACCCTTTCACTATTACGGAATTTGAAAATGAGGGCATGGCAAACTTTTAAAGCAAATCCCACTCAGGAAAATTTAATAACGTACAAGAAAAACAAAGCCAAGTTCCGCCAACAACTGAAGAAAGCCAAATGAGATAGTTTTGAAAAGTACACTAAATCTATACACAGAAACACACCAGTCACCGACATCTGGAAGAAAATAAATCGCATAACTTCAAGAACGCAACCATTTACTATAAAAACTATCAACAGCCAAGATGTAACCTTAACTGAACCGATCTCTATAGCTAATGCCTTTGGAAATATCTGGTGTGATTATGCTTCAGATAAAAACTTTTCACCACTATTTAACTCTTGCAAACAAACGATCAATTCAACGACAAGTAGTTTTACTCCTGACAAAACAGCGTCTCTCTTGGAAGACCCAATAACAATTAATGAAGTTATTAGCTGCCTCAATAAAGTTAAAGGCTCAACCCCAGGTATAGACCGCATTAACTATCATATGATTAAATCACTAAACTATAACTCCAAGGTCAAACTACTCGACCTCTATAACACAATATTCAATAGCGGCATCATTCCTCAAAACTGGAAATTGGCCATAGTAGTCCCAATTCCAAAAATTAAAAACGCTTTTACCACCGATGCTTACCGCCCCATTTCATTACTGCCCTGTATATCTAAAATTCTAGAACGAATTATAGCCACTCGCTTAATGTGGCTCCTTGAAAAGAAAAAACTAATTGCTAAAGAACAAGTCGCCTTCAAACCTAACAAAGGATGTGAAGATGCACTACTCCATTTTGACAACTATATATCAAAAACACTATCCGCCAAAAACCACGTAACTATCCTTTCAATTGATTTTGAAAAAGCATTCGATAGAATTGGTATACATGTCATCCTAGACGTACTTAACTCTTGGAGAATTGGAAAAAACATATATAATTTTGTTAAATAAAAAAAATAAACGGTTTCTTATCAAAAACATTTCCTCTAAGAAACGGCATACCTCAAGGCTCCCCCTTGTCAGTCACATTATTCCTAATTGCCTTTAACGAAATCAGCAAAATCCCACACATAGATCACAGCTTGTACGCTGATGACTTATACGTTCTATGCAAAAAAAAAATAACAACAACGACACAATCAACATAAAAACGACATTAACACATGGACGGATTGTTCTGGGGCGAAAATTTCCTGGCAAAAAACTAAAAAGCTACATATTTGTAGAAAACATAATTGCGACGGAGGCAATACCAACACACGATAGCAAGACTCATTACCCGGCATATCACAAAGCTGCACGCGCCGCTGTTTACGCTTATAGAATAACACCAATCAATAACATACTAGTCGAAGCTGGGTTACCCTCAATAGAAAACAAAATACTAAGAACAAAAGGGAGAATTCTTCTAAAAATTCTAACCAGCACTAACTCCGTAATCGATCAAGACGTCAGAGCAAACATTGCTCTTAAAAAACCTAAACGTATAAAATCTGCTATCACACTATCTCTCGAACTTGCTCTCGAGTTAAATATTACCACCAAGGTAACCCACACAACCATAAACGAACCTCCCTGGAGATTTCACAACTCTCTAATTGACCTATCCCTCTCCAAATTAAAAAAAAATGAAACCAATAACTACCATTTTATCAGTCTTTGGGCTGAAAATAACGAAAAACTAAAAAGGGAAGGCTGGCGTTTCCTATACACAGACGGATCAAAACCCCAACATACACTACCCGCCTACGCAGTAATCGATAGCGACGGAAATTATATAGCACTAGGCACACTACACTCTTTCTCATCCATTTTCACAGCAGAAGCCTGTGCAATATTTCAGGCCACTCAATACGCAGCAGGAAAGAAAGACAAAACTATAATCTATTCTGACAGCCTATCAGTACTCAAGGCACTTTACAACTCTTTTAACAACAAATCCAACATAATAAGCAAAATCAGAGACAACCTGATAAAAAATAAAGGAAAAATACAAATACATTGGGTTCCTAGCCACATTGGAATCAAAGGCAACGAAAATGCAGATGAAGCAGCGCGATACGCCTCTTATGCCCCAATACTTCTAGACAACTCAACTGAAAAAATCGCTGATAGCCCTGGCAGCTATGCTCGTTAAACATTTTATGCTTAGAATTTATTCTTAAGGATAAATAAATTAAATTAAAATTAAATACAATGAGAAAATCAATGACAAATATTAACTAATGTTCAATAACTTTTGAATGATGTAATTTTAAATGGAATATTTACATTGCATTTTGAACAAAGCAATTTTTAATAAAAATACTTTTTAAAAATTAAGAAACAATTTTTGTAATTAGTATTAAGGGTTTATATTTTTTATACAGAATTTCATTATTGACTTGTATATTTTAAAAAATAAATAATTAATTCTTCAAATTGATATTTATTTTGTTAGCATTAATAATTAAACATGTAAGTGTATATCACTAAAATATTTGTATTCTAAAATCAGCAAAAGCTGATGCTTTGCTATAAATTAAAAAAATAATACAACTTATAATTATCTTAAAGAAACTTAATTAATTAAGCCTCACACTTGCATAATAATCAACCGATTTTATCTATTTTGAAATATTTGAGTGCTTTTTATTACACTTCTAATAAAAAGTCATTAATAATCGGAGCCACACGTTCCGGTGTGCAGAGATGTAAGTGATGTGTGCCAGGTACTTCTTTGTATATCACAAGTTTAGCATTTTCTTTTAGAGTTTCAATAACTTTGTCATAGATTTGAGGATTTTCAAATTTCATGCCTGGAATACCACGAATATTTAGTACTTTACAGCGTATACGCTTGGCATAGGCTAATACTTGATCAGCTGTAAACATGCCAAGTAGAGAAATTTTCAAGCGCAAATCTCTGGAAAAATGAAAGCCATTCTTGTGTAAATGTTGCGGTGCCGTTTCCATGCCACGCTCCATCAACACTTTCACCGAATGCTCATCCACAGAGCCCTCGTAAGCATCTAATACCAATTTGACCATTTCATTGTAGGTATAACAAGGCACCTTGGTTTCTGGTAATGTTTCATAGTCCAGGAATTTGTCTAAAGCCCATCCGGTTGTATCCGCTTGTCGTTGAATGCTGCGTACTGTGGGTCCAGCAATGTCAATGTTTATCAGTTTGTCAACTTCTGCGGGGAAGCTAGCGGCATACATAAAGGTTAAAGCACCGCCCAGTGAATGACCCATTAAAGTAACTCGCTTCCAGCCATATTTGCGAACAATGCGGCGAATGAGGCATATGCCATCCCAGAATAGAAAATATTGCATACCTTTGGGATATTGTGAAGATTTTCCATGGCCTGGCAAATCAATGCATAGTACTGGTATCTCTGGAGGCATTAGTGGGCACAATTTATCAAAGCTACCGCAGTTATCTTGCCATCCATGTAATGCTAATATTGGCTGTTTATTACGACTTCCCCACCATTTTCCTGGAATTAAGTAATATACATAACATGTATTTATTAATTAGTTAACAAATATGTATACATAATAAAAAAAATATATGTTATGCATTATAAAATGTATTCCACTTAATTACATACATACATTTAATGGTAGATATGTGTGAATTTTAACTCAACATTTTAAGCAATTAATGATTAAATTATGTATAGAAATTAAACTTAAAAATGTATGTAAAATATCCAAACACATCGAAATTCTTGAAAATCTAAAAATTTTGAGATCGGGCTTAAATTATACCAATATTTATGATTGTTATATATTTTGTTATTTGTTAAAGCTAAAGGGTGTGAGAGTAACCCTATGGATTTTTTGTTGTTTACATTGGTATATACAGTTTGTTTCCCATGGGTATTAGTCTTTCTTTCCCTCCATTCAACGATTTTGGACGACCATTCAGTGGTAAATTTTAAATGCTTCCGTGAATATAGACCAATTTATAAAATTGTTTAAGCAATATCTATTAAATATATATACATATATATATTTTTTTTTAATTTATTTGTTCTAGTAGTCAATCTTTAAAATAATTTTCGGAAATGTAAAATTATATTCCCATCGGTATTTTTAACGGAAATTTTTGGAAAATACATAACACGTATCGTTTTAACAAAAAAAAAACAAACAAAATCCAAGAACAATTAAAAAAATCAACTACATAACTGGCATTTCCAAAGAGCAATATACTTTTCCATTTGGAATTCAGATTAATAATATGCAACAACTGAAAAAAGGACATTGATACATACTTTTTTGGAGTTTCATATTTTACACAATTTGTATTATTAAGTACAAAAAATAAAAAATATTTTTACTTTTTTTACAATTTTATGTATGAATGAAAAATAGGCAATATAGTTTTGCAATACACTGTATATATAAAACAAATACTTATATGATATGATATCTTACAATTTCTGAATAAATTCAGTTCATCTATATACAAAATTGTCAATCATGAGAAATATAAGTAAATTAAAAAAATAGTTTCAGTTAAATCAAGACAAAATTATTGAAAGCAAAAAATGTTTAGTAGTTATAAATAATGACTCACTTCTTTATAATAAGACGTATGTACTCGTATGTATTTAACATAAAATATTATTAAATTAAATTTTGATTTCTTCGACCTTTTTTTTTTGATAAAATAAAAAAGTTTTTTCGAGCTCGAGGCCAATTATTTGTAAAAAATATACACATATATTGTTTATTTATTAAATTAATTCTTCCAATATTTCGATATCCATCGGATATCATTATCAAGGCTGTAACAATATAAGAAAAACAGCAATGTACGAAAAATATTAACAACGACTGAGTTTTAAATAAAAATAAAACAAAAACATATTAACAACAAAAAAGAAACACAAAACACTTACAATGAGTTTCAATTATATTTTTAAGAGACGTACATATTATTGTCTCCACATTCAATAATGAACTAACTTAACTATTTAATTTAATTTTATTTTTTATCATGTGTCTGTATATAGCTATTGGCGCAGTTTTCTGTATCTTTTATAATTCATTCTCCTCTCCTTTGGTATGTTAATTATACGAACCATCTCCAAAGTATACCGTTTATTATATTTCTCCTCTCTTTGTAATATCTCTACATTTTCCAGGTTTGGTTTATGTTTTTTCTCTGCACAATGGGATGTAAGTGCAGTTTTCTTATTTTTTGTAGTACCGACATAAATTTGATCGCATATGTCTTGGCCATTTCCTGTGCAACTAATCTTATATATTACGTTATTGTTGTCCAATTTGTCAAGTTTACATTTGGTGTTTGAGAAAAGTTGTTTTAATGTATTCGTCGATGTGTGTGCAATAAATTTGTCCTTATTATAAATTTCAGAATTCTTTATTCTTTCTGCGATAATTGGTACAGACGTCATTGATTTATATATTTTCTTAAATTGTTTATGTTCTCTAGGTGGGTTTTTTTCATAGTTTTCAATTAAAGTATTTATTATATTTTCAGGAAAAGAATTTCTTTTAAGAATGCATTTAATTTTTCCTTTATTGTGAGAATGGAATGACTCATCGCTAATGGAAAAAACCCTGTTAATCAGATTGTTGACCGTATTCATTATTATCTGCTTTGGTTGACAAGAATGGAAATTTACAATTCTCTCTGAAGCCGTCGGTTTTTGGTACCAGTCTATTTTAATTCTATTTCCGCTTCTTATGGCCAGGGTATCTAAGTATGGGAGTTTTCCATTTACGGAGGAGGAGGTAAATCTAAATGTTTTTGTGAAATGTGTTCAGTTGTTCTAAGGTCTTTTTTATTGCACTTTATCTTTATAATTCCAAAAAGGTCGTCAACACATTTCGTCAATAATTTAGGTATTTCGTCCAGATTCTTCATACATGTTCCAAGGAGTTTCTCCATCACTATATCTGCCACTATGGGTTATGCCTGTATACTTTGTCGTTGTACTTAAAATATTTGTTACCCTTGATGCAAAATCTTAGAATTCTCAAAAATAGTTCTTTTGGTATATTTGTATGTTTCTCTATGTCAATCCATTTGTTCTTTATGACATCTATTGCGTAGTCCACTGGTATACTTGGAAAAAGTGATACCACATAAATCGAAACTAATTTTTCGTCCGTATCTATCTTAATGTTGTTAACCTTATTTCTAAATTGCACCGCATCCCTTACATTGTAAACCGAAAATTCAGTAGGTAGGTAGGTAGGTAGAAAGGCTGGTGTGAGTCACCTCACACTTTCACCCAGTGACCAATGCCTTGAATAGAAAAAAAAAATACCTGACCAAAAAAACTATTTAGACATGCGTATGTCCTCCACTTGTGCCACCAGCAGTCCGTCTATTGTCGCGTAGCCAGGCCATTCCCATTACGAATCTTATTAGACTCTCGCCCAAGAATCCATTGCCCAGCCACTTCATCCTACTGCTCTGCAACCTGGGGCAATGACACAGAATGTGCTCAACTGTCTCCAGCTCATCCGGGTCCTCGCATAGTCTGCACATATCCGACAATTCGGATCCCATTCTCACCGCCATCCTGCCTATCATGCAGTGGCCCGTGATAATGCCCATCATGGTCCTTACGCAGGCCCTACTCCTGCCCATTAGCGTTTCCGAATCGGACTTCCTAAGCACCGGCCACAGCGTCCGTGACACTTGGCAGTCTGTCCGGTTCCCCCAGGCTTGATTGGTCGCACTTAGGATCCATTCCCTAATTCTTCCGTAATAGGAGCCTATTGGAGGTCCAACTGCCTCCATACGGTTATTCCCCTCTATGTCTTAGCCCATTCTTGCCAACTCATTGCCGACGATGTCTGAGTGACCCGGTACCCAGCACCCTAAGGCTCCCTCTAGAACCCTCCTACAACTATCAACTAGCTTGGAGTTCACATAACAGCCCCGTATGGCCAAAACGGCCGCCTGGCTGTCCACATATATCGTGACCTCCGAACCTCTATCAATGTTGTCCTTCATTAGTTCCACGGCCTTCAAGATCGCCAGAACTTCCGCCTGAAAAACACTGCAGTCGGCAGGAAGACTATATGACATTCTGATGTCCAGATCCTCAATATAGAGCCCCGCGCCCGTACCGCTCATCTTCGGCTCTAATGTATTGACCGCCCATGTTACTTTATCCAAGGAGATAATGTCTCCCACTGACTCCATTGCCTCATCACCTGAGCCCGGCTCCGGAAGTGGTCTTCATTCTCAACCTGCTCCCCCGCCCCAGGGTCCACACACCCCGGAAAGTGAGTCTCCATAAGAAGGCATAAGGTTTCAGAGCTAGATTCTGTCCATGAGTCATCCGGTCTCTGAATAAATCCCGGGACCGCTGGGTCCTTGGATAAGATTCTTCTGAACCTGGACATCTAATTTACAGATTCAACTGACTCGCTAAACTTGATCCACGAGTCCCTTTTCGCTCTCCTTCTTATACCTATTGTAACCCAATCTAAAGTTACTCCAATCCTCTTCCCTACGCGTATATTTCGTTCTGTTGAACAACTTTCTTACAGTGGATCTTTGAGTCTTCAACTCCTCCGTCCACCATCGTGGTTGTTCGCGTCTGCCCGGGAAGTTCAGCGGACTACTTCAGTAAGTTTCTTCAAAATATTTGTCAGTAATTTGCAAGTTCGCTGGACGGCGAATTAACTGATGCAGATTGGTCTTCTGATGCAGAGTAATCTTCATTATGGATTTTAGGAAGTCCATATATTCTAGGTGCAGTTTCCGCGTCATTCTTCAGTCTTTTCTATCACAGTTATATTATAGCACAAAAATAGTTCATCTACCAGATCATGGTTCTTCTTCTTTAGCGATAATCTTTATTTGTCCACCTATATGTCATCATATCATTAAGGATATTCTTCATTCTAACATCATAATCCTTTTTCTCCATTGCCACTGTGGCATTACCCTTATCCGTTTTTAAAAGTATGTTCTTGTTTTTGTGCAAAATTTTTTTAGTTTGTTCCACTGTACTCAGTATATAATAGGAGAGAACTCCTATTTAGATTCTGCTTGTTGATGTGATTCTCCAGCATTGAAGTAAACTGTGTTCTAGCTGCCTCTTGCCCTTCTCTGTCCTCTATAGTCAGGATGCAATCTTCTCCATCAGCAATCATCTTAAAAAGTGGGAATTTTCTCTTGTCTGTTGGTATCGCGTATTTCTCTCCTAGTGATAAGATCCATTGAGTCTCTTTAGGTATGTCTATGCCCAGCGCTGCCAGAAGATTTTACCTTATTTTTAAGATTTTTTATTCGAAAAAAGATGTTAAGATTTTTCCCCCAAAAAAAGATTTTTTGTTTTGTCTAGACGAAGGTTAGGTTCAATTAAAAACAACCTGTTTTGTACTACTTATTTCCAAAAATAAGACTTTCTTTTGGTGAAATTAAGATTTTAATAAATAAAAATTCCTTTATTTTAAGCTCGAGGTCAGTTAAATTTTATTTTATTTTATCTGCCGATATTTCGATGCTCTTTGAGTATCATCATCTGGGCTTGTTAAATAAATAATAATTTATATGGACCACGTAAAATTAATGTACATTTCTTTTTATCGTCTGTTGTTCAACTAAACTTAAAAACTTCGAGCTTAAAATAAAGGAATTTTTATTTATTATACATAAAAAGGTCGAACAAAAACTACTTGAATTAAATTAAGATTTTAAGCTGAAAATTTCTGGAAGCCCTGTCTATGCCCGGTTTGTTAACAAACCACATAATGTTTAGCTCTCTTATTTGTTTTTCCCGTAAATTGTCAAGTTTCTTTCTGTGATTGGACTTTATGTTAATATAACTTTTCCTCATTTGTGTCTCTTCACTACTCCAAAGTTGTGTTTTTTCGTCTGGTGTCAAATGTTTATTAATCTTCCTCTCCATTTCATTTAATTCGACGGTAGTATACTTAACAATTTAATTTTTTTGTCTAATCAGTAAATTGAGCAATTTTCTATGAAAATGTTCCAATATTTTATTTAGTGCACTGTCGAATTTGTTGGGAAATGTCCGATTGTGTTCAAAGATTTTGACAACGTTTTTTGTTGAATTGTCCAAAAAATTTGGTATAATACCTGTATTTTTATTTAGAAATGTAATTGTAGACATCGCATTCAGTTGACGTTTCTTCAAAGTTTTTCGTTTGTTAATGTAGTTCCTGATGTTATCGTGTTGATGTTTGATATTGTTGTATACCATTTTTACGGCGTGCTTTCCGTAATATGTATATTAAATTAAATTTTGATTTCTTCGGCCTTTTTTTTTTTGTTTTATTTGTATGTTTTTAAAACTCAGTCGTTGTTAATATTTTTCACACCTACATTGCTGTTTTTCTTATATTGTTACAGCCTTGATAGTGATATCCGATGGATATCGAAATATTGGAAGAATTAATTTAATAAATAAATTTGTATATTTAACTTGAAGTAAAACTTCGAATAAAAATTTTTTAAAATTTTCAAATACTCGCAAGAGGAATAATTCTCATTTAATATATATTTTTTACAAATAATTGGCCTCGAGCTCGAAAAAAATTTTTTATTTATAAAACATTATTTTTTTATAATCATATGATTTATATTCTTTGGTACCACATACCTATGTATGTATGTATAATCAATAACTAATGACTGCTCGATATTACGAGTGACAAATGCGTCAGTGTTTTCTATACAAATTTTATTTACATAAAATAGGCTCTAAATCTAAGTTCACAAGAAAGCATACCACAAAAATATTACTTTTTTATTAGTACTACTTTGTGTCAAAACTAAAAGTCATTCTGTCAATAAAAATGATAAGGAAATGCTAATTAGGCGTTAAAACCGAAATGCACAATCATACTAATAAATTATTAAATTTGTTTACCTTGTACTGTACCCCATGGCACCTCAATTGTAACTTCTTCCCAAGAATCTCGATTACGTACAGTGCCATCTGTAAAAAATTAAAAAAAAAAATAAAAATATGTATTTAGCCATCTTCTAGACAAGAAGGTATTCGACGTTTATTAATGTATGTATGTATATCGTCTAGGCATTATGCAAATCTTTAAAGCGGACAATACAAGTAAAATATACACGATTATGGAAAAGATATACATAAAACGAGTTCACCTTTGCGGACTTTGAACTTGAACTCTTTTAATTTAATTTTGTATAAACTTACTAGATTTTTGGCTGCCGGAAGATCCATTTGTGATACCACCATTATTAGAGCCTACGTTACTCACACTATTCATGATTGTTAATCTGATTGTTTTATAAATTTATGTAAAAATAGTTTTTCTATTCCACAACGATTTTGATCACTTCACCAGACCGCCTAATCAATAAATTACAAACAATGAATCCAAATAATTCGTATATTAATCAGATAATTGTTATAGACGGGCGAGTGAATGGCCTCAACCACGCTAGCACAATTATCGAACCACACAGTGATATGATACTACTTTGTATTGCGAAATTTAATTAAATGAAAATTGTTGTGCTATAAAAAACACAAACAGCTGTTGATAAAAAAATGTCAAAATAAAATGTGTGTAAAGATAGCGTCGATTTTTAGCGTCGAAAATGTCAAAATATATTAGCGATTTTGGGAATTTAAAAAAACGCAAAGTATTTCAATGGAAAATCATAAAAACACAAACAATAGCATTAGGTATTCAAAACAGAATTTAAATTTTAATTTAAATTATAAAAATAAAAAATATTTTATAAGAAAAGTTGGTTGAAAATAGTCAGACAAATATGGGATTTCGTATTTCATGGAATACAGGCGACGTCAAGGAACGACGTATATCATCTAAGGTATTTAAAACGCCTTCCGTGCTAAAAACCCCCTGGCCAGTTTTCTGGCTTCATCCAAAATGGTCAGACAAATCTGGGATAATTTATTGCTTGGAATACAGGCGACGTCAAGGAACTACCTATATAGGTTATGAAAGTACATCATCTTAGATATTTAAAACTCCTTCCGTGCAAAAAATCCGCTGGACAGTTTTTCAGAAAACTGGGTTCATCCAAAATGGTCAGAAAAATCTGGGATTATTTATTTCTTAGAATACAGGCGACGTCAAGGAACTACCTATATAGATTATGAAATTACAGCATCTAAGGTATTTAAAACGCCTTCCGTGCAAAAAATCCGCTGGCCAGTTTTCCAGAAAACTGGGTTCATCCAAAATGGTCAGAAAAAATTCTGATTCGAAATAAAATAGAATAAGGGCAGTGCAGGGCATAGACTCGATGGAAATTAAAGGTATACATCCCACTGAATATAAAAAGCTTTCCATGCAAATAATTTTTAGAACCGTTCCATATCAATTGAAGGTTCCTCCAAAATGGTCAGTGAAATTTGGGATTCTTAATAAAAAGAAATATTGGGCAGTGTCATGGCATAGACTCAATTGAAATTGAAAGTATATTTCCCACTGAATAAAAAAAGCTTTCCGTGCATTTTGTCAGATACCACGTGCGTGTTGCTATGGAGAAAATAATTTCTTCAAATTGTAGTACAGTTTTGTTCTTTTAGGAACGTGTTTACCAAATCAACCGTAGATATAAAGAAGACAGTAAATAGTAGCAATAATTATACAAAATTTACAAAAATACCTTTCACTTTAAAGTGAAGTCTTGTCGCAACCTTTCAGGATATTTGAAATTTGAACAAGAAATTTCATTAAAACTTTTAAATAAAATTTATTATGACCAAAATAGTTTTATACGGCAATTAAAAGAAGTAAATAAATATGCATGTATATTGGTAATGCTAATGTTGTCGTTGTTGTAAAAACATTGGTTGCATCCCTTGGAAGAGTGAACTCGTGTAGCTACCTTAATTCTTCTTATTTTTTTATTTTGACACTTACAAAAAATTGTAGTTACAGTCGGGCCTCGATTATCCATCAGGGCGGGGAAGTGCATTAAAAATTGCTGTTTAATTTCTTACATGATTAGAAGTGGAACAATACAAATTAGTTTTCGAATCAGAAATTTGGTTTGATTCGTATCGAAATTCACAATAACCCACATAATAATAAATTATTTAAACTACCACTATTCAAATGTCACACACTTTAATATATCGTAAGCAGTAATCAGCTGTTTTTTGACATTTGCTAGTTCTAGTTTTGTTTTTTACTAATTTGTATAAATTAGCCTTCTGTGCACTTTTATTCAGATTAACCTACATCTATTGTTTTTTTTATAAACTCGCTAACCAAGATGATGCCTGAACCTGAAAATTGTCCGGGTGTGGAAAGTGCCAACGCGGGTTTAGGAAGTGCCTGTCAAGGGTGTCCTAATCAACAAATATGCAGTGATCCCAATAAGAAACTTGAAGATCCCGGCAAAGAATTAGTGGCTGAAGCTATGAAAGATGTTAACAATAAACTGTTGATATTGTCTGGCAAAGGCGGTGTTGGAAAAAGTACAGTGACCATGTTACTATCGCGTTGTCTGGCCAAAAGTTACAATGATAAAAATTTCGGCGTTTTGGATATTGATATATGCGGTCCATCACAACCACGTCTATTGGGTGTAGAGGGAGAAAATGTTCATCAGTCGGGTTCTGGATGGTCTCCGGTAGGCGTAGATGACAATATATGTTTAATGTCGATTGGTTTTCTATTAGGATCTCCAGATGATGCAATAATTTGGAGAGGACCAAAAAAAAATGGAATGATACGTCAATTTTTAAGTGAAGTTGATTGGGGAACTTTAGACTTACTACTATTGGATACTCCTCCTGGTACATCGGATGAACACCTATCGGTCGTATCATATTTACGTGATGAAAAGGAACCCAACTCCCTTAAAGCCATTATTGTAACAACGCCACAGGAAGTGTCACTTCTGGATGTACGTAAGGAGATAAACTTTTGTAAAAAGCAAGGCATACTAATATTGGGCGTCATTGAAAATATGAGCAGTTTTCGATGTGGTCATTGCGGTAACACGTCAGAAATATTTCCCGCAAAGACTGGTGGTGCGAAAGCAATGTGTGATGAAATGAATGTGCCATTTTTGGGCTCATTACCCCTAGATCCAGAGCTAACAAAAGCATGTGACAAGGGCGAAGACATAACATCACTAAAGAATTCAACCACCGAAGCTTTAGAGAAAATATGTAAAAATATTGCCAAAATTTTTTGAAATTAAAAATCCATTCTATATACCTACATCTATTATAAAGAACTATATGTGTAAGCGTCGTGCGAAATACATTTTTTTGTAATTCACCCCTATCGTGAATAAAAATTCCCCATGAAATTTCTTCCCTTTTCACATTTTTTCTATTAAAATTCAATGTTAAAAAAATAAAAGGGATCAAATTTCATGTGGAATTTTTATTCACGATAGGGGTGATTATTTTCCAATATCAATTATTAAACTTTTTAATTTTTACATTGTTTAAAGTGCAGATTTCTTAAATATTTTGCATTTTTTATTTGTTGTTCTTGTTTTTCTATATTATAAATGAATAATGTGTATAATGAAAAAAGGAAATTGGTTAAATGGTTAATATTTCCAAATAAATGAACATGCTTTTCATAAAAATATTATATTATATTATTTTTTATGAAAAGCATGTTCATTTATTTTTGAAGTTGTTGCGATTCTATTAGGGGCATTTTTGGTGGTTCGTTTTCTATACACACTGAATCTGTGCAGTCTCTAACTTTGTATATACCCACCAAATAATCAGACAATTCAAACATGTTCGAACGTAGGGAAATTATAATAAATTGAGCATTTTTCGTTCTCTCCTTGATGTAATGAGCCACAATGGATATATTTTTGAAATCTAAAGCCGCGTCGATTTCATCCATAAAGTATAGGGGCGAAGGTTTGTAATAATGTAATGCAAACACCAATGCCAACGAAGAAAGTGTTTTCTCTCCGCCTGATAAATTCGAAATATTTTTCCAGGTTTTCTTGGGAGGTCTAACACTGAACGACACGCCTTCTGTAAAAGGATCCATGGAATCGACCAACTCTAGTTCAGCATCACCACCCTGAGTTATCATTTGATACATTTCTTTAAGTTTTCTGGTAATAATATGGAAACCCTGCATAAACTCGTTGTATCTCTTTTTGCGGACGTCGTCATATAGTTGTCTCATTTCGTTACGTTTACATGTGATGTCTTCCAACACCTTGACTCTCTCCAGATACACATCCCTTTTCTCGATATACTCGGAAATGCACGACAGATTTGGTTTCTTTTTCAACAATTCTTCTTGAACACTCTCTTTGTATTGAATATCTTGCAAAGTATGTGTTGCCAATTCTTCTTCCGTGTAGTTTTTCAAAGGCGGTTGTGGTTCTGTATCTCCTGGAATTTCGTGCAAGCGTAGAGGTTTCAATTGTTCTCGCCAATGGGGTATTTGGGATTTGACATCAGACAATTTCGCCGAAACTGTTTGTAATTTTTGATCAATTTCAACACGTTTAAGTTTCAGGTCACTTTCCTTCTTTTGTATTGCCGTTATTTCCTTGTGCACTTCCGAAAAATCGGATTTAGCCTTATCGATTGCCTCTTTAGCTTCCTCCAGTTCCTTGGCCAGGGAAGTGATGTCATCGTCAAATTGCTGACGTTTTTCACTGAGAACTTTCAATTCATTCTCTGCTTTTAGTACGTCTGCATTAAGACGTTCAATTTGCTGCTGGAGTTTAGCCACATTGCGCTCATTATTGCTTGATTCTACTTTCAATTTTGAAATATTTGCTTTTAATTTTTTTATTTGATTTTCAAGACTGTTTATTTTTGATTGCACCGCCTTGATTTTATCTCCATGTACTGCGTCAATTTTTGTTTTAATTTCATCAATTTGTTTATTTACTTCGACCGCGGCTTCTTCAGCTTCTTTTAGTGTTTTCTTTTTTACATCTATGGCATCCACAATTGCTTTAACTTTGCCTTCATCAGTGGTTGTTTCTTGCATTCGTTTCTTTTGCGTCTCCAACTGTTTAAAGATACGTGGCAACTGCTCCTCAAAACTTTTTATGGAAATTAGTAGTTTTTGATTTTCCGACTCGTTGCGCTGTTGACTTGTATTCAATTGATAAACTTCACGCTCAAGTCTTCCCTGTTCCTCCTGATTAAAATTGATTTGAGATTGTAATTCTTCGGCTTTTATTTGCATGTCCTCAAGAGCTTGTTGTGAAATCATTGAGGTTTCGGCTGATTTACTAGTGTTGGTGCGTACTTTTGTACCCATTTTGCCGCGAATTTGTGTGCGGCCACCACCAGACATGGTACCGGAGGTCTCAATAACATCACCGTTGATTGTAACAACTCGAAAACGTTTTGCACCGTAAGCAATGCGGGTTCCTTGTTCCAAGTCGTTGGCAACCAAAGTGTTGCGCAATGCAAAGTAAAACGCCGGCGTAACTCGATCATCCTCAACACGAACCAAATCGAAAAGACGTGATGCATTTTCAGGGCTGTAATATAATAAAATTAGGCAATTAAGTACATTAAACTTTTATTTTTATCATGTAATGACTTTTTATGATTATACTCTTTAAGTTATTAATTAATTAATCTTGACAAAAACTTGTATTTTTACTAGTACTGGAGCAGACTCATAAGTTGCAAGTCATTATACTTACGTTTGTATGCGACCACATTGGTTTCTTAAATGATCTACCTTTTCCAGAGCAATAAAGGAGGCTCGTCCTACATCATAACGTTTTAAATGCTCGATACAGTTCTGGGCAGTATTTACAGTATCTACAACAATATTGTCCAGACGACCACAAGCAGTGGATATGGCAACATCATATCTACTCTCGATGGCACCCAAATCACCCTGAAACAAAGAACAACTTTAAGTTAGTAAGTATTCCGATTTATTGATAATGCTGATCAGTGTTTTGTTTACACTTTATAATCTATATCAGTGCTTACCAAGCGTCCTAATATGCCAGGTATTTTGCCCTCAGATTTCTGGCGCATTAGGAAATCTAACACTTTATTGTTGGAACGCATTGCCTGCATGCTTACGGTTTTTTCATTAATCTGAAAAATTGGAATATAAAACTAGTTTCCTAAAAAGTTGTTTAACAGCCAATCTGGCTTTACCTCTGCTTTGATTGTCATTAATTGAGTTTTTAATTGTTGCTCTTCATGTTGAAGTTTTTGCATCTGTTGCGTTTTTTCTACGATCTCCTGTTTCATTTGTGGCAAGCATTCCTTCAATTCCTCCACTTTGATTTTTTTCTCTTGTAAACTTTGTTCGGATTCATCATATGATCCCTTCATGCTCTCATATTTACGCACTTCGGCGGTCTCATCGTGCTTTAAAATCTTCAATTCTGACTCCGACAGAGCCAGCTCTGCTTTAGCCTCGTCGACATTAATTTTCAGGTCCATCAATTCGGTTTCTAGTTTTTCACGCTCTTCTATGAGAGGTTTTGTTTGTTCTTTTAGTACTGCATAATTACGCTGCAATTCCTCTTCCAGTTCAGCTTTCTGCTTAATCAGACATTCAAGTTTCTTTTCGCATTCTGCAACTTCTTTTTCATTTTTTTCGGGTACTTTTTGCAGTTCCTCTAGTTGATTTTTA
Source organism: Bellardia bayeri (assembly GCA_950370525.1). Lineage (NCBI taxonomy): Eukaryota > Metazoa > Arthropoda > Insecta > Diptera > Calliphoridae > Bellardia > Bellardia bayeri. Next base: position 53,637,099 of record OX493265.1, on the reverse strand, counting down.
CTCTGTGTCGTTTGAGTTTTATTCTGATGACGTCTTTTATTTAAAATTGTCATCGTTTCTTGTACTTCTGCAAATTTACTAGTGGATTTTTCAAGTTTCTTTTCAACATCATCCTTTTTTTTGCGCATGTTTTCATGATTTCTAAAATATTTTAATGTTTTTTACTATTTTTTTTCACTTAAATATTGATATTTTGTATGGTTAAATCAACTAACTTAAGTTTTCAGCTACCATATATTAAATTAATTTACTGCAGTAGTTAAAAAATCCCGTTTTTTTTGCAAAGTTCTTTTTTATAAAACAAAGTTAATATTTTTGAACTTTCTCTGTTCTCTTTATAAATGTTGTATATAGCTCTAAATAAGTGATATTTAATGATTTCTGTAGCACTTAATACATTTATGTACTTAAATGCATTATAAATAAGCCTAAAGTATAACAAATTTGCAGCTTAGCAAACTGTTTTCCTGTGTTGAAAGTAACGGACTGAGGAAGGCAAACTGTACAATTAAGCTGTCAATAGACATTAGATTTGCCTCAGATTAAAAAAATTGTCAAACGTTTTTCCAAATATAAAATATTATTTAAATATCATTGTGTGATCATATGCTGCTACTTTACGTCGTAATAGGTTAAATTATATACCACATACTTTTGGAACAGAGAAAAGTATAACATTTTAATTATATAAACCGGTTAACGAATACAAAAAACCGTCCTGTTAAATAATATGAACATTCGAATCCTATCGGGGTTTAAAAAACAAAAAAATACTGAATACTTTAGTTTTAAGAAAACCCTTTTTTATAAAAATGATGAATGCATTTTTGGCAAACCATTTTTTAATTTATTTTTAAATTTAATGGGTAAGTTTATGAATTTGACCACTTACTGCATTTCTTTTTTCACTAGGCTTTCCTTTTCCTCTCTTTCAGTTTTTAAAGTGTACACTTCAGTCTCGTGTTCTTTTAGTTCGGACATTACCTCGTCATGTTGCTTTGTATATTCTTGAAGTTTCTTATTCTTTTCACTGAGATATTTCTGGATTCTCAAATTCTTTGTGCGGGTATTTTCATTTTCTTTTCTTAAATATTCGACAGCCTCATTGTAGGGTTGTTCCAAATCATTCATTTCTCGTTCGGCCAATTTGCAGCGATTGTGTTTTTCTGTACGCTCTTCGGTCAATTGTTCCACGCGCACGTTGATTTTAACCAAAGGCTCTTTGTAGCGCGTTGTACCCACAATATCTTCCAAATATTCTAACATACCACATTCCGCTTCTGTTTGTCCCTTGGGTTTCATCATAGCAATCGATTCAACTTCACCCTAGTTATCACGAAATATAATTCATATTAATATACTAATAGCAAACATAAAAAATAATGTACATATTTATATAAAATAAAGTAGGCTTGAAGTGTGCTCTTAGACAAAATTTTCATACAAAATTTCTTAAAGTACATTTGAAGTCTACTTTAATTTTTTATAAATACGGCAGTAAGTATTTAATGAAATAGCAGTACCTGTAAAATCAAAAATCGATTGTGATCTAAATCCACATGATGCTTTTTGAGCAGTTTAGCAACTTCTTTGAACTGTACTCTTCTGCCATTTATGGTATAGTATGAGGAATTGTCTCTAAAGGCAGTTCTTTCGACAACAATGTCACTGTCGGCCACTTCTTCACACGTGCCGTCTTCTTTGTCTTCAATCTGACGAAAATGTACCGATACAGAGCACATGTTGATATTTGGATACCTAGCGGAATTGTGTAGTAGCGTTGAAATTTTTTTGCAACGGATTTTGTTAGCACGATAGCCGAATACAAATAACATGGAATCTATAACATTACTCTTGCCACTGCCATTAGGACCAATTATGGCTGTAAAACACTACGAATATTTTAAGTAATTTTAATGTTTTAAAGAGACTGTAGTTTGCATCCTTTTCTGTTTACTTACATGATGGAAAGGACCAAGAATAACTTTGCCGGCATAACTTTTGAAATTATTATTTTCAATTTTTCTTATTATTAAACGGGGACCTTTACTCTCTGTGGAACAGTGAGGTGGTATAGGTGGCGGTATATAGATATCCCCAATTCGAGTTCCTCCCTCTTCATCATCCGAAATATTTGCATCATCGAACGGATCACCTGACATAGCCTGTTCAGGGTTATTTTCATTCTGGCCACTGTTTGCAGTAGCCGATTTAGCACTCACCAATGATTGCTTGGACGTGTTTGCTCCCGAGGATCTACGTTCCATTGATCTTCGCCGCGTTGTCATATTGGCGCCTTTTAATTGTATTTATTTGTTTTCTTTGAACGTTAGTACGATTTTGTACACAAAAATACTGTTTTATTATTGTTTATTATAACTAAAATACGTTGATAATTAAAATCTATCGTCAATTGTCACATCTAATTAAAAATCCTAATTTAACAATTATTTGCACAAACAAATGCTAAAATTCATGCAGTAAAAACAATTGACAGCGGCGAATAATAACGCTTGAGCCTGATTTTTTCAAATCTGAGCGCAATGCTACCAACTTGTGGATGAAATAGAGATGCAAAAATAATAACGCAGCTGAAGAAAACAAACTTTATAGCAACATTTTTTTTGTTTTTTGGCTAACTTTTTGCAGAGTTGCATAAAAAGTAGTATTTCAAGTGCACGTGCGTTTTTAATGTAAACAATTAATTTGAACAAAAGTTAGCTAAATTAATGTAACTACCAACAGGACATTTTTAAAGGAAAATTAAATTAAAAAACGTGAATCAACAGTACTATGGCCCAGTTATCAGATAACCCTGAAATGTCACTTGCGACATTTTAACGGTTTGCCTAAAATCGCGCACTAATTCCAACCACATTTATTTTCATATTTTTAATAATAAAACCAAAAGTATTCCGCGTGCGCATATCTCGTTAATTGCAATCGATAGAACACAAAAATACGAATCGATGGTGATATAGTTTATATCTCAAGAGACTGTAGTTTAGAAGTTATTACGCAAAAACTTTAGAAAACGATAAAAAAAACCAGTACAGTTTTCCATTAATGACTCAGAAACGATTCCGCGTGCGCATATCTCGTTAATTGCAATAGATGGACCTAAGAAATTCATATCTCGGGAGACTGTATTTTAAAAGTTATTACGCAACAAACTTTCTAAAATTTTCAAAAAATGGCCAGTAAGTTTTTTGATGAGTTGCATGTGACTGTATGTGTGCGCACATGGTTTAACTCACTGGCAAACTTTATAAAAAAAATGTAAACAAATAATGAACATAATATACCATTATTCATTTGATCACCAGCAGGTCATTTTAAAAGATATTTTAAATTTGAAAACACGATTTAATTATGGGATGACCCCAGAATCAGATTTCCGGGTTGTCACTTGCGACATTTTAACTATTCACTTAATATAGCGCACTATTTCCATTCAAATTTATTTTCATATTTTTAACAATAAAACCAAAAGTATTCCGTGTGCACATATCTCGTTAATTGCAATCGATAGAACACAAAAATGCGAATCGATGGTGATATAGTTTATATTTCAAGAGACTGTAGATTAGAAGTTATTACGCAACAAACTTTAGAAAATGATAAAAAAAAAAAAACCACTACAGTTTTTCTTGAATAACTCAGAAACGATTCCGCGTGCACATATCTCGTTAGTTGCAATCGATGGACCGAAGAAATACCAATCGATAGTGGTATAGTCCATATCTCGGGAGACTGTATCTTAGAAGCTATTACGCAGCAAACTTTCAAAAATTAAAAAAATCGCCAGAAATATGTGAGTTAGTTTTTCCTGAATAACTAAGAAACGATTCCGCGTGCGCATATCTCGTTAATTGCAAACGATAGACCGAAGAAATACCAATCGATAGTGGTATAGTCCATATCTCGGGAGACTGCTTCTACGATAGAAGCTATTACGCAGCAAACTTTCAAAAATTTTCAAAAAATGGCCAGTAATATGTGAGTGAGTTTTTCTTAAAAAAGTTATAACATTGTTTAATGGTAATAGTTTTAACGATAATAGTGTTCATGGTGCATTTCATTCCACTCGTTCTTATGTGTGAAGTGACAACCTTGTAGTTATGTATGGCAACATAAATAATTAAAATAAAGTTTTTTCCTTCAATATTGGCGGTTGTTTCCTGGATGATATTCACTCGGTGGAAGTTGTGGGCGGTAGCACTCGCATTCCTGCTATTAAGCATTTAATCGAACAGGTATTCGGTAAGGGGGCCAGCACATTGAACAAAGACGAGTCGGTTTCCCGTGGAGTGGCTTTACAGTGCGCCATAATGTCGCCAACAAACAAATGCACACCTTCCCCTGCCACCCCAGCAACAACCACAAACCCAACTGCTCTCCTCTATGGATGCCCAGTGGTTGTACATTTGCGATTGGCGCAATTGTCCACGAAAAAAATTCAAATCATTGGGTGATTTACAGCATCATGTTTGTACTTCACATGCTCTAGATCATTTGGATCCAGCGGCGGATATCTTTTGTCAATGGGGTGTTGGTCCTGGCCTCTGCGATGGTGTACCTCGTAAACGTTTCTCACTAATGACCCATCTAATCGATCATCATTTAACACAAGACAGTTTAAGATCGGCTGTACAACGTAGAATTGCTACAGGCATGTACAACATTGCACCAGCTATAGCGCCCGTCACAATCGTACGTAACCTTGAGCTTTCACAAAGAGCTAACAATGCCTCCCCGTCACCGTCAACCTCCTCATCGTCCAGTTCTCAAACCCAATCGGCCACCGGGCTATCAGCATTACAGGCCATCAAATGTCATACAACCGATTTAATGAATTCCTAAGAACTAATGGATGAGAATGAAGGGCCGGTAACCAAGAGTATACGTTTGACTGCCTCATTGATTTTACGTAATTTAGTGACGTATACATCTACAGCTAAGCGCAGCATACGTCGTCATGAACCACATCTGGCAAATATTGCTCTAAGTAATGTTGAATCAAGTGCCACTATATCTCACATACTCTACGAAATGAATGGTTAAATGATATATATAAATTTATAAATATCGACTTTCTTTGAATTTTATGTGTCTTTAAGTTAAAAAAAATGAGTTTTTAAGTTTGTATTTCATAAACAATTATATTTTATTTTATCTACAATATAAAATTTAATTTCTGTTCGAAATAATTTCTAATTTATTCAATCCAATTTTTGATTTTACAATAAAAACTCGATTTATAAAATTAATTATCTATATAAATAAAGATGGTGTAAAAAATGTATAGTAATTCATAAAATGAGAACGGCTGGGCCGATTTCTGTAAAATGTTTTGTCAGTTGTTCGTATTTTCGAGGAGAAGGTTTTTACGGAAGAGAATTTTGGAAAATCCTTCCAGAAAAGTCTGAAAATTGGAAAAATCGAAAAACGAGTTTTTGTATGAAATTATTCCTTAATGGCTTTCCAAATGAAAAAATAGAAAGTTCATGGGAAATTGCTGAAAATGCGGAAAAATGGAAATCTCTCCGCAAAAGTCGGAAAATTGATTTTTTTGTGCGAAAGTATTCCTTAATGGCTTTCCAAATGAAAAAAAAAAATAGAAAGTTTTTGGTGTAAAACATGGAAAATTGGAAAAATCGAAAATTTATTTTTTTGTACGAATTTTTTTTATATGTACCTATATAGATATTTTATTTCACAATCGGAATTAAAAACTGTAGTGAAATATCAATGAGATAATTAAAAAAAAAAACAATGAAATAATAAAATTAATTATTTACTTGTCATTATAAATTAGTAGTATGAGTTTTTTTCAGCATAAAATCAAAAAAAAAACAATTCCACAATTTTTTTCATGCCGAAAAAAATTCGTTTTTCGTTTTCTAAGGACTCAATTTACGGAATCAAAACCACTTTCGATTGGAATTGAATTCTGTGACATGGCTGAATGTATATTGCTCTGTTGTCATCAAAAGAACTTCGTCATGGAAACGTTGAGGTTTTGTAATTTATATTGGCATTACTGAGTTTGTTTGTTTTTCGTCGTTCCCATTTAAAATTGTGCTTCCAAAGTATTCATAGTTTCTGGGTGTGTTTTCTATACGTTTCTTGTTTATGTTAATGTAAACAGTTTCTTTCTGCGGACTGTAAAAAGACTTCCATCTAAAGTTTATCTTTCGAGTATCGATTTCGATGCGATTATTTGAATTCGTTTATTTATTTAAACCGATCTGCAGAAAATTCGTAGATGTGATTTGGCTTTATTTACCACTCATTTGTGATGAAATTTGTTTGGATACTTGCATAATTCAAACATTTATGATCAGTAAACCCCAATTTCGGTGAAATAATGTACCGATTTCCACTCATATCTCCGTTATTTAAGAACGTTATTTGCTGCTTTTAAATAGCAAACTTCTCGAAAGCATGTCTGACAGAATTGTTGAAGATTTGGATCCCGAAGATATCTGGGGACTTCAGAAAATTGATTTCAACAGTCAGACAGATAGACGGACATGACTTAATAGACTCCGCTATCTATAAGGATCCAGAATATATATAAAGTATAGGGTCGGAAATTATATTGTAGAAATTACAAACGGATTGACAAACGTATATATACCCTTCTCATGAAGGTGACGGGTATAAAAATACACTACGACAATTTTAATTAAATATATAATGTATGTATGTATGTATGTATGTATGCTTTATTAGTATTCAAAATACTTTAAAATTTCACATTGATATTATAAATAAAATAAAATTTTATATATTATTATTTTTAACAAAATTTACACATTCTTTTCTAAAAATATTAATATTTGTTTAAATTTTTATTTCATTTGCTAGTGAATTAAACAATTTAAATCCTTTGTAGAAAAGTGATTTTTGTCCAGCTGTTGTAGTAGCCCTCTCTAGCCTAAAATTATCAGCATTTCTCAATCCATATGGTTGTACTTCTCCTACATATTTGATTTGATCACATAAATATTCAGGTGCATTTCCATATTTAATTTTGTGAATAAAGTTCAAAGTATTTATTGCAAGTCTCTGTTTAATGTTGAGCCATTTAAGCGTATCAAGCATTGTTCGTATATTTGTATATCTGTTACACTTTAAGATCGTTCGCATCGCTTTGTTTTGTAACTTTTGAAGTCGTTCTATTTGGAATTCGTTACAGCACGTATATATTATTGTAGACCCGAACTCAAAATGAGGTTTTATTATTGTATTATATATATTAATAGAAGTTATCAGAGATATTTTGTTTCTTATTCTTTTAAAAAAGCCCGTTTTCTTACTAATTTTTTTACAAATATATTCTATATGGTCTTTGAATTTCATTTCTTTGTCTATTATAAATCCTAGATATTTAATACTTTTTACTTTTTCTATAATTTCATTATTTATTTTAAATACTTTTTCAGTGTTCATATTTATTTCCATAATTTTTGTTTTGTTTTCATTGAGTTTTAGTTTATTCTTTTTTAGCCATATATTAACATTATCTATATCGCTCAACATATTATCATAACATTTCTCATTTGTGTCTTCTTCTGTGTAGATTAAAGTATCATCCGCATATAACACAATTTCACATTTTCCGAGAATTTCTGGCATATCATTTATATATATTATAAATAGCAAAGCCCCCAAAATGGATCCCTGTGGAACACCGAAGTCATTATTCATTACACTTGATTTTGTACCATTTACTTTAGTTAATTGTCTTCTGCTTGTCAAGTATGATTTAAACCATTCGAGTTCTCTTGCCGTATACCGTACATATATAGTTTCTGTATTAAAATCTGTCTATCAATTGTTTCAAACGCCCGTTTAAAGTCTAGAAATATTGCTATTAATTTTCTGTTGTTTTTTATATTTTTCCACCGATTAATCACATAATTTACCGTTGTCTCACATGAAAATTTTTTTCTGAAACCCGATTGATATTTTGAAAATAACTTATTTTTCTCAAAATATTTTTCAAGCTGTTCTTTAACGACTTTTTCCAGTATTTTTTCACAGGTTTTTAAGGAATTTATGGGACGAAACTCTTCACATTTTCTTGTTTTTGCCACTTTTTCAATTGGTGTTACCATTGACTCTTTCCAATTTTCTGGAAATTCTCCAGATTCTAGTGATTTGTTTACTATTTTCAGTATATTTTCCCCAATTATTTGCCAGTTATCAAGTATAATTTTCGTTGATATTTTGCAGTAGTCTGGTTTGTTTTTTATTTCTTTTACTATTTTCTTTAGTTCTAAAATTGTTATTGCACTAAATTTAAATCTTGAGTTAACCATTTGTATTTGATTTGTGTATTGCACATTTTCTATTGAATCTCTTATTATCTTAACACTATTTATAAAATACTTATTAAAATGACTAGCGATTTGTGTATTTTCTTCATATTCCACTTTATTAAATATCACAGATTTTATCACATTCTGATTTCTCCTTATAATTAGGTCCTTAATTTGCCTCCACATTTGTTTTTGATCCTTTGCATTATTTATTTTGTTGTTTATGTATTTATATTTCTCGTTTTCTATCTTTACTTTATATAAATTTCTTATTGATTTGTACTTATTCCATGCTTCAATATTGTTTTCAAGTTTTGCAGTTTGGTATTTAACTATTTTTTCTTCTTTTATAAGGCGCAGTTCATTATTAAACCACTGGTTAACATTATTTTGTTTTTTTATTGTTTGTTTTATAGTAAGTCTTTTTATTGTTTCCTCCATGCAATTATCAAAAATCAACACATTGTGACTAACATCTACATTTTCATCATATCTAATTATTGCACTTAGTTCTCTCGTAAATATTTCTCTATTATATTTAAACTTATCCGTGATTTTATTGTTTTCGTTCCCACTATGTTCTTTTTCGTTTCTGACTAAAATTTTTATTATTTCATGATCTGAGATTTTGTTTTTATTACAATTTTGTGCTGATATTTTGTAGCTGTTATTCGTTATTACATAGTCAATTATAGTTCTTGTTGTATTTGTTACCCGTGTATATTCATTAACTATTTGCTTAAATCCGTTGTCATTTAATACGCTATTTATTCGGTTTTTATAAAAATTATTAGTAGCCCAGTCTATATTAAAGTCACCGGTAATTATAATGTCATTTATTTCCTCACTCAAGTCCTCCACAGTTTCTTGAAAAATTTCACAAAATTCTGATTCCGAACCACTCGGAGATCTATATATTGCCACTATTATAATTTGTGTGTTCCCCCGTTGTGCTCTACTAGCTATAATCCAGCATTTTCTATTTTCAACCTTTTCAAATATCTTAGTAACTTTCCATTCCTTTCTATAATAAATAATTACACCTCCAGTTCTTGTTGAACTAGACAACGTTATTAATTGGTTATAATCACACAAGCTAATTTCGTCTTCATTTATACTTTCTGTCATATGCGTTTCCGATAATATGAGAAATTCTGGTTGTTCTGTTGCAGCTATTATCTCCACTTGATTAAAATTATTTATTAGCCCTTGTACATTTGTGTATAAAATATATGTGGTTTTTAATTGTTACATTGGCAATCCCATTCTTCTCTTTTTCATATTCAGTTTATTTTGGTATACTGGACATTCTTTATTGTATGTTCCATGGTTTTCATCTAACTCCATATTCAATTTTTGATTCATCTTAACACAGTTAATACATTTAAGTATTGTCTCCCTATTACACTCCTTCGACTTGTGATTTCCATGGAAAACAATTTTAGTTTGAAAAAAATTAAATTTAATATAAAAAGTAGATAAAAAAAAAGTCAATAGCCAATTCATTTTTAATCCATTTTAATGGATATAACGTTTATTTGATTGTTATTTTTGTTTTTTGCGTTTTGAATAAGTTGAAGGGTGGTGCGATAGGTATAGGTAAGGAGGAATAAACTTATACACGTTTCAGAAATATAAAGTAAACTAAGTATTTTTAGTTAATAATTAAATATAGATTATTAATATGTAATTTTGTTTAGTTTTGTAGTTGGTTTGATTTGTTTAAAGTTTTTGTTTTATAGAGTTTAAAGAGATATTTTTTTACGTTATTTTAATTTAATGACATTTTAAGTTTAAAAATGAAGAATAGGTTGGTTTGGTTTTTATTATGTTTTGCTTTCTTTATTTTGTGTATGCATAGTATATAGGTTACTTTTTGTTAAAAGCCTTCAAACATTAAATTTTAAATTAAATTTTGCTCAAAACAATTGTATGCTGTGTGCTTGTCTTACAAATTCTATACATCTATACTGCTAGCTAGTTATTCTTGTAATCGCCATCGGTCTGCCTATTCTACATCCATCGTGGAATCATCTGGTACACTGCGCCGATTTGTCTGCATCTGATTTGCTAGTATTTTCGCCGTTTTGTTATTCAGCTCCGCCCGTGTTGTCTTTGGCTGGTGCGGGTTTCGATGCTGGTTTTGGTTTAGAACGATTTACCACCGAATTAACACAGGTGTTGACAGTCTGTACTTCTTGGCGTATATCGGCTACCTTAACGGGGCTGTCTGCGGTCCTCGGCGACTGTGCGAACGTAGCCATGTTGGTGTCAAGCCATTTTTGGGCCTTTTCAGTATGTTCGGCTATGTTTGTGAATTTCGGTTAGACTCATTGACTGCAGAGCGAGCATTATTGATGGCGTGCTTAAGCTCTTCAAACACTCTTAGGCATAGTCGTTGGCTCTATCTTTGATGGGGTTTGTTTGGTTGTGCAAGGCTTTGAGTTTATCAACATAAGTATCTCGATCAAATCTTCTCCATCCTCATACAACCAATTCTTCAATTCATTAAGTTGCGAGCAGATGGCATCACGCTCAGTTTCTACTACAAAAAGTTCTAGTGGACCGCCCTAAAATTAAATAATAAATTCACGCATTATGGTTTGTACATAATAATAGGCAATCCTAACTGTATGCATACCTGTAGTTTGTTACGCATATCAAAAACAAATTCTTCCAAAGCATTTTTATCATCAATGCGCTTAGTTTCATTGGATACCATCTTATCCTCCTGTTGGATTAAATTACTCAAATCATTTGGCGAATGTCCATGTGTATGGAAATCCATAGGTAATTCAATTAATTTTGATGATTTCTTTTTCTTTTCGGAGCCCTAGAAATAAAAGAGTAAATAAATGTTTGTATTAACCACCACTAATTAAAGTAAAATAAAAAGAAATAGGAAATTTGAAAATGAGCTGTTGTTTTACATTACTCAACCAATAAGAAAGAAAGAAAGAAAATAAATACAACAAACAAACAAATCGGCAGCAGGCTGTTCAGCATTTGATTGTTGCTCTAATGGTTGAGGGGTGGCTGGTGATTGATTCAGACTTTCACTTTGACCTCGGAGTATTCTCCCTTAACGATGGGCTTGACATCCTTATTGGTCCAGCGACCGATTGTGGGATCTGGATAGGGAACAGCTTGGGCATACTGCACTGTCATAGTGAATGGCTCTTCACGGTTTAGTCAACAGACGACTGAATGGTGCTGCGTGGAAAACCTCGATACCACCTCCAGGAAGAGAACCCTCACCATCCCAAGTGACTGAATGTCAGTAACACAAAATTCTCGTACACGTACAGCTGGCGACATTATGGCGCACTGTAAAGCCACTCCACGGGAAAACGGATCATCTTTGTTCAATGTTGTGCTGGCCGCCTTACCGAATACCTGTTCGATTAAATGCTTAATAGCAGGAATGCGAGTGCTACCGCCCACAACTTCCACAGAGCGAATATCATCCAGGAAACAACCGCCAATATTGAAGGAAAAAACTTTATTTTAATTATTTATGTTGCCACTTCACACATAAGAACGAGTGGAATGAAATTCACCATGAACACTATTATCATTAAAACTATTACCATTAAACAATGTTATAACTTTTTTAAGAAAAACTCACTCACATATTACTGGCCATTTTTTGAAAATTTTTGAAAGTTTGCTGCGTAATAGCTTCTATCGTAGAAGCAGTCTCCCGAGATATGGACTATACCACTATCGATTGGTATTTCTTCGGTCTATCGTTTGCAATTAACGAGATATGCGCACGCGGAATCGTTTCTTAGTTATCCAAGAAAAGCTAACACACATATTTCTGGAATTTTTTTTTTTTAATTTTTGAAAGTTTGTTACGTAATAACTTTTAAAATACAGTCTCCCGAGATATGACCTATATCACTATCGATTGGTATTTCTTCGGTCCATCGATTGCAATTAACGAGATATGCGCACGCGAAATCGTCTTGTAGTTATTCAAGAAAAACTAACTCACATATTTCTGGCGATTTTTTTAATTTTTGAAAGTTTGCTGCGTAATAGCTTCTAAGATACAGTCTCCCGAGATATGGACTATACCACTATCGATTGGTATTTCTTCGGTCTATCGTTTGCAATTAACGAGATATGCGCACGCGGAATCGTTTCTTAGTTATCCAAGAAAAGCTAACTCACATATTTCTGGAATTTTTTTTTTTTAATTTTTGAAAGTTTGTTACGTAATAACTTTTAAAATACATTCTCCCGAGATATGACCTATATCACTATCGATTGGTATTTCTTCGGTCCATCGATTGCAATTAACGAGATATGCGCACGCGGAATCGTCTTGTAGTTATTCAAGAAAAACTAACTCACATATTTCTGGCGATTTTTTTAATTTTTGAAAGTTTGCTGCGTAATAGCTTCTAAGATACAGTCTCCCGAGATATGGACTATACCACTATCGATTAGTATTTCTTCGGTCCATCGATTGCAATTAACGAGATATGCGCACGCGGAATCGTCTTGTAGTTATTCAAGAAAAACTAACTCACATATTTCTGGCGATTTTTTTAATTTTTGAAAGTTTGCTGCGTAATAACTTCTAAGATACAGCCTCCCGAGATATGGGCTGTACCACTATCGATTGGTATTTCTTCGGTCCATCGATTGCAACTAACGAGATATGCGCACGCGGAATCGTTTCTGAGTTATTATTGGAAAACTGTACTGGTTTTTTTTTATCGTTTTCTAAAGTTTTTGCGTAATAACTTCTAAACTACAGTCTCTTGAGATATAAACTATATCACCATCGATGCGTATTTTTGTGTTCTATCGATTGCAATTAACGAGATATGCGCACGCGGAATACTTTTGGTTTTATTATTAAAAATATGAAAATAAATGTGATTGGAATTAGTGCGCGATTTCAAGCAAATAGTTAAAATGCCGCAAGTGACAACCCTGAAATCTGATAACTGGGCCAAAGTACTATTGATTCACGTTTTTTAATTTAATTTTCCTTTAAAAATGTCCTGTTGGTAGTTACATTAAGTTAGCTAACTTTTGTTCATATTAATTGTTTACATTAAAAACGCACGTGCACTTGAAATACTACTTTTTATGCAACTCTGCAAAAAGTTTGCCAAAAATCAAAAAAAAATGTTGCTAAAAAGTTTGTTTTCTTCAGCTGCGTATTTTTTCAAATATGAGCGCAATGCTACCAACTTGTGGATGAAATAGAGATGCAAAAATAATATATATTGTTTAGAGTTGTATTTTTGAAATAAAAAAAGTGCTATAGATTTTCCAATAAGCGTTGTTTTCGAATATTACAGATTTTTGTAAATAGACTAGTATTATTATTTATATCTTCTGTCTTTTTTCTATTTTTAATGAAAAAATATGTTTCCGAGATGTAATATAATAAAAATTTATTTTCTTAATTTTTACATCAAACACAATATGTAAAAAGCCACTTATTGACTTTTGGAACGTCCCGAAAACTTTAAAATCGTAAATATTACCGAAAATAATTAATCGATTTCAAATGTGTGGATATCATTTAAAAGTAGTTGAAATAACAATATCGATAAATATATTACTTTCTAAAAATATCTTCAAATTTGCTTTTAAATTTTACACCTAAACAATCAGTGACGAATATTTTAGCTTTGCCTGGGCAAATATTTATTTTTTTTTCATTTATTAGAAATACACTATAAATAGCATACTAATCTTATTTAAAAGTTCTGGTTAAATAACGGCAAGTTGATTTTATAATGTTACAAAGTAATAATTTTCAAGAAAATACATTATGTGTATATAAGCAGAATTAAAAAAAGTGGGTGTTAAAAGTAGGCGTGGTCCTACCAACTCGGAAACCTTTCCGGGCTCATGCACAACAACTTTGCCAAAGATAGTCACATGATCAAATACATAGTTTACGATTCTATAAAGGACATACATACAAACATTTATTTTTTGAGATGGGGCATGAAAGTGGGCGTGGCACATAACATTTTTATTTTTATCTCGCCTTCAGTAAGATGTGTATACACTTGTTTGAAGTAAATCTGTAAAAGCCATTTAGAAGCAATTTATGTTCTGAGTTCTTTTTTGTGTGGATGGAAGAATATTTTACATATTTTTTTATTTTTAAATTGAATAAATAATATGAAACGTCCGTTTTTACCCCGTTTTTGTCACCCTTAAAAAAATAATTTTCAAAAAAGTACCAATTAATTATCCGTAATAGGTACGTACTATTTGAAAATAATAGTTCATGGAACTTTTAGTAAGAAAATACACTTTGATAAAAAAAGTACCAAAAAAGAATAGAATTTTTAGTTCATAGGAATTCGAATTAAAAAAAAATACCAAAAAAATTTCTAGTCTTTATTGATCTGAGCCAGATGCATTTAATATAGTATTTCTATGTTTATTTATGTAGGAGATATACATGTTAACGAAGCGTTCTACGGGGACTGTTTTTATCCCATATGGTCACTTGAATTTCGAATTTCAAAAAAGTACCAGACACCTGTCGGCTCTTTTTTTGATTAAAGGCGGACGCATTTAAAATATTATTTCTAAGTTTATTTGTTTTTGGAGATATAGAGGTACTGGTTTTACCCGTTTTTGCCCCATTTGTCCCCCTTAGCGACCGAATTTAAAAAAATCCCCTCTTAGTGGATCTACATGTTGTAAAAAGAACCCATTAGCCGAATTTCAAGTTTCTAGCTTTAGCGGTTTTGGCTGTGCGATGCTGAATGAATCAGTCACGTTACTTTTATATATATATAGATTAAAATAATATTATCATGATAAAAATGGACTGACTATGGACTTAAAAAAGTCTATATACAGCATAATCGGACAAGACTTTAACTGATTGTTTTTTTTTCGATTTTATTCACACTACCGCCTATGTTCTATATTCCAATACGAAGTGAAACTGAATTCGTTTACAATTCCACATAAACAATTTTACGGCGTACTAGAAAACGAGTGAAAATTTTATTTTACAATGAACCAATTTCCACTTTTTAACTCATTTTCACAAAATTTAGAACATAAACTTAATGAAATTTACACTTCCACTTCATTTTACTAATGTAGAATATATAAAGAAATTCATGAAAGAATTTCTGCGAATCCATTGAAAATACTAGGGACTCCGTAAGACTGAGTAAGGTCAAGGGACACCCTAAATTAATATATGTATGTTAAAAGGTTGGATGACTCCTGGTCGAAATCTTCATTAGAGTCACTAGATATTCTACTTGAAATACACTTTCGAGGCTGCAAGTATATGGCTGCTGATGAAGTGACTTATAGAGTTCCAACCTCTGAAATTAATGTAGACATTATCTCTCACGATAGAATTTTGTGGAAGATTGATACTTTTTCTGCATACAAATCACCAGGACCAGATGGAATCCTGCCGCATATGCAGACTCTGCAGAATATATACTTTAACCCTTTAACGCCTAAGACCGTCTATAGACGGTCATCAGTAAAATGCGTATTATAAAAAACCGGTTTACTCCATGCTGTTGGTACGTAAATATGTTAAATGAGCAAAAAATTCTCAATATAATGGTACAAATTAAATTGCAATAAATGAAAACGTGTGACAGAAAAAATCATTCTTATCAGAACTTTGGTGCAAAAAGTCGTAAAAATTGCTTGTAGATTTAGTGAAAATTAAATTTAAAAAATAATACATTCTGGTTATTGAATTGAATCTGTATTTTTTTTTGTAAGTCATTTAAATGTTTACTGTCATATTACATACATATCTAAAATAAAAAAAGCAAGAATATTGATTCAATGCTAAGTTTTGTGAACACCGTCTGTAGACGGTCTTAGGCACTTAGTTGAAAAATGTTCTGGCGTTTTTACTAGAGTAAGAAATAATTGATTACTTGATTTTTGGACTATAAACTAAGAGATCATCAACAGACAAGATGTCAGCTCAAGATTGAGAAAATCGGCATTCCCATAGAGCTAAAAGAATAAAACTTTCTTCGTTAAGTGACCAAGAAATAGCTAATTTTATGGATTTAATAAAAGCCACATTATGTATTTTGACAATTTTTATAGGCGTTAGGTCAAAACGCCCAAGGTCGTAACGCCCAAAAACAAAATTGTCATAACGCCCAAACATTTTAGCGTTTTGCCATTTGGGCTAAACGACATTGAATTTGGGCGAAATATCTTTTTCAAATTATAGCCCAAAAGAAAAACTGTCATTACAGGGAATCTGTACAATGCGAAGCCGGTTTTCTGTATACCATGGAGGAAAAAATCCTATCCTATCCTGCATACAAACTTTTTGTTACGACCTTCGGCGTTTTGACCTAACGCCTTTTTATACGTTATGCTGTACCTAAGAGCGCGTGGTATTTACAGCCTTGGCACAGTAAGACCAAATCGGTATTCCCAATTGCAAACTTCCAATGGACAAGGATGATGAACTCAGAAAAGAGCCACGTGACTTTCTACGGAATTTATTGGAAGTGCTTATGGGGTAGAGATGTCAACAGTTATGTGGAAGGACACAAAAAATGTAAGACTATGTTGCACCTATGTTGGCATAATGCATTTCCAACGAAGCAATTTAGTCAACCAGCCGTCTAAAATTAGACGCTATAACCATATCGACTGTCCACAGATCACAGATTAATAGTATCATATTTGGGTCGCAATGGTCTCAAAATTGAAACCCAGGACATGACAACCAGATTATTTTATCATTTGATTGATATAAATATGGAAACACCATGTCAATGTATGAATTTCGCTTGAACCTCTGCGTTCCATCAAGAGACGATCGGTTGGTCGTTCATCATTTGTTGAAAATCCATCTTGTAGCTCTATTGTTGGGAGAAAAGTCATTCATCCGGTAGATAGTGTAAGATTCGACAAAAGCAATCATTATCCTCAAGAGGGTTAAAAAAAATCTTGTAAACTTTGTAAAAAAAAAAAAACAGATACACATATTTTGTACCAAATACAACGTCCACCTATGTTTTTCAAAGACAAAAAACTGTTTTATACGATACCATATGGATACATAATGTACGAGTATTTTATTTGAAAATGTATATTATGTAATTCAAAAAATTTAAAATAAAACGAATATTCTTTTATTTAATCCTCATATTTGATTTATTTTTGAAAATATTTTTTTTTCCGTTTAGCTACTAAGACCGTCTACAGACGGTCTTCCTTGTTTTTGTCCTGGAACTCTCCAGGAGTATTTTTTTTCTGAATTGGAACTGAAATTCGTAATTTGCAGCAGAAATACATGCTAGAACAAAAATTTATTTCTGCATTTTAAACGTATTTCAATTTCAGGTATTTAAGGGCTAAGTCTCTCTTGATTAGAAAAAGGTAAGAATGCTTTTTATTCCCAAAAACGGTAAAATAAGTCATGAGAGCACAAAAGACTTCCGCTCAATAAGCCTGTCATCCTTCTTGTTGAAGATACTATAAAGGCTCTTCGATACTCACATAAGGCAAAAGTTGGAGAGTTCCCCACTACTCTCGTGAGGCCAACATACCTACTGTTCTACATGAGGTAGTAAAGACTATTGAGCGATCTCTGGAATTCAAACAATACACGTTGAAAGCGTGATAAGATACTGCATATCTTGGTAGCAGCGAAAAATCGAAGCAAGTTGAACGAGGTATACTTTACGATGGATTGATCTCTCTTCTACTTTGGCTGATTGTTGTTAACTCTGTTCTTGTCAAATTGGAAGATAGGGGAATTAAGGGGTCACTTATACTGTTAGTATCTTTCATGTTCTTGGAAGTGATTAGTAACATCATGAATAACGCTTTGGATTTGCTTAGCAATTGGAAAACACCTTAGAAGTAAACCTACGCAAAACAGAGCTGGTTATATTTACCGCAAATACCAAGATACCCAACTTTAGACTACCACGGCTTCCTGGCTGTCGGACAATGCGAAATATATAGGTATTATACGGGACTCAAAACTTTCATGGAAAATGTATGTATACCATAGGGTGAAGAAAGCAACGGCCTCCCAGACAAATCTAGTGTATTACAGGCTGAGATACATACTAACAATTAAGGAAGTGTGTAGAATTTTTATGTGTGTGTTATTATTGTCGACAGCCAGGCGGAACTCGAATTACTTAAATTTTATACTACATCTATTTTATAGATTTTTTATGATATTTTACAATTTTTTTCTTTTTCTTCAGTGTACTGTGTTATCGATTTGTTTAATAATACAAAATATATCTTTCCTAATTCAGCAGCTCGTCACTATGCAACGGTATGGCAACCTTACTAAAAGTTTGTAGAGTTGCCATACTTCTAAAATTTATAATGTACAATAACTACTTTAAATGCTCATAACTTGACAATACTTGATACAATAACTTGACATAACTTTGTCAGTTGTTCTTCAATTGTTCCAATTGTATTCTAATACAAAATTATTCTATACAGACTAATAGATGTAAAAAATGTACAAGCGTTTTTAGAAGTCTGGTAACTCCTTGCATTAACAGATCAGAATGAAATTTGTAAGCCATTTTGTTTTTCGTGCAGTGGGAGAATCATATTTTTCTTCTGATTAGCAAATAACACATAAAATTTCAAGTAAATTTATAGATTCTTTTAAATTTAAATTATATTAAATAAATCTACATAAAATGGGACGCAAAAAGAAGAAGGCTTCGAAACCCTGGTGCTGGTATCCTTTTCAATAAAATATAAATAACTATGGGAAAAATAAAATGTGAAAAGTTAACAAACAGCAAGGCGTTGTAAAGTGTTGTGTATACTTGTATTTATATAACCTAAACTAAAAATACAACACTCGGGGGGTGCTATTGTTTACGTGTGTGTATGCTGTTCATAATAAATTTTGCGGGAAAATTAATTATAATTTTGGCTTTCAGCGTGTCTTTCTTTTGGTTTTCCTTAATTTATTTCTGTTAATCAGGTATTGCAATCGTGAATTCGATGATGAGAAAATCTTGGTACAACATCAAAAGGCTAAACATTTCAAATGTCATATATGTCACAAGAAACTCTACACTGGTCCCGGCTTATCTATACATTGCATGCAGGTGCACAAGGAGACCGTAGACAAAGTGCCAAATTCTTTGCCAAATCGTTCCAATATTGAAATTGAAATATTTGGTATGGACGGTATACCCGTAGATGACTTGCGAGAGCATGAAAGACAAAAGAATGGTGGCAAATCAGATTCAGACGACGATGAACCCCAGACGAAGAAAAAAGTTGAAAGTAAGTTATAGTTTAAAAAATGTGTGGTACATATGTATGTAGGTATGTAATTTTTTTTTTAAAATTTGGTTCTGATTATACCCTTAATCTAAGAATAGTGTAAATACAAAATAGTGCATTGACTAAATTTGGAACGACATTAATAGTCTGATTTTGTTCGGGTTTTATGGTTCCTGTGTATTTTTGTATATAGGTATTTAGTACTTTCTATTATTTAAGTGACAATTGACAAAAATACAAATTAATGAATAGCAACAGCAACACATAGATTAGAATATATTAACCCAGCGTTGACCTAAAATCGATGCGTTGTAAAAAATACTTGTATAAAAAATCAGTTTTATAGTTTCTACATTTGTACAATTTTAAGGTCAATATGAACAAACCGGGATGGTTTCAAGTTAAGTAAAGAAGAGAAGAGTATAGAAATTACACTTCATTCGGAGATCATAGGTCCATTGTGGATCCCTTCATGAAGAATAAACTAGAGGAAAGAAAAATAGGATAATAATTAGATGGACTAGGTCACAAAAAACAATAAACAGGACAAAAATGAAAAGAAGTACTCTTCCAACTACTAACCCCCATAATGAAATCTAAAATTTGCTTAAACATTCCCATCCCTAATTATATATTATCGACCCAACCACCAAGGTAGGTAGGTAGGTAGGTAGGTAGGTAGGTGACTGACAATAGTCTTCACAATTCAAAACTCATCCTTCCAGCACATCCTACACTAAATAGTCTGCAATATCGTTCTTTTATCTACTTCTCCTAGCCCTAACTGCGCAGTGTCTTTAACAGTACTCTTATTAGTATAAAGTCTGGATTTAGTCCACAATCTTGAATACTATTGAATCTTAAGATAATCATTAATATTCAAAAATCAGATTATTTCTGCTAAATTTCGAAATTTTTCAGGATTGGGTCAACACGTTACACCACCATAGTGGTGAGGGTATGTTGAATTTGTGCTGATGTTTGTATCGCACATAAATATTAGTCTAACATCCACCTACAAGTATCTATTTACAATTACTTCCTGAATCGTTTTAACGATGTTCGTCCTTCTGGCTGGCTGTCCATGTAAAGTTTGTGCTTATGAATATATTTCCATAAAATTTGGGACACGATATTTTTGTTTAGCCCAAAGACGGTTGGGATTAAAATTTGGTTGAAATCGGTCCATTATTTCACGTAGTCCTCATAAAAATGTCCACCCGAAATAGGCGTATATCAGTCATTAATGTATGATTTATGCACGTAACCACCCTAATTCTATGATGATCGGTCCATAATTAGTCATAGCTCCCATATATGGTCCACTTTCGAAAATCACTTTAACGAGATGAAATTTAACACGCAAAATATTTATATGCACAGAAGTCACGAAACAAAATGTTTTTAAGATCGGTCCATAATAGATCATAGCTCAGATATAGCCCATTTCTGAAAAGCTGTTTTTACACATATACTGTGTGCACACAATACTGTGTACATATATACATATATGTACATATATATATGTACAAGGTGGCGCAAAAGTAATCCTCCTATCAGAAAATGCTATAAATTTTGCGATTGGCCTCTAATGTCAGTTCTGTTTTGACATTTGTGTATTAAACACATGCGAAATACACGTTAAAAAACAATATTACGCTACACTGCTCCAGAACGCGGAATATTGCTGACTATTTATTTGACCAATAATCGGTCGGTGACTTTTTCAAAAATAATCATGAGTGATGAGGACCATTTCCATCTTAGCAGGTACGTAAATAAGCAAAATTTACGCTTCTGGGGCACTGAAAATCCGCGTGTAATCCACGAAGAGTCATTACACCTGCTCAAAGTCACTGTATGGTGTGCTGTTTTCCCTGGAGGAGTCATCAGACTATTTTTCTTCGAAGACGTCGTGGGCCAAACGGTTACTGTGAATGGTGAGCGTTACAGAGCAATGATCAACGAGTTCTTTTTGCCGCAACTTGATGAATTAGGATTGGAAAACATGTGGTTCCAACAGGACGGTGCAACGGCACACACTGCATGTGCCACAACCGATATGCTGAAGGATGCATTTCCCGCGCGCCTAATCTCCCGTTTTGGCGATTTGCAAATCGCCTGATTTGACCGCACCAGACTTCTTTTTGTGGGGCTTTTTGAAGTCGCGGATTTATGTTAACAAGCCTCAGACTCTTGCAGCTCTTAAAGACAATATCCGTCAAGAATGTGAGGACCTATCGCCGGAAGTTTTGGCCAAAGTGATGCAAAATGCAATAAAATGGGCTCAAATGACAATCAACTGTGGCGGCGGCCATTTACATGACATCATATTCTGAACTTGATGTAAAAAAAATTAAAAGACCAAATAAAAATAATCCACAAGAAGAATCAAAGTTTTTAATTTTTTTTTAATTACAGCCAAAAAACATCGGAAGTTTACTTTTGCGCCACCTTGTATATATATATTAAATATAATTAACAAACACAAACTGCGAAGCTTCGAACCCGCAACCCTCTGAAAGATAGTTCGGCACACCCATATTTATAAATTTACCACCACTATATGGGTGTTTCCACAGAAAATGACCCCTTACAGCTCATAAATAAAATTATTATTTTTAATTTATTTTTTCACTAATATTACACAAAATAAATGTATCTGTCATTTTCCGAAGGATTACATTTTTCTTTATACTAACAAAAAAATGTGCTTTTTGTTACCCATAATAAAGGAATTCAGACACAAAAAACGTTTAACTTTTTTTTGTTATTAATTTCCTTTGGTTTGAAAATAAACCCATTCCTTAAAGAAAACATTTCAAAGAATTTAATAAGATTTTTTACTTGACACATCCTGTGCAAAATTTTACAATACATGATGTTTGTTTCCCAAATTTGAAAACAGCACATTTATAAAGTATCGACCTTTACCTTTTTAATGGTCAAAAAAAGTATTGAAATTACATTTTTTATGAATTCCTTTGATTGCTACCGATCCTTGAACTTTTGTAGGTCCAAAACTAAGCAATCCCCGTGGCATATTTGCTTAGGTTGCAATTTTATATAAAAAATCTCCGAAAATCGGTAACGACCGTTACTTTGGAAACACCCATATAAAAAATTTCGCGTAATACATGAAACCCTTTTTGTGCAGTATATGAAAGTGGAACAGAATTGGTGAAGTTATCGGTCAAATATTTTTCTTGGATTCCTAATCAGCCCAATCATGAATAAAAATTCCGCGGGAGTTTTTTCCCTTTTTATTTTTTTAACATTGAATTTGAATAGGAAAAATGGGAAAAGGGAAAAAACTCCCACGGAATTTTTATTCATAATTGGGCTGAATATGTATTTCATCGCATTGCATGAGTATTGTGTCAGAAGTGACGAAAGCGATTTTGAACCAGTTTACCACAAGAAAGTTCGCGTCCGACTATGAAGTATAATGATGGCAAGTTTTGCATGCGTAAAATAAGTTCATATGTAAATAAAATATTTAAATAGAGTCGCAAGGCAGGGCTGGATTGATTAACAACTCGCGCAACATTGTCATTATTTCTTAAGGGCAATCAAGCTTGTTTTTTTTTTTATTTGTCTTCGAAAATTTTGAGTCTCGCTCTAGCGCGTGTGTGATGTTCAGCTTCGTATAAATGGTTCCTGTTCTACGTCGTTCACCGGACCGCGTGTCTTTTAATATGTATAAACCCTGGTGGAGACCATTTAAAATCAAATCAGAATCTGATGGAGGACCATTTATAACTCTACGAACGTGGGATAACCAGGCAATTTGTCAGATTAATTCTCCGCCATATATTCGCAATTGCGTTTTATAAGTTAGAATAATCAGATTTTGAGTTCTTTTCTACGTGATACTATTCACCGCATAAAAAATGATTTTTAATTGTTTGCGAAAACTTTACGAGTAGCTAGTGAAGTTTTTGGACGTTTTTTGTATGCGATTATTTTTGTGCACTGCTGTCCATCGCACACAAAAAATGTATATATATATAATTTGCATATATGTATGTATATGTACATACATAGTATGTATTACATACATACATATAATTTTATAACTTAATTTTGACAAAAAAAAATGTTACTCGATTTCCTATTACTAATTAATGAATAATGTTAATTCTTTTTTTTTTTGGCATATTACACGGCGTACTAGTTTATTGACATATTAAAAATGGTAAATTTTATTTATTTTTTATATTTTTTATTATAGTACCATTAACGGCTCCTCCACCTCCAATGATGATGCCGCCTAATATGATCCCTCCGCATATGATGGGTCAATATGCTCAATACGGCATGATGCCCCATATGGCAATGCCGCCATTTATGGGACCTGGTGGTATACACATGATGCCTCCGCATATGATGCCACCACGACCACTCTTTCCCGCAGCCATGGCAACTACCTCGGCGGCTGCAGCAGCGGCTGCACATGTGGCAGCTTCACACGCTGCTGCCGCTCAGCAGAAACCAACGTTCCCTGCTTACAGGTAAATATTCTTTACATATACTTTTCACTTTGTTTCTGAATTACTAAAACACTCGATGAATTTTCAGCAATGCTACCATAAGTGCACCACCCACTACTAATAATCCAAATGCTGCAGCTCCTTCGTCAACAACATCATCCGCGGCAGCCACATCAACTACAACGTCAGATGCCACCAATAGCACCAATAAAAGTCAAGTGGTAACGAATACCAGTGGCGTTACATCGAAAATTATGCATCCTCCAGAAGATTTGAGTTTGGAAGAGTTAAAAGCCCGCAAAATGCAACATAGATTAAGTGCCAGTGGTGGTGGCGCCTTTGTATCGAAGTCATCCTCTACCTCAACGCCTAATACAAGCAGTCATGGTCAGAGTATTTACTCATCAGCCGCTACTACAGCATCAACGTCTACCACGACGTCATCTCATGCCGCATCAGCTGCTGCCACCGCAGCGGCCATATCGAAGGCACAGGAAGTGAGTTCTTATTATAGATATAAAAACTATAGTCAATAGAAAAACAAAACAAACTAAGAATTAGAAACAAACTGTAAAGATTTAACAACAAAAAGAGTAAATACAATTCTTCAAAAATATATAACATTCGCATCGGCAAAAATGCTCAAAATGAATGGCAAATGGAATACATAAGACGGTGTGGGAAATGTACTTTAAAGTTTGGGTTTTCAACTAGATCTTCATAGAAAAATATTAAATTAGCATACAAAGTAGTAAAAACAAATTAAAAAAGATAATTAATTATTAATGACAATTAAACATTTTTGAATTTACTTTATTGGCAAATTAGTTTAAACCCCTGACCCACGATGTCGAACGATAACATTCGCTTAGATAAGACTTAAGACACAAACTTGATTGTAGAATAAACAAACTTGATTGAGTAAACAATTTATACGATAAAAAGTTTGTGTCTTAAGTCTTATCTAAGCGAACGTTATCGTTCGACATCGTGGGCCAGGCGGTAAATTTTAGTTGCATTTTCTGCTTATATTAATAATTGTCTACCATTTCGGAAACAAGTGAAATTTTATTTAAAACTGTCCAGTTCAGAATAGGCAAGTTTTCTTTCTGCAATTTTAGTTTTTCTATTTTGAACTTACCTTTCCGTCTACACAGAAAATTGTATTTCACAAATTTTGTTTAAATAGTGGGCGATAATTGTGTCATTACTTAAAAACAAATGCTAGTAAACAACTTTTCTTTTGAACATTATTTTCCTAATGAAGTTCACAATTAATTTACAAACCACAGAAAATATATCGTTTTAGCTGTGTAAAAAATGATTTCAATAAACGTTTATACCCAATAACATTTGAACATGTAACAATTTCTTGGTTAAAAATTTACACTCTTAAGGGATGAAAACAAATAATTCTTATAAACGTGAAACCACTATTTTTTTTACATTAGCACACTGTTTTAAATTTACAATTTGGTACAATTTAATTTAATTTGGTACATGTTGGGGTAAAAAATTGCTTTAAAAATAAAGAATAAGAAAAATTAAATTTCGAATTTTATTTTAAGACAAAAAATATATAAACTTGAGCATCAAACATACAATAAAATAGTATTTACGATTGTTATCAACGAAATGGTCGGGAACTGTTCTATACGTTTCTTAGAATGCCATCATGCATTTATTCCAATATATGTTTATTCAGAATAGTATTTTCTTGTTTCTTAAAAAATCTTCTTGAAAATTCTCCATAATAAAGACATGTCAAGGTTCAAAGTGGCCTTTAAATTAGCAACATGGAATTGCTTTTATGAATAGACATTAATACATGATAAGTTTTATTTAATTTTATAATTCTTAACATAATAATTTTTAACTTCATTTCCAAATTGTTGCAAGTTTTGAAAAGTTTTTGCCGGCATTTAAAAAATAAATAAACAAAAAATTACCATCCTCATTTTCATAATAATATTTTTTTAATATTAAATTTAATAGATTTTTTATATATAAAAATAACAACAACAAAAACTACATAGCATAACAAAACTTAAAAAAACAAAAAATATGTGTGTGTATTTTTTATATTTTACGAAAAAGGCAAAATTAAATTTTTATTGTGAAAATAAAAACTTTGAATTTTAATTAAAAATGAAAAGAAAGTAACAACAATAAACTTAAACTCATAATGAAAAAACTAAAACGAATTTATGTTTCTTTTTCGTAATTTAAGATTTTAAAATAGAACCATTTGTGAAATGACCGCCCTGGTAAAGATTTTAAAATTTAGAATAAAATAAAAAATACCCACCATAGTTCCGAGACGTTTAAAAACATTATATTTCTAGTCTTTTTGATTTCAATTAATTAAACAAGTCTTTACCATTGTTAGAAACGAATAGAAAATCAACAACTACAACAATAAATTTGTAATAATTTCTGTACTTTTTTCTTTTCTCTTTTCCTGTTTTTTTTCCATTTCACCATTCACTTTCAAAATTTTCCTCACACCTTTACATATTGTGTGGGATGTGTGTGTTTGCTAAAATATAAAACAAATCCAATAAAAGGCTGCTACTATGGTTGCCGTGGCTCAGGCGCAAGCCCAAGTTCACGCCCAAGCGCAAGCTCAAGCCCAGGCACAGGCCCAAGCGCAAGCACAAGCACAGGCTCAAGTTCAAGCACAAGTACAAGCTGCCCAGGTTCAGGCACAAGTTGCTCATGCCCAAGCTCAAGTTGTTCAAGCGGTTGCCGCTCAACAACAGCAACAACAGAAACAACTACAAGATCTCAATCGTGCTGTCATGATACAACGCATGCAGGCCCAGGCAGCTGTCGATGCTGCTGTTGCTGCCCACGTTGTTCGTCCCGGTGGCCCAACTGCAGCAGCAGTTGGTATGGTAAGTTTGGATTTCATTTTCATTAGTATACTGAAAATTTTCCAAAGAAAATAACAAAGATACATATATGTAGATGTATAAACTTTTTGCCCTGCTGGATAATTGACAATTCTTAGTACACAATATATAACTATAACACTTTGTTTGCAACTCAATTCAATAGAGATTCAGAAATTAATTTATACAAATTAGGCAAATCAAAGAATTATCGGTTAGATCAGCAATAATTGTTTGAGCAGTTCTTAAGCTAGCAGTCAGGAATCCAGGGCGATTGAAATGTTTATTCACAAAATTATTGGAATTTCACAATGAGTGTTTGTAAAATAATTGTTAATTGAACTTTTGCATCTATCACCTTTAAAGAGTTATCCTAAATGTCGAATCTAAAAATATTAATGAAACATTAGGAAAAACACTATTGTTTGGTTTCTTAAAATTATACGCTTTTTATCTAGATTAAAAATGTTCAATTCAATAAGAAATCATATTCTATTTTAAATTAACAAGTAGATTGAAATTTTTAACTGTCAAAAGCTGTAAATCAGTAGCAGTTAATGCATTAATTAAACTATACAGGATTTATACCTAATAGAGTATGATAAAAAAAAAAAAAAAACAAAAATTTTACCGTAAATATAGCTGAGTCATGGCCCAAATGGTCTTTTTAGTGCCTCATTAGATCTAATATAAGCGAACTCGATTACTTGTTTATGTACAATAAAGTTAAATTTACCTTGGTTTTAAAGATAAAATGCCCAGATAAATTGCTATATTGGCACAATAGATTTCCAAGTATAGATGACAAACTAGACAGGTAGCTGAGTGCCAAAAACTCAAGACAGTTGTCAAAAACCTGGTTCATGAGAACATACTGTCATGTATGCATTTGGTTATTGTATCCATGTGTGAAAGAGAAATTTTGTTTTGTTTTAAATTTATCTGTTCTTCCCTTGTAAAGAATAAACAAATTTGAGGTTATGAGTTTAAAAAGAAAAGTTTTTTTTTTTACAAATTCTGCTTTATTGATACCAATTTAAAATCGGCAGATGTCACCTATTTTCGAAAAATGTTTAACCACAACTGGTCGTGTGATGTACAAATTATGTTCGTATTCGTACAACCTCATAATAAAAATATTATTGTGGCCCATTACAAAAATATTTCGAAAAATTTTTTTGATCAAATTTATATTTATATCGAGATTTTCATTCTCAAGATGATCTGAAATTCCTAGAAAATTTAGTCCCACTAGACACACAATGCAATGTTTTCATTATTTAGTGAAAGAAGCTTGTCTCTCAACTAGTAAATTTTATTAAGTTCTTTCCACTTTCGGTTTGTGTACATGTACATAAATAGTCGCTCAAGTTCATAATAAAGAGTGATTTTTTAAGAGCTTCCGTATTTGATAAAAAAACACATATAATTTAGAGAAATGTATGAAATCTTTATTTGAGTCGTTAGAATGATTATATGATTCAATGTTTAAAAATGAGTTCATGTAAGTATTGACCGCGGCTACGCCTCAAATGGTTCATACGCTGGGTCAAATTTTGGCATACTCTCTCCAACATATCGGCCGGTATCTCACGAATAAATTCTTAAATATTAACTTCCAGTGCGTCAACCGTTGCGGGCTTGTCCCTATAAATAAGAGCTTTAACATAGTCTAAAGGCGCACGATCTAGGCGGCCAATTGACCGGCCACAAACGTGAAATTCACTGTTTACCGAACTCGGCTCTCAACAGGGCCACTCAATAACACTCAACAATTTTTTAATCATCGCATGGTAGCGCTCGCTATTCACAGTAACTTTCCTGACTTCGTCGTCTTTGAAAAAGTACGGTCCAATGATGCCACCGGCTTAAAATCCACACCACAAAGTTCTTGCAATGCTTCTGATCTTCACACCAAATACGTAAATTTTGCTTAGTTACGTATCCATTCAATTAGAAATGAGCTTCGTCGATCGGGCATGAATTTTGATAATAGAAATCAATAATCTTCGAGCGTTTTTCGTTTGTAAATCGATTCATTATTAAATTATAGACCAAACTGAAGAAAAGGGAAAAAACAACTATGAATAGAAATTAATAAACAAATGATAATTACTAAAATTTATCAAGAAATAAAAATTAACAGTTCGATTATGAAATTAATAATTATTCTATAAAAATAGCTAGGGCACAAGCCATAATACGAAAAAACTGAAGAAAAGGGAAAAAAAACAACTATGAATAGAAATTAATAAACAAATGATAATTACAGCAAAAACTTCGAACTACCAGAACTAACACTGGTTAAAGAATTGATGTTTGTCTGTTGGCTGACCGGCACCGCAGTGGTGTAGGTGGTAGAACGCAAAGAATTCTGATGAGAGAAAGTGGGATTTCTCGAAACATATGTAAATTCAACAACCCAGGTTCGAATCCTAGTCAAGAAAAATTATCAAAAATTTTTAATAATAAATTTTTCAAGTTGTAATTCCTAGGTAGGTAGGTAGGTAGGTAATAAGGCTGGTGTGAGTCACCTCACACCTTCACCCAGAGACCAATATGGCCCATTGCGATGCCTTGATAGAGGAAGTAATAGAAATAGGAAGTGAAGAAAAGAAGAGGAGGAGGAATATTAGATTTTAGATTTTTGGAATAGAGAGAAGAGAAGAAGAAGAAGAAGAAGAGGAAGACCTGACCAAAACCTACTCAGACGTATGTCCTCCATTTATGAGACCCGCACTCCGTATATTGGTACGTAACCAGGCCATTCCCATTACGAATCCTATCAGACTCTCAAGCCCACAGCTCGAGACATCCCCTAATTCGCTCAAGAATCTATTACCCAGCCATCTCATTCTACTGCCCTGTAACCTGGGACAGTGGCACAGAATGTGCTCAACTGTCTCCAGTTCTTCCGGGTCCTCGCATAGCCTGCACATATCCGACAATTCGGATCCCATTCTCACCGCCATCCTGCCTATCATGCAGTGGCCCGTGATAATGCCAATCATGGTCCTAACGCAGATCCTACTTCTGCCCAACCGCCAGACTCAGACCTCCTAAGCACCGGCCATAACGTCCGTGAGACTTGGCAGTCTGTTCGGTTCCCCCAGGCTTGATTGGTTGCGTTTACAATCCATTCCTTAATCCTTCCGTAATAGAAGCCTATTGGAGGCCCGACTACCTCCATACGGTCATCCATCTCTGTGCTTGAGCCCAATCTTGCCAACTCATCGGCCACCTCATTACCGGCGATGCCAGAGTGACCCGGTACCCAGCACAGCCTGACCGTATAACACCCTAAGGCTGCCTCTAGAGCCCTCCTACAACTGTCGACTAGCTTGGAGTTCACATAACAGCCCCTTATGGCCAAAAGGGCCGCCTGGCTGTCCACATATATCGTGACCTCCGAGCCTCTGTCGATGTTGTCCCTCATCAGTTCCACGGCCCTCAAGATCCCTAGAACTTCCGCCTGAAAGACACTACAGTCGTCAGACAGCCTATATGACATTCTGATGTCCAGATCCTCAATATAGACCCCTGCGCCCGTGCCGTTCATCTTTGAGCCGTCCGTGAAAATGGCAAATCCGTCATACAATTTGCCCCTTCCAGACCAGCTCTCCCTAGACGGCAATGTCACCTCCGGCAACCGCCTAAAGTCTACCAAGGTGCTCACATAATCCGTAGAGCCAGGCGATCCCAGGCAATTTCCACCTGCCTCAATCTCACACAGGATTCGCGAGTGACCCTGCATGTGACCCTTTAGCAGTCCCAGCTCCCTCAGTCTAAGAATACTTCTGGCTGCCATTCCCATCGCATACTGCTCTATAGGCAATAAATGAAGAATGACATCCAGAGCCGCTTGAGGAGTGCTTCTCATGGCCCCCGTTATGCCGATTGAAGCACACCTCTGAACTTTAGACAGAAGGCTTCTTCGATTAGCCAATCTCAATGTCTCCCACCAAACACAGCATCCATATGTAAGAATGGGCCTGACCACCGAAGTGTAAAGCCATCCCACCACTGACGGCCGAAGTCCCCAACTCTTACCTATCGATGATCTACAAGTATAGTAGGCATTGAGACCCCTTTTGAGCCTCTCCTGAGTATTTCTTTTCCAAGACAGTTTTCTGTCCAGAAAAACTCCCAGATACTTAGCACTATCCGATAGCCTAAGCTCTACTCCTCCCAGTACCGGCAGCCTGAAACTTTCCACCCTGTACTTCCTAGTAAACAGAACTAACTCTGTCTTCTCCGGATTGACTCCCAAGCCCTTTTCACTAGCCCAGGTTGACAGTTCGCCCAGTGCCCCTTGCATGACTTCACTAATTGTCGGCAGAAACTTGCCCGATACCAAAATAACTACATCATCCGCGTAGGCCACGACCTTCTGACCCATTCTGTCAAAAAGTCTCAGAACGACATTGACAGCCAAGAGCCATAGTAAGGGAGAGAGAACACCCCCCTGCGGGGTTCCTCTGGTCACCAGTTTCCTCAGGCGTCCGTTTCCCCAGTCCGAGTGAATGACTCTACTGCTAAGCATCAGAGTTATCCATTCGACCAGGAAGGACGGAACCATTAGGTCACATAGTGCCTGCCTAACAGCCTCTACTCTCAAATTGTTAAAGGCACCCTCTATGTCAAGGAATGCCGCCAAGGTGTATTCCTTGTTTCGCAGTCCCTTCTCTATAAAACCCACCACATCATTCAGCGCACTCTCCACAGATCTACCCTTAAGGTAGGCATGCTGAGCGCAACTGATTATGCCGGCGTCTATCCTCGTCCTCAGATATAGATCGATCAGTCTTTCCAGTGTCTTCAAAAGAAAAGACGACAAGCTAATCGGTCTAAAATCCTTAGGTTTAGAGTGACCGGTTCTCCCTGCTTTGGGTATAAACACGACCCTAACCTCTCTCCATCCTTTAGGGATGTATCCGTTCAATATACATACCCTAAAAAGTTCCACCAACAGTAGGAGAGATGATCTCCCGATATTCTGTAGCATCGCCGGAAAGATACCATCTGGTCCTGCCGATTTGTAAGACCCAAAAGTATTGACCGCCCATGTTACCTTATCCAAGGTGATCATGTCTCCCACTGGCTCCATTGCCTCGTCGCCTGAGCGCGGCCCTGAGAAGGAGTCGGCATTCTCAACCCGTTCCCCCGCCCCAGGATCCACACACCCCGGAAAGTGAGTCTCCATAAGAAGGCATAAGGTCTCAGAGCTAGATTCTGTCCAAGAGTCGTCTGGTCTCTGAATAAATCCTGGGACTGCTGGGTCCTTGGATAAGATTCTTCTGAACCTGGACATCTCATTTACAGATTCAACTGACTCGCTAAACCTGATCCACGAGTCCCTTTTAGCTCTCCTAATGTCTTTCTTGTACTTATTGTAACTCAACCTAAAGTTACTCCAATCTTCTTCCCTACGCGTATATTTCGCCCTGTTGAACAACCCCCTCACAGTGGATCTCTGAGTCCTCAACTCCTCCGTCCACCATCGTGGTTGTTCGCGTCTGCCCGGGAAGTTCAGCGGACAGGATCTTTCATAACTACTGATTAGTGCCTCCGTAAAGGTACCTACCAGTCGTTCCACTCCGGTCGGAGTCGACCTCCACTCGTGTGTAACCCTAAGGTTATCTACCACTAATTCCGAAAAAGAATCCCAATTCGTCCTTCTCGGATTCCTATACGGACTCCTTTTCGATCTTTCAAACACTAGGCTGAAGGATAGACGACTATGGTCAGAGAAGGAAAATTCCAGAGCCACCCTCCAATCCTTCACTAATTCCCTACAGTTCGTCAACGTAATATCTATTACTGCCTCCCTATCCCTATTCCTGAATGTTGGCGTATTCCCCATATTACAGATATAGAGATTGTTAGCAATAATAAAATCAAACAAAGACTCACCTCCTTTGTTGATGTCAGTACTTCCCCACTGGGTATGGTGTGCGTTTGCGTCACACCCCAGTACCAGCTTCGAGCCTGTTCTGCCCGAATGCTTCACCAACTCCTTTACCTTTCCACCAGGAGGATCGGTAGCCTCGTATGGCAAGTATACCGATGCTAGAGCCAGAACCGTTCTGTCCTTGGCTTCTCCCGTCACGACCGTGAGGTCTCCACCACTGAAAGAATGAGATAAATTAAATTTATGTTCATTTCTTGCTAGTATACATGTTCGTACCTTCTCATCGGTTTGAGGTGCAAACAATGTATACCCCGTGGCCTTTAATCCAACTACCCTGTTTTTGTTAATCCAGGGCTCTTGGATTAAAGCCACATCCACGTTGTTGTCAATGAGATGGGTTACTAGTTCGGTTGAGGCTGCTTCACAGTGATGCAAGTTTATTTGCACCACTTTCAGCCTCTTAGGGTTTATCATTTTTAGGAAACCTAAACCTGATAGACCCCAACCCGAAAACTGCAACCCCTCCCATTGATCTCAACTTCTTGAGAGACTCCTGGTCTACTGCGAACCTGAAGTCCCTCCCTTGGTTCTCATTACAGCCCAATGAAGCTATCAACTTCCATTGTGCTGTAATGAGTCCCTCATTCTGATTGGACAGTAGTCCCAGTATGACTTCCACCGGTTTTATAGGTGGAGGTATCCACACTGTGACTACTGGCCTCAGTGGTAATTCCGACGCAAGTATAACTTCCAGACTGGCCTCCGGACAAGTGCTGCCACACCTGCCAATTGCAGCTTTTAAAAACTCAAAGGTTTTTTGAGTACCGCAACTGACAATTTTGACACCTCTTGCCCAGTCGGCCCCTCTGAACGATACCTCGTCCGTCCTTCCTTTCACGCTAAAGATTTCGTCGAGAAGTTTGTTCTCTAGCACCTGCCATTTCTCAACGCTGATCCTACCATCGGGATCCATACGATCAATGACAGCTGCCAGAATACCGTCCTTACCCGACGAATCCCTTAGCTTCTTTGACGTTGAGGGCTGGTCAGCTTTGGAACCAGTCCTCCTGCTGATTTCCTTACAGGAATTTACAAGAGGGCCAACACCAGTCTGACCAGTCCTCTTAGCCTCTGGGGATTTCTGGTCATCATCAGACCGAACTCTTTTAACTGCCCCTTTGTTGGGGGGCTTAGCAGAGTTTGGTCGATGATCACCCAATTTCCCTGCAGATTTTGACTGGTCTGCCCTGATAATACCTTTAGTGGCTCCCTTTTGGGAGTGACTGTTGGAGATTATCAAGACATTCCCAGTCCTAATCGCGCGGCTACTGGTGGGTAATTCGCTTACAGGCTTAGCTCCCCCAGCCGTAACTGTTTTGTCGCGGCTAAGATTGCCAGGCCTTAAGCCTTTACCCTCCTCCTGCTCACCCGTTGCCTTTTTAAAGGATTTTTCAGCAAAAACTGCTGAGGATTCATTGTCTTTTCTGACAACATTTGAATCAACAGCCGTCTTTGTTGTGTATCCCGCAGGATAGGGAATACCTAGGATAGCAACGATAGATCCGTGGATTCGTTCGAATCTCGACACGTTCTTTCGGTGCTTCCTCAGTAGATGCCTATCCCGCCCATCGTGCAGCGAGGGGTCTTTCTTAGCTATCTTTTCTAGAAAGGCTAAGGAGACTCTCACACCACTCTTGGCTTTTTCAAGACTTGTTCGACAGTCTGATGTGACCTGTTCTGTCGCATCCTGCCGAACGACGGGCTTTAATGGACTCCCCAGTCCGCTCTCCATTCCGAGTGTGACCCCCGAAACCGAAGTTCTAGCTTCCTGGTTCTGATCATGAGCTTGAATCACTGTGATTTCATGCTCATCATCAGAACTCAAAGTTAGACCAACGAGTCTTTCAGAGGCCCCAGTTCTAGACGGTGAGCCAACTGTGGATTCCATTTCTTCCACTTCTTCTGTCAGTTCTGTGAGTAACTGACCCTCTTGCAACAGAATATCCCTGTGGATACCCAGCCAATCGGAGTCTGGATTTGACCCCGAAACTGCCGAGTTGTCAGAGACATTCTCTGCAACGACTTCTAGAGTCGCATCATTTCTTTTCTTTTCGTTAATTTTTCCTTCAATTTTGGTCCCACGAGTATGCACGTATGGGAATGGACCATCCATGCAGTGACGGCGTACATGGATTAGGCAAAATTTCGTTTACAACCGACCCGTGCCCTGGCGTCGGAGGGAAGCTGTTCGCGACTAGTTTCTTTAACCACTAACTAGCCATTCAGGTCTTCGGCACTGCTATCAACCACCTTGACCTTAAAAGTGGGGTTGTAATTCCTAACTTCAGTAAAAATAATTTAATGAAAATTAAATTTAATGAACTCGAGCCTAACTAAAATTTATCAAGAAGTAAAAATTAACAGTTCGATTATGAAATTAATAATTATTCTACAAACTGAATATGTTTAACAGTAACATGTTACACGAAAACAGCTTGCCAAAAAGATAGTTGCTAAAAAAAACACCCTTTATAACCAATATGGTAGCCTACCACTTGAGTTAATAGAAGTTCAGTTTAATAATTAGCTTAAGGCTAATAATTCGGTTGCAAATTATCTGTGTTTTTGATTTAAATCAGATCTGAGCCAGCTTCTCGAATATGTAATTGCTTAATTCAATGTTCCAACGCATAAGTTTACATACAAAGCAGGTCAATAAACATTACAACCTGGAATATGTACGTATGTATACATAAATTGAGAGTTCCTTCTTGACTTTTGAAATTAAAATTGCCAGCTAAATTGCTATATTGGCAAATTATCATTTCGATATACCTCCATAAGACGAAGTTGGATGTAGTTGAGTAAATGTAGCTTCCAGTTAAGTATTATCTAAGTTTAACGAAACGTAATTGGCAAGTTAACTAAATTGGGGTTGGAACAATAAAAACATTTCGCACATTCACAGATAAATTTTACATTATTACACAAATAAGACGGAATCTAGTATTTTCTTTTTCTTATTTCTTTTAAACTTATTTGTTTATACCCTTCACCTTCTGAGAAGGGTATATATAAGTTTGTCATTCCGTTTGTAATTTCCACAATATAATTTTCCGACCCTATAAAGTATACATATTCTGGATCCCTATAGATAGCGTAGTCTATTAAGCCATGTCCGTCCATCTGTCTGTCTGTTGAAATCAATTTTCTGAATTCCCAGATGTGTTCGGGATGCAAATCTTCAATAATTCTGTCAGACATGCTTTCGAGAAGTTTGCTATTTAAAATCAGCAAAATCCGTCCATAAATAACGGAGATATAAGCAAAAATCCGAAAATTTCATCAAAAAAACTAAGTGTATTCATATTGTTACGAATAATTTTATCAACAGATGGCGTTGATCACACAAAGTGTATTAATATTGTTACGAAGAAATTCATCAACAGATGTCGTGTTTATCGACATAATTATGCAACCACAACAAAGGTGAAGGGTATATAAGATTCGGCATAGCCGAATGTAGCACTCTTACTTGTTTATTACTAAATTTTAAAACTCACAAAAACAGTTATTATAATTAAAATATCGAAATGCTAACAAAATTCTTAGTTTTAAAACCATAGGTAAAAGAAAAAAAAACGTGTAGAAGTTTAACATAAAAAAACGTTCTCGTTTTGAAAATGCAAAAAAAAACAAAAGAAATGCCAAAGCCTTGTTATTAATTTATATTCGTATGTATTTCATACAAAGTTGAAAAGGACTAAATGAAAATGGAAGCAGAGTTTTGGTGGTTAATTACGTATCACTGCTTAATAGCATATTAAGCTATGGTAGCTTAACGAGTATAAAACTAGGTCGTCATTATTTATTTAATTTTAGCAAAGTTTAGAGCATATATTTAAAATAAAATTTCAAACCTAATCCTGCAAAGAAGATTTAAAGACAATAGTGTGTTTAAGGAATCTGTTTTAATATATTTATAATTAAAATAATTCATAATTGGTATAAATTGCAGAACTAGTTTCATACTACCAGACCACATTTAACTAACAAACAGGGCCAATCAATAATACCAATTCGAATTGTATGTATATATCTATGTATGTACATTAGTTTTTGTGAACGATTCGATTCGAACCCCATAACAGTAAGAGAAACCCATACTACTACAAATAAACAAAAAGTAAGTGATTTAGTAGTGAATAATAAATAAATAATTAATTAAAAATACATACAGACAAGTATTAAATGATAAAGTTAAATATTAAATATTTTAAATAAATCCAAATGCTAAATTAGCTAACCAAAGTAAGTACAATTTTTTCAAATTATTACTATTATTGAATTGTCGTAATGGTTGCTGAGTTGGTTGATTGATTGATGGATTGAAATGTCTTAAATTTAAAATAATAATAATAATAATACATATATCTCAATGTTTTTGTAAATTGTAAATTTTTAAGCAAAACAAATTTTGTATATGGGGCAGTTTTAGTGTAATCTTATATTTTTCTTTAAATGCATTTTACAAAAATAAATAAAAACACAATACTCTCAAATTATATTTAGTTTTTTAAGGTTCTCCTGCTTATTTTTTGAGAAACACATTAAAATTAAAACAAACCTTTGTTTAGTGGCAAACAACTCACAAACTCTCTACAAGAAAGAATATGAAAACATGCGCTATGGTTACAGGTTTTGTTAAAATTATTTTTCTTTTCATTTTCAAAATTTATTAATTTAACATTTACCACATTTCATATGAATTTCTTTTGAAATTTTTATCATTACTAAATTCTATACAGATATGAACGGACGGACACAAATGCAGCTTTTAATATTCTGGATAATATTAATTCATTAATTGCATGTTAAGAATCTCAACTACCCAGTCGCTTATTAGTGGAATGCATTTAATAAATTTAATTTTTTATCTTATTGTATAGATATTGTTAATAAACATATATGTATGTTAACAATATGGTTAAATGTTAACTTTGGTTTTCAAATCTGTTGTGAGGTTTT
Organism: Bellardia bayeri; assembly: GCA_950370525.1. Taxonomy (NCBI): domain Eukaryota; kingdom Metazoa; phylum Arthropoda; class Insecta; order Diptera; family Calliphoridae; genus Bellardia; species Bellardia bayeri. The sequence goes on along the minus strand of OX493265.1, from coordinate 53,599,157 downwards.
TAAATGAATTCATTTTTTTCTCAGCTGCATTTTGATTTGTTGTACTTTTGAACTGAACAATTATTAGATATTAATTGGTTTTTGAATAGTTTTGGTTTCCTAAAAACCTTGAAACTATTGTAAGATGGTGAACTGAAAAAATTTACAAAGTCACATACGAAAAATAATAAACATTAAAAAATACATTTTTTTTAACAATTTCATTATATCTATATTCTCCAATTATTTACAAACATAATTAGAATTTCAGTTTTATTTAGTGATTTGGATGTCCAGTGATCTTCCCCAATTTTTTTTTTGGAGTATATTATAATAATTTTCTATTTCAATTAATTTACTCAGATTTTTTGCAATATTACTTTATCTTAGTTTTAGGAAAATAACATAACATTTATATTACTTATCGAATTCAAATGAAGATGCAAAAAAATATTTCGAAAAGTTTCCTCATTACTTTTGGGTGCAATTATGTTTTCTCATTCAATTATGTTTTCTCGCTAGAACTCAAAGTAGAGTTGACAAACAAAAATTAGAATTGTAGTGAATATTCTCCGAAGTGATTAAAAATAGCAAATTCTTATTTTTTCTTTCATTTCGCTGCGTTTAATTATTATGTTTTATGGAATAGAATTACGATATTAAAATCTTTAAAATATGATAGGATATCTATCCGTTGGTACTTATAGATAAATGCGAAAAAAAAATTACCCTAAAGAAATTGTCAGTTTCAATTTCGAAATAAAACAGTAATATCAATTATTCGCCATCCCAAATGATAGATTCCATTTTGAAATTTCACAATTTCAAAACTTTATATTTTTTAGTTTTTTAGATTTCATTGCCATAAAATATGGCACTTTGTTTGCCTCAAGAAGTGAAAATGTTATTATTAACTAACTAAAACCTGTTCATATCTGTATAATATTTCATTGGAACTCAGTAGTACGTACGGAAATTAATAAGAAAACTGGTTAGTACACATTTATAATTTTATTTTACCACATAAGTTACTTATTTCTTTTATATTTTGTTCAGACATCATAACAATATCATGTATTTCATAAATTTTTCACCAAAATCACAAATTTTAAAAGTAGAAATTAATGATTACAAGACAGTGAGTACAACTTATTGTAATAATAATTAAAACACTATGTGTCGCTTTCGCTAGAAAAGACGACGAATAGTAAGTACGTTTCATATTTGTTTTTCTTAATTTACATATGTATTACAAACTTTTTAATTATACCTCTACTTACTACTTAATTCTATTAAAAAAAACACATGAACATTTTAAACAAACTGCCTTTTTTAAGTATTCATTCATTGTAATGCGAAGCAATTTACTGAATTAAAAAATAATAATAATGAAAACAAAACAACTATATACACTTCACTACTATTGAACTACAAAAACAAAATAATTATTTATATAAATTATTGATTTATTATTGAATTAATATTATTATTGTTTATATAATTACAATTATAATTATTGTTCTTATTATTAATATTATAATTATTATTTATTTTGAATTTTAAGTACCGAAAACAAAACAAAAAATCCTATTAACATTTAGAAAATTACTACATAATATTATAATATATTTTTGTGTATAACTTAATTTTACTAGACCTCAAATTGTGTGGGTCCTTACTTTATTAATTTTGTTTTTGCTTTTTTACGTTTAACGACTAAGATTTGTATTAATGTCATCTTTCTTTTATATTTCTTTCGTTTCTTCGTTTTCATTTTGGTCTGTGTGTGCTCGCTCGTCGTCTGTTTCTGTCTGTGTTAATAATGGGTGTTTGGCACACTTTTGGTAAATGTAGATGCAATTACCCGGTCAAATGCAATTAGTACAACCAATGATGCGACCTGCAATGGCAATTGCAGCACATCATCCTCATCATCCTGCTTTACTTGGTGGTAATTTAATGAGAACACCAGGTGGTATTCATGGAATGCCTGCGGGTAAGTTGAAAAACATTATTTTCTTAATTACTTATGTACATATTAGGGATGCCAAACGGAACTGGGTTTTCAATGAAATCCAATCCAATGAAACCCAATTAATTTTAAAATCCCGGATTTAGGGATTTCATAAATGAATACTGTTTCATTTAAATAACTTATTTCAAAAAAGTTTCTTATTTACAGTTAGTGTCATTAATATTCGGTATTACTGCCCAGTAAAAAAAATTCGTGTGTTTTGAAGCACTTAAGAGAAAAAGCGCATAATCGAGCTTTTCAATTAAAGCGCTCTTTTGCACCAGTAAATGCTTACGAATAAAATATACAAAAAGGATGCTTTTAGTGCTGACAACGAAGAAGGTTTTAAATCGAAAAAACAAAAATTAAATTATAGCCAACAGATTTGCGTATGACAACAAAAGTCAATTACAAAACGAATATCGCGCTTCTCAGTTACTATGAATTTTTCTTAAGCAAAAACATTGAGATAGAATAAAAAAAACACTTTAGAAAAGTGCTTTATTTGCATGTTTGATTAGGTTAAAAGAAGCGCTTATTGTCAGCAGAGAGTAGTCCTCCAAACCGGGAACACCTCATACAAAAATCATGCATCCCATCAGCAGGTTTGAAGCGATTTGAGGTATGAATTCATACATAAAACCTGCTCCTTTTGGAGCACATTTTTTACTGGGTAAAGATATATATGTATATGTTCAACTGATTCATTTTAAGACACCTGCATTGCATTGTTATTGTTGTTATTATTTTTTTATAAATACAAAAGTGAATTCCCAAATGTATTTATATGTAAATGTGCCTTAAAATGGATCAGTTGAACATATATCTTTAGTAATACCGAATATTAATGACACTAATTGTATGTTAAATATAATAATGTTTAAAAACAAAATTTTAAATTGATTAAAAGTTTATAAACCATTAACAAATAAAAAACATAATCACCCTTATCGTGAATAAAAATTCCACATGAAATTTGTTCCCTTTTCACATTTTTCCTATTTATTTAAATTCAAATAAAAGGGAACAAATTTCATGTGGAATTTTCATTCACGATAGGGGTGAATAACATGTATATTGAAGTGTTAGATTGACAAAAATAATATGTATGTCATTTCGCCTTTAATGTCTATATTAATATTTAATCGATCGATAAAACTTCTTAAAAATATTAAAGTATCTATAGTAAAGAGAATCTTGATTTAATTTTGTTACCAATTTATGAAGCTGAAAAAAACATCGTTTACATTGTTTGTAAACAAAATTGTTAGCAAATTCTTGTATTCTGATTCAGTGAACGATTTGAATGCAGAATTTAATTAGTGATTGGCATCCCTAATATGCTGCTGCTAATCCCTAATATGTACATATATATTTTTTTTTGAGTTATAAACATTTTGATTACTTATTATTTGTTTTTGTAGGTCTTTTAGGTCCAATGCAAGCAATACCTATGACCGGAATGCCAGGTGGTATACCCGGTATGGGTATGATGTTACCAGGAAACCCAATGTTACAAATGATGCCACGTTTTCGGTGATCATACCCCCCAGGGCAACTGTGTATAGCGCCCGTTGCAAACGTGCCTATGTCATCTATTATCTATCGTAACTACAAAGATTAACTAAAGCACTCTCGAACAACCAAATAGAAAGAAATAAAGCACTTTCTTACCACATTCACTAACTCATCGTTTACCAGCTTTTGGCTCGAGTGTGTGCAAGTTTTCAACATCATTGCATATATGCCGACTGGAAGCAACGCAAGCAACACTAAAGCGTAGTAATATTTTAACATCAAATAGCAACACCATTGTATAGCACGCCTCAGTAATTACATTAAATAGGCTAATTGAAAGCAGACTACATCCGTTCAGTTCAGCAAAATATCGAAATTTCTATATGCCACGTATAGGAGTTTCTTCAATAATTCTTCTACAACAAGCAAGTTTTGAAAAAAATTCTTTCTTTTAATAATGCAATGATTTCGTATTGTTTATATTTTTCTTAATGTTAATTACTTTTCTACATATATTTTAACTGATACCATTTATATTTTTCATTTCATCTTTTGTTTTGGCAAGATTCTCTTAAGAAGCCAACATACATACAATGTTTTTCCTACAAACAAAAGAAAAGGCTGATTTCTTATTAGCAACTCTTTTTAAAGTTTAAAAAGAGAACACGCAAACATTAAAGCGTTAGTATTAATTATTTAAACGAAAAACAAAAAAATCAGAATGAAAAAAAAATCAAAATGAAATGGTAAATATTAATCTATAAATACTATTTAATATAAACGTTTGCAATACATAATAATATAATTACTTACATACATAAATACATACATTTACAAAAATAAGGATAAGGGTGATTAATATATGCCAAATTTATTTCTACTACATACCTAAATTTTCATTTTATTATAATCAATATTCAATATTTATGTTCAATACTTTAATTGTTTTATTAATTTTTCTTTAAGATGTAATTTTGGAAATTAATTTCACCTGGGTGTTCGTTCGTTCTCTTGCACACGACACACAGATAACACATAACATTTCCTCATCTTTATACTCTAAACTACTTTTTTAATAACATCTATATACATATATGTATGTAATCTTCTATTGTTATTAGTACATATATACAACATACATATATTGCTGAATACATAAAGAGTCATATTTAGTACTAACCCCGCTTAGTTAATTCATTTTTTAGTCTTCTGCTGTACAGTTCACACTAAAACACTGTGCTATGCAAACACATTATACCACTCCGCCTATCTTCTTCACCTTTATCATTGTGTTTAACCTTTTTTTTTTTATTACTTTCCATACTATTTGGTTCATTTCTAAAGCTTTTTGGTTTAAATCCCTATATATCTTCCGTATTTGTGTGTTTTTCTCTCTTTATTTATGCATTGTAAATTTGTTTTATGCCATATATTGTCCTTCTTTTTAAACAATAAATAAATTACATAGCTTTATGTCTAATAATTAACTTAGTTTTTGTTTGATTTTATATTTGCGAAAATTTAGTTTTAACCGAAGAAATGTGCGAATTAAAATGGAATGCCATTGCAAAATTCACTTGTATATTTGGAGTTGACAATATTTAATGGCGTTTTCTTTTCTAAAAATAGTTGTTTATTTATTTTATATTTGTTGCATATTCTAATTATTCTAATAATTTGTTTTTTCAAGCAATTAGGTCACTTTTAATATTTATATAAAAATGTTCTATATATTTATATATTTTTATATCCAATATTTCGCTATCACAATAGATAGCTTTTTCAGGGATAATAATGATAATGAAAAAGGTCGAATAAAAGAACTAAATAATTTGTTGCATATCGTTAACGGTTTTCTATCTACACAAAATTAAGCGATACTATGACGAAATTTTACTACAGAGATAATATGCCTCAGGCGTGAATGTGAGACATCATTCCAAGCTAATCAGAAATTGGTCAGATGTTAATGAGGTTATACAATTTAATGAGACAAGGTAGTCACCGGACTTAATCCCAATAAACAAACATTGCAAAAAGTTTAAAAACTGAACTGGAAAAATAATGGAACTATGTTCCATAATATCAGTGGAAACATTTCATAAATATATCGCCAGTACTCAAAGTAGAAAACCAAACCAAAAAATTAATTCTTGAAATATGTATTTTAATTTTGGTTGAAACATCAATGAGTTTGATTACTGTGTTTGTCATGGGATGTTTATAAAAACACTTCACTAAAGGCTGTTACAAGTAATTCAATTATTTGACAAAATTTTGCCAGAAAAGAAAAAGCCGTTGAATTTATTGTTTTTTTATTTATTTATTATTAAATAAAGAAAAAAATTTTGACCGGAATAATTTTACAATTTGCATTCTTTTGTTTTTCGAACATTTATTAATTAGTAAATACATCATACATTATTGTTTTGTTTTTAAATCGTTGCTATAACAAATTGTCCTCCTGCAATATTTAATTATTTTCCACTCATTAATGTTGTTGCCGTTGTTATTGTTATTGATACTAATCAAAACCAATGCCAAACAAATTCTGCCTTCACGCCTGTACATCTTGTAGTTTTTAAACTTTAAATAATTTAAACCAAACAAAATTGAATAGTTGAATTAACTTTTAATAATATTTATAATAATAATAAAAACAAAACAATAATAATAATGATAACAATTTTATTTAATATGTTACTTAATGTTTTCTTCGTTTTTTTGTTTGTTTTTTTTTTTTCTTTCTCCATCCAGTAAATAGGAAATTTTACTCACACACTCAACAGGTTCCTCTGCGAAAGCTCTGCGTTTTGAATGACTTTCTAAAATTGAATTGAATATTCTTCTCACTCAATCCTAACTAAAACCAAAACATAAAAATGAGTACATATTAATAATTATGTATGTTTTATGCAATGGCTGAGTATATTTTAAAATTTCTTTTTCTTTAATTAATACCTTTTTTAATAATTAGTTGTCGTGTATGTTTAAAATTGAATTTTAGTACAACAAAAAAGTAAATCAAAAAAGCTTAATTTTATCTATTTAAATTAGTAAAAAATAAAAAAAAGTAAAAACAACATTAATACATACAAAAAAACCTTAAACAAATGTATAATGTTATCCTTGCGTGTTCTCTTCCTACCACTAACTACCTATAGACGTTTGTGTTTGATCCATTTCATTCTTTTGTTCGGTATGTTAAAATCTAAATTAATTTATTTGTATTTTAGAATTTATTTTTCTTTTTATTTTTGTTAATTTTCCAAATTCATATTCTTTTTCAATTATTATGTGTAATTTGTTGTTTTATTTGAAACCTGTTTTGGATTTAAGTAATTCTTTATAATAATTTAGTGGTTAAATGGTAAAAAAAATGTTAAAATTCAATAATAATGCAATTATTTTAATTTAAAGTCATTGTTGAATTTTAAAACATTTTAAAATTTTATACAATGATCTAAACGTATTGAAATGTGCCGTTTTATTTCAAAATTAAACTATATGTTTGTTCTCGTTATTATTGTATCGTATTTGTTCGTGTTCGTGCACCACCCAACCACTATATTTCGTTTGGATTTTTTTCGTATGTTACGGTTAGTTTCGCTAGTGATTTTTGCCTGGAGTGTTTGTTTTTATTTTGAAATTCCGTAAGTTTTTATTTCTTATCTTATTTTGTACTCCTTAATTTGCGATTTTATTTTTATTATCATTTTCATTAAATTAAGATTAATTTCACTTTAATCGCGGCTTTCACACTCATAAACATACTGAGATAAGGTAATAATTTCATATTTCGTATTTTATATTGTACTATTTTTTTTATTAGTTATTTTGGGTGTATGTATTTATTCTTAAAAAATATAGATACATATTTTTGCTTTGAACTATAATAATTGGTTTTGGTACAAATATCTCTTGAACATCGAAATTCTAACGCAAGGTAACATTTTTTTAAATTAAATTTAATTAAATATGCTTTTTATAACATTTTCAATTTTGAGTGCTCTGTGAGTTAAATATTTTTTAGGGGGTTTTAGTTTGGCGAGTTTTAAGGACTTTTAAAACACTGTAGATACATTTCTGAATGTTGAAGAGAATACTGTATCCATTAATTTATTAATATCGTAACGAGTTTACTTAATTCACTAAAATCTTAATTCTGAATTAAATGTCTGCAATTAATTTTGAAAAACCAAACTCAACAAAACAGAATAGAATTTATTCATTGTCGAATTAATTGCGAACAAAATTCAATAAACCTTTGAAAGGTTAAATTGTTGTTAATTCAAATCTCTTTCCAATTGATTGTAAATATTTGTCCTTCATTCAATTTGCGTTTGATTATTTTCATGTACAAAATGAAATGAAACAAATATTCTAAAACCTATTTGTAAAATATTTCAATTAAAGAAAAATTTAATCGTTAATATATTTTAATAAGTTATTTTGTAATGGTTTTGAATTTAGAAAAAATTGTATGATTCAATGTAAAATTGATGCTATAAAGAATGAATTCTCAAATGACACTCAGGCCAATTGGTCAAGTTGGAAATATTTACCTAAGCTAAGGTAATCTAAGTTGATTCAAAATTCTCGCGGACTTAAAGTTTTGCTATCAAATTAAATTTCCGAAATTGTATAACAACAAGACAGAATTAAGTTTGTCATGAAATGAATTTGATTAATTTTCTTCGAATTTCTTATATAAATCTCAATTTACCATACTTGGTCCGACAATCCACACAATTTCGATTTACTTCAATAAATCCAAATGTGTTTATTTGTTTTGTTTGGATTTCATTAATTCTGCCACAAACTAAAATTGAAGTTCAATATTCTCCAATATATTTTTGCACAAATCTCACTAGATTCACTTTTTATTAAACTTTTAAATTATGGAGAATCTAATTTTGGGTTTCTGGTACCTAGCTTTCACACGTTTTTTAAATTATAACTTGCAAATATTCAATTATTTATCTACAAGAAAAAATTCTTAAATCGTTCCCAAAAAAGACAATTTATTGCCGTTTTCTTAAAAAAAATCGTTTCATGCATTCTTTTGGGTTTACCCAAAGCAGATTAAAGTGATAAATATTTATATGATTTTTTTTTGTAAAATAAACATAAATTCCTTTTGTAAGTACAATAAATAAAATATTAATAATAATAATACTCGTATGTATGTACGTGTTAAATAATAATGCTTGAATGTTATCACTACAATTTCATTTATACGTTTAATTGTTCTAAACAGGAAAAAATCCTTAATTTGATTTTGAACTAAATATTATGCCGCCCCAGCACTTTTCTCTTAAAATGTATCATAACAAACAACAACCCCCCCTTTTACCCGCTCTTGTACTATAGTTTAAACTACATAGTATCTAATCATCAATCACACTTGTATTGTATTGTTGTTCATTAGTATTAATAGAATAAATAAATAAATTAAATGTTAAAATACTCAAATATATAATTTAAAAAACAAATGAAAAAAAAGAATCCTATAGACAAATGCAAAAACCAAATATTAAAAAAAAGCATATGCAGAAATACATAATTAGTAGAAATTCTAGGTATGTAATAATTTAATTTTCTTTTTCCTATATATAATATCTGTCTTTGTGACGCTCGCTATTGTTCATCACTGTACTACATACATTATTATTATATTGCGCCTTTGTTAATTAACCAATTAATTAGTTTTCCTTTTTTATACAAATAGAAGACAACAGAAATCACCATTTTACTAACAATTACATATACTCGTATATGTATACACATACACACATAATAAACAAATTATTTAAAAGCTCTTTTGTATAAAACTATAACAAATGAATGTATTAGCTGTCGTACTTGTCAGATTTGCAGGTTTTGGTCAGAGTTTGACAAAAAAAAAAAAAAAAAAAAAAAAAACAGAAACTCAGCAAAGGTTTGTGACAAATTCTGAAAAGCTTTTGTAATTGTGTCTAAGTAACAAGGCAGTAAATTAAAATCTTCAAATTCATATAGCTTTGTAAAGTGTTTTGAGTTGTGTTTTATATTCCAGCCAGAACTAGTTGTAGTTTGATTAATATATGTAGGTATATAATCTAAACTTAGCATTAACAAATAAAATTTAGCAAGTTGTGATTGAACATCAAATTTAAATACATTATTAAATCTATGTACATGTCCACATCCAATCATAACATTTTGTAATGAATTGTCAACTTAAAACACACACAACATACTCGTACATACATATGTATGTATGAATATTAATAATTTTTTTATTTAACACTACAGTGGTTTGTTCGAAATTTAATTGGTTTAGAAGTTGATATTCTATTTGTGGCTACAACAATTAAGAGTTGTAATTCATCTTCCTAATTTCTGAAGAGATCGGTTTATATAAATTAACTGAGTTTATTGCCTCAACTACAAAACTGCAACAAATATATTGGGTGTATAACTTAAAAATGTGGTGTTTAAAAGAACATCTAGAGTTTCCTCTTACAAGATAATAATTTTATTTAACTTTAAATCATTCTGAAGTACTAATTATACGAATCTTAACCTAGTTTAGTAGGCGTGCGCACTTGTTCTTGTCTCTAATGTTTGTAAAATTCTATGCTTGCGATAACACAAATTTTACCCCACGCAGATGTGCGAAAAACAAAAAACTATTTTCTTATCTACACAATGCATACAAGCGTGGAAAAATATTGACATCCATAAATTTAGTTTTACAAAGTTAACATTAAAGAATTTACCGTATATGTTTTCAAGGCAACTTATAATAAATTATGTTTAAGCATGCGGGATACATAACAGATGGCTTATCCTTTCACCGCGGTTATTGTCTTTAGTAACTTATTTGGTATTTTGAAGGGAACATATCTGAGAACGTATATTTTTATTATTTTCTTAAAGATGTTAATTCATTTCTTTCCTAGTCTAATATAAATATTGTACTTTAACAATTAAAACCAATTTAAATCAAGTGAACATTCAATTCCCAATTAAATTTCTAATAAACCGCTGCTTAACACGGTAAATAATAAAAACACTTAACAAATTCAGTTAATTAGTTCTCGGTTTTCTGGGTAGTTGTAAAATGTAATTGATATCGTAAATATTCATATACATATAAGTATTGTATATTTCAAAGAATTGAAAACTATATATTGTACAGGTACATACATACATATTAATTGTATGCTAAACACAAAAATTTGGCACGTATTAAATTTCCATTGTCATCTCATTCTTTCACACATGTACAAATTCTCTCTCTCTTCTCTATCTCTGTCTTTCTTTCACAATCTTCATTATTTATCTTCTATAATTGTTTTGATCATTACAAAAATACTGTAAGGATATTGTTTGTTTTTGTTTTAATAAAAACATTTGGATTATATATTATTGCACTATTTTCTTTGTAAGTACATAATGTATGTACATACAAACTTACATACCAACATATATAAATATATAAATTCATACATATAAATACGTACATACATACTTACATATTACAATTATAACTATTTTAAATAACGTTATATAGATAAATAAATAAATTCAAACATACATACATTAATACATAAATAAACAACTACATATATTTTGTATTGTATTTAATTATAAAAGCGAAAAATATGTGACAAGTGATTGTCATAGGGCATTTCATTCACCTTTTTTCGTGTGAAACTTTTTGTGTAATCAATTTTTGTTTCTCCCACTTCTATTTTATTTTCTTTACTCTATTATCATTTCAGTTGTGTAAATTTATTTCATTTGGGCTTTTTATTATAGTTTTAGGAATGTATAATCAAAAAAAAAAAAAAACAATAATAAGTATAAAAGTTGAATGAATGCCTCTATGACTTTGCGTAAAATTAATGTTGGACTTGAGGCAAATTATGTTTGCGTATCATATTTTGTGCTGAAAGTACCTCAAAGTGTATTCAGACAGATTTACAAAACACTTGTTAAAAATTTGTTTTATTATTTACATATGTACATACTTTTTTAAAATTTATCCATAAACATTATTTCTAATGGAATAGCACTGTAGTATACTATTTTTTTAAATATTAATTTTGTCAACATTTATTTGTTTTCATTTGTAAAAGTGCTACGAATAAAGGTGAAGGTTTAAAATAAATACTAAATAGTAGGTATATATTATATTTTTCATTTTCTTTTTGTGATATGTGTAGCTTGATTTTGAGACAAAAATAAAAAATCTTTTGATTATTTTTTGTAACTCTTGTAGTTTCGGATTAATGGCTTGTTTATTTGTAATTTGAAATTAATGAAAGGAAATTTATTGAAATTTGAAAGAATATAATTGAATATAATGTAATGATTTTTGTGACTTTGGTCAAACACTGGGGCATATCGCAAAAAATGGTAATAAACGAATACGAAACTTCTAAACTAACTCTCACAAATATGAACCAATGTGATTCCAAATATAGCCCAGGGAGGTTATTGTGAATTTCGATTCGAAAGCAAAAGCTTTCGAAATGCAATATACAAAATACATATACAAATTGGAACGATTTTCTTTTCGAATCGAAATACACATATACTGGGGGGTTATATACTTAAAATTTATCCCCCTGTTCTATAAATAGAGTGATTTTCAAAACGATCGATTCTCAAAAACAAATTGTACTGCAAATTGCACGTTTTTGAACATTGGTGGATATGTGAATTCATTTCAAAACGAAATCGTAACTCGAATTCCATTTTCAGAACTGTGTATGATTATGACATTCTTATGAACACATTTATTTTCAATCCGATAAATCGGTAGTTTTGAAGATTTATTATTTATTACTCTGTAATTGTACATTGCTTTAATTGCTGATCTTTTCTGAAAAAAAATATGTATTGTTTTAAAATTCCTCAAATTTCCCTGCAGCCAGTTTCAGTTGGAAAATGATTTTCTAATTACATACTTTCATATATTTAAATTCCTTTCAATAATTTCATAAAATGTTCCGTTTATTTGGTTGTTTAGTTTCTTTCTTTCTGTCTGTCTATCTATCTCTCACTCTCTATTTAGTTTAATATGTCTAGCGGAAATGTATTTGAAAAGTTTTTAAAGCGAATTTTATATTCTATTTGATATTTTCTACACACACATAAATATTAAAAACAGAAAACTGTTTGAATAAGCTTTGGGCGACACTTGAGTAAATGGTTAAGCCTTATATAAAAGCCAAACTAAACATTTATGTTTCACCACATCAATACCCACTTACCCACCAACCCACCACAACCACAGTTTCACCAATTCCCAATTTGTTTTTCTATAACTCTCTGTGTGTATCTACTATATCTTTGTAACTTAATCTCGAAATCAAATCTTTCATCACACTTTTTACCCGACATTCAAAGTATGTATACCGATTTAAAAAAAAAAACTTGCTAACGTTGGCTGTAATTAAGTGCTACCATATGAAAAAGTGTCACATTAATTTTACTGATCGATAAAGTTCCTTGCCCCTCAAACTATTGGAAAATTTCTAAAGTATTTCAATATTTGAAGCAAGCGATGAGTTTCGAAACACATCACAGTTTGCTTATTCTCATTTTCATCCGTGTGAAAAATTATGAAAATTAAGTAAAACTGTTGGATTTTTCGGTCCTTGTCACATGTTTATTTAAATCAAAATAAAACTATAAACATTTTAACATTTTATTTGGTAAAAATAAAAATTCTTTTTACAGGTTTGTTTTTAAGATGCTTATTTATTTGAAAATTATTAGTTGTAATATTAAATATTGTTCAAATTGAGAAAAAAAAGGATACAGCAAAATATTGTTAAATACTGTGTAAAAGCAGCCTGGTTCTTTATTTATTACATTAAGTTTCTCTACATATTTATACAAATTTTATTATTTTGTGAAAATATTTTAATTTTGTTTGCATTTATTTTAAGCTTTATAAATAAACAATACTATTTATTATTTAGTAAATAATTTTAATTTGAAAATATAATATAATTAAAACTGTTCTGTATTTCAATTGAATTAACATAAAATGGTTGTTTTTTTTTATATATGTAATTATTTTAGTTTGAATGTTTTTAGACCAGTTTTAACAGTTTTAGGTGGTTTATTAGTTCCAGAATTTGCGCTCCAAAGATTAACAAAGAATTAAATTAATTCTATAATTCCGTTAAACTTTCTGTCAAAAACATTAGACATAATCCATTTAGCCATAGATGTGAGATATCTCAGTAGGTCATTAAAGGTGGATTCACCCATTCATTCTGAACAAAATATTTGTTCGAACAAAGTGTTTTTCATACGAAGATTGATGTCTCTCTTTTTTTGAGAGAGAGAGAGAGAGAGAAAATATTTTTTACGAATTGGTTCAATTTTATATTTTGTCTGAACAAAAATGAACTGAGTTGTCAATAGGTTACATTTATTTCTATCTGTGGTGTTTGTGAAATTAAATTATTCGTTTCATTAATTCTTTAAAATTTTTGTAAATTGTTTTTGAAAAATATACAAAATATTTTAAAATAATTTAATGACACTTAAAAACCAAATCAAAATAAATCAATGGCCGCAGTATTACCACTTGTAAAACTAATAGATTTTGTTTACATATGGCGGCTTTGATTTTCCAGAAAAATCGTTCGAAATGGGTGAATCGTGCTGCAAAAAACTCTCAATAAAAAATGTTTCTCAGAACAAAATGTTTGTGTATCTATCTTAAGTTTAGGCCAAGGTAACTAACCAGTGTAAGTTAGTATGTAGTTGGCGGGCGCCGGGCATTACCATATAATCAGTCTTATTATGAGTGTCGTTTTCTGTTTACGACAACGACTCTTTCGTAATAGATTAAAAATAAAAATAAATTTGTTTCTTTAATCTATTACGAAAAAGTCGTTGTCGTAAAAAGAAAACGACACTCATAATAAGGCTGAATGTTTTCGTCCTATTCTTAGTCCTTGCAACTGCGACAATGGTCATTGAAGTAGAGTTCGAATCGACTTTCAGCAACCTTTATATGTCCCTCCACTTACGGTTTAGAAGTTGTATTAAAATTCTACATGTTAAGCTTTTCGGCTATCGCCTACTTTCAGCTTTTTAAAAACATTTTCTGTTGATATTTCAATAGTTTTAAAGTCTTATACTAACTAACTCGTCCCTCTGTTCATTTTAGTAGGTTCTGTGGGCAGGGACCTAAACTAAAGTTATGTTAGATAGACGACTCAACCTCAGCTATTTCTTAAATCGACTAACTAATGGAGACGTCGTACAAGGGTACACCTGAAGCACGAACTTGTGGAGGGAACTAAAACCTTAAAACTATCCCTATTTGGATATAGTCGGAAGGTTATTTCAAAATTGGGGTTTAAATAGGTTTAAAATTCACGCCAATGGTCTATCTGCAATATCCAGATGCATTAAGATCAATTGCAATGTAAAGATCAATAGAAACGACGTGCTCAGTGTAGTGTTCATTGCCTCTGAAGGATTAGTTTGTAGTGCGCCAGTGATTCCAGTGCATGCATATCTTTGAACTTTATATACAGTAGCTACAAGCGAAACTCGTACAGCAAGATTTTTTCTCCATTTCTCTTATTTATAGAATAATTTCAATAGATACATCTAAAGTTTATTTGTGAGATTAAAAGCGAAAAAATACTTTATTTGATTTAAATAGCAAATTAATTTATGCAATAACATGTAATTAACGGAAATTAAATTATATGCTATAAATTTGGGTCAAAGCCATACTTGTACACTTTTAATATAATATAAATGGTCAGTAGTGTTGTATAAGAAGATTTTTGCTTTGATAATCATCTCTGACTTGTTGCAGTTGTGCATTTCACAGCCCCATTTCGAGAAAATGGGGGTGTTCTACTTTTCCCATTCATCTGCAAGAATTCGCTTTAGTTTTGGTTTTCACGAAATGTATTGTTTGATTTAAATAAAGTATTTGTTTCGCTATTAATTCCACATATAAACTTCAGATATATCTATTTAAATTATCGTACAATGAAGAGAAATGCAAAAAATCTTGCTGTACGAGTTTCGCTTGGAGCTACTGTAGCAGGTCTAGATGAAATATTAATATGTCCTTGACTCTGTGTTGATTATTCAGTTTTCATGATGACAAGAGCTTGTTGAATAGAATTTACGTTATTGAAAGTTTTCTCTATGTAGATAGATCTTTATAACTCTTACAAATTCATGTAGAGCTTGGAGGTTATTGTGTACTTCGATTCGAATGCAAAAGCTTTCGAAATACAATGTAAAAAGTATACAAATTCGAAGGATTTTCTTTATTGTTTAGTTATTGCCTTATATGAGAGTCGATGGGTCTTTTGAATGCTTTAAGTTTAAAATACGAAAGACTTATTGGGCGAAAGTCTTTATCAAAAATAAAAACGTCTTTATCCTTTCTCTAGTTCACTGGAACATGATACAATTAAGTAGGAATAGATTCTGAGACGAAATGTTTAATAGAAAGTTAGTATATGTCTCTTATTAATGGCGGATAAAAATGATCTTAAGGATATTAACCAAATTTTGTTGATTCAAATTAAATTCATTAAAATTTGACGGTACGTAAAAAGGAGCTAAAATCTAAATGTTTATTTCATTCTGTTGTAATCCCCTATATTGGCTTGATATTAGTTAAAAAAAATAATTACATTGCAACAAATATACGAGTACATAAATACATACATACATATATATTTACATGGATATATGTATTTAATTAATAACTTTATAGTAATTTAAATGAAATACAGAACTGACACTCACAAAAGCTTTATTAATTTTATTTCAATAAAAAATCAAAAACTCTATTCATCTATTCATTTTGTTTTGTCACGAATGAACTAAACAAATTAAAGCAATATTAATTATAAATTTGAATATCATTAATTCTTTTAAGCAGCTTAAGAGGAATAAAAAACAAGAATTTCAAATAAGTCGTTACACGTTATTGTAAGCAATTTCAATTTAAATACATACATACATACATGCATATTACAATTATAATGCGCATAATCATTATAAATATTTTACTTTTTAAAATGTTTATTGTTTCTTTTAATTTTATTAGAAACATATACATATGTACATACATACATATGTACTCGTATGTATGTATATTCATATCAATATTTATTCCTATTCTTAGATAGTTTCAAATTATTTGTTTGTTATTTTTTTTTTTCAAAATTCCTTTTCATAATTAGTTAAAAGAAACGTTGTGTTTTATTTCCTAAATATTATTAAAAGCTAAAAAGGGTAATAAATTTATTATCAATTGAATACTACATACAACACATCTAAACTTATATGTAAGTTTATACTTTAAACAAGAGATAAACAAATTAAATGAATTATTATTCACTTTACTTGATTTGTAATAAGATTTAAAAGAAACGTGAAGAAACATGATAAAAGTTCTTCAAAACCAAATAAATATATAGTCATGATTTTGTTATAGACCCACACATCAACTGTTGTTTTATTTCAGTTCAAGTTTTATTTAAATGATTCTTATTTTTATTATTATTAATTAATAATTTATCAAAAACAACCGTCACAAACCACAAACAATAACATTTTTATACCCTAGACCACCATAGGGGGGAGGGTATATTGGATTTGTGCTGATATTTGTAACGCCTAGAAATATTGGTCCAACACCCACCTTAAAGTATACCGATCGACTCAGAATCACTACCTGAGTCGATTTAACGATGTCCGTCCGTCCGTCTGGCTGGCTGTTCATGTAAAGCTTGTGTGCAGATTACAGGTCACAATTTTGAAGATATTTCGATAAAATTTGGTACGTAATATTTTTTCGGCCCAAGGACGGATGGGATTGAAACTGGTGGATATCGGTCCATTATTTCACCTGGCCCCCATACAAATGTACTCCCGAAATTGGGGTTTACCGATAGTAAATGTTTGAATTAAACAAATTTCATCACAAATGAGTGGTAAATGAAGCCAAATCACATCTACAAATGTTGTGCAGATCGGTCCATAATTACTCATAACTCCC
The DNA here is from genome assembly GCA_950370525.1 of Bellardia bayeri. Lineage (NCBI taxonomy): Eukaryota > Metazoa > Arthropoda > Insecta > Diptera > Calliphoridae > Bellardia > Bellardia bayeri. The sequence goes on along the minus strand of OX493265.1, from coordinate 53,581,584 downwards.
ATATAAGGCCCACTTCTAAAAATCACTTTAAACAGCATAACTCTCTCAAAAATGTTGGTATCCAAATAATATTGAACGAAAATATATTTCATATGTATACAAACAATACGATACAATTTTATTGTGATCGGTCCATAATCAGTCGTAGCTCCCATATAAGGCCCACTTCCGAAAATCACTTTAAAGGGCATAATTATATCAAAAATAATATTGAACACAAATATATTTCATATGCATACAAATAATACGGTACAATTTTATTATGATCGGTCCATAATTAGTGCTAGCTCCCATAAATGGCCCACTTTCGAAAAGCACTTTAACGATCATAAATTTCTTAACAATGTTGGTAATCAAATAAAATTCGACACAAATAATATACAGAAATGATGACACCTAATTTTATAATGGTCGGTCCGTAATTAGTCGAAACTCCCATATAAGACTCTCCACGTATCATCTTTAACCTCCATAAATCGTTTAAAAGTATTTATATCGAGATAAAGTTTAACACACACAATATTTATATTCACAAAAATCATGACACTATATTTTTGGATGATCGGTCCATAATAGGTCAAATACTGGGTGTAGGGTATTATATGGTCGGGCTTGACCGACTATATTTTTTTACTTGTTCATTTTTAAAACTCGCTCATTTTTAAATCGCTCGATTAACAGAACAGTCGATCTATTTTCTAGATGTACGAATTTTCGACTATACGTACTACATGGTTTAGAGATGTACAATTCAATTATTTTTAAAGTAAATAAGCATAAATTCATTCTTCATTATCTAAAAATTAACAAAATTAAGTTTGTAATAAGTTCCAAAGTATATATGATTCAATACTCGTATGTATGTGAGACAACCTCCAAAACTGTGATAAATATTTTATGATTTTTTTAACAAGACTGTAATCGTAATCGTAATGAGAAATACTCATTTAAATATAAAATAATTAGTAACAAAAGTAAATAAAAATCTGCAACTAAAATTGGCTTTAAACTGTCTACCTACATCTAAGTCTGTGTTATTTCCAAAATATAAACATTTGACAGTTTTAAAGAAACCAACTGACAGCTAACACAGTTTTGGAAACCCCTTTTTAAAATAAAATAATTGTTTTGTATTTTAATTAATTTGCTCTATGAATTATTTTCATAATTTATGTGGGTTTCGTGTTTTATATTCTTTATTACTTGTTAATGGCCTAAATTTAACATAATTGAATATAAAATCTAAAAAAAAGATTACGTTTCAAATTCATTTTAAAGCACTTAATTGACCTTGTATTATTTTGTAAACAATATTGGCAACAAAACAAGTGTGGGAAAGCTTGAATTTTCAGTAGAAATTATCATTTATATCAGGTAATAAGTAATAAGGTATACAGTGGTGGACATGAGGGTAACACATTTCAAATATGTTGTTTTCAAAAGTATTTTACTTTTATATGATTATAATTATACTGTGCTAGTTGGAAAAAGTGACAAGCGGGGCACCTGGTGGGTTAACCTAATTCGGGTACGCTGAATCCAGTGGTGCTAACCGTTTTTTAGGTTAGCTCTTGTTTTCGAAATATACCGTTATTTCGAAAATGGAGGAGGTTGCACAACATACATATATTCGCGTAACTCAAAAACGGTTTTGTTTATTGAATAGACTAAAAACCCGAAATTCCGCAATGAAATTTTCTTTAAGTAAGGTTAAACTTTTTCCAATATGCGCAGTCGTTGTAGAAACATAATTTTTTTTGACCAAAAAAAAATTGGTTTTTAGCAAAATTTCGAAAATTTTGTTTTTTAAAACGGCATAAAAAATTGGAAAACGCAGCTGTGCTTCTAATTTTTTCTGCACGTATAGCAAACAAAGTTCCATAAATAATTAAAATCTGTCTACAACTTTTGATTTTATTCACAACAGATGAAATATATAATAACCAGAGGAAACTTTAAGAATTAAAACTTTTATTTTTCTTATTTTGTTGACGATTTCTGTTTCTACCTGTTCCAGGTATAACAATAGAATACCAGGCAGAAATATCTAAATATTTTGATATTTTCTGGTTGCATTGATGTTGGATGCATAGTGTGTAGTCATGTTTACAGCGTTTATGGCATGGTATTGCAGAACCGGGTTGCGTAGTGTGTACCTAGCATTAGAAATAAAAAACAAGTAAGAGTGCTATATTCGCCTGTGCCGAATCTTAAATACCCTCCACCTAAACGTAATAAGAAATACAAAAACTACACTGGTTATAGAACTAGAATATCCTTATTCTGTGTTTTCTATTCAGCCTTAGCGCAAATTTTATTAGTATTTGAATTTTGTTTGAAAGACAATTTTACGACCAACATAATTTATGTTAAATATTTTGAAATTTTGTCTAATTTTCACCATTTTTAATTGATTTAATTACCAATTCTTACCATAATTTACAGAGTATAAAAAAGGGGAACAATTCGGTTTTAGTGACATTGCTCAAAAAAAAAAAAAATTCATCAAATAGGGCTTTTAGAGGAGATGTCAGCAAAAAAAAAATTGTTGGCGGTCACGCCTATTTTCGAGGGGGCGGGCCCGTAAAGTTGAAAATATATAGGCCTACTGCGTGTATGATAATTTGTAATACATTAAATAAAAGGTATTGAAAATACCTTTCCAACGATATATATCATGATTATAAAATATGGGTTAAATTCGAAAAGAATATTTTTTGACCCGAATTTATTTGTTTTTTTTGGAAATTTTTATATGGCAGCTATGACAAATTATGGGCCGATCTTCTTAAATTTTGGAACAGTGATTTTCATACATATGAGGATATTTCACAACGAATTTCAACATAATAACGGTATATAAAGATTCTTCATGTCAAGTTTTAGCCGTCTCACATTATTTATATCTGTTTTATACGTATGTAAGTGAATTTTGGAAGTGGACTATGGGGCTATGGTCAAACATGGACCGAACTAAAAAAAAATTCGTTTTGCGCTTTATTTTTGCATAAAACTTATCTTTGCTGAATTTTGTCTTGATATTCCAATTTTATAGGCATTTATGTATAATTGAGCATTATTTCGGGAAGATTTTTGTATGGGGGCTATGAGAAATCATGGACCGATTCATACTATTTTCCGCACACTTTCTTCTATTATCATAAAAACAACGTATACAAAATTTCATGGTATTATCTGGAATATATTTCAAAATATTACAATAAAATGGACAAAAAATATCAAATTTTTATGGAGGTCCATAACTCTGGTTGGCCTAAACCGAATTTGCTGATTTTAAATAACAAACTTCTCGAAAGTATGTCTGACAGAATTGTTGAAGATTTGGATCCCGAAGATATCTGGGGACTTCAAAAAACTGATTTCAACATCCAGACAGACAGACGGACATGGCTTAATCGACTTCGCTAGGATTCAGAATATATATACTTTATAGGGTCGGAAAATTATATTGTGGAAATTACAAACGGAACTTATATATACCCTTCTCATGAAGGTGAAGGGTATAATAAAGTCATACATTTTTACATATTTGTATTTTCTTGTGCGGACAAAAACCACACAAATCGGTCTTGTAAAAAACTTAAGTAACTTATTCTATTGTTATACCTGGAACAGGTAGAAACAGAAATCGTCCCGGCTTTGGTTTTTTTTTACAAATTATGTTCATGAAGGTCTTGACAGGTACTTTGATAAAAAAAAATTACAGTATAAATAAGAGTTCCTCAACCCCTTCAATGTCATATGGCGAGTGCTTGCGAAAGTGAATAGTGAAGTTTAAAGTCTTTGACAGTCTTGAGTCTAATCAGTTATATTGAAATATCTAAGATGGAGGCGTGTAACAAGTTTCATTACTTTTGTTATATGTGTGGGAAATAGCCAAGTCGCCGTATAATGACTGAAACATACTTTTCTTTAAGTGTCATATGTGGCAAGAGTTGGTCACCATCAATAGTGTGTAGAAAGTTCATTTACCATTTAAATAAGTGGAAAAAATGGAGACACCATCCCATTTGGTGTTCCAATCATTTTGAGAGATCCCATACTCCATGTTGAAGATGAGTGTTATGCGTGCATAAATCATACAGCCGGCATGAACAGAAGAAAAAGTGGTTCTATATCTTACACTGCAACAATATATGCTCAATTTCCGCTACCACATTCTGACGAAATTCCTGTTCCGGATAGCCAAATACCAACAGAAGATATTACCTCAATAATTTAATCTGTTGAAACCTGTGGAGCAGCTGCATCGATGTATCAACCGTCATACATCGCGACTCCATGTAACCACAATGAAATCACGCAAAATCGTCTGAATATAATGGTACAGCGCTTGATATTTTCTCAAAGACAGTGCATTCTCTTAACAAAAGAGTTAAAACAAGCTAATATTTTAGCACCAGACGTACAAATATACGGGGCTATCAATCGCCATCGTCGATTTACGAGTTTTTTTAAATCTATTGAGAATAATTCTCTCGCGTATTGTACTGACATTCACGGCTTGGTTTTAACAATGCAACATGAATATAATCCTGAAGATTGACGCTTATTCATCGATTCGTCCAAAAGTAGTTTTGCTACATGTCACTAATTTAAAAAGTCCTATTCCGATAGCACTAAGCACAAATACTAAAGAGACATACGCATCAATGAAAAAAATAATAGAGTTAATGAAGACCACAAGTGGCAAATATGTGCAGATTTAAAAGTAAGAGGCATGCAATTGGGCTATACTAAAAATATGTGCTTCATGTGCTTATGGAATACGCGTTTCCATGGAGACCAGTACAATACACGGGATTGGGCTATACGTGAGGAAAGCATATTGCATAGAAATAATATTATTGAATTACCACTTGTTCCGATGGAAAAGATTTTGCTTCCTCCACTCCACATCAAACTAGGTATTGTAAAAAATTTTATGAAAGCATTGAACTCAGATGGAATTGCTTTTACCGAATTGCGCCGAATTTTTTCACGATTATGCGACATGAAAGTAAAAGAAGGTATGAACTCTAGCTACTTTATTAAATTAGATTTATATTTCATATCATAATGTTTTTATTTTACAGAAATTCTTAATGGACTGGACATTCGTCGTCTAATGAAGGACCAACAATTTGAACTTGCATTGAATGATATGGAGCTATTGGGTTGGAATTGTTTGAAATCAGTAATAGAAAATGTATTAGGAAATCATCGGTCTGAAAATTGGCGAATTTTAATTGGAAAAATGCTAACCGCATTTAAAAACTTAACGTCAGAATGTCATTGAAAATACATTTCCTGCACTGTCATGCAGAAAAATTTAATGAACAATCACCAGCCGAGTCTGATGAACATGGCGAGAGATTTCACCAAGTAACAGCCAGACTCGAACACTGGTATAGTGGCAAACAACTTTATTCGCTATTTATTGGAATCTGCAGGAGGAAGAAGAATAAATTTGTAAATAAAAACTTAAACTTTAATTAACAACAAAAATAAATGTTTTAATTCTTGAAGTTTCGTCCGGTTATTATATATTTCATCTGTTGTGAATAAAATCAAAAGTTGTAGACAGATTTTAATTATTTATGGAACTTTGTTTGCTATACGTGCAGAAAAAATTAGAAGCACAGCTTCGTTTTCCAATTTTTTATGCCGTTTTAAAAAACAAAATTTTCGAAATTTTGCTAAAAACCAATTTTTTTTTGGTCAAAAAAAATTATGTTTCTACAACGACTGCGCATATTGGAAAAAGTTTAACCTTACTTAAAGAAAATTTCATTGCGGAATTTCGGTTTTTTAGTTTATTCAATAAACAAAACCGTTTTTGAGTTACGCGAATATATGTATGTTGTGCAAGCTCCTCCATTTTCGAAATAACGGTATATTTCGAAAACAAGAGCTAACCTAAAAAACGGTTAGCACCACTGGATTCAGCGTACCCGAATTAGGTTAACCCACCAGGTGCCCCGCTTGTCATAAAAAAAGTGTCAAATTCTAGCACAGTGTTATTAACTGCAATTTTGACCAGTAGTGTACTCATGGTGTGACCAGTATGTTCTGTTGTTTTTATTGCATTATTTCTTAATACTTTCTTCTATTTGTGGTTAATTTATATATTTGGATAAATGGATAAATGCATGGTACGCAATTCCAAAAGAGCGCTGTATGGCTTTGGTGGTGAGTATGCCCAGAAGATAAGCAGATGTTATTAAAAACAAAGGATATCGTGCCAAATATTAGAATTTAAATACAGTTGTTTTTTCAGTTTTTATACCCTACACCACCATAGTGAGGAGGGTATACTGGGTTTACTAATCATAAATGTTTGAAGTATGCAAGTATCCAAACAAAATTCATCACAAATGAGTGGTAAAGCAAATCAAATTACATCTACGAATTTTGTGCAGATTGGTCCATAATTACTCGTAGCTCCCATATAAGGCTCACTTCCGAAAAGCACTTTAAAGAGCATAACTCTCTCAAAAATGTTGGTATCCATATAATATTGAACGAAAATATATTTCATATGTCTAAAAATAATACGGTACAATTTTATTATGATCGGTCCATAATTAGTCAAAACTCCCTCTTCGACCCTCTCCGTAATTCACTTTAACCTCCATAAATTTTTTAAAAGTATTTATATCGAGATAAAGTTTAACACATATAATACTTATATTCACAGACGTGACACTAAATTTTTGGATGATCGGTCCACAATAGGTTATATCTCCCATATAACTCCCATTTCTGAAAAACTGTTTTTTACATGAACTGGGTGTAGGGTATTATATGGTGGGGCTTGACCGACTATACTTTCATACTTATTGATACACTTACTTGATACACTTACGCATCGAATTTGCTTTCGCATCGCAATAGAGAGTAACTCCCCAGAGCTTTTTTGGGGATAGTTGTATTCTGGAAAGAAAAACACTGAAATGCAACAAAATGAGTTTGAAAAATAAAGTGTTTCAAAAAATATTTACTAACAATAGAAAATATTTGCTTAAATTGGTCAAGTGTGCTAACCTTATTTCCACCACAGTATACTTATATACTTTATAGGGTCGTAAATGTATATTCTAGAAATTACAAACGAAATAACAAATTTAAATGTTGAAGGGTATAAAAATCGTAAATCTACTCTAGTTGGTCAAATAGTTGAAAATGCTTTGAATGTAAATTATTATTAATTTCATTAGAATTTCGTTTAAACAAAAAAAAAAAAAAAAAAAAAAACAATTTTCTAATATATTAAAAAAAATGTAATTAATGAGTTTAAACAAATGTGAATAAGTAACAACTGTTTTTAAAGAATTTAAAAATTTAACTCAATTCGAATTTAATAAAAGTCTTAGTTGTACAAGTTAAATAATCATAATAAGCAGAATTATGAATGAAACTTTATTTGTATTTATTACTCATTTCTAAACCAGAATTATTTAATTTCATTCTTTTGAAACAGAAAACACGTACTAAATTGGATTCACATACCGCAACCATTTATCAAATTTCTAAGAAAATTCATGTTTTTTTTTAAGTGGAATGAAATACCTACATTTGAATTTAATTGAGTAAATATTCTTGTGCAACAAAATACCAACAATGTCTTTAGTAACAAATTTATTGTTTTATGTTTTGTTTATTAACTAGATATTATTTTAAAAACAGCTGTTTTTATTTAAACCGCATGATTTACTTTGTTTACTTTCGAGTTAACGCACTTGTTTAATTGTTCAAAATCGGACGATTTTCAGAACATCAATTTGTAATTTATTCGTTTTTGAAATCAAGTTCATAATAAGGAGAGTGCATTAATTACGGATAATAAGGGAAGATTATAAGGTGAGAATGTTGTTAGGTTATGCTAGGTACCGCGGCACCGTTATGAATGAGGTTCCAGATGAATTTTCAAGGCAGTGATATGTACTCTTGTAGATGGTAATATGTGATAGGTACTTGAATGTTATCAATCAATCCTGGGAGAACGGAAGTGTTAAGGGCCGTTTTGCCAAGCTAGGTATGGCTGGTACCAGATTTCTGTTAGGGCTGGGCAGTTTGATGATCTTTGTGGGGTTGATAACATGTTCGTTTAGGGGTAAAAGTAGCTAATAGGATAATTGCAAACCGGATTTTTGTAAAACGATTATAATGATGGAACATAATATCATCCGTCATAGTCCAAGGGATTTAAATGGCTTCTCCCTCAAACATTTGTTTCCTACTTCATCCCATTTCCTATTAAAACAACCTGTTAAATTATCATTATTTTACGCTCTTATCCGTACAGCATTTCCCTCTCGCCATTTTCGAGAGGAATCACAATCGGGGACCCCAGCAATGTGTATTTTTATTGTAGACTATTATGTATGTACATATGTATAGTTTTATGAAGTTTTGTTTTTTTGTTTTTGCCAAACATCATATTTTTGGACCGAAAAGGGTCTTGATGAACATATTTTAAAAATAATATCTGAGGTAAATTACATAGAAATCGGAAATGAAAAATCAAAATATAACAATTTTCTGTATGTTTTTTAATCTATACAATATATGTACGTACTACAGTGGGGGCCATATAATTAAAACATAATTCCAATCTCACCCAATTAAAAAGTTTTAATGTTTTTAATGCAATTTTAACGGTGCTTTTCCACAATAATTTTCCGTTTTAAGTCTTAATTTTCTCTTAATTCCTCAATTATTTCTCTCTATCATCAATTTACTTTTTGCGGGGTGGACACAGAATTAAAACATTTTTAACTTTGTTTTAATATTAGTTTTATAATAAAATATTTTCAATTCCCCAAACGACGATATGTTAAGTATTAAAAATTGTTTTAATGCAAAATTATAAAGTTTTACATTGTTAGGTATGGGTAAAGCTCCACTTGTTCCGAAGCAGAAAGATAACTTATTAATAACCTAAAAACCACCGGGAAACCCGTATTACAAATATCTAATTTACTTGGTTGCTCCAAAAGAAACTCAGCAATCATTTAAGAACTATAAATGTTGCAAGAGCTCCCAAACAGCGAAAAAACAAACAAAAGAGAAATAAAAAAATAACTTTTATTAATATTTCAACTAAATTTCTTTCGTTGTGGTAATTAACTGAACACGGACATTTTTGAATTAATATCTGAAATGTTATCTATTAAAACAAGTCAATAATTGTTATGAACAAAATTAGAAAAAAAATATAATTTATATCTGTAACATTTGAAATAAAAATTGTATTGTTATATTGAAATAATTTAGCACTTATTTTTTCTTCTGTAGAACATTTTAACACTTACCCGGCATTTACACATGCAAGTGCAAGTTCGAAAAACTCAATACACTCACATTTTTTTACTAATACACTCACATTTTTTTCACTAGCAGAGCTAATCGAGTTTTTCGAATAAGTTTTCGTATATAATACGTACACAGCACTCGCATGCAAGTACTTGCATGTGTAAAGGTAGGGTTAGTTTTTCAAGTTTTAGCATATTTTGAAATTAATTTTCTGGCAACACTGTACTGACTGAAGTGCAGTTATCGCATTGGTTCGAAGTTTCATCTAGAACAATAAGACGAAAGCTTAATTATGTTTCTCTTCGTGGCTGATCTGGGGATCTGATGGAAAACAACGTGTATGGCGTTTGATTAATCAGCAGCATCATCCAAAGTATACCCCAAACACACTTTACGACTTATTAAGACTTATTAGGAATAATAAACAGTGGTGAATGTTTTAATTATTTGTCCAACCCCGTTAACGATTTTCTTGATTTTTTTTTATTTTCATGGATTTATGATCCTGTTTTAAGGGGCGCAAATGAAAGAAGCAGTGAAAACATTTTTGTTATATTTTTCTAAATAAAAACTAAATTGAATAAATTAGTGTTCTGATGAATATTTTAATTATATAACCACCACTGTATAAAAATAATTATGAATGATGGTTCTATTTGTATAATAAATCTGCGTTTATTTAAAAATTTTGATTTCATACTTGAATATTGAATATTTCTCTGCATCCAAATCTAGGATTAAAATAAAGTTTTGACTCTAAATAATTCCATGATTAACTTAAAGAACAATTCACATTTTCAACTCTAAAAAAATGCACGAATAATTTCACAGTTCCGGCACTAAAAAATGATTTCTTAAATACAAGTAGAAAATTTTAAATTAATTATAAATATCTGAAATAAAATTGGAATATTCTTAAATATAATTAGAAATTTCGGAAATACAATTGGAGATTGTGAAGACTATAAATGTACTAAAAGACACAAAATGCAATACTTATCATTGAAAATTGTATTTATTGTTAGAGAAAGACTTCCATAACTTTGAAACCCATTAGAATCCCACTTTATAAATTTCAGATAAGAATTATAATTTATGTTAAAAAAAAATGATAAAGTATGTTTTCCTATTTTGTATTTCCTTTTCCTTTAAAGATGTGTAAATATTTGTAAAGATAAATTTGAATCCTTTTTGACGACATCACACTCGTTTCAAAGTTGTACGATCTTAAATATAGCTTTACTTTAGAGGGCTATAAAATGAAAACCTTAAAGAATATGGATTATGTTAAAGAGTAAAATTTTAATCAAATCAAAGTGAAGAAAAATTAAAAACTCTTCCTTTGGATTGATCAATTTAGAAATTACCTTACGCTTCTAATTTAATGGGATTAGGACAACACTTTCAAACCTATTATTATTATTCAATTTGAATTATATTACAGCGTTGTCGTTGTATACTAATCCAACTTTAACTTCTTAAAAAAATAATAAAACACACACTAGTTGTTTTATTATAATAATAATTCATAATTTATCATGATTCTCTATTGAGTTTATATTGTATTGCTTTAAATAATCAATAAAAATAAAGAATTGTCCCACTGTTTATCTGCAGTTTCAAACATTCATGCATACTAAATACTCTGGCTCATTTTAAACAGCACCATGACTCAGACCTCAAGTTTGTTAGTACTCGCAGTCAGACCTCTTACAGCCACTGTGAGTAAAGCTAATCAATACGTCATAAATTTATCTGGAGATTCCCTAATTTACCACAAACATCTAAACAACAACGAAAGAAGTTTGTTTTTATTTTGATTAACTGTTGAGATGTTTTCTCTCTGTACGAAAAAAAAACAAGTAAAAAAGTATAGTCGGTCAAGCCCGACCATATAATACCCTACACCTAGTATATGTTTACAACAGTTTTTCAGAAATGGGCGTTATATGGGAGATATCACCTATTTTGGACCAAAATTTAGTGTCATGATTTCTGTGAATTCATAAAAACTTACAACAGGTTTTGTATGGAAATTTGCTTTATAAACCTCTTATAAACCTGTTGTAAGTTTTATGAAGAAGGCCATATATGTGTTAAACTTTATCTATACTTTTAAAAGATTTCTGGAGGTTAAACTGAATTACGGAGAGGGTCTTATATGGGAGTTTCGACTAATTATGGACCAACCATTATAAAATTAGGTGTCATTATTTCTGTATATAAGAAACTTATTTCTGTCAAATTTTATTTGATTACCAACATTTTTAAGAAATTTATGACCGTTAAAGTGATTTTCGGAAGTGAGCCTTATATGGGAGCTACGACTAATTATGGACCGATCACAATAACATTGTGCCGTGTTATTTGTATATATATGAAATATGTTTGTGTTAAATATTATTTGGAGCTACGACTAATTATAAACCGATCTTCACAAAATTTTTAGATGTGATTTAGCTTGCACAATTCAAACATTTATAAATGGTAAACCCAAATTTCGGGCGGACATTTGTATGGAGGCCAGGTGAAATAATGGACCGATTTCCACCGGTTTTAATCACATCCATCCTTGGGCCGAAAAATATCACGTACCATATTTTATCGAAATATCTTTCAAATTGCCACCTGTACTCTGCGCACAAGCTTTACATGGACCGCCAGCCAGCCAGCCAGACGGACGGACGGACGGACATCGTTAAATCGACTCAGAAAGTGATTCTGAGCCGATCGATATACTTTAAGGTGGGTGTTGGATCAATATTTCTGGGCGTTACAAACATCAGGACAAATCCAATATACCCTCCTCACTATCGTGATGTAGGGTGTAATAAAGAAAACACCGGAATAACAGAGAGAGTAATTTAAAGAGGGAGAGATAAAAATACGTAGCTTAACCGTTAAGTTAAATTTTAAATACTGAATGGAATTGAATTGAATGGAATTAACTAACTGACTTTATTATGAGTGCAAGTAAAAATGAACTTTTAGTTTTGTTGTGAACATTGAAAAGGTTGGTTGTGTTTGTTAAAGTAAGAGTACATAATAAAAAATTTATAAAAATAAAATAAAATTAATAAATAAATAAAAATATAATAATACATATATAATATAAAAAACATTGTACTTATATGTGTATCTAAATTTTTGAAGTGTTTGAACAAATATTTAAAGTCATTTGAAAAGTGTACAACAAAAAAAAAAAAGACAAAACTAAAATTACAAAAATATATGTATGTATTTGAATAAAAAAATAACAACAAATAAATATTAAGTAGTGCGTAAAAAGTCAACATATAAATATGTAAAACGTATTTATGTATGTTTGTTTGTTTGTAAGTTTTTTTTGTTGTGATAGATAGTTATGCAGTTATTTAATTTGTGGTCAATATAAACATTTTTATTATAATTTTTATTTATGCAATATGAGTACATACATACATATGTATGTACAATACAAGTGGTGTTTCCAGTCAGTACCTTAAATGATTTATTAATAAAAAAAAATTTAAAAAAATATTTTTAAATACATACAACACATACATATGTAAATGTATATACTCATACATATACAAATGTAAAAATATTTTGTTCGTGTAAATAAAAGAAAACTTGGCAAACATTAATATTTGTTTAAAATGAAACCAAACAAAACATTTTGGGAAAATTATGCTGGCCTTTTAAATGCAGTTATTAAGATGGTTAAAACAAATTATTTCGCTCGTTAACACCTTCATGGTGTAAGCCAGTCAAACAACAACAACAACAACAACAATAGTAACAGCAACTTAACATACTCGTATGCTAATTGAACTTCTTTGTAATAGTTAGAAAATAAACAAATTTGTTGCGACGGTTGTAGTTGTTGTCTGGTCTAATAAGCCAAACAATAACAATAATAAATTGAACAATTAGCGGTGCTTTCTTTTCATTTTCTCCTCTCTATCTCTCTATTAAGTAGACATCATTTGAGTTGAGTTCAGTTCAGTTAAAATATGGAGTGTTTGCTTGTGTGTGCATTGCTTAGTAAACGTGGTTATTTTTTCACCGGCCATTATTGATTGAATGGCATGAATGCTTCGTTAAATGCATGTGTATTAGGTTGGCCCCATTTTTTCACTTTTTCGGATTTTTATACTACTAAGGTGGATAATTGTTCTAAATGATGTACATTTAAGGAAAATCGGATTGTTGCACATCGGAGAGGTTGCACATTTTATATGACGTTTTAAGTTTCACGTTTCAGATCAAAGTAGCAATATTTTGAAATAGAATTTTAATTAAAAATTAATTTTTTATGTTAAATATAAAATATAGTTTGTCAATTAAACGTTTTCACAAAAAAAACGTTTATATTATTTCCATTAATAAACAAATAAACAGATTAAATCAAAAGTTTTTTATATTTTTTCCCAATTTATTAGTAATAACTTGAAAACTAAAATATTAAAGTGATTTTTACAAAAGACTATGTTGCAAATTAATTTTTAAATAAAATTTAATTTGAAATAGTGTCAAAAATATGTTTTCCAAACTAGATTCAAAACCTGTTAATTTAAAAATAAAAACGTAACCCATTGCCAAAATAGTTTTTGTTTGCTATTTCGCAAAAAGCCAAACAAACGAACTGATCTGTCACTACCATAACGAAAAATCGTGTAAAGATTTGTTCGAAATGTTTCCATTGACGAGGAGAATCATTTACAATATTACAAATCGTGCTGAAAAAGGCAGGCTTAAGAAGATCACACGATCAATATTGCAAAGTTATACATACATATATAAAATTTAAAGTATATAAAGTTTTTTTGTTAAGAAGTATTTCTGTATTATATTGGAAGATAACTATTAAAAAAAATCTATATTTTTGACTGGGCCTTCATTAGCCCATGATAACCTAAAGTCAAAATTACAGTATGCAATTTTGCCATTCATTATTAATGCCAAAATACGAAATTAACAATCAAAATATATAGTAAAACAATTTATTTTAATACTAAAAAGCATTTACATTAATTTTTACGAATTTTAATGAGTTAAACGTAAAAAATGTTAAACATTTTTAGTTGACGAAGAACAATTTAATACCTTGAGAGCATCTAAATTTCAAAAAGTGCAAAATGCGGGTCGCCCTAATGCATATGAATAAAACTATGTAACGTTAATGAATACTATGTACATACATATATAGTATGTATGTATGTACATATGTACGTATGTATAAAAATCTACATGCATGCAAACGTGTGCTTGCTGCCTGCGTTTGAATTTGCGAGTGTGTGTATGTGACAATGTTTGTTTAAATCAAAAGACTTGAGTAACAAACTTGATGAATATTGTTTCTATACAACAATCAACGGACGGACTACCAACCAATTTTTTTTTAAATTAATTTACATACAACTTTTTTTTCGTATTTTTTTCGTATTTTATTTTATTTTATTTTATTGTACATATTTAGATGTTATTGCTTTTTCTACTGTAAGCTGTTTACACACAGTGGTTTATTTTGTTTTTATTGTTATTTTTTTGTTGTTTACCTTTTTTCGTATGATGCAATCAATTTTATTGGCATTTGTCTATGAAAGACAGAAAGAAAGTCAGTTGGGAAAAAATACTATTGTGAAACATGAATGTATTAATGAATTTGAACAAGAGTATTAAACCCTAAAACATACTTGGATATTTAAATACATACAGATGTAGTTATATACATTCATACATATACATATGTACATATATTGAGTTAGAATTTAATTTAATCTACATGTGTTAACTCTAGGGTGCCATACCAATTTACTTTGCAGCTTGTTAGTTACTGCATTGGTTTAAACAGATTTAATTTTATGTAGCTTATGTTAATTTGTGTTGTTTTATGTTCGTAGCTGATAAGGATTTTTTTTTACTAAATATTTAAAAATCCGGTTTTTAATCATCTTTAATGTACATATGTATGTGCTGAGAATGTGCTGGAGTTTTTATAATTTTATACTAATGTTAAATTAATTGGTTTATAGTTGGTTTTAAAAAATAGAATTTTTGAAAATTTCTTTGACTTTTTATAAACTAATAATCAATTCCACTTGATGTTTTTACAATATAAATAACCACACCCATTATAATAGAACCAAGTACTATAAGGTGGAGCTGACTATATGAAGCTGAAAAAATAATCGGAAATTAAAGTTTAATTTATTTTAAAAAGTTATTTCTCAAATGGACTGTATCAAACAACAAAATATTACTTTTTTAGTGTTTTTTTTTATTGACGCAATGTTTTTGTGTTTTATTAAAAATCTGCTGAAATTAGAGAACTTTTCTTCTGAAACCAGTAGTTTTTTACACAATATACGTACTTCAGCAATGTCCCATCCATTAGTATTGGACTGGACAATGAATTAAACAACACATTACAGGGAAAATTCGTTGTTTAGCCGTACCTTGTTTTACACTCTTCAGTTTTAGCTGACCATTTTTTCTGCAATTTTCTTTTGAACTTGCCATTTCATTAAAACACGTAAATTTAATTTTCATACTTTTTAATGCAAATCAACATGTTTGAAAGAAAAAAACAAAACAAAAACAAAAGGAAATAAGAAACTAGACTAGTACCGTCAAATTTGTACCCCTGTTATTCTCTTTTTCCTTCTAATCCAAAAATACTTGCCTTGACGAGAGTGAAGGCGGTCTATGTGGAATAAACTTTCTGCAGAAGTCAAATATAGAAAAATTCAAATTAAATGTTACTCTAGACCCTTCCATAACTTATATCTCTAGTTCCATCACAATGTATTGCATGAGTTGGCGTCGAAGTAAATAAAAATAGTTGTTGTCAATAAATATCTTGCAAATTTTAAATTCAACTTTATTCAATTCGAAAAATTATTATTAAATTTAACAAACGTTTATTAAGACAGATTTGCATATAAAAATTTGCTTAATAAACGTTTAATAATCGTTTTTGAATAAGGTGGATATTATATACATATGTAAATGACTTTAATACAATTCACAGTTTAGTTAAAAATCTCAAAATAAAAAATTAAAAATTTGGCTCATAAAAATAAGACACACTGCTTAAAATTTAGTAAAAATGTTTAATTTAAAACTTTTCTAACTGCAACTAATATAAATAAAAATATTTTGTTGTTATTTATATTATGTATACTTCTTTGTTTGTTAGAGATAACTTCAGGAATGCGGTTTGGAATGGAATCATAAGGTATTTTTATTCAATCCAAAGACATTTTCTTTGAATGCATATTTTAAAGTAAATAAATTGTAATCGTAGCCTCCTGGTCTTTCTTAACACAAGTAGTTTCTGTATTATGAATTTTACTGCTGCTCAGCAAGCTTCAACAGAGTTTTTTCGATTTTTCTGAAAAGTCCAAGAACGCTATGAAACACTTTCGGTGTTAGCCCTGTCTGTATTAATTTGTGGTTACGATTTTTTTGAGTAATTATTTTTAATGTAACAATACTTTTAGACTAAAGCTATGTACAGACGGTTGTCAAATCTTACAATATTATCAGTAAAATGTTAAAAAATGTCTAACAATCGTGTGAAAAGATTACGTTGCAATAGTCAGTTATTGTCATATACTTTTTATTGTCAGATGTGCCACCATTGTCAGAGAAATATTATCAGTGTTTGTCCTGTTTTTTTTTCTTAAGTGCCTTGCCAAACAGACTGAGAGAGTGAGCAAAAAAAAAAAAAAAAAAAAACATTCAGACAGATAGGTTGAGAGAGCAAAAGCGTTCAAAGAATATACAAATAATATATACAATACAAATAAACTGATCCGTGTTATTGTTAAATTGTTTTCATCTTTACTATTTTCTAGTACATACACACATCTCGTACATATGCAGCGAAAATTGCTTCATGACAATATTTAAAAATTTTCAATTTAACATACATACGCACACACACAGTTCTGGCCATGTTTGACAGCCATACAACAATCTGACAACAGTGTAAATTGACAATTTTTGTTGACAGATAAACTTATTGTGTTACAATTGTCTGTCAATGAAATTGCGAGGTTTTCTTACAAACTGAACTGACAATTTACTTATTGCTAACAATTTTTCATTGTCAGTACATTACCAGCACATTTCCAGATTTGTACTCGTACATAGCTTAACTCACAGAAAAAAGCTTTGTTTTACCTCCTTTAAATTAAGCCTTGGTTTGCTGGTAACCGTTTGTAAGCTGGACCGTTCATTAATCACCTCAAAAAGTGTTCCTGAACTTTTATTGATGGAAAATAAATACATGCAGTATGACACATCTATAGTAGATCGTAATTCATTATGTAAAAACGGAAATATAAAAATAGATTTATTTAAATTTAATTAATATTCCAAAATCATTACATATTTACAAACATATGTATGTGTAGATAGGTATATTGGGATTATTCTAAAATTCAGTTCAAAGACCTTTGTAAGCTACACATAACCCACACTTTGTTTTATGAATAGAAACGATTGATTCTAAAAGCATTCCAATATTTAAAACAGGTTTATGCATACAGTTTTTTTAAATAAATCAATACAATAAAATTTATTTATGTGATTTACACATTTGATTTAGGTGTATTATATACATACATATGGTTATTTAAAAGTGTAGTTATGATGGTCTTGTTTCTAAATGCTAATTTATTTAAATTGTTAGTTTGAATAATGAAATGGGTAAAAAATATATTGAAGCTGTGGTATATACATAGATAGAAAATGCCATACAAAAATGATACATACTTTAACATTAATTTACATATCAGGAAAGCATCAGAGCTTTTTCTGTTCTCACTTTCACTGTACATATCAGGTTTGATAAAGTTGGTACAATTGTACTTTTTTTGGTACAATTCAAAACTAAAAAGTACGATGGTACCTCATGTGGCTCATTTTCAAATTTTTCAAACCCAAACATATTTTTAATTGATATAAAATGGCAACGCTAATTTACTGAATGAATATTCACCCCTATCGTGAATAAAAATTTCACATGAAATTTGTTTCCTTTTATTTTTTTAACATTGAATTTTAATAGGAAACATGTGAAAAGGGAACAAATTTCATGTGGAATTTTTATTCACGATAGGGGTGATTGTGAATAGATTTTTGCACTTGTTCATTGGGAATAAATAGCAGGTGGTTTTTAGTATTCAGCTAATGTTTTCTTGTTGTTGTTAAACTTCATATATAAAATAAAGAGAGCAATTGTAAAGTTTATGCATTTTGATAAAAAAAAGGGAACGAAATGCTTTATTGTCTTAGTTTTTTGCAAGTGGTACATAAATAAAACTCTTGTTGTTACAATTTTAATATATCAACTGGTTTGTTATCAACAAATTTATAGATTTGATATCATTTATTTGAATGTACCTTATTAATATTTTATATGACCATAATTATGTACATATGTATAATTAATGAACATGTATTTAATTATTTTTTGTTATCTTTACTTTACATGTACCAATGAATTTAAAGAACCTTTTGTTTTTGTTGTATTAAATTTTTGTTTATTAAAAAAAAATAAAAAAAAATTATTTAGTACTATTGGGGTCAAAAAAGTACGATTTTAAAAGTTCGTTGGTACGATATTGGTTTTCTCATTTATCATCCCTGGTACATATTTATATATTTTTTTTAAATAATAACGCTCTCGAAAAGGAGTTTTTGGAGCACAAAGTCTACAGAGGTGACAATTTTGAAGTTTCAAAAGCGCTATAATCAGCTAGTAAGTTCTCTTAAAAAGAGAAAGAAAATATTTTATGGTAGTATGTTGGTAATGTGTAAAAGCAAAGCACTGTATACAACACGAATTTTGTGGATAAAGCAAAATAAACAAAACAAACAATTTGAGTTAGAATATTTTCATTCAAATTTAAAATTTTGTTTGCATTCTTGTGTTGTCAATAAAAGTTGTTCAAGCTTAAAGTCTTTTTTATGTTACTAAACTTACTTACTTACCTTTACCATCGAAAATTAATTGTATTGCGCCAGAAAAATAAAGAAAAATCGTAACATAAAGAAAACAAAAAGGCAGTTCTCAAAGAAAGAGACAACTATAAAACTTGATTATCTTCCGTTTCGTGACACCTCTGTTTACACTGTAGTTTGGAGTGCAGTGATACTGACGTGCACCCATAATTATTATAAAAAGTAGCATGGCGAAAGTGTCCTCTACACTTGGTTTTTATGATAACTATTATCAGGATTGGCATACCACATAGAACACTGCACATGTGAGATTGATTTGTAACCTTCCACTACGAGTATATGGATACATTGTAGTATAATTATGGTTTTACTGCCACTTTATCTTACCGGGGTTCAGCCTCTTTTATTCAGGTCTGTAGATAACGCTCCAGGAAAAAATACTATCTAGAATAAATACTTAGTTAGGTATGCGCTAACCGGGAGAATTAGTTCATGAAATTATTATCTGTCCAAGAGACTCAGTCCTCTTCCGACACATCAGTCACTTATCATCCTGAGCGCTCAATTTATTATAAGGGAGAACGTGTCAAGGTGAATCTCTGAGACTGTCAGTACAGTTTTAAATTTCATGAGGTACATTTGCCTGAGTAGAGAATTAATTAACCCTAATAACTAGAAGGGTTGGAGATGGTTGTGGTCCTCATTTTGCATATGGCTTAATGATAAATAAATGCCTATAAAATTGGAATATCAATACAAAATCCGACAAAAATAAATGTCATGCAAAAATAAATCGCAAAACGAAATTTCGTTTTGTTCGGTCCATGTTTTATTATAGACCCCATACAAAGTCCACTTCCAAAATTCACTTAAATACGTGTAAATATGGTATACATATTTTTACCAGTTTAAAATTTAACACAAATAATTCTTATAGATATATAAATTGTTGTACTAAATGATGGTCGGTCCATAATTGGTCATGGCTCCCATAGATCATTTACATATAAACAAAAATCATGCTACAAAAATTTGTGATTATCAGTCCATATTTGACCTTATTCACCATATGAAGCGCTCTTCCGAAAATCACTTCAATATTCATTAATCTCTTATGAACAACGATACCAATCCAAAATTTTACATGGACCATTTATATATGTATGTATATGCCAAAATCAAACTGCTAGATTTTGAAAATATCGGTCCGTATTTGAATATATCCCCCGTGTTCACTTCCGAAATTCTCGTTAATACTAAAAAGTATCTTAAATGTACTTTTATTATGTTGAAATTCAACGAAATTTAAGAATATCGGCCCATGTTTTGTAATTGCTCACATATACATACGTACCACTTCCGAAAAACAAGTTAACCCTTAATAATGTCTAATATATAACGATATCGAATAAACATTTAATACATTATATTAGAAATGGAAATGAATGTTGCTTTCAGTCCATATATGGCAATAGCTCCCAAAAAAGTCCACTTCCGAGTATAACAACCAACCAATATACAACTCTTGTAAATTACGTTATTGAGATGAATTTCAACCAAATCACATTACTGGATACTGGACTTAGAAGCTTTAAGTCCACAATAGGTCCGTTTCTACTATGCCACCCATATATCTCTAAATTAAGTTATTGAGATCAAATTCAACCAAAAGAATAATCTTGCCCTTCTTTATACTCTGTTACTTAACTTGCGGTGAATATGGAAAAAGGTTTGTTTTAAAATAATAAATTGATAAATTATACTCAAGATTGTTGTGAATATCAGACAAACTCTGTAAATTATGGTGAGAATTGGTAATTACACCAATTTTAAATGGTAAAATTAGAGAAACATTTGAAATGAATTATGTTGTTCGTAAAATTGTCTTTTTAAACAATATATAAAATGCACAGCTATTAGTAGTAAGAAACACTGAATAACAAGTATAGTTTTTTTTAGTTTTCATTATATTTAGGTGGAGGGTATTTAAGATTCGGCATAGCTGAATATTGCATTCTAACTTCTTACAAAATTAATACTGAACATTCGAACTACTGCAATGATACATAATTTTAAATACATATAGGGAGGTATTACACTTTCAAACAATTGGGATGACAAATTATCAGTTTATAAAAAAGGAAAAATAAATTTTAGATATTATCTGCCGTATTCATAAAAAATAAAGTAGGTTTGAAGTGTGCTTTTAGACAAAATTTTCATACAACATTTTCTTAAAGTACATTTGAAGTCTACTTTAATTTTTTCTGAATAAGACTGTATATTATTATTATATTTTTACTGCCGTATTGATAAAAAATAAAGTAGGCTTGAAGTGTGCTTTAAGACAAAATTTTCATACAAAATTTTCTTAACCCTCCGATGAGTGAGAAGGTCCCTAGGGACCTTTTTGCCTTTTCAAACTGAAATTACTCCTACTTCGGCCACTACAACCCCCCAAAGTTGCTCTGAATTCCAAGAGTATTTTGTTGCGCATCTTTTGGAAAATCAAGCCGATTGGATCATTACTTTAGGAGTTATTGAGGTTTTTGTGAGAATAGTAGGCGGACGTGTGAGTAGGTCCGTATGGACCTTGTACTGAATTTCACTAATAAATGCATGTTTTTGGGCATCATTATAATTTTTTTATTGTTTCAACACATAATTTACTTGTTCTGAACACAAAGACCTAAACTCAAAGGCATTAGGGATGATGATAAAAACAAAAAATTCTAAGAAAAATTCGAAGACATGAACTTTATTGCCTTCAAGGAAAGGCACAATATTCTAATTTTATACTACTAGCAATAAACCAGTTCTTAGAATTTTTTGTTTTTATCATCATCCCTAATGTCTTTGAGTTAAAAAAATTTAAAAAATTATTTTTGTATGTAGAATTTAGTTATAAACAATAAAAACAAAAAAAAATAAAAAAAAAATTTTATATGAAAAAAACATGATTTACAAAAAAGGTCCGTAGGAACCATTTCACACGGCCGTGAAGTTCAGAACTGTCACTCATCGGAGGGTTAAAGTACACTTGAAGTGTATGTACTTTAATTTTTTATAAATACGGCAGTTAGAGTAATTTGCCAAGTGCATTTGTTCTTGATACTTCACTCACTATAAACTTAAATTAAAATATCGTTAAAACTATAAAAACTTTGAATTTTAATAAAAATACAAAAATATATTGTGGTTAAATAAATCATTAAATAGCAAATGCCACCAACAAATTAATGTGTGTCATAAGAAATCAAATTAAATACAAAATAAACACGAAGTAGAAAACAAAAAAAAAAACATAAATTCAACAATTTATGTTTAAAACAAAGTGATTAAATTGAATGCGGGTAATAAATAAAAATACTTCAATTTGTTAAAATACAAAGTTTCAAATTTATCAGTCAATCTCAACAGCATTGGTTACAACACCAGGTCTTTGTCCCGCCACTACTCGTCATTATCGTTAGCATCCTCAAACTCAACGAGATCATTACTATCACAGGGTGTTTCAAATATCAAATAAAAAAAAAAAACAACTCAACACTATTTTTTTTATTATTAGATGCGTTAAATATTGATGATAAGCGGATAAGCCAGAAAGCATATGGACTCCTAAAGCAAATATCAGGAAGAATTGATTGATACGAATGTTTTTACTTTTTAAAAAAGACACAGTATACTTAATAAGAAGAGTTTTCCTAATTATATATGATTTAAAAAAAAAATTACTTACATTTGTAGCACCCGTTGTTGATATCAGAAAAAGTAAAAAAACGCTTAAAATTTTGCAGCTGTGTGGCAGTAATAACAGAAAAAGCCGGCTTTTTTCCTTCTCTCTCTTCACTAACAAAACGTTGTGCTGAGTTTAAAATTTGAAAAAATAGGTATATAATTTTTTTATAATGGTCTTGGCAATGAGTTAGTAAATTGTGATGAAAAGGTTGCATTTTGTATTTGGCAATTTTGTTTTTGTTGCATTTTTAAATTTATGCTAAAAAATCAAGTTTTTGATTTTGCTTTTCATTGTACACTTAGAGGAATTTTTGAGTTGATTGTTAAATAAATTGCCATCTACTGGCATCTAGCTACGTTATGCAAGTTCATGATTATTCAAAAATTATATATTCCAGGCAAAAAAGGACTTTGCTGAGGAAATTTAGATAGTAAAATCAAAACTATTTGAATCCGAAAGAAAGCACTTTTTCAGAGCTAACCTTTAAATTTCAGCTAATGTTGCAAATTCCTGCCTCACATTTTATACCTATAGTGGGGAGAGTATATTGGATTTGCTCAAAAATATTTGTCTGACACCCATCTTAAAGTATACCGATCAATTCAGAACCACTTTCTGAGTCGATTAAACGATGTCCGTCTGTCTGTGTTGCTGGCTGTCCATGTAAACCTTGTGTGCAAATTTAGTATGAGAGTATGAGTTCGGCCCAAAGACGTTTGGGATTAAATTTGGTTGCAACCGGCAAATTATTTAACCTAGTCCCCATACAAATGTCCTTCCGAAATAGGGTTTATCGGTCATAAATGTTTGATTTATGCACGTATCCAAACAAATTTTGTCACAAATAAGTCGTACATGAAGCCTTATCACACCTAGCAGATTGGTCCATAATTGACCATAGCTCCCATATAAACCCCACTTCCCAAACTCACTTTAAAAAGCATAACTCTCTTTAAAATGTTGATATCCAAATAATATTCAACACACATATGTTTCATATGTACACAAATCATACAGTCCAATTTTATGATGATCTGTCCATATTAGTCATAGCTACCATATGAGTCCCACTTCCGAGAATCTCTTTAACGACCATAAATTTCTTAAAAATAGTGGTATCCAAATAAAGTCAACACAAATAAGTTTCATATACATAAGTCATGACACCTAATTTTATAACGATCGGTCTATAATCAATCATAAGTATTTCTTCTGAAAATCACTTTAACATCCGTAAAACCTTTACAAGTTTTGATATCGAGGTAAAATTTAATGTAAATAATTTGTATATGCACAGAAGTCACGCTACTATGCGCGCTGCCATTTTTGAAAAACTGTTTTTACTTGCATACTCAGCTTGACCGACTATACTTTCTTACTTGTTATTACTGAGTCTAAACATTTTCATATCTTTTACCATAAAGTATAAATATATATTTGCGATTCTAAAAAATTTAATACTCTGGGTCCCTACAGATAGTGTTGGTGGAAATAAATTGTTTGTGACTCCCCTATAAACTGCGGAACAACCTGTATTACATGATGTCTGTACAAATCCACGAATGATCGAAAAAATTCGACTGCATTCTGAATTTCAGATAAAATACAAATTAATACTGTTTTTATTCTGGTTAAGTTATAAAGCGTGGTTAAATTGAAAGGACCGATGTTGAATGTGAACCACACCTAAACGCCAAGCTTTTTGCCGAATTTTATTTGACATTTCTCTATTTCAGACTTACTCAATTTGAACCATGGAGAGATACACAATCCAACAACGTGTTAAAGTTATCCAGACTTATTATGAAAATGGGCGTTCAAATCAAAATGCATATCGTGCACTTCGTGATTTTTTTGGTCAATTTGATTGTCCAAATGTGCGTACAATCGCAAAAATCGTGGAAAATTTCGAGCAAACCGGGTCTGTAGAAGATGTGAGAACATCAGTGCATGCTCGTACTGCATAAAATATTGCTGCTGTTCGCGATAGTGTGACTGAAGAGCCGTCCACCTCAACTCGTCGTCGTGCCCAACAATTGCACCTCTCACGCTCGTCGTTGATGAACATTATGCATAAAGACTTGCATTTACACGCTTACAAGGTGCAATTGGCTCAAGAACTAAAGCCTCTTGACCATTCCAAACGTCGTGAATGGGCAGAATGGTGGCAAGAAATGGCAACAGTGGATGATCAATTTTCGAAGAAAATCATCTTCAGTGATGAGGCACATTTTCACCTCAGTGGATTCGTCAATAAACAGAATTACCGCATTTGGGTGAATGAGAATCCAAGAGTGATTGTCGAAAAACCAATGCACCCACAAAGAGTGACTATTTGGTGCGGTTTATGGGCTGGCGGCATCATCGGGCCGTATTTTTTCCAAAATGAGTCCGGTCAGGCAGTTACTGTGAATGGTGTTCGCTATCGTGAGATGATAACGAACTTTTTATGGCCCGAATTGGAAGATATGGATGTGGACGATATGTGGTTTCAGCAGGACGGTGCCACTTGCCACACAGCTAACGAAACAATGGCTCTTTTGCGCAACAAATTCAATGGCCGTGTTATCTCACGTAATGGCGATGTCAATTGGCCGCCAAGATCATGTGATTTGACACCGTTGGACTTTTTTCTTTGGGGTTATTTGAAAGAAAATGTGTACGTCGATAAGCCAGCAACAATTCAAGAGCTAAAGGATGAGATAATTCGGCACATTAACGGCATAGAACCTCCATTATGCCTCAGGGTCATCGAAAATTTGGACCATCCGATGGAGGTGTGCCGCCGTGGTCGCGGCGCCCATTTGGCCGATATTTTGTTCCATACATAATTGAGTAATACCAATATATCATAATAAAATAAAATTATAATAATTTCCTAAATAGTTTGTGTTTTATTCAAAATCAACATCGGCCCTTGAAATTTAACCACCCGTTAGTTATAAGAATCTATTCAGAATATACAATTTTCGATGTGTCTTTCCAGCATTGCTACCGGTATCTAGGGAATTATGACTTTTGACCTCACATAACTCCAAAGAACAAAATTCAAGGTTCTAGGCGGTCAGTTGACTGGTCCGCAACTTGAAATTAGCCTGTAGAATGAAGTAAATTAAATTAATTAATAACAAATAATATGTAGAAGGAATATTGAAAAATATGTATGTATAAATTAGTATTGCATTATATACCCATCATATGGCATCGATTTTGGTGCTTTTTATATAAAAACATTTATCTTAGAACAAAACTAATTGTATGGGTATATATTTTGGTCCGAATCAATATTTTTAGTTATTATTATATCAAACATAAGTTTGCTATTAACAACAAGTAAGAAAGTATAGTCGGTCAAGCCCGACCATATAATACCCTACACCGAGTATTTGTATAAAACAGTTTTTCAGAATTGGGCGTTATATGGGAGATATTACCTATTGTGGACCGATCATCCAAAAATTTAGTGTCATGATGTCTGTGAATATAAGTATTATATGTGTTAAACTTTATCTCGATATAAATACTTTTAAACGATTTATGGAGCTTAAAGTGAATTAAGGAAAGGGTCTTATATGGGAGTTTCAACTAATTCTAGACCGATCATAATAAAATTGTACCGTATTATTTTTATACATATGAAATATATTTGCGTTCAATATTATTTGGATACCAACATTTTTGAGAGAGTTATGCTGTTTAAAGTGATTTTTGGAAGTGGGCCTTATATGGGAGTTACGAGTAATTATGGACCGATCTGCACAAAATTTGTAGATGTGATTTGGCTTCATTTACCACTCATTTGTGATAGAATTTGTTTGGATACTTGCATAATTCAAACATTTATGATCGATAAACCCCAATTTCGGGAGGACATTTGTATGGGGCCAGGTGAAATAATAGACCGATTTACACCAGTTTCAATTCCAACCATCCTTAGGCCGAAAAAATATCACGTACCAAATTTTATCGAAATATCTTCAAAATTGCGACTTGTACTCTGTGCACAAGCTTTACATGGACAGCCAGCTAGCCAGACAGACGGACGGACGGACATCGTTAAATGGACTCAGCAAGTGATTCTGAGTTGGTCGGTATATTTTAAGGTGAGTGTTGGACCAATATTTCTGGGCGTTACAAACATCAGCACAAATACAATCTACCCTCCCCACTTTGGTGTTGTAGGGTATAATAACTTTTTGATGGTGGATATAAACAACTGTCATTTGATCATGAAGGTCATGAGGATAAAAGAATCTATCATTTCATAAGGGAATTTTGGTTGTCAATTAAAGTTGATTAATAAAATCCATAATTCTAAATCACTTAGAAAACTAATTTAAATATTTGTATATTTATAATATTTATCTGTGTTTTAGAATTTAGAATTCAGATTTATTAAAATAAATACAAGCAGTATTCAGAAAGTTTTGAAAAAAACTGGTTTTATTTATTTATTTACTTAAGGTCACACTTGCAAAATATTTACTCAAAAAAGCGTAACCACTTCTTTTAGCACAAATTTGTTCGACGTTGTTTACTCTTACAAGAGTTTTGCAAGATCAAACAATATAAAATAAAATAAAAATAAATATTTGTTGTGTATTGTCCAAAATAAACGAAGATTTTTTAAAAAAATAAACGAGTTCAAAGATATTTTATTTAGTGGTTACGTCTTTTTCAGCAAATATTTGCCAAGTGTGATCGTACCTTTACACATACATATGTACATATTTATTTTTCCACTCTGAAGTATCAGAATTTAAAAAGTGTGAATTCCTCTGCTTCTTAAATGGAAACTTAAATAAAAGAGTTTGAAAAAATAATAACATACATAAGTATGTATGTAAAAATGATAACCAAATACATAGATATATACATATGTACATACATACTTATGTATGTATATTTTCTGAGTGTATAGACTGACTGTTTTCGTTCTAAGCCATACAAAGTGAGTTTTTTTTTATTTTACAAAGTACAAAAATACCTTCATTATTTCAAGGTATGTGTAAATACATACATACATATGTATGTATGTACATACATACTTGTGCGTTCGTAGCGTCAACTTTATCATTAGAAGTGGTGGTTTTTCAATATAATTCTTAAATTTTTTTTCAGCATCTTTTTTGGTAATTGAAGTTTTGCTTTATACATACATACATATACGCATACATACATACGAGTACATACATATTTCATATGAATTCCACTGGCATATATATATTGTATGCACAAAGTATGTTATTTACTTTTAAAGGTCAAATAACTTAAGAATCAGTTAAGGAGTTAATGGCTTTAAAGTCTAACTACGTTATTTTGTTTTATTTTTGTTATTAAATTGAATGTTTTGTAAGATAAAGTTTAAATATAAGTACCTGCTAACAATGAACATGTGTTCATGAATACAGTTTTCTCGAATATTTCTACTGACATTGACAACTTGAATAGTTGTTGTCGTTTCAATGTTTTGTTTTGTAAATTTTAATTAAAATTCAGTTATTTTACAGTATTCAGATTTCAGATTTTTCTTTGATTCAATACTTTTATAGACCAGTAAAATCAAGCATGTTTAAAAATCACAATAAATTTTAATATTTTTTAATATTTATAATTGCGCATTGGTATTTACTATATGTGGTTTTTAAACTGTTACGAAATTTGAAAATCATAAAATTTTCAACATTGTGGCTTAGGTGGAATTTTGCCGTCACATAATGGCAGGAAAAATGCGGTTGTGGCGATAGTTATATGTATGTATGTATGTATGTACATGTATGTATGTATTTAATCATTAGCTTGTGAACATACATTTTAAATGAAAATATGTAATTACATCAATGTTTCCTCAACTCTCTAGAAAAACTATATACATATGTAGTCAGAAATTCCCATATTAAAATTACACTAGTTTCATTGTTTTAATTTTAGCTGTTTTCGCTTATCCTAGCTAGAATCTGTTGACAATCCATCAATTTGTTTACTCAGTGAACAATATCCTGTCCGCACATGTATTTGTCTATTATAGATCGTATTTTCTTATTCTAATTAACAACATTGTCGGGACATTTGTTCGACCAAACTATGTCTGCCATCAAAAGTAGTTTTCACACACAAAACCAAACGGCATTTTAAAAATTAACAAATGTTTGTCCATTATTTCGCCACACAATATGATGGCTCATCAATACGTCGGGTTAACGCTCAATTTTATTGTAAACATTTCTTTAAACCCAATTTGTAAGTGTTCGTTTCGAAACACTGTGTTAAATATTAAATACATTTTTTCGTTTAACTTCTGCATCTATCGATTGTTAACAGTTTAACAATATTTATCGAATTGTGTAAATGTATACTTGGATACATACATACAATCAACTCTTGATAAATATGATCATGTAATCGACACATGCAATGTAGTGCAAAACAAAAGCAACAATAATTGAATTAAATATGTCTATTCATTTCTATTTGTAGTCATGCGAAACAAAAACTTTTTATTTAAAAAACATCTCTTAATCATCAATGAAACGTGGTTATTCATAAATTATACATACTTGTACATTAGTATGGAGCCATGAAATAAATTTATCTAATATACCTTTCACTAATAATGTATAATATAATTTTACGTATTTTATATGAAAACATTTATCTGGTCTACCGATTTTAATCTTTTTCGTGTATTTCGATCGATAACTTTTCAGCGGATCAACGTATTTTGTTTAAGTTTTGACACATCAGTTACCAATAGATTGAATCGATTTTGGAATATTTCGAGAAAATTTTATCTCATTTGAGTGGGTTCACATGTTGAGATTTGTCGCAGCGACTCTGCTGACGTTCTCTTTTGGTGTCTCTTCTAAATTCATTGTCTCTTCACATGATGAAACATTTCGTGCACGAATTTCCGAAAAAATCGTCAAAGTCCCGATAAAAAAGAAAAAAAATTCGTCATTTCAAATTTTAAAAATCGTCAAAAAATCGGAAAAATAAAAAGTCACTATTTTGAATGTTTTATTTAAACGAAAACATAAAAATTCAAGTTTATATAGTACATATCAAAATACATAAATTTTATTACACAACTTGTGTAATATTTTTATAATATCTTAGTTCGATTTCACACTCTTCAATTCTAACTCATCAAGGCAGGTATTTTTGGATGAGAAGGGAAAAGATAACAAAAGGGATACAAACTTGATGTTACTAGCCAATTTTCTTAGTTCCTTTTGTTTTTTGATTTGCATTAAAAAGTACGAAAATTGAATTGACGCGTGTAAATGAAATGGCAAGTTCAAAAGAGAATTGAACAAAAACTGGTCAGCTAAAACTGAAGAGTGTGAAAAAAGACTTACAGTATTTTATAAGTAAATATCTGAATTTCGCATATTTTATTAATTCAGGTTAAATTACAATGCCAAAACAATTTAGTTTATTAAGTTTTAAATAACATTTTGAGTATAGAATCCAATTCATTCATCATATACAGATACTTATTTTCAAAGATTTCCGCATTTCTTTTATTATTTAAATTTATTTGGCTGAATACGTTTTGTTAAAATAGGAGAAGTTTTTGTAGAATTTCCCCGTTGAAATTCAAAATTCAGAAATTGTTTCCTCTAAAAAATTTAGTTCATACTTAAACTTAACAATTAAGAAAACACTACTATCATTTAGTTTTGTTTTTGAAATATGTTCTTCTTAATATTTATGATATTAAATAATTGCTGTCGCAAAAAAGAGAGAATTTGGTAACAAAAACATTAATAAAACAAAGAAATAGAAGAAAATTTTAATAATTCAAAAAATCGTCAAATCGTCACTTTGCTATTTTTGAAACAAAAAATCGTCAAAATGACGATAAATCGTCAAATCTGGCAGCTATGGTTGCACCATCCTTGCGACATTTTGACGTTAAATTGTTCATTTCTCCTATTTCGTTCATTCGCAGATGTGTTGCCATAAACTCATATTCCTCATATTTCGCTATTAAATTTTCTATTAAAATTTTTAACCACATAGTATTTATTTACTTAAAATGAAAACAAGTAAGAAAGTATAGTCGGTCAAGCCCGACCATATAATACCCTACACCCAGTAAATGTATTAAACTCTTTTTCATAAATTGGCGTTATATGGGGGAAATAACCTATTGAACCGATCATCCAAAAATTTAGTGTCATGATGTCTGTGAATATAAATATTATATGTGTTAAACTTTATCTCGATATAAATAGTTTCAAAAGATTTATGGAGCTTAAAGTAAATTACGGAGAGGGTCTTAAATGGGAATTTCGACTAATTATGGCCCGATCATAATAAAATTAGACCATATTATTTGTACACATATGAAATATATTTGCGTTTAATATTATTTGGATACCAATATTTTTGAGAGAGTTATGCTCTTTAAAGTGATTTTCGGAAGTGGGTCTTATATGGGAGCTATGAGTAATTATGGACCGGTCTGCACAAAATAGATGTGATTTAGCTCCATTTACTACTCATTTGTGGTGAAAAT
Source organism: Bellardia bayeri (assembly GCA_950370525.1). NCBI lineage: Eukaryota > Metazoa > Arthropoda > Insecta > Diptera > Calliphoridae > Bellardia > Bellardia bayeri. Next base: position 53,550,046 of record OX493265.1, on the reverse strand, counting down.
TATTTGGATCGGTAAACCCCCATTTCGGGAAGAGTTTTGTATGGGGTCCAGGTGAAATAATGTACCGATTTCCACAAGTTTCAATCCCATCCATCCTTGGGCCGAAAAAATTTCACACACCAAATTTTATCAAAATATCTTCAAAATTGCGACCTGTACTCTGCGCACAAGCTTTACATGGACAGCCAGCCAGCCAGCCAGACGGATGGATGAACGGACGGATATCGTTAAATCGACCCAGAAAGTAATTCTGAGTCGATCGGTATACTTTAAGGTGGGTGTTGGACCAATATTTCTGGGCGTTACAAACATCAGCACAAATCCAATATACCCTCCCCACTATGGTGGTGGTATAACAACAATTTGTTTTCTTTTTAATTTCCAGTTATTTATTTTCAGTGTTGCCACAAATGTTCTGTAACCCCATAAAATGAAATTTCATCCTGGCAACACTGCTGGTAAATGAGATAAAAATAGTACAGGAGAAAAACCTGCGACACTAGCTACCCCGTATTCTTCACTATGTATTTCATCTATAAACTCGAGTTGAAGGAGAAGAGTCGCAGCGTGTGAACTCCCTATTAGGTGCGTGCCTTTAACAGACAGACGGACGGAGTAGCTAGTCTTACCCCCTTATTCATAAAAACTTACAACAGGTTTGTAAAGCAAATTTCCATACAAAATTTGCTTTATAAACCTCTTATCAGTGATGGGCATAATGCAATATATTTGTAGTGCACTAACAATTTCACTACCAATATTCAATTAGTGGTAGTGCAATTTGGTGTTGCATTTAGTGGTATTTAAAAAAGAATTGCACTACCACTAAATTTTATTGGTATTTAAAAAAGAATTGCACTACCACTAAATTTGTTGTATTTAAAAAAAATTGCACTACCAATAAATTTAGTGGTATTGTAAAAAAATCAAAGCAATTTAGATGAATTATGTAATATACACTCATACCCCGGTTTGCGTCGTTTCGGTTTGCGTCTTTTTAAAATTTCCGTGACTTCGATGTTGCGTCGCATTGCTTCGAGGTTACATCGTTAGTGTTTCGATTTGCGTCGTTAATAAATGTTTGTATGTACAAAGCAAAAATAGAAAAAGGAGATTTCCCGTCGAAGTCTAACGCAAATTTGTATGTGAAAATTGTCTACAAGATTTAATCTTAATATTTTTATGTTTTTTATGTGTTTTTCATGAATTCTTATTTTTTTTTCTTTAATAAAATCTATTATTACACAAATAATAATAAAAAAGTTGGTATTTGCTTTTAAAAATCAATTCTTTTTTACTAAAATTATAAGTCTCGAAATGAATTAAATGAAAATTAGTACAAATGTATGGTACGGTTTGCGTCGTTTCAGTTTGCGTCTCGTTTTTCCGGTCCCAATTAGCGACGCTAGCCGGGGTATGAGTGTAATGGAAAATTAAAGGTATATTTTCAGGCTTTCATTAAAATGTTTACAATATTTTTTACATAATTACATAATTAAATTAAATAATTAAATTACATAATTCATCCAAATTGCTGTGATTTTTTTACAATACCACTAAATTTATTGGTAGTGCAATTTTTTTTACATACCACTAAATTTAGTGGTTAAATGGTTAGTGGTAGTGCAATTTTGTTTTTCACTACCACTAAATGGTTAGTGGTAGTGCAATTTTGTTTTTCACTACTACTAAATGGTTTAGTGGTAGTGAAATTTTAATAGCACTACCACTTAGTATTTGATTTTTAGTGCACTAAAAATTTAGTGCAATATGCCCATCTCTGCCTCTTATAAACCTGTTGTAAGTTTTATGAATAAGGGTATTAGAATTTTATAAGGACCCAGAATGTGTGAAAATTTTGTGGGTCTACGACCATTATTTCGATCTGTTGTAAACGAATGATAAAATCAAACCATATTTTTAGTGGTATCCCTGCAAATAGTATTGGTCTACGTGATCCATTTTAGATGAAATGGACTACTTACAACATTGTCCAATGTAATGCAGTCATGGACCATATCATAGTTAAACAAGAGTTTGTAGTTAAACGACATGGTTTCGTGTTAACACGATTGCATATTGAGTTGTTGTTGTTTAAAACTAACCCTCTTGAGTACTCCATGGAGAAGAAGCATGGAGTTATATGGTCCAATCCTAGGACATCGCAATGTTAAATCGACCACCTTTTTTTTCATATTTTTGGAGTACTCCTACTCCTCTTTGGTCTATTCTTTACATGCATGTATGGACTAGTCGCGTTATTTGCAGGGTTCATTTACACATATACATACATATGTATGTATTTAAAATAGGATAAGTAATCTTGAGCTTTTTTCTTTATGATACTTATCTAGTATTTCTCTATGTCTTAAACTTTGTACAACTTGGAAAGGTATCAGTTATTGTGTAATAGTTGAACAACTTATCTCTGTATTAAATTATGTATATCATTGGTACTTTTTTGTACCAGCAATGATACTTTTTGTAATTTTACGTAATGAGGAACGTAGCAACATGGAATAAAGTACGACTAATTCTGTTTTTACACGGTAATTGGTTCCAGAAAACTTCGTGTAAAAAACCGTGTATAAAAAGACATTGATCGTATGCAAAATAGGTAATTGGTTCCTTATCTCTAAAACCTATTGAAATTAGTGAAAAACAAGGATTTTTTATGAACAACTATTCAGGTTTATAATATTAAATGTGTTTTTACACAAGCATATTTATTAAAGAAAAAAGCATATGCACTCTAAGCCTTAAAGTATGTAAGTACAATTCCCCTAAATTTGTGATATGAACATATTTCGCAAGTAAGTAAGTAAGTCCTAAGTGGGTGAGAATGCACAGAATAATGGTAATTTTATAGAAAAATAAATATATTTTTTTCAACAAAATTTCTTTTGAATGCAAAATGTGGAGATAGTTTTTTTTTCGCAATAAACGCAATTCGTAACCAATTGAGCATAAAATGTACATACATACATATGTTTACATTGCACATGTTTTGCTCACTACTGTATGTACGAGTATTAAATAAATACTGTTGAACAAGTGTGCATGTATCAATTCTGTATAAAGCAGACTCTCTGTCTAACTGTCTATTTATTATCTACATATGTGTGTGACGGAGTGTTTGTATGTTTCTGTCAGCTTTTATGATTTGGTCGAGGTTTCCAAAGTGATTGTCAAGAGCAGAGTTTAATTCAATGGATTCGAGTTGAAATTGTTTGGAATGAGTGCTTGTGTGTGTATACAAATGAATATGTATAATATGTGTGGCTTAAGATGCGGTCACACTTGGCAAATATTCGCTGAAAAAGACATAAACAAAAGACGACAAATATTTAGTCTTATTTTATTTGATGCTGTTTGATTTTGCAAAACTCTTGTAAGAGTAAGCAAAGTCAAACAAATTTGAGCTAAAACAAGTGGTTACGCTTTTTTGAGTAAATATTTGCCAAGTGTTAGAGTTAGAGTTTATGAAATTGTCAGCAAACATACATAAGTACGTAGGTATGTATGTAGGCCATTTGTATCAATTAAATAATTTCAAAAATATAAATTAATAAAACAAACTTAATGAAATATTGAAACTGTATATAATTTAAAATAGTAGACAAAATTAATTATAATTTAATATGAATTGATTCTATTAATATCATTGCCATTCTCTTTTATTTTCTCAGATCAATACCAATCTGGGACAGACAACTTGCATAGGAATCACAGAAAGCAGCCAAAGTTAAGGAACAAATTAATTTAGAACAAAAAAAAAAATACTCATAATTATATTACAAATCTTTGGGATAATTATTTACATATGTATGTGTTAATTGATTTATGTGGATTTTGAATTCTTGACATACAAAAGCAAAGCAATGACTAATTTGTGGGCAACACCAGCTACGACAATGACAGCGACAATGGCAACAATATGGTTTGTCGTTTTGGCAACACATTTAATCGGCCATGTGCATTCAAATGACAATTTGCGTGTTGCATACGAATGGAAAGAAATCGATTTTAAATATGCCAGCGCTGAGGAACGTTGGTCGGCCATCGAACGCTATGAATTCAAGCCAGAAAATGTCATTCCATTTGGCATTGAAGTTTATCAATCAAGACTGTTTGTAACTCTGCCACGTTGGCGCGATGGAGTGCCGGCATCATTGGCCTACCTTGATCTAAATGGTGAGTTTTTTCTTCATTTTTTTTTTGGTTTGTTTGCAGGTTAACTAGTTAGTTAGCTAGTCTTTGAACGTGAATTTCAAATAACTCAATAAAAACCGCTTAATAATAAACGGGTAGCAAGCAAATCTAATTAAATAAGAAATATTCAAAAATTTTATTATGTATTTTACTTTAGTGTTGTCTAATTATACTTATACATATGTACATATTTAGTATATCTATTGAGTTTATTACAAACCTTATTAAGAATTTCTGAAAATAGCAAAAAAAAAAAAAAAATCAGATTCGGATGATGATTAAGTTATGTACATATGTATATGTTGATGTTTGTGGATATGTCTGAAAGCATATTAAAATTCGGTAGTATTTATTCTTATTTTATTTATTTATTTTTATTTTATTTTAAATAAACAAGACGTTCGTATTTTATTAAAAAGTTTAAATACTTAAATATTTAGATTGTTTTCAAGTTTTACTAACTGGAAATGTCAATAGATTTTGAATAGGATTAAAGATTTTATTTATTTATTTATTTATATACTAGATGACTTTAATTTTATGACACATTTGAATGTTAGCGAGCAAATCCAAATTATTCGATTTTTTTTTTCTTCGAATGAAACAAATAATTCGAATAAGAGATTAATAAATAATTTAGATTTTAATATTTAGTTCGTTTATTTGACCTTTTTTAATATTTAATAGTTTCTTCTTCTTTCAAGCAATAAGGTCAATTGCATTTTATATACAAATATTTTATTTTATTTATATATATTAATTTCCAATATTTCGCTATCACAATGGATAGCTTCTTCAGGGATAATATAAGTTTTGAATTACAATAAAATAATAATTGAAATATGTATAAAAAAAAAAAAAAATTTTCATTTTTTCATTTTTGTGATAGCGAAATATTGGAAATTAATATATATAAATAAAATAAAATATTTGTATATAAAATGCAATTGACCTTATTGCTTGAAAGAAGAAGAAACTATTAATTTAGATTTTGCTAATATTTCGCCACCATATGTGGACTCTACAATTTCTATTTTTTTTTACTAAATATCAAATACATATTTATTTTTAGAATTAAAACTTATTACGATTTTTAATTTGCCTAAAAAGGGGTGTGATACCACCCACTTTTCTCCTGGTAAGTCAAAAATGCCCAAAATATGGCGATTTCAATTTTTGGGTTATATGGCTGGTGCCATGCCCCTTTGTCCAATCAAAACTATATATAGCCTATTATTCCTTCCAGAGACCCAGTAACATGCTGTGAAAATTTAAGCAAGACCGGTCCAAGGGTTTGATAAAAGTACATATATATACATATATGTATATGTGGTATGTCTCTGTATAAGAGCCTTCCACAGCACTCATTTATATTGACTGAAAGACATTCTTTAAATTTAGCTTAAAGTATATTAAAAATTCAATTATTACTAATTTTTCGAGCTTTAGGTCTTTTTTTAAATATAAAAAACTTTTTATCTTTTATTTAAAACCAATATTTCGGCACTTCCTTGAGTGCCTTCGTCAGGGTTTTTTTCTTAATTTAACAAATTTAATAATAATTGACAAATTAAAAAATTTTTAAATTCAAAAAACAAAGAAATATTTTTCAAATTAAACTTGATCTATATATAAATAAATTATTTTTTAACTTCCGTTTCTATTCTTATAAATTAAGTGTCTATAATTTTGTGCTATATTTTCAGTGTCTGACTTAAAATTAATTCTCGAAATTGTCGGAACCTTTATAATTTGTAACATTTCTAACATAAATCTACGTTTATAATTATTTTCTGTGTTTAAAACCATTGTATTTTCAAAATCTGGATAATGGTTTAGATTAGCACAATGAGTTGATAAAGCTGTTTTTTGTGATATATTTCTATATCTTTGATCTGATTTATGTCCTGCTATCCTAGTCTTTAGTTTATTCTTTGTTGTACCTATATAAACTTTATTACACTGTCCACTATCATTCCCCTTACATGGTATTTTATAAACAATATTTGACATATCCATTCTCTTTATTTTATCTTTCATATTAGTAAATAGTTTACCTACTGTGTTGAAAGATTTATGAGCTATTTTGTATATTTTGTTATCATATATATTTGATTTTTCTAATCTTTCTGAAAATTTTGGTATATATGTTACCGACTTATATATCCTCTGTTCTGTAATACTATTCCGGTTATTAATTCTAACTTTATCATGTCGTATTAATAAATCTGTTATTAATTGTTTAGGAAAGCTATTATCAGTTAAAATATTAGAAATCTTCTTTTTATTATCTCCATGAAATTCTGAATCACATATTTTTAAAACTCTTTCTATAAAATTTTTAGCTGTATTAATAATTATTCTCTTTGGATGTTTAGAGAAATAATTAATAATTCTACCAGAAGATGTTGGTTTCTGATACCAATCTATTAATATCCTATTTCCTCTTCTAATTATCAAGGTGTCCAAATATGATATTCTTGAATTAGATTCCCTTTCAATTGTAAATTTAATGTCCGCGTGAAATGAGTTAAAAATATTCAGCATTTGTTCTATTCCTGATTCAGAAATTATACAAAATAAATCGTCAACATATTTTGTTAAGATCTTCGGTTTTATAATTAATTTTTCAATACATATATCTAATAATCTTTCCATAACTATATCTGCTACAATCGGAGAAGCTGACGAACCCATAGGAAGTCCTTTCATTTGGTTATATATATGATTATTTAATTGAAAATATCTACTATCTATTATACAAAATTTAAGAATACGTAAAAATAAGTCCTGTTCCATATTAGTATGTTTCCTTATTATATTCCATTTTTCTTCTACTATATTAATAGCTAAGTCTATTGGAATGCTAGGAAACAATGAAACTACATCAAGAGAAATTAATCTCTCATTATTATCTAATGTAAATTTCTTAATTCTGTCTTTAAATTGAAGAGAATCCTTAACATTATATTTTGAATTTTCAGTAATCTTATTAAGAATTCTTGTTATATATTTACACAGTTCATATGATGGAGAATTTATCATTGAACATATTGGTCTCAATGGAAAATCCATTTTATGAATTTTTGGAAGACCATATAGTCTAGGTGCCATTGCTGTATTAGTTTTAAATTTATTCCTTTCTGTAATTGTAATTATTTCATTAATAAAAAGTTCCTGAACTAAATTATTATTCATCTTTTCAAGTTTATTAGTAGGGTCCTTATCCAGTCTCCTATAATTAGAATCATCCCTTATAATATCATTTATTCTTAATTCATAATCAGTTTTATTCATTGCCACCGTTGTATTCCCTTTATCTGCATTTAAGATAATAATGTCCCTATTAGATCTCAAAAATCTATCTGTCTCCTTTACTTTGTTCAATATAAACTTATCTCTATTAGTTAGTCTCATTTTATTAATGTGGTTATCTATACTTGTAGTCAGTTTTGTTCTTGCTATTTCCTGTTCTTCTTTTTCCTTAAGTGTCTGTACTAAATCCTCTCCTTCAGTTATAATTTTCAAAACTGGAAAATGTTCTCTTTCCGTCGGTAGCATGTGTTTATGACCTAATGAGAGAACCCATTGTGCTTCAATTGGTATATTTATGTTAGATTTGTTAACAAACCATTTACAATTAAATTTTATACCTAATTCCCTTCTTTGTAAATTAACAAGGTCTTGAAATTTCTGCTTATGTCTACATTTGATCTTCTCATTTAAATTGTTAGCTAATTTATTTTCATATTCTAAGAAACTTGCATATTCCACCTCACCAAAATAATTCTGTAGATGGTCCTCTATTATCCTACATTCCTTTTTTACTTCCTTTAGTTGTTCATGCTTGTACCATATTCTTATATTTAAAATCTTGTTTTGAAGTTCTTGAACATAGTTTGATGTTTTTTGTCGATATGTCGGTAAATTATCATTTTCATGAAAAAGATTAGAAACGTTTTTAGTAGCATTTTTAATAAATTTTGGAATAATACCTGTATTACGACATCGAATCAAAAAAGTTATAGTTGCTTTTATTTTAATTAATTTATCCCTTATCGTTTTATACCTATTCATGTATCTTCTGATTGTTTTGTTGTTCTTAAATGTATGGAAATTGATTGTAGACGTGCTCATCATTATATGAATATGTATTTTTATTCGACCTTTATTATTTCAATTATTACTAATTTTTCGAGCTTTAGGTCTTTTTTTAAATATAAAAAACTTTTTATCTTTTATTTAAAACCAATATTTCGGCACTTCCTTGAGTGCCTTCGTCAGGGTTTTTTTCTTAATTTAACAAATTTAATAATAATTGACAAATTAAAAAATTTTTAAATTCAAAAAACAAAGAAATATTTTTCAAATTAAACTTGATCTATATATAAATAAATTATTTTTTAACTTCCGTTTCTATTCTTATAAATTAAGTGTCTATAATTTTGTGCTATATTTTCAGTGTCTGACTTAAAATTAATTCTCGAAATTGTCGGAACCTTTATAATTTGTAACATTTCTAACATAAATCTACGTTTATAATTATTTTCTGTGTTTAAAACCATTGTATTTTCAAAATCTGGATAATGGTTTAGATTAGCACAATGAGTTGATAAAGCTGTTTTTTGTGATATATTTCTATATCTTTGATCTGATTTATGTCCTGCTATCCTAAAATTGTTAATACAATTTCATATTTTTAATATTTTAAATCCGTCTATTTTTAGATTCTTAAAATTCAAAAATGTCATCATTGAAAATAAAGTTTAGTTAATAAATAACAATAATTTAATTTACATACATACAAATATACACAAATATCTAATTATTGTAAATAAAATTAAAACGAAATAGTGTTAAATTATTACTATTTCTAAGTATAAAATTATGAAATATTCTTAAAAGAAACTTTAAATTAACACAAAAATATTTATTTGTTTTATTCGATTCTTCTACATAAAATTAATCGAATTATTCGTAAGAAATTGTGCGATTATTCATATGATCATTATTGGAATAATGATCAAAATTCTTAATGTTTCCACTTTAAAATTCGACAAAAAATACATTTTTTTTTTTTACAGGAACTAATAGTTCATTTGATGTGTGTAGTAGTTAGTTGTTATTGTAGAATTGTAATCTACACTTAATTATAATTTTAATAAGTTATAAACAATAGAAAATGGTTGGAATGTATTCAAATTATTATAAATCCCACCTTTCATAATTTGATATTGGCATCATTTAAATTTATAACTGTAAATATAACCAACCATAGACGGGGTAGCTAGTGATAGTTTGTGACGATCAACATCCGCCATTGTCGTTAAGACACAAAGGTCTCATAATATTCATGTATGCATGATATTCAACTCATCCGACTAAAGCAAATACATACTACTCATGGATAACGTATTAACTATTGTAGTATTTTTCTCAATTAAAAGTGTTGACATTAAAATATCGAATGTTCACGAGACGATGGGCGATACCTATTTAAGCAATCGCCTGAGTAAGTTGCTATTGAACTGGCTAAAGTCTTGAATGCCTAAAAATCTATAAAAAATTCTTAGTTAAATGTTGTGTTACAATATGCAAAACGTGAAAGTATTATTAAATTGATGAACATTATGAGATTTGACGTTGTGTCATTCAACTGTCTCATATAAGGTGTGCTACAGAAAACAACCTTAACGATAATAAACCTCTTAATAATTTTTTGTATTGAGATGCAATTGACAGATAGACTCAAAGGCTCCAGATAGAATGTATAAAAATAATAATACCAAGTTAGTATAAAACATTCTATTAAATTCATTAATGATCGATATTTAGTTGATCACAGCTACCGTAAAAATCTTACTTTCGATAATCACCTCAAGTCGCATCAATCTTTATACATACATATGTATGTACAATGTACATATATACTTATTAAAAAGAGAAACGTTATAAATGAGTGAATGATTGAAACATCTGAAGCTCGAGAGAGGAAATTTGAACTGCAGGTTCATTTCCCCCTCCAAATATACTCATTAAGAAGGTAAATTGGAATATTTAACATCAAATGAAAATAAAGAATATAGATACAAAAAACATTTAAAACACATCTTCATTCATTAAATGATGTTTCATAGTCGTATTATATTAATATTTTGAAATTTCAAGTTTGATGGGTGGCTTGATTGGTACTCTTAGTGTTTTATATGAAAATTTAATGATACATTGTTATATCCACCAAAAAAAAAAAAAAAATGGGGGTGTATTAAGTTTGGCATGCCGTTAGGAACACATCGGAATATTTGTGCTGCAACCAAAAATATATATTTATATATATTTTATATATATACACAAATATTTAATTCATTTTAAATAATTTTATTGATTTTGCTCATTTTGAAAAAAAGCAGGCGGTTCTTAGTCATGCCGGACTCTTAGTTATATTCCGTCAAATTTTTAGTAAGATCGGTCCAGCGGTCTGGACTTCCCGGCAGTCGTTGTCCTGCAAGAGATGGGGCGTGAAAGTTGGCGTGGAGTATGAATCTTAATTTTTACCTCACCTAGAGTAACATGTGTATTCGATTTGAAGTAAATATGTTAAAACCCGAGTATAATCAATTACACAATTTAAAAAAGTAGGATTGGTCGAAAGAAATAAGAAGCTTTGGCACATAAAATTTTTATTTTTACCTCGCCTTCAGTAAGATGTGTATACAAATTGTTTGAAGTAAATCTGTAAAACCCCATGCAGAAGCAATTAATCAATTAAAAAAAGTGGGCGTTAGAGTAGGCGTGGTCGTACCAATTCAGAAACCTTCCAGGACTCATACACAACAACTTTGCCGAAGATCATCACATGATCAAATGCATAGTTTACGATTCTATAAAGGACAGACATACAAACATTAATTTTTTGAGATGGGGCGTGAAAGTGGGCAAGGCACATAACATTTTTATTTTTACCTCGCCTTCAATAAGATGTGGATAGAATTTGTATGAAGTAAATCTGTAAAAACCCATGCAGAAGCAATTAATCAATTAAAAAAAGTGGGCGTTAAAGTAGGCGTGGTCGTACCAATTCAGAAACCTTCCCGGTCTCATGCACAATAACTTTGCCGAAGACCATCACATGATCAGATGCATAGTTTAGGAGTCTATAAAGGACATACATACAAACATTCATTTTTATATATATAGATTAATATTAATTTTGTATATGAGCTAAATATTCACTTTGTATGGGAGCTGCCACGCCCACTGGTATGATCCCGCCCAATTTTCCCATGACTATTCATAATATAATCAACGTGCACAAATTTCTAAGACTCTGGCTATTATAGATCTGTAGATATATGATATTAAATATGTACTTTGTATGGGAGCTGCCACTCCCACTATTCCGATCCCGCCCATTTTTTTCTTCAATAGCTTTAAATAATACAATTAATTTACTTTCACTAACACCTTGGGTTAATTTATTAAAATGTATGTAGTGTATGTAATATTTAATTTAAATAAATTTAATTTCAATTTAATACGCCGATTAAGCACATAACAAAGGGTTATCGCGTTATAGCGCGACGAACTTCAAACTACACAGAAACACAACTCACTAAATGACCACAAAGCTCTTAAAGGAAATGGTCTAAAGTTTCTTTTGAGGAAAAATAAAAAAACTCAAACTCCGGCACTTCTTGACTGATAGAGCTGAAAATTTGTGCTGGCCTACTACTATCCAATAGTACTAACCGTGGTGCAAATTTCATCCAAATCGGAAGACATCGATTTTAAAAATTGGGTCACTTGACGTGAAATTGCCCATATGTATATAGAGATATTATGAATTTTCTATAATAATGATGAAACAGAACTTGGGCTGAACCATGGTGAAATTAAATACAAGGTGACAGCATAGCGCCAGCTGATTATTTTTTGCTCTGTTCATGGTGAAATTGAAAATGTCAAAAAGTTGTTTAAAAATAGTCAAAGTTTATATAAAAACGTTACAAAATTATTTTGTTTTTGAAAAATTGAGTTTTTTCGCCGTTTTATCTGCGTAAAATAGCTTAAAAGTGTTAAAAAAACTATATTATATTAAATAGTGTGTTTGTTTTTTGAGTTGTTTTACTAAAAGTGTTAGTTTTTTTCTGTAAGATAAATATTAAGATTCCTCTTTAAGTGATTTTTTTTGCTGCAGAAAAATGCTTTGTTGCATCTTATGCCGTAAAAAAGGAGTAGCTGGAAGTGGTATTTTCTTTAAGGTTCCTCAAGACCCAAGAAAAAGAGAACAGTGGAGTAAGTTATGCCAAAAGAATCTTACTCCAAGCAGCTTTATTTCCAATAAAGCCAGTTCGAGAACACACTATAAATTTTTTTTTTTATTATGTATATTTCCAATCTTTTATTTTAAAATTTGAATAAAAATAAAAACTTTTTTGGAAGAATAAGACTGCATTAATTTTAATTAAAACATTATTATTAGAGGGTTCCTTAATGGTGGGCAAACTGAAAATAGCCTTAACCACATTAAAGTTGACCTCTTTGAGAGACATGTTGTACGCGTAGCGGGAAGAATTAATTTCGGGTATATAGAAATCTGGATTTGATTTCTCCTGAAAACCTCTGCACAAAGAATTGACCACTTACGATAGGAAAACTAAAAAATAAAGTAGCCTGTATTAACAAAATTATACAAATCTGTTATTTAAATGGCCTCACTATTGGCATCATCAGGTAGGGGAGAAAAAGGTTGTGAATCTTCTTCATCACTGCTGGAAAAGTAATCACTTTCATCCTGTTTCAGAGGTAATTTCATAATTTTTATAGCAGCAGTCTTAATTGCCAATATATCAGCCAATTGTTCACCTTTCGAGCATACTGTTCGCGTGGCAAGAGGGAAACACAGATACGACTGTCTAGAATTTCCTCATTAATCAAAATGCCCCGAACAAAATCATCACGAGTTTCGAAATTGTTTAAGAAAATAAAATAAACAATTTTTCACTACTATTGTTTTCTGTTTCTATTCATGTTTGTATGTTTGTTTTCTTTATTTTATGCTAGATGTTTTGACAGTAACGAAAGTATTACACAAACAAAAATACCTGTTGTAATTGTTGTAATTGTTGTAGCAATGCTGTCACCTTGTATTTAATTTCACCATGGGCTGAACGCTGTTTTCCATACAGTTTGACATAAAATTTTGCCAGAGAATGCGGTCGTGAAATAGAATCTATTTTATTTTATGCTCTCACGTTAAAACACAAATGCTCTCAACAATATTACCATACTTTTATTAAATTTTATACATTTTGTAAACAAAACCATATGTTTTTGAAGCTTTGGCACAAGAAAAATAAAAACAAAAGAAAATCAAAAAAAAAAAAAAACGTTTAAAAGTTATTTTAAAAGTGAGATTTTGTAATTTAAAAACAAAATTAGTGATATTATAGAAAAATTAATTGAAGAAGTACAAAAGCATGATTGCATATATAATTTGCAGTCGTCATTGTACAAACATTTTTATTTAAAACAAGATTTGTGGAAAAAAATTGGGAAATCTGTCGGCATTACAGGTTGGTACACAGAAGAAATATAAAAACATTAAATGACAGTTTGTAAAGCTGCAGCCGTCGTTTCAATTATGGGCCTGCTTTCTCTGAGAGTCGTTTTTGCTTGAAATTGCGGTCGTATTCTGTTTCATCATATAATGAAACTTGAAACAGCAAAAGTGGCAGTGTGTGGTCCGGGACTAATTATATATTAACCCCCTTATTCATAAAAACTGACAACAGGTTTATAAGAGGTATTTAAAACAAATTTCCATACAATATGCATATTTCCTTATATATATATCTTATATATACATATGTATGTATATTATATACGAACGGTCTAATTCATAATAAATTAAAGTAGACTTCAAATGTACTTTAAGAAAATTTTAAATTTTGAGCAAAAACAACGTTGCGTGGACATCGCTAAGGACCTGTTGAACATCGTCAACGACAATCCAGAATTCCTCAAAAAGGTCATAACTGGTGACGAATCATGGATGTATGGCTATGGCATTGAAACCAAAGCCCAATCATGCCAATGAAAACGTCCAGAAGAGCCAAGACCGAAATAAGCACGTCAAGTTCGGTCAAATGTGAAGGTTTTGCTCACTGTTTTCTTCGACTGCAATGGCGTGGTGCATCATGAATTCTTGCCACAAGGTCGTGCGGTCAATAAGGAATACTATCTTGAAGTTATGCGCCGTTTGCGCGAAGCAATTCGTCACAAACGCACAGAATTGTGGAAAATCATGGATTTTGCACCATGACAACGCACCGGCTTACACATCGATGCTTGTGCGTGAGTTTTTGGAATTACTTTTTTGGGATTACTTTGAAGGGGACAAGATTAAAAATATTGGTTATTTTTTGATCAGACCTCGTACATACATACATACATATGTACGTAGTATGTATTTTAAACTAATTTAAAATGTTGATGAGCAATTTTTGGCTAAATTCTAAACGCTTAGATTATTTATAAATAGGACAGCACTGAGCAATATCATAATTTTGATTTTGTTATGAAGATTTTAATATAGACGAAAATAATTTTTTGAAAAATATTTGAAAACAAACATTTTCAAATCCATAATTTGTTTTATCATACAAAATTTATATTTTCTTATTTAATTAATAAATAGAAATACCACCGCCTCCTACATACATTTGAACGTAAAATTGAAAAAAGAAAAATACGATGAATGTACAAAAATTTCTTTTGATAATTCATTTATTTATTTATTTTTTTTAGTAAAATTTTGTGTGTTTTTTTTTTCTAAAATTAAATTAATGAACAAAAAAAGAAAACAAAAAATAAAATAGAGAGAAATTAAATGGATGTGTTTGGTGAGCACATACACCTTAATTTGGAAAAGTTCGGTTGCCTTGATCTAAAAATGTTTCATTTGTAGTAAAAATTAGACAAAATAATTTTAATAATATTTTAACATATTTCGAGAAATTGTTTTTATTTTTTTTTGTTTTGTTTTAGCACAAAATTGCATTAATTGAAATGTAAATATGGACAGCAAATTCGTATTTTTCACAATATTTGTGACTAATGATAAATGATTTACTTAATGCTGAATCTTTCAAAAACAATTTGTCATTTGATTGGAACTTAATTGAAGATGCTCAAATGTTTTATACGAAATTAAAAGGCATTATTTTTTTGCCATTTTGTATTCGTAATTTTAATTTGTATTTTTGCTTTTTTTACTTGATTTTATTTGAATTTTTTCTTACTCAATCATTGTCTTGCTAATTGCCCGTATTAAGAAAATTAAAATGTATTACATACTTATTTTTTTTTTTTTTTGGTTATTTAAAATTCATTTAAAGATCAATCACCTCTTTGCACCCAAAAGAGGAGGGGAGTATTTTGAAATTTAAAAGTGATAAATTTTTAGTGCTTCAACTAACGTTGAGTTAATTCGAATGTTAACGAGTCTTTATCCGCTAAATGAGTAGTTAAAAACTTGTAAATGTTAAATGATTTGCTAATTAATTGTTTATTATTTAAATACAGACGTATTTTAACAAATAAATTAATATGTATTAAATATGTATGTATGTATGTATGTTTTCATAAGTATTTACTTTCATTATTATGATAATTTTTCATTATTTAATGCAATACTATACACCAATTGATTTTATTACCACAATTATTTCAAATTTTATTTGTAAAATTTACTAATCTAAAACAGAAACATGTTAACTAACACATGTTCGAAAAAAAATATGTTGGATTGAATGAGTCATCAATTACATGAACACTTGAAATGTACTTGAATTTTGGGTTTTGTTCATGAACTTGTTTTATTCCTCATTTAGATTGGTTGTTTTTTCGATTATTTCTTAAATATATGTATGTATGTATGTATATATGGGTATATACAATCCAGTATATTGATATTCAAACATTGTCAATATGCACTCACAAACGCAATCCAGATCGGTTGATTGCATTTAATTAATAGGGATGTATCATTACCTGGACTTAAATCCTAAAAAATATAAAATTCTACAAATTTATTAATTGTTGTTATGAGTACATACATATGTAAATATTATGTTATTAAAGTTAATGTACATCAAGTACTCATCCACTCGAAGAGTCTAATGTAATACAAGATTCCACCCAATCTGCATCCATAATATCTTCGAGTCATTGTATGGCTTTGTAGTCTTAATTTTTTTTTTAAGAGAAGTAACACTGAGGCAATTAATATGCCTATATATAATTGCGTCACTTTCTTTGGAAAGGGGATATATTGAAAGTTGGTGAAAGTAGAAAAAAGCTTTATATCACAACTCTGCAATTGCGCATTATGTTTGTTTTTAGTGCAGAATTGCAGCGCCTCTGGTGGTGAGTAGGCACATTAATGTTAAAGCTTGATTTTATAGCCTTTATTTAATTATTTTAATTCGGTGGCGTTTGAATGCTATACCACCGAAGGAGGACGCTGTAAAAAAACTAATAATTATCAGAAACTAATGTTGATTGAGTAGCAGCGGCTGGGAATCGAACCCGGGCTACCAATACCAACTCATGCTTAATGATCAAATGCGCTAACTAATTAAGGTAGAGCAGCCTAATCAGGAGTTTTATTGCTCCATTTACACCAAACCTGATAAATGATACTTCAAAGACTCGCTTCCGACGTAAATAGAAAGACGTCAAAGATCCTGCATTCGTCTATATGACACCCGAGTATCAGACTCTATAGCGACACTGGCACCATTTCCTATCTGGGAACTCTATTGGGTGTATAATACTGACATCGAGTTCCGTGAATGTTGTAATTTCTGAAATATTAAGAAAAACTCCAGTCCTTCGATTTTTGGTACAGAGAGGACTAAATCTGTGTCTCACGGTGTGAAGACTAGTATATTCATAAGGATCTAAACGTGCATTTGGTAAAAACTGATATGCAAAAAGTATGCACAAAATATTTAAAAAAGCTTGAAGTACACCCAAATCCATTAGCTCTTAACATATTAATTAATAGTGGCTTTATTCGACTTAGAAGAAGGGATACTGCGGATCTAAGCCAAAGACAACAACAATGAATAAATAATTTTAGTCCGTTGGATTAAATAATTA
The DNA here is from genome assembly GCA_950370525.1 of Bellardia bayeri. Lineage (NCBI taxonomy): Eukaryota > Metazoa > Arthropoda > Insecta > Diptera > Calliphoridae > Bellardia > Bellardia bayeri. Next base: position 53,532,667 of record OX493265.1, on the reverse strand, counting down.
AATTTTATTAGATATAAGATTTAAAATACATATTGTTAGTTCGTTTTTAATGAAAATACCATAAATAAATAAAGTAAAAAAAGTAAGAAAGTATAGTCGGTCAAGCCCGGGTATTATCTACACCCAGTATTTGTATAAAACAGTTTTTTAGAAATGGGCACTATATGGGAGATATAACCTATTGTAGACCGTTCATCTAAAAATTTTGTGCCATGACTACCGTCTCTTTAAGGTGATTTTCGGAAGTGAGCCTTAAATGGGAGCTATGATCAATTGTGGACAGATCTTGACAAAATTTGTAGATGTGATTTTGTTTCATTTACTACTCATTTGTGGTGAAATTTGTATGGATACTTGCATAATTCAAACATTTATAATCGTTAAACTTCTATTTCGGGAGGACATTTGTATGGGGGACAGGTGAAATAATGGACCGATTTCTACCAGTTTCAACTCCATCCGCCCTTCTTGAAATATCTTTAAAATTGCGACCTGTACTCTGCGCACAGCCAGTCAACCAGTCAACCATCCAGACGGACGGACGGACGGACAGCGTTAAGTCGACTCAGGAAGTGATTCTGAGCCGACCTGTATACTTTAAGGTGGGTGTTGGACCAGTATTTATGGGCGTTAGAAACATCAGCACAAATCCAATATACCCTCCCCACTATTGTGGTGTAGGGTATAAAAATTTGCATAAGCCTACCTACCGCTTGTCTCATTTTATGTTTAATTTTCCAGTATCTAATTTCCCAGGCTGTATATTTCTTAATTATTTGATTCAGAGAGGCTTCTCAGAAGTAAGAGTAAAGTTAAATGCAATTAATTAAATGAGTTTGGGACTCTCAGATCACTAGAAATTAGATGAGAACTTATATGGTTAAAAGGCGCCTTTAAAACAGATTTCTAATATAATTACAAGTCATTAAAGCATTTTAAAATCGATCAAGGCTTCGTAGAGCCGATCTTTTAATAACAACTAACTTTATCATTATCAACTCTTGGATTTGAATAAACATCATTTAAAGTTTTTTTATGTTAATATCTGAAATATTCAAATTATTAATAGTAAACTTTTCTTTACAGATAATTCAACAAAATCTCCAGCTTTAATTCCATATCCCAGTTGGGAAGCACACAATCTCAGTGAAATGAGTCCCGAATTGGTGTCACCCTTCCGTATGCGTGCTGATCGCTGTGGACGTTTATGGGTCTTGGATTCTCGTATTTCTAGCGTTTTAGAGGAAACTATGCTGTATGGCCCAGCCCAGCTTTTGATTTACGATTTGCACAATGACAATCTGCTTAGACGCCATATTTTACCCGAAGATCAAGTCAAGGATAGTTCATTCTATGCAAATTTAGCCATAGAAGATGGTGATTGCGAAAATACTTTTGCCTATGCTGGTGATTTGGGTAGTCCTGGCTTGGTCGTTTATTCATGGAAGCAAGAGGAGTCGTGGAGAGTTCAACATAATTTCTTCCATCCTGATCCCTTGGCTGGTAATTACAGTATTGGTGGACGTGATTTCCAATGGGATGATGGTCTCTATGGTTTGGCTTTAAGTAAAATGCAACCTGATGGTCATTCGATATTATATTTCCATCCCTTAAGTTCTACCATGGAATTTGCTGTCAATACCATGATTCTGCGCAATAAAACTTTGGCCACTAAGGGTCCTATTTATAAAGAATTTAAAATATTGGGCTCTCGAGGGCCCAATGCGCAGGCGGGAGCTTCATTTTTGGATCAATTGACAGGAGTTTTATTTTATGCTTTGCCCAATTTAAATGCCGTGGCATGTTGGAAGACTTCTAATCGGGCATACACGATCAAGTCACAAGGTCGTGTCTACATGAATCCTATTGAAATGGTATTTCCCAGTGATATAAAAGTTGATGATCAAGATCGTCTTTGGGTGCTGTCAAATCGTTTGCAAGAATTCCTCTATGGAGAACTGTTTCCAAACTCCATAAATTTCCGCATTTTAACCGCTCACGTTAAGGATGCCATTGAAAATACGGCTTGTGATATTAAAACTAAACCTCTGCCCGAAATCATTAACAAATTGGGCGATATTTTAAACAATGCTTCGAATAACAACAGAAACAACAATAGTGACAAATCAACATCCGCTGGATCTCAACTGATTTTAGCAAACATTGTTGCTGTTGCAGCTGCTATAATGATGATGTTCAGGTGATAAATCTGTTGGAAAGATGATTTTTGATTTGATTTTTGTTTTAATTTTTATGTACTCGTATGTATATTTAGTTATTAAGGCCATAATTTTATTGTAATTCTATTTTTAGTTTTGTATAGAATTTGTTGTAAATGTTAAAAATTACCTCAGTAGTAAACTAAAAATGTATGTATGTATATCTATAATTCGTTTTTAAAAAATAAAAATAAATTAAGTTATTAATATTTTTACATAAATAAAATATAATAATCTTTTTTTTTTAATATGTAACTTTCTAAAGAACTTGTAATGGTTTTATAATTTGTTGAAAGGTTAAGATAACTTTAAAAAAATTAGTTTTAAAAAAGAATGAGCCTAAAATATACTAATAGGGATTTCGCTAGACCCTTCTGAAATTGACCTATTTTTATTGAAATCTTGAATTTAGACAATGTGTTATAAAACTCCAAAGCTTTCGGAAATTGTCGTTTTGTAGCGGTGAAATCATCCAATCATTATTGTAAATTTTTGTTATAAGAGCTTCTGTTAATTAAAACAAGTAAGAAAGTATAGTCACCCAAGCCCGATCATAAAATACTCTACAGCCAGTATATGTGCAAAAACAGTTTTTCAGAAATCATCACTATATGGAAGCTATGATCTATTATGGAATGATCTTCCAAAAATCTTGTGTGATGACTGAGACTGGTATCACTTTTAAAAGATTAATGCATGCCCTGAGAAATATTTTAAAGAGGGTTGCGCTTATAAACCAAATATTTATGACCGAGAGCCCTATTTCGGGAGTACATTTATAGGTAGGTTAGGTTAGGTTGGCAGGCGGCCGCATATCACGGCCCACTTAGGTCTATATTGCTGGTCCTATTATGTTACCTGATTAGAAAGAAGAGAAGAAGATGTGTGAAGAGAAGATAGAGTAGAAGAATACGAAGGATAGTAAAAGGGTGTGTAGAGTGTGGGGGAGTGGAGAATGTGAAAAATGTGAAAGCGCAGATACTCATATAGATAGATCAGGCTACTGCAGCCAATTACTACTTCTGATAAAAGCGTCAATATTCTCCAACTTCAGAACTCAGATAAATTCAGATAAATCGTCGAAGGATGGTTGCCCCAGAATAATGCTACGAGATCCACTCATTGCTGGGCATTGACATAAAAGATGAGAGACCGTTTCCTCCTCTTATTCATTATTGCAACTCCTGCAAAAATGATTATAGGGTAAACCCAGTCGTTTTGCATGATTGCAGTGTCCTGGTGGGTGTTGGATTAATATTTGCGTTATAAACATCAGTGCAAATCTAATATACCCTCCCCACTGTGGTGGTGTAGGGTATAAAAAAAGACTTGTTAAGATCTTTTGTTTTGTGAAAATAAATATTGATTAATATTTATGTACCGTATCGTAATACTTATTTATGAACAAATGAAATGTAAAATAAATGTTATTTTATTAACAAACATATTAATAAAATGCATTACAGGCATCTGTTGACTTAAACTTAAGTGCTTCATATAAGGCGACCAGATTTTGATAAGGAAAAAAGATGACATTAAGAAAAATAGTAAAAAATTTATTTCAATTCAATGTTTACATTTTTTACATATTCAGCCTTATTATGAGTGTCGTTTTCTTTTTACGACAACAACTGTTTCGTAATAGATTAAAGATAAAATTAAATTTGTTTCTTAAAAATTAAATTTGTTTCTTTAATCTATTACGAAAGAGACGTTGTCGTAAAAAGAAAACGACAGTCATAATAAGGTTGATTGTTACCATTTATTATTTTGAAAAGCGAAAGTTCAGTCAGTAAGATTATGAACAGAACAAGCACGACACGGCTTGTGAAGTAAAATTTGTTTTATTTGTTAAAGGTGGCGATTCTCATTCTACTTAGAAACCGTGCCGGGCTTGTTCTGTTCATACTCTAAGCTCAATTAAAACAAATATTGATCATGCATTTAAAATTAAAGATGGCAAGAGATGACTGAGTATGAAGAAGATGACTGAAAGAGGATACAAATTTTATAGATGACAGCGAGTTAATATAGATGATTGTCCTCCAAAATAGAGGACGTATGGTGTCACCTTATTAATTTGTAGCTTTATAAATAGTAGCGATATCAACTGTAGTTTCGGAATCTTTGTCTAATTCAGCATTGGCCTTTAAACGTTTTTCGTTTTTATGCTGCATTTTCTTGATGACTCCACCGCACAGTAAAAGTGTTATCTGAAAATAAATATGATATGAAAAGCATTAAAAATCATAAAATTAAACAGCAATTTATTGTAATTACATGTTCCAAAATGCCAATTAAGCCCAATACCGATAGACCCAATAGAAAGCCCAAAGATCCACCAACATCAGCTATAAATTGTGTTATATCATAGCTTGGACGCTCTTCGATCATCTGCTAAATTGAAATTAACATTATTTATTTATGTATTTAAAAACTTACAAAACTATAAATCTTTACGGATATTAATTTGGTTGTATAATAAATATAGACTTGAGTATTGGGTTCGGCATATTCAAAAGGTTTGCGATTTTGAATGTATGCGGAAAATATTCTCGATTCACAGGGTTGTACACATTCACAGTCGGCATCATCTTCACTGTCATAAACCCTAAAAACAGACATTATTATGAAATCAATATTGTGTTTAAATAGTGCAAAGGACTTACTTTCCATATTCGCCTATAAGTTTCATCATGGATTTGTAAGTCGAACAATAGGGCACTTGAGCATCATGCATCCAGGGACCGGAACAATTAGTTTTTCTACCCAAATCATGCCAAATGCAAACTTCACCACACTTCAAGTAAATATTAAACTGCATACTATAAATATAGTCCATTTTTTTATGTTTCTCACCTTTAAATCACTATAACCCTGCTTTCTGGAACAAGTCAGCTGTTTTGTTTCAATATTAGAAAAATACTGACTGTGTAGTTTAATTTCTATAACCTCATTTATATCGGCAAACACATATTCCACACGCCCTGAAGCTTTCATATTAATCTCTACATCATAAATTCATTGTTTGCTTTTTATTAAGCTTTTGCATGTTTTACTTTATATACTCGTATGTACATACATACATATGTACAAATGTATTTACCTGTGAAACTTTCTCTCATGTCGTGTATAAATAAATGCCAACCAGGCGGCTTTTCAAAGAGTCCCGTTTTAATTTCATTCTTGGTGAGATGATGTTTCAACATGATCGAATAGCCGGCCGACTTACTTGCCCGTTTAAGTGATATTTTGGGTCTTATCGTATGGCAACGTCCCATATAGAAATGTAAACTACTGGTGACTTCCACATCTTGGTTTTTCATTAGACAAATTAAAAATATATGTATGTATGTATGTATCTTAAATATGAAAGAAGTCTTTGTTTTTCGTGCAAAAACTTACTACTTATAAATCCATTCAAACCGTATTGACACTCCGAAAATGTTTCAGTTTCATTGTAAGTTGAATTTGTAAAAAATTCCACTAATTCTACATCCTCATAGGGATAATTAGCCCAACAGCTGCTGTATTTCGGATGTGAACAAGCATTACCTGAAATGTTCTGAAATTAATACAAAATATCACATTATTTATCAGTCTTGTAACATTGAAAACAACTGATTTCCCAAATAAGGACTTGTTTAATATTAACAAACAGGATATTTCCAAATTGTAGAAATATATTAGGCAAGCGTCATATGATCCAGTTATAACTACCGCCGATATTGAAATTATCAATTGTGGAATGTATAAAGATTATGTACAATAATGATAAATAAATTCTCTGGCTTTGCATTTTCGTGAAAGATCTTAGATATCACAACAGTTAAGAATTGATAATTGTTAAATTATTTCTCTCTGGTTCCAAGTGCTCGTTTATACACACAAAATTTTGATAAAAAAAATACTGTTATGTATGTCAGTTTAAATTTAACGGATTCTAACGGCTGGTATCAACATAGAGCATGTTTAACAAACTACATACAACATGATTATCAACATACATATGTATTAATAGACGTTTCTATATATGTACATACATATGTACAAACATTGTTGATAATATGCAGTATGGCAGCATTAAGTTTTAAATGCCCTGGAAAGGGACTTTATATTGTCTTCTCTAGATGCCGCCGGAGATGGCGCTATTGTATAAATAGAACAAACAGGTCCACTAAAAGTGGAGTTTATTGTGAAACATTATTGAGTGAACATCAAAGCGTTCTCAAACTGTAATTTAAAAAATGTAAAGCATTAAACACAGCAGGCTACCGACTACAATATGTCAAAAATAAAATACATACGTTTTTATGAGAATGATTATTTTGACTACAGCAGGCAACACGACTGTAGGTTGTTGTCCAAGCTAATTTTTTCGTCGCTGTCTAATTAAACTAATTTCTATTTTTGTTGGCTACAAAACAAAAATAGTGTTGATCATACAACAAAATATGTAATATGTATGTAAATTAGTGCTTAGAAATATTTGTTATTGTAAAATAAAAAAGCAAAATACAAAATTAAAGTGTTATACATTATGTTGTTAAATAAATAAATTTGTTTATTATTATTTATGTTATTATTATTATACTCGTATATTCAAAATATTATAGTTTTTATCAAATTGAGTGAAATTTATTAGCATGTCTGGAATCATGTATGTTTTCCATGTTTCATGAAAAAACGCTACTTTGAAAAAATAAAAACCTTAAGTAGCACCACTGAAATATAAATGTTGCTGTTTGTATTTTTATTGTCTTGTTTGATTAAAATTGAAAAGTGTTTTATTGTTTAAGATTTATTATTTTTAAGGTTTTTACTTACTTTTTGTTGTATAAAACCAACAAAATTTTCTTAAACCATTATTTTTATTTAAAAAGTTCGAAGAACAAATGTATTTTTTTTATTAAAACGTCAGAAAAACTATTTGGGCTAAATTGCATGATGTTTATAATCAAGAAATTTCTTCTATTTATTTAAGTAAATTCTATGAAAAAAATAAAACATAAAATAAAATTTTGACTGAAATTTTGAAAATTTTTGAATTTAAAAAAAAAAAATAATTTTTGATAACCCATTAAATGCGCCTCTTAAATACCTTTCATATGATATCAAATTTACATATAGTTCCTTTGGAAGAAATGTGAAAAAAATCAAAAAACCTCTAAAAAGGATCTTTTTATCCTTTGATCCAGCTCATCAAATATTGACCCCAGGACAAAAAAAATTGAGAAACGTAGTCTTAAAATGAATCAAATTTTCATATTAGTCGGGAACATCCGCAACATAGCTGACGTTGTCAAAATAATTTAATAGCTGGCTACAGGCTGCATTTGTAGCCAGCGGCACTACTTGACGCTTTTATTTTGCAATTAAAAGGAATCCGGTTTATTTTAAGAAAATAAACCACCGTTTTTAAAAACTAAAAACGTAACAATACGAGTAGAACATTTTTCTTTATTAGTCCGTTGAAATCCATTTCAACCAAAAATTAAGTTCCTAATAAACAGTTTAATAATTAAGACCAGTGTGACCAGATCCTAAAAAGTTAAGCGGCTAAATTAGTTTAAAAATAAGCTAAAATATGCTAAAACTTGTCTTAAAATGCCAAAAAATGTGCTAAATTTTTTCAAATACTTTTTGAAATTATTTTTAACAATTTGTGGTACGCATGATTACAAAATAAATATTTTATATAAATAATACAACTTTGAACTCAAGAACAAAACTAATAAAAGCCTCTCTTTAGGAGTCTAATCTTAAATACAACTAACTCAGTTCTTAAATATTTCTTTTAATAATTTTCATACAAATTTTCATAATGTTTTTTTTTACTGTATCAGGCCTTAATAAAGTCTTCTGTACTTTGAAAACATTGACTTAAATACAGTAAAATATTTTATGTAATAGATCCCATATAAGGGATCCAAAAGATAAAGTAACTCGTATAAACATCGTTATCTATTCAAAATTTTACACAAATTTCTTTCAAGTATGCAGAGATCACACTATCTACTGATATACTATACTCGTAGGTGGCAGTGTTTGTAAAAAAACAGTACCCCAGCTAGCATTTGGATGATTGCGATTATTTCGCGACTCCTTTTTTAATCGTTTAGACGATTGTTAGAGTAGATTTATATTTTTCGCTTCCAAACGGTGCTCTTGCGAGTCATTTCGACGTTTGTTGGACGAGTGAATCGTCGTTTATACTACGTTTCCACGGTGCATGCTTCGCTCTCTATTCATGCTTCACACCGTAATCATGAGCGAAACAACTTGCTTCACCATACAAAATTTGAATCAATATGAATCTACTTGCGAAGCACGAAAAATTGCACTCTTCTCTAATTTTTATCGCAAGTTTATCTGCACTAGCGTAAAAATTTAACATTAAATAAAGTAAATACGTACGAATGTATGTTTTTTTTCAAAAAGCTAACTAATTTCCACTCACTTTTTTTGTCCATTAAAAAAATTATTTTCCACAAATTGTAAATTCGTTTAAGGATTCTGGCGATCATTGAAAGATTGTTATTTCATCACAGTCGTATATTACTCTTGTAAATGATGCTTTTGCGAGTATTTTTGACGATTCTTAGATGAGTGAATCAAATCAGAATATTTTATCTTATACCGAAATCGCCGTTTACGTATTCTGGCGAAGTTAGGCGAATTTAACCGTTATGTTTACAAAAGTTTAGCAAGAACAAGTTATTTCTGTTATTTTCTATTCAGTTTTTAATCAGTGCAGAAGTGATGAGACTGGTAAGAATAAAAAGTGTTTTTTAGTATTCTCAAATTAAGAATTATATTTAAAGTAAAAATATTAAATAATATATTTATAATGTTATCGACTATAGCAATAAGATTGAAAAGCAAACGAGAAGCAAAAAAAAAAAATGATCCAATTGGTATGTACCTACATATATCTATTTATATATGTACAATATCTTTTTATCTATAACTATCTTTTTACAGAAATACATTATTGGTAAAGTGGGTGGCGACTGCTCCAACTCGTTTATCAGGAATGCAATTAAAAAAATCCTGAGTGATGATATGGCTGCAAATTTGAACTCGCGTGGAACGAATAATAAGCCAAGTATTCAGGAATATAATATAACGAAAATTATAACCAGTAAGTATTTTTAATTATATTCTTTTACAGCATCCTAATTTTTTTTTCTTTTTAAAGATGTCTGTTATTCAAAATTCCCTAAAGCTGATGATACAGGAATCAATAAAACTTTCCAACAACACTTTGTTCATGCTGGTGACCGACTCAGGAAGGGTAATCGAACCAAGAAAGGTGACGGAACCAAGACAAAGAATTTGGCTGAATATAATTTATTTTTTAACTAATATTACAAATAAAAAAATATTAAATATAATAAATATAAAACACAGAACAGTCCTTTTTATTCTGTAGCATATTTTAGGATCAATTGAAAAGCTTCTTGATCGACTCTTCTTTGGCTCATTGTAGAAGACTTATTAAGGCGATTGTTTGAAGGCTCTTTTGAAGTAGGAATAAAAGAGTATTACACGATTCATTTCACTCATATGGAAGAGTCGCCGTCATGACACAGTTTCTCCCGTTGCACTAAACTTCCGCGATCGGAATACGACATCGCGTACGATTAACTTAATCACCAGCTCCGATCGCGGAAATGTCCTCTACGATTAAAAATGCTAGCTGGTACCTTATTCGTACCGTACATTTGAAGAAAACATACACTAAATTTATAAAAATCTTGTACAATCTCTGATGACCAAACGCACGATAGGTCATGTTGGTTCACCTGTTTTTATGTGCGTTAAAATATTAGAAAATTACAAGTTCTTGTTAATGTAGGCATGATAATACAGTGTGCATTGGTTTTTTAAAATGGTGTAGAAAATACTTCACTCCATATGATCTCCTTACAATTTACACCACTTATATTCGACCGATAATGGCAAATGGATGGGTGCTTTGAAGTCTATTTTGAAATTATTAGACAGCGTACAGGAGAGAAAGAAGGTGCTTCTCGGTGACAGTGGGGTATCCAATTCTATTGCTTCTCTGGAGCTTCGTTGCAATGTGTTTTTTTTTCACTGTTCTATCGATACTACACAAAAAATGTTTTCTGCTGAAATTAGAGATATTGTACCTAACACCCGTAGCTTATCCATTCGTAGTCCACTGTACAGTGAATTGCATAACATATAACAGGGAAAATTCGTCCGTATGAAACAACTTCCTCTCATTTTCAATATAGGAAAATTCAAATAAAACTCATGAAGCATTTAAAAATGTTTTTACTCACACTCAATTCTTCCGTTTTATAGGGAGGATCCCGACATATTGTTACCGCCGGCATTTCAATGGTTTCATTTAAATTGTAATACGAATGTGTTGATATCGGCGGATTATCCAGTTTTGAGAAACATTCATATAACTAAAAGAAAAACGTAAAAACGTACTTTTAAAAAATTCTCGAAACCAATTGCAATATTTTTAATTAAAACACCTGCACTATGACAATAACGCAGCAAACGAATAAAACTAAATAACGAATAAGTTTAGCCGGGTCCTTTAACAGCCAGACTTTTAATTCCGACCAATATCCCATGGTGTTGAAATAAATGCAGTTGCTGAAGCAAACCGAGTCTGTGCGATTAAGTTTAGGAACTGAATTTAGTTCTATTAGAATATTTCCAAAAAAAAATATTGTGAAGCATCCTGTTGAAGTTCCCACGTAGAATATCTACTACGATAGATAACATTTGATAACATTTGCTTTTCTTCTGAGTATTTTTTTTTATTATTGATTTATGCCCGTCCGTATACAGAGTTATCTAAATTACTGTAACTAAAAGTTGTACGTGGTAAATCGCGTATTTATTCGATCAGTGAGCTATAAAAACCTTCATGCCCAAGCCACACATGACTTACATGTGTTTAATCATGTTTTGATACAATTACCAGTACAAGTAATTGGTATGAACATGTTGCTGAAATTTGATATGATAAATAGGCGAATTCACCTACATATGTATGTATGTACATACGAGTACTTGATAGGATAGTACGCTATTGTTTTATTAAGCGTGTCATTGATAATAAAATATTTTTTATTTTCTTTGCAGATAATTTAGGAATATCTATTAAATCTAACATATTGTTTGAAATAAATTGGCTTCCAAAATTATTTTGTTTGTTTGTATGTAATATAAATTCTAAATACATACGAGTATACTATAATTATACCCTTCACCTTCATGAGAAGGGTATATATAAGTTTGTCATTCCGTTTGTAATTTCCACAATATAATTTTCCGACCCTATAAAGTATATATATTCTGGATCCTTATAGATAGCGGAGTCTATTAAGTCATGTCCGTCTATCTGTCTGTTGAAATCAATTTTCTGAAGTCCCCAGATATCTTCGGGATCCAAACCTTCAATAATTCTGTCAGAATTTTGAGAAGTTTGCTATTTAAAATCAGCAAAATCCGTCCAAAAATAACGGAGATATAAGCTAAAATGCGAGACAACCTCTGAAAATTTCATCAAAAAAACTATCAAACAAAGTGTATTAATATTGTTACGAACAACTTTATCAACAGATGGCGTGTTTATCGACATACAACTTGTTTAGCATTTGTAGAAGTTTTGATTTATAAACATTTTTGTTATAAACTGTTATAAACATAGTAATATGGCAACATTGAGTTTTAACGACTTTGGCTGAATATTCTAGACACGAACCTTCTAGACTTGCAGTCACGAACATTCTAGTATATTAGTTTCGAACCTTCCAGAAATTATGAATGCTGTATAAATAGACTAACACGGCCAACCCAATGAATCAGTTCCAAAACCTTAAGTGTGTTCTTAAACTGTAGTATAAGTGTATAAAAAGACAGTGTGTTCATTTTTTTTAATTGTATTTGTGTACATGTAATATAATTATGCATCCACATAAGAGGTGAATATATTACTCTTACTTGCTTTAAATTATAATACAAGGTTTAAAGAACCTATCGAAATTGCAAAGAAATCGTTTACGAAGTTATTTGGTATAAAATTATGAAGATTATATTTAAATAATACAGATATTAACTTACTTTCTTGCATTGTGACCAGTTTATATTGCAGGACCTTGGTTACTTTATTATTGACTCAATTCCTTAGCTCTTTAAATAAATACCTTAATTAAGAGTTGATCTTATTTAAATATTTGTTATAAAACTTTTAAAAGTCGGCCATGCAGATCCATTCGTTATGAATACAAAACTAATAATTGATTTCACACCTAAATCTCCATAAACTTATTTTGTTAAAACATATTTATTGCTTTACGTCTCATATTTTCTCGTATAAACATACATACTCGTATGTAGATATGAATATTTTTTTGTTATCTTTCCGCCAAATAAACACTCAGGTGTTCTTGGTGAATGCCAGCAACTACTGATAGATAACTTGCACTTAGAGTCACCACTAGTAACTAGCTACATGACTTGCTATTTTAACAGAGCCCTAAAATTAGGCTGTCTGCAAATAGTCTACAAATAAAAGTATAAAAATTAAAAATTTGAATCAGAAAATACTCGTATGTAAATTGGAGTCAGACCAAACAAAGTGAAAATTGAGATATATTGAGATTTACTCTGCTGGGGAGACGCCCACCAAGTAAATAGAGTGGCTCACAGTTTATTTCGTCTGAGTGATTTTATATTTGCTTAGAAATTAAAAAAAGTATCGTTAGTTATTTAAAGATTAATAAGTTTTTATTTTGATGGCAAAAGGATAACGCATAAAGACTTCACTCATACATATAAATATATTAAACATAATAGTAAAATTTAATGTGATGATTTAATGTACACGAACATGTTAAAAATGTTCTATAACTATGTACATATGTATAATTTGTTTGAAATTTTAAAAATACTAAAGCTTGAGGTCCATACCAAGCGTTTACGCGTTCCACGCGTTCTAATAAGCAACTGTTAAAAAAGTAGAATCAATGTAGTCGTATGTGTTAAGTTACACACTTAAAAGCGTAGGAAGCGTTGACGCTTGAAACGCGAAAAGTTTGTTTACTTTCTACTTTTGAAAACGTCGCAAGCGTCGAACAGCTGACATTGACAAATGCAAAGCAAATTTATTTTACCCTGCCTTTACACATGCAAGTACTTGCATGCGAGTGCTGTGTACGTATTATATACGAAAACTTATTCGAAAAAATCGAATCATTTGCAAGCAGCATTACTGTTTACACAGGACAGTGAAAGTTCATTTTCAAAATGCTGTCAAAGCGTAAACTTCAAAAAATTAGTTTAAATTAACAAATAGCGCACAAAGTTTGTATTTGTTTACCAAGAGTTGCCATGGCCTTCACATGAGTATAATTGTGGGGAAATAATTATTACTATTTATTATTATTGTTTTAATTATTATTTAATGCTCTAAAATGACATCAATACGCTTCTTTTTCCATATTTGAAAAAAAATATGTTTTTTTTACAAATATACATAAAATAAGTTAAATATTTAATAATTATTTTGCCACAATCCATTACATTTATTCGGAATTTTTTTATTTGGCAACTCTGTTTACCTTTCTGTCACTTTATTGTTGAAAGTGTCAAAAAATCACTGTCCAGCTAAATTCACTTGCAAGTGACCTGCAAGTGCCTGCATGTGTGATTGTGTTAGTAAAAAAGTGTGAATGTATTGACTTTTTCGAACTTGCACTTGCATGTGTAAACCCCGGGTTAAAGATGATGTCACTAAAAAGAATGACAGTTGAAATAACATTTTTTATATGAAATTGACAAACAAACCGATAAAAAACTTCATATAAAAACAAGATACATACAAGATGTGGAGCTTGTATCAAAAATTTTTAAATAATTTATATCATTGTTATTAAATTATCAAAATGGGATAAAAAAATATTTAATTTATCACTAATGCAAATTCTTCATACGGCCGGCTAATAATAGCGCAGATATTTAACCGTCGACAAATCTTTTCGCCTGGCATATATGTACATTTCAAAACATGTGTTTGAACATAAGAAAATAGAACATGTTCTAATTGAAATTTTGTCTTATGTTTTTGCTTTTGTATTTTACACAAGCAAAGTTTTTGAGGTCACCAACTACATCCGTTACTCCGTTATGTAAAATTTGATATATGCACCTTTATTGTTAGAACTGCAGGAAAAAACTCCAGTAGTGGAAAAAATTATCCCGTTATTCTTTGTACTTGAGGTAAGTTTTTTTTTTACATTTTTCAGAAATTATCCTGACTTTAAATTGAATTTTACTTAGGTTGCCGGTTTTCTTGGCCAAAATAACCTGCCTTTAAATCAGTGTCGGGCACACACATACTCACTCATATGTATGTGCTAGTGTTAGAAGCAGCAAAAATAAACGACCGCAAATAATTGTACACTCAAATAATTTTTCAGTTGCCAAAATTAAAGACATTTTTTGGATTTTAGTATTTTATATATACAAATAATATTAAATAATAAAATAATATATGTATGTACATAAACATAATGTATAATTAAATATTTTTTGACTTACAATGCGATGACAAATCAAGCATTGTGCATCGCCATCCATGTTTTCTATAAAACAAAATAATTTTCCCATTCTTCATTAAACATTTTGGTTTGAGTGTACTCAAAAAATGTGCAGCGAGATCAGACAGCGAAACAGGGGGCTAATTCTCGCATTCGTTCGATTTTTTAACATTTGAGATTCCCTCATACTACGTTTCCACGGTACATGCTTCGCTCTCTATTCATGCTTCACACCCCAATCATGAGCGAATCAACTTGCTTCACCATACGAAATTTTAAGAGCGAATCAAGTAGATTCATATTGAATCTACTTGCGAAGCACGAAAAATTGCACTCTTCTCTAATTTTTATTGCAAGTTTATCTGCACTAGCTGTAAAAATTTAATATAATTGTAAACAAAGCAAATTATTTTCTTGTAAAGAAAGTAAATACGTACGAATGTATGTTTTTTTTTTCAAATAAGCTAACTAATTTCCACTCACTTTTTTTGTCCATTAAAAAAATTATTTACCACAAATTGTAAATTCGGTTTTTTATTCTGTTTGTTTATTAAAAACAGCTGTCAAATCGAATCAAGTTTATTAGTCATGTAAACAGCATGATTCATAAACATGATTCAGAAAGCGAAGCAGGTGATTCAAGTCGTCGTGGAAACATAGTATCATTCGATAGCGAATAATATGTATCGAAATTTCTAATGATGGCATTCGATAACGAATGATCATTCGAATGCAACCTTGCGAGTTTTTACTCGTATGAAGCATTCGAAATAACGTTTTTTTTTAGCAAACAGAAGAAAAAAAAAGAAAATCTTAGTAAAAAATTTGTTACTTACTTTAAAAAATATCATAATATTAATAATTTTATTATTTACTGATTAGGATTGTTTAATTATTAGATTGTTGTAATTATTTATTTAACCCCATTAACGATTTTCGTTAATTTTTTATTTTCATAGATTTATGTTTTCTTGAGGGGCGCAAATAAAAGCAGTCAGGCTTAGAATTAAGTAGTAAAAAAATGTATCTTTTACAAATAGAAAATAAATTGAATCATTTAATGTTCTGATGAAAACATTATACAGGCAAACACAACGAAATATAACGAATGTTTATACAATTTAATGCTCGATATAACGAGAAATTTTAAAAGAACATCAAACCCAGACCAGAGGGAAAACGTATTCCAGTTAATTGAATTACTTCAAAAACCAAAATCATAGAAATACAAAAGGACTTTATAATGATGGATTTCTTGCAAGTGATTGCTGGTTGACTATATTTAAAATTAGGTACAGTGTAAGGCCGCGTTTTCACTATGTCATTTTTGTTGTTAAATTGTTGGCAATTTTTTAAAAACGGGTTGTCATATGGCGTCATCTATGTTTGCAATCATGATTGCTGTCATGAAAATCATGATATGACAACCCGTTTTCATACAATAGTTAACAATTTGGACAATTTGACAACAAAAATGACATAGTGAAAACCAAGCATAAGACTTCTAAAAGAATCAGGGCATCAGTTATTATGGCGAGCTGATTTAGTGGAACCCTTACAAAAATTAAACACATTATAGTTCACAGTGCTGACGAATCGTTTTTTCACGCTAGAGAAACTAGTGATGCTACGAAATGTTGTCTGTAAATTATCGTTGTTTAAATAAAGCGTGGCTAATTTTTAGTAATAGAAATCCCACCAATGAAGACTTTATTAATGCTTCATAATACTCCAAGTTACCCTTCCGAAGAACAATTAGTAAAATTTATAAAAGATAGTGCAATTTGGACGTAAGCATGCCTCTAATGTCAGACTACATAAATTCATTAAAAAAAAAGAAATCTGATTATAATGAATTTTTCGTTTTAAAAAATGTGCCTGACAACATAAGGTTCGTTATAGCGGGATTTACCTGTTTAATAAAAACAGGATTTCTTAAATAGAAAATATGGCTTCGTGTTTTTGTAAACGTATTTTAATATCAAAGGTTATAACTCCCATTGTTTTTAAGAAGGGAGCGCTAGTAACTTAATTCTCTGAATGAAAGTGCTAATATTTTCATAAACTGAATATGTAGGAAAATCTTTTTTCATTCTACATTTCATAAATATCTAAACAAAAAGAGTGTCCAACATAAAACTTTGCAGACGTATAGACTAGAGTTTGGTCATCATTATATGTTTTTTAGGATTTATTTCATGTTTTATTAGGATTAATTTCATTTTTGGAAATTACTCTTAGCAATAACTGTTTTGTGTCAAATTCTTTCTAGGTCTCCTAGTTTATGTCCTATGATGTTTTAATTGTATTTATACTCTTTCTCTCTGCCGACAGACAGAAATCAAAGCTGCTATATGTAAACGAAATCTATTAGTTTTACAAGTGTTAATATTGCGTCCATTGATTTATTTTGCTTTGGTTTTTAAGTGTCAAAAAACAAATTTTAAATTATTTTAAAATACATATTGTGTATTCAAAATGAATGAAAAGAGAAAGTTGCTTTTGCTGATGGCCATGGAAATAAATAAGACATTATTATTTGTATGAAAAAATGTAACCAGTTCATTTTTGTCCAGACAGAATGTAAAATTAAACAAATTCCAGCTGAGAGTTGTTTGTAAAAAATATTGGGCGAATCCATCTTAAACAGCTGTTATTAACATAGTTGAGCAGTAGGACAACATTAAGTTTTAACGGTTTTGGTTGATCATTCTAGATAGGAAATTTAAAGAATATTAGCTCTGAACTATCCAGAAAGGATGTTAGTGTAGAAATATGTATATTAACCGGCCACTCAGGTAGTGAGTTTTATTGCGAGACAATTGTAAAAGAGTCTTAAAAGACAGAGTGATTTAGAAAATTATTTTGTACATTTGCATAAAGACTCGTTTTTAAACTATTTGACGCTTTTACTTTGCAATTAAAAGAAATCCGGTTTATTTATAGAAAATAAAGCACCGCTTTGAAAAGGTAAAACGTAACAACATAAAAGAGCCTCAATTTTTTGGGAATATGTAATATTATTTTCACCGATTTGTAATTTTTTTTAATATAATTAACAAACACAAACTGCGAGAAGCTTTTTGGCTTATGTACAGAAAACACCCAGAGACTTTGGCGGAAATCAAATCCGCAACCCTCTGACTAATAGTCCGACACACTAACGCCTTGTCTATCGGAGCACCCAAAAATAAAAACCCCCAAATATTTTGCGAACAAAAAACGAAGCCTTTAGTAATAAATATGTTACGAATGGTCTGCGAATGTATGGCGGCATCAGGGGTCGGTAATTTTACGTTTATAGAATCTGCAATGCAATGGGAAGATTATCTTGACATTTTAAAAAACATTGTAATGTAATAGCTCCAATTGTGAAGGAGTGGTTGCTTAATCATTGTCCAAGAACTTAAGATCATTCTCTGTATTCCCCTCTGGACAAAAAATATAAAAATATAAAAATATTTCCTGAAAGAATAACCTAGAAGCAGTAATACAAGATGAATGGAAAAAAATTTCGCCTGATTTCACTAAAAATCTCGTTGATTCTAAGTCTACAAGATTGTCAGCTGTGGGAAAAGGACTACAAATACAATGTTTTACATAATTTTTTTTTTTAATATTCGTATTTACTTTATTTAAACGCGAAAAACCTGGTGCTTTTCCATTAAAATTCAATGATTTGTTATGTTCCTTATTTTTCTAGTTTTTGTTAATGAGTTACTTATGAATTTTGCAAATCGTAATTGTTTAAAATTCGTACTTGTAGTATATATACAAAAACATATATTTTTAAACAACATTAGAGGTGCACTTTATATTGACACTCACAGTATGCCAGTTAAATTTTAGGAATAAACCACTTATATTTGCTGAACTAAATTTATTTATTTATTTATTGTTTATTCGGTTATAACAACTAACTTTAGCAGTAGCAGAAAATTAAATCGATTGAAATTAGGTTTTTACAATTCCCATTATAATGAGTATCAATAACGACACTAACATTTCGGTTTATCTATTGTAATTAAATATTTGAAATGAGAACTGTTCCAAGCAATATTATTCTGTGTGAAATCAAAATCTTTTTGATTTGATATAAACATACATATGTGCTACGGGGATTCCCGGGATTTGAAATGTTTCTGACATTTTCAATTAGCGATTTAATGTGGAATCTGTCATCAGATCTCTTATATTTCCTCTAATTAAAAATGCTAAAAAAGTCTATGTAAAAAAAATCAGATAAAAACAATTATACTCCCCTAAATATTTTACACAAGTTCAATTCCAAGGATTTTTAAGGAAATTTTTCAAATCCAATCGGGATTTCGAGATTGGCATCCCTAATATGTACATACATACTTACAATACATAATAATTGTGGTAAGTATCTTCCCTAATACCAAATACACACTTCCGGAGATTCACTTTCTTTGAATTTGTTTAAGACATTTTTTATTTACAGATTTATTTAGTAATTATATTATTTTATAGTTTTATCTTTTGTTTATTCAATTACCATTATACTACCAAATATCTCTGCTGATTTCGCAATTATCATGTGGCCATTTTGCTGACAATGTTAATGAAATTAAATGTCTTTAGAGTACTGTAATTAATGACACTGTTTTACGAACTACTTGTCATATGCATAACATTAAAATAACCGTACACCTTTAAGGATATAAATTTTTATTCATATGTGTGGGGAAAACGTGTAAATGTTTTGTTCATAATTTTCTTTTTAAATTTTTAAAATGGCGATTTTTTTGTGTTTAAGGCAGCAAATTTTTAAAAGAGCGTAAAGTTTTTAACACCCCCGAAAAACGTTTAAAAGTATTATTCATGTTTGCAAATGCTCTATAAGATATTGATATAGATAATTTAATATTTTCCGAAATTGTATAAAAATTATATTTCCTAATGTACAACAGTAAATATATTTATTTGTATTTGAAAAGTAATATATATTATATGCAGATTTGTAGAACATTTATTCAAACTAGCTTCCAGTCTGCTACATTAGTTTCAAATAATCCATGAAATATGTTCTTTACAACATTTTAAGTAGCATGTTTGTATGTATGTATGTACGAGTATATAAACATGTATGTATGCATGTACATTTATTTATGACATGTTTTATAATTAGATGACCCATATTTTATAACAAAACAAACAAAATCTATATTTGAAAACAAAATGAGGAAATAAAATACAGATAGTTAAAAAAAATATATATAATGACCTGTGATTTGCACAGAACTCGTGTATAAAAAAATTAAAAAAAAAACACACACAATTTAGTCGAGTTCAAGCAACAAAACAGCAGCAGCAACTGAATATTTCTAACACCCTGTAGGAATTTCACATATAAAAATTTAAGTAACAAAACATTAAAAATGTTCTATGACATTAAATAGTCAAGGTGTGCGTACATTTCGTGTTTGCATATAAGCGTATTTTATTAGTCTGTTCGCATTAGGATAGCCCAAAAAAGTTATATTCTATTTGTTTCCTGAAAGTAGGGCTCTTTGCATTTTAAGAATATTTGAAGTAAATATATAGAAATTTAGTCTGACTGATAGTTCTATGTATTGGTATCATTTCAATTTCAATTAAGCTGTATCTTACAATATTGTCAAAAAATGTTCAGAAAATGTCTAACAACCGTGTGAACTTACTTTCATGTTTCAACGTTGTCAGAAAAAGCATTTTCAGTACATTAGAAGACAAAAATATTGTTAGACATCTAACAATCGTATTAACACATTTTTTTTGTCATTGTAAGATTGTTGTGAGATAATTGTCAAACTCTTCTTATTGTCCGATGTGCAAAGTTTATGCATCTGACAATGGCAACATTGTCAGTGAAATTATTTCTTTTTGCAACTCTATATATATATGTACATACATACATAAATAAACAAACAAAAGTGTTTATCCATAATGTATAAAAAAAGTGAAAGAATATTGAAAAATCAAACTGAAGAAAATAATAAATGGATACCGACATTTCAATTATGTAATGAATCCTGCGTCATAGAGTGCAGCTATGATTTAATTGAATTGAATTTTTCAGGCATAGGCTCTGAAGATAACAAAAAATCCAGGACGAAACAAAAATCTCACCGTAAAAAGGCATTCTACCTTTTGGTGTGTAAGTATTATTAAACCTATGGAGAAAGTTGAGGCACGGCGAAGTTTATGGGATGCTGGTTGCAATGTATTAAAACTTCGGAAAGATATGGCAGACATACAACAATCTGACAACCGTGTGAACTGACAATTTCTGTTGACAGATAAATTTATTGTGTGACAATTGTCTACCAATGAAATTGAAAGGTTTTCTTACAGTCGTCTGAACTGTCAATTTACCTTTTGCTAACAATTTTTTAATATTGCAAGCACATTGCCAGATCTGACAACATTGTATGAACTGACAACCGTCTGTACATAGCTTAAAATTTTTTTTAAATGTTCAATTTTTGAAATAATATTTTGATTAAACTTGTTTCGTTAATATGTATTGTTGCCAAAAATTGAATTATTTCGGATTCTTTAGAGTTCAAATCGCACATACCGTAAAATTATGATGGATATAAAACAAATTCTTCTCGGATTTTATTATTATACATACTATGAGCCTCAAAAGTGAGTAAACACAACATATTATTTGATTTTTTTAAGGTAATGAAAATCCTAAAATCTATCCATCGATCGAAATTTAAAAGTTTCGTTTTGTTGGATATTTGGTTGAATAATAGATTCGGTTATGAAAAAAAAATAAGTTGAACTATAATGCTTTTCATAATCTTAAAAACATCAAAAAATTAATAATACCCAAAAATACAATTCTTAAATGTTTGGAATAATTCTACTATAAATAAATCATGATAAATTTAGGTGGTTACTAAATATATATCTATCTTGTTTTTTCCTTTACATGTGACCAAGTACGCGTAATGGGCAGGGGAATTTTCAATAACATTAATTTTTTCAATAGATTTTTATTATATTATATATATTTTGAAAGATCATTATTTTTAGACAGCAATTCCGTTGCAGAGTGGGGCAGAATAGAAATCTTTTTGAAATAAATCTCGTACCTTTGACATGTAATTTCTTTAAGCGCATACAATTTGTTTGTTATTCATCCGATTTCTACGGCATCCTTTAGTTTGCAAATTATCTCTTACGGTGTTATACGGATTTTAAGATTTCAATTTTAAAATTTTTTCAAACTCTGGATCATTTTTTCTTACCATAATTTACAGAGTTTGTCTGATGTTCATAATAATCTTGAGTGTAATTTAATAAACAGAGTATAAAAAGGGGAACAATTCGGTTTTAGTGACTTTGCTCAAAAAAAAAAAAAAAAACTTCATCAAATAGGGCTTTTCGAGGAGATGCTGGCAAAAAAAATTGTTGGCGGTCACGCCTATTTTCGAGGGCGCGGGCCCGTAAAATTTAAAATATATAGGCCTATATCTCGGGAACTACTGGGTGTCTGATAACTTGTAATACATTAAATTAATGGTATTAAAAATACCTTTCATGATTAGAAAATATGGACCGAATATGGGTTAAATCCGAAAAGAATATTTTTTGACCCGAATTTATTTGTTTTTTTGGAAATGGTTCTTATATGGCAGCTATAACAAATTATGGGCCGATTTTCTTAAATTTTGGAACAGTGATTTTCATGCATATGAGGATATTTCACGTCGTATTTCAACATAATAACGGTATATTTAAGATATATATTAGTATTAACGTGGATTTCGTAAGTGGACCTTATATGGGGGACATAGTCAAATATGTACCGATATTCTCAAAATCCTGCAGTTTGATTCAGGCATGTCTGTAAATGATCCGTGTAAAATTTTGGATTGGTATCCTTATTTATAAGAGATTTATGAGTATTAAAGTAATTTTCGGAAGAGGGCTTTATATGGGGCATACGGTTAAAAATAGACCGAAATTCACAAAATATTGTGGGATGATTTTTGTATATATGTGAATGATCTGTTCACAGTTTTGAGTCGGTACCGATATTTATACAATATATATAGGGTTAAATGTCGTTTTCAGATGAGGTCCTTTTATGGGAGCTATGACCAATTCTGGGCCGACCACCATAAAATTTAGTACAACAATTTATTTGCCTATAAAGATTCTTCATGTCGAGTTTTAGCCGTTTAACATTATTTATATCTGTTTTATACGTATTTAAGTGAATTTTGGAAGTGGACTTTATATGGGGGATTTGGTCAAACATGAACCGAACTAAAAAAAATTTCGTTTTGCGATTTAGTTTTGCATAAAACTTATTTTTGCTGAATTTTGTCTTGATATTCCAATTTTATAGGCATTTATGTATAATTGAGCAATATTTCGGGAAGATTTTTGTATGGGGGCTATGAGAAATCATGGACCGATTCATACTATTTTCCGCACACTTTCTTCTTTTATCATAAAAACAACGTATAAAAATTTCATGGTATTATCTGCAATATATTTCAAAATATTGCAATAAAATGGACAAAAAATATCAATTTTTTATGGAGGTTGTCTCACATATTGGTCCATAACTCTTTAGAAAACTGATTTCAACAGACAGACAGACAGACGTACATGGCTTAATCGACTCCAGAATATATATACTTTATAGGGTCGGAAAATTGTATTGTGGAAATTACAAACGGAATGACAAACTTATATATACCCTTCTCATGATGGTGAAGGGTATAAAAATATCCACTACGAATTCCATGATTGACTCGCTATCGCACGATAATACTTTAGCCAGTTTACCGCCTTCAAACACACTATAATTGTAAGTCGATCTAAAAGGATTCTTTATCACCTTCACATTAAAACCTAGACAAACCCTAGACATCGTCTTTAAACTGTGTGAGGCTTATGTGATTTTAAATAGTGGGGAGGGTATATTTGATTTGTGCTGATGTTTGTAACGCCCATAAATATTGTTCCAACAACCACCTTAAAGTATACCGATCGATTCAGAATCACTTCCTGAGTTGATTTAACAATGTCCGTCCGTCCAACCGTCTGGCTGGCTGGCAGTCCATGTAATGCTTGTACGCAGAGTACAGGTCGCAATTTTGAAGACATGTATTTCGAGACCATTTGGTAAATGATATTTTTTCGGCCCAAGGACGGATGCGATTGAAACTGGAGGAAATCGGGCAATTATTTCACCATTTGTATCCAAACAAATTTCCCCACAAATGAGTAATAAATGAAGCTAAATTACATCTACAAATTTTGTGAAGTTCAGTCCATAATTAGTCATAGTTCCCATATAAGGCCCATTTTCGAAAATCACTAAAAAGAGCATAACTCTTTAAAAAATGTTCGTATCCAAATAATATTGAACACAAATATGTTTCGTATATATACATATAATATGGTACAATTTAATGATGATCGGTCCATAATTAGTCGTAGCTCCCATATAAGGCTTACTTCTGAAAATCACTTTAAGGACCATACATTTCTTAAAAATGTTGTTATCCGAATAAAATTTAACAAAAATGAGTTTCTTATGTACTGAAATGCTGACATCTAATTTTGTAATGGTCGGCCCATAATTAGTCGAAACTCCCATATAAGACCCTCTACGTAATTCACTTTAACTTCCATAAATCTTTTAAAAGTAGTTATATCGAGATAAATTTTAAAACATATAATACTTATATTCACAGACATCATGACATTAAATTTTTGGATGATCGGTCCACAATAGGTTATATCTTCCATATAACGCCTAATTCTGAAAAACATTTTTATACAAATACTGGGTGTAGGGTATTAGGTAGGTAGGGTGACTGACTTTGTTTACAATTTACTTATGTCAAAAGTAATACTTTTTCAAGTGTTTTTGACAGTACTACATTATTTTACACAAACATACTGCCTGTTGTTTCTGTATTGTGTTGTATCTGTTGCCGATTTGCACTCACCTTGTATACTAACACCATGATACATATGATATTTTGCTGTTGTTGCCTATGATATATTTAAATATATTTTTAAAATTTCAAATAGAAAATAAAAACAATTAAGAAGGTATAATCCGCCAAGACCAATCATATACTACCTTATATGAACTAGTACATAATTAGTAAGTACAATGTTATAATATATTTTTAATAAAACACCTGACAACTTTTTAACAAATGATAATACTTACTTACTTTGTTGCCAGGTTTAAATTTAAGGCTCATTCTCGCACTAGCACTAGAGATATGTTGACCTTTCAGTGATTTATTGGCGAATGGCTTATATGGAAAATATGGCTTAATAGATTATTTGAAAGATCGACATATGAAGATTGAGAAATCGACATAGTATGTATGTAATTCGGCGCCGATTAATAAAGCTGAACAATTTTTTTTAGACGCAACAAATATCAGCGTAAGTGCATAAACACCTTTGCTAACTAACTATGCTTGTGTAGCGCATAAAATGTAAGAAAGAAAATACTATTTATTTAGTAGCATTAGACGGTGAAAAAGTTTAGTTTTATTTTTTTTTTATTTTAGAATTTGTATGCTCTTCGCCATTAGTAATGTTAGTATACATTTAAGTATGTCATACCATTTGTATTGTTACATATGACTCAACATTTAGCTGGAATTCCATAAATAAATTAGCATTCGGTCACAGATGCCCGAATGCTAATTTACGTTTCTTTATTTTCCAACGAATTTAGACTAACCGAAGATCCCTTAACAAAAAGGAAAACAATCAAAGTTTTAATAATGTAATAAAGGCCTCTGTTATGTTAACTAACATTAACATAACATTTGGATTTTAAAATGCTTAATGTAGTCACAGTATTCATTTGATAAATCTATGCAATGTTGCAATAATACCGTCAGTACAAATTTACAATATTGTATTTTTGACTTTATGTACGACGCGTCGTAGAAATAATTCAAAACAATTTGAGCATATTTTTGTCAAAAATTTATCCAGACTGAATAACTATAAATGACATTACTGAAGTTATAATATTTTATCACCTTCTAAATTTTTTAACACCTGTGTTATCTCATTATTATGCAATTAAAGGTGAAAACATAAATGCTAAATAATAATTGTAAGGTATTCATACAGACGGTAACTACCAATCAGTACGTCTTGTTTGTTTCATATTTAATAAAAAAAGAACATATTTACGTATACGCTAAAGCATATATTTAATCAAAAAAAAAAAAAAATAATATGCTGTCTAAATTTGACACTAATTTATTACCTAAACTATAAGTATATCTATGTATGTACATTAGGGCGCGGCTATTGTATAAAGACAACAAATAATCGATGTTCCCAACATTCAAAATTATGTTCCATTGGTCTGCAGAATAAAATAACAATAACCTTTAGAGCAAATATGGGATCAATCTAAGAAGTGACCTTTCTACCCTTCGATACGATTCACCAATGGCTAGAGTTAGAACAAAAATTTTAAAAATAATTATTTTAAAATAAACTTTTATTTTAATTCCAGTAATAATATTTCAGGGGCTGCCCTAATTGCCGTACACATTTTGGTATAAAAGATTAATTTGGTGGTTAAGACTGATTACCTTTTTGTACCAGATTGACCTTATCTTTGATAAAGAGCATATATTAAATCTTACTTAAGGTACGGTCACACTTGGCAAATATTTACTCAAAAAAGCGTAAACACTTGTTTTAGCACAAATTTGTTTGACGTTGTTTACTCATACAAGAGTTTTGCAAGATCAAACAACATCATATAAAATAACACTAAATATATTTTGTTGTGTCCTGTCCTGAATAAAAGAAGTTTTTTTTAAATAAACTAGTTCAAATATGTTTTATTTAGTGGTTACGTCTTTTTCGTCAAATATTTGCCTTTCGAAAGTTAAAGTTCGTAGAATATAATTTAAAAACAAGTTAGAGTGCAATATTATTCCCTTCACCTAAAAGTAATAAGAAATACAAAAACTACACTGGTTATAGGACTAGAATATCCTTATTCTGTGTTTTCTATTCAGTTTTAGTGCAAATTTAATTAGTATTTTATATTTTGTTTGAAAGACAATATTACGACCAACATAATTTATGTTAAATATTTTGAAATTTTATCTAATTTCGACCATTTATAATTGATGTAGTTACCAATTCTTACCATAATTACAAAATTTGTGTGATGTTCATAATAATCTTGAGTGTAATTTAACAATTTATAAAATTAAAAAAACATTTCTCCATATTCACAACAAGTTAAGAAACAAAGTATAACAAGAGATAAGATATAAGATGAGGCTTTTTTGTTTGAATTTGATCTCAATAACATTATTTGCAAAAGATTTATGGGTGGCATAGAAGAAATGGACCAATTATGGACTGATAGCTTCTAAATCCAGTATCCACTAATGTGATTTCTATATATTTTAGTTTTATATTGGTTTAATTTCATCTCAATAACGTTATTGACAAGAGTTGTATGGTTGGTTGTTATGCTCGGAAGTGGACTTATTAGAAATTTCTGTGGGGTTAATTTTTTTTAGGAAATGGTCCTTATGTGGCAGCTATGACAAATTATGGGCCGATCTTCTTAAATTTTGTAACAATGATTTTTATGCATATGAGTCTCACGTCGAATTTCAACGTAATAACGGTATATTTAAGATATATATGTATGTATTAGTATCAAAGTGAATTTCGGAAGTGGACCGACCTTATATGGGGATATGGTCAAATATGGACCGATATTCTCAAAATCCAGCAGTTTGATTTTGGCATGTATGTAAATGATCCGTGTAAAATTTTGGATCGGTACCGTTATTTATAAGAGATCTATGAGTATTAAAGTGATTTTCTGAATAGGGCTTTATATGGGTGATACGGTCAAATATGGCCTCGATAATCCGTGATGCGGTTAAACGGTAACCCCGATTAACCGTGATGGGCAGATATCAGTCTATTGTTTTTTGTTTGCAATGTTTTCAAATTGTTTGCTTCGATTAACCGTGATTACCTCTATTATCCGTAATGGCAGAATTTTTTTATTAACTTCAAATTCATACATACAATATAATAAACATTAAAACGGGGAATTCCCTTGTTTACATATGATAAGACATAAGCATTTAAAAGCTATTATGTAGTTTATTCTTGAAATTTTTGAAATTTAAATTTGGAAAGTACGACTGATTAGATCTATGTACATTAGGGTGGCCCCAAAATAAAGTTGCGGATGTTTCCGACTAATATGAAAATTTGAAACTAAAATTTTGTCTGAAATTTTGACAATTTTTGAATTTATTTTTTTTTTTAATTTTTGATAATCCGTTGAATGCGCCTCTCAAAAACATTTCATATGAGACCAAATTTACATATAGTTCCTTTGGAAGAAATGTGAAAAAAATCAAAAAACCTCTAAAAAGGAAATTTTTATCCTTTGATCCAGCTCACCAAATATTGACCCTAGGACAAAAAAATTGAGAAACGTAGTCTTAAAATGAATCAAATTTTCATATTAGTCGGGAACATCGATACCTTATTTTTTCTCCATACAAACGGGGCCACTCTAATGTACATATGTAAATATATTTAGAATGCCATCGTTACCAGTGGTAAAAAGACAAAGAAAAATTTTAAATACTGAAGAAAAAATTAACGAACATTGAAAAATTATGTCGGGTTTAAAATGCTACATAGAAAAAAATTAAAATGAGTTTCAATTAAAATATTTGTGGAATCAATTAAAAATTTAATTGAAATCGGACCTGTAAACAAAATGATAGTATCAATTAAAAAAATGTGAGATTTAATTGAAAATATCAGAAAAAGTAATTGAATCAATTAAAATCTTAATTGAAAATTATTTTAAAATCAATTAAAGGTTTAATTGAAAAAAACATGATTTTTTTTCTGTGTAGCTCAAAAATACGAAGTTTTAAGAAGAATTAATTTTTTGAATATAAATATGTACGTACACGAATGTTCACAATGTTCACTTGTCAAATAATAAAAATATTAAAAACAAAACTGTATAATTAAAATTGTAATTCGATTAACCTTGAAAATCGATTATCCGTAATGCTTCTGGTACCGTGCATCACGAATAATCGAGGCCCGACTATATATGTAAATGATATAATTTATATTAAGTTTTGAGATATATATAAAGATTAATGACTTTTTCGGATGTAGTCCTTATATGAGAGCTATGAGCAATTATGGGCCGACCGTCATAAAATTAAGATGTGGACTTTAAATGGGGGGTATGGTCAAACAATGACCGAACAAAACAATATTTCGTTTTGCGATTTCTTTTTACCTGACACTTATTTTTGCCAAATTTTGTATTAAAATTCCAATTTTATAGGCATTTATTTATCATTAAGCCATATTTCAGGAAGATATTTGTGTGGGGGCTATAAGAAATCATGAACCGATTTTTACCACTTTCCTCAGACTTTCTTCTTTTATCATAAAAATAACGTGTACAAAATTTCATGGCAATATCTCAATATATTTCAAAAAATTGCAAGAAAAATGTTTAAAAATACCAAATTTTTATGGAGGTTGTCTCACATTTTGGTCCATAACTTTGGTTCTACTATACCGATTTTGCTGATTTTCAATTTTTTTTTGTGAACTCTGTTAATTTTGGTTGTATCGTTTGGACGTGAGAGTGTTTTACACAGATAGAAGACAGACGGACATGGCTCAATCGAGTTAGAATTCTATAAGGATCAAGAAAAACTTTGTTGGGTCTCAGATGAATATTTGTTAGTGTTACACACGGAATGACAAACTTATATACATATATCCTCATTCACCACTTGTGGTGGTGGAGTGTATAACAAGTTAGATGCCTAAATATAAGAATTACAAAAACTACACTGTCGTTATGACTAGAATATCCTTATTGAGTGTTTCTTATTCAAAAGTTTACGCACAATTTAATTTATTTCAAATGTTTTGAAATTTTGTTTAATGATAAACATTTATTTACAGATTTTGTCTGTTTGTCAGAACAATCTTATCTGTAATAAGAATTAATAAAATAACAATTTGGTTCAACATTTTCAGCATATTCAGCAGGTTCAGAAAAATAGTTGAAAAAAACGGTGAGGCCATAAGGCGAGACTTATTTTAGCTGAATTTTATGTCAATAATATTATTTGCAAGTGTTTTATAGGTGTTATAGTGGAAGTGCACCAATTATGGACTGATAGCTTTAAAATCCAGTAACGTGATTTTTATGTATTTGAGGTTTATTTAGGTTGAATTTAATCTGAATAATATTGTTTACAAGAGTTTATTGATTGTTATAATGATTCTCGGAAGTTAACTTTATTTGAAAGCTATTACCAATTATGATCAGTAAATTAACTAAAATCCAGTAGTATAATTGCCGTATGACCGATATTAGTTTGATTTCTGGAGTGAAATTACTGATCGATATAAATAATGTTGGTTCGGTATCGCTATTTATTAAACATTGTTGTGGGTTAACTTGCTTTTCGGATATGGTCCTTATATGAGTGCCAATTATGAACCGATCTTCCGAAAATTCGGTACAAAAATTTTGTGCATATAAGAACATATCACATTGAATTTCAATAACATACTGGTAAGTTTATGAACCGATATTCACAAAAATTTCAGAATATATGTATATATGTATGTGCATGATCTGTGCAAAGTTTTGTATCGGTACCGTTATTTATAATAGATTTCTTGATCTTTAATAATGCAGATAAGTTATTTAAGTGATATTCGGAAGTGTATCTGAGGTATCAGAAACTGAACTGATCTGAAGTGTGATACCTCTAAACGAAATCGTTTTAACATATTTTTCAGAAGTTCATAGTCGCCAATATAAAATATTGTAACGACTCCACTTGTGATAGTTTGTAAAATAATATCATGAATTTATTATCAAAATTTGCGAAATTTATTATAATAGTTCCTCGATTAAACTAAAGTACAATATGTTTGTGGAATAGGGCTACAGCTCTAATGGTTTGATATTAAAAAGAAGTATTTAATTTTTTATAAACACTTTCTAGAAGTTATCACACTAAAGGATTTCGTGATATCAAATCAAAAACATACTTTTTGAAATAAACGAACGACGCTAAACACAAGTCATTTTGCCAAATACTCGTATTTTAAGAATGATATCTGAATATTATATTATATGTTAGAAAGATTGTTTTAAATGAATGAATCGATAAAAAATAAGTGGACTGAGCACAAGGAATTTAAAATAGTTACTTAGACACAGTTATTTTTTATATACGACTCAGTACAAATATGACTTGATTTGTTTGCAGGGTTTTGCCAAACTATACACATAGGCTGTCCTACACTGTCCTACTAATTTAAATATAATCTTCAATCGAAAATGGAATATAAATCTCATATATGTATGGTGTGATGCTTCGAGTCCAATTTGGAGTTACACGATGGCGAATGTAGTTATCGGTGGCAGTAGTTAGTATCAACACTTTTGAAGCATTGGAGCCATATCACGCTACTGGAGTCAGTTTAAAAATTTACACTTGAGAATATCCCAAGGATTAAGTTTACTAATAAACTTTTGTGAACAGACTTTTTAATATAAAAATTATAATGTCTTGTAATATTAATCCATTTGTTTGTGTTGAAATATGTCACATATTTTTCGTTTATAATAAATTTAACTTCATTCAACAAGTGCTCAATGAAGGAATGGATTTTGTATTCATTCTACTAGCATAAGTCGAAAGATCCATGAGCTATTGGACACTGTGTAATTCTTAACATCAAGCACTTGAAGTGATTAAGTGATTATTCCACCAGACACTTTCAAGTTATTTCCTAAGAAATATAAGTACTTTAATTTTCGTTTCACATTTTCAGTGGAGCAAGAAGGGATCATACAGTACACTCAGTGGCAGTTTAAAAACTGGCGATCAATTCAAAATTGCTGTACGTCCGATTCTAGACAAATAATAAAAAACAAAAACAATGAATCGTATGCACGAGAAGATTTGAATAGTTTTTTTAGTTGTAGCTAAAAGAGAGAGAGAGAGAGAGAGAGAATGAGTATACAGCTGGATGCCGAGGGAATAATTTTAGATATTTAGATAGAATGATATTTGGAGAGACCACTCTTATAGGATTGGGGGAATATTTGAATATGGATTTAATTTTTAATTTGCTTTTAAATTCGACTCTCTTCGCAAGAAAATTTATTTAAAATAAATAAAAAATGTTGTGGATTTCAATTAGTATTTGTCTACGAGTATGTAGTGGTAAGAAATGTTGATCGTTTTGGTTTTTCTAGTTATTTTTAGTGTCAAATTGTTTTTTTTTTTTGTAAATATTTTTCTTCAAATTCTAGTGAAAAACAAGAAAAAGTATTCAATGTTTTTACGTCATCACCAAGGGAATTTAACAATTTGACTATTTCAATTATGTTCATAAATTTTGTTTCCTTGTTTGTATTTGTTTTTGACTATTCGATCCAATTCTTCTAATAATTCTACTTGCTTGTTTTCATTGAATTTCCCATTAAATAGTTTCTTTTTGGTTGCAGAGTAATAGATATTGGAAAAAAGACAAAAACAATATTTGATTATACATTTTTCACATTAATCTAAACAATTGTATAGATAGAATTGTAGGAGATTATTGTATTTTGTTTTGCATTATTATATACAATTACTAGCTGAACCCGGCGTGCTTCGCTACCCCTCTTTGAGGTGAAGCCGTTAATGAACGTAGTAAAAAAATTAGGTGCAGAAGTGTGCATGGTCAAAAAATATTATCATGTAATAAGTATTCCTGAGTCAAACCTGCACGCTGTGAAAATTTAAGATCGGTTAACAGGTCCAGTCTTCAATATATCGCAAACAATGGGGCGTGCTCCTCCCACTTTTCTTTTGGTACGTATTTCTATTCATGCCAATACCATATATAGCAAATACTGCAGCTGTTGGTCAAAAAATGCAAAAAATATGACGATTTTTAATTTGGGTTATATGGGCGAGGCCACGCCCCTTTGCCTACTCACAATTATGTATCAAATATCATCGACGATTTAATTTTTTGGTTGGCGGTTGAAAGAATTATTCTTAGTCATGCCAGAGTCTTAGTTATATTCCGTCAAATTTTTAGTAAGATCGGTCGAGCGGTCTGGCCTTCCCAACAGGCGTTGTCCTGCAAGAGATGGGGCGTGAAAGGGGGCGTGGAGTACGAACCTTAATTTTTACCTCACCTAGAGTAACATGTGTATTCGATTTGAAGTAAATATGTTAAAATCCGAGTAGAATCAATTACACAATTTAAAAAAGTAGGAGTGGTCGAAAGAAATAAGAAGCTTTGGCACATAAAATTTTTATTTTTACCTCGCCTTCAGTAAGATGTGTATTCAAATTGTTTGAAGTAAATCTGTAAAAACCCATGTAGAAGAAATCAATCAATTTAAAATAGTGGGCGTTAGAGTAGGCGTGGTCGCACCAACTGAGAAATCTTCCCGGACTCATGCACAATAACTTTTCCGAAGATCATCTAAGAGTCTATAAAGGATATACCTACAAACATTCATTTATATATATATATAGATATAGAACCCTAGATATTTAATATTAATATTAATTTTGTATATGAGCTAAATATCCACTTTGTATGGGAGCTGCCACGCCTACTGGTATGCTCCCGCCCAATTTTCCCATGACTATTCATAATATAATCAACGTGTACAAACTCTGGCTATTACAGAACTGTAGATATATGATATTAAATATTTACTTTGTGTTTGTTAATTATTAAAAAAAATTCTTACTTTGTATGGGAGCTGCCACGCCCACTGGTCCGATCCCGCCCATTTTTTTTCCTGATTATTCAAATCAGTAACATATGGGATACTGCAATATTTCAAAACTCTTGCTATTACAATAGTCCAGATATATGATGTTATTCAATTTATGTGGGAGGGGCCACGCCCACTTGAAACCTAATTAACCCTAATTGGGACTATAACCTTTTAAATGAAATCGGTTTGGGCCAAATCGGTTGGATAGTTTTAGAGTCTCAAACATACAAACATTGTATTTTATGTATATAGAAAGATATGTGTGTATGTATGTATGCATGTATTTATGCATGTATTTATGTATGTATGGATCTATTGAACATTAGAATGTATTTATGATGACGTACTTTAAATTTACTACCTCGACACAAGATCTTCAACAACTTTAACAACTTATAAATGATTTTATAAAAATAGACATTGTTAAAATATGAAAATATAAACATAATCAACTATGGTGATGATGTATGTGATGACTAATATCTTGTGTAATTTGGAATTAGCTGTTTAATCGGATACAATTTATTGGAATTTAGGTCAAATGAAGTTCAAAAACTTAATGAATTGTTAAAATTTCATACTATTTTTCTGAAAATTATTTCATTTAAATTAATTTTAAAGTTCAAGTTCGACAACATACATACTTAGTCTCCAAATTTTGTTCATAAGAACAACTTAAAGTGAGGTTTATATGGGAGTTATGACTAATAATGGACCGATCATCATAAATTTTGGCCAAATATTTTGTCTATATATGAAACATTTGTGTTGAATATTATTTGGTTACCGACATTTTTAAGAGAGTTATGCTTTTTAAAGTGACTTTCGGTAGTGGGCCTTATATGGGAGCTATAGTCAATTATAAACCGATCTACATAAAATTTGTGGATATGATTAGGCTTCGTGGCGAAATGTGTTTAGATATATGCATAAATCATATATTTATGACATGGGATATATGGGTGAAGTAATGAAACGATTTTAACCAACTTCAATCGCAAACATCCCGAAAAAATATCATATACCCAAGTTTATGAAAATATCTTCAAAATTGCGACCTGTACTCTGCACAGAAGATGGGCAGCCAAACAGACGGACGGACGACCATCGTTAATTGGACGCAGGAAGTTATTCTGATTTGATCATGCCGATCACTTCAACCTTAAGGTGGGTGTTGGACCAGTATTTATTGGCGTTATAAATATCAGCACAAATTCAATATACTCTTCCCACTATGGTGGTGTAAGGTATAAAAAGAAATTTAAAAGAAAAAATGTTACAGTCTAACAAACGAAAATAATTTTTATGCACTCAATTGCTACTATTTGTAACGTCTAGTTTCAATTTAAAATAGTTCAAATGAGTCCGCGTACAAAGATAAAACACCGAGAATTGGTTTTAAACCAAAATGGCCACTCACAGCGAAAAACAACAGAAATGTTTAAGATTTAAGCTTCCACAGTCTAAAAAATCATTGTGTGCTTCATCCATGAAAATCGAGTCCATAACAAAATCAGGAAGGCTGCAAATAAAATTTTCAATGAGCATGATGAGCGAAACATTTTAAGAAAAATAAGGGCAAATTCAAGGCTGTCAGCTTCATAAAAAAAAACTGGGTATAAGATCAGATTTTAGATTTCACCAGGATAACGATCCACATTTAATGACACCGCCACCTCACAGTCCCACATCTTAATGTTATCGAGAACAGGTCAATTTTAAAAGTCAGTATGTATAAGGAAACACAAAATTTTTAACAAAAAATATTTCAAAAAAGCGCTACTGACAGAGTTGTCGAATATTTCGCCGAGTATTACCCAAAAACTGGTCGCATCTTTGCCAAATCGCCTTTTATCTGTAGTAGATAATAAAGGCTATCAGAGCAAATAATAAATCGTGTAATTGCCAGTTTTAATTAAAATTTTTCGAAACCCATACGTCTCTGGATAATATAAGCTGTGCCGAATTTATTTTTTAGTTACTTTAGTTTTTTTTATGAAGCTTTAAAAAACAAGAAAAAAATGCATTGCATAAAATAAGCTGTGAGCCACTGTATATGTGTATGTTGGAAATCGAGTTTTCTCCCCTGTTAAATGTTTCCTGATGACAGTATTTTAAATAAATATGTTTAAATGAATTTTTTGTAGGAAACATACAATTAACTCAAAACTTATATTTCGTTTTTGAAAATTCTATTTAAAATAATGTTGTAATAAAATTATAAATTTCTTGGTTGGTGACTGAATTACTGAAAATGTTTTCCTGGTATAGATAAACCCCATCTGTGCACGTTGTACATTCACATAAATTTTAAGGTATAATTAATTTTGAATTAAAATTTTTAAAAATTATAAGAAATCATTTACACACACAATTTTGACTAATAAAATTCGCAGACAACTAAAACCGATGACGATATTTTTTTTTCAGTTTTTTCTGTTTATTAATTTTTAGCGATGGGATCTTATATGAAGTATATTAGAAAGAGTAAGAATAGTGGTAAGACCGACAGATTTGTGCCCTAAAAGGGATGTAATAAATCTATAGAAACTCTTATAAAACTTATATTTTAAGGTGGCCCATTTAACATAATTATTGATTTAATAGGAGGGTTGACAAATTTAACAAAATCTTTGGAAAAATATCGAAAATTTTTAATTAATATTTTAAAATAATAATATATCAAAATATCTCCCTGACAAGCTACTTGTCTGGACATATTAGGAAGTAAGTTTCCTAGAACACTAACGGATTAGGATACCTGCTAAAAGCAGACAGTTCAGAAGTTGGTTTATACAAGGTGGCGCAAAAGTAAACTTCCGATGTTTCTTGGCTGTAATTAAAAGAAAAATGAAAAACTTTGATTCTTCTTGTGGATTATTTTTATTTGGTCTTTTAATTTTTTTACATCAAGTCGAGAATATGATGTCATGTAAATGGCCGCCGCCACAGTTGATTGTCATTTGAGCCCTTTTTATGGCATTTTCCATCACTTTGGCCAAAACTTCCGGCGATAGGTCTTCAAAGTCTTGACGGATATTGTCTTTAAGAGCTGCAAGAGTCTGAGGCTTGTTGACATAAACCCGCGACTTCAAAAAGCCTCACAAAAAGAAGTCTGGAGCGGTCAAATCAGGCGATCTTGCCGGCCAGTGCAAATCGCCAAAACGGGAGAATAGGCGCGCGGGAAATGCATTCTTCAGAATATCGGTTGTGGCACGTGCAGTGTGTGCCGTTGCACCGTCCTGTTGGAACCACATGTTTTCCAATCCCAATTCATCAAGTTGCGGCAAAAAGAACTCGTTGATCATTGCTCTGTAGCGCTTATTAACCGTTTGGCCCGCGACGTCTTCGAAGAAAAAAGGTCCGATGACTCCTCAAGCGAAAACAGCACACCATACAGTGACTTTGAGCGGGTGTAATGGCTCTTTGTGGGATACACGCGGATTTTCAGTGTCCTAGAATCGTAAATTTTGTTTATTTACGTACCCGCTAAGATGGAAATGGGCCTCATCACTCATAATTATTTTTGATGAAAAATCATCTTCCTCTTGGTGGTGATTAAGGATGGCTTGAGCGTATGTTAGACGCGATTGGCGGTCAGCAGCTAACAGCTGATGCCCCGTCTGGACTTTGTACGGAAACATCTTCAAATCTTGTACAAAAATTCGCTGTAAAGACCGTCGATGTCGACGGCGCTTCCATGACATCCTCGGCTACAGCAGCAATATTCTTTGCAGAACGGCTCCGGGGTCTGCCACGCCTGGCAGCATCTCGTATTGTGCCAGTCTCTTCGAGGCGAGCGGCTAAACGTCGCAGTGTTTCACCGGTAGGCGGGCAGGAAATCTGCGACGAAATTTACGTTGTGCCAAAGTCACCGACCGATTATTGGTCAAATAAATACGTGTATTTCGCATGTGTTTACTACACAAATGTCAAAACAGAACTGACATTAGGGGCCAATCGCAAAATTTATAGCATTTTCTGATAGGAGAATTACTTTTGCGCCACCTTGTAGTAGTTTATTCAATATACTTGTATGACAAGCGTGTATTATTTATAAGGTAACCTATAGATCAAATCAGATTAAGAAAACTAAAGTCACTAGATAACCCCAAAATATCTAAAGGAAATATGTAATCGAATTCAGTGTCAAATGAACTAAAAACCATGGTGCAACTACACAAGGTGAGTGCAAATTGACAACAAATACAACACAAAACAGAAACAACAGGCATTTTGTTTGTGTAAAATAATGTACTACTGTCAAAAATACTTGAAAAAGTATTACTTTTGACATAAGTAAATTGTAAACAAAGTCAGTCAGCTGGGCTACTGCACTCACCTTGTATAGTTGCACCATTCTAAAAACTAAAAAAATATCTACATATATAAAAAATCAAAACTAAAGCTACATTTCATTAAAACACAAACGTAATGATAAATTTGCTACACCTTTAGTAGTAGTAGTGAGAGTGTGATTATTTATAATATGCAGATATGTATGTAAATATTTATCATGGATTTTATTCTTTAGATATGCATAATGAAT
Source organism: Bellardia bayeri (assembly GCA_950370525.1). NCBI lineage: Eukaryota > Metazoa > Arthropoda > Insecta > Diptera > Calliphoridae > Bellardia > Bellardia bayeri. Next base: position 53,494,423 of record OX493265.1, on the reverse strand, counting down.
AACTACATACATAAATAAGAATCTGTAGTACGTTTGCCATTAGTATATGTTAAGTATTTTGTAATACTTATTTCAATTAATTTTCTTTACGACATTCTGAGTCATAAATTCGAAATTTTCTTAAGTGAAACGAAATTTGCTAAAACACATGCCTTAAAAACAAGCAACTACGATTGCAATAAACAAAGAACTATAAAATATAAAATATTTGCTAAAATTTATATTTCTCGTTAAAATCATGACAAAATTTTGATTTATCATAAATAATAATAAATATGTATAAGAAATGTACATTAGGATAAATTATACATACATACATACATATGTACATACATACATATACTGTCACTCTCAGCTCATTCTTATTATAAAAACATATTCAGACATCAAATCGCTAATAAACGTCAAGATCATTATGACTTCAAAATATGTTGAGTTACGTACATATATTAAGGATTTAATAAAACTTTTAAAATCTGAAGTTTTCGAATTTATGGACTTTTTGATATTTTATTTTATTTAATTTTATTTTTGTTTACACAATTTGTAGAGTTATCAAGTAGAATATTTCATTACGTTTTTTTTATCTAACATACAGTGGCTCACAGCTTATTTTATGCAGGAAGTTTTTGTTTTCAAAACTCCATAAAAGGAAAACCAACAGAAAGTCTAAGAATAAATTGGTGTCATTCAAAATTAAAAAAATGTATATTTATTTTCAATATGGTTTTCAAAAGGCTTGGCTCTACTACTACAAATCTTCTGCATCTAACAACAGTCATCAATCGCCGCTTTATTCAAAGGATGCACACTGATGTTATATATACGGATTCCAGTAAAGCATTTGACAAAATAAATCATTTACTTCTCGTCCGGAAACTGCAAAAATTGGGATTTACAGATCTTAGCGTACACAGGATACAAACTTATCTGTCGAATAGAACACAAACCGTTCGTTTTAATAACACGTCTTCATATAAAATTAACGTTTGTTCTAGAGTATCCACAGAAAAAAATAAAAATGAGTTTTAATTAAAATATTTGTGGAATCAATTAAAAATTTAATTGAAATCGGACCTGTAAACAAAATGATAGTATCAATTAAAAAAAAATGTGAGATTTAATTGAAAATATCAGAAAAAGTAATTGAATCAATTAAAATTTTAATTGAAAATTATTTTAAAATCAATTAAAGGTTTAATTGAAAAAAACATGATTTTTTTTCTGTGTCACAAGGGAGTCATCTTGGGCCGCTGTTATTTTCTCTTTTTATTAACTACTTGCCTAAAGTAATTAAATTCTCTAATATTTTAATGTATGCAGACGACGTAAAAATGTTCTTGGCCTATAACACCAACCTATTGATCACTACGTCTCCAAACCGACTTGGATTCCTTTTATGAATGGTGCAAACTTAACTTGATGGAACTTAACTTAAAGAAATGTAAAGTAATGCACTTTGCAAGGCACAATCCAATTTCAACAAATTTTTTTCTGGGAAACTACCAAGTGGAAAAGGTTCAACATTTTCTAGACCTAGGCATTTTATTCGACCCTAAACTGAGCTTCGTTCCACATATTTCTACGATAATAAATAAAACAAGATGTAAACAAGGCTTTATTAAACGATGGGCAAAAAAAATTTAATGATCCATATATTCTTCACTTGTTCGACCAATACTGGAATACGGTTCAATAATATGGCACCCGATTTACATTACTCACAGCAATACAATTGAATTTGTTCAAAAACAATTCCTGATATTTTGCCTACGTGGACTCCATTTCAATCCATTAAATTTACCATCATATACCGCTAGACTTGCTCTTATTAAGCTTCCTACATTAAAAAGTCGTAGAACTATGCTGAATATATCATTTATCCTGAATGTTATTAATGGTGATATAGGCTTTGGTTTTCTAATCAATAAAATCTCTTTCAACATTCCGCAACGTTTATCCCGTATTTTTGCACCTCTATCTGTTAAATTTTATAGAGCCAATTATGCTGACGCCGATCCCCTAAGCAGAATGTCTAATCAGTTTAACCAGTTGTACAGATTTATTGATTTTTCGTTAAATGTTAATGTCATAAAAAGATTAATAATTGTTTTCTTAACCCTCCATTACTAACCTCTGGGTCGAATCGACCCAGACACGCAATCTTTTTAAATTAAAAAAAAAACAAGCGATATTTTAACTCAAGATATATGTGTAATCTAAATTTGTTTATATTTAAACGTTTATAAACAATAAACATAAAGAATATATTTGTGATATTATGCATATAAAATTATTTAAAAAAACAGCCTGGGTAGACTAGACCCATAGTTAGCAATAATGTAACAAAGATTATGGGTCGATTACATATGGGTCACTACATAACTGAACAATTTTTGCATTAGCCACACCAATTTTTCTTTCTAACATTTTACTATTATATTTCAGGTTTCAAATGCACTTTATTTATGCGCAATTCGGCTGGATAACTTTTTTTTCACTTTTTTTTAGCTATGTTGTAATGAATACAAACTTAATTTCAATTTAAATATATAAGTTGTTTAACACACCATTATATAATAAAATTTAACAATAAAAGACTAAAATCTACCAAAAGAAGTATACGTTTTATCAATTTATAAGTTGAGACGATTTCAATGGATAATACAATTGAGGGTCGATAAGACCCATGGTTAGTAACTATGCGACATGATTTAAGGTTAGTAATGCAGGGTTAAACTCATAATTATTTGTTACATGTATTTTATTCCCATATGTTAAATAATATTTTGTAAACTGTCTGTAAGGAATTCATTTCCATTAACAAATTAAGAAAATAAATAAATAAATAAAGAAATTAATAAATATCAAACTATTAAATTATTAAGCTTATTTTATGGCAATTACACGGTTTAATATTTGTTGTGATAGCCTTTATTATCTATTATTTTTATACCCTACATATTATTGGGTATATTGGATTTGTGCTGATGTTTGTAACGCCCAGAAATATTGCTCCAACACCAGCCTTAAAGTATACGGATCGGCTCAGATTCACTTTCTGAGTCGATCTAACGATGTCCGTCTGTCTGGCTGGCTGGCTGTCCATGTAAAGCTTGTGCGCAGAGTACAGGTCGCAATTTTGAAGATATTTCAATAAAATTTGGTACGTGATATTTTTTCGGTCCAAGGACGGATGGGATTGAAACTGGTGGCAATCGGTCCATTATTTCACCAGGCCCCCATACAAAAGTCCTCCCGAAATTGGGGTTTACCGATCATAAATGTTTGAATTATAAAAGGAACCAAACAAATTTCATCACAAATCAGTGGTAAATGAAGCCAAAACACATATACAAATTTTGTGCAGATCGGTCCATAATTAGTCGTAGCTCCCTTCCCCTTCCGAAAATCACTTTAAAGAGGGTAACTCACTCAAAAATGTTGGTATCGAAATAATATTTAACACAAATAGATCTTATATGTATGCAAATAATATCGTACAATTTTATTGTGAGCGGTCCATAATTAGTCGTAGCTCCCATATAAGGCCCACTTCTGAAAATCACTTTAACGATCATAAATTTCTTAAGAATGTTGGTAATCAAATAAAATTCGACACAAAGAATATACAGAAATGATGACACCTAATTTTATAATGGTCGGTCCGTAATTAGTCGAAACTATCATATAAAAGACCGTAATCAACTGTAACCTCCATAAATCTTTTAAAAGGATTTATATCGAGATAAAGTTTAACATAAATAATATTTATATTCACGGAAATCATGACACTAAATTTTTGGATGATCGGTCCATAATAAATCATATCTCCCATATAGCGCACATTTCTGAAAAACTACTTATACATTTACTGGGTGTAGGCTATTATATGATCGGGCTTGACCGACTATACTTTCTTACTTGTTTATTACGCACTGGTCGCATAGTTTTTGGATAATACTCGGGGAAGTATTCAACCACTCTTTAAGAGCGCTTTTTGAAATCGATTTTGTTAAAAATTTTGTGTTTCCTTATGCTGACTTTTAAAATTTATCATACATTACTGAAAACATAGGTAGGTGTGGCAATACCCGATTTGTGCTTTGGATCGGTATTTTGGTAAAATCGTAAATCTGATATGAGGTTCTGAGGCTTTCCAACAAGTTGTCCTTCACAGTCTGAAGGTACTTGAACTTGTCCATGGTTGTTTCAACAAATGTTAAATTCCCAGTACATACCAGCAGCTGACATACAGGCCCCAAACCATGACACTGCCTTTATTTTTTCTTTGTTGAGTTTTGTATTTGGATTGAGCCAAACATAGGACAGGCCATCTGAACCGAATATGTTAAACTTAGATTTATCAGCGAATATGACCGAATTCCAAAATGCAGATTCGTTGCAAACATGATCTTTAACGAAATTTAGCCCGCGGATTTATAAACGCTTTCTTTGCGTGCAACTCGGCCATGTTGTCGCAAGACACAACGAACAGTTACAACGCAACATTGTTTATCCAGCTCAGCTTTAAGATTTGTCCTTATTTTTCTTTAAATGTGTCGCTCATCATGCTCATTGAAAATTTTATTTGGTGCCTTTCAGCTTTTTGTTACGGACTCGATTTTCATGTACGAGGCGCACAATGATTTTTTAGACTGTGGAAACTTAAATGTTAAACATTCCTGTTGTTTTTCGTTGTGAGTGGCCATTTTGAAAATAGTTTAAAACCGATTCTCGTTGTTCTATCTTTGTACGCGGACTCATTTGAACTATTTCAAATCGGACTTACAGAAAATATTGATAGAAGTAAAAAAAAAGAAAAACGAAAAACCAAGAACGCTGCATTGAGCTATTGGTACAGCAAACGACTGCATAAAATAAGCAGTGACGTGAAAACCGAGCATTTTTTTGTTGTACATTATTTCTAGAAATTATTTGTATTTGTTATAGATACTATACAATTTTTCCTTTTAAATGACTCCAATTTATTTTTTAACTTCCTGTTAGTTTTCTTCTAATGGAGCTTTAAAATTAAAAAAATGCACAGCATAAAATATGCTGTAAGCCAGAGTATAATTACTCTTTATACAGTGCATGCTATCATACCAGTACTCCATAGAATAGAATGGGCTTTACAACAGTATTAAAGATCCAATTGATAACCTTTAGGGTTGATTGCCCAGTAAGTTCGAATTGCTTTTTTGCATGAGTATATTGCTACATAGGCCTTGTTAATCCTGTTCTGTACATTTAGATTTCAGGATAATTTTCTGTCCAGCATAATGCCCAAATATTTAGCACTATTTGTGATCTTCAGTCTAATACCATTTAGTTTCGGTGGAATAAATTAATCGCATTTATTGCTCCATATCAAGAGTACTAGTTCTTATTAAAGGATTAAAAGGATTCACACTCAGTCCACACGATATACTCCAATTACTCAGTGAACTTAGTGCTGACTCCATACATCGCGATATTTTATCCAGATATTTATGGGATATTAATACCGCTAAATCGTCCGCATACGCAAGAGTTTTGATCCACCTATTTTTCTATCTCAAGTAGCAGGTAGTTCATAGCCAAGTTCCACAACAGAGGGGATAATACTTCTCCTTGTGGTGTACCACGGGTCGCCACTTGAGATATAGTAACACCTCCAAGTGTGGCCATAAGACCCTAATACAAAGTAACTTGTTGACAAGTTGGAAAATACTCTGGTTACCCCATTATTTTCATTTCTGAGAGAATAGATTTGAATTTGTCGTTATGTCCAGGAAGGCGACAAGAGAATACTCCTTATATATTAACGACACACTAGAGAATGAAGAGCAGTTTCTACAGACTTAACCTAATTGTAAGGATGCGGATTCCTGGAGATTAGCTCAGTTGGAAGAGTCATTCTAAGGTGTATATCAATGATCCTTTCCAGAGTCTTTAGTAGAAATCAAACTAGATTTATTGGTCTATATGCCTTTGGTTTAATATGTGTTGCTTTAAATACACGCTAGATATATATAAATGAGCCAAGGGATGACAATGTCTTCATTTTTCTGAAGATTTGCTGGAATAATGCCATCAAGGCCCCGGTGATTTATAGGGATCAAAGCTATTTAACTCCCAATGTCTTCTCTTTTTGTTATTATAGTTACATTAGTGTCAATATTATTGACTGGAGCACAGAATGGGAAATGAGTGCCAAGTAGCACCTTGAAGTTCTCCTTACTACTTAATGCAGTTTAGTAACGTGACCAATTTCCCAACCGTTTCATCTCATTAAACAGCTTACGCCATGTACTTCTTGCATGCGCTATATCAGGGTTCCAACAGGGTAGCATATTCCTTTTCCTGAATGTGGCAGTCTTGAAAAATTATTCTTACATTTTGTTCACAATTGAGTTTAATTGCTTTAAATTTTTAAAACAAAATTAGTAATATTTTTGGAAGCTCTAAAATGTTTATTAATTAATTATTTAATTTTTATAAATATTGAATTTATCGCCCAAGTTCTAAAAAACGCAATACGCTTAAAATTGGCGTTTTCAAAAAGGTGTTCTGACAAACGAAAACGCTAGAAATTTGGCGTTTTCAAACCGCTAGTGTATACTGAAGCGATCTGACTTATTTAATTGAAACTGCACTTTAAACACAAAATGAAATGATGCACAATTTAAATTTAATATGTTTTCTTTTTATTTAAGCTAAAGTTTGTAACATTTTTCCACGATATGATAATTACAGCAAAAACTTTGAACTACCAGAACTAACACTGGTTAAAGAATTGATTTTTGTCTGTTGACTGGCCGGCACCGCAGTGGTGTATGTGGTTAGAACGCAAAGAATTCTGATGAGAGAAAGTGGGATTTCTCGAAACATATGTAAATTCAACAACCCAGGTTCGAATCCCAGTCAAGAAAAATTTTTAATAATAAAATTTTTTCAAGTTGTAATTCCTAACTTCAGTAAAAATAATTTAATGAAAATTAAATTTAATGAACTCAAGCCTGACTAAATTATCAAGAAGAAAAAAAAAAATTTTTCCACGATATTAATTAAAAATATGCAATTTAAAAATATTCTTTGAGCTTGTCAATTGTCTGTTTCAATCGTTTACTTTGTGCAAACAGCGGATCAACTTGATCTTCGAAAAGTAATTAAGAGTCATGCCTAAATAACGGCGGCAAGCGTATTTTAACTGTCAACATTTCTCATGCTCATACATTTTGTATGAGCTTTGCTATTGGAAAATCCGATTTTGACAAGGCGTTTCACAGTGAAGATTGTTGCAAACGAAAACAAAACAAAAAAATAAAACAACAATGTCCAGCAGTTACAATCCGCTTTTGTTTAAGGATGGGGTATCAGCGTTAACGCTCAACGTAAAAAAACGTGCCGCTTACCGCCGGTATTTAGGGATGGCTCTAATTTGAAATTTATTTATTTGTTTACGTTATTTTATGACAAAACATCTGTTTTTATTGTTCGAACATACCTAGCAAGCCATATGAGTCCGAAAAGAGTCTTTTCTGACACCTTTTTCGGAGCGTTAACGCTCTTTATGAGCCCAAAAAACAATCATAATTGCTACGAAAACCTTCAGAAAAGAGGGTCATTACGTTCGAAAATGGTCCGTTAGAAAGAGCTCTTAGATAATGTCAGAACAGAGTCTTTTATGAGGGTTTTTTTTTGGGCTCATAAAGAGCTCTTAGATAATGTCAGAAAAGAGTCTTTTATGAGGGTTGTTTTTTGGGTCATAAAGAGCTCTTAGATAATGTCAGAAAAGAGTCTTTAATGAGGTTTTGTTTGGGCTCTGTGTAATCTTGTTTTTATCATTCTTGTGTGGTACAGCTGTTTTTTTTTTTTTTTGTTTAAAGTACAAATAACAGTACAACAACGCTTTGGTACACACATAATTAAGTGGAATTTCTAAGTCATACTGCGTGCCGACTCAGGACAGTAACAAGCAAATTTTTCTTTCGCTCCTAAAATGCTCTTTAGTTGGACTCTTTTCTGACTCCTTTTTCGGAGCGCTCCTAGAATGGTATGCTGGGTAGCTTCGAAAAATGGCAAAACGCTAGCAAATCGTAGCGATTTCAGAACAGGTCAAAATGCGATTTTAAAACGCTGCATTTTTCATGGCGTATGACTGAGTAGACTTTGCAGAAAATATAGAATTTTGTAAATCATAAATTATAGTATATATGTATGTATGTATATAAAGTATTGGAGAAAACAATAAGAATTATACTTCTCAGTAACGCTGGGATTGTGACGGCCACTCTGCAATATGAACATTGGACTGGACCTAACCAGTTTGGTTATGTGTCATTGTGTGCAAGCATCGCGTGTTTTTCGGTGTACCTGAGTTCAAATTCTTTATTTTGCGGCCTTCGAACGAAGGTTGTGCCATCAGAACCAAACACATGAATTTGTCTTTTATTGCCCATATTTTTCTGGTGTTGATGCTTCTTAGCGAAACAAAAACATTCTATTTGCTCAACTCAGACTACATGCTCTGATTTCAGCTTCCTGAAGCCTATTTCTAACTGTACAACTAGTGCAGATCATTACATTTTAAAATCTTCAGATTAGTTACGTATTAAATCCATCAGTATTGCAATTTCACTCATACTGTTTCCTTGTTTTAAAAGCTTTTAAATAATTTACTTTTTTTTATTTTGAAAGTCCCTTTATTAGCTAAAGGCAATTGAAAACATAAGGAAACACGGTTTTAACTTTTATTACGTTCCTGTTGAAAGAAAATTTCAAAAGAAACAAAACTTAAACTAAATCCAATACTGTATGTTTCAATTATTTTTATTCCGATGTATTGAAATAAATGTCCGCACATTAGACAGTGATCAGTGATGTCTAATGCACAAAAAAAAAAAAAAAAAAAAAACGAAGACGTGTGTAAATGTGTAATAGAGCCAATAATTAAAAATCGAATTTTTCTTAATTAAAAGCATTTTTTCGTGTTGATGTCTTTCATTACAAAATATTCATTGTTTTCATAAATATTAATGCGATTGAATGCTTACGGGTACGGGTACATATAGAAAACAATTAATGTATTGAACGGTCTATTTAAAATGCTTGTGAATGGCAGCCAGGTTTGTACTCGAACTTTTGCAACAGGCAGGCAGACAGACAGACTGACACACATACAGACATATGTATGTTTCTATTTGCATTACAGTTTGTAAATAATGTCGTGTGTGTTTGATGAACGATAAACGTATTGTGCCTACCGTGCAGATACATTCCCATATAGGCGAATGCATTATTTAGATAGATTTTTTTTTTTTGGTTTTAATTTTCTTTTATCTATCGTTTGTTGCATAGTGATGAATTCAAATGGAGGCACAAACAAACAAACAAATTCACCGTACTGTGGATTTCAATGACCACACAACACACTGTACGTAACTGTGTTTGTTGCACCATTGTGCAGCACAAGTAAAACAGCAAAAGTGTTGTACATTTGTAAAAAAAAAAAACCAAAAAGGAAATAATCAACAAAACAAAAACAACATGTAAATAGACTCGCGGTTATAAATAAATGCATTTACACTTGAAGATTGTCAAATGACTATTATTTGACAATTTGCCGGAAGGAAACCTTTAATTTTACCATAAACGATTATCTTTAAATATAACCTTCTAATTAATGCATTTAATTTTAGTCTCTTTTATTTGTAATGAATGAATTTGAAATTATGTTTTTGTATTTCTTTGAGTGTAGTTAGTAGATATTTTGCAGATATTTATGCAGTTTAGATTTTAGCTAATGCATTGGATGCCATCCAAATTGTTAGTTTATAAATACTCATGATCAGGATCGTCGTCGGTCAGCTTTTTCGTACAGTTTTTTCTTGTCTATTTTCAGTCCACATCATGCCCTACAACTGAATACTTTTATCGTCTTTTATTTAATGTTGTTATTATTGTTTTTGCATTGGCTTTCTACAAATTAAAAATAAATAAAATGTTTTAATTAAATTTACAAAACAAAAATCAATGTAAATTTGTTACCAAGGCAAACTCATGATTACATCTGTTTTTTCTTCATACTAAATAGATTAAATAGCATTGCAGTAACAATGCGAATTCTGAATTTAACTTCCTCCTAATGTCCTTTCTTTGCGGTTCCGCATTATTGCTTGTCAGTTTTTTTATATTTCGAATTATTATTAAATTTCAAGTAATATATAGTAATGAATGAATTCATTCAGAGATTTCTCAGGAATAAGAATTATGTTGAAGAAAATTAACAAATTTATAAAATGAATAAATCAACAAATTGACAACGCTATAAATTTAAGCTAATAATAGCTCTGGGCTAGTTTCAACAAGCCGTACTGGTATTGTCTACATTAATTTTTTGAGAGTTTTTTTTTTGATGCAGAAAAAATTAAATTTGAATTGAATTAGGCACATTATCTGATTTGACTCATGGCCAGTTTTTAACTTAAAAATCAAAGGGTTTTTAAACTTAAGTTCTGTTTAAATACCAAATTCGGTTTTATAGATCATATACTATATAAATATAACTTAAATCAGTGACTACGTCAATTTAAATAGATACAACTTAAGTTGTTCATACTACCATATGATTTTGACAGTTCTGAAAATTATTTGATAATATTATTCAATAAATAAACTCGCCGCAAATAAAAGCATTGTGCTATTGTGTCAATAATATCAACTAAAACAATGAATTCAGATGAAGAGGATATGAATGATGCAGCTTTTGTCCATTTAGTTTATAACAATTTGTAAACTAAATAGTAAATCAGCTGTTAAATGAAGAAGTTGTTTATATTTTTTTGACATTTAATAATGCTGCCATACTTTTATCATAATTAAATACCATACGCAATTTAGGACTGAAAAAAATTATATAAACTTATAGAAAACTTAAATTTAAGGTAAAATTAACTAATTTTGTATTTAAATATCAAGTTAAAAACTGGCCATCAGATTTTCAAGTGAAATAAATATTAAAAAATCAACCATACATACCCAGCTAAAACTTGCATTTCAAAGTAATTATTTACAAGTAAGAAAGTATAGTCGGTCAAGCCTGACCATATCATATACTCTACTCAGTATATGTGGAAAAACAGTGTTTCAGAAGTGCGTCTTAAATGGAAGCTATGACCTAATTATGGACCTAGCGTTTTAAAATTAAGTGTCATGATATCTCTACATGTGAAACTTATTTGTGTTCAATTTTATTTTTGTAGAGATTTATGGTCGTTAAAAAGATTTTCAGAAATGAGCCTTAAATGAGAGCTATGATTAATCATGGACTGAATGATTTATATATGTATGAAATATATGTATTTGTGTTGAATTTTAATTGGATACCAATATTTTTAAAAGAATTCTGCTCTTTAAAGTGTGATTTTCGGTAGTTGGCTTTATATGGGAGTTATGGTAAATGTTGGACCAATATGCTTAGAATTTGTAGATATGATTTGGCTTTATATACAACTTATTTGTGGCGAAATTTGTTTGCATATGTACATAAATAAATCAAATATTTATAACCGATAAACCCATTTATTGGGAGGACATTTGTATAATGGCTAGGTGAAATAATGGACTTATTTCAATCAATTTAAATCCCAACCGTCCTTGGGCCAAAAAATATCATGTACCAAATTTTATGGAAATACCTTCAAAATTTCAACCTGTACTTAACACACAAGGTTTACATGACATCGTTAAATCGACTCCGAAATTGATTTTATGTCGATTGGTGTACTTTAAGGTAAGTGTGGAACTGATATTCATGGATCTTACAATCATCAGCACAAATCCAATATATGTACATACATACATATGTACTCTTCTATGGTGGTGTAGGGTATAAAATGCATTTATACGTATGTAAATGTATTATATAATATGCTAAAACATTTACCCTTCACTATCTATAGATTGAAATTTTAACTCATTATTACTTTTATACAAAGAGTTGATTAAGTCTTACTAAAATCGCTTACAAATATACACGTGCAATAGTAAATTAGTATTTTAAATAAACTTTTTCATTTACATTAAGGATCTGTTTAAACATGGCTGTTTCTTTTTGTCATACTGTCATCTTATTTTTATTCAGTATTGTTGGACAATTCACAACTCTGCCTTTAAGGGATTTTTTTCAATTCAAAAGCATTAAACACAGTCGTCACAGCAGGCTACCAACTACAATATTTCAAAAATTAAATACACACGTTTATATATAAACGATTATTTTGACGACAGCAGGGCAAAACTTGTCACATTCGCCGACATAAACAGTTTTTTGCCTCTACTGAAAAATAGAATATTTTGAGTTACTACCCTTTTGTTGAACAGGTGCGGTATGTATGTATGTATGTGTTATAATCCTTTTAATAAAAATGGTTGTTCACTGAACAAGAGAAAAAAGAAAATGAATAAAAGAAAACGAATAGAAATATCAAAAGATGTTAAGGATGCCACTATATTTATTGAACAAGTGTTGACAAGTTATAATAAATAGTATGCATTAATATAATGTATTCGAGGAACATTTACTGTAAGAAATCGTAAATTTATTTACACCTTTGCTATGACTATGTGAAATGTCATGACTGATACATGTCCCAATAATATATATACATATTTAATTCTACACACTGTGGCGTGTACGGGTGTATATTTGTGTATTTCAAAATATTGAATTCTTATTTATTTTCCTATGGTGTCTAAATTTCAACGAATTATATTTTTGTACGTGCCAACAATAATTCTACAATACTTTGTAAAACACAAAAAAATAAAAAAAAAATATTGTGTGAATTTTATTATGACATTCTTGTTTATCATACACCCATACATTTATAGATATATTTATATGTATGTACATACATATGTACATTTTTCTTTTTATTTAAGAAAAATTAAATATATGCATGTACATACTTACAGACATACATATGTATGTATGTACATATATCTTTTTAAACATTTATTTTTTTTTATTAAAGCAAAAAATACGAAAAATATCAAATATTTATGTTCAAATTTTATGAATTTAGCAATTTTGTTGCAAACGTACATTTTCTGGCACATTTCTTCTTAATTTAATTTTTACCAATAAATATTAGATTTCAAAAGATCCCAATTTTTCTAGAATGTCTAAGCCAACAACAAAAGAAATGCATATGTATATGTATGTATATATGTATATGCAATTGTTTCAAAAGTCTGAAAGTGTCAACAAAATGTTTTATTTGAATTAAAAACTGACCTAAAGTGCCTGCACGCCAATATAAAGAACATTTTCAAATATGGTAATTTTCAGTTGTTCAGATCAATTCCCTGGCGCTAGAATTATTTTTAATTTTAAAAATATGTACATTTTTGTTTGTTTTGAATTCATTCTGCATAAGTATGGTCCAATCGTCTGTCTCAGATGTCATTCTACAAGACTTGTAATGTGGTGCCTTCACCGATTGCCAATTGTTTTAATGGCTTGAATTTTTTTTTTTTGTGAAATACATATTTAAAATTTTTTTGTATTTTGTATACTATATTGCATTATTTTATACAATAAAAATAATACTCAAAGATAGAAATTTAGAATTTAAATGAATAAAATTCATTGTTGATTGTAGAAATTGTAATTTTATTAATGAACAAATAGTGGCCCAGCAAAAGCTTTTCAATGACTACTACATACTGTCAGCATTACTCAGCAGCAGTCGTATATTGATTTATTTATTTAATTTGCTATATAACTGCTTATTTTCCAGTCAGTAGCATGATCAGAATATCGGTTTCTGTGAAATTATTAAAGTCAATACTGGTAACTACTTTAAGTGATATCGATGTAATAACATATTTATAAGCAACTAAGGTAAGCACTTGTCCTCAAAGACATTACCGCTTTACACAAATTTGTTAAAATATTATGAAGATTAAGTTTAGAGAATATATACATATGTAGTCAAGTCGTGTTGCACATATGTACATCAGAACATGTTGGATGTTGGATTCCAACTCTAAAAACATACATACATATGTAGTTTCGAGTAAAATTACTTTTATTTGCATAAACTCGGTTCAAAAAACTAAATACATATTTATGATTTTGAGAATAAAATTTTGAAACAAAAATTTAATTTATGACACGAACGTAATGGATTCAGATTTATTTGTGAATATTTGCCCCATAAAACATGTTTTTCGTAAACCTCACGCTAATTGTATGAATGTGACATATGTAGCCTCTTTTTTAAAACTAATAAGAATAACTCAAGTTTCAAGGATTCTCGAAAATTTTCTTAATTCCTCTTCTGTACGAGTATTTGGTGGGAACTGACATTTATTTATGTATACATACCTGACTGACTGACGAATATCTGACACCTGTAGTTGCTATCGATATTTTAAATAGCAGTTTATTTACAATAATAAAAGAGCAGTATAGGCATTTAAATCGTGTAATCTACACTTGAACGTCAAAGGTCACAAAAATCAATTTGTTTGTATATCTTGTTGTTTATTCTGCAATTTATATATGTAAATGTATCTGAATTTAAATTTTCGACATTTTAGTGTTACACCCGGTTTTTTGTCTGTGCCAATTGTTGTTCCTTTGCAATGTATTTTTGTTACCTCAATATATTGAATAATAATAAAGGCTATTTAGTCGTACGGTATGTCAAAAAATCGTGTGGCCTAAAAATTTAACTAAATAACAGATTTTTTTGACAAGTCTGTCCGACTTGCAAAAGTTTTTAAACATTTTCATAAAATAATAGTTTCTATGCGATCAGAGTTGTATTTTCTAATACAGCTGATAAGAAAACAACATTGTCGGCTTCCTTGATTTAAAGCACAAATTATAATTTCAAGGACAGGCGTTTAACAATATTTAATTGATTATATAGTTTATACAATTTATTATATTCACATATAACAACAAAATACAATGCACGACTAAATAGGATAGTCAGTAGTGGCCTTAAATAATTGAACACAAATATTAATTTAAATGGCGGAAAACTGCGTTTGTTTACATTAGCAAAAACATATGTTTTTGCATCTTTTTTGTGTAATAGTGTGGCACCTATGACAGACTTTGTTGCGATTTTTTTGAATGTGATAGAAATCGGTCAGATTTTCCAGTGAAGGATCGTGTATCACGACCTTAAAGCTGGAGGTCACAAAAGTAGAATCAATGTAGTTCTATGTTTTAAGTTACATAAAGACTTGTAGTGGATTAATTCCCTTTAATACTTGTCTTACTATTTGCCATTAATAGTGTTCTTTTTGAAAACAATATCTTTACCATCAACCAATATTCGCTGCTTACAATCTAAGAGTATAGCCTAGTCAATGAATTACTTCTAGGCAGTAATTTTCTCATTCTCTATTACTGGAATGACTCCAATTTATATATTTTGGGGCATTTGGCGTAATTTAAAGATATTTTTTTATACATACATTCCAGGATTTTATCTTTCAATTGAAAAATTGTTGCTTCTGTAAAGCTAAGATCACACGGCTGGCAAAATGCACCAATTTACCCCAATTATTATTGTGCTGATATTGTGCAAAATAATAATTTTATTCCAACCAAATGACTGTCCCATTATATACAAATTTTATTGATACAAGTTGGCGAATAACAATTTTTTGGCAATCAATACCACCGTCGTAAATATATACGAGTATAAACATCTGACATTTAAAAAATAAAATGTGGACGAGTTTGAAAATTGTAGAGTCCAGAGTAACGAAATATTGGCAAAATCTAAATTATGTATTAATTACGCTATAATTTGCCACTTATTAATATCTTAAAAGAAAGTATTGAAAGTGATGGCAAACAAAAACAATTAAGAGTTTATATATATATGTAAGTATCCAAGTGGATAGTGTTTTTACTGAATTTCAACATAATAGAAATTTATGGGCAATTAAGTAATTTTTGGAAATTACATTTTGAAAATATGGTCTAATGCAAACAAAATATCGTTTTGAGATTTCACTTAGCATGAAACTTATTTTTGCCGAAAATTGTATGTACCATAAAGCCATATTCCGGGAAGACATTCGTATGTCTATTCAAATAAATTTAACAATACTACACTGCACATTATCAAATTCAAAATAACGGGCTGGCTGGCTTTAACGTAAAAAAAAATGTGTTTCTTGAAAAATGCTGGATTTTCTGTTAAAGTAAAGGGTATACTCGTAAATGATTTGGCATAGCCGAATATAGCACTGTAGCTTAATTTAAGTGTCCAATTATTATTTTGCAACTAAAAACTGGTTTTTAAGGAGCTTTCGGAATTGATTTAAAAAAAAAACACATAAAATTTGAGCAAGGTTTCTACGCTGGGTCCAATTTTGGCATTCTCTCTCCAATTTATCGGCCAATATCTCATGAATAAATTCTTCAATATTAGCCTCCAGTGCGTCAACCATTGCGGTGTTGTTCTTATAAATATAAGCCTCAGCATATCGTTACAAAAAATATTCTGTTCTTTACACCCAATACGACAATTTTGCTTATTTACGTTCTATTCAACCAGAAATGAGTTTCGCCGCTGAACACAATTTTCTGAAAAAAAAACGCACCAAACATGAATTTTAATAATAAAATTCAATAATCTGCAAACTTTGTTCGTTTGTAGTAAATCGATTCATGGTTAAATTATAGACCAAACTGAATATGTTTAACAGTAGCATGTTACAAGAAAGCAGCAGTCTTGCTAAAAAAACCACCCTTTATTTAAATTCCGTTTTATAATTGTTTGCCATTATTGAACCAAATAGCAATTACAAATAATTGCCGGCGTTTACACATTAATCCCTATTTTGAAGGCTTGGTTTGCAAGAAATACGATAAGGAGTTTATAGAGTTTGAATGTTGGTCGGCCACGGATAAGAACGGTCAACGAATGATGAAAGATACATATGTACTCGTATATGGTAGTGGTTAAAAATCATAACGATACATATTTATCGTTTGATGTGAACATTTGCAAGGGATTAGGAACATCATTCAAAACGCCCGTTACACGAATGGTAGCTGAAGAAATTCATCGCGTTAGCAATCTTCCATATGATTGCCCATTTTAAGTGGCATGTATACTTGTTTTCGGGATTTTTGTTTCATATTAAAACAAATTGGTTTATTACTAATAAAAACTATTTATTTAAAAAAATAAATACAAAAGGGTCACAACTCAAAACATTAGAATTTTAAGAAGAGACAAATAAAGTTCATCGTGCACAAACAATAGACTTACAGCCATCCCTAAATACCGACGGAAAGCGGAACGTATTTTTGCGCTGAGCATTGGCGCTGATACCCCATCCCTAAACAAAAGTGTCAACGTTATGTCAAAACAATAAAAACAGGGTTATCAAACAAATAAATAAAACGACGCTGTTTATTGTAACAGCTGGACCATGGTGAAATAACTCTACAAGGTGATGGAAATATTACAACAATACAAAAGCAACAGAAACAACATGGAATTTTTGTTTTTGCTTTCATGTGTGTAATGTCAAAAACAACTGGTTATTGTTTACAAACATTTTTGCAGGAAAAATAAATACATACATACATACATACATACATTTTTTTTAATTTCAAGATGAAAATAATAATAATTTATAAATTTGTTAATTTATGAAACATTTAATTTATGGACAATTGTTTTTTTCACTTTTTTTGTATAACTTGATACGTTTGCTATTTTTTTGACACAACTTGAGCATACATATGTATATAAAGTTTGACATAACGAACATGACTAAAAAAAAAAACAGCTGGCGTTTCAACACCACCTTGTAGAGTTATTTCACCATGAGCTGGACATTGTTGTTTTATTTATCTTTTTTTTTTTTGTTTTGTTTTCTTTTGCAACTAACTTCACTGTGAAACGCCTTGTCAAAATCGGATTTTTCAATAGCAAAGCGTTGCCGTCGCGTTGTTTCCGTACAAAATGTATGAGCATGAGAAATTTTGTCATTTAAAAAACGCTTTCCGTCGGTATTTAGGGATGGCTGTTAACATAAAAAATAGACATAACTGTATTTTCCAGTTAAAGAAGATAGTGATTTTTGCAGTAGTTAGAGATGTGCACTCTGAATTAATTTATTAAAAAAAGTCAGTTTTGGAAAATTTTGAGTTGTGCCCCTTTTGTATTTAGGGTGCGATATGTATGTACGAGTATATTAAATATGAATATGTTTGAAAACAACATTTTCTGTCCTCATAGCTATAATTTTTATATTAATTTAAAAGCAGTAAAATCTAAAGTAAAACATAAACAATCCTTTCTGACCCTCCGAAATAAATAATTATATTTCTTATTCAATATGTAGTTTCATATACAGGTGCTGTAAAGGGCTTTTATGTATTTCAATTACATTCATTATCAATTAATTTCTAATAACAAACACTTCTATCTCATTATCAAATTCACTCTTCAATTTGCGTTTTTTTTTTCTCTTTAAAAAAATTTAAAAGTGTTGAGTAAATTATCCTTTCTTCTTGGTTTCTTTTAAGGAGAGATTTCATCAGTTCATGGCTTAATATGCAATCACTTTTTGATATTTCTTTGAACATAAAAAAAGGTGCAACATCGGCAGAGATTCTTATCACTACGACATATATACATATTTGTTACTTTGACCGGATTTAAAATGACAACAAAGAACAAATTCTTTACTATTAAATCTATTAAAGCATTTTTTTAGGAATTTCCAATTCCGTTCCAATTTGGTAATATAAAATTAATTTAAATTTTTGTTGATGACTTTGTAAACAATTTTGATATCTTTCTGATCTTTCCAATTAGTGAGGTCTGTAAGTAGACCTTTTTTATTTTCTCTTATTAAAAATGTTTTGTATTTGTGTACATTATTTGTACACATAAAAATAATTATACTTCCCTGGATCATTTACACAAATTTACACAAAATTCGGAATTTATCAAATCCAGATCATCAAAAATACTGTCTCCGAAATAACTACAATTATGATTTCCACTTTTGATTATTCCTCTCCTCATTTTTATTGTACACGACTCTACGGTTAGATCTGGGTTATGGGTAAATTAATCCATAATATTAGCACCAAGTGTATTAATGGATAAGTAATTCTTCCAGCTCAATTTTTCATTTACTTTTTGTATTTTAAGCACATTCATATATTTAATTATTATTTAATAATAAATTCGTGATAAAATTACTGACATTTAATTTACAAATTTTAATTATACTTAGAATTCTGTGCAGTCTGGGCAGAATTAAAATATTTTCGAAATTAACCTTTCATTTCTGACATGATATTTCACATAGCCGTAGCAGAGGAGCATATATACCATTCTGGACACGCTTCCGAATTGTAGTTTGTCCGAAATCAAAGACTGACAAAACATTTGTTTTTTGTTTATTTCTTTCCAAATATTTTGATTCTGTTCCACTGTACTGTGTGGCATATAAAATAGATTTATTACATCAGCGGAAATTCAAAGTTTTTAAATATGTAAACTTATTCATTATAAATATATATATATATATAAATATTTATAAAAATATATTATTTATTGCTCTCACTGGAGATCATCTAATTTTTCTCACGTTTTTTGATTTGTAGCGTTTAAGGTGCGTATACAAACAAACACACCTTTCTGACACTGTTTATATGTATGTACAAAAATGTATCCATACTCGTATAAGAAAATGTGGTTTGTAGACAGTCGCTGAATTCAAATTCATCATACTTTTTTGCTGTGGTCTGTAGACAACGGTTTCAATCGAATCAGAGTGTAATGTTCTTAAGTTGGCCTCTGGCACCTCACACCGTTGCGTTTCAGACATCGAACGTATTGATAATATCATTAAGTTTTTATACCCTACACCACCATAGTGGGGAGGGTATATTGGGTTTGTGCTCATGTTTGTAACGCCCAGAAATATCGTCCAGCACCCACCTTAAAGTATACCGATCGACTTAGAATCACTTCCTGAGTCGATTTAACGATGTCCGTTTTTCTGTCCGTCCGTCTGGCTGGCTGGCCATGCTTGTGCGCAGAGTATAGGTCGCAATTTTGAAAATATTTCGATAAAATTTGGTACATAATACTTTTTCGGCCCAAGGACGGATGGGATTGAAAGTGGTGGTAATCGGTCCCCTATTTCACATGACCCATATAAATGTCCCCCCGAAATTGGGGTTTACCGATTATAAATCTTGGAATTATGCAAGTATCCAAACGCTTTAATCTATATATAAATGGAATTCAGATACATAAATACGATCCTTTTTATCCTTTATATTTGTATTATTTATTGAAAATAAGCAAATGGAAAATGAATAATAAAATAAATTTTGTGTTTAAGTTTTCTAACAAATCCATGTTGAACTTGTAAAATAATAAATGCATTTAACTAAATGTAAAATAAATCTAGAAAGAAAAAGAAAAGCATTATAGATAAAAATAAACTCTGAAGTTAAATTTATAAATGAAAACAATTAAAAATATCATTCATTGTATATATGTACATACATATATGTACATATGTATGTATGTATGTATTTTGTAATATTAAAAGAATACTTTAATTCTATTTATATTGAATATAAATACATCCCAGCAAAAAATTTACTTACAAATTAACTTAAAAAGTAATAGGAAATTGTCGACCAGACTACTTACAAATCTACTACAAAAAGTAGTTATTTTTGTACGAAATGTCCCAAAAGTAATCCATTATATTTTTGCCACTTTTAACCAAAAAATTAATAACTTATTGTTATACTTAAAAGTTTTATCAAAATGTGTAGTTGTAGACATAGTCTTGTTTCACACTCATCAGTTCTGACTGTCAAGTCAAGTATTTTTCAATGAGAAGGAAAAAGATGAAAGATAATTTTCTCTTTCCTTCTCATTAAAGAAATATTTGACTTGACAGTCAGAACTGATGAGTGTGAAACAGGTCTTATTAGAACAAAATAATCACCCCTATCGTGAATAAAAATTCCACATTAAATTTTTTCCATTTATTTTTTTAACATTGAATTTCAATAGGAAAAATGTGAAAAGGGAACAAATTTCATGTGGAATTTTTATTCACGATAGGGGTGATTATAAAATAAATAAACAAAGTTAATAAATATTAGGGAAACTTATTGCAAATGATATTAATAAAGATTTATAATTATATATTAAGTGCTGTTTCACACATTTCGGTTTTAGCTGCCCAGTTTTTGTTCAATTCTGTTTAGAAAATTTAGAAAATTCACTAGTAACTTCAAGTATGTACCCCTTTTATTCTCTTTTCCCTTCTCACCCAAAAATACTTGCCTTGAAGAGTAAGAATTGAAACTTCCGAAAGCTGACTAACTCCTATAAATCTATTTATTTAAAGTATTTTTTTTTTTGATTTTATAATTATGATCTTTTTAAGATATATACAAGTAATTATATACAAGTAATTATTTAATATATAATTAGTAATACAAAAAGTGGCGAATAAAGCTACGAAATAATGAATTCTGGAAGTCATTAAAATTAAGAATGTAAGTAAAGTTTTTGCTGGGATACTCGTGTTTTCATTGAATTGTTCAATAGTTTTTGTTAATTTATCGATAGATTTCATGATATTTTTAGAATATTTTTTTTATTTGCTTGCAGTTTTGTAGTGTTAATGACCTTGAGTACATCAGTCACTCAGTAATTATAAGTTTATATAACAGCAGTAAGTATGTATATTCCAGCATGCATATTTATACATATAAAATCTATTTTCTTCGAAATTTATACCGAAAGAATATATTTTTTTCTAATTTGATTGCTTAAAACAAAAGAAATTTCGCCCCATTATAATCAATCAAATTTATGATTATTTACAAAAAAAAAAAGGAAACAGAAGTAAATACAAGTGATTGACTGTCTTGAGCAATTACACGTATAAAAATAGAAACAATTTACCTTCTCTTTTATTTTAACTTGTTCAATCACAATAATCGCAGACCAACCATTTTATTTGTTTGTGATTTACACGTGTAAATTTTCTTCTACTAATGTGTGTATGTGTGTGTGTGTATGTTTGTATGTATGTTTCTGCTCTTTTACTCAGCGGGAAAAATTGCAAGTGCTTCCGTTCGTAGGCCTTATACAAGACCTGTTTACACATTCTAAAAGATTCGATACTCAGTCCACTACGCACTACACATTGCATTTCAAAAGGATGTCAACCAATCATGATTTTCATAGCAAACACGAAAGGTTTATTCCTATTATTCCTGCATATCGTCACTACAACAACAAACATTATTGTGTTCACTTTGGTTTACGAGTTATAAAAATGAATAAAGAGAGCGCCTATTAATTTAGTCTTTGATGAAAGTTTGTGGTGTAAAGTTCGCGTGAAGTAATACTTTATATATGTACATACATACATGTGGTATGAATTAATATAAATTAATTTAAAACCTTCTTTTATTTAAAACCCTTTCTTTTACTTTCCTCAATTACGCCTTCTATGAGGCGATTTATTGAAACGATTTTGTAATGCAGCTGGAAGTAGTGCTGGCAAATTCTACTACTTTCCATTACTCAATAATATTCAATACTTTTCATTTGGGTACTCAATACTACTCGATACTTTTAACGAATTTTTTGAAATTGTAACGCAAATTGAAGTAGTTTCTTTAAAAAATAAAAATAGATCTTCAACTATTATTGGTTTTGTATGTCTTTTATTATTAAATCAAAAATAAATGTAAAGCTAACTTTTAATTCAACGTTAACAACAACAAGTAATAATAGACAGCTTTATTTCGGCGGTTGGTTTAATTTTGTAGCTTACACATTGTTGTCTTTTTATACAGTGATGTATTTTAATGCACTATTTTATCCACTCAACTTGCTTAAAAATACAACTCAGAAAGTATCGAGTAACTATATTTGAGTATTGAGTATCCAAAGAAAAGGGCAAATACTCGATACTCGGTACCCATTACTCAATACTTTGGCAGCACTAGCTGGAAGTACTTTTGACTGCAAAATAAGGCCTTCTGGAAGGCCTCTTTAAAGCATACTTTTCCCGCTGGGTAACGTCCATGAAAAAATAGCAACAAAAAACAAAAGTTAATACATACACATACACAAACAAACAACTAAATACACACAAATGAAAAATAAAACAATAATACATACATACATATGTATGTATGTTTGAGAAAATTATTTTCCCCAAAAACAAAATGCTGCAAAAGTTGTTTTGTTTAAATATAAACTTTGAAATATTTTAGCATTTATTCATAACAAAAATATTTTTTTCAAATAAAATTACATACAATTACAGACACACACTCACTCCTACTCCTGTACATATGTAGGTATGTAGATTTGTATATACATATATACATATTTATGTATACTGGTACATAAGATTGTACATATGTATGTGTGTACATATCAAAGGAAAGCAAATCAAGAAAAGAAGACAAAATACATAAACATAAAACGAGCTAAATTATATTTTTCTTAAATGAATCGAATTTAAATTACATTTACTAAATTGTGAGAAACAAATAAAATTTGCAGCAAGAACAACAAATTTACAAATGTTGAAAAATAATTCAAAAATAAAAAGTTCTTGATGTGTTTTTAGTATTTTATTATTATTTTAGTTATTGTAGAAGCAAAAAACTAATAAAAAGACGTCGAATTTCACAAACAGACATTTAAGTTTTTTTTTAAAAAATTATTCTGGTTCTACACATACAGTGTATCTCAAAACTATTTTGCCATTTCATTTTTATGAGAACTCTATATTTCATTCATACATAGAATTAAAAAAAAGAAAACAGGTAAACCAATTTAATGTTTTTGCAATTGACAATAATTATTGTGTAAAATAGGAAAACCACCAAAAATAAAAATATAAATTTTTGCCACTATAATTTGTATGAAACTCAAGTCCGGACATTGCTTAGGTGTTGGCAAGTGTTTGGTCCTGTACAAAAACTATATTCTCACATTTAAAGCTGTGTGTGTATTCATTCATGTGTTCATTGTCATGTTAAACATGAAATATATTTCTTTGTAGACCCATTTTTCAGCACTGTAGTTGTGAGTTTCTTTAGAAATGGGCAAATATCCATGGTGGTCTATAATGCCACCATTAAATAAATGATTACCAACTTTATCGGCCCCATACCAACATTGAACAGCCATCATGATAAACCCTTGGTTTTATATTTCTTATATGTCGCCCATCTGAAACACAAATTGGTCATTGTATGTAACAGATTGTCAATACGCAAAAGTTTTATTTTCATGCAGCTCAGCGCATGATAACCTCTCCTGTCTATTAATTTCCGAAATAAGTGGGTTTTTTTCTATTCAGCATCCTACTGAATGTTATTTACATTGGTACTGTACAAAGTAGATTTGTACATTATTTCCATTTCCATTTATTTTTCTTACTGTACTTACATATTAATAAACCTGTTGAATTGAATTGAGTTCAATTTATGTATTTGAATCTAACTGAATTCTTTACTTGATTTATATAATCTCACCACACCTAATCTCGTAGATTTAATGAAAGTTGCCCACACTGAAACCTAACACTCGCTATAGCCTTTCCATTTGTTATTAGTAACGAATTTTCGTTAAGTAATTACGTTTGTAAGCTATATACATATATTGTTGCTCTTGCAAGCGCACATACTTGCTTTTTAACAAGAGATCACCTTACCTAGCAGTGCGTGCAGCTTCCATCTCATCTACGAAAACGTATGGCGTTTTCTTTTCTTGCAAAAATGTTACATATATGTTACACTTTTACCCATTTCCCATATAAAAAAGGAAAAAAGTGTAACATTTTTGCCAGAAAAGAAAACGCCATTAGCATACATTTTGTCCCCCCTTTTAATTGCGCTACAAAATTAATATAACGTACGTAAGCATACACATACCTAAGGAATGAAACTTGAATTATAATAAACCCATACTTCAAACGTATTAAATCTTTGTTTCATTTTCTTTATATTCACTCAATCTATTATAATTACTCCTATGAAGCAATTATAACAATAACCTACATCTTGATAGCCCACCGTTTTACAATCAGCGGCCATCCCCAATCCTCTATCTAGAAGTAGGTTATTTCCACACACCAATACAGATACCAAAAACCGAAAATAACTGGTCCCATATAATCAAAATGCAAAATAGTAGCGCAATTCACAATCTTGTGCATTTGGGATTGCAAATACTCGTATGTATATGCAAATGAGGCAGTAAAATTTAGTTTTTTGAATTTTCATAAAATTGTCTCAGTGTGAAAAGGAGGCTTTGGTGAGTTCTTTAAGTTTCTTCAAAAAATGTCTCTTATTAAGAAAAATGAGATATATTAAAAACTTAAAATTTCCGAGCTTTACCCAGAATTTTTGATTTTTTTTTTCTTTACAAACCATCTCCTGAGAATTTTGAATCGAATAAAAAAAAATCAGCCAAATCGCTCCAGCCGTTCTCACGTGATGCCATTACATACATGGACCATTTCATTTTTATATATGTATATAGATTTAAAATTTTTTGTAAAATATTCGAATTTTTGTGAAATTGTAAATTTTATATAAATACTACTATTTTCGAAAATAAAAGCTATAGCCTGATCATCTTTACAAAAATAAATTATAAATAACTAATCTTGATTATGTCTGGTTTTTTATTTCCCGTTTCTTTTAATAACTAAACTAAAATGTTCTCATATACAAAACTCTGTAAGTGATATAAAATAAAAATAAAACGATTTTTAAACGGTAAATGGTAACAATTCACCAATAAAATAAAAGTGTAGCTGGTATTTTCGATATCTGAATGGTACATAGTGCTCGTTAATCTCTGGATTGGATAAATGTAGTTTTATACTGTATTTTTCTTTTTTTAATTAGGTGGAATTTAAAAGCGGCCAAACACTATTGCGACCTGCATATTATGATGCAAAATACTAAAATGCAACAACAACTATACAAAAATTAATATTGTTACAATTTTTGTTGGGGTTTTCGCATTTCACACAATGTCTATTATCAATTACAAAACAATAAAATTTGTTTACCTTTTATTTACAATTTTATGTATGAATGAAAAAAAAACATCTTAAAAAACTTAGTAGGCAAAATAGTTTTATGATACACTGTACATAGTTGTGCATATGTATATGTTTGTATATCCCCTGCAAAAATCTGTGGAGTACGTGGTCCATTGTAGCTAAAATGTAGTGTCTACATAATGGTCCTTTGTAATGCACTCATGAACCATTTCATTTTCAAAGCAGAACTTCTTGTTACACGACAATTATTTGTGCTTTAACGACCGTAATCGCTGTTGTAAAACATTTGAAGTAGTTACAAGGAGTAGTTTGGGAACTAGTCCCGTGTTATGCAAAGCTGGATTATATGGTCCAATTCTAGGACATTGTAATGTTAAATGGACTAGATTTTTTCATACAAATGGATTATGTTTGGAGTACTCCTGGTCCATTGTGGAGTAGTCCATACATACATGCGTGTACATGAGTATGTGTTTACTCTGCAGACTACTGTGCGTATGAGTGATTGCATGATTTTCAATTAAATTTTAAAATTCTTTCTACATGTATGCAAAATTTGAATTATGAGACAAACATAGCAACAACAACAACAGCAACAACGAAAAGCGAATCCCAACAACAATAATAACATAAAATTTATTCATAATTTCACTTCAACAAATAATTAATAAACAAATTGGCAACAAATTCTTTTAATGCATTTGAATGTGACATTAAAAAAAATAAAAAATATTTATTACCCAAAATCTATTATACATACTTACATACATACATACATATTTACATATGTACGATTATGTTTTTTTTTGTATGTTTTCCTTTTGACATTCGTAAGGCTCTCGAAACTAGACTGGTCCGACATACATGTGTAGGAAAAATATGTTGCTCATACGAACGACATGGCTGTCAGTCAATATTAATAAAGATTATCGAGAATGGTATGGTGTGTCTGTGTGTTTTTTCTTTCTTTTTCTATTCTTGCTAAAAATATTCAAACCAAAGAATTTATTTATTTTATTTGCATTCATATTACATTTGTTAGGAACGTGAATGATAAAGATGATCGACAACGATTTGACCGGCCGGCAGTCACGATAATACAAAGCCAAGTGCAAATTTACATAAAAAAAAATAAATATTTATGTTGTGTTTTGTTTTAAATCAACATTGAAATAAAAATTTAATAGATTATTTGCGAGGGACGCAGAGCTACTCGTTTAATATGGTGGGACGTCACAGCTGCACTATTTAAACTATTTAAACTATTAAAACATATGCAGTATAAGTCCCCAATATTATTGCAATTCTTTTATAATTATCTAAATATTATTTTTTGTTGTTATAATTGAAACTTTAAATGTATTATTTTCTTAATTACCCTCAAATTTAATTTAGTATTTAAATAATATAATTTTGTAAAAGAAAAACATTTACATAGTTGTACTGTCATCCACAGTGCGCAAGTTCCATCAATGTTTATAAGTAATTTTTAATGGCCCCTGTTAAAGATATGAACAGAAGTAAAATATAGTGACATTTTAACTTAAACATGTTTAAAAAATTTTTAAAATGCCATGCAAAATCATGGAAAAAAAACTGCGCGTATAAAAGAAATCATTCCTTATTAAAATGAGTTTAACCAACAATTATAAACAAATTTCTATATTTTTTTGCAAGCCAACACTTTTATTATGGCATATACACGTAAGTTTAACATCTAGTTCATGTGCAAGATTTTCTTCTTTAATTTTTAAATTTTAAGTTCTCCAAAAAATGTTCTCGAGCAATAGATGTCTTCCTTTTACATATCGCTCATTTGCTGCAATAACGTCATAACTCAAAATCCGTGTTTTTTGAACTGACTAATACAAAATACGCGCCGTTATATAGTCTTTCATATAGTTTTATCAGTTTTCAAAAAATTCAATTATTTTTTGTGTGAAAGTGTTTTTTGTTGTAAACATCAAAATAAAAATGCATGTTTGCTCGTACATATATTTGACAAGTAAAATTTGGTAAATACAGATTCGAAAGATATTAACATCTACTATTTAAATCAGGTTTCATTTCTGAAATCGCATGATTTGCTAAAAATTTATTTAAGAAATAGTAAAATGTTTTTCTCGAAGCGACTTTTTTTGAATTACTACGTTGTTGCAGCAAATGAGCGATATATGTGTATACATGTTTTAATAAATAGCCATAAACTAATTCTATGAAATTCAGACAATATCAGTATAATAAGTATGTTTAGTATCCGTCGATTTGTTGATTCAATATCCTATGTTCAAAAGAAATTATTTAAACTTCAATTTAAACGTTACAAGGAATTAAAATTTTTGTAGATTAGTTGCGTTGCCGAACATTTTTTGTTTCCTCCATTAGTAAGAAAATCATTAAACAGTAAACGAAAAATAACTGAGCCATTCTTTTTTCATCTTTTAGTTTCTTGGCCGGTTTAAAAAAAGTATTCTGTGGAAAATATTACACTTTACAAAAATTATTGTTGCATTTTTATAACAATTCAATTCTTATGTTCCATACTTTAAAAAAAACTTCGTTTATTCAGGACAGGACACAACATAATATATTTAGTGTTATTTTATTTGATGTTGTTTGATCCTGCAAAACTCTTGTAAGAGCAAACAACGTCAAACAAATGTATGCTTAAACAAGTGGTTACGCTTCTTTAAGTAAATATTTGCCATGTGTGACCGTACCTTTAGCTTCAGAAGCTTGCGGCTTTTAATGACGATTCCGCTTCATAGGAAAAATGCAAATTAATTATGCGGTGCGCTTTTGTTTGACATTTTGGTATCATTAATATAGTTCTTTATTCTTTATACTGACCTTGCTTCAAAATATGTAAGTATGTAATATCTTTTTTTAGTATATAGTTCATATTATTTATGAAATACTATATTTTAATTTGGAGCGGCTTTCTTGTGCGATTTAAGTTGGTCCCAATCAATTCTTTAATCTAAACTGATTAATTTTAAGACATCAGGGTGGGGGGAAGATAAGATGAGTACACACTTGATTGTATTAGCAATTCGTGTTACTCTCTTATTTGTATTAATGTGTATACTCTCACATAAAAATATGAGTGATTTAAGCAATAAAATTGTGAACACCGAAGAAATGCCAAGGAAAAAATTGTATCAATCTTTTCAATAAAATTGCTGCGTGTAAATTGGGACTTGTCAAAACTTCATATAAAAATTTAACCGCAAGCATACGTTCCTTCCTACATGCATGTGTTAAAACAAAATCTGTTCATACAATATAATAATTAAGTTAAGTTACTCACTTTATATGTTGAGTAATTGCAATTGAATACAAAGTCTTTGATGCGTTTATTAGTCCTGGTTTTTAATTCATATCTCCGCAATTTTTTGATCGATTCTGTTGATTATTATTAATATATTAGTTTTCAGAAACTTTTATTTGAATTTCAATTGCATTTAAGAAATATCAAAGTGATTTTAAAATAGAATTTTCTGAGATAGAAATGGGAATTTCTGAAATTCAAATTTAACTAGAAAATTCTGAAATATAATTGGAAATTTTTAAAATATAATTAGAAACTTTTGAAATACAACTGGAAATGATGTTATATACAAATATTATGTTTTCCTAAACTCTAAACAAAAATAAAATTTTAACTATAATAGATAACTTCTTTATCTAATGGAATATTCTATAATAATAAGTTAAAATCACCGAAATTTCTTCATAATAGCAAGTATTTAAAAGAAATTCATATTTATTTCCATTAAATGGATTCTGAATGGATTTTCACACCAGGTGTTTTAAACCCCGTGGTTTGAATTACATCAGATACAGTGAAACCAAGCAAATGCCAATACTTATTAGAAATATTGAATTATTGCCACTATCAAAAAAAAATATATATGATGGTTTTAAAGAGATTTTAACATATGTTTATCAAGAAAACTCTTGATAAATAAAAGTTTAATATTTCCTATATTTATCATTATTATTATTTCTTCTTGATTCACAGGTAAAAAGATTAATTACAATAGTTCGAATACAACTACATATGCATATAAATATATAGAAAAATGTATATTTTTTATTTAAATTAAAATATTGACGCATTCTCTAATACAAACACGTAGCAGGTATCTTCTATCTATCTGTGTTCGGTTTAACAAATTCGTGGCAATACTCGTACTAACACTAAGACAATAAAATAATTATAAATAAAAATAAAACAAGTATACTAGACTTTTTTATTTTATTTGTTAAAAATTTTAGGCAAAGCAGATTTTCTAAAAAAAAAGTTCACTTTTGGCTGATGATAGATAGAAAAATGTTTAGAGAATAGATACCAACCAATACGTAGCACAGCACAGCATAGAATACAATATGATCATTCTCATTCACATCCAAATCATCATTGAATACCACGTACTAACTGTGTAAAAATAACACACACAACCAGCGTTGTCAACTTGGTGAGTTTTGCAACATTTTTGGTGCTTTTTAAAATTGTTTGTGTGAAAAATTCCTTAGTTGGTGCTCGGTGCGCTTTTTTTTTTTTAATTCGCCGATTTTATGATGAAATCTCTATTTTTACTAATTTTTAATTGCAATTTGTTAATAATTCATTATCATGAAATCTATACGACGAAAAAGGACCCCATTGAATGCATTTTATATACGAATTTATATACGAATGTATTCGTCACATAAAGGTTATTGCTAAAGGTGAATGGGGTGAACATCTTTGTTTGAAAATAAAATTAACATTTTAATCATGGAAATAAAAATTCTTGTATAGCCTGATGGTTTGGTCTACTGAACTGTATACGAACAGCCAGGGTTAGAGTCCCAGTTGAGCTCTAAAAAATGTTATTGAAAAAAATTCAAATAGAAGTTGGTTGGTTGGCTTACGTGGTAGTTCACTACGTGCTATTCACTTAAGTAGAGTCGAAGATACCCCGTTTTAAAAGACCACACCACTCGTTAGATTTAATGTCTTATACAACATGCTGTAGCTAAAATGAGCACAAGAAAGTCGTGTCTTGCTAGACCCAACCTGTAGCTGTGAGATATCTCAGTAGGTCATTGAGTTTTTAACCGGCTACCTCACCAAGGTTGTTCAATGTATAGTTTTCCATGAATTTATGTCTCTTGACACTCAGGGCTGGGCATTCGTAGAGAAGGTGGAAATCGTACTTAAAGTAGAAAACAAAATAAATTATAAAAGTAACAAATATGTACTGAAATTAACCCTTTTTACCAATTAGTACTTCAGTTCCGAATATGATATTGTGAGTTAAATTTTGAGTGGTTATTAGCTCGTTAAATTAAAAAAAAGGCTTTTACTATTATTACTTTTACTAAAAATCGTTGATAAAAAGTTTTATATAGAATTTATGAAATTAAAAAAATGTCAAATTAATTTAACAAACATTTGAAACGAAATAGAAATTCTAAACTTGGTACGTTTTTTTGTAAATGGTGCGCTTTTTTCTTTATTTTGGTGCGTGTTGATATTTCAAAGTTGACAACGCTGCACACAACAATCTACTCACTCCCATGCAGTCAATCAGCCTACCAGTCATCCAGCCCACCAGCCTGCCAGTGACTTTTTCACAATTCTAATCTAATCTACTCTAATCATTTTATTTCGTTCATTTCAATTTCAGTATTGTTTTGTATTCCATCCGAAACTGAAATGCAAACACTTCAAAAAGAAGCAGAAAGAAAGAATCTTCAGATGAAGAAACTTTTTAGTTTTGAATAAAAATACATCTACTAAGAAAATATAAAAAGAAAAACATCACACACAATTTACTTGCGCTACTTTTATTTTTCCTCGATTCGTACATACGAGTATACGAGTATGTGGGTTGAGACCTGAAAACTTTTTTTCTTCATAGTGTTATTTTTCGGTTGAGTTTCTAAATATTTTAAACAAAAATAATACAAACAAATATTTAGGTACATATTTGTTTTTCTTCAATACATTTAAGACCCAGAAAATAGTATAGTATTTGCATGTACATATATACTATGTGTTGTGTATGTATTTGCTAAAAAAAAAAAATATTATAAATATCTATATTTATGTGTATACTATATATTCTATAATATACATATACATATGTATGTATGTATAAAAACAACAATATACTAGAGATACCTTTTGTTTGCATTTTTAAACTTTTATGGAAATTCATTAAGATTTGGCTCTTGGTGGATTTTGAAAATTCACACACAATACAAATCATTATTGTGTGTTTGTGTAGTTTGCCGCTGCCAAAAATAAACATTTCATAAACAAATTTAAAATAAATTGATTTTCGTATCATTAAATTAACTGATTTCTTGATTCATTTCTTGTCCACAATCACTACCTATAATTTATAGTTTATTCCAATAACCATTAATTAATTATAATTTTATAAATCGTAGAATTTTATATACTCGTATGTAACGAGATACATATAAACAAAACGAATCGATTGCAACAACAAATTATACTTGTTTTCAACAATTTTGTAGCGCATGATTATGTTTACCTTTAGATGGCTTTGGCGGATTTCTCGCTAACCAAAATATTGAACACTAATCTGAGCAATAACTCTAAATTAGGCCCATTATTACAACTTGGCAATAGTTAAAGGTATGATGTTATCGGACAGATAAGAAGTATTTGGTTATTATTAGTTTACTTTAATCTAAAACCGACCGACCGATAAGCTAAAGGGAAAATCATCTTGCGTTTAAATTTTATAGCGAGGTTTATGTATTTGAAGTTGCCATATGTTCTGGAAAAAATTTCAACTTCATGAAAAATAAATTAATTTTAATTTTGTTTCGCCAATTAATAATTTGATAAACAAAAATGGAAAGCAGACGTTTGGTTTATATTTTTTCACAAACAAATATTTTCACAAACAATTTACTGCTTCTTGTCAGTAAGTTGCCATATTTTAGAAAAACATTATTTTATTTTACAAGGAAGTTTTAATAACGAAAAATTTTAAAGGTCACTTTATTCCTCACTTTAATTAAAGTTACCTTTTACTATTAAGAACATTAGAGGCAAGTTGTAATAATATGGCCCTTAATCTTAGAAAGTTAATTAAGGTAATTATTTCAGGTTTTAGTTATTATTTACCAGAGAAGAACAAGATTTTACTTAAAATTTCAGTGTTGCAGTCTCTGTCACACCCTCTTTAAATATACGAGTAGATATTTGTAAAAACAGCGAATGTAATAAATCAGTGTACAGACTGGAACATAGATCTCTGAAATTTCTATTTAACATACTTAGATTAGCTGTAGTACATATTACACTAGCCAACAAAATAGTGTTCAGCCAACAGTAAAAGGTTGAGTTTTTAATAAACGGAAGCACTTCAATGTTTAATTTATCTGCCTATGATCAATTAGAAATTAAATTAATACATAAAATTATTTATCAAATTTAAGTGCAAAAATTTATTTTATACCATCTTTTGTTGCCAAATTGACATACATACATATTAATTTCAACTACAGTGTCGATTCGCATAAAACATCCCAGCAAGCCATATGAGTCCGAAAAGAGTCTTTTCACCTTTTTCGGAGCGTTAACGCTCTTTATGAGCCCAAAAAACAATCATAATTGCTCCGAAAACCTTCAGAAAAGAGGGTCATTACATTCGAAAATGGTCCGTCAGAAAGAGATCTTAGATAATGTCAGAAAAGAGTCTTTTATGAGGGTTTTTTTGGGCTCTGAAAGAGCTCTTAGATAATGTCAGAAAAGAGTCTCTTATGAGGGTTTTTTGGGCTCTTAAAGAGTTCTTAGATAATGCCAGAAAAGAGTCTTTTATGACGTTTTTTTGGGCTCTGTGTAATCTTGTTTTTGTCATTCTTGTGTGGTACAGCTATGTTTTATTTGTTCAAAGCACAAATAACAGGACAACAACGCTTTGGTACACACATAATTAAGTGGAATTTCTGAGTCATACTGTGTGCCGACTCAGGACAGTAACAAGAAAATTTTTCTTTCGCTCCGAAAATGATCTTTAGTTGTACTCTTTTCTGACTCCTTTTTTTCGGAACGCTCCGAAAATGTTCTTTTGTTGGACTCTTTTCTGACTCCTTTTTCGGAACGCTCCTAGAATGGTATGCTGGGATATTTTACAGCCAAGGAAGAAATTATATGGTACAAATTCCTTTTCCTTATTATAATTAAGTAGTAGTAAAAACTCTAATTTTTAATGCTTTTTATTATAACGCTGCATCAATTCTCTTCCCAACAACAATAACTTCTCTGATGTAGACATCATAAATTTACCATTATTTTTTGCATTCTGTTTTTATATCGTTGTTTTCATATGAAATAATTATATGGTACCTACAAGTAAAAATTTTGGGAAGACGAGTGCCGTAATGTTTTATTCAACGATGAAAAAAATTAAACCTTGATGAACCTGATGGATTCCAATATTATTGGAGGGAAAAAGGCGGTGATACACAAACCAGAATAGCACGCAATTTTCAAGGAAGATCTTTGATGACTTGGGTTGCTTTTGCGTATAGAGCACGTTCTCCAATTTGTTTTATTTCTCATAAAATGAATGCGGAGAACTACGTAGAATTACTGGACAGTGTTTGTAATGAATTTGCTGAGGAAAATTATGGAAATAATTTTACTATTCAGCAGGACAACGCCCCTATACATAAAGCCAAAAGAACTAAAGCATTTTTTGAAGAAAAGAATATAGCTGTTTTGGACTGGCCACCTCTTAGCCCTGATCTAAATCCAGTTGAAAACCTCTGGGGAATTTTAAGTGCCGAAATATATAAAAATGGAATGACTTATAACTCCTTAAAAGAGCTCAAAGAAGCTTTAGTAAAAAAAAAATGGAAAGAAATTCCTCAAGATGTGTTAAAAAAATTAATAAACTCTATGCCACTTCGGTTAAATGAAGTAATTAAAAATCGAGTAGGACATTCGCATTATTAAAATTTATATTTTAGTTGAATATATTTAATGAGTTTTAGGTTTCGAATTTTTTCTTATTTTGTACCATATAAATATTTCCTATAAGAATTTGAGAATTTGAATTAACAGTATTTAATAAAAGTATTTAATAAAAATAAACGAACACTGAAAATCTTTTAATTTAATTTTTTGGTTCTCTCTACTAAATATAAAAAATATATAAACTTTTACATTGGCTTTAAAACCCAAGAGATTTTTAGAAAAAACACATGTACCATATACCATATATTTTCTTCGTTGGCTGTATTTTAAATCCATATAAAATGGCCCCAAGACAATTTTGTAAAGCTAGATTTTAATCATTAACAGCCACAACTAGTTCTCTATTGATTTTGCAGTTATTAAACACTCGTATGCATAATTTCATATGACTTTCATATACAAATTAAACAGTTTTTTTCTCTTCCTAGAAGTTTTTCAAAACAATTTCAAGTTTTAAAAGTTACACAATTTTACCATTTTTGGCACTATAGCGTTGCGTATGGCGCCAAGACCATTCGATAATATTTTTCCGCCTTCTGAAGAATTATTAATATTTGTTTTAATTATCCCCCGGTCTTAACATGACATTAATTTGTTCAATCAGCAAACAATATCTTGTCCACACCTGAACTGGTCTTGTGTAGACAACTGTTGTCGATGTTATGTTTTTGTACTATATTGTCTACTCATTTTCAAGAAAAATTTGTTTTAAATTCTAACATTAAATTGTAAAAAACAGTTAAAAATATATTTTTCTTTTTTGCAGGTTATAGTAGACATTGTGTAAATTGGGAAAATCAAAAAAAAAAAAAAATTGTAACAAAGTCCTTTTTTGTTTACTCAATGCTGCATTTTATTTATTTGCTTCACGAATTGCTGTTGAAATTCCATTGGAAATCCCAATTAGTTTCGTTGGTTTTTGTTTGTTTTTTTTTTTTTTGTTTTTCTTAAGTGTTCTTGTAATTTTTTAATGGTTTTTGTTAAAAGGATAAGTGCCAAGTATTTTGTAATTTTTATTAGTAATAATTTTGTCATTATTGTGCACAGGTATGAAGATATTTGCGTTCAAAAGGTTGGTGAGAAAATAATTTAATATTTTCGAAGGAAAATTGTTTAACTGCTTTAAAACTAGAACAAATAAATTCAAAGCATTTGTGATATAGGAACAATTTATTATTTTTTATTCGAAATGTTAATTTTAAATTTTTGATATTTATTTAGTCGGGCTCGAGTTCATTAAATTTAATTTTCATTTCATTAATTTTTACTGAAGGAATTATTTTACAACATGAAATCTCTATTAAGAATTTTATTGATAATTTTTCTGGCTGAGCTGGGGTTAAACCTGGGTTGAATTTACATGTTTCGAGAATCACCACATTCTCTCATCAAACATCAATCTTTTAACCAGTGTTACCGGTGGTTCGAAATTTGCTGTAATTATCATTTTTTCAAAATTTTATTTACATGTTGCCTCCTTTTTTTCTTCAGTTTTTTCTTTCGTATTCTTTCTGTCCAGACTTCGTCTTGAAAACCTGAATACATTTGTTTTTTGTTATGTTTGTTGTCCACTTTCGTCGACATTCTATTAAAATTTTATTGATAATTTTTCTGGCTTAATAGAGATTTCATGTTGTAAAACAATTCCTTCAGTAAAAATAATTTAATGAAAATTAAATTTAATGAAGACGAGCCCGACTAAATAAATATCAAACATTTGTGATACATTTAGTAGATGTTGTCAAGCAGTTAACATTGATGAGGATATCATTCGCTGAGATATATAAAAATATAAATTTTTCGTGTCGGCAAAATGTTTAATTCTATGACTAAAGCAAATGGAACATTTTTGGTTCAGGTGGTCGACGTATTATCTAGAGGATGTTAAATAAAGTCTTAAATATACATAAGTAATACAAAATTCACAGTTCTATGGTGATAAATGGGGGTTGCATTTACGTAAATGAAGTTTGTAATCTTGTATATACTGATGATATCATCATAACTCGGATTTGAGCCCCATGGGAATCTTAGACACTGAGTGTAATAAGAAACAAATTATTGTTAATAACAATTTAAAAAAAAAATACGTAATAACATGAAAAGTTTAAAAAAAAAAATAGTAAAAAAGTCAAAAAATTAACAGGAATTAAAGGAGCCAAACACTTTTATGACTTTCTTATTATGACGCAAATAAATAAAATGCAACAGTTACTAAATAAAAATTAATAAATATCTTATGACCGAATTCTCGGTCATTAGTTAACCATTGGTAAACTAAAATATTAACTATTGTTTAACTATTACTATTAAGACTGTGAATTTAGACATTATTCAAATTCGTAAGACATATTTACAATTTGTCGCCGAAAACATTTGTAAACTTTATTTTCATAGCAACAGCTGTTATTAGTTAACCAACGACGTTTGGGGGTTTAACTAATGGCAAACTATAATAAAGAATATAAAGAATCATTAGTTAAGCCTTTGCCATTAGCTACCCAGTAAAAAAAATTCGTGTTTTTTTGAAGCACTTAAGAGAAAAAGCGCATAATCGAGCGCTCCAATAAAAGCGCTCTTTTGAAGCAGTAAATGCTTACGAATAAAATATACAACAAAGATGCTTTTTTAGTGCTGACAACGAAGAAGGTTTTAAAGCGAAATAACAAAAATGAAATTATGTACGTTTGACAACGAAAGTCAATTACAAAACGAATATCGCGCTTCTCAGTTACTATGAATTTTTCTTAAGCAAAAACATTCAGATAGAATTTGTTCTTTGATTGGTGTGCGCGAAGTGACGTAAAACACTTTAGGAGAGTGTTTTATTTGCATGTTTGATTAGGTTAAAAGAAGCGCTTATTGTCAGCAGAAAGTAGTCCTCCAAACCGGGAACACCTCATACAAAAATCATGCATCCCATCAGTAGGCTTGAAGCGATTTGAAGTATGAATTCATACATAAAACCTGCTCCTTTTGGAGCACATTTTTTACTGGGTAACTAAAGACTGTGAATTTAACCATTCAAGTTTTTTTTGGGTTTTCTATTCTACACAATATCTTTTATAAACTGGAAATAAAAAATATTTGTTCACTTGATTTTTAAAATTTTATGTATGAATGAAAAACAAATTTCTCCTAAAAATGAGTAGGCAAAATAATTTTGCGACACACTGTACATACAATTTAGGGAAATACATACATACATACATATGTATGTATTTGTATACAAGTACCAAAAAAGTAAATGTTATTTTGTTATTTTCCTTTTTGGATCAAATACACTGCTATATACATATAAAAGATTACCAACTTCATTGGCAGAAATTCAGCCCCATATCACCATAGAACCGCCATCACAATTACCAGTGGATTTTTTATTACTTATATTTAAGTCATTATTTGACTTCAACTACGTCAACCCTACGTCGACCATCTGCACCAAAAATATTGCATTTGCTTTCGTCATAGAATATAACATAT
Source organism: Bellardia bayeri (assembly GCA_950370525.1). Taxonomy (NCBI): domain Eukaryota; kingdom Metazoa; phylum Arthropoda; class Insecta; order Diptera; family Calliphoridae; genus Bellardia; species Bellardia bayeri. The sequence goes on along the minus strand of OX493265.1, from coordinate 53,455,788 downwards.
TACCGGTACGCAAATTTTTATTTTTTTTTAAATCAAATGTGTTTAATTTATTTGCCCAAGCAATAAAGCTGTGAAATAATTTTTCCTTGGAATATGTTCAATTATTTTTCCTTTTTCCTTTTTAATGCAAATATACAATAGGACCAAAATTATTGCTAATAATATTAGGAAAATACATAATACGTGTCCTTTTAACAAAAAGCATAAAAACAACAAGAATAGTTAAGAAAAGACCATTAAAAAATGCAATATACTTTTATGAAATGCAATTTGTGATGCAAATTAATAAAATACAACAACAACTAAACAAAAAAAGAACAATGTTACAATTTTTTCAGATTTCCCCATTTGACACAATGTCTATTATTAATTACAAAAAAGAAAACATATATTTACCTCCTTTTAAAAATGGAATGTAGGAATGAAAAACAAATTTCCACTATTGTATTTGATTAAATAAAACACTAGTGTTATTCGATGTTCGATGCGTTTTGTATTACAAAAGTTTACACTTGCAAATGTTTTGACATTGATTGTGAGCACTCCATTTATTTCGTACTTCGCGATACTAATGCAATTTATGCACTAAAACAGCTGATCTACATAAACAACAATTTCTAAACGTATTTTAAAAATGCCACGTAAAAAGTGCCAAAGAAAAAATTGTTGAATTTTTAGAAGAAAACTATTTTGATTTCTTCAGGTGTCTACTTTTTGTTTGGTGTTCCCCTTTTAATTTTCTTCTGTGGAATTGTTTACTCCATTGTTTGAATTTTTTTCATATAACTAGTGTTTACATCTCTCAGCTGTTTAAATGTCAGAGTTGCAAACGCAACGAGAAAACTATACCATTTTAGTATTGCATGAACGCAATGTTTTGACAAATGCAATTGTGTGTATTTTGTTGTTGGATTGCAATAAAAAGCTACGATGTTTTGCATTTGCACTTTTATAATGCCATTTGCACTGAACACTGAACGTCGCTACTGTGCCACTGAGTACGCAGAATTGTTGCCATTTGATAATAATAAGTAAGTTTACCTTTTTGAGAATGTAGTATTTTTCACAGAAAAATACAATGATTTTTTGTCTGTTTTGGAAAACAATTATTTCATCTTTCGAATAAATAACTTCCCAAATATCTCAACTGCTTTCAAAGATCAATCCTGTAAATATTTAAATATTTCATCGTGCTTATAAAATATATTATATTTTTTATTAAAATTTTTAATTGAACTTTTTGTTTGTTCTGCAACAAAAAAAAACACTTTTTTATTTTGAAGAATTTTTTATTAGCTTTTTTAAATCCTTATTATATAATTTAAAATATTTTTTTTTTAATACAAAATTTTAGCAGTTTATTTTACACGAAAACTTATTTAATCAAGATCAATGTCAACAAATATGTACCACGATAATAGGACCATTTTTCACAAATTTAGCAACAAACATCAGCTGTTCAAACTTCAGGTATTTGAAAAACAAAATTAACAACAACCACTTTAGAAATTATTTTTATATTTTTATAGAAAATACTAGAACTATTTGTATGGAATCCCCAGAGCTATTGAGGCAAGCATTAACAAAAAAAAAAAAAGAATTAAAAACGGCGCCGTCAACACACAAACAACAAAGCAAAAAACAAATTATTTAAACAAAAATGCATTACATATACATATGTACATACGAGTATGTACATAGTATGTATGTATGTATTTATATAGAATATGCATTTAAAATGCTGCCAAGTTTTTGTTAAATAATTATTTACTGCTGACATTAGCATGCGAAATGAGATGAAATAGGATGAGTTGAAATCATCTCAAGATAATAATAAGAAAATGCGTTAAACAATAAACTACAGCAACACCACTCACTGAATGCAACATTAAGAATAACAATAACAACATCACTAATTACAATAAAAATATAATAATATATATATATATACATATATATATATACATATATATATATACATATGTATATAAATCATATGTACCGACATATGTAAACACCTTGACGAAGAATTTTTTCGGTTTTTGTTTTCTTTCCCTTTATCTACAATCGTTTAGTACGAGTATATATCTGCAATATTATTATTATATATTATATCATACATACATATGTATTTACCTATATGTATAAAGTACGTATATATACGTCCAATTTTAATATGAACCCACCACGATCACCCACTACTATTTTTTACTCATATTAATTTGATGTGCTTCTTCTCTTATTCTTCTTCTACTACAAATATTTCATCTGTGTTGGTAGTTGGTATTTTGTAGTGGTGTGGTGTTTCAACTTTTTATATCATTTATTGTTGTTGTTGTTGTTGTTATTGGTATTGTTGGTTATTTTATCAGAATGTTAATGTTATCAGTGTATGTATGGGTGATTCGACGATTATGGCTATAATGACTAGACCAACGCAGTCAATGCCAACAAGATGGCAACATTTAAATAAACTTTAATTTTTCTTAGTGTTTTATTTGCCTTTTGTCATTTTTTGTTATATTTTCAAGAATATCAACAACAAGAACACCAACACTAGCTACCAATAATGAGTAGATGAAGAAATTGTTCATGATCTTTCATAGTTATTGTTGTTCACTTGGCAACAACAGCAACAATAACACTTAGCAATTGATAACAATTTACTTTTTCATGAACATAATCTGAAATCTGATTTAGTTATGATCATTTAATATCAAGAGAGTATGTTAAAGAGTGACAATAGTTGATAAATTTGCTCTCTTTATCTTTATATCTTTCATTTTAATTTTGTTTAGTTTTCTGAGAATCCTTGAAAGGAATTCCATGTATGCTTAGTTTTTTAGATTTTTTTTTTTGTTCTTAGAGAGATATAGTGAGAGAGTGAGAGAACTAGAGAAAGAAGTTGATTTTCACCCACATAATTGTGAGAGCGTATTACATATTACACAGTTTGCTAAATGCGTGAATGAGTGTAGGAAAATGCGCATAATGCAATGCGCAAAAGAGACTTTAGGGAGAGAGTACAAAAAGCTTTTCAATACGTACGTAGCAATGCTCTGGTAGCAATTTTTCGCTCAAATGTCCTTATTTTTTACTCTGTGCTAACTTTATACTAAACGCAATCGATTGCATCATAGTCACAGCTAATGGCTAACTATAACAAACACTCACACCTACTAACTAACTGACTCATAAGCGAATGCGAGCATATACCAGCTAGGAAAGCGCAAACAACAAACACATGTACACACTATTACCAAATCAGCTATTATGTCTGCCGCCAAATGTGAGAGTGAACGTGTATTGTGTGGTGGTGTTTGAGTGTATTTGTGTAGATAGATGGAAGATCATCTATAGCGTTGAAGCAACCAACGACCAATGCTTCAACGCGATGTGCATGTGTGAACCGAAAAAGGGAGCGAAACCAATTTCGGCACCCCTTGAGGGGATCACAGTACACTACAATAGAATACGGTGAGGCAGAGAGGGGACAGAAACGAGCGTACGATCGGTTTAGCAGAGATCGTGGCAAATAAACGGTATCAAATTGCCTCATATAAAAAGGAACATTACCGGCTGTGTGGGTCAGAACGGCTTTCGAACGCGTAAGTGCAACACCTGATGTTGATAAACTTTTTTTTTGTTTGTTCATTTAACTTGGATATTGGTTTTTTTCTATACTACTACTACACACTGATACTCTAAATGTATCAAACATAAAGCTGCCAAACGAGAGGCCAAATTTTATTCTTGTGTGTGGAATAGTGTAAAAAAATATTTTGAAATTATTTAGTGGTGTGTCCTGTATGAAAAAAGAAGGTCCTCAATGTAACCTTCAGAATTGAAAACGAAAAAAATATTTATTTAACTAAAAAAAAAGAGAAAAAAGTTACAAAAACTAAATAACTGAACTATAACGATTTGCAAAAACAAAAACAAAAAATATTAAATATTTTAAAATGAGTGACTCTAATAATTAAAAAAAAAACTCAATATAGCAGCCAGCAATAATTATGGATTACTCACCAATTTTGATAAATGGATTACCCGAACTGGATTAATTTCTAATAGAAAACCAATCGAAAACTCAAAAACACTATTACAAGGGGACATAACCTCAATTTTATATATAATATGTGGCAACGCATAAAAACAAATGCTTGTGTAACAAGGCGTTAGTTAGTTTTATTGTACAAATTAGGAAGAATTGAAAAATGCAACAGTTTTGAAACCATTTTGAAATATTAACTGAAATTCTCAAACGAATTTCCCATTTATTATTATAAAAATAAAAATAATAAACGATTATAAACAGTGACAAACTTAATTTACTCTTATTAACATTCAAATTATTACATAATTTCAAATGTTAACTTCCAATGAAAGCTAGATTTGTTTTTAAACTTAGGATCTAAAACCAAACTATTATATAAGGTTTTGGAACTACATACATATTAACTTTAATCAATGAAATATTTGCAAACTAAAACAAAATTAACCTAAATTTTTTTAATAAATTCGAAAATTTTCTTCTCAATAATCAAAATTTATTATAATCGTTTTCAATTAAAGAATTATTGTAATTGAAAACAATAACATTTTAAAGAAATGTCATTAAGAAACAGTTTGAAAGGGAAATACCTCATTTATTTCAAAATATTTAAAAAAAAGAAACAAATATTGGCTGAGTACCAAATCACTTGAAAAAATAGCAAACAAATATTAAAAGGAAAATAATTCAATATTTCTAATACATATACATATTTGAAATCTAAAAGAAAATTACAAAAAAAAACACTTTCATTATATTTTGATTAAAAAAATAAAACACAATTGTATTTTAGAAAATTTCATTTACGTTTGTTCAAAATATTATAAGACATTTCAAAACTTTGAATAGATCTCAAATCACAGGCAGGCAACTAACGATCAGATCAGGTGAAGAGCAAGGAAAAGCTTTTTGCGTTGATTAGTTTTTTTCTTTCTACATACATACATATGTATATTTTCTATATCTGCAGATGTCTATAAAAAAAATTGTACGTAGATACTTACATAGGTCAACCAAAAGAAAATCCAATACAGAGAGTAATAACAAACGAGAGAGTGTTGCAAGGGAGCTCTTAAATATACACCAGTATGTATGTTTATATATATGTATATATATATATATATATATATATGTATATATGTATACATATATATATATATATATAGATATATTTGTATGTATATAAATATTTGGTTATACTTAGACGTGTGTATATATCTAAAAGTTTCGAAATCATTTCGAACCAAAAAAAATATATATATAACAACAACAACAACAACATTAAAATATTTAAAAATAAACTCATAGACAATTTGTTGAAATTCTTAGATGTTTTCAAATCATTGCAATCTCGCACTTCGGTCGTTTTAGATCAAATCCTCTGGCGGATGTGTTAACGAATTCTAACGGATTTTCAAACGAATTTTTCTGATTTTAACTGAAAAACGAAGCGATTTCAAAGGCTATTGTCCTTTTAAAATAAACGAAGCTTTTTTATGTGTGAACAATACTGACAGTTGTGAATTAACTTTAACCCCCCAAAAAAAAAAAAAACTAGTAAGTGCAGTGGTGGAGTTAGAAAACAAAGCAGACATTTTTTTAAATATTTTTTTTAATAGAAGTGGAAATTATTTTAAATTGAAGTGAAATAAATATAAAAAATAAATTCATTATGAATTAAATTATTATTTTTCAATTTAAATATTTAAAAAAAAAAATATTTTCGAAAAACAATAAAATAATTTTAGTGATCTTAATTAAAATTGAAATTAACAATAATAATTAAAAAAATATTATTAAAGAAATATTTACAAATAATAATTAATTTAAAAATGTTTAATGAAAAAACTATCTGCAATAATTTTTAAATTAAAACCGAATTTTACATTATTTTCAAATAAAATAAAATTAAAAGTCTGAAATAAAATTTTATTTTACGTAAAAATTTCAAAAGAAAATTTTAAAGAAATAAAATTAATAGAGTGAAATAATGTTTTATTTCACGTAATGTTTGAGTGACACAGTTCTATAGATTTTGAATAAAAGACATTTCCGCTATTTTTACTATTGATCAGTGATGGTGGTTTTTCATGAAGCTTTTTTTTAATGCAACGCGTGCGCCTACAAATTCTTTAAATTTTTTGATGCTACTCATTCACTCACTCACTCACTGGCTCGCTCGGTCTTCTAGCCGATCTATAATTAGTAACAACCCACACCTTAAGTTTATATACAGATGTTAATGGTGGATCGATCGGCCTGTCTGTCGGTCGTTCATGCAAATCGTTGTTAACACAAAAAAAAACAATACTATCAAAATACAAAATTTAGACATGTGTTAGTGTGTTCACTTATGTTACGCACAGTAAAAGCAAAAGTCTTGCCACATTAAAAAAAAAAAAAAAAAAAAAAAAAAAAACAAAAATTAATTTCGAAAATTAAAAAATTTTCTTATTATAAATTAAACGCTGCTTAGTTAGTTATTTTTTTTTTGTTTGTTTGTATGTGTATGAGTAATTCAGAGTAAATACTCTTACAAACAAACAAATATCCAATTACCGCAGACAACGAAACGAAAAACTCAATAAAAGAGTAAAATACAGAAATAGGAAAATTTACTTATTAGGAATTTCGAAAATTATATTTGAGCAATTTCTTGAGGTACATATACACAAAAAACTGAGAGTAGGAAATCCACGAGTAATCCATAGAAAATTAGGTCACCACTAAATAAGCAAAATATTTCAATAAAAAAAAAACAATAAATATTCATAAATATGTATATGTAATTAAAAAAAAACACAAACAAATTATTAACCACAGTGTTTTTTCTTTTTTCTATTACAGGGAAGCATTTGGGCTGAGACGACGAGATACAAATTTATTAATTTTAAATTCTAAAACTATAAAAAAAAAGAAATTTTGCGTTTTTGCAAAAACTCTAAGCCCTATCTCAAACGAGTTTTTTTTAATTAATTATTTTTAAAAGCGAACACTAATTCAAAATGCCGCGTCCAATTGCTAGCCAGGAAGATGAGGATCCATCCCCATACTTGTTTGTATCTTTGGAACAAAGGCGTATCGATCAATCGAAACCCTATGACTCTAAGAAGAACTGTTGGGTTCCCGATGAGAAAGAGGGTTATCTCCTTGGTGAAATTAAGGCCACCAAGGGTGATATCGTCAGCGTTGGCTTGCCCGGCGGTGAGGTAATACAAATCAAACCAATTCAACCATCCCGAGTGTTAAATTGCCACATAATTATCGAGTTTTGAAAATCAAACCACTTTCTAATTTTCATTTTCTTAAATATCTCCTGAAATGTCAACGAAATGTTGGGATTTTTTGTCAGACTCTAAATTTATGAAATTAAATTTATGCACATGGAACAAAAATCCTATCACTTTTGTTGTGGGAGTGAAAATTCTAAAACTGTCCGCTTTTCTATAGGTAAAAGATTTCAAAGCCGATAATGTGGAAAAAACCAATCCACCTAAATATGAAAAAGTTGAAGATATGGCTGACATGACTGTCTTGAACACTCCCTGTGTCTTGCACAATTTGAGACAACGTTATTATGCCAAACTTATTTACGTAAGTGTCCCTTAACAAAACATACTAATCTTTATTTTCTTCCTTCTCTTTTTTCTATAACTCTATCTCTGAATAACTATAAAAATCCAAAAAAAAAAAATCTCATAAATTGGGGGTTTGTCTTAAAAATGGGGTTAAAAACGAACAAACTAAAAAAAAACGAAATAACAATAAACGATAAAATAAAAGAGCAAAGATTTCAAGAAAGATCAGCTTCAACAAGTCAACCCTCCCAAATACGAAAAGGCTGAGGATATGTCCAACTTGACATACCTTAACGATGCCTCCGTACTTCATAACTTGAGACAACGTTATTACAACAAGCTTATCTACGTAAGTATGCCCGGCAAAAGCTTTTAAATCAAGCTTTCAATGTTTTATGTTTTGTTAAATCATTCATTCCACTGTAACCCATTAGGTCCTTCAGTCTTATTAACATTTTCATAAAAATCTTCTGGAAATGGCCGCTTATTAAAAAATTTCTTGAAATTTCAAATTCGTTAACTTTAAAATAAATCAAATTTAAATTAAACAAACAACAATTAATTGGCATTTATTTAGAAAAAAAATATTAAAATTAGCTAACTCGAGCTTTAGAATTAAAAATTTTTCTTTTTTGTTGTGTTTTGGTGCAACAATTTAACCTTATCTGGATGCGTAAAGGTTTAATTTGTGCACCCATTCATTAACAAATTATAAGGAAAAACGTCTATTTATTCTATTTACTTCATTTTGTAATTATTTGTCAATAATAGTTATAACGCATAAATCCGCTTTAAACAATGCTCGCTATAATAAAACGCTAATAATTTGCTCTTATTACCACCAGTCTTGAGAATTTGAACTGGCCGATACTCCTGCACAAATACACAATGCGCCAATAAATCAGTATAAATGAACCCCAAACAAACTGGATACAAACTTATACCAATATGCGATGAATCATGCAAAAACACAATTCCCAAAATCACACAATAATTCGTTCAAATATGACAAAAACGAAGAATCCAAATTGATCATAAAAAAAAACGAAAAAACTAGCATGTAACAGTTAAAGTCTGACTTAACTGAGCTGAGATTTTCTTCATAATCCGAAATATTAGATATAAAAAAAACCAAAAAATCACCACCCCCACCCCCCAACAAAAAAAAGATATAATCATTTAAAACATGATCCTTTTTATTGTTTTATACCCTAAAAAATTTTCCAATTTTAAACAAAATACATTGAGTGAAATCTAAAATCTAGCGACAATTTCCGTATATTTTAAATAGAAAATATACGAAATTTGAATTGCTGCTTATATTTCGCTCTATTATATATTTGTAACAGAAAAACTAACGTAATAATTTCTCTTTCAATTCCCTAAACTCCACAATGGCATTGCTAATTGTTAATAAAATATAGACCTACTCTGGTCTTTTCTGCGTTGCCATCAATCCTTACAAGCGTTACCCCGTATATACCAACCGTTGCGCTAAGATGTACCGTGGTAAGCGCCGTAATGAAGTGCCACCCCATATTTTCGCCATTTCTGATGGTGCCTACGTCGACATGTTGACCAACCACGTCAATCAATCTATGTTGATTACCGGTGAGTCTGGTGCTGGTAAGACTGAAAACACCAAGAAGGTAATTGCTTACTTCGCCACCGTTGGTGCCTCCACCAAGAAGGACGAATCCCAAAAGAACAAGGGTTCCTTGGAAGATCAAGTCGTACAAACCAATCCTGTTCTTGAAGCCTTCGGTAACGCCAAGACTGTCCGTAACGATAACTCTTCTCGTTTCGTAAGTATCAACTTGTCTTTTTTCTTGTTTACTAGGAACAAATACTTAATGCACTCTCTATCTCTCTCTCTCTTGGCACTTAGGGTAAATTCATCCGTATTCATTTCGGTCCCACTGGTAAATTGGCTGGTGCTGATATTGAAACTTGTAAGTATTAATCGTGTTAGAATTAAGTTGTAGAACCTTAAGTTTTTCTTTTACTTAACCCATTCTTTCAACTTCTCTCTTCTTACAGACTTGTTGGAAAAGGCTCGTGTCATCTCCCAACAATCTTTGGAACGTTCTTACCACATTTTCTACCAGATCATGTCTGGCTCCGTTGCCGGTGTTAAAGGTATAATTTCATGTTTCCATCTATATCACTATCACTCACTCTCTGTCATTTTCATTCTCAATTTCTCTTACATATATACATATGTATCTGTCATTTTCATCTGTTGGTCTCCTCCATGTCTAGTTTTGAGTTCAATTGATGACCAATTGATCTTTACTCATACACATACATGTTCAAACACAATTTGAAACAACAATTGTCCTTTCTACACTTTCTTTTTAGAATTCTTTCTCTATTAGAAATCGAATTAAAATTTAACTCATTTTATTTTACACTCACTCACCCATAACATTTGCTATTATTTTATATAGATTATTGTTTGTTGTCCAACAACGTCTACGATTACCACATTGTCTCTCAGGGCAAGGTTACTGTTGCCAGTATCGATGATGCTGATGAATTCCACCTTACCGATGTAATTTCCATTTTTTTTTTATTAATTATTCTTTATATTTTTTAAATCTAACGCCTCTAATGCAATCTAAGCAGCAGCAGCAATTATCAATTTCTAGAACAGAAAGTATTATAGAATGCTGTAACTTGCTAACAATTTAAATTAGAAAAAAGTAAAGTATATGAAGAAAAAAGGTATATGAAGCAAGCGAAAGAAATAGTTCCCCGATATACATGTAATTCTAGGTTCTCCTTTGTTATTTTATCTCATCAACTTTATGTTTCTTTCACTCACTTAACGAAACTCCTTCAAATGGTCTTACGATATTTGTACATATATACAAAGAATGATATTTCTGTTTGATTTTATTTGATATTCAATATACAACTCTGAATTTTTAAAATTATCTATTTCTATATATGTATGTATGTATTTTATCGTATATAGAGATGACATTTTTAACACCACATATTGGTGATTATCCCGGAATATGTCAGGGTAAAACCAGGATACCCGGTGTCAACGATGGTGAAGAATTTGAATTAACCGATGTAAGTTGGGTTTGACTAAAAGCAAAAAACAACAAATCAATCAAACCAGTTCAGCCCAAAACCCCTAGAGCCCTACTATCTACATATAAATAAACATTAGAAAATATTTCTTGTTTAAATGTATAGAAATCTCAAACTTTCTCTCAACTTCTATTTCTCGCTCTCTCTGTCTCTCTCTCTCTCAACCTCTTGCTCACTCTCTCTCGTTTTATAAATATATCTTCTTGTAGAAAAGCTTTTACTTTTCTCAAAACACCAGTTTGTATTTGATTATACAAAATATAAATATTATAAATTAGTAAATATCTATTATATAGTACATACTCGTACATACCTATACATACAATAAATAGTTTGTTTACTCCTTGTATATAGAAATAATTTTCATTAATTATTCCGGAATTTCTATCTCTTGAAATAAATATAAAAAAAAAAACAATTCCGTTTGCCATATGAAAACACACACTCTTTTATTTCTTACTCTCACTCTTGTTCTCAATCTTTGGTTCTTTCTCTATCTTTATAACTATAACCTATATCTCTCTGTATACACTGGCCCCAGCTTGTTTTTGAGAAATATGTATGTAAATACACTTGTTGAAAATATTGACTTAAATCGAGTTAGGAGCAGGGCTCTGTTTTGGGTTTCCCAAGGGAAATGAAACAAACTTACAAAGTTTAATTTAAAATTCTTCTTCCTAAAGGCACTGGGTTTTTTGATGTTTTACTGCAACTGTTAAGAAAGAGAAAAATTAATAAATGAACATGCCCGCTCCTAGCTTGGATTTATCAGATTGAATGGGATCCTGGTACGTTTCCTCTATGTAGATACACCTTGATGATGATCATAAAAACACACATATAACACACACCACCATTGTCCTTTGAAATAAATTCATAAAAATATGTTTCCATTAATAAGCGTTTTGAGTGTTAAAAACATGGACGTTTCGTATATACTACATGCATTGATTTTTCCTCATCAATTAAAAGAGAAACTTAAAACTTAAATTTTTCATGACTTAGACATGTGCTCCTTGTCGGACAACATTTACGATTACTATAACGTATCTCAGGGTAAAGTCACTGTACCCAACATGGATGACGGTGAAGAATTCCAGCTTGCCGATGTAAGTTCCACCAAATTGTCAGGGTATTAAACTCAAAAGAAAAACACAACTCCAACACCAACTTCCCAAAATTACCAAAATTACTCGTAAAATATGGTCACTCAGTCACTCTATCTGAGTTGGCTACTTCCCACTCCTCCTACAACACCACAAACACACACATTTTTAATTTTAATTTTCAGTTCGACTCTGTGTTTTCTTTTAAAACGTTTTTTATAATTATTTTGTACTGTGTATGGCCTCTCCTTGTTCTGAACTCTTGAAGTATTTCTGTCTTTCTGTCTCTCTCTCTCTCCCTCTCTCTGGATGAAGAAGAAGACGAAGAACAAGATTGAAAAAAGAAGAGTTCTTTTTGAATGGATTTGGTATCCCTTCCCCTAATATTTGTGTTTGTAAGATTTGTAAGACTTGACGTGGTTTAGAGCTCCTATAAGATCTACAAATCGTTGACTAAAGTGGAATGAATGTTTTGGATGAAAAAAAGGCATGTTATACGATAAAAATCCTCATTTGCTGTTGATTATTGAAGTACAAACCAACGACCAAACCATCAATAGAATACTTGATCGTGTCGTGTTAAAATTTATTGTTTTTACTATTTTTGTATCAAGCTCATCATACATACATTTATTTGAGTTTAGAATGCACGTTTTTATTGAATTTCATATTGTATATTTATAATTAGACATAAAAAAGTGTAAATTGAAATCCTCGCTCCGACTCCCCTCCGTAATTATCACTTTATTTTCCAAAATATCTTCATTGTTTTTAATTCCGGAATATTTTTACTCATTTCTTTTGTAATTAATGTAAAATTCCATAAAGAAATTAAGGAATGTTTGTTAAATTTTATTAAAAATCCATTAAAACGGATTTAATTTGTTAAGAGAAAAAAGTTCACAGGAATGATGAATTAAAATGTTTAGGTGTAATTTTGCTTACAAAAAAAAATAATAATAAACGAAAAATGATAAAACCTAACCAAAAGTAACTTATCTAATATCAAATCACTAAAAATAAAAAGCTTGAAATTTTACTAAAATTAAATTTAAGAAACAGTTTAACCACATAACAAATGAATTTTCAAATATAATATAGAAATTAGGCATGCAACTCACCCAATAGAAACAATTAAAACTCACCATAATAAACTCAACTTGAAAAACGCTTCACAATTGGCTTTTTTATACCCACAAATATGTGAAACATAAACAGCAACAAATTATGCAAAATTTTAATGTAACATTTTCTATTCATTCCCTCTTATAAAAAAAAAAAATATAGCAAGCCTTCGATATTTTGGGCTTCACCAAGCAAGAGAAGGAAGATGTCTACAAAATCACCGCCGCTGTCATGCACATGGGTGGTATGAAGTTCAAGCAACGTGGTCGCGAAGAACAGGCTGAACAAGATGGTGAAGAAGAAGGTGGCCGTGTTGCTAAGTTGTTCGGTTGCGATACCGCTGAATTGTACAAGAACTTGTTGAAACCCCGCATTAAGGTCGGTAACGAATTCGTCACCCAAGGTCGTAACGTACAACAAGTAACCAACTCCATCGGTGCTCTCTGCAAGGGTGTCTTCGATCGTCTCTTCAAATGGTTGGTCAAGAAGTGTAACGAAACTTTGGATACCAAACAAAAACGTCAACACTTCATTGGTGTATTGGATATTGCTGGTTTTGAAATTTTCGACGTAAGTTTTCAGTATTCCACAAACACACACATACATACATATATACACATTCACATACACATACACACACACCTAGACACCTACATTTATCACTTATGGCACTCTGTGAATACCCTTATTAAGATTTAGTAACGCTCTTTACAGGGCTATTCACAGAAGAGCACAGGGATACATAAAGAAGAGTATGTACATTTCTGAAATGCTCATACTTTTCACTTATCCCCACAAACAAAACAAACATCAGAATTGACGCATTCATACTCGAATGGGGATTATTTCAAGAAAAAAAAAAAACAAAACTACTTACTTAATCTTATACTGCACGAGTGTGCTCCTTCACTGACTTGCTCACTTACTCTCTGTAGTACAACGGCTTCGAACAATTGTGCATCAACTTCACCAACGAGAAGTTGCAACAATTCTTCAATCATCACATGTTCGTATTGGAGCAAGAAGAATACAAGCGCGAAGGTATTAACTGGGACTTTATCGATTTCGGTATGGACTTGTTGGCTTGTATCGATTTGATTGAAAAGGTGTTTAAAAGACAATTATTCACGTAAATGTTAGTTAACTGTCCCATTGTGAAAACCCCCAGCCGTTTGTCTCTATTGAAATTGAACTGTTGTGAAAGCACAGTTGCGAAAGCACTGTAAAGTTAAATTATGCATACTTGCAAAAGCAGTGTAGATTTGACTTTACAAAGCTTTTCCTTTCATTGCTTAAAAAGCACAATTTTTTTTTTTGTCTGCACCACCTCTTGTTATATTTTATTATTATTGTATTTAGTGGAAATGAAAAGCTATGGCTAATGGGTTATTAGCAATTCAGAAATTTCAAATGCAAACAAATTAAACGGAAACAGGTAAATTTTGTATATACTCGAATGTATGTATGTATATCTATCTATGTATATATGTATATACATATACACTTATTGAAAAGCATTAAAGCACAACCAAACATTGAAAAGCACTTATTTATTTGTATGTTCACAATGTCACACATTTTCTATTTACACAATGTATCCTCGCTATTGAATGTTACCCAATTTTAGTACAACGGCTTTGAACAATTGTGTATCAACTTCACCAACGAGAAGTTGCAACAATTCTTTAACCATCACATGTTTGTGTTGGAACAAGAAGAATACAAGCGCGAAGGCATTGACTGGGCCTTTATTGATTTCGGTATGGATTTGTTGGCCTGTATCGATTTAATTGAAAAGGTTTGTCTTAAAGCAACTGAAGAGTAAAAAATAAACTTTAACTAAAACCACGGGCCAAATCAAATGTTTCTTCTCTTATTTCTTACTTTCTGACATAATGTAATAAATGAGATTATTTACAGTTTTCGTACATCACTTGGAATTAAGACTCTAGTGATGGGACACACTTTTCTTCTTGCACGTTCTCAACTACATAAAAAACAATCATATGAACACAAGGACTTTACACCATCTGTTATCTATCCAAAATTATCTATAGCACTATCCTTTATGTATTGTCATGTATTTGATTTGAATTTCTTAAAATTTTTCTTTTATCTTCAACTATCTATACTGTTACATACTATCTATCTAAAATACCAAAAATTGTCTCGAAATCCTTGATTGATAAATAGTTCAATGGTTTCGAACAATTGTGTATCAACTTCACTAATGAGAAGTTGCAACAATTCTTTAACCATCACATGTTTGTGTTGGAACAAGAGGAATACAAGCGCGAAGGCATTGAATGGGCCTTCATCGATTTCGGTATGGATTTGTTGGCCTGTATCGATTTAATTGAAAAGGTTTGTCCTTAAAAAAATAAAAAAAAAAACACAAAAAAGATTGGCCTCAAATTAATCGAATGAAAACAAAACATGCTTTAAGTTAATATTTTTCCATTATCAAAAGGGTTCGCCCGTATCACTTGAACTTAAGACTTAAGTGATAAATAAATACGTTTGTTTTGCTTCACCACAAATTCCTCCCAGAAAACCGAAACGAAAGAAATAATGAGAATCAAATTTACCACACATCCGTTCAAAACAGAATAGTTTCCCAAATAAAAGTGCTCTAAAAGCACCTAAATCCCCATGAATCATTTACGAAAAAATATGAAAACATCAGATGTATGTATAATCATTAAGCTCATTAATTGCATACCCATCACAACCACAAATATTTATTCATCTTTTATACCCCACCCCCAACTCCGTAACTAATTCGTGTATCAAAAATTATTCTAATTCCTTCATACAGTACAACGGTTTCGAACAATTGTGTATCAATTTCACTAACGAAAAATTGCAACAATTCTTCAATCATCACATGTTCGTTTTGGAACAAGAAGAATACAAGCGCGAAGGCATTGAATGGGCCTTCATCGATTTCGGTATGGATTTGTTGGCCTGTATTGAATTGATTGAGAAGGTATACACTTGAGGAAACCGACCACTGACCACTGATCAGTGCTAAAATTTCTCTTTTTTTTAACTACTTATTTGTACTCTAAAAAGAAACTACTCTTCTAAACAAAACGTAGCGTTGAAACGTAAAACTAAAGCTTTTTACTAAAACAAAAGCAAAAACGAAAGAAAAAATATTACACTATCACTATCAATAACTATTTCTCCTTAACAATTTTACCAGTCTTTCCCGTGCTCTAACTATGCTAGACGTGTTATTGTTGTCAAATAATCATAATTTTAAGAATTTTCTCATTTAGCCATTAAAACAAAGTCTGTCAAAACTATCTATGTATCTCTCTCGCTCTCTCTCTGCTTTCTAAAAGAAAAACTAACAAATTTCTTTGGTATTGGTAAGTACCGTAAAAAAATCTGTACTAAAAGTGGCTCGTTAAAATATTGTAGAAAATCTAACCCAGTTATAGCAAAAATGCTAAGAAAAATAAACTAATGAATTTCTTTAATTTTTCTCTTCTTGTTATTTTGCAAATATAGCCTATGGGTATCTTGTCCATCCTTGAAGAAGAATCTATGTTCCCCAAGGCTACTGATCAAACATTCGCTGAAAAGTTGACCAACACTCACTTGGGCAAATCTGCTCCCTTCCAGAAGCCCAAACCACCAAAGCCTGGCCAACAAGCTGCTCATTTCGCCATTGGCCATTATGCTGGTGTTGTAGCCTATAACATCACCGGTTGGTTGGAAAAGAACAAGGATCCTTTGAACGACACTGTTGTCGATCAATTCAAGAAGTCCCAAAACAAATTGCTGATAGAAATCTTCGCTGATCACCCTGGTCAATCCGGTGGCGGTGAACAAGCTAAGGGTGGTCGTGGTAAGAAGGGTGGTGGCTTCGCTACTGTATCTTCAGCCTACAAAGAACAATTGAACAGCTTGATGGCCACCTTGCGTTCAACACAACCTCATTTCGTACGTTGCATCATTCCCAACGAAATGAAACAACCTGGTGTCGTAGATGCTCACTTGGTTATGCATCAATTGACCTGTAACGGTGTACTTGAAGGTATCCGTATTTGCCGTAAAGGTTTCCCCAACAGAATGGTATACGCTGATTTCAAGCAACGGTAAGTTAATCTTCGAACACGATCTCAAACAACAACATCACTTAGGGTCAATACATTTTATTTGAGCATCGTTTTTGTCATCGTCTTCTACTTCCATAGGAACAGACTTTTAGGAGCCCATCTTTCACTTTTACTTTCTTAGCTTCAATAATTTTATTAAACAGTCTTTAATTTCTTTACTCTCCAACATACAGTTATATGATTTTGGCTCCAGCTATTATGGTTGCTGAAAAACAACCCAAGAATGCCGCAGCCAAGTGTTTGGAATCTGTCGGTTTGGATGCCGATATGTACCGTATTGGTCACACCAAGGCACGCAAGCTATATATCAACAATATAACCCTCCACCCCAATATATGTAGTGATTCCCCCGTAGTAGTGTTATCCACTTATGTGTAGTATTTGTGATCCTTGGTGCTGTACCTTGTGTACTCTACTCTCTTTTCTTGTGTTTCACTTGTTTCTCTCAATATTGGGCATAGTTTGATATTGCTCTTTCTCTCTTTCTCTCTCTCTCATTTGCTGTCAATAATGGTAATATTTGTAATCTGCAATTGGGGATAGAGAGAATGAGCGTGACCATTTTATGCTTTATGTAGACATTGTTTGATACACTTATGTAGATTTTAGATTATTCCACAATCACAACTCCCATGGGTCCCAGTACGAAATGGATTCGTACATACACATGTACATACATATATTAATTAGTTAATAACACACTTTTAATTGTAACTGTATACATTAACATTTCAACTTCTGCACTATTCGTTTAGTTCCCAATAATATAGAAGACACTAAATATAAATCTATTTAAAAGTGGACTCAATGGTATCAATCTCTAGAATTGTTTACGTACTTTGGCGTCCAAAGAGTTCTTAACCATTGAAAAGGTTTTAAACCGGAGCGTTTACATGGTTTACTTGACTTATATTAATTACATTACTCGTACACTCTCACTCTCACCGAATGTTTGCAATATGTTACACACTCACTTTATGTTATCACACTATATTTGTGTTTGTGTTCCACAGGTATCAAATTATTAATCCAGGTGGCATTGTAGGCGTTGCTGATATCAAGAAGCAATCTCAACTTATTCTTGAATCAACTCCTCTAGATCCCGATATGTATCGTATCGGCCATACCAAGGCATGATATACATATATATTAATATTTCTTTTATTAAAATTTTGCCAATTTAGAAATTTTCGAATACCCCCTCTCCTACCAGTTCAGAAAAAAATCAACCGTTATATTAGAAATAAACGGTGTGGAATGATGATGATGATGTTGTATGATCAGAATCACAAGGAATGTTCCATAAATTATGTCTTGCATTTTTCTCTTACTCTATTGTGCATGTGAGAAATGTTGATCGATTTATTACAGTCAACAGCCACAATCAGACACGAAATAATTACTTTTGAACACTTTTTTACCTTTATTATATATGTACATGCATACATACATACATACATCATTATACATACATATATATTATTCCTCACTTTTGTTTTTATTATTCTTATTGTTTATTTATTATTTTCCCCTCCTATAAACAATTAGCTACCAAATTTTGAATCCTAAAGGTATTAAGGATCTTGAAGATCCCAAAAAATGTTCCAAGATTCTCATTGAATCCACGGAATTGGACTCAGATCTTTATCGTATTGGTAACACAAAGGCATGTTATCACAACAGTATCACTACTATTCACATTTACATTATACAAAGCCGCGCAGCAAACAAAAGCACTATTTAAGACATTGCAAACATTTAAGTTGATATTGATGGAAAGCCCTTGTTTTAGTACAATAGATGAAGAGCCCTTTAAAAGCACTTGAACAGTGTTGGTCTCTTCCGTAAAACATTAAGTTTCTTTAAACCCTCGAACAGTAGAAACTCTATATGTATTTAAATTATTATCCATAAACACATCTATATACCTAGAAAAGCGTTCAACTGACGTGGTCTTATAGAAACTAGGGTTGTATGCAATTCGTACTTCCCCATCCCCAATACACCGTTTACATAAACACTCATAAACTTGTAGTAGATTTGAAGTAGTTTGATTTATTTTGATTTATTTTTTATTCATACACTTTAATAACACATCATTATTACACTATTGCCATTATGTAGTTACCAGATCCTTAACCCCAAAGGTATCAAGGGCATGGACGATCCCAAGAAATGCACCAAGGTTTTGGTTGAATCCACTGAACTTAACGATGATCAATACCGTTTGGGTAACACTAAGGCATGCATCTCCAATTTTCATTAATTATTGCTACTTCCAGAAACAATGAAAATTCTTCACACAAAAAACACACCCATACATATGCAACCTTATTTAAAGATATATTTATTTTGCCTGCCAACCTCTACTGTCCGATCCTCTACACAACCCACTTAAAACAAATAAGAAAGCAGTTTGAAACAAGCCTGAACACTTGCCAATACTGCTGGTCCTAAAACTTTATAATATAGAATGACCATGTCCCCAGCACTTTTCCTTATTATTATTATTTATTTTTTTTTTGGTTTATTGTAGTACCGAGAACCCTAATGGGATAAAGCCTTAGCAACAGGTCAATTCTGCTCTAAGGGTTTGAGGTCTTTAGTTTGTTTTCATTTACATATACATAACTATTTATATTTTTTAATATCCATTATTTATTTATTTAATTTATTTTTTTTTATTTTTAACTAAGTTTTTCTTTATTTATTTTATATAAAATCATTTTTTTACACCTACACCTACGCCTACACCTACAAACGAAAAACGCTCACATGCCCATAAATTAAACGCATCCTTACTTTATCACATGTCCTTTGATAAATGAAACCATGATCGCAAAACCAAATACAGCTACCAGATCATGTGTCCCAAAGAGATTAAGGGTGTTGAGAAAGATATGAAGGCTACTCAAATTATTATTAATTATATTGGTTTGCCTGATGATCAATATCGTATCGGTCACACCAAGGTATATAATTGACAATATACTTGCCAACCATCAACCAACCAAACAAAAAAATAAAATCTAAATTCAAATTCATACCATTTTGTACATACATACATACTATATGTAAATCATTCGAAGATTCTAACCTCATTTTTAAACTTTAGAACCACTAATTTTTATTATTTGTAAATGTTGTCCTTTTATTTGTTGTGTTTTTTCTGTTTCTAAATTAACTTTCCTTAGTCTCCTTTAAAAGCGGAGAATTTTACTAATTTCTATACGAAAAAGTGTTTTTGAAGAATTAAGCTTTGCAAAAAAAAAAAAAATATGTTTCAGCAAAGGCTTAAAAACAAAAAAAAAACCCTTTGAATATTTGGCAAACATTCCAAACATCATCAAACTTTGCTGGAACATTGTAAATGTCGCTTTAAGAAAGACTCAGAAATGCCGCAGAATGTTAGATGTTAATATATTTATTTTTTCTTTTCCCTATAAACAATTGCGCTTCCCGAAATTGTTGTTGCATTTGAAATGTTTAACAATATCTAGGTGTTCTTCCGTGCCGGTGTCTTGGGTCAAATGGAAGAATTCCGTGATGAACGTTTGGGCAAGATCATGTCCTGGATGCAAGCCTGGGCTCGCGGTTACTTGTCCCGCAAGGGCTTCAAGAAATTGCAAGAACAACGTGTTGCCCTCAAGGTTGTGCAACGCAACTTGCGCAAATACTTGCAATTGCGTACCTGGCCCTGGTACAAATTGTGGCAAAAGGTCAAGCCTTTGCTCAATGTATCCCGTGTTGAAGATGAAATTGCTGTAAGTATACACAAATAAAAGCAATTATAACTGCTGGCTGACGTGTTGGTTGCACAAGGAGCTGGTTACGAATGTCGCAGACGCTCTGTTGCTTTTAGCTACAATAGCTACAAATCAAACCATTTGAATGTCATGTAGGCCGAATACACTGTACCTCCTGCAAACAAGAAAAGAACACAAATCATAAATTTATTAATATATTGAGGTGCTTGGTATTCAAAAACTATTTGATTTGATATACATACATATTACACTAAAGTGCTCAATTCACTCAATACCCAACCAAAAAAGCACATACATACATACTCACAAGATGTACGAGTACATACATATATTTTTGCTATTGTCAAAGGAATTCTTTGCGTGATTTCTTCTGCTGGCAACGCACTAACTAGCATATGCAATTTTTCGAGTGTATGAATATAAAATTGAAAACAAGACCCTCAAATATTTGAAATTTTCGCCTGGCATAAATCATACTTATTTAGCAGCTGTTGTGGCAAATAATTTTCATCTCTACTTAATAATCAAATGCTTATTTCAATTACAATGTTTTTTCCGTTTTTGCCATTTTTTTGTTTTAAACAAATTCAAAATAATTGAAAAAATATTGAAATTTCTAGTTTATTTAAAACTTGCTCCACCTACGCATACAAATAAATGAATTTATCATCATGATGAGGATGATGACTAAATTATTATTGATTTGGTGGCTAGATTTTTAATAAAAATATTAAACTTAAATCTATTTTCGGAACTTATTCAACTCATTCACTATCGAATACCTAAATCCATTTCAAACTTAAAATAACAAATATGGCCTACTTATACATGTGCACTCGTATATGCAAATACACACACATACCATGGCGATACAAAAACAGATTTTATCTGGAATATTTTCCCAAAATATTTAGCTAATTAATGAGTTAAGGAAATGTTATTTTGGCCATAGATATTGGCTTATTAATTTACATTTCGTGAATTTTGCCATGAACATCAGCGCCACTCGAACCCATACATACATACGAGTACAAACATTTATAACCAAATCTTAGCTACATCTGTATTGGTGTACAGAAATATTTATGGCTCTTTTCTGTTGGCCTAACCTCTGGTGATTTGTTAAAAAAAATCAGTTTTTTATGAATTAATTAATTAACAAAGTGAACAAGTGTGATGTTGTTCTTGCCCCTTAACTACGAAACTATTGCCAACTAAAAGTTCTGTCTGTCTGTCTGTATACTATGTACCCTGCTGCCTGCCACATTCAATTAACAAGATACTTGTTCTAGCCACATTTTCTACTCAAAAATGGGTGCAAAAATAAACAAAAACTAGCAACAGCAACAACACCTATTTCTGATATGATACAATTTGTCTAAAAGATGAGTAATTAATAATTACCTCAATGATATCCACATAAACACACACGGACACACTTTCAACATTGTATGTGAGTGTATTGAATTCTAATCATTTAAAATTTCCATTAATGTTGCAAGAGTAAGAGAGATGCCAACAAACAGAAATTGAAAAAACACACCTGTGTCAAATCGATCGTTTAGCATGATCGTTAAAGAAAAATTCTGAAAATGATGAAGCATACCAAGTGTGCATAAATTATGAGTAAGTACTCAAAAGATACACACTCAAATAATTATAAAATATGTACATGATTCGATTTGATAGTGTGGGGCGTTGCTAATTAGAATTAATTTGAATTTTGAAAATTCATCGAGCACTTTGCAATTGCAAGCATTCCAGTTGTTGACCAGTAGCTAAACGGATCTAATAGTTACCTGGGCTAAAGCGAACATAATTCATAATTCATCTAAACGATTTAAACGAACACCAAGCAACTATAGCTGCAGCAATTTAAACGATTTAAATAACTTTATAATTAATAAATTAATTTCAAATCTATTTAATTTGAAAACATAATAGTGGAGTTTTAAAGAAATTTATTAGAAAAAAAAATAAAGAAATAAATAAATAATAATAATAATAATTTAAAATGGCTGAAGATAAAAAAGTCAAGAAATCGAAAAAATCTGATAAAAGCGAAAAAACTGACGAAGTTGGCTCAGCTACACCACCAGCTGAAGCAAAAGCTTCTACTGATACTCCCAATAACCAAGAGGATACATCAACAGAAGAGAAATCTGTTGTGCAACAAGAGCCAGTCGCTGCTGAAACGACACCAGCTCCTGTACAAGAACCTGAACCAGCTGTGCAACCACCAGAAGTCCCTGCTTCTGAATCCATTAATAAATCTTCTAATTCTGATTTACAGCGTCTTGAAGAGAAGGCTAAGAAGGCTGAAGAAGCTCATGCTGCCGAAGTTAAGGTACGCAAGGAATTGGAAGCCCTTAACGCTAAATTGTTAGCTGAAAAGACTGCCTTGTTGGACTCCTTGTCCGGCGAAAAGGGTGCTTTGCAAGACTACCAAGAAAGATGCTCTAAACTCCAAGCTCAAAAGAACGACCTCGAAAATCAATTGCGCGTAAGTATTAAAAAAAAGAAAGAAAAACCCACTAAAAACTGCCAATGAATTGTGGAAATCAGTGAAGCAAATTATTTCTTCTTCATTTAAATAGCACCCCTCAAAAGTTAAAAGAACGGAACAATTTTCGTAATTGAATTTAATTAAAAATGACTGGTGATTTCCTAAAAAAATATGGCAATTTTTGTGCTAAATATAGATTTTAGATAATTTGTATTAACGACATTATTATTTCATTTTCTGCAAATAGGACATTCAAGAGCGCTTGACCCAAGAGGAAGATGCCCGCAACCAATTGTTCCAACAGAAAAAGAAGGCTGATCAAGAAGTCTCTGGCCTCAAGAAGGACATTGAAGACTTAGAATTGAACGTCCAAAAGGCTGAACAAGATAAGGCCACCAAGGACCACCAAATCCGCAACTTGAACGATGAAATCGCCCACCAAGATGAACTCATCAACAAGTTGAACAAGGAGAAGAAAATGCAAGGTGAATCCAACCAGAAGACTGGTGAGGAACTCCAAGCCGCTGAAGACAAGATCAACCACTTGAACAAGGTCAAGTCTAAGTTGGAACAAACCTTGGATGAATTGGAAGACTCCTTGGAACGCGAGAAGAAATTGCGTGGTGACATCGAGAAGTCCAAGCGCAAGGTTGAAGGTGACTTGAAACTTACCCAAGAAGCCGTCTCCGATTTGGAACGCAACAAAAAGGAATTGGAACAAACCATCCAACGCAAGGACAAGGAATTGTCTTCCATCACCGCTAAATTGGAAGATGAACAAGTTGTTGTCAGCAAGCACCAACGCCAAATCAAGGAATTGCAAGCCCGCATCGAAGAATTGGAAGAAGAAGTCGAAGCCGAACGTCAAGCTCGCGCCAAGGCTGAGAAACAACGTGCTGATTTGGCTCGCGAATTGGAGGAATTGGGTGAACGTCTTGAAGAAGCCGGTGGTGCTACTTCTGCCCAAATTGAACTTAACAAGAAGCGTGAAGCTGAACTCAGCAAATTGCGTCGTGACTTGGAAGAAGCCAACATCCAACATGAATCCACCTTGGCTAACTTGCGCAAGAAGCACAACGATTCTATCGCTGAAATGGCCGAACAAGTTGATCAACTCAACAAATTGAAGGCTAAGTAAGTATTCTAATATCTTGAAATCTTTCTCTCCAATTTGTTTCTTCAAAATTTGTAGCTGTGGAGAAAATTATTGTACTGTCAGCCGTCTTTGTACTGTAGTCCTGAACTCTGTGTTTACCATTATTTAAATGTGTTTCTAATGAAAGAAAATATTAAATTTTTTTTTATAAAATTTCTCCCTATTATAACAGGGCTGAACACGATCGCCAGACTTGCCACAATGAGTTGAACCAAACTCGTTCTGCCTGCGATCAAATGTCTCGTGATAAGGTAATGATTCCTTTTGAGGATCATCATACATCTTTCATAAATTACACAATAATACCCCTTCTTTGTACAAAACCTCCCCCCAAAAAATACACACGCACACATACAAAGTAAAGGAATTTAAAAAGCGGCATTTCTCTCTTTATCTTTCAACGGCTACAATATGGATTTCCAAGAAGCAACCAACGTCTTGTTTTGATTTAATTTAAAATTTCCCCACACACACATTTAACACAATCTAACTAAAACAAAAACTTACTTTATTACCAATCTAGGGCTGAAAAGGAGAAGAACGACTACTATGGTCAATTGAACGATCTCCGCGCTGGTGTTGACCACATTACCAACGAGAAGGTATAGATACTTTTGACTCCTTTAATTAGAATCGAAAAACGCCGCTGTACATTTTGCTGATTATTATTGTAGATTTGAGAGAGTCAGTTTGTGAATCTTATGGTCATGCCTGGGATTCTCGAATGAAGCTCGGGTAGTTCTGCTTTGAAACTGATGAATCTCATGGTCTTGGCTTTAACAAGATTGTGATTTTAACATAGTAGACTATTTGTTAAAATACTTTACTGCCGCACTAATCCCTGCCAAAATATGTAGAATCCTTGCTAACACACTACTAATTGTACATAGTATACACAACTGCCAAACACAAAATTACATTTTCCTGGTATTTCTGTGCATTACTAATTATCAATTTTTGTTCTTTTACCAATTACTCGATAAATAGGCTGCCCAAGAGAAGATTGCCAAGCAATTGCAACACACCCTCAACGAAGTCCAATCTAAATTGGATGAAACCAACAGAACCCTCAACGACTTCGATGCCGCCAAGAAGAAGCTTTCCATTGAAAACTCCGACCTTTTGCGTCAATTGGAAGAAGCCGAATCCCAGGTTTCCCAATTGTCCAAGATCAAGATCTCCCTTACCACTCAATTGGAAGACACCAGACGTTTGGCTGATGAAGAAGGCCGCGAACGTGCCACCCTTTTGGGTAAATTCCGCAACTTGGAACACGACTTGGATAACCTCCGTGAACAAGTAGAAGAAGAAGCTGAAGGCAAGGCCGATTTGCAACGTCAACTCAGCAAGGCTAACGCTGAAGCTCAAATCTGGCGTAGCAAGTACGAATCTGATGGTGTTGCCCGCTCTGAAGAATTGGAAGAAGCCAAGAGGAAGTTGCAAGCTCGCTTGGCCGAAGCCGAGGAAACCATTGAATCCCTCAACCAAAAATGCATTGCCCTCGAGAAGACCAAGCAACGCTTGTCCACCGAAGTTGAAGATTTGCAATTGGAAGTCGACCGCGCCAACGCTATTGCCAACGCTGCCGAGAAGAAACAGAAGGCCTTCGACAAGATCATTGGCGAATGGAAACTCAAGGTTGACGATTTGGCTGCTGAACTTGATGCCTCCCAAAAGGAATGTCGCAACTACTCAACCGAATTGTTCCGTCTCAAGGGTGCCTACGAAGAAGGTCAAGAACAATTGGAAGCCGTCCGTCGTGAAAACAAGAACTTGGCTGATGAAGTCAAGGACTTGCTCGACCAAATCGGTGAAGGTGGCCGCAACATTCACGAAATCGAAAAGGCCCGCAAACGTTTGGAAGCTGAAAAGGATGAACTCCAAGCTGCCCTCGAAGAAGCTGAAGCTGCTTTGGAACAAGAAGAAAACAAGGTATTGCGTGCTCAATTGGAATTGTCCCAAGTTCGTCAAGAAATCGATCGCCGCATCCAAGAGAAGGAAGAAGAATTCGAAAACACCCGCAAAAACCACCAACGTGCTCTCGACTCCATGCAAGCCTCCCTCGAAGCCGAAGCCAAGGGTAAGGCTGAGGCCCTTCGCATGAAGAAGAAGTTGGAAGCTGACATCAACGAATTGGAAATTGCTTTGGATCACGCCAACAAGGTAAGTGTCTTCAACCACAACTCTAATTTCACCAAAGTGAAGAGTTGCACATATTGTGGAACTGTAGTACTAATTAGTTTTATTTTTTACAATATTTAGGCTAACGCCGAGGCCCAAAAGAACATCAAACGCTACCAACAACAACTCAAGGACATCCAAACCGCCCTTGAAGAAGAACAAAGAGCCCGAGACGATGCCCGCGAACAATTGGGTATTTCCGAACGTCGTGCCAACGCTCTCCAAAACGAATTGGAAGAATCCCGTACCCTTCTCGAACAAGCCGATCGCGGTCGTCGTCAAGCCGAACAAGAATTGGCCGATGCCCACGAACAACTCAACGAAGTTTCTGCCCAAAACGCCTCCATCTCCGCTGCCAAGAGGAAGTTGGAATCTGAACTCCAAACACTCCACTCTGATTTGGATGAATTATTGAACGAAGCCAAGAACTCCGAAGAGAAGGCCAAGAAGGCTATGGTTGATGCTGCCCGTCTCGCCGATGAACTCCGCGCTGAACAAGATCACGCTCAAACCCAAGAGAAACTCAGAAAGGCCCTTGAACAACAAATCAAGGAATTGCAAGTCCGTTTGGATGAAGCTGAAGCCAACGCCCTCAAGGGTGGCAAGAAGGCTATCCAAAAATTGGAGCAACGTGTCCGTGAATTGGAGAACGAATTGGATGGTGAACAAAGAAGACACGCCGATGCCCAAAAGAACCTCCGCAAATCTGAACGTCGCGTTAAGGAATTGAGCTTCCAATCTGAAGAAGACCGCAAGAACCACGAACGTATGCAAGACTTGGTAGACAAACTCCAACAAAAGATCAAGACATACAAGAGGCAAATCGAAGAAGCCGAAGAAATCGCCGCCCTCAACTTGGCCAAATTCCGCAAAGCCCAACAAGAACTTGAAGAAGCCGAAGAACGTGCCGATTTGGCTGAACAAGCCATCAGCAAATTCCGTGCCAAGGGACGTGCCGGTTCCGTTGGTCGTGGTGCCAGCCCCGCGGTAAGTGTCCAAACAAAAATCATCCATCTCTAAATTCGAATGCTTTCTATCAACTGCCAACCATTTGCCAAATAATAACGAATCATTTTCTCTTTATTATTCTATTTCAAAACAAATCTCTTGCAATTACCACATGCAGATTTAAAAAACGCAAAATGGCACTGTAAATGATTCACACGGTCCACATAGAGATTCAATTAGCAAAAATAAAAAGAGAAACTAGATCATAAGTAAAAGCTTTATGCATCTCTTTTCAACAAAAGAAATGCAACATTCAACATTCAATTTATTACTTTAAACCAAATCGAAAAAATATATTTAAAAAACCAAAAAAATAAACAACCAGCTTACAAACCCAAACAAATTTCATCACCAAAAGCATCAATCTCATCGCAAATACTAAAAAACAAAAAAGAGTCATAGTCAAATAAAAAACAGTAGAAATCGAGCTGAATTAGAAATATCTCTGCTTTTTTTATAAAGAAAATCAAATAAAATAATTTTATTATTATTAATATTACTTATACTACAACAACTTCAACTACTACTACTACTACTATTATAATTGTATATGTATGTGTGTGTGTACAACAACAGCCGGCAGCGTCTAAAGGTGGTCGCAAAAGTGTGCTGGACCAGTAAACTATCTTTCGTTACATTTGTAAGTGCCAAAGGGCCCAGAGCTCACATCTCTCAAATCCTGCACTCCCGAATCCAAATGAAAACAGTCAAATGTTTCGTTATGTCAATCCTGTTAAACCATTGAATACACACATACTCGATACGTACATATACATATTTTGAACCTTATCACTACTTGCACTTGTGACGTGTTGAGTTGTTTGTTCACCTTTCACCACATCTCTCTCTTACCATCACTATTTCTCTATCTCTCTCATTATGCTGATATGAGCAGTGCAGAGAAAAAAAACATAGGAAATCATTATCCTACAAAGATCATTTATTTTATTCGAGGAGAAACTTATTTCTCGCTCTCAACAATATTCCTCTCATTCTGAGTTTTGTATTGTATTGTAACGTATTCAGTAATATGTTGTTAATATTGTTCTCTTGGCGATAAATATTTCATATTTGTTGATTTGTTGAATCATGCATGCTTGTATTGTAAAACTCTTCTCTTCATCCTTGTGTTTACGTCTATTTAATAAATTCGTTTTGTCTCTCTCTCCCTCTACAGCCCCGTGCTATGTCCGTGCGGCCACAATTGGACGGTATGGCTTTCCCACCAAGATTCGACCTTGCTCCCGAAGATTTCTAAATGCCATTAAAACATTTTAATTTATTTTATTAATGCTATTTCATAATTATTTTATTTTAATTTAATTTATAAATATTTTACAACACTTTTTGTTTTTCTAATTAAAAAAAAAAGAAATAAAAAACAATTTAAAAAATTTATCAAAAAAAAAACAAAAAACAACTATAAACAATCGAACGACGGGAGGATAAGAATGCACTTAGGCATTAATATCACAACAAAACAATACTAATACTAGAAATAGTATCTAACTAAATGTATTTTGTAAAATACCAACCAACATAAGAAAGAAGCCTTTTGAAGGACAAACAAAAAACTATGAAAAGTGGAAAGAATAAAGAATGAAAGAATTAACTTTTTCTAGTGTAGTAACTTTCGCCATAAATGCTCTGACATCAGAACACACAACCTTTACTTATATTGTTGTAA
Source organism: Bellardia bayeri (assembly GCA_950370525.1). Classification (NCBI taxonomy): domain Eukaryota; kingdom Metazoa; phylum Arthropoda; class Insecta; order Diptera; family Calliphoridae; genus Bellardia; species Bellardia bayeri. The sequence goes on along the minus strand of OX493265.1, from coordinate 53,426,385 downwards.
ACTGAAAACTACAAACACAAACAAGATAAATATTTTATTTTTTATATATAAAATTACAATAATTAATACTCATGCATATATATGTACGTTTAGGTTTAAATCTAGTTGTCATCTGTGTCGAAAGTCGAAAAAAGAGAAATTATAAAAGCAAAACAAAAAAAAAAACAAATAACACATTTACTACACATCTTCAAAAATAAATAAGAATAAAATACCAAAAAAAATACCAAATCAAATGTTATTTATTTATGTATTTATTGTAAAATGCACACTTTACACACTCTCATAAACATTGGTATTGGAGACTTACACATAGTACATAAACACAAAATCTCTCCAATAACATTCATTCAATCAACAACTACAACAAAAACTACTTCTACTCCACATTTTACTTCTCTGTCAACAACTCACTCAATCACACTATTTACACTTCGTACACTACAGACAACACAAACAACACACAGACACAACACCATCATCTTATGGCGCCTTATGTTTATGTTATTTTTTTAATTAATTAATCAAACATTTAAATTTAAATAATTTAAAAATATACATAATAATGATAATATTTAAAATAAAATAAATAAAAAAGGAACAAGTATACAAAAAAGGAACAAAATAAATGTAAATCAATTAAAAACAACAATTTTTAGTGTTTTAATTTACGCAATGAGTGTGAACAGGACATTTAAATGGGATGATAGGAAAGTTATGGATCACCAACTAAGCTATATCCAAAGGAATGTTAAATATTAATATCCTCTAAAATTTAAGGATGATTCCAAAAACGTGATTTTTGTAAGCAGAGTTCCCGCTCGGAGGCATATTTATATGTATGTGATTCCAAATAATTTAACAGAGCGTTCAAACAGTGACACCGCAATATTGTCCTTATAAGTAATGGCTTTAAATATAACACATATATACAACATATAGTAAACCATCCCATATTGGAACATTTCAATTAATTCACCAGCCCAAGTACCTCTAAATTCGTGACAATCGTCGTTGGTTTGACATTTTTTCTAAGTCAATGAATATGTGGAGATACTTTGTTTTATATTATTTTATTTAATCGAAGTTGTTTTTTATTATTATTTTAAAAAAAATTGAAAATAAATAAAATTAGTTTTTGTTAAACAATTCAAGAAAAAGAACACACATTTTATTATTCCGAAACTGGTGACCCCGACAGTAGTTGAACATGCAAAACGATAGACCAGTAACTCGAAGTGTTGCAAGAGCTCAAGCATCTCGCGAAGAAAATGAGAATAATGTTGACGACAATGAGGAATTTGTGGAAGCACCTCAATATGTCCATTTTGAAAACCCTTCTTCTGGAATTCTTTCATACTCATCGAAAGTGCAACTACCAAAACTTCAGGGATATTCTTTAACCAACATTGAGTCATGGTTTATTCGTTTGGATGCCTTTTTTAAGTTACAAAATATCACTAACGATAGCAAACAATTCAGGGGCCAAATTACCGCATTCGTGATCGAATGAGCTATCGTATCGAAAAATGATTTCGATATCGAAATTATGACAAAATGTACTAAATTTCTAGCTCGATATCGAATGCCATAATCTCAAATAAGAAAATTACGATCAATTTTACTCGATATCGAATGCGGTAATTTGGCCCCAGCATTACTATTATTCATTTGGATGAGCGTCTGTATGATGAAGCTTTTGATATTATAAACAATCCACCATCGAATATTAAATTTATCACTCTAAAAGAAGTGATTTTAAATAAATTTTCTACCTCATCAATATCACGTTTAGAAGAATTACCTTCCCGTATACAGTTGGGCGATACCATTTGTTAACTTAACTACAACGTACCAATGTAACACAAGACAAGAACATAATTCGGGATTTTTGGTTACAACGTTTACCTTCAACAGCTCGTGCGGTTTTAGCAGATATGATAAGAAGTCGGCCAAATATATAATTTACAGAATTGTCACTGGTTGCTGATGAAATCGTTGATTCATTAAGAAATAGCAGCGACAGGATAGCCGAAATTTCTGAGGAATCGTTGAATTCTGATATTTATGCAGTTGGCAACACAAGATCAGTAAATAAACGTCTGTCAAATTTGGAAAATTCTATCTCACGCATTGAGAACTCTTATCTTTACCAAATCAACAAATTATTGATTCATAAACTAACCAATATTCACATTGTTCCTCTATAAAATTATGTAACTTTCCTTCAATAAAAACCTTTGATTCATCTTGCCAGTACTCAGAATTGTTATCCGAATTTGTAGATGTCACACAAATAAATAAAATTGCTTCACCGTTGTCGTCCACTTGTGTTGAGCATGTTATTGTAACAAATGGTCCACCTGTCACAGCCAGATCACGACGCCTCTGCAATGGAAAACTTAAGGCCGCTAAAGATGAATTTTCTTTTTTAACGAAACTTGGAATTTGTAGACCTTCGAAGAGCCCATACGCTTAACCTCTCCACATGGTATGTAAAGCTAATGGCACATGGCGCACATGTGGAGATTACAGGTCCCTAAATGCCCAAAGTATTCCATGTAAGTATTATGCACAATAAACGAATTTTCAGCAAAATTGATCTTAACAGGGCTTATAATCAAATTCCTATAAGGCAGTGCGATATTCCTAAGACGGCTATTGTCACACCCTTTGGATTATTTGAATTTACACATATAACCTTTGGTCTATGTTTCAAAGATACATGAATGAGGTTTTAAAAGACCTAGATTTAACTTTTTGTTATTTAAATGATATTTGCATTGCATCCTCAACACCTGTAATAAAAGAAAATATTTAAGTAGCCATTATTAACAATTAACAAGTTATGAAAGTTTAATATTAAAATTTGCAGTTAACATACTTTTACATAAAAACTATTTAAAGAAATCAATGAAAATGTATGCTAATTATTGGTGTTTAATGTAATTATTATCTTTTTTAAATATTTTATAAACGTGTCAAAATAAAATTTTATAAATATTATTATGTAAGTCTTGTTTTACACTCTTCAGTTTTAGCTGACCAGTTTTTCTTCAATTCTCTTTACAACTTGTCATTTCATTCACACACGTCAATTTAATTTTCGTACTTTTTAACACAAATCAAATCATGCATGGAAGAAAAAAAAAACAAAAGGAAATAAGAAACTTGACTAGTACCGTCAAGTTTGTACCCCTTTTCCCTTCTCATCCAAAAAAAATCGCGACAGCCACACAGGCGATCGTTTTGGCGAATCGCCTGACCATAGTTTAATGATCGCACGCGATCAATCGCCGCGACTATACAAAACTCAACGGGGATTCGCGGGCGATCATTAGGCGATTGAAAATGTTTGCAGGGTTGTGTATGTATGTATGTTAGTGTGTAAATGTATAAGTGTATTAATGTAAAAGTTTATGTTTTTTTAATTTACGTTAAACTAGATTTAAAATAAGTAAAAAAAAATACAATTAAATTTAAAAAATTAGTTAATTTTGAAGAAAATTAAAACTTTAACTGCCGTATTTATAAAAAATTTTGTATGAAAATTTTGTCTTAAAGCACACTTCAAGCATACTTTATTTTTTATAAATGTGGCAGTAAGAAAATATGTTTGAGATTACGTTAAAAATAATCGATTAAATTTAAGACAAGTGGGTTTTCAAAGTAGAATTAGGTTATAGTTTAACGATTAAGTTAGATAAAATTAGTTGCCGAGAGTTTGGTTAGTTTCAGAATTAGATAGTGATTAAATCTTGATTTTAAGTTGTTTGGTTAACTTTAAATGGATTCACTGAATTATTTGATGAAAAATTTAAAATTTGATATGAATATCCCCAACACTATAGAAGTCATTTGTGGAACAATATATGCAGGATTTAATTTGAATGTTTTCAAATCCTTCTCTTGACTTACTGATCCTGATGTTAAGAATTGTATCTATTTAAAACCTAAAATATTAAGAACAATATGTCCTTAATTCAAATAAAATTGTTGCTTTTTCTCACCAGAATTTATAGCCACAAATTAAATAATTAAAATCTTAATTCTCTCACGAAAACTAGTTTTGTGTATTATAACAGAAAAGCTCTATAATTAAAATTATATGTTATACATACATATATTCTACCATATTATTTGTATGTATGTATACGAAACAAACACTTTAAAGGGATTTTCAGAAGTGGGCCTTATACAGGGTGGGCCAACTTGGACTGACTGATTTGAAATAATTTTGAAATTTTGATAAAGTTATTGGTCCATATTTCTTCGAAAATGAGCTTAATGGTATACCGGACCATGTTGGAAAATTTTTTACGTCCGATAGTTCTCAATAATCGTAACATATGGTTCCAGCAAGATGGAGCTACAGCTCATACCGCAAGAGCCACAATGGCACTTCAGTCAGTCAAACTTGGCCCACCCTGTATGAGAGCTATGATCAATTGTGGACCGATCTTCACAAAATTTGTAGATGTGATTTGGCTTCATTTACTACTCATTTGTGGTGAGATTTGTTTGGATAACTTGCATAATTCAAACATTTATGATCGTTAAACTTCTATTTCGGGATGACATTTTTATGGGGGATAGGTGAAATAATAGACCGAATTCCACCAGTTTCATTCAGATCCGTCCTTGTGTCGAAAAAATTTCACGTACCAAATTTTATTGAAATATCTTAAAAATAGCGACCTGTACGCTGCTCACAAGCTTTATATGGACAGCCAGCCAGCCAGACGGACGGACATCGTTAAATCAACTCAGGAAGTGATTCTGAATCGATACTTTAAGGTGGGTGTTGGAACAATATTTATGGGCGTTACAAACATCAGCACAAATCAAATATACCCTCCCCACTATTTAAAATCACATAAGCCTCACACAGTTTAAAGACGATGTCTAGGGTTTGTCTAGGTTTTAATGTGAAGGTGATAAAGAATCCTTTTAGATCGACTTACAATTGTAGTGTGTTTGAAGGCGGTAAACTGGCTAAAGTATTATCTTGCTATAGCGAGTCAATCATGGAATTCTTAGTGGATCTTTTTTATTCTAAGGATGATCGATGTCTCTGAACGAGATATTGGTTCCAGTGCATAGTAACTGTCACGACAGCCTAGTTGCGGATTATATTGGTAAGCAGAGGTCATTGATGATGAATGTGATGAGCAAGAGATCGGCAACTTGTTTGGTATTTTGCAATATCAACTTGTAGTCAGACCACCACAGGATTAATATTGAACAAGTTACTGCCAAAAACATTTCTTTTTCATGAAACCCTTAAAGTTAAATTTTTGAATTTTATTACATTCCTTTAAAATCTTAAAGAGAGAATCTCACATTTTTATTATTTTCTTTAACAAAATTTAAAAAAGTTTACGATTGGAGTTTTAGCTGTATAGAAAAAAATATTTTTAATTCACACTTAAATATAATTTTTGCTTCTTTGGTACAATTTTTTAATATTCGTATAAACTTTTCCTGAAACAAATATATGTAAATAATGTAACATAAGATATTAGCATTTTAACGCCCTATTATTCTAAAGCTATGTATAGACGATTGTCAGATATTACAACGTTGTCAGATCTAGCAATGTGCTAGTAATGTACTGACATTGAAAAATTGTCAGCAAAAGGTAAATTGTCAGTTTAGACGACTGTAAGAAAACTAACAATTTCATTGGCACACAATGAATTTATCTGTCAACCAAAATTGTTTTTCCAAAATGTTATTAATGCACACTTGTTTGTTTATTTATGTACATATATACAGAGTTGCATTTAGAAATAATTTCTATGACAATGCTGCCATTGGCAGATGCATAAACTTAGCACATATGACAATGAAAAGTGTTTGACAATTGCCTTAAAACAATAACAATGATATAATTGTGTGTTTACACGATTGTTAAATGTCTGACAATATTTTTGTCATCCAATGTACTGAAAATGCTTTTTCGTACAACGTTGGAAGACAAAAATTTTAAATTCACACGGTTGTTAGACATTTTTCGGACAACGTTGTAATATCTGACGATCGTCTATACATATGTAGCTTAACGCACTAAAGCTACTCAACAGAATTTTGTAGTTTATATACATTTATTTAGAACCAGGTGGCTTCGGATTCGTTTCAGTTCTTAGCAATTGCTTGTGTTGACCAATAATATGTTGCAAATGATTACATTCTCTTAATTCACATTTAAACTCGTCCAAAGTTTCGTAAAGTGTGGGATACAATTGGGGCAATATGCCATGATCCAGTGTGGGGAATAAATGATGCAGTGCATGATCACCAAAGTGTGTTAGGACTAAGAATTGCGATCCCTTAAGATCACCACGATCAATTATAGTGTCGACTTGATAGAGACCCCAATCACGATCTTCACGATTGGCGTCACCTTCGTGATAGATTTCCGGATCATGGTGAGCCGCATTCAAGCCAATAACACAGAATGCAAAACTTGCCAGTGCCGTAATGTAGATCCATTGACGCAGACACCAGATAATGGACCAATTCGAACATAAATACATAGATAATGGCAGAGTAAGACAGATTACATCGTGCCAGTACATGCAATTATTTTTGCGCAGTGAGTAAAAGATTCTAAAATCACAAACAAATTTATTTAGATAAAGTAATTTGCAATTTAATTATGTAGTTATGTTTAGTTACCTGGTTAGCATTTGTAGGAAAAATGCAATCGCATAGGAAATCGGCTCAGTTACCCAGGACACATAGCGCATAATTTTACTTTTTATGTATGGACTCGGAACCCAACACAAAAGCGGTTCAAACATCGATAGTTCCAGGTCGATATATGAATTTGGATAGATGTGATGCGACAAAGCGTGCGATATACGCCACGATGAAAAATTCAACATACTCAAATTGAAGGCATACATTTGCCAATTGTCTCGTTTGTGAAAATAGTTGTGAGAGGAAATAGTAGTCCACACTAGAGCGGCACTGGCCAATGCCATGCATAGCAAACTGTCGAACTTGGCACTCGCCATGGAGAAAATGAACGTACTTAAGAGTAAACCTAAATGGATTGCCTGTGAATAAAGAAAAAGATATGTACATATGTATGTATGTGATCCATAATTAAATATATTATTAATTAAAATACAAATAACAACAAAAGGGTATTAACTCCAAATTTTGAAATTTTCACTTTTTTATTAAAAAAACGATACATAATGATCTACTCTACCCACTGTAAAAGTCTCTCATTATTTTGTCTACTCTTTCGTCAAAAAATACCGTTATGTCACTCTTCTCATCTTCAGAGTTACTATTTATACAAGAATGATAAAATAAAGATTACGCCATGCGCATGATTTCCCGTTATGTGACGTAGAAGTTCCATTCTAAGGGTTACCAAGAATGTTTCATGTGTTAGAATTAAAATTTCTTGCGAAAAATGTATGTTCTATATATGAGATACTTGGCAACCTTGCAATTGAAATCACTCTGAGAGTTCTAAAACAAAAGCTGTTTAAAAAAGAAAAACAAACAAAAAAAAACACCAAAAAATATTAACAAGAAGTGTTCAGTGAGCAAAACAACTCTAAAAAAACAAGTGAGAAAAAAATTAGCCAATAAAAACACAGGACGTGTGACGTCACAGTTCCAAAATGCGCAGAACATTTTAAAATTTTACGTGCGTTGGCATAATCTTTATTTTATCATTCTTGAACATGAGGTGTGTAGTGAGCAAATGCAAGCAAAACGACAGTAAAAAACAAGTGAGAAAAAATTAGCCAATAGAAACACAGAACGTGTGACATCACAGTTCCAAAATGCGCAGAACATTTTAAAATTTTACGCGCGTTGGCGTAATCTGTATTTTATCATTCTTGCTATTTATACATAAACAGTTTTTTGCCTCTGCTAAAAAATAGAAAATTTTAAGTTACTACCCTTTTGTTGAACAGGTGCGATATGTATTTTTTCCGGAAATTGTTTGGACTCTAGAAAATATAAATTTATTTTTTATAATTGATTAAACTTTAACAAAATATTTAACTAGGTTTATAATTTCTATTGGAAACAAAAATTAAAGAATTTTGCACAAAAGTAAAAACGAACCTTTTCAAAATGTTGAGAATTCATTTAAAAAAAAATGTTATACTGCAGTTCTCAAAATTATATTAAATACAATATACTCATATTTTTTTTACGAAAATTCCAAATAATTTAACATTTTTGTGATTGGACTTTTGCAGTTTTATACCAAGTGTGACACCAACCGCACTCCTCGTAATTCGAAAAGGCAAAGAAAAACTCTTTATGGACAAACAATGGATCCCTGTCGGCAGACTGAACATTTGATATTAATGTAGTTCAAAGCTTCCAAACCGACTGGCTATACACACATTGTATTGTCTATTATTTTGCTGAACCCCCCCCCCCCCCCCCCCCTCACCTAAAAAAAAAAAATCGAATCAACTAGATAGAAACTTACATCTGAAGTTGTTTTTGGTTTTTGATCAATTGTTTTCAATTTCTGTGCAACTTTTTTCTTTAGCGTCTTATAGAAACCATCATCATGCAATGTGAGCGTGTATATTCTTGGTTTCGTGGCATCGCGTACTTTATACTTTTCAATAATTTTCGAAGGTGCCGTTGTCAAGTGATGCGCTTCGAATGCTTCGGTTATGTCTAGTCCTTTGGTTTCTCGTATCCAAAATGCGCCACCCGGATGTTTATCAATAAAGTCAGTAAAATCATATAAAGAGTCATAAATACGCCAAAGACCTTCAGCCTCATCATCCTGACGTTTCCCGTCTACCCAACTGTAAAATATTGTTGAAAGTTTTATTTACTGTTTTAAGATGTGTCCTTCTGATTTAGAGCTTTGCAAGGATCTTAACCTTTTGGTAGTCACTAAACTTGAATTTCTATACGTTGGAAATTTTGTAGCTATGCTACATTTCTTCCACTCTTCAATCACCATTTCTATATTAATATTTTTTGTTTTTGTTGTTTGATCACTCAATCAGGATTCGTTTTAATAAATTTGCATACATATATTTTTAAAATTTCACTTCACTTGGCTAATTAAACTACTGCTAAAAGTACTTTAAGCGACAAAATATGAACTTAAACTAATTTATAGTCATAGTTTTGTTTCGATATTTATTTCTAATTGCCCGTCAATCTCACAATTTTCAACATCTACATTCATTATCTCTATTAATTAACAAATGTTAATATAATTTTGTTTTGCTTTGCATCACTAAAATCTTATCTAATTTCTGTTGATCATTCAGGGAAATAATTACGTATTTATTTGTAGATGCACTGTCAAATACAATTAAAACTATTGAAATTGTATTTCATAAAAATAATAGAATTTATTTAAGAAATTGAGACAATTAAAACCAGTTTTAATTTTTAGAAATTGAAAATATTTAGGAGCTGTGTTTTTTTTTGTGTATTTATGAAGAAAACTCTTTCTACTTTTCAATTTATAAAATACTCGTATTTATCTAAAATTTGTATGGTACAAGAAACATTTACTATACAATCAATTTGTTATAAAAACAGTTTGTTTTACCGGTGATCGCATGTACTTTAGATGTTAATTTATAATTTTGAAATTGACACTTTGTTTTTTATAAATTTCTGTGATTCTTATCAATCGTAAATGTGATCCGAAACAAATAGAATCACTAGTTTTGTGAGTGTTATATAAACAGATTAAATTATGTTATATTAAGTAATTACATACTTACATCTTTATTAGGGTGAACCAGACAGATGTCGATTTAACATTAAATTAAGTAAATTTTATGCTAATTTAATTAAAGGTAAATCATTTTGGTTAGTGGTTATTCCACCTAAAATTTTGGTTTTCCTCTTATCCACCAATTTTTATCAACAAATTTAAAAAATCTAAAAGTCATAGAACAGCTTTCCTTAAAGAAGCTCCGTGGACTCTTAAGGGTCTGATGGTTCGAACAATTAAATTTTGAAATACATATAATGTTGGGCCAATCCTAGCAGTTCAAATAAGAGGTAAGCATTTTGGAAATTCATTTCAAATGTTGTCTTTTTGACAATGTCACAAGAGATTCTTTATGTAAAAACTCATCATATGTAGGATGCCCCATTACTTTTCAGCATTTTAATACCCACAACAAAAAACATGGGAGTAAATTAAGTTTGTCATTCCATTTGTAACACATCGAAATATTGGTCGTAGAATCAAAAAGTCTATATATTCTGCGCCCTTATAAGATTCTAAACTGATCTAGCCATCTCCGTCCGTCTGTTGAAGGCATGATAGAGCTTCGAAAAAAGACACAGAACAATGAAATTTTTACCAAACATTTTTTGTTTGGTATTGAAAGTTGGCAAAATCGGTCCAGTTGGATCCGAGTTATAGACCAAAGTTTCAGACAACCTTGATATTTCTCAGCTATTTTTTTGCAAATTTCTTCAAATATAATGCAGATAATATTATGAAAGTTAGTACACTTTATTTCTATTATAGAAGCCACAAGTCCTGTTAAAAATGGTTGGAATCGGTCCACGATTTATAATAGCCTCATACAAATGTCTTCCCAGAATATGGCTTTATGATACATGAATGAATATAGAAAAGCCGGATCTAAACGAAATTCTACAATAATCAGCCTTATTATGAGTGTAGTTTTCTTTTTACGACAACTACTGTTTCGTAATAGATTAAAGAAACAAATTTAATTTTATCTTTAATCTATTACGAAACAAATTTAATTTTATCTTTAATCTATTACGAAATAGTCGTTGTCGTAAAAAGAAAACGACACTCATAATAAGGCTGAATAAGTTTCATGCAAAGTGAAATCTCAAAACAATAAATGAAGTACCGAAAAGCCAAACTGATTGAAACTGATTTTGTCTTTTTGAAACGTCAAATTTGTCCCATCTGCATACTCTGTGGTTATTCTCGGAAGTGGAGCTTCTACGGGAGCTATGCCCAATTATGGACCAACTTTCACAAATCTGTGTAAAATTTCGCTTCGAAATGGATGTTTATGTCGGTTAATGAGTTTTCGGGAGTAGTCCTCATAAGGGAACTATGAACAATCATCATAAAACTCTGAATTCGCATGTATTTATACTCGTATGTATATATCAATTATTTGTGTTGAATTTCAATGTAATAACGGTATTGATATTGATTTTCATAAGGGATTTAAGCGCATTTAAATGATTTTCGGAACTGGAATTTATATGGGAGATATGGTTAAATATGAACGATCATCATTAAATTTGGTACGACGATTTAAATATGCATTTGGAATACATTTGTTGAATTCAAAATTAATAGTCATTTTTACAAAAGATTTATAATCATTTAAGTTATTTTCGGAAGTGGTCGCCATACCATGTCAAAATTATGGACCGATGCAAACAAAATATTGTTTTTTAGATTTCAGTTTGCATGATACTTATTATTGCAGAATTTTGTATGAATACGGCTTTTCTATAGACATTTATGTACCATAAAGCCATTTTCCGGCAAGACATTTGTATGGGGGCTATGAAAACTCGTGGACCGATTCCTACCATTTTCAAAAGGAACTGTCCTTCTATAATAAAAATAATAGAACTAATAGCTGAACTAAGTGAAGGAGTGATAATAAAATTACCCAAGAAAGGAGATTTAACAGAGTGTAAAAATTGGCGGGGTATAACTCTTTTAACCATGATTAATAAGGTGTTAGCGAATATAATCCATGCTAGACTGGCATCATCAATTTCAGCAGATCTTCGAAATGAGCAAGCTGGTTTCAGACCACAACGATCTTGCATCGACCATATAAATAGTCTACGGATCATAGTGGAACAGTCGGTGAAATGGAGATCTCCACTATACCTGATATTTATCGACTTCGCCAAAGCATTCGATACGATCCACCATCAGGCAATTTGGCACGCACTTCGATGCAAGGGAGTTCCACCTGTGCTAATCGACTTAATCAAAGCTCTGTATGGCAACTCAACATGTCGAGTACTGCATGGACGCATGTTAAGCAACCCGATTGGTGTAAGCACCGGGGTACGACAGGGATGTATCCTATCTCCTCTGTTATTCAATATTGTATTGGACTCAATTATGTAGCAAGCAACCCGAATAAGAAGAGGCATTACATGGGGTATGAATGGTCGATTGGAAGACCTTGACTATGCTAATGATATTTGCCTGCTCGCACATAACTTTACCGACATGTCAGCCAAACTGGACCAGATACATCAGCTAGCATCTGGTGTTGGTCTTCATATTAATTTTGACAAAACTAAGGTTCTACGTATCAATTCGACTAATCTCTCCAAGTTTCGAGTAAACAACATAGAACTCAAAGATGTCCAAGCGAAACAAGAAGAACATGGTCTGAGATCAGACTAATCGCACAGAACAGATCCAAATGGAACCATAGGAATCAATATATATAAAATTGAAGAAAATAGCAAAAAATATCTGAAAAATATCGAGGTAGTCTGAAACTTTGATCTATAACTCGGATACAAAACATTTTAGTGGATCAAAAAATGTTTGATAAAACTATCATGGCTAGCTCGTCTTAGAACCTCATAAAGGCCCAGAATATATAGACTTTTTGGTTCTGCGATGTGTTACAAACGCAACCTTTTGGTGGTGGGTATAAAAATACGCCGGAATTTAATGAAGTGAAAATACTTCTGTGACTAGTAATTCTGATATATAATACTGCAACAATAACTAAACTAAATGCCTAAATGACATGTAGGGGTTTTTCAATTGGTTTATGAAATAAATTTTCTCAAAAAACGGTGAGTTAAATAGATGATGTTTATAGATTGATCGTGGACAATGAAGATTGCTGATGACGCCCTTGGCAGGGTAGAAAATGCATTCCAATTTGCCAATTGTTCCAGTACTTTACATTAGTATTCTTGAAAATTCGAACTATTAGCTTGAATAAAAAAACTTTTCTCTTAATTTTAAATAAATTTTATATTTTTTCACAGCATCTTAATTGCCTGTAACCAGTAATGATTTTTATATTTGTTAAAACTCTCTTATCCAAAAGTGTGTGTTTGAATGTATGTTAGACACATATTATACCCTAAGAGTATCTTAAATTAGTGCTGATGTTTGTAACGCCCAAAGATATTAGTCTAAAACCAAACTTAAAGTATGTATACCGATCAATTTAGAATGACTGTCTGAGTAGATTTAACTCTATATACATGATGACTACCACTTCTGAAAATCACTCCAGCGACCTTAAATTTCTATAAAATGTTTATATCCACATACAATTGAACACAAATAAGCTTCATATACCTATACAAATTTAATTTCTACCAATTTCATAACGATCGGTGAATAATTGGTCATACCTCCCATATATGTACATAAGAGCCGCTTCTGAAAATCACTTTAACATAACTATGCATAAATCGTTTACAAGTGTTGTTAGCGAAATGAAATGCAAATAGTTTTCATACGCACAAAAGTAATGCTAATAAATTGTATAATAATCGGTTCAAAAAAGGTCATAGGTCGTACTTTTGAAAAACTGTTTTAGCTTATATACATACATACATATGTAGGTATACTGGGTGTAGGGTATTAAATGGTATTATATTATTATCTCATGCTTCATTATTGTAGATATTTGTTTCTTTATTCGCTATTAATATTTTTAGTCTCCTAATAAAACGAAGCTTTATCAAAAGAAATAAATGAATTATAATTATTTATGTGAGTAGACAGACACATACACTCGTATGTATGTATGTATGTATGTGTCGAGTGCTTAATTCTCCTCAGAACTCTGGTTTTTCGTTGGAGCAAAACAATCAGTACTTTGCGTGTAAACAAACTAGAAACACTGTTTTCTGACTACTCGAACGAAGAGTTAACGCTCCCGACTGGCAACAACCAAACAAACAAAACAACAAATTAAAACAATCATTTATTTAGATTAAGAATGAATGACCGACCTCTCCGGCCAATGAATTTATATTATTTAGTGCTGTGTTTTTAGAAAACATCGACGACAACAATAAAACAAAATAATACACAAATAAATACAAACATATGAAGTTGTCGAATTTGCTTAAAATTTTCAAAAGAAAAAAAACTAAAATGACTTTATTAAATAAACAAAAATCGGGCAATAATATGACGGATGATTGGAAAAGGTCGAACATTTCTAGAACAATTCCATCGTATAGAAACCATCTGTTTATAACCACAGAAAGGTAACGCAAAAGATTATTACAGTTGCTCTTTATCTGATGGCTTAAATACAAAGCTGAAGTGAATTTGATTTGATTCTACAACTTATAAAACTGATAGTGCAAAATATATAATACATACGAGTATTACTACTTAAGTGCACCAACATTAGTTTTAAATGTGAATTTAAAAATGTATTTACATATTAAAATTCAAGAATTCGATAAATTTCGAAACATGCATACAGAATACAGTGTATGGAACATGATGAAAAAATAATTATAAACATGACAAAATATAGTTCTTCTAAACATAATGAAAAACAAATTAAACAATTTAAATATTCACCCCTATCGTGAATAAAAATTCCACATGAAATTTGTTCCCTTTTCACATTTTTCCTATTAAAATTCAATGTTACAAAAATAAAAGGGAACAAATTTCATGTGGAATTTTTATTCACGATAGGGGCTGATTGTGTTTAAAAATTTAAAAACTTTCTCTGACAAAATCGTGAATATTTATGTTGACTTTTTACTAAATACGCCAAAGAACAATTTCTATAGTGAACAAAAAATAAGAAAGTACATAAGCAAAATTGGAGAGCGCTTAAAGGTTGTGCATTTTACTTAAAGTTTGCCCCAATTGAAAAAAAAAATATTAGTTTGGTAGATTAGTTCCCATCAATATATTCAGATTTAAATTATAAGCATTTTATTATTTATACATAGGTACATCAATTCATTAATTGTGGTCCCTATTTTGTTATATTTTTAATTTTCGGTATTCCGAAGGTCTAAAATGTTTCACTTTCATCTAAAAACTCTGCAAACTTAAACAGAATCAGATAAAGTTTAGAGGTTTAACATTTTATCTATACGAAATATTTAAAGTTTCGTCTTTCTGGGTCAAAGTACATATGTGTGTATATTTTAGAACTAATATTTTTATGTATAATTATATCCAAACCGAAATAGTTATTGTATTAATTAATTTATTCATAAATGTTTAAATATGTATGTACATACTCGTATATACAGTAAGGGACAAAACTAAATTTATCGAGACCTTACTCAATTTTTTTTTCTTTTATACGTTTAATAGGTTTAACTAAATTCAATACATTATTTATTCTTAAAACAAAAGCGAAAAAACTTCAAGTAAAACAAGAAACGTTGTGATTTAAAATAAACTTGAATAAGAATCCAAGTGTGAATAATTATACTCGTATATAATTTTTAATGGATTATTTTAGCTTACTATATTTTTTATAAAACTTCTTATTATAGTTTATTTGACCTTTTTCATTAGTATCAATATTGTAAGTAATTGTTCAAGCTTAAAGTCGTTTTTTAAAAAATTTCAAATTTTCATTTTCAAAGCTTAAATAATTACTAAAATCTGAACAAAAAAAAAAAGGTCAAATAAACAATAATAAGAAATACTTTAGTTATTTCTTTAATTCTATTATAAATTATGTATGTTTTGACAGGCATACTGAATTAATACTTGTTTCTTGTATTCATTAAAGTTTCATTTTATTAGATTTTTATCACCATGAAGTTATGCTGGAAAGATTTCAAGAAATTCGATGTTTATACGATTTGTAGATTATTATCAGGGATTATAAGTTTGGAAGACTTTTGCGTTGTGTACAGGCAAATAATCGAGTATGTTCGCTCCTTGTTTACTATGAGTGCCAACAGCAAGAGATAGTTGTTTCGTACTTTTCAGAAACTCGAATCTTTTAGGGAATGGTTAAAAAACCCCAAGTATAATATTCTTTACATCACTTGACAACGATATGGAAGAATGAATCTTTAAGGTTAATGATAATTTTTAAAGCAATACACTAAGATATTAATTTATGTCTAAAGCTATGTATAGACGGTTGTCAGATATTACAACGTTGTCAGATCTAGCAATGTACTGACTTAGAAAAATTGTTAGCAAAAGGTAAATCGTCAGTTCGGACGACTGTAAGAAAACTAACAGTTTCATTGGCACCCAATTGTCACTAGTGCTGGCAAAGTATTGAGTATCGAGTGTTTGCCCTTTTTTTGATACTCTATACTCAAAAGTAGTTACTCATACTTTCTGAATTGTATTTTTAAGCAAATTTTTCAATTCTTTAATCAAAACAAAACATTAATTTTCCAAAGAATTTATTTTAATTATTTCTTAAGTTGTTGTTAACGTTGAATTAAAAGTTATCTTTACATTTATTTTTGATTTAATAATAAAAGACATACAAAACCAATAATAGTTGAAGATCTGTTTTTATTTTTTGAAGAAACTACTTCAATTTGCAGATGAAAACTATGCGATACAATTTCAAAAAATCCGTTAAAAGTATCGAGTAGTATTGAGTACCCAAATGAAAAGTATTTAATATTATTGAGTAATGGAAAGTAGTAGAATTTGTCAGCACTAATTGTCACACAATGAATTTATCTGTCAACCAAAATTGTTTTTCCAAAATGTTATTAATGCACACTTGTTTGTTTATTTATGTACATATATACAGAGTTGCATTTAGAAATAATTTCTATAATAATGCTGCCATTGGCAGATGCATAAACTTTGCACATATGACAATGAAAAGTGTTTGACAATTGTCTTAAAACAATGACAAAAATTTGTGTTTACGCGATTGTTAGATGTCTGACAATATTTTTGTTTTGCAATGTACTGAAAATGCTTTTTCTTACAACGTTGAAAGGCAAAAATTTTAAGTTCACACAGTTGTTAGACATTTTCTGAACATTTTTTAGACAACGTTGTAATATCTAACGACCGTCTATACATAGCTTAACGCACTTTCAATCCATTTTAATACGATTCTCACAACACCAAAAGTTTTACTAATTCTGTTTAAATGAAATATCTTATACAAAAAACATACTACTTCTACTTAGGGGCTGTTCACAAATTACGTGACGCTATTTTGCATACTTTTATCAATGATATCATCGTCAATCCATTCCACATCTTCACAACATTCTTTCAAAGAAATGATGACCATTTCGTCTCTGGGTTGCAATACGTACCGCTGTCGTTTCTTTTTACAGTCATTGGTGATTTGTGGTGTATGCTTTTGGCATGATATTTTAGCATCACTTGAGATGCAAAGTACATTCCACAATTTGAACATGTTCTATCTTTCAAAACATTTTGAACCGACGGACAATAATAATCGTACGGTATGTGCGTTGGATTATCTTTAATTAAAGATGGTAAGTTTAAACTATTTAACAAAAACATGGGCAAAAGTTTGATGTTTCTCCACTTTTTCTATTGGCTGCAACTTTTATTCCGACATCGGTTTGAATAAGAGGAATCGGTGGTGGTAAAAATCTATTTTTGTTCATTACATTAAAATAACTGCTTCTGGGTTTTGAAGAGCAACTTTGGGCATCAGACTTAACAATTTGAGTGCAATACTGACTCGTTTGGACATGCTTTGAGAACCATTCCAAATCGCTCACCAAAATATTTTCCTGAAGTATTTCTGTTTTATCTGGTTCGATATATTCAGCAACTGTTGAAAAGTTATCAAAAAATATGTTACTCCAGATTTGTGCGAGAGTCTCGCCTGCAAATTTAAAATTTTGCTTTTCTATATCTTGGTCTTTTGTTTGTCCACGTTCGTCCAAATGTTCATAATATGAAAAAATATCACAAGAAATTTCGGGCACACTTTTAGAAGCAATACTTTGTTCCTTTGTTTTTGGTTTGGCGAATCGCAAACTTTCGCTTATTGTACATTTATGTAAACAAATAAATGAATCAAAATTTTACATATATGTAATAAACACATTTTGTTGTTACGTAACATTTTTACGAGACCTCCATTTCCACCTCCCCCCACCGTAACAAATCGTAACAAAACTCATACCTCCTCCCCTCCCCCTTGAGAGTTACGTAATTTATGAACAACCCCTTATCATGTCATATAATTAATAATTTGTTTGTATTATGGTTGGATCAGTTCCTCAAAATGACGAGTATTTTTATTGAATGGTATTTTTGCACTGTATTTATGGTGGAGAGGGTTTATTGGATTTGTGCAGATATTTAAAAGGCCCAAAAATATTAATTATATAAGTTAATTACTTCTCTGAATCTTTTACAAAAATATTAAAAAAAATCCTTGGATTCGGTATTTGACATCCCTAGGCTTGACCGATTATACTTTATTCTTTATTATACCCTGCACCACCATAGTGGGGAGGGTATATTGGATTTGTGCTGATGTTTTTAACGCCCAGAAATATTGGTCCAACAAAAGTATACCTATCGACTCAGAAGCACTTCCTGAGTCGATTTAACGATGTCCGTCCGTCCGTCTGGCTGTCTGGCTGTCCATGTAAAGCTTGTGCGCAGAGTACAGGTCGCAATTTTGAAGATATTTCGATAAAATTTGGTACATAATACTTTTTCGACCCAAGGACGAATGGGATTGAAACTGGTGGTAATTGGTCCATTATTTCAGCTGGCCCCCATACAAATGTCCTCCCGAAATTGGGGTTTACCGATGATAAATCTTTGATTTATGCAAGTATGCAAACAAATTTCACCACAAATGAGTAATAAATGTAGCTAAATCACATCTACAAATTTTGTCAAGATCGGTCCATAATTAGTCGTAGCCTCCATATAAGGCCCACTTCCGAAAATCACTTTACAGAGCATAACTCTTTATATCCAAATAATGTTGAACATCGTATACATACATATAATAGGTAGAATTTTATGATGATCGGTCAATAATTAGTCATAGCTCCCATATAAGACCCACTTTCGAAAATCACTTTAAAGATCATAGCTCTCTCAAAAATGTTGGTATCCAAATAATGTTGAACATCGTATACATACATATAATAGGTAGAATTTTATGATGATCGGTCAATAATTAGTCATAGCTCCCATATAAGACCCACTTTCGAAAATCACTTTAAAGATCATAGCTCTCTCAAAAATGTTGGTATCCAAATAATATTGAACAAAAATATATTTCATTAATATACAATTAATACGGTAGAATTTTATGATGATCGGTCCATAATTAGTCGAAACTCCCATATAAGACCCTCTACGTAATTCACTTTAACCTCCATAAATCTTTTAAAAGTATTTATGTATATCGATATAAAGTTTAACACATACATATAATATTTATATTCACAGAAATCATGGCACTAAATTTTTGGATGATCGGTCCCATATAGGGTATTATATGGTCGGGCTTGACCGATTATACTTTCTTACTTGTTTTAAAATAAAATTAAAATAAAGTACATGTCTAATAATTGATTACTTCTTATCTATGTTATTTAGATACAAGTAGATATATGTAATAAGAAAATAAATGAATACTCGTATATTGATAAACAATTAAAATTTTAATAGATTTCGTATAATGACAATACTAATTTTACCTCCATGTATCGCAAACAAAACAAGTAAAACTAAATATACAAACAAGTTTTAGTTTTTACATCCAGATCAAGATTAAGCACAATTTGAATATTTGATATTTACTACACATACATATGTACATACATACATACATACATCTATGATCATTTAAGAAAACAAGTTAACTCGAGTTAACAACATTTTCCATTAGAATGATTTATTCTCCAACAAATTGAAATTTGTTTTATATTCTCCATGGTTTATCTATATATATAAAAGAGTAACGTGACTAACTGACTGACTGACTGATTCATTCATCATCGCACAGCCCAAACCGCTAAAGCTAGAAACTTGAAATTCGGGTAATTGGTTCCTTTTACAACATGTAGATACATTAAGATTTTTGGAAATTCGGTCGTTAAGGGGGACAAATGAGGCAAAAATGGGTAAAACCAGTACCTTTATATCTCCAAAACAAATAAACTTAGAAATAATATTTTAAATGCGTCCGCCTTTAATAAAAAAAAGAGCCGACAGGTGTCTGGTAGTTTTTTTAAATTCGAAATTCAAGTGACCATATGGGGTAAAAATAGTCCCCGTAGAACGCTCCGTTAACATGTATTTCTCTTACATTAATAAACATAGAAATACTATATTAAATGCGTCTGGCTTAGATCAATAAAGACTAGAAATTTTTTTGGTACTTTTGTGAAATTCGAATTCCTATGGCCTAAAAATTGTATTATTTTTTGGTACTTTTATATCACAATGTATTTTCTCACTAAAAATTCCATGAACTATTATTTTCAAATACTACGTACGGATAATTAATAGGTACTTTTTTGAAAATTATTTTCCACGGGTGACAAAAAAGGGACCAAAACGGGGTAAAAACGAACATTTGATATTATTTATTCAATTTAAAAAAAAAAACGATTAAATATTCTTTCATCCACACAAAAAAGAACCCAGAACATGCTATTCATGACTCAAATATAAAGGTGTAAAAAGGGCCACCTTTAATTTCATTTCTACTATTCTGATGCATCTGATCATGTTATTATCTTCGGCAAAGTTGTTGAGCATGAGCCCGGGTAGGTTTATGAGTTGATAGGACCACGCCTACTTTAACGCCCACTTTTTTTAATTAATTACAATACCTGCCGGGAAAGCCAGACCGCTGGACCGATCTTACTAAAACTCTGACGGGATATAACTAAGACTCCGGCATGACTAAGAATACTTTTTTCGACCGCCTACTTTTTTCAAAATGTACAAAATCAATAAAATTACTCAAAATTAATTAAATATTTGTGTAATGCCTTTCTTTCAAATTAATTTTAATTGGTGGCGTAGCAACGCGCGCAAATGCCATCTAGTTTTTTTTATACATTTTTAAAAAATGACTCGAAAAGTATTGTGTTTAGGATCAGAGAGATCTCTATTTAAACAGAATACATTATTTTAGGAATAAAATTAATGTTATAACATTATATTTTCAGCTGGTTAGAGGGCAAACACCTCGATGATGAGGCTGAGGGACTGTGGCGTATTTACGATACCTTGTACGATTTCACACCCTTCATTTCCAATCACCCTGGTGGTTCATTTTGGTTGGAAAAAACCAGAGGTACCGACATTACAGAACCATTTGAAATACATCACATTAAGGGTATTCCTACATCGCTGCTGCAAAAATATAAAGTACGAGAGGCTTGGAAACCAAGAAATTACACATTCACCATGTATGAGAATGGTTTTTATAAAACACTTAAAAGCCGTGTCTCTGAAACGCTTAATAATTTAGATTATAGTCCCGTAAAAAAATCGAATGTAAGTATAGGAATTTGGAAATACTATATAGTTCTATGAAAATACACTTTTGTTTTTAGTTATTCCATTTGTGTCTTTTGACTTCAACATTATTGTGTTCCGTACTGTCAGCACTTAATGCTGGTGTAATATTTGAACTAATTGCCGGTCTGTCTCTATGTTGGCTAAGCATTTCAGCCCACAATTATTTCCATCAAAGGGATAATTGGCAGATGTATACATTCAATTTCACACTAATGAATTTCGCTGAATGGCGTATATCCCACGCGATCTCTCATCACAGCTATACCAATTCTCTATACGACTTGGAAATGTCGCTATTTGAGCCGTTCTTATGTTGGATCCCCAATGAACATATTTCCTCCAAAGTGAAGCGTATTTTATCAGTGATAATACAACCGATTTTTTATGTTGCCATATATCCCTTTCACTTCATACAAAGGTAAATAATAAATAAATGAAATGAAAGTGTTTCTTAAATTTATATATTAAATCTTTTAGATTTTTGCGTTCTGTTTTTGTAAAAAATGAACTATTGTGGCATGATATTATTGGATTCTCTTTGCCTGCCCTCATGTTTACTTTCTCCAACACCTCTCTAGCAAATGTTTTACTGCAATGGTTTCGTATTATTGGTATTGGCAGTTTTCTATTCGGTTTAATTGGCCTTAATGCTGCCCATCATATACCCACTATTTATCATGACGGTGATGCCATTCGCAAGGATCGTGACTGGGGTCTTTATCAATTGGATGCTGTTATTGATCGTGTAGATATCAAGGGATCTGCATTTATGGTTCTCACTCATTTTGGCGAACATGCTCTGCACCATTTATTCCCCACACTGGATCATGGCGTTCTGCCACAGTTATATCCAGTTTTTAAAAAAACACTTGACGAATTCAAAGAAGAGTTGAGAGAGTGTACATTTTTGGGACACATAGTTGGACAAAATAAGCAGTTGCTTAGAACAAAACCGAATCCAGTGCCACCATGCCAAAGACTTAAAAAAGCAAATTGAAAAGTATACAAGTATATTAAGGAGGTTGAGGTGTGATAAATAAATGAATATTGTAATAAACAAATCTTAAAAATATTTTTAATTCATATTATGTTAGGTAGACTCCATTAAAGTTTGAAGTTAAAGAATTAGTAAAAAAAAAAATAATAATTTTGAGACATAAAAAATACTCACTTGTGATACATTAATGGATATTTCTAATTATACCCTACACCACCATGAGTGGTGAATGAGAATATACAAGTTTGTCATTCCGTGTGTAACACTGAGAAATATTTATCTGAGACCCAACAAAGTATATATATTCTTGATCCTTATAGAATTCTAAGTCGATTGAGCCATGTTCATCTATCTGTCTGTCCGTCCATCTGTCTGTGTAAAACACTTTCACGTCCAAACGACACAGCCAAAGTCAACAGAGTTGACAAAAACCTAAGAAGTTTTATGGACCAAAATGTGAGAGACCTCCATAAAAATTTGATATATTTGATAATTTTTCTTGCAATTCTTTAAATATATTGCAGATAATACGTTATTTTTATTATAAAGGAAGAAAGTGTGATTAAAATAGTAAAAATAGGCCCATGACTTCTTATAGCCCCCATACAAAAATCTTCCCGAAATATTGCTCAATTATACATAAATGCCTATAAAATTGGAATGCCAATACAAAATTCAGCAAAATGAGTTTCATGAAAAAGGAAATCGCAAAACGAATTTTTTTGTTTTTCGTTCAGTTCATTTTTGACCATAGACCCCATATACAGTCCACTTTCAAAATTCACTAAAATACGTATAAAACTGGTATAAATAATGGTTAAAGGTTAACGTGTGACATAAATGCATGGTCGGCCCATAACTGGTCATAGCTCCCATATATGGACCACATCCGAAAACGCCATTTATCTTTATAAATTACGGTACCGACTTAAAACTTTGCACAGATCATTTATATACATATATATCAAAATGATCCTACAAAATTTTGTGAATTTCGGTTAATTTTTAACCGTATCCCCCATATAAACCCCACTTATAAATAACGCTACACATCCAAAATTTTACACCGATCATTTACGTCCATTCCAAAATCAAACTGCTGGATTTTGAGAATATCGGTCCATATTTGACAATATCCCCCACATAAAGTCCACTCTCGAAATCCACGTTAATACTAATATATCTTAAATATACCGTTATTATGTTGAAATTCGACGTGAAATATTCTGATGTGCATGAAAAAACTGTTCAAAAATTTAAGAAGATCGGCCCACGATTTGCCATAGCTGCCATATAAGGACCATTACCGAAAAACAATTAAGCCCACAAAATGTCTAATAAATATCGATACCGAACTAACTTTCATACACATTAGAAATTTTAATATAGAAATCATACTAATATTGGTTATACGGCTACTAGATTTTGTAGCTGTCAGTCAATAATATATCCTGAATTAAGTCCACTTCCGAGCATAACAACTCTTGTAAAAAACGTTATTGAGATGAAATTCAATCAAAATATATAAAACATACATATAAAAAAAGCATGTGTTTCAAAATTTTTTAACATTATTTTATACGAGAAGTTTAGAGAAAAAGTCCAAATTAGAACCATTTGGAATCAACAAAGTAAAACTTGTATTAAATACCCCAATATATTCTGAGTTACCAAAAAGTAAAACCTTTAGAACCCTTTAAAAAATTAAGCTAATTATGAATAATTAGTATGCAAGTAAATTATAATGCATACATACGCCTTTCTTATTAGACATACGATCATTTTGAATAAACCAACTCATTCTGAATTGTAGATTCAAGTTAACTAAAAATACTGATTCTAAAAAGAATGACAATGAAATTTTCGTTATACATACATATGTATTTATGTATGAGATTTAAACTACCATGATAAGATAATTAAATTTACAATTCAATTCGTACATGGAAACATACAGTGGGGAGCACAAATGAGTACATGTTTGTGCCTTGTGAACTTTTTATTGCAGAAATATTGGTCCAACACCCACCTTAAAGTATACCGATCGACTCAGAATCTCTTTCTAAGTTTGTACGGTATAATTTTATTGTGATCGGTACATAATTAGTCGTAGCACCCATATAAGGCCCACATCCGAAAATCACTTTAACGATCATAAATTTCTTAAGAATGTTAGTAATCAAATAAAATTCGGCACAAATAATATACAGAAATGATGACACCTAATTTTATAATGGTCGGTCCGTAATTAGTCGAAACTCCCATATAAGACCCTCCCCGTAATCAACTTTAACCTCCATAAATCTTTTAAAAGTATTTATATCGAGATAAAGTTTTACATACACAATATTTATATTCACAGAAATCATGACACTAAGTTTTTGGATGATCGGTCCATAATAGGTAGACTTGCCAGACGTACTGCATTTAGAAGTACGCGTACTTTTTTTTACTAATTGTACTTCTGTCTAAGACCTAAAGAAGTACGCAAATGTACTTTTTTCAGCCTCTGTACATCTTTTTGTACTTTTTTATTTTTTTTTAAGGAACAATTTCTTATTTGATAGCAAATATATATATTTATATCTTTAAAGAATTTTGCTCAAAATATTCCGGAAGAAAATTCTCTTGGAGAAAAATGGAAAACATTCCTAAAAAGTGGATCATATCCCAATTTCGAAAAAATTTGTATGTTTATATTTTCAATTCCTCATTCTAATGCGGCAACCGAGAGAATGTTTAGTTTGCAATTTTTTAAAAACGGAATATGGTAAAAATAGAATAGTTAACCAAGTCCAAAAAAGTGATAAATATTTATAATTTTTTCAAATTGCCAAAAAACAAGTTGTATTAAAACAATTAATATAGAATAGAAAATAAATTTTTTTATTTTTTAAAAATAAAATATTATACACCTGACTAATTTTAAGTTATTTTTTATTACACTAAAATATATATGATCTCTTTGTTTTGTTTTATTATTTGTTATTTTCTTCATTGAATTGTTATAGTTAATAATAATAATATTTCTTTTATGTACTGAATTTTATGATTTTTTTAAAATAAAAAGTGTACTTTTTTTTCTTATTTGTACTGCTGTTTTTACTTCGATTTGATATCTGTACTTTGTTTTGTCGATTTTATATCTGGCAATCCTAATAATAGGTCATATCTCCCATATAGCGCACATTTCTGAAAAAGTGATTTATACATATACTGGGTGTAGGGTATTATATGGTCGGGCTTGACCGACTATACTTTCTTACTTGTTAGTTTTATTTTCATGCAATAACTAGTGCACAAAGTACTATCATGTAACACTCAATTGTGCTCCCCACTGTATGTGCACGAGTGAGAGTGTAATAATTTATAACAAATTTTAAAACAATCGCAATAACAACTTGTTATTGTAGTAATAGTAAATAAAGAGTAACTAAAATCAATGAAATCATTTTCCAAAGAGTCAAAATGAGCGTAAAGTAGCGAGAGTCTTAATAGTACAGATTAGATAATTTATTTTGTAATTATCTCCCTAATAAATAGTACTTAGTATCTGATCTGTTAGACATACGTCTTGACATGTCATCTTTTTGTTGGCACATGAACAAAACGTCTATCTATTGATGTTTAAAGTTTAAACTGATAATTTTTTTTTCAATTTATAAAAAATGGAAGTCCAAAAAAAAAAATGCAATTTGTTGTTTGAACAAGAATTGTCCACATAAGACAAATTCATGTGCGGAGAAGTTGGCTAAGCGAACAAATTAATGGCATGTCAAGACCGGTTGTAACAAGTTAATTAGGTAAATAGTCAAGATTAAAGTCAAAGAAATTACTACTATATTAATTATTTACTAAATATGAAGAATTTAATAAATTGTAGCTAAGACTTTAAGTTGACTTCAATACCAAGTTAATTTTATCATATTATACAAAAGCATTTTAGAAACCACAATACCACCTCAAATAGTACTTGAGAATAATTATAAAATTATTTAATACTCAGTTGAACATTTGCCATGCAAGACTTCAATCAACATACGAGTACATATGTATAATTAAAATTTCAGTTTATTCAAGCAATTCGTAAACACAACAACCACGGACTACAATGAATCGAGAGAAAATATCAATTTTAAGTGCTCTTGTGATCGTGTGTGTAACATGTCAAATAAGTCAAGTAAATTCGGCCAATATATTGGGCGTTTTTACCAGTCACAGCCCCTCGCATTTAATTGTTCACATGTCAGTGGCGAAAGTTTTGGCGGAAAATGGGCACAATGTAACCGTAGTAGTGTCTCAAGTTCCGAAAGTTAAACATGATAATATTCACTTTATCATCATACCACTTACCGACGAACAGGAACAAATACTCAGTAAAGAAGTTTCTGGAATGGCTTTAAAGAAAAACAACATTTTCACAACAATTGGCAATTTCTTCGGCTCTCTTAAAATGTTGATCGATTTACAGGCGGGCATGTTAAAGGATCCCCGCTTTACAGCTCTTTACGACAATCCAGATACAAAATTTGATTTAGTTATAGTGGGATTTTTTATGAACAGTTTTGAATATGGCGTGGCTGCTAAATTTCAAGCACCTCTTGTAATCAGCTGGAGTGCCTCTCCCATGCTATTCAGTGACATTATGGTGGGTAATCCCAGCGAAATATCTTATGTGCCGGACATGAACATGGCCGTTCAAGTTGGTAAGAAAATGAAATTTGTGCAAAGACTTCAGAATTTCTTCTCGCACTTATTCTTTAATCTGGTAAAAGAATTGCTCGATTTTCGCATGCGCTCATTGTACAAGTAAGTTTTATCACTTTTCTTGTGACCAAAAGAATTTCTTTGGATAATGTGTTTTTATTTTAGCGATCTCTTTCCCAATGATGGCTCCTTTCCCAGTTTGAGTGATATGGAGAAGAACATATCATTGGTATTTTGCAATAGCCACTTTAGTGAGGGACCCATTAGACCCAACGTACCAGCTGTTGTAGAAGTTGGTGGTATACAAGTTAAGGATACACCAGATCCATTACCTGAGGTAAGAGAGTTAATACTGTACATACCATAGATCATGAGATAGTAAAAAATGTATTTTTTAGGATATTGCTAAATTTCTTGATAGCGCCAATGAAACCGGAGCCATACTGTTTAGTTTAGGATCCAATCTTAAAGGATCTAGTATTAAATCCGAAACTGCAACCTACATTTTCAACGTCTTGTCGAAACTAAAACAAAACGTTATTTGGAAATGGGAAGATTTAAAAAATACTCCTGGCAAGTCTCGCAATATACTCTACAAAAAATGGATGCCGCAAGATGATATTTTAGCTCATGCGAACGTCAAGTTATTTATTACACACGCTGGCAAAGGAGGCGTAGCAGAGGCTCAATATCATGGGGTTCCCATGGTGGCTTTACCCGTTTTTGCCGATCAGCATACGAATGCTAAGAAAATAGTTCACTCTGGTTATGGTCAATATTTGGAATTGTTGACAGTCACTGAAGAAATATTTAGAGACACCATCTTAGAAGTCCTTAATAATCCACAGTACAAAGAAAATGTGCTACGTTTTTCCAAACTTTATCGTGATCGCCCTTTAACAGCCCGAGAAAGTGTTGCATTTTGGACCGACTATGTGATCCGTCACCATGGTGCTGCTCATATGCAAAGTCCTTTGGTGCACATGAATTTCATAGAGAGCTTAAATTTAGATGTATACTTCTTTATTATGATTGTATTCTATGTGATTTTCAGAATTTTCAAATTCGCTTTTCTGTTTGTTTCTTCCAAAGTTTGCAAGAAGGGTTCTGCGGCAAACGTAAATGTTAAAAAATCTAAAAAAGTTAAATCACAATAAATTTAAATAAAGTATTTGTAAACGTACATTAACTCTCTAATATAGATTGCACAAGTCCAGTACTAGTACACAGTAATATTGTTACGTTTTTATCTTTTGAATTTATTTATTTTATTTCTTTTTTAATAAACCTGATTCATTTTATTCAAAATTAAAACATTCTCTTTTTATTACTTTATAGTAAAAAAATTCGTGTTTTTTTGAAGCACTTAAGAGAAAAAGCGCATAATCGAGCGCTCCAATAAAAGCGCTCTTTTGAAGCAGTAAATGCTTACGAATAAAATATACAACAAAGATGCGTTTTTAGTGCTGACAACGAAGAAGGTTTTAAAGCGAAATAACAGAAATGAAATTATGTACGTTTGACAACGAAAGTCAATTACAAAACGAATATCGCGCTTCTCAGTTACTATGAATTTTTCTTAAGCAAAAACATTCAGATAGGATTTGTTCTTTGATTGGTGTGCGCGAAGTGACGTAAAACACTTTAGGAGAGTGTTTTATTTGCATGTTTGATTAGGTTAAAAGAAGCGCTTATTGTCAGCAGAAAGTAGTCCTCCAAACCGGGAACACCTCATACAAAAATCATACATCCCATCAGCAGGATTGAAGCGATTTGAGGTATGAATTCATACATAAAACCTGCTCCTTTTAGAGCACATTTTTTACTAGGTTATTACTACTTTAAAAATTAATAGGTACTTTTTGTTATTACATACTAAAATATTGTCATCAATGAATTTTGACAGTTTCTTCTTTATACATATATTATAATTCGATTCGTGTTGGTTAATTTGCAAAAAGTGTTTACCACATGCAATTAAATTAATATTAAACTAAATTATTATTATCCATTTTGTATTGTAAATTACTAAAATTAGTTTTTGTTTTATTTGTATGCAATAAAAAGTGCACAAGGCGCTAACATGTACTCATTTGGGCTCCTCACTGTATATTACGACGTTTTTCTTTTATAAAGCAATTTTATTGAGAATATCAACAAGATAAACTTTGAGATTTCCAAAAAGCCTTCATTTTAAAAATACATATTTGGAAATACTTTTTGTCATATATTAATGTTGTTACGTTTTTACCTTTTAAAAGCGGTGGTTTATTTCCCTTATATAAAACGGATTCCTTTTAATTGCAAAAATAAAGCGTCAAGAAGTTTAAAGTTAATATAACGAGTTTTTATGTTCACAAAAACAATTTTTATGAACAGTCTATTAGTCTATTATACACTAACCATAATTTTTGGATTCTGCTTCGGAGTTAAGATACTAGAATGTTTATGTCTAAAATGTTCAGCCAAAGCCTTTAAAACTTAAACAGCTACATATGTTTATGACCGGGTGTTATCAACATTGTTTATAATTAGAAACTTTTACAAATGTAAATGTTGCTAAACAAGTTATATGTTGATAAACATGCCGTAGGTTGATAAACATGTTGTAAATTGATAAAGCCGTTAATTTTAAACTGAAATACAATTTCGTAACAATATGTATGTAGTCCTAATTGCGAGAAATTATTTAACAAACCCATTTATTTATAAACTAAACCCTAACCTTCCCTAAAGGGCAAAATTACTTTTTCTCGAGTCACGATTATTTTTAATAATATAAAATTAAAATTGTTCATTAAATAACGATAACAAGTGAATAATAGATATGTGCAGGAAAGCAGGTTTCTTTTATCAGTATTTTTGGAAACAAAAATAAACTTTTTGTAGCAAAAGAAATTCGTATGAAAATGTTGTTTGTGGAATTTTAATCAAATCGTTCAAATTTGATTATAACCTTTAAAATGTCTATTATTTTATAAAAACAATTAATGATTTTGTCATAACGTTTGTAACATTTGCATACTTTGAACATTAAATGTTGCTTGTACTTTTCAGCAACCGGGCACTGTTGAATGAAATACATGTTTCAAAATTGGACCGTGTTTTTTAAAAATGATTTTAACGAGAGTGCTTTAAAAATATTTTATTTTGGGAATAAAATGTTTTTGACAAAGTTTTCGTATTATGTGGAACCTATGTATGTATATACATATGTATATTATCTTTTGATTAACACACCTTATCATTAACTGATATCACACTCTTACTAAACTAAACAATGTATAGAGTATATTATTTCTATTTCACTGATAGCTTACACAAAAATTAATTGGTCACTCGCCGCTAAAAAAAAAAAAAAAAAAAAAAAAACTCATAAAAACCCACGTAACCGATGCAAGTTTTTGCAGTCGTACGTTCGACAACATCCACAATGAACCGAAGAAGTTTAGCGGTATTTAGCTTTCTATTTACAGTGTGCTTAACATGGCAAGTACCACAAGTGAATGCAGCCAATATTTTGGGTATCTTTACCAGCCATAGTACCTCACATTTAATTGTCCACATGTCGTTGGCTAAAGTTCTGGCTGAAAAGGGACACAATGTGACTGTAATAGCTTCTCAAGTACCCAAAGTAAAACATGATAAAATAAACATGATAATCATACCACCCACTGCAGAAGTAGAGGAACTAATTGGTAAGGCACTGAAAGGAATGGCTACACAGAAAACCACGGTTTTCACCACCATGGGTAACTTTTTCGGTTCTTTGAAGCCAATGATCGATATGCAGGCTGAGATGCTGAAGGATCCCCGCTTTACAGTGCTCTACGAGAATCCTGATACGAAATTTGATTTGGTAATAATGGGATATTTCATGAACTCCTTTGCGCTTGGCATGGGAGCTAGATTTAAGGCCCCGCTTGCCATCAGTTGGATGGGACCACCAATGGTATTTAGTGATATTTTTGTAGGCAATCCAAGCGAAGTCGCGTATGTGCCTGATATGAACATGGCGATTAAAGTTGGTGAAAAAATGACGTTTCTACAACGTCTTCAGAATTTATTTATGAATATGTTCTTTAGAATGATTAAACAGATGATGGATATTCGTATGCGTCATTTTTATGAGTAAGTGAGAGGTTTATTTAAGTGCTTTTTAAACAATTTATTTATAATTATAGCATTTTATAAAATTTACAGGGAACTCTACCCAACTGATGGATCTTTTCCCACTTTGAAAGAAATGGAAAGGAACGTTTCGTTGATATTCTGCAATAGTCATTTTACCGAAAGCCCAGTCAGACCCAATGTGCCAGCCGTTATTGAAATTGGTGGCATTCAAGTTAAGGATACACCCGAACCCTTGCCAGAGGTAGGTCAATTATTTTCATCTAAATGGATTTTGACAAACTTAGCTCTGTGAGCAATTACTTTTGATATTCCTAAATATACATAGTGTATCTAAAATATAATCCCATCCGATATCAGAACTACAGTGTGAAAACAAGAAAATGTGCGGAATCTTATATACCGTGAAACTTAGAAGAAAATTTCGAAACTTAGAATGGTACTTGTAAAACAATAATTTTTAATCCATTTTATGAGAAATCCAGACAGTTTATCGAACAGAAATTTGCAGATTCTAATTATACTTTAAATTAAAGCTTAATATTTTGATTACATTCTATAACTTTATCTCGATATTTACTCATACAGGTTTTTTGTTTTGATATGTGTCAGTGTAATAAACTTAAGGTGGATTCACCCATTCGTTCTCTCTTTTTGAGAGAGAGAAAATATTTTTTACGAACTTGAATTGGTTTAATTTTATATTTTTTCTGGACAAAAATGATTTGAGTTGCCAATAGGTTGCATTTTTTTATACAAAAAACAATGTCTTATGTATTTACATGGCCATCAGCAAAAGTAACTTTCTTTTTTCATTCATTTTGAATTTATATCTGTGATTTTGAATACAGAATACTTTAAAAAAATTTAATATTTATATTTTGACACTTAAAGCCCAAAGCAAAATAAATCAATGGCCGCACTTGTTAAAATAATAGATTATATTTACATATGACAGCTTTGATTTTTCAGAAAAATCGTTCGAAATGGGTGAATCGTGCTGCAAAAAACTCTCAGTAAAACAATTTTTCTCTGGAAAAAGTTTTTGTTAAGAACATATGGGTGAATCCACCTTTAGTATCCGATTACCAGCAAGGTCCCAATCAACACGAAGCAATTTTTTTTTTTTTAATATTGATATATTTTTTTTTTTTTTTGAAATTTCTTCGGTATTCACACAACACAAACAATTGCTGTTGCTTAAATCGCTCGTATTTTTATTTCAAAGTATACACACATATTTGTGTACACATACATTTGTAATACGAATAAGAAAGTACCACGAATTGCTAGTGAACTCGTCTTAAAGAATTGCTTCGTGTAAATTGGTACATACATATTATCAAATTTAAACCCAGGCTAATGGAGGTACACTATTAAATGCGATCTGAAATGTTTCAATAGAAACGAACCCCCCATTTTTTATAATTTATAAAGAGATTCGATGATTTCAATTCAGAAGTATTTCTAAAAGATTTTAGAGTTGGAGATCTACTTGCTATCTGGAAGCTTCCGAATGTTAATGTTTGTGTATAAACTTTGGGTATAAAAATAATTGTGTAAGAGGCCCTTAAGACGATGCAATTAATTGCCTGCAATTTGTTCCATTCTCTTTTAAAATTGCTACGTAAAATGTTGTGTACTTATACGATGCAATTTTACGTGCAACAAATCATGCAATTTTTTGACGTTTAATTACACATTCCTCTTTAATTTTTCATTCGCAACAAAGAAAACAAAATTCTAAAATATATGTAAATGTATATAAAATAATATACATACATACATATACATAAATGCAATATACAAAAATTTTAAAAAATATATAAAAAATTGAAGATTTTAATACAGAATAATTAATTGAAAATGTTCTTGCGATAGTTCACCCCTGTTCACCAACAAACACCAATTGCATCGTCTAAAGGGCCTCTAAGTGGTGTGTTTTTACTTATTTCTCAGACATTTTTGAACCGATTTTACTCGATAGCGATTCAAAAAACGTAACTTAAACCGACGAACATTAGTTTCTTGAGATCCCTACATACGATATACTGGTCCAGAATATTGTAAAATATATAGAAGTCCTTGGATATCTAGTATTTATGAAAATTAATTATTTTACTCTTCCATTTAGGACATTACTAAATTCCTTGATACTGCCAATGAAACCGGAGCTATACTGTTCAGTTTGGGTTCCAATTTAAAAGGATCTAGCATTAAATCTGAAACGGCCACATATATATTTAATGTCCTGTCAAAACTAAAACAAAAAGTTGTTTGGAAATGGGAAGATTTAGATAATACTCCTGGAGAGTCTCGCAATATTCTTTACAAAAAATGGATGCCTCAAGATGACATTTTGGCACATCGCAACATTAAATTGTTCATAACGCACGCCGGTAAAGGAGGAGTAGCTGAGGCTCAATATCATGGTGTTCCAATGGTGGCTTTACCTGTTTTTGCCGATCAACATGGTAATGCTAAGAAAATGGTTGCTGCTGGTTATGGCCGAGATGTGGAATTGATGACACTGACCGAGGAAAGTTTTAATACCGCCGTCTTGGAGGTCCTTAATAATTCACGCTACAAAGAAAATGTACAAACCTTTTCTAAACTTTATCGTGATCGTCCTCTAACTGCCCGAGAGAGTGTTGTCTTTTGGACAGAGTATGTGATACGTAATCATGGTGCAGCCCATATGCAAAGTCCCCTGGTACACTTGACCACCATAGAGAGTTTAAATTTAGATATTTATTTGCTTATATTTGTGGCCCTCTATATCATTTATAGACTAATTAAGTTGATAGTGTTGTTTATAGTTTGTAAAGTATGTAAAAAGTGTTCAAAGTCTTGTACGAAGAACGTCAAGAAAAACAAAAAGGTTAAGAAGACTCAATAAAATATTAATTAACATACATTTTTGAGACTAGAACGTCCTTATTTGGTGCTTCTTATTCAGTTTTTGATCAAATTTTATTAGTTTTGTTACATTGTTTGTTGTTACCTTTTAAAAACGGTGGTTTATTTCCTTTAAATAAATCGGATTCGTGTTGATATCATGTTGTATGTTGATAAACATGCTGTATTGATATCAGCCGTTATATATAAATTGAAATACAATTTCCTAACACTTTTCCCCGTTTAAGCCTAATCATTCCGAATTGGCACAGATTTACCTTTTCCATAGGCATAAATGTACCTATACAACTTTCATTTTACACCCCGGGCTCTTGCATTTCTGTGTTCTACTGACCAGCCACGTCGTTCGATTCCTTAATCACCAAATATGGTCCATCCCAGTGAGGTTGTAGTTTGGAACACAAATTGTTCCCCCGTTGTGGACCATAGAGTGATACTAGTTGGCTTTCGTTAAATCCTTCAGAATTCGCTGTTTGATCACGTGCGGCTTTTTCACCTTGTCGCTCGCTCTATGAGTTCGTGCGGAGACATGTAGATGAAGAGCTCGCTTAGGTCATCCTGCTCCTGGGAAACCAACACCACACTCCAAATCACCAGGTAGCCTGAGCTTAGTTCCAAAGACGACCTTTGCAGGCATTCGAGAGGTGGGGTCGTGAACAGTTGTTATTTACAGGTTCCGACTTTTGCTCACAATTGAATGAAGAACAACTATAGTTGCACCATGGTTTGATTTATATTAATAACCTGGATAATATTTTTGGATACAGTCAGCCTCAAAGTAGACTGTTGAATTTGATTTTTTACAAACAAATATTTATTGTATTGCCATATTTTAGAAAAAAAATTATTTTATTTTACAAGGAAGTTGTAATTATTCCTCACCTTTTACTTTTAAGAACATTAAAGGCAAGTTGTAATAACGGCCCTTAGTATGGTATCTATCAACCATGTTAGCCAACTAGCTAATTAATAAAATTATTCAGCAACCACCCCGTAAAATTGTAAAAAAAAGCACAATTTGCATACTCTTTGGATGAAAAATATTCCATGACCCTGACAAATTTGGAATAACGGTATTGTGATGAATTTCTAGAACTCATCACGATTTTTATACTCACCATAAAATACAACACTGTACCTTATTTTCGGAGTAAAACGTTTTAGCATTTGCAACTCTGTCATCATTTGACATGCCGCTAATATCATCTGTCGAAAAGAAAAAAACATCACCGTAGTATAAACAAAGCGTTTTAGATTATTTGCAAACAAAAAATTCTTATTTTATAAAACGAGTAGTTAGAACTCATAATAATACTTTTTACAAAATGTCCGAAAATAAACAAAAGGTAAATAATGTTTATCTGATGCAAACATTAAATATAAACTAAACAGTATATTTTTAATACACAGGTTGGCGGCGGCAATAACGATGGCAAAGAGAAACGCCGAAAGGAATCAATTTTGGATTTGTCCAAATATTTGGAAAAACAAATACGAGTCAAATTTGCCGGTGGTCGGGAAGCTTCGGGTATACTCAAAGGATATGATGCCTTGCTCAACTTAGTATTGGACAATACTGTTGAGTATTTGCGAGATCCCGACGAGCCATTTAAACCCTCAGAGGATACACGAAATTTGGGTCTGGTAGTGTGTAGAGGTACAGCCTTAGTGCTGATATGTCCACAGGATGGTGTTGAGGCTATACCAAATCCTTTTATATCGCAATAATTGCGTATTTCGTTAAGATCAAACACCACTGGCATTTTTTTTTATTAAATATTTTACTTAAAATTAATAAAAATGTTAATAAATAATTTAATTATTTCGATAATAAAAAAGTAGCATGTAAAATTTTCTAAATACGAAAACTTAAAATATGTACATTATAATTAATAATGGAATGTAAAATATATGAGTATGATTATTTAAATGAATATTAACAAAAATGTATGTACCTATTCAATGAATGGTTTGTTTAATCCAAACCAAATTCATTGCGAATCCATGGATATTGCGACGGGCACTCTTTGCAGGTGTACAAATAACGATCCTGTTGTAGCACTCTACTTCTTAGTTTACATGTATTTGATAAGGTACAGACCATTTCATGTTTTTCCAATTGTTTTGGTCTACAACCCCAAGCACTAAACTGATGTATTTCACTATTGGAAGTTGGTTGCCGCATCCATTGTATGGCCTGCTGATTTGTAACAAAATAAACATCAGGTAGTTTTTGTAAATCATCCATAAATTTCTGCAAAGTATGAAAATTTAAATTGCTAGTCTTTAAATTACATCAATTATAAGTTATTTTTATCATCAGTAGAAATTCATTCTTCTACAAAGTTTGACTTTTCGTGTGAATACAAACAAAATTAACAGTTGTTGGCTCTGCTGACCATAATTGAAAAAACAGCACTTGTAAAATATATGTAGGTATATAGTAGTATTTTGTTAATAATTTTACACAAAAAGTCGGTTTTAAAAATATTTATTCTGAAATGTTTCGATCAAAATTTGTGTTTTATAAAATTTAAAAAAAACTGGTAAAAATATTTTGATTGATAAAATGAGAAAATCCGAAAAAAATTTAACAATGTCCTTTTTTGTTTAGTTTTTACATATTATTAATTTGCACCACAAATTGTAGGTCCTAAAATTATATTCCTTTGGGAAATTCCAGTTATTTTTTTGCATTTTTTTATTGTTATGTGTTTTGTTAAAAGGATACGTGTTATGTACATACATACATATGTATGTTTTTCAAATAAGCAATAATTTGCCCTTATTGTGCACAGGTATGTATGAAGATCTTTGCGTTAAAAAGGCCGAAGGGAAAATAATTTAACGTCTCTGAAGGAAAAATTTTTTTTACAGCTTTACTACTATTTAAAATTTACAACGGAATACTTAAATCTACATTTTTCCAGACCAGAGGTTACGACCAACTAAGAAGAATGACCACAATACAACAAAATAAATACCGAACAAATCCATAGGTTGCTGAGACCCATAAATATATACGGTCGTCTGACCATTTGTTGCTATCATTTACTGAGATCCATAAAAATAAAATAATTGCGTGTCGGCAATTTGTTACATACAAACATATGTATGTATGTATATTCTATGACGAAAGTAAATGCAAAATGTTTGGGTTAGATGATCGACATAGGATAAGTAATATAAAATTCTCCATGAAAAATTAAAAAAAAAAACTCAAAAAATTATCAGGGATTAAAAAAAGCTTAATTCTTTTGTTACCTTCAAACTATGATGCAAATTAATAAAATGCAACGATAATAACTAGTAATAGAAATTAATATTTTTTTACAATTTTAGGTATGAATGAAAAACAAATTTCTTTTAAAAATGAGTAGGCAAAATAGTTTTGTGATACACTGCATACATACATATATGCAAATAATATGGACGCAAATTGTATATAGCCTATATGGATATAGAAAAATATTGGAACTTTTGTTGTTATGTATCTCTATTTTGTATGAATTTTTGAAAAATTAAAAAAGAAAAATTAATAGGGCAGCATTTTTTTTAACAGGGCAGCATTAAGGTAATATTGTAAACTGTTCTTCAGTTATGTTACTGAAAATCGTGTAACTAAGTAATTTAAAAAAGTATATATCTGGGAAACTAAAGCTGATCCAAAAAAAGAGAGTTAATGGAATTGAAGCCTTATAAAATGGCTCAAAAAATGGTATTTGATGTAATTTACTTGTACAAGAATACAAAGGAGTTTGCCACCCCAGCTAGGACACGAAAGACCACTTCAGCAGAAGATAGAGTTATTTGTAGAGCCAGTATTTATCTTCGCGCGAAATAAAAGCTGCAATTGGGCAGAAAATAAGCGCAGAAATATCCACACGGATAATAAGAAGACGCTTAAATGAGTCCGGACTTCGTGGGTGCATTGTACAAAAACAACCTCATGTCTCAAAAAAAAATATATCATGTTAAAGCAGTGAAACATGGTGGCGGGTCTATTATGTTCTGGTTTGCTTTGCTTTTCTTGGCGTGGTGTGGGTCCAATTGCACGAGTTCAGGGAATAATGGATCAGCATCAATATAAAAACATTTTGGAAAATGTAATAGAACCGTATTGCT
The DNA here is from genome assembly GCA_950370525.1 of Bellardia bayeri. NCBI lineage: Eukaryota > Metazoa > Arthropoda > Insecta > Diptera > Calliphoridae > Bellardia > Bellardia bayeri. The sequence goes on along the minus strand of OX493265.1, from coordinate 53,387,995 downwards.
TTGAGAATATGCCCGTCCAATACATTTTCCAGCATGAAAATGACCCAAAGCACACTTCACGGTTAGTGAAGTGTTGACTTTTGGATCAAAATATTGATGTTCTTGTTTGCTACCCCAAAGTTCTGATCTTAACCCAATTGAAAACTTATGGGCAATTGTAAGAAGAGACCTAAAGGACGAAATAATGAATAATGATGAATTGTTCCAGTTGGTGCAACAAAACTGGAAAAACATATCTCTGCAAAGATGCCAGCGTTTAATTAATAGTTTACCAAAAAGACTGGCGAAAGTTGTCAAAAACAAGGGTTATCCAACAAAATATAAAAGGATAAGTCCGTTTTATTAAACTCATTAAGGTTTTTGGTATATATTATTTTAGTTTCTAATTATGTGACCAATTTGATATTGCGTTTTTTTTTTTGTGTTTAAGTTAATTTTCCTTAATATAGTATTGATGCTGTGATTTTTTTTATTTTAAACTTAATAATAATTTTACTACTTCTAGTTACTTACAACATAAGTAACATTAGTAACATTAGTTTTAATATGTTTTATATAATAAAAGTCGTTTATAATTTTAAGTTCACCACTGAATGTATGTACATATGTATATGAAAAATTACTGCCACATACGTTTCTACTCACCAAAAATGCATTGAGATAATCAGTCTTTTTAAACCAAGTAGCATGGAAATAGAGACCCAATGGAGCTCGATTCGAAAGATAATGACGTTTAAAGTTATGTGTCAACATGCGATAGATATCATCACCAGTTAGATGAGGTGGACAGCTGTCGATCATTGTGCATGTAAAGTCGGCAGCCTCTAATTGATTGATAACCATTTCCCATATACCCGGGTAACTACGCGATGGACAATTTTGTTGACTGCCTGTGCAAGCGTGAGGCATTTTATAGTCCAGCGTATAAGGCCATAAGGGGGGATTAGAAAATGGCGCAACCATAGAGGCATCATATACAAATCCAAATTCTTTCATCATTAAAAATTGACGATTCCAGCCCACTCGTAAGAATGGAACACGCATTCCTCTTATTTCTTCCATGCGCACACTGGCAAAGCGATTTAAAATATTGGCTTGACCAACCATTTCATCAAACCAATCTTCAATGGTAGCATTATGGGACCACCACATCTCAGGACCGCGATGTCTTAAATTAAATGCCATTAAAGAAATAAATAATTATGCTCACTCCACTTTTGGTACTTACGTTACTGAATGTACCGCCATTTCATGGCCATCATTCCACAACTTTTGCACATACTGATAATTTGTAAAGGGATGTGAAACAAAGAATGTTGCCTTTATGGGGCAGCCATTGGGATTACGTCGGTGCCCTTTAAATAAGACTTCCGAAAACAATTCCCAATTTTCAAAGTTAATTGCATCATCAAAACTTAACAAAATCATTTGTGGCACAGACTGTGGTTCCAGGCGTGCTGGTATTTGCGTGCCATCCTTAGAACAATAGCAGTCAGGTAATTTACATTGATGCGGAACACATGAAGCAGCTGCATTTGGATCATTGTCAGCATCACACCATCCCTCGTCCGATTCATCGGGACAGTCGACTGAACCATCACAAAAGTATACATTCGGCAAACAAGTTCCATCTGCACAGCCCCAATGATTATCTTCTTCACACACGGCCTCATCTAATAGTGGTTTAGGCACTGGCGTCTCTGTGGTGAAACAATAACAAAACTGAATTAACAAATGTTCTTGTAAAAACGTACATACATACATATGTATGTATGTATATGTACATTTTTATATTCAAACATACCAGCCGTTATATCGCAGTTATCCACATTTTGTTTAAAATCGCATATTTGTCTTACCACGTCGAAGAGTAGACCCTCGGAGCATTTAAAATTGAATACTTCGCCTTCCAAACACAAATAGTATTTCGAACATTCAGAACTGGTCCATATCTTGTGAATCGGTCTATTAGGATCTCTATAGAAGCGCAAATCTTCCAAACACTCTATGCTATTCGGCAAACTTCTTTGTGTATGATTTTGACCACCTACATATGTAAATATTGAGAAAATTATACAGATAATGAGTTACTACTAATGGATAACAATGTTGTTAAGGTTATTTCAAAAATGGTTTAACCACAGTTCTACTCATCGTTTAACGAAATACAAATGCACATAAATATGTACATACATATGTATGGATGTATATAGGAGCACTACAATAAAAAGTGCTGCAATCAAGCACGAAAGTTGAAATAATGCATATAGTTATTGTAATTAGCATAGGCACCAGGTGACCATTTTGGCATTTTTGCAGCTAGATTTAGCATTTTTTATTTTGATTTAGCTGCAAATTTTCGGTTTAGCAATTGACATTTTTTTTAGCATTTTTTAATAATATGTTTAGCATTTTCTAGCTTCAATTTACTTTCATTTTTACCCCTGTTACAATTAAAATTAACATATACCTACACCATATTTTAATTATGATTTTGAACATTTTTTGGAAACAAGAACAAATATAAATTCTGAAACTGGAAAAGAAATTAGAATAATATGTAGAAATTTCATAGCAGAGTTAATATGTCAACTAAGGCAAAGATTACCAAAAAATTTGTTAAGTTTTAAATATATTAACTTTTTTGCTGTTGACAATAGCTTAAAAATAAATAAAAGTAAATTATATGAAAATTTCAAAGAAGAAATGATAAATTTTTCAAATGATGAAATTACAACTTCAGAATTACAATGGCAAAAATTAACTTCATACGAGTGGCAAAATCAGAACTCAACTATTGAGTTTTGGATACAAGTTTATGAATACAGGAATGCTGTGAATGAAAATTCCTTCAATGAATTGTCCGATTTTGTTATGAAATATTTTGTTTTGCCATTTAGTAATGCAGAAGTTGAACGTGTATTTAGCGGAATAAATTTTTTAAAAAATAAAATAAGAAATAGAATGCTATTAAATACAATGAATTCACTCCTCTATAAAAGATGTGGATAGAAAAGATTGAATAAATGCTGCCAAAGTTTTCAAATAACTAAAGAATTAATCGAAAAATGTGATACAAATACATATAATATTATAACAGAGCCCTCAGAAAGTGAAGAATACACTTTTGATGAAATATTTAATATGTAGCCAAAAGTTGTTATTTTTGTTTAAACTAATTTGTTTGTGAATAAATGCTATTAAATAGCAAATGGTTTTTTTTTTGTTTTACAACATTTTAGAACGTATAAAATACACAAAATGTTACATGAATTAATAGTCGCTTTTGTCCAAAATTGTTTTATGTATATATATATATATATATATATATATTGACATACATATCTATTTACATATACATTTGTATAAAGACTGAAAACCATATATTTTTAATTTTTGTTTTATAATTTTAATTTAAGATTTTTTAAAAGAATAAATAATTTGTTTTGTTTTTGAGTTCGATGTGGTTTTATTTATATAATCAAACATAATTTGTAGAAACAGCATTTTTTTAGCATTATTTTGGATAGGATTTAGCTGCAAAAATATTTGAGACCTGGTCACACTGATAGGCACAGTGAAGCAACTCTATAAATATAAAAACAAAACTTTTTAGTATGGTAGAAAAAAGTAAGTAACATTTTGAAACTTAAAACTAGAATGGCGTTCAAAAACGGATACTGGATAATATTCTATATACACATGTAAATAAGTAGTATGTGCCTACATACATACATACTCGTATATATACATACATATGTAGTTGTCATCACAATATAAACGAATGAATTGCAAAATATTTTAAACTTCTCCACATACGACCTCACGAAATATGTTTTGAACTCCACCTTTATGACAACAGATCCCGCTCAAACCAATGAACATGTCTATCGGGGCGTAATTACCAAAAATATAACAGCAAGCCAGTACAATGGCTGTTAAAAGTTTACGCTCGCACACTGACTGTTAGTGATAACTTTCTGTTGCCTGTTGCCACTCCAACCATACCTGCAAAAATAACACCTCGCAGTGTAGTGCAGTCACCCCCGCATTTATCTTAATAACAATAAGGATCATCTTCAAGTCTATCCAATTGCCAAATATGTACGTACATACAGAATAGTAACTTATTCATATAATTAAAACATTCTCCACTGTTTTATTATTCCTAATCATATCCCAATTTCGGATAGCCCTTATTTGTATCACATGAAGACATCTGTTTGGCATACTTTCGATCAAATACCCGTAAAGTGAAATAGGTATAGCTTCCCAGGCCGCCTCAATGTTTTCTTACAATTCATCTAAATTTTAGCTGTTTTTCCCTTCCAAACTTTTTTCCACAGGTTCTCAACAATTAGATTGTGACCAGGGGTATGTGCTGACAATTTTTAAACATTTATGTTTTGTTCCTCTAAACAACGCTTCAAAAGTCGTGAAGTGTGTTTACGATCATTGATGTGCATAAAATTCAATTGTAGCGGCAAATTTTCTACAGCGAATGCTTTCATAGTATTTTCTAATATATTTTTATATAAATGGTTATCCATTTTTCATCCCTCTAAAATACATTTTTCCAAACACTTATGGGTTTTTTTCAAATTTGCTTTTGCAAAGTCTAGCCTTGATTTTATATTATTTTTCGAAACAAAAGGTTTGCGTTGTGCGGTTTACATATGTATGTACATATGTACATAAATATATGTCATGAATCTTGTAGAATAATTTGCTTAAATGTGGTCTTAGATATGTATATAAAATGGTATGTATGTACATAGGTGAGTAACAAATCGAGCGGATGGGAAGCCAGGATATTTGGAAATAAAATGGACCACACTCTTGCAGGCAATTTTCTGGCCCGGGGTCTGAGTGTTTATATAACCATACGTATATATATGTACATATATTTATGTACAATTTATCGAACAGACTACAGGAGGTCAAAAAGTTGCTCTAAATCAGGGGCTTCCGAAAAATTTTTAGTTGTGGATTAGTGAGTACTAGAGAGTAATAAAATTGAGAGAACGCATTTATTTAAAGCCGCAGAAAAATGTTAGTAATATACATATTTTATAATTTCCTATGTATGTTCATCCCATTTGAAAAGCATGTTGAATTTTTTTGAGTGTCATCATCTGTTAACCTGAAAAAAATAACGTAGCATCCGCTAGACATGTGCACTTGTCGAAGTCACATCGACGACTGAATTGAAGAGCATAAAAATATGTCTTGGTAGTGGTATGCACAATTGTGCTATGAAATGGAAGCCCCTGCTCTAAATAAATTTTATATTTTTTGTCCATTTTATTGCAATATTTTGAAATATATTGCAGATAATACCATGAAATTTTGTATACGTTGTTTTTATGATAAAAGAAGAAAGTGTGCGGAAAATAGTATAGATCGGTCCATGATTTCTCATAGCCCCCATATAAAAATCTTTCCGAAATATTGCTCAATTATACATAAATGCCTATAAAATTGGAATATCAAGACAAACTTCAGCAAAAATAAATTGCAAAACGAAATTTTAGTTCGATCCATGTTTGACCATAGCCCCCATATAAAGTCCACTTCCAAAATTCATTTAAATACGTATAAAACAGATATAAATAATGTTAAACGGCTAAAATTTGACATGAATAATCTTTATAGGCAAATAAATTGTTGTACTAAATTTTATGAGGTCGGCCCAAAATTGGTCATATCTCCCATACAAGGACCACATCTGAAAAAGACATTTATCCCTATATATATAAATATCGGTACCGACTCAAAACTTTGCACAGATCATTTTACATATATACAAAAATCATCCCACAATTTTGTGAATTTCGGTCTATTTTTAACCATATGCCCCATATATATCCCTCTTCCGAAAATCACTTCTTATAAATAAGAGTACCAATCCAAAATTTTACACGGATCATTTACATACATGCCTAAATCAATCTGCTGGATTTTGAGAATATCGGTCCATATTTGACAATATCCCCCACATAAGGTCCACCCTCGAAATCCAAGTTAATACTAATATATTTCTTATATATACCGTTATTATGTTGAAATTCGACGTGAAATATCCTCATATGCATGAAAATAACTGTTCCAAAATTTAAGAAGATCGGCCCATAATATGTCATAGCTGCCATATAAGAACAATTTCCAAAAAACAAATAAATTCGGGTCAAAAAAATTCTTTTCGGATTTAACCCATATTCGGTCCATATTTTATAATCATGATATATATCGTTGGAAATGTATTTTTAATACCTTTTATTTTCATCTCCTCTAAAAGCCCTATTTGATGAAAAAAAAATTTTTTTTTTGAGCAGTCACTAAAACCGACTTGTTCCCCTTTTTTATACTCTGTTTGTTAAATTACACTCAAGATTATTATGAACATCAGACAAACTCTGTAAATTATGGTAAGAATAGGTAAATAAATCAATTAAAAATGGTGAAAATTAGATAAAATTTCAAAATATTTAACATAAATTATGTTGGTCGTAAAATTGTCTTTCAAACAATATATAAAATAATAATTAAATTTGCACTAAGACTGAATAGAAAACACAGAATAAGGATATTCTAGTCCTATAACCAGTGTAGTTTTTGTATTTCTTATTACGTTTAGGTGGAGGGTATTTAAGGTTCGGTACAAGCACTCTTACTTGTTTTTAATTATGTTTGTGTACATTTAAATAAATAAAGACTCGTTATACATATTTTCTTCAAACTACTTGACGCCGCTATTTTGCAATTAAAAAGAATCCGGTTTATTTAAAGGAAATAAACATTCGTTTTTAAAAGGTAAAAACGTAACAATATAATATACATATATGTATGTATGTATGTATATAATATAATTATGCATCCACAACAAAGGGTATATAATCATAATATGATGTATGCAAATACAACACTTTTGGTTCATGGAGTCGGTAATCTGGTATTTAGTAATGGCATTATGAACGAACATGTTTATTTATTCATATCCACTAAAAGATAATATTAACTTCAAAAATTAGAAAAATAATCTCACAAATAATTCATTTTTTAAATACCTTTAGATATGTTGAAAAAGCACCATTTTAAATCATAATAAATAAAAAAAAATTAAGAAACGCTTTTCTTTACCTTAATATATTGATCAGTTGTGAACACAAAATATATATGAATACTAAAAAAATCGACTAAAAGTCAAAAAATAAGAACATTTCAAACAACATAAACTTTTAAATCAAAATGAAAAAAATCTACACATCCCTTAAAGAAAATTTGCCCCCCCCCCCTAGATTTTATCCTGGCTACGCCCGTGTATTCGTGTATTGTCATCGGGAGTATGAATGCCTGCAAAGTTTTATCCATTTGCATTGAGTAGAAGGCAGTCAAAAAAGCATTTTATCACAAAAAAATGTTGCCATCTAGGGCCCCCCTAGATTTTATTCTGGTGAATGCCAGCAAAGTTTTATTATTTTTTTTTTTTTTAATTTATTTTTTTATTATTGAATCTTTCTTATCGAAATTTACAATATGTATTCAAATCTTAATTCTACTTGTTGTTTATTAGTTTCTACCAATGTAACCACTAACTGCTGTATTCAAATTTTTTAAAAATGTCTTCTAGTTAGGCTCAAAGTGTCGGTTCTTTTTAGCCTCTGGTGACCTTCGAACTGAAGCAGACCCCGAGGGAAATAGTTAGGGTGGGCCATTAGTTTATCGATGTAGCTAGTTGAATATTTTTTAATTTCCTCCTGGATAGTGGGGACATTGAGATCTCTGTGGATAATATCATTACGTATATACCATAGGGCGCAGACAATTTGTCGTAATATTCTAGACTGTCTTCTTTGAAGCTTTTGGATATTAGATGAGCATGCAGTACCCCATAATTGGATGCCATATGTCCATATTGGTTTTATGATGGACTTGTATAAGAGAATTTTGTTGTCTAACGACAAGTTTGAGTTTCGACCGAGAAGCCAATGTAGTTGAGCTGCTTTGAGTTTCATAGCCGTTATTTTCGCTTCAATATGTCGAGACCAGGTCAAGCGTCTATCTATATGAATTCCCAAGTACTTAACATGGTTTTCTACCGGAACAGTGATGTTATTTATTTTTACAGCTGGGCAGGTTTGTCTTCTGACCGTGAAAGTTAAGAGAGCACATTTAGCCGGGTTAACCTTTATTCTCCATTTTTCATTGATGTGGGACTGCAGATTTTGCAATGCGACTTTTGGGTCATGGTTAACGCTAATAAATTCTGTGTCGTCTGCAAATATAGAGGTATGCGTGCTGGGCAGGTTTGTCTTCTGAGCGTGAAAGTTAAGTGAGCACATTTAGCCGGGTTAACCTTTATTCTCCATTTTTCATTGATGTGGGACTGCAGATTTTGCGATGCGACTTTTGGGTCATGGTTAACGCTAATAAATGCTGTGTCGTCTGCAAATGTAGAGGTATGCGTGCTCAGGTTTGTTGGCATATCCGATTTGTATATTATATAATAATATGTGGCATATCCTAATATGCTGTCTTGGGGGACACCAGCAGTAATTTTCTTGAGGGGGGAGTATTTATCTTGCGACCTTACCATGAATGTTCTGCCTGTTAGATAGCTCTCCAGAAGCTTGTGAGTGTATTGAGGAAGCATTCATGTTATTTTGATAAGTAGCCCATCATGCCAAACTTTGTAAAATGCTTGGGAAATGTCTATAAACAGGGCTGAGCAGTATTGCTTTTTCTCAAACGCCGATCTAATTAGGGTGACAATTCTATGCACATGTTCCATTGTACCATGTTTCGCTCTGAATCCGAATTGGTGGTCCGGGATGATGTCGTGTTCATTTAGATGAGGAGTTATACTTAAAACGAATATTTTTTCAAAAAGCTTCGATAGGATTGATAATAAGCTTATCGGTCTGTACGACGCAACCTGGCTAGCATCTTTTCCTGGCTTGGGAATCATAATAATTATAGACCTCTTCCATGAGGATGGGAAGTATCCGACTCTTAATATCGTGTTAAAAATGAGCAGCAAGATTCCAGAAGCAGACGATGGTAAGTTCCTTATCATTGACCCTGTGATGCGGTCAGGTCCGGGAGATTTTCTAATATTCACTTTTTCTATTGCAGATTTTACTTGATTTATGTTAAATTTTATTGGATGGTTTACATTATCAGGAATGACAGAAACATGTATGTGCATCATGTGGCATGAAAACTTTCTCAAGGTGGTCCGCGAAAGCGTTTAATTTTTTATTTGTGTTTTTGGCCCAAGTGCGGTTTTCTTAATGAGGTTCTTGGGTTATAAAGCATTTCATATGCAGTACAGCCTTCCATAAGTTGTAATTGGAATTTTTGTGGCATCTAGGCTGTTTAGATACCCTTCTATTGCAGATACGTAGTCTCAATTTGTTGCGAAGAGTTGTCAGGCATAATAGTAGTTGGGCCTTATTGGTTGGGGAGCGACTGTTTTGCCATTGTCTTCTTAACTTCCTTTTTTCTCTGATAAGGGTCTCTATATCCGTCGATGTATTATAAGGAGCACGTTTAATTGTCCGCTTGATGGGGGTTGCATTTCTTGATGCGGAATCCAAGAATTCTGTAAATCGGTCGACAGCTATTTGGATGTCAGATGAATTTTTTAGGGGAATGCACTGTGATAGGTGAGAGCTCACATACATTTTATACTTTAACCAATTTGTGTTTCTGTTTGGATAGGAAATAAAATTTTCAGCTGCGGCGTCAGAGTTGTCTTTTAAAATGAGGATAGAAGGTGAATGATCAGACGATAGATCATAGGAGGAACTAACTAGTACCTGATCATTTGCATTGAGTAAAAGGCAGTCAAAAAAGCATTTTACCAAAAAAAAAAAATGCCCCCCCCCCCTAGATTTTATCCTGGCTACGCCCATGTATTCGTGTATTGTCATCGGGAATATTTATGCCTGCAAAGTTTCATCCATTTGCATTGAGTAAAAGGCGGTTAAATTAACGTTACAAGATTTGATTTTCCGAAGTGAAGCTAAAGAAAATGTTTTAAAAAGCAAAACGATTTTGTGACCACTAAAAATGTTAAGTAGAAGCTTCTATAAAGCAAAATTAAAGATCCCTTAATTTCTTGCACTATCTTATTTTTATTTTTTTAATCGTTTGTTTTCTTTAAATTCTATTAAGTTTCATACATAAAATTCGCAAAATGGTTCATTCATCATCGAATAAAATGCATATCAAATTATTATCAATGACTCGAATAAAGTTTACACTAAATTAAATTGTACATCATAATTCTTTTTTTAATAAGTATAAAAATTAACATTAAAATATATAGTTAATATTGTTTTGTTTGACAAAATTTTCTATCAAAATCAAAAAGTAAAATATCTTTAACATAATTTTATTGAATTTAATATAAATAGTAAATTCCACTGTAGTTATTTGTGGTCCATTCATACGATTATATGAAAGTAAGTACATACATACAAACTATGTATGTATGAATTTTTGTTTGGATGAATACACATATATGTAGACACATACAGTATGTTACAAGAGTATTTTGGATATATATATATATATTTTTTTTTTCAATAAAATTTTCATATCCATTCCGATTAATAGAGATTATTTGTGAATACACGACAATTATTTCGATGTGTTGAAGATAAGATATTTTTTGTGGTGGGTATAATTACCGAAAACATAACATAAAGCAATAAGGTTTGTTATAATAATTGTATATTCTTTCTATAAATTCGTAAACTCCTAGCGTCGCTCTTCAGGTTATCCAAAGCATTTGAAGTATGGCTCCTTGACTGCTGATGACGATGCTTCAAGAAGCAATATATTTGCTGACTTCTTTTCAACAACTTATTCTACCAAATCCTATTCTAACACAACAAAATATCCTTATACTACAACTCATTCATGTGGGATTTACATTCCATTTATAAATATTGATACTGTGCTTTCGAACTTAAAGTCGCTGAAGAACTCGTTTAGTCCAGGTCCTGATGGTATTCCTAGCAGTATCCTTAAAAACTGTGCAGCATCACTGTCCGCGCCTCTTACTGTATTATTTAACAAATCTGTTGAAGCGTGTTATTTGCCATCAGTGTGGAAAACATCATATATAATTCCTTTATTCAAGAATGGCAGTAAAAATGATGTATCTAACTACAGAGGTATCGCTAAAATTAATGCAATTCCAAAACTTCTTGAAAAAATTCTTACAGATTGCCAATATGTATCATCAAATTTCTTCCCTTCTATCATGATGTCAACATGGGTTTCGTAAGTCCCGTTCAACTACAACTAATGTTTTGGAACTCACCACTATCGTCAATGAAGGTTTTACAAATAAAATACAAACTGATGCGATATACACGGATTTTAACCACAATCTTCTATTACACAAATTATCACTTATGGGCTTTAGTTTCTCAGCTATAAAATGGTTAAACTCTTATCTATCACAAAGAACTCAACAAGTCAAATTTGGGAATGTTATATCAAAAATCATTCAAGTACATTCTGGTGTTCCTCAAGGTAGCCACCTGGGTCCAATTTTGTTCACACTATTCATCAATGATCTTTCTACTGTTATTTTGCATTCTAGAGTACTGATGTATGCCGATGATGTTAAAATTTTTAACTCTTTTAATGATACAAATGGACATAGTTTACTAAGTGCCGACTTTTACAATTTTTCTCAATGGTGCAGATTTAATTTATTGGAGTTAAATATTATGAAATGCAAACACATGTCATTTTTTAGACAAAATCCGATTGAGACTTCTTATTATATTGATACTGTTATTTTAAATAAAGTTCAAACCATATGGGATCTTGACATACTGTTGATTTTCGCGATTTCGTTTATTTATGGTAAATAAAGCCTATGGGGTACTTGGATTCATGAAGCGCTGGTCTAAGGAATTTTTAGATCCTTATATTACAAAACTTTTATATACTTCTCTTGTTCGACCAATTCTTGAGTATGGATCAATTGTTTGGGATCCTTGTTATACAATTCATATCAATAGTATTGAATCGGTACAAAAACAATTTTTAATTTTCTGTCTCCGTGGTCTTGGTTGGAATTCTTATGTCTTGCCAATTGCTTTGATAAAATTGCCAACTCTAAATAGTCGACGATTGATGCTGAGCGATTTATTTGTTCTGGGCTTAATTCGTGGTGATGTTGAATCGGAGTTCCTGCTTAGTCAACTAAACTTCAATTTGCATGTTAGACCAATCCGCAATTTTGAACTCTTAGCATTAAGATACTACCGTTCTGTATATGCTAATAATGATTATTTTCGTCGTGCATGTGTTAACTTCAATAAATGCTATCACCTTATAAACATATCTGAGAGTAATAACGTACTGAAGAAAAATATTACTTTATATCTAAATTGTTGAACTAATTATTTATATATATTATATTTTGTCATTTATATGTAGGCAGCAAGGATGTAAAATCTATTGACCTAAATAAATAAATAAATTCTATAAAAAATCTGATGAAAAGTAAACAAATTTAATGAATCTAAATAATTTCGTAGGCTTTTTTATGTCTGTATTTCGATCAGTTAATATTAAAAAAGTATTTAATTCCCCCAATTGCAATTACTAATAAATTATAATTTCATTAAAAATCTCGTAAATGAATAACTAATAATAATAATTTTATAAAATTAAATTAAATGTCTATAAAATCAAATAAAAATCCATTATAGTTTCTACATGATACTATTACATATAAAGTAAAATCACTAGGAACTACATATGTTCTCAACTTTACTTTCCCTGAAATGTCAGTCACATACGTGAACAGATAAACAAAGAAAAAAGAAATACTAAATCTAAACTTTCAAATAAACATTTTTGTGAAAAATTTATCAATCAATATGCGTGTGCAAATGTTTAAAATGTACAACTATAAACAAAATATCTTTATAGTTTTTCATTCCATTTTTTTTTTTAATTTGGTTTTCCGTATTTCTGTTGTTTGACCTAACAAGTCATAAAATTGACAAATCTCTCTAATGATTCTACTTTGTATCATGTATCGTCGGTTTTTAGAAATAAATGCTTAGAAGACAAATTTTTCTTGAATTTCGTAAAATTTTGCAGAGGAAAAATAATTTTGTGATACACTATACCTATATTTGCATCTACAAATGTACAGTGGCTCACAGCTTATTTTATCCAGTGCATTTTTTTGTTTTCAAAGCTCTATTAAAAAAAGAAAACTAACAGAGAAACCTATTAATTTTTGTTTCGTCCGAAAATAATACTTTTTCCATTCTACATCCGTCCAATGGAGGTACTTCTTTGCGAAGTACACCCGCGCCTCTTTGAAGCATATAGGAGGTTTTATTATGCTTTGGGTGCTATGTCGTCACGTTTTGTTGAGCCGCTGCACAAAATTGAGGAAAATATGGAATACGGCTCATCACGTCAAGTAATGGTTTTTAACATTTCGGTTACTGTTATTGACTGGCCTTTATCTAGTTCTGATTTAAACAACAATTGAGAACTTATGGCATTGCAGCAAAATATTGATTTATTTTTAAATAAATAAATCTTTTTTTTTTGTAAACTTTTTGGTATGTCTTTAATTATATGCAGATTCATATTAATTTGACACAATATGCAGTTGTTTTCTAGGAGTAAGAGTTAAATTGACTAAACTACGATACATTTTGGGATTATCATAAAACATTATTATTATTAATATAGCATTATTTGCTTTACGCTTAGATGTTAGTATTGTTAGAGATAGTTTTTTACTTGTCAGTTAAACTCAGCTTAACACACTGTTATATTAAACCTCAAATATATTTTACCGGGGTTTAACTACTGATTGTGTTTCTCAGTAGTGTATTACCCAGTGTTGCCGAAAGTGGGCATTTATGCCCAAAAGTGGGCATAACAAATGTAAAATTTATGAGTTGGGCGGATTTTGGGCATTATTTTTGTTTGCGGCATATTGATAATTTTTTTCTTTCTTTTTTCTATTTTTTTACATATTGCCGTTTTGACATATTGAGTTTTTTTTTGCTTTTTACATTTTGCCGTTTTTACATTTTGATATTCACAATTTACGTAATCCGTCATGAACGACGTCAAAAATAACTCAGTTAATTATGGATTTTTGTTTAAATGTATGTAATATAATTTGTTTTTATGTTATTCATATACCTATACAAATTTAAAAAAAATACAAATTTTTATAATAAGTACAAATTTAAAAAAAAAAAAAATAAAAATTTTTAAAACAAAGAAAATTTTTTTAAAAAAATACAAATTTATGGCAAGTGACTCAAATTTTTCGCCCAAATGAGTACAAAAATTAGTTTTGGGGTTTATAACACAAGTGTCAATTCTCTTGAGTGAAAACGTAAGACTATCTTTTTTATAGTCTCTGCATTGCAATTTCAATTGTCCTACTGTCAAAAACAGACAAGTAGAAATAAGTGCTTGTGTGCATCACAAAACAATATTTTATATATAATTTCGTATATTTCTACAACATAAACTGTTGTCCACTACCTAAACTTTCAATTTCAATGTTAATTGTGATAAATGGAAACATTTTTCACTCAATTTATTAAAAAATTCATAGCAATTTCAATTCACATAATTTTTTTTTTTTTGGGTTGCCCCTAAAAATTAAAATATTGAATATGAAGATGGAAAAAAGTAAAAAAAAATATCTAATTAAATAATTTGGCAATAATGCAATTTAAAAACAATATTACCAAGGTAACTAACGTAAGTCAGACAAGTACTTTATAAAAACTCATTTGCTTACGTACTCGCCTGTGTACGTCTTGCTTGCCTGAGAACTTACTAGAAACAGGCCATTAAAAACAAAAAAAAGTTTTTTATTTTTCCAACATGAGGAGTAAAAAGGAAAAAAAAGGTCCTAACTTTTAATATATAACGTCAAGGTATACTTTTTCAACTATTGAATTTTTGGGCATAAATTGTTGATTTTGGGCACTTTTTAGTGGAAATTTTGGGCGGAAAAAAAATTTCAAACGGCAACACTGGTATTACCTCCTGTCAATTTTGTTAGCATTGCCGTACTGTTCAGTCAAAATACATATGGCATTCCGCCTAATTTTTTATATAAATATGGCAATATCTTAAATTTTCGCAAAAAATCAAACCAACGTATCGTAAGGAATTCTAAAAATTACAATTTGCAATTGTTAGAAATGAATTATTATTTAGTTTTTTAGAGAATTCTTGTTTTTTTTAATAAATTAGTTTGTTAAGCGAAATCTTTGAAAGAATTCGGCATCGGTATAAATGCAGAAATGATGTGGACGTGTCCTTATTGTTCGTATCTTTCTAACAATTGACATATTTAAGTTATTATATGTGTTTGAATCACTTAAATCCTCATCATCACTAGAATAATCCATTTTTTTTTAAGTTTTGTTAAAATGTCGTAAATTTCTTTTCACTTGTTGAATTGTTTATTTTATTTTTCAGCTGTTTGTATTTTGACATTTTATATCTAGGTTTAACTCACCAATGATGGTCAGTTAAACCTAGATTATATATCAAATAATAACTGAGAAACACAATTTTTAGTTTAATCTAGGTTTAAGCGAAAAATGTAGATTATCTTTATCCCAAAAACTAGCTCTTGGTGTGCTTAATTAGCTGTATATTAAAATGTACATTTTTGCAATAAAAGTTTTGTGTTTGTTAGACTATAATTTTTTTTCGTTTAAATGACACCAATTCTTTTTTAAGTTCCTGTTAGTTGTCTTTTTATGAATCTTTGAAAACAAGAAAATGCACTGTATAAAATAAGTTGTGAGCCACAGTACATTTACATTACCAGTTGCAATGCAGTCAACTATGCAATGAAAACCAAAGAAAATATTTATTTTTACGTCACTAGTAGACTGTTTCATACAAGCAAATCGATATGAGGCAACAAGTACGAGTACAGAGACAATGAATGGAGCAACCAGATGCCAATGATTGTGCGTAAATACACTGACTACATTGAACAAAATCTCAAATGTAAAGCTAGATTTACACGATTGAAATTTTCTTCAAATTTGCTCTTCAAAATGCTTCAAACTCGTGTAAACAGCAAAACTTCTTCAAAATTTATTTATTTAATAGATATTAATAGTTATTAAATAAACAAATTTTGTAGAATTTTTGCTGTTTGAACGAGTTTGAAGCATTTTGAAGAGCAAATTTGAAGAAAATTTCAATCGTGTAAATCTAGCTTAATACATAAAACTAAAGTACGATTAAATAAATATGACCGTAGTGCGTATATGCATCGTATACATAGTATGTACATCTATTTGTGTAAGTTTACAATGTTAAATACTTTTAACTTTACGCACCTGTGGTACACTTTAAGAAAAATAACTATCAATAACTTTACTTTAAACAACACGAGTGCGACTTTATTATTTAATTTGATTAATATTTCGGTATTAGTAAAAGAACTGTTTATTTCACCACAGCTACAATTAATATGACAGACCTAAATCCTAAACCTAAAACATAAGTGATTCTGTTTATCGATTCATAAGAGTCGATCGGTATACTTTAAGGTGGGTGTTGGACCAATATTTCTGGGCGTTAAAAACATCAGCACAAATCCAATATATCCTCCCCACTATTATGGTGTAGGGTATAAAAAGCAAAATATATGTACATATGTATGTATACTCGTATGCCCGCAGACTGAAAATCAAAAATCAGACTGCAAAGTATCACCCACCTGAATATTCTGAAGATTCCCTGAAAATTTCATCAAAATCGGCCCAGCCGTTTTGGAGTCCATACGTTACATACATACACACATCCTGTTTTATATATGTACTAGCTAAAACCCGGTGTGCTTCGCTACCCGTATCGTAATGAAATAAAAAGTTTAGATTTAAATAAATATAATTATTAAGTTATTAAAATCTACAGTTTTCCTTTTAAATTAATTCTTATTATATTATCTTATTATGATTTACAATATACAAACAAACACACATTCACTTTTATATATAGATAAGGGTTTCAAATGTATACAAATTTTAACATTTACTTAATATTGTTGCTAGTCAGCGCATTGGTGTCCTAAATATTAATATGATATAGCTTTCCTTATATATAATTTGTCACTATTGATAGTCTGTCCATTCTCGTCCTAAATATTAATATTGATGGTAGAATAGCCGTATCATATATCTTATTGTATACCATATATTTGATTTTTTTTAATTACCATCATATGGGAGGTGCCACGCTACTACTCCCATTTTTCCCCCAAATATTTAAACAAACAATGGAATTGTTCATGCAAAAGTTGAGTACTATAGCTATTATAGTTTCCTAAGTATTTGATTTTTAAAATTAACTTTGTATGGGAGGTACCACGCCCACTTAAAATTTAAAAAAAAAGTATCCTATAGCTCATTCCAGACATACAGAAATATACTGTGAAAATTTCAAGCAAATCAGTTCAGCCGTTTAGCCGTCTATAGATCCCAAACTAATAATAATAAACATACATACATAAAGACACACAATCACTTTTATATACATATATAGATATAGATTACACTAATTTGTCATCATCAGCTAAATCGTAGGAATGCAATCTAATCAACCAAGACAAATTGCTAAGATTAGAGCAACATATACATAAATTAATAATTAAAATACCAAAAAATAAAAAATATACTCTAAAAACTTTTTGTTAAAGTTTTCATAAAATTAAGTTAGGTTTTAATTTTTATTATGTGATTTATGTTATTTTCAAACATTCAATAATTTATTGTTCTGTTATTATTTTCTATCAGGCATGTGATAGAAATCGAAATCGAAAACGAATCAATTTTGGAAATACATTTTACTGCATTTATAATCTAGTTTTTAAAATTTCTGTTTTAAAATTCTCTTTAGTAGCCCAATATCTTTATATTTTATGTGATAAAAGTTTTTCAATACGGAATTAATACGAAAAATTTGACTTCTAAAACTCATTCGTTTTCGTTTTCGATTTCCATCACATGCCTGTATGTATAGTTTTGAGACATATGTATATACATACGTATGTGTGTTAAAGAAAATATGTGACTCAATTTTTGTAATTATCACGGTAATGTACCAAGGCTTGTTTTTCATAGGAATCTCTAATAAGTTCACTTAACCAACTATGGATAGTACGTGTTTGGTTCAAGTAAATGATGCGTTAACTTATATACAATATTTTTAAAGGAGTCATTATAAATATAAAACGAAATTTCTTAAATGGAGTTAATCTATCATCCAAAATACATACTCGTACATACATATGTATGTCATTTTAGATCAATAATATCAATTGTAGCACAACCTGACCCCATCTATCTGAAATTTCATTTATATTCACAGAAGTGCAAGCTACCACACACACTCCATTATCCCGCATTACGCAATAGTGATGATCAATTTTGAAAACCAAAACTTTCACACCCAAAATTGTATTCATCGAATTTAAGCGTGCCAAGAGAACGTTAAAATTATTTAAAAGTGTTCAATCAACAATACTTAAATACAAAAACAAATCAAATAGGTATGTATGTACATATTTAATAACATAATGAAAATAAAACCTAACCGTTTAAATACAGTTCATTAAAACAAAACAGGCACCCATGCTTGCATTCATTTACTCATTCATCCATTCATTTCGGCCAACACATTTTTATTTACATATAAAAACAAAAACACCATTAAACAAAATCCAACAAAATAAAAACAATTTTAAAATGTTTGGAGAAATTACCGATTCCCATGGCAGTGGTGATCATTAATGAAAGAAGTAACAGCTCAATATAAATTGAACTCAACAAACAACTTTGTTGTTTTTGTGAACATGTTGGAGAAGTTGTCGTGGTTGTTGATGTTTGTAAATGCGCGCATGCTCTTTTCGTTGACTTTTTTAAGTGACCGGAAAAAATGCAACGGTAACAAATGTCATTTACATCACGCAATTGACGATAATCATGACCGACCTTGACTGTAAAACACCAACTTGTCACATTTTCCATTTTGCAATCATTATACGAATACATTTTCTTCATTACAAAAATATGTTTTTTTATTTTTTAAATATTTGTTGTAATAAATACAGATAAACACTTTTAAGTATTTGTGTTTGGTTACTTATTTTTTCAGGCAAGTACACATACACTTATTAGGAAAAACTAAAATTAAAAAAAAATTAAATTGTTATACTTTTCAGACACTACTTTCTATTATGTATTTCGTTTTCACTGAATTTTTCTTCTTAAGACAACCACGCGATTTAAGACACGAACTATAACTGAAACCATTTGTTGTAGCCACAATACTTTTATATCTGCTGATTTAGTTGTTCATTCATTTATTGTTTTGGCGTTTTCTTGTTCAGATTAAGAGAAAAAACCAAATGCACTTTACAATTTTTTCAAGTTGGAAACAAATTTTAAGAGAATTGCATACCCACTAGTATTGTATTTGAAATTGTATCACAATGAATGTAAATCACAATCACAAGACACTACAATTTTTTAAAGAGAAACAAATGTGATGCGATAAATTCAAAACCATTTGCCGAAAATTTGTTTACATTTTCAAATATACATACATATGTAAATATTTAAGTCGTTAATCCAACAAATTTAACTTGATACTGCGAACATTACATTTTTAGACACTTTTTTCAGCATTTCTAAGAACATTTTGACGCTAATATAAGGTCGACAGACTTATTAGTAAATACTATATATAGTAGGGGTTACATTACCGGTAAACGGTTAACCGGTTTTCCGGTTTTACCGGTCGTATTGATTACCGAATTTACCGGAGAAAAATACCGGCAATTTCGGTAATTGTTGATAAATATTTCATTCCAATTGAAGTTAAATTTATATATAAAATGTTATATTTTAAGAAATAATTTTTTTTATTATTAGATTAAAATTAAATCACATTTAGTTAATCGTCATTAAATTATAAATTTTCAGGCATAAATAATATATTACTTAATGAAATTCGTGCAAATATTTCAGATAAAATAAAGAAAGGTGCTAAATTTAGCCTTACGTTTGATGAGTGGACATCGATTAAAAATCGAAGGTATATGAACATAAATGTTCATACGGCCGGAAACATGTTTTGGAACCTAGGTCTTACAAGGGCACGTGGGTGCATGAATGCTGATAAATGTATGCAGCTAGTTGAAACTAAATTGGAAAAATTCGGGCTAAATTTTAAGAATATAGTTTCTATAACCACAGGCGGTGCGGCTGTGATGAAAAACTTTGGTTCAACGTTAGACACACACCATCAGCTATGTTTAGCACATGGAATACAGCTAGCTGTTATAGAAGTTTTATATAAAACTAACAGAATGCATTTACAAGCTAGTAATGAGTATGAGGATGCAGATGATGATACGGATGCCGATGAAGATGACCGGACTGACGGGTTCAGCTTAGAAGTTCACTCGGAGATTCAAACTGATGTTTCATACGAATCAATTGTACTAATTAAAATTCAAAATCGTGTACCAGAAAAAGTCTGATTGACTTAAATATTGAAATTTCGTTTTCAGAAGATGAAATTAACTTAATTAGCATGATAATAAATGCACTGCTTCCTGTAAAATTGGCTGTAGAAGCTTTGGGTGCAGCTGACTACACATTGCTGACAAGCGATGCCACTCTAAAGTTCATGCTTGATGAATTATCTGAACAAAATAATGCTTTCAGCCGGGAATTAAAATGTCAATTAATTTTACGCATCCAAGAGCGACGCTCAAGGTATTCTGACGTTATGCAGTTCTTACATAATCCGATAGAATTTAGAAATATTCATCTAGAGGATAATTATAATTTATTTAAACTACATAAACCTTCATTGATATAAACTATTGTGACGCTTATAGAACGATTGAACATGAGAAATGAATGTAACTCGACAAATGATTCAAACGAGTCTTCTGATGATGTAGAAGAAATCCCTGAATCAACCCAGTTAACAATAAAAGACAGGCTATAATTGGCCATTAAAAATCAAAATAAAATAAAATTGAATAAAATTTCCAACGTAACCAATACCACGATTTTAACAAAAGTAATAAAAAAAGAAATCGCACTCGTTGAAGAAGAACAAAAGCGTGGAAAGTATCTGACGATAGCGTTCAACCACCTCTTGACAGTAAAGCCGACGAGTGTGGAATCAGAAAGAGCTTTTTCTGCAGCAGGGTTAATTTGCACAAAAATTAGAAACAGCCTTAATGACAATACAATTGACACCATTTGCCTATTGCGAGCATATTTTAATACACACGCAGATCTATTCAAAAATTAAAATTTTCTCTTAATATATTTTAACATTCTTATTTTGTTTTATTAATGAATTACATTTATTTTAAATAACTTTGTTTTATTACTTTAATATATAACAATATATATTTCTCTTTACATAATTTTAAGCATTTATTTTACTCGTTACTGATAAACTTAAAATTAAACAGAATTACCGGTAAATTACCGATAAACCGGTTTTTAAATAAAAAATTTACCGTTTACCGGTAAAAGCAAATTCCGGTAATTTTATATGCCCTAATATATAGGTATATACCTACAATTCTACAACAATCTAAATATTCTTTATATTATTTTAATATACACACTTATTATTATACACTGGTGCACAATGGTTTAGAAACGTTTTTTTAATAATTCGGTATCTCGGGAAAAAATTGTAGGCATAATGAGAGTCAGTGGGGAGGTATTTCTTATTTTTATTCGACCTTTTTTGGGGTTTTTTTCCGTGTGTAACACTGAGAAATATTTATGTGGGACTCAACAAAGTATAATAATATATAAATATATTCTTGATCCTTATGAAATTCTAAGTCGATTGAGCTATGTCCGTCTGTCTGTCTGTGTAAAACATTCTCACGTCCAAAAGACTCAACCAAATTCAACAAAGTTTACAAAACCCCGTTTATAATTTTCAGCAAAATCGGTATGGACCAAAATGTAAGACAACCTCCATAAAAATTTTATATTTTTGAACATTTTTCTTCCAATTTTTTTTAAATATATTGCAGATACTGCCATGAAATTTTGTACACGTAATTTTTATGATAAAAGAAGAAAATGTGAGGAAAATAGTAAAAATCGGTTCATGATTTCTCATAGCCCCCATACAAATATCTTTCCGAAATATGGCTTAATGATAAATAAATGCCTGTAAAATTGGAATATTAATACAAAATTCATATACAAAGAAATCGCAAAACGAAATTTTGTTTTGTTCGGTCCATGTTTGACCATAGTCCACATCTAAAATTTACTTAAATACGTATAAATCTGGTACAAATATAGTTTCCAGGTTAAAATTCGACACAAATAATTCGTATAGATATATAAATTGTTGTACAAAATTTTATGACGGTCGACCCATAATTTGTCATAACTCCCATATAAGGACCAAATCCGAAAAAAATATTAATCTTTATATATATCTTATAAATATCGGTACCGACTCAAAACTTTATATATATTATTTAAATATACACAAAAATCATTCCACAAAATTTTGCGAATTTCGGTTCATATTTGATCGTATCCCCCATATAAAGTCCTCTTCCGAAAATCACCTCAATACTCACAAATCTCTTATAAATAATGGTATCGATCCAAATTTTACACGGATCATTTATATACATGCCAAAATCAAACTGCTGGATTTTGAGAATATCGGTCCATATATGACTATATCTCCCTTATAAGGTCCACTTCCGAAATTCACTTTAATAGTACTAATATGTATCTTAAATATACCGTTACCGTTCAATATACGTTGAAATTCGACGTGAGATGTGCTCATATGCACAAAATTCACTGTTCCAATATTTAAAAAGTTTGGCCTATGATTTGTTTCAGAGGGAACATTATGATTTTAACAATGGGCTTTCAGCAGAGATTTAATTAATAAGCGATAAACCACATTTTCGCCTTAAAGACTTTGATAATCATCAAATTCGCCGTATTTGTGCACAGCACTACCTGTTATTGTCGAAAAACAATTTCACCCATTTGTCACTGTTTGGACCGATTTCTACCATTTTCAAAATAGTTGGCTTCTATATAATAAGAATAAAGTGTGCAATATATTTAAGCGAAATTCCATAAATTTTATGAAAGTCTTTGCATAGACAAATAGACGTAGTTAAATCCACTAAGAATCTTATAAGGATCAATAATATACATACTAAATGTGTGGTCACACATGGCAAATATTTACTCAAAAAAGCGTAACCACTTGATTTAGCAAAAATTTTTTGAGGTTATTTACTCTTACAAGAGTTTTGCAAGATCAGACAGCATAATAAGACTAAATATTTGTTGTGTCTTGTCCTAAACGAAGTTTTTTTTTTTTGAATAAATAAACGAGTTCAAAAATATTTTATTTAGTGGTTACGTCCTTTTCGGCAAATATTTGCCAAGTGTGACCGTACTTTGAGTGCGTGTATGTATGTACATACTCTCTGAAGCAAAGATATTAAACTTAAACTCGTCCACAAAAATATCATGTTTAAAAGTTTAGGTCTTTGGTAACGTGCTCTTTATTCATTTATTTATTTCAAGTAATAGGTATATACAAGCAAATATATATATTACAATGTAAATTCTTTTACCAAATTTTAATCTTAAAATTAATAAAAAATTAAATTTTAATATTTAGTCGCGCTTGTTAATTTTTACTGTTAATTAAGGGTTTCCCGGGCTACTCTAACTTTAAAATAATGTTTCGAAGTACACAACGAATAGTTCCTGCGCTACATGACAACTTAGCGTTCTGCCTTATTTTTCTTCCCTTATCTAAATCCTCAGCAATTTTTCGGTGCGTGTGCCCATGTTTTCATTGCAACTATAACTACAAAATATACGCTTGAACATTTGCCGTTATTCGAGGAGTGATGCATACATATGTATGTATCATATCTACAAGAGCTATATTGTGAAAAGGAATATTTGCAAATTATGTTTTAGAGTTCTCATAAAAAACTAATTGAAAGTTCTTTTTAATTTGTAGAGAAAAACTCATAACCGAATAAAGTCAAAAACTACTATTTTTTATTGGTAGGTAGCAAGTTTTTTTTAATCAAACAATACCTATAAACACAACAAAATAATATTAGTGAACAAAACTCTATTACTGAAGTTTATTTATGACTTAAAAATTCAATGTTTTCATAAAATTTATATGATTTTTTTATTAGTATGTAATTTAAAATCATCTTTTTACTCTTTTTAAAATTTTGAAGTGTTATAATATTAATGCAAATACGTATTTCCCTTATTTAAAAGATAAATGTAAGTCCCAATTTATACGAAGCAATTCTTTAAGCAAAGCTGGTTGCTTTTTAGACATTGGGTGAGGAGAAGATAAGACGAGTACACTTGATTGTTTTGCAATTCGTTTTACTCTTATTCGTATTCCATAATTATGTATGTGTATACAAATCTGTGTATATTATCAAATAAAAATACGAGCGATTTAAGCAATCAGAATTGTGCTGTATGAATACCGAAGAAATTTCAAGGAAAAAATTGTTACAATCTTGAAATCGTGTAATTGAAATTAAATTTTATTGAGACTTTTTCTTTTAAAATCGAAAGGTTAACATTAACCCAATGACAGTTTACAGATGTTTCTTAGAACTATATCCGTCTTTTTCTAATACACGCTAATTGTATAAGCTACATGCTAAAAAATTAAAATGACTAGCGTAATATATATATATGTTTATATGAATTTTAAATATTAATGCTTGCTCATGGCATTTATTTTAGCGAACAGAGCCATAGTCTGTAAAATTCGTAGAAACTAAATAACATCTAAAACTACATAAACGATATGTTAAAAATTAACACTCTAGACATTGTTAACAATAATTAACAGGGATGTTTCAAACATATGGTAGACAACTGGATACCGAACACATACATATATACAAGAACATAGATACATATGTATGTCAATGTATATATGTATTCATAATTCTTAAAGATAATATCACAGGAGAATGTTGACTAGCCCCTATTGGAGCCTGGTACGAATTGGGAGAAAAATTCCTGATAAGTGTTAACATCAATGATCGTGTTGAGGATACCAATGGGAGACATTGGTATTTCACTCATTAGGTGATTATCATGAGATTCAAGATGCTTAACAAAATGCCTCTGTTGTGTAAGCGCGTATGTGCAGAATGGTATTATATTTGACTTTCCTTCGTGTAAATTGGGATTTTATCGCAGTTTAGCAAGTTTTGAGTAAAATAGTTACCAACACTAATTCTCAACTATGTAGAATTTATCCATTCATCTCAATTATACAACCCTGTATGAGAACAACATATTTTCGGAGTAATAAAATTGGCAACTCTAGCCGACATTTCAAAGTAGTCACTACACATGTAACGAGTACGTTTTAGTACGGCCGACGGCTGCTGGAAAACAAAAATCGCATAATTTTTTTAGTTTTACGGCAATTGTTATTAATACTGCTTAATTTTATATATAAAAACTGATGACTACAATGGGAGTATAAATCTGAAGGCCATAGACAATCCCATTAAACAAATTTGGCTGTGGTAAGCGAACTGGAATAGTGACAAGTTTTATTTTTGCAGCTATAAAACATGGCTGGGTTTTTTCTCTGCATGTTAAGGAGTAGATAAAAAATGTTTACGAGTGAAATTAAAGAAAATTGGGTAATAAGAAACCATAAAGGAAAACGAGTGATGCAAAGTGATTTAGACATTAAACAGTACCACAGAATATAATTTGTTTAAAAACTCGAAGAATTCACATATTGCATTTTTTTTTTTGTACGTGGGCACAATCAATATTTCGTACCTTTCGTGGTGTTGAAAAGTGAGTACTTATTAACAACTGCGCATTGTCAGCGAAAAACATAGGTATTTAAACACAAAGAATTAGTAAAATAGCCGAATGAATACGAAACAATTTATCCATCACAAATGGTAAGTATATTCCAGTGCTGAACAGCTGTCAAGTGTGCTTAAACAGCTGGTTTGTTTGTATCTGGTAAAAATGTTGCCAATAATACGATTGTCTATAAAAAGTTGGTAACTCCACATACCTCTCAAAAAACTTGTTTATTAAGGGTTATCGCGTATGCTTTTAAATTAGGGTGTTTTTTTTAGATGTATAGAACTTTGAAATTGAATAAAGCAAATAGGTGTTTTTTGTTTAATTTACATGGCCTTAGAATTTAAATGTGATCGCCACGGCTGGGTCGGACGTAGTTTAATCTAGAGGAGTGTCCCGCAGAAAGAGAGGATTTGGTAATTGCATATGTATAGGTTACACTATACAGAAAGAAATAACCACCTCTATCGTAAATAAAAATTCCACATGAAATTTGTTCCCTTTTATTTTTTTAACATTGAATTTAAATAGAAAAAATGTGAAAAGGGAACTAATTTCATTTGGAATTTTTATTCACGAGGGGTGAACATGTAATGTTTAAATAAACCCCAATTAAAAATTTGTTTGTTATTTTGTATACATTTGTATGTATTGTATACATTTATGTAATCGCTGCTTCTCAGTGTACTGAAAACAACAACAAAAATGAGCTGAAAAAGAAAAAAAAACATGCGGCATAGACCGCAACTGAATGAAATATTTGTATTTTTACGCTCTTGTTGTGATGTGAGTATTATTTGCGATCGTGTTGTGTACATGTAAATAGCCGAAAATCTTTGTATTCTGAAAAATACTAGCTGGGAGGTTACTCCGTATTTCGATTCGAAAAGAAAATCATTCGAATTTGTATACTTTTTACATTGTATTTCGAAAGCTTTTGGTTTCGAATCGAAATACGGAGTAACCCCCCTGATCTAGAGGTCCGATTTTCGATGACTTTTTTTCCAACATTTGTGGCCGCATATCGGAAATAAATTAATTGTGGCGCGAGCTGTATGACATGTTGCGCCGTCTTGTCGAAACATATGACAGAAGTCATATTTATTTAATATTGCCAGAAGATTGTCTTTCGAATAAAGTAAATTTCATGTCAATTTAAAAAAATCAATTTTGTTTTATTCAATTTCAAAGTTCCTATACATCTAAAAAAACACCCTTGATGTCTTTTTCGGTCAGAACCATGATTTTCTAAAAAAAATTGCACAATTTGAAAGCGTTGCTCAGGCGTCAGTCTATTCGTGTTGAAATGCCAAACCAAAAGAATTAAACACATTCGACACACCGGGCTACGTGACTACAAATGCCGCCTGTAGCCGGCTACTTAATTATTTTGAAAACGCCAACTACATAGTAGTTACATAGCTGATCCCGAAATCTGACGTTTTAATAAAAACTAAATTAGTTCTTCAAACTTTTCAAATAACATAATGGGTTAAGAAAATTTTGATGATTTTATAGAAGCTATTACTAAAATACAACAAAAAAGTAAAAACAACCTGCAGTGGTGTTGCCTTCTGTCGTCAAAATAATCATTCTCATATAAACGTGTATTTTGTGTTTGAGATATTGTAGTCGGTAGCCTACTGTGGCCACCCAGCATACCATACTAAAAAGCATTTTCGGAGCGAAAGAAAAATTTGCTTAAAAAATAATTTTTTTCCATTTTTTACCTATAGGTATTTTATTAAAATGAATTCCATTTTATTTTTTTTTTACTGTTAATAAATACAATTTATTTAATTTTTTCCATTTCTAATTTAGTTTATTTGCAAATGAATTCCCTTTTTGTTTAAGTAAAAACATTTTAAGAAAAAAACCCCTCATAAAAGACTCTTTTCTGACTGATTGTTTTTTGGGCTCATAAAGAGCATTAGCGCTCCGGAAAAGGTGTCAGAAAAGACTCTTTTCGGACTTATATGGCTTGCTGGGGAATGTGTTTAATGCTAAACTAAACATAAACCCCCTTATTCATAAAAACTTACAACAGGTTTATAAAGCAAATTTTATATAGAAATTATAAAACATAAACCTTTTGTAAGATTTATGAATAAATATACAGTGTCGGACAAAAAATATTGTACTGAAATAACATTTCATTATTATGTGCATTTTGTTTTGAAATGTCCTGTGTAAAAATGGTTTTAATTTATACTAACTATATATTGTAAACAAACAAAAATATTTTAAAAAAAAAAATATTTTTATTGCATTTCTTACTTTTGTTATATAAAAGAGCTAAAATTGTATAAAAAGCATGCGACAAAACATATTGGACTTTCAACAATGTAATCATAGTAAAGTTGTAAATGTGCCGTTATTATTCTAAAGAGAAAATAATAGTACAACAAATTAATAGTGAAGCATGTGGTGTTACATTATTCATTCTGTAATCGCATGGGGACAGACCAAGGTGCACGACATCTAAAGACGATTCAAGAATAGTAATAGAGTTTAAAAAATATGTATAGCTTGGTTTGCTATAGAAAAAACGGCAACAGATAACCTTATTGCTTCCATGCCAAAAAGATGTGCAGCCGTCCTTAAAAATAACGGGTATTCCACAAAATATTAATCCCAACGTTTAGTTCAATATGTTTTGTCGCGTGCCTTTTTGAGAAATTTTTTTTTAATATACATATATGTCGTAAGTTTTGAATAAAATGTAAAAGTATCGTTTAGATTTTAATAATAAAAGAATATATTTTGAATTTAAATGCATATATCGTGTTTATCGTATTTAATTTGACATGTTTGTAAGGCTTAACAAAAATTTCTCTTCAGTCCAATATATTTTGTCCGATACTGTATATTTGAAAGCTAAAAGAATAAAAGAAACAAATCAATATACATATGTATGTAGGTACCTGCAATACTTTGTATTTTCATAATTTTTACATTTAATGTTCATATTTTCTGTATTGGGACATTCTAGTATAGGCAGGCTATAGATAATAAAAATACTTTTTCTGCATAAAACATATTTCAATATACTGTCACATACTATATTCAAAATGTCGTTTTTGATTTGCAATATTGATAAATATTTCCATATTATACATACATACATATGTATATCATATGAAAGTTATTTTAAAGAACTATTCAATGATAACCATATTGTACAAATTAGTAATTAAAAGAAATACTATTATATACAAGAGAACGGGCCATGTACATACATACATACATATGTTATTATTTAGCGTTTATAGAAAAAATAAAACATATAACACTCGATATAACATCGTCAAATATATTAAAATTTTAAATAAACGTGTGTAAATGAACAAACCAAACATTTTTGATAAAAAAATAAATTTTATATACCTACATATGAAATTTACATACATATGAATATAATCTATATACTGACTGACTGACTGATTCATTCATGATCGCACAGCCCAAACCGCTAAAGCTAGAAACTTGAAATTTGGGAAATGGTAATTCGGTAAGAAGAGATTTTTGAAAATTCGGTCGTTAAGGCGGACAAATGGGGCAAAAACGGGTAAAACAAGTACCTCTATATCTCCAAATCAAATAAACTTAGAAACAATATTTTAAATGCGTCCGCCTTTAAACAAAAAAAAAAAAAAAAAGAGCCGGTAGGTGTCTGGTACTTTTTTAAAATTCGAAATTCAAGTGACCATATGGGGTAAAAATAGTCCCCGTAGAACGCTCCGTTAACATGTATGTATATCTCCTACATAAATAAACATAGAAACTATATTAAATGCGTCTGGCTCAGATCAATAAAGACTAGAAATCTTTTTGGTACTTTTTTGAAATTCGAATTCCTATGGCCTAAAAATTGTATTCTTTTTTTGGTACTTTTATATCAAAATGTATTTTCTCACTAAAAATTCCATGAACTATTATTTTCAAATAGTACGTATTACGGATAATTAATAGGTACTTTTTTGAAAATTATTTTTTCACGGGTGACAAAACACGGGTTAAAAACGGACATTTGATATTATTTATTCAATTTAAAAATAAAATAAACTTCCATCCACACAAAAAATAACCCAGAATATGCTATTCATGACTCAAATATAAAGGTGTAAAAAAGGCCAAATTTCAGTACACTTAAATTGGTACTTTTTTGAAATTCATTTCTACTATTCTATTCTCGCAAACTATGCATCTGATCATGTTATTATCTTCGGCAAAGTTGTTGTGCACGAGCCCGGGAAGGTTTCTGAGTTGGTAGGACCACGCCTACTTTAACGCTCACTTTTTTAAATTGATAAATTGCTTCTGCATGGCTTTTACAGATTTACTTCAAACAAGTTGTATACACATCTTACTGAAGGCGAGGTAAAAATATAAATGTTATGTGCCACGCCCACTTTCATGCCCCATCTCAAAAAATAAATGTTTGTATGTATGTCCTTTTTAGAATCGTAAACTTTGGCTGTTTTCATAAACGCAGTATGCAATGCAACACTGCAAACATATGCGTTTACAATGCAAAGCAATACTTCATGTCAATGTAAAAAAAAAGACAATGACGTTTATGAACTCTATGCAATGCAGTGCTGCATTGCATACTGCGTTTATGAAAACAGCCATCGTATTTGATAATGTGATTATCTTTGGCAAAGTTGTTGTGCATGAGCCCGGGAAGGTTTCTGAGTTGGTATGAACACACCTATTCTAACGCCCACTTTTTTTAATTAATTACAACGCCTGCCGGGAAGCCAGATCGCTGGACCGATCTTACTAAAACTTTGACGGGATATAACTAAGACTCCGGCATGACTAAGAATACTTTTTCGACCGCCTATTTTTGTTCAAAATGAACAAAATCATTAAAATTACTCATAATAAATTGAATATTTGTGTAATGCCTTGCTTTAAAATTAAATTTAATTGGTGGGTGCAACGCGCGCAAATGCCATCTAGTATATGGGTCAATTTCAAAAAAAAAACTCAATTTTTGTGTCCCCGCTTTTACACTACTATTTTAGGTAAAAAAAAAACAAATATATGAGAGTGATCAGCGAGGAATATGTAACAAAAAAACGCAATTCTCAAATTTGTATGTTTGTTTTTTTTTTTTTGTTTATTCAGAATGGTGTTTTGTTTCTCCCTCTTTAGAATTGTTAGTAAACAAAATAAAATAAAATCAAGAAAAAAAGTAAATATGCAACATTTAATAACAGTATTCGAATTATTGTGTTTCTTTCTTGTGTTTTGATTTGTTATAGTCGTCAAAATTTAATTAGTACGAATTTGGCGTTGCAAAGAAAGGTTGTCCCCACAATTTGCATTGAGCGTCACTTTTTTATAAATCAAGTATTATTGCTAGTTTTCAATTTCAAGTTTAAATAAAGTAAATAACGTAAGAAAAGTACAAACTTTAAGTATTACAAATGTGAAAAAAAAATTATTAAAAAAAGTGTGAATTTGCGTAGTTTTTGTGAACACCATGGTAAGGGCGCGATAAAATTTCTTGAGCGTCACGCAATTTTTTTAAAAGTGAATATATTAAATGTAAAAAATTGAAGTTGAAAATCATTGTTTACATGGTTTCAACTCATTTTTTTATAATTTGAGAAATAAATTGCCTACGAAAAAAAACCAAAATAGGCAAATATTTCATGAGCATCACTTTTAAAATATATTGCTTCATAGCTTAAAATGCTTAATTTTGATTTTATTTGAGAAAATAAAGCTCGATAAAGCGCGTAATGACAAACATAAAAGAAAGAAGAAAAAAGGTTTAATCGTGGTATATTTGAGTTTAATTTTTATTGTTACTGACTGATTCTATTTTTGCCACAAACAGAAACAGATTCAGGATAAGAATTCGAATGAAAATTTATAAATTAAGTTAAGTTATTGTTTTGTGTCAAATATTTACATATGTGTATAAGTTTATTCAAGAATTATTTCCTTTTTTCCATTTTTGTTAAAGACATCAAAGAATATGTACATGTTTAGTTTTGTATGAAAATTTTTGTTTTTTGAAGAATTTTTTTTTTTTGTATTTACTTTTTGTAAAAGAATAAACTTTTTTCGTTAAACTTTAAATTTGGCATTATTTCTTGTTTACGTGCAACAAAATCTCTTGATCGTCACAAAATATCTTGAGCGTCACACTTAGTTTTGTTTTCCTTAAAACGCTTATAATTGCAGTTTTTTACTTTTTACTTTGCAAGTAACCTCTAAGTTCAAGTCTTTTTTTAGCAAAAATGTACATACATATTTTTATTTTAAAATAACTAGTCACTTTAAAAAAAATCAAGTTGAATTGTGATTTTTTGTTTATAATCGAAAAGATGACTTTCCCAAAAGTCAATCTTGAGAAACAAAAGAACATCGTAGTAAGCTTGAATTTCAAATATTTTTGCATTTTTAGCGATTTTTTATACATATTTGGCGTGTGTCGCTCAAGATAGAGAATCATAGAAAACCTAAAAAAAAAATCAAAAATATTGATTTTGATATTGAAAATCAAAAATATTGATTTTTTTTTGAGAGCCTAAAAGTCCGCCGGATTCTTCATCAATTTCTACATAAATTGGGCACTGTTACAAGCGAATTGAAAAAACTTTAAAAATAAGCAAAACAAAACACGTTGTGTATGTTTTTTTTTTTAAATGACCCATATACATATATACATACATATACATACATACATATGTATGTATATAATTCGTAATATTTTTTTCTTACATTAGGTATATTACTGTTATTGACTAAATATTTTCTTTACATTAAAAAAATTACAAATTTAACAGGGGTTTAACTATATGCTTTTAACCTGCTGGTCCATCAACGTAATCACCACATTTGTCTATTTACGTCTGCTGAAACCATTGAAAGGTGTGAATAGCTATTCAGAAATATGCCGAAATCAAGTTCTGTCACGTCTGCTTCAAATGCAGTAAATTCGAATAAACAAAACAACAACCATTCAAATGTCGATAACCAGGATTCAACACCATCGGGTAATTCCTCAGCCTCAGTTCACAGCCATGCATTGTCAAAATATCAGGGTCAAAAATGGCAGCAAATGTTTGATGTCGAAAAAGTACTCAAACAAATTCGCATGGCTGAGAAAATACACATTAAAGGCAAAGGTGGCTGCTTGAGTGGAAACGACAATTCACACAAAAGTTTCAATAACAATAATCCGCCCAACAAATCAAGAAAAACTCAAATAAGACAGGTTCAAAGACTGAATGGCATCGACATGCATTACTATGGCATTGTACCGAAACAAACGGCATTAGATGTAGTGGTGTGTAGTGTTTGTATGGGCATATACACAAAAGTGGGCTTTAACAATCACATGATGTTACAACACCCTTCGGTTTGGACCAGCGTTTCGGCCAAAGTTACACCACCGATAAAGGACACAACTTTGGGTACAAATGACAACAGCCAAGATAGTTTAAAAGGGAGTGAATCGGCACCAAACGCGGCAACGGTCACCGCTCAAAGCGAGGTAATGGAATCACCATCGGATTTGTCTGGGACAATGTCGACATGCTCAAATGCCTCGTCCAGTTCAACATCCACAGTATCATCGGCTGCGCCAGCTGTCAGCTATGTTGCACCCATGACGACATCTTCTAGCTCCCGCCAGAAAAGTAGCTCAAAAGCTGGGAGTAGCAGCAGCAGTCGTTCCCGCAGCAAAAGCAAACATCATAGCTCTTCCACCGCCACAATATCCGCGACGTCTAATACCAATGCGGAAGTGTCGCATTCTTCAGCAACAGCAGGAACGGCTTCAGCCTCTACAACGTTCAGTAAAAAGAGCTCCTCTAAAAGGAGCTCTTCCAGTTTATCGACTTCAAACGCAAACAGTTCCTCAACAGCAACAACAACAATTGGCAGTGGAATTGCCAGTAACAACACCAGTACTAACACATCAATGGCCACAAAGGAAACAACGGAAGCAAAATTAGTGGCTGACGGAACAAAAACTTCTGCATCCACTACCACAACCATAATACCATTAACATCGTCTTCAATAACCACGGCAGTGCCATCATCGACAACAGCTTCGACGATATCAACCACGAACAGCGTATTGGATGGCTCACAAACTTCTACTTCGACCGCAACCAATGCCAATCTATTTGGTTCATCGTCATCATCATCATCTTCTTCTTCTTCGTCGTCATCGTCTTCATCATCTTCGTCCTCATCCAACTCATCGTACTCCTTACCCCCTACACCGAAAATGGTTGTCAACAACACTCCCCAGGATCCGCATCAAATCGCCAACCTAAATACAATTACGGAATCCAAATATTCCCCGACAGTTCTTGATAACAAAGAAAAATTAAATTTATCCACAAGTGGAGAGCGTTTGACTTCAAGCAAGAAAAAGGTAAGATTTTATAAGTAAGTAATCGAGCATTTTTAATAAGCTTTTCATTTCTGAACTCAGACTTATTAGATACTACTTGCGTTTAATTCTATAACTGAGTATTTTTGCTAGGGTTTGAGATATTGTCCAAACTACAGGGGGGTTACTCTCTATTGCGATGCGAAAGCAAATGCGATGCGATAAGCATACAAATTGTATCGCATCGCATTTGCTTTCGCATCGCAATAGAGAGTAACCCCCCAGTATTTAGTCTACTATAAAATTTAAAGCAAATATTATTTCCAAGCTTCAGAACAAATCATATTATAAATTGAATCTCTAAAGTCGAAAAACATACCCTGGTATGTGCCGAAATAAATGAATTTTCTATAAATATTTTTTTTAATAACGATCAATTTTAAAAGGTGTTATATACATATTTGATAAATAGCATTTTAAAGCATAACATATTCTTTTATAATTGAGTAAAGCCCAGGAGAAAATCGCAAATAATTTAGACAAGAGATTTATGGCCGAATTCTAGGTCATTAGTTAACCATTGGTAAACTAAAATACTAACTATTGTTTAACTATTACTTTTTATTCGTATGGCAAACTAAGCATTGGGAAGAAAGAATTATTAGTTAAGCCTTTGCCATTAGCTAACTAAAGACTGTGAATTTAGCCATAGTGGCTAAGAGATATAAATTAATTCAATATCATTATATGTAATGAAATTTTAAAGTTGAATGATTTATATCACGAATTATCTTTGAGGATGTATATTATTATTATTTATATTTTTTCCAATAGATCATACTGTAGTGTTCAAATGTGCAGTGATCTATTCTCCTTAATTTGATTTAGGTTCAATATGTATTTACATTATTTTATTTGTAGATTAAAAGTCCCGCTGCAACTTTTTGTATACCGGACAATATTGATGGTGTAAAAACCGAAACAACGGAAATGCTGCCATTAAGAATGGTGGCACAACAACCGCTAAATCAGTACGATGCTCAAATAAGTGAACTTGATCAAGCAGTTTCTTCAATCACCGGTGGTCCTTCCAATAACAATGAAAACAAACATGATTCGACAATTAATGCTGTCAATACCAATATACCATCATCTATGGGTATTAAAATGGAACAATCTGAGTGTCCAATTCTCACTGCGACCCAACCAAATATTCAGCAGCAGCAGCAACATCAACTCCATGCCGAAGATGGACAAATGGTGCATAATACATCTGATGACAGTGCTATGTTGAATCATGTTTTGGATGTTATGCTCGATAGCAAATTGATAAATGAGATCCTTAATGCTGAAACAGAATTAAATTTTGATGAAAATGTGCTAAATGAAAACTCGTCAACAGGTCAACACAATACAAATCAGCAGCAACAACAAGCGATATACTTGGAACAGCCATTAGCTAAACGTATGCGTTTTGACGAATCTGCAAACATGGGACGTCTTCAACAACAACTTTCAGCTGGGAATCATGAAATAACTGAAGAATTTACGGTTTTTCCGCAACAGCAACAACCTCAACAACAACTGACAAACCACCAACCACAAGCCCAGTACGCCCAATATGATAGCTCAACGATGTCTGGTACTTTAAATATGGATGGGCAATATCAAACTTCCATCGATGCTATGCAATTACAACAACTAATATATCAACAACAGCAGCAGCAACAACAGCAAACCATTGATGCTTCTGCTTTTGTAGGTGGAAATTTAAATCTAAGCAATCATCACCAGCAGCAGCAACCGCAACATCAACAGATTTATGATTCGAATGGTGCCACAATCGTGGACACAAAACAGATTTTAGAATTATGTGGCGGTGCTGTTGGAGTCCAGC
Source organism: Bellardia bayeri (assembly GCA_950370525.1). Taxonomy (NCBI): domain Eukaryota; kingdom Metazoa; phylum Arthropoda; class Insecta; order Diptera; family Calliphoridae; genus Bellardia; species Bellardia bayeri. The sequence continues at coordinate 53,351,739 of OX493265.1, read as the reverse complement.
CAAACAGAAATGAGTTGATAAAAGCAGAAGAATTCGTAACATTACCTGAGGATGTCTCACATCAATTTCAAATTTTCAATGTTCCCTCTTTGACTGATGACATTGAACCTGAGCCCCAGCCTCATCAGCAACAAGTAACACACCACATTGTGGAGCGTCAGTATGTAATGCCGGGTCATGAAGAAACCGAAGAACAATTAATTTACGAAATCACTACCAATAATTCCTCTATGACCACCATGAGTCAACAACATCAGCAACAGGTTTTAGCAGAGTTTCTAAATCAGGCTGCGTCATCGTACGAACAGCATCAACAATTACAACCGGTTTCACATCACCAACAGCAGCAGTCAGAACAACAGCATTTTGTAGGGGATAATACACATAAATTAGAGAACTTTTATGATGAACTATTAGATTTCGACTACAGCATGATAGAGACTGTGAAATCGCTTAGTTCATCAAGCAGCGGTGTCAGTAGCAGCAGCAGTAGTAGCATCACCAGTTCAAATAGTGGTAACAACTCCAATGTCCTAGTTAAAAATGAGCGTGATCATTCATTAAATTCCTCGTCGAACACCTCATCATCGACATTTAAATACAATGAAGACTTTTATTTCAATGTGTTCTTTTATGCAGGCATTCCTCGTCCGCTTGCCATTAATTGTTTTGGTCTGATAAAACTACCTCAAGGGGTGGCCACCACTTTTCGCAAACATTTACTCACTACACGTAAAGCCAACAATAGTTTGATGTCTTTGGGTGGTGGCTCCCTAAATGGTGTGGTGGGACAAAGTTCCTCATCATCTGCAGGTGGATCTGTAAGCAGTCGTTTTGGTAATTCCAAACAGTTGCCCAGTTATTTTACTAACTTAGCCAACAACGGTGGCAACAACAACTCGAGTATGGGTAATGAGTTCTCCATAGGCAGTATAACCATAACCAACACACCTTCTAATGTACAGCAACAGCAAGGATACAATAATGGATCGCAGCAGCAAAACAAACAAAATAGTAGCGGCAGTGGTACTGGTACAACGAATCCTCTAGAAATCAATCTAAACAATATAAATGGTGGAATCTCGTCCACGTCGCCAGTGTCAACTCAACCTAGGGGTCGCACCAAGTCAGGAGGATCAAACCATAGTACTGGGTCATATAACAGCACATCATCGAACAATCTTAAACATAAATCATTAGGCGGCATAGGTAATTCGACAAATGCTGCTCGTGTTACAGTAGGTACCATAGGACCCTATAATGCTAAAACCATATATGTTAGTAGTACTGCGGCTTTAAGTGCAGAAAGAAATAAATTTATTAAACGTAGTCTTATAGCCAAGGTACATCATGATCCCACACTATTATGTCAATCTACTCAGGCTCAGCAGCAGTTTACAAGTAAAAAGTTAAGTGATTTACTAAGTGGCAAAAAGCCAAATACCCCTGCAAACAACAGCGATGTTGGCAATTCCTCTGGCCAAGAGATCAGTACAGATATGGCTGCAGAAAAACAAGCAAAACTGAATCGCGTGAATCGTTTTTACGAAAAACGTTGCAAATTGTTGAGTATGACTCAACAGCACCAAAACCACAGACATACAACGTATCAAAACACCCAAGTAATAAAACGGCAAAAATTAGAACAGCAGTTGCAGCCTCAACAGCAGCAAAAATTATTGAAACAGCAATTAATGCGCAGCTTTTCAGATTGCGGCATTAATTCAGCATCGAATACCAACGTTGCATCTGCAGATTCAAATGTTATGCGTGTTTTTGTCTGAAGTCTCTTATACTCTCTCTTATTAGCTCTTATTGGCTATTGTTTCATAATATTTATAAAGATGAAATAACAATTGAGGTGTAATAATTCCATATCTATCACACCCTCCTCGTTACATCGCTACTACAACAAAAGAAAAACAACTTTATTATATTTCTTCTATACACTAAACACATATTTCTTTCCTTTCCCTCCGTCTTCAACTGCTTACATTTGCAATTTGAAAATACAATCTTTTATTTTGCTTTTACAATCTTTATTCCAAAACCTCTACAAATTTAGTTTGTAATTGTAATTTTTAAACACATTGAAATATTTAAGTTAGATTTTGTTTAAAACATTTTATCTCTCCTCTATCTGCTACATTAAAATAGTTCATAAGTGATAAAACAAAAAAATGCATTAGTTTTAGTTTTTTTTCACACTTTTTTTTTAATATTGAATACAATGTATACTATAATATTATGATTATTCTAATTCAAATGAATTTATATTCAAAAATTATGTCCGTTTCCTTTCTAATACGATATTCATCTAGTAGGTAACAATTAACCAACCATTCGCATTATTCAATAACATTTGTATTATATAATTCATTTTCATGTATCCATATGGCATATGCTTTTTTTATATTAAATCATAATCGTGTATTTTACTTTAAGCTCTCCTCCTATTTTATTATTTCAACATACATATTACAATTATTATTTTGTGAGTATCAATGATTATTTTATGATCAAAGATCTACTACATGCTATATTAATTTATATTATATATATTTAAACAGAAAAACGAAAAATAATAATAAAAATAAAACGAACAATTTTATTATTTTACCATTACTTGTTTGGATTTACTTTATATTAGCATTTAAATAAGTAATAGGGTTTCTTCGAGGATATTATTTTAGAATAATTGTTTATAACTGGCTTCTCCCGGGAATAGTTCTATTGAAAATTTTTATTTGTTGCGAAATATGCAGGCTGTTTTTATAAAAGTTTAAAAGTTGAAGCCAAACAACATTTGTTATGGATTTAGTTTTTTTTATTTATTTCCATAACATTAATTAAGTATACAATTGGCTTTTTAATTCTGATTTGTCATGGAAAGTATTTTTGGATGATAAGGGAAAAGACAATAAAAGGAGTACATACAAACTAGTCAATTTTGTTGTTTTCTTTTGTTTTTTTTTTTCGTGCATGTTGATTTGTTTTGCATTAAAAGATACGAAAATTGATTTGACGTGTGTGAATGAAATGGCAAGTTCAAAAGAGAATTGAACTCAAACTGGTCAGCTAAAACTAAGGTGTGTGAAATAAGACTTAGAAGGTAAAGAGTTTAGAAGCAACTCTCCTTTGCTACTTAGTATTGCATTTTAAATTACAATATATAACACGGTGCTAGATAAGATAAGAAGGGTTGTACACCATGTGCACTTCCACTCGGAGACCCTGTGGTCCATTGTGATTCCCTTCAGTTGAAAAAAGAAAAAGAGTAGAAATATAGAGAGCTAGATTTGAAATGAAAGAAGAACCAAAACCGCCTGATAAGGGGAGAAAGAAGGAAAGGAAGACATATCTCCTTACGGATTTGGAGTCGCCGTAGAATGTCCCTTAAATAGCCACCCTATTCCCCTAATGAAACCCAGAATGTTACTCGTTTTGCAGCCAGCAACATTGCTGAGTTCGTCCAAGAATCTATTTTCTAGCCACTTAAGCCTGTTGCACTTGATGTGCTCTATTGTCTCTGGCTCCTCTGCGTCCCTACAGAAGTCCTGTATGTTATTATCCCTTTTGCCTCTGAAGGCCCCAATCGAACAATGACCGGTTATCACTCCTACCAGAATCCTGAGACTATACCTGTCCAATTCCATCAGCGTTTCGGTCGCGTTTGCATTTAGTTTTGGCCATAAGGCACTGGACACTATGCAATCCGACCTACTGCCCCAGGATTGGTCTGCACAGTCAGGGAATCTTTCATAAATCAGCCTGTAAAAGTGACATATAGGTGGTTTGACTCCTCTTTCTCTAGTATCATGGTCCATACCAGAACCAAGTCTAGCCAGTTCATCTGCCACCTCATTTCCCTGCACGTCAAAGTGCCATGGTACCCAACACAATCTCACTTGGTAGAGTACCAATAGCTCTTCTAGAGCTCTCCTACAGTCCTGCACTAGGTTGGAGTGTGTCTGATTACGCTCCAGAGCCTTTAGTGCCGCCTGACTGTCCACGTCACTGTAGACCTCCTCTCGACGTGTGCCCCTATTAGCTCCGTGGCTTTCCAGATCGCATAGATCTCCGCCTGGAATACGCTGCACTCGTTGGGAAGTCTATAAGAGCGCTTGATATCATTGTCGACCAAATAAACCCCGGCCCCTGTACCAGAGTCTATTTTGGACCCGTCAGTGAAAACTGCGCACCCCTCGAACAGTTGATAGGATCCAGCCCAGTCAACTCTACTGAGTACAGGTCGCAATTTTGAAGATATTTCGATAAAATTTGGTACGTATTATTTTTTCGGCCAAAGATGGATGGGATTGAAACTGGTGGAAATCGGTCCATTATTTCACCTGGCTCCCATACAAATGTCCTCCCGAAATTGGGGTCATAAATCTTTGAATTAAGCAAGTATGCAAACAAATTTCACCACAAATAAGTAATAAACGAAGGTAAATGACATCCACAAATTTTGTGAAGATCGGTCCATAATTAGTCGTAGCTCCCATATAAGGCCCACTTCCGAAAATCACTTGAAAGAGCATAACACTTGGTATGGTACATGTTGTTATCCAAATAATATTGAACACAAATATGTTTCGTACATATACATATAATATGGTAGAATTTTATTATGATCGTTCCATAATTAGTCGTAGCTCGTAAGGCCACTTCCGAAAATCACTTTAACGGTCATAAATTTCTGAAAAATGTTGGTATTCAAATAAAATTTGACACAAATAAGTTTCTTATATACAGAAATAATGACACCTAATTTTGTAATAGTCAGTTCATAAATAGTCAAAACTCCCATATAAGACCCTCTTCGTAATTCACTTTAACCGCCATAAATCTTTTAAACGTATTTATATCGAGATAAAGTTTAACACACCTAATTATATATTGACGGAAGTCATGGCACTAAATTTTTGGATGATCAGTCAATAATAGGTAATATCTTCCAAATAGCGCCCATATCTGAAAAATTGTTTTATTAATATACTGGGGTAGGGTATTATATGGTAGGGCTTGACCGACTATACTTTCTTACTTGTTTATACTTGAAAAGGTTATAGACCTCATTGAGTAGATCATAAATCAAATTTTAAAAGTTCGGAAACACCCTCAAATTTCGGAGTTATTCCGAAAAAACTATTTTCGGGTATGTTCGAGTACTTATGAACACGTAACTCAGTTGATTTTAATCCCATTTTCAATTTTTGAACGGCTTCAGAAAGAAGAAAATTATATCTGATTTTAATTTTATTTTTACTAGGTTTTTTAATTTTGGCGCCATTTTTTTAAATTAGATTGTTTAGAAACATACCCTTATGTATATATTTCATTAAAGCTAATTTATTTCTTAGTGAAACAAGCTTGCAATAATTAAAATCGAGTAAAAAATAAAAAAGTTATTAAGGTTTTTCAAAAGTTAAAAATTTTGCTTTTACAAATATTGATCAAGATACTACATTTTCTTTATTTTTTTAGTCTTATAATGATATGATTATATATATAGGCTGTTTTCATAAACGCAGTATGCAATGTAACATTTCATTGCATAGAGCTCATAAATGCATTTAGAATATAATTTAAAAACTTTTATCACATAAAATATAAAGATATTGGAATATTAAAGAGAATCTTAAAACAAACATTTTTAAATTATATTTCTAAATGCTATTATGGACTCTATGCAATGAAATGTTGCATTGCATACTGCGCTTATGAAAACAGCAATAAATTTAGTTTATTTGATTAAAAGTGCTTGCTAGACCTCTTTCGCTTGTAAATCAAATCGTCTGTTTCTCGCTTAAGTGACCAGCAGTAATTTGAAATCATTCTTACTCGGCTTTTTCCCTTCGAAGCGTCTTTCGATATCCAAAATGTCTTGGTGAAATCGTTCGCCTTGCTCATAACTAAATTGTACTAGGTTTTCTGGGAAAAAATCTAAATGTGCATGCAGAAAATGAACTTTAATGGACATTATGCATAAGCCTCAAGAAATTCATTTACTACATCAATATAATTTTCACTTTTTTCATTTCCCAAAAAAATTTCACATAAACTAATAAAGCTTCTCCATGCTCTTTTTTCCACAAAATGTAATTTCATTGTGAATTCTTCGTCAATCATGATTTTTTGCGGATTTGTACCTTCTTTTATTTTTGCTTCACTTATTCTTGGGAAAACTAATTTTAAGTGTAAAAAGGCATCGCTTTCCCTATCCAGGCGTTTCACAAACTGCTTCATGTATCCCAATTTGAGATGTAATGGTGGCAAAATTATTTTTTCGGTACTCACTAGTGGAATTTTTAAGACTTTTTTCTTGCCAATTTGAAAAATTGTTCTTGATGGCAAGTTTTTTTGCTTGTATTAGTCTTTCCCACGACTCCTTGCATTCCGAATAAAATTGTCAGAACTTTTAGATCTGAAACAATTTGCCATTGATACTTTTTTTTAACATATTAAATCTAGTATCTTTTCCATTGTTGCATACGAATCTTTCATATTAGTAGCGTATGCTATAGGCACTGAGGGCAACTGATTCTCGTTGTGTAATAAAACTGCTTTCAAACCTAAAAAATATATTAATAAATAAATTTTTTTTGGTAAAATTCTTTTTTGACTGCCTTCTACTCAATGCAAATGGATAAAACTTTGCAGGCATTCACCAGGATAAAATCCTTAAAAGATTTGATTTTCCGAAGTGAAGCTAAATAAAAGCATTTAAAAACAACGATTTTGGCTGTTTTTAACGGGTTCCGATCGCAAAAAAAAATTTTTTTTCTTAAATGTCTAAAGGCGATCTTTAATATTTGCGTTAGACATATGCGGTCGACCCGGTTTAATAAACATCCTTCCATTCCGATTTATACGCTTAATCATATTTCCTTCCTACTTCACTAAGGAAACAATAGACCTGGAATAGAATTTATTAAATTTTAATATTTTCGAGTAGTCTTCGAAAAACTACGAACTGTAACGTTAACAAATAAAATGCAATTTGAATTGTGCTGTGACGTTTGTTAGGTGTTCATTGTTTTACAATATAAAAAGCGTGGGGCGCCCATACCAACCTGTACTTAAAAAAACATTACTGCCGTGAGTACATTTTAATATTTCAGACCGAAAGAAATACAACCAATCATGTTTAAAGCTACGAATTTTCAAAATTTGAGCATTTGTTTCATAACAACGCGCCCCACGCTTTTCTTTAAGGGATGTGTGAGATTTTTTCTATTTTGATTTAAAAGTTTATGTTGTTTGAAATGTTCTTATTTTTTGACTTTTAGTCGATTTTTTTAGTATTCATATTTATTTTGTGTTCACAACTGATCAATATATTAAGGTAAAGAAAAGCGTTTCTTAAAAAATTTTTTTTTATTTATTTGTAATAAAATTCTATTTAAAATTTTTTATACAAATATATCTGCTTTTATAGAAAAATATAAAAAAAAAGAACTCAAAGTTAAAAAAAAAAAATAAAAAAATTGCAGATGTTATTACGAAAATTACTACCAATATTTAATTAATATAACATAAAATGTATACGATTGGAAAGATATATTCTTTGTCTTTCTGAAACCGTTTAAAAATTGAAAGGTATACCCTTCAAAAGTATGATTTTTAAATAATAGTGACATTCAAATTTAACTACTTTTTTACTTCTACTCTTTGCTTTTAAAAATAAATGATATTTTTTTGTTGAGAGAATTGAAAAAGAAATATAACTTTTAAATAAAAGAATTGGAAAGTTCATCAAAAAAGCGAGAAAGTGTATTACAACTGCAGAAAATTTTTCGTATTTCATCTTATCGATAACAAACCAGAAATGTACCTTCATAATTTTTAAAACTTAATGCCATACATACTTTTTTACTAGTCCAAGATTAATCCTGCTAATAAATAGTCTGGCAACAATGCATGGCACACATATTATAAGAAGAAAGAAACATAAAAGCATAGGAAGATAAGATAAAAGCATGTAATAAAAAGCACATAGAAATATAAATAATGTTTATATTTACGAACATGAAGAACAAAGAGTAAAAGTCAATTTTAGGTCGCTATTTACGTGGCCTCAATGAAGCAGACCAACAAAGAGTTAACACAATTTATAAAATTTCAATAACTTACTGATTAAATTACTTCAAAAAATGTTTAAAACCGAAAGAAAACTACTTATTTTAAAATGGTTTATTTGTGCTTGCTTTTTAATCAGTGTGGTGGAATCGACCATATCGCCGGGAGATAAAGCACAAAAGCAACCCAAACCACTGAAAATTAAAACCGGCCCAAGAGATGAAAGCGTTTTTCATTTAGACTTAATTGATATAGAACCATCTGCCAAAGAAATTCTTATTAATAGTGGTTCATATTACAAAGATACATCTGCTCGACGTTTCAATGGCACTGTTTTGGGTTTTGTGACACCGGTATGTTATAAGAAAAAATGTTTTTTTATTCATGTATTGATTATTTGTATGAAATATAGTGGAATTCACACGGTTACGAAATAGCTACAACATTTGCAAAGAAATTAGATATTTTATCCCCGGTATGGTTTCAAATTGTCAAGCAAGATGGTAAATATAAAGTAAATGGACTACATGATATTGACGCCAAATGGATGAAAAATGTTCGTACAAAAGGAAAAAACGATCAAAGATCAATGCAATGTAAGTTTGCACAAAAACGTATCTCTTTAAAAATGACTCAAAAATTTTTCACTTACTATTTCTACTAAAAACAAAAAAAATTCACAGAATACGTTCTAGGCAGATTTTAATATTTTAGAAAGAATTAGTAAATAAAACAAAATCTATTGAGCTTTTCAATTTGGACTCTTCTATAAATTGTAATTCCGTAAACATTTAATATTACTCCTTTTACGTATTTCTTTCTAGTTTTTCCTCGTTTTCTATTTGAAAATTTCAGTGATAATGACTTTACATTATTATTATCATCCGATCAAGAAATTGCTAAGGTTTCTCAACTGTTAAGAAAAACATGTACAGAACACAAATTCGAAGGTATTGTTCTTGAATACTGGCTACAGCTTGGTGGTCGAGTAGCAAATAAGTTCTTACAAAAACTAGCCATTTCGATAAGCAAGGACTTAGCGAAAGATAATTTAAAACTTATTTTAGTTATACCGCCTTATCGCCCCCAACTGGTTAATATGTTCAACGACTACCACATGGATAAATTATATCAGCATGTCTATGCCTTTTCATTAATGACATACGACTACTCAACAGTCCAACGACCAGGCGCTAATTCTCCACTGCATTGGATTAAGCAGTCTATTGAGCATATTGCCCCAGAAAATACAAATGATTTTATTGAAAAACGTAAAAAGATCCTGATGGGTCTTAACATGTACGGCAACGACTATACGCCAGATGGTGGTGGCCCAATAGTTGCCGGTCAATATTTGGATTTGTTGCGCAACGTTAAAAAACGTTTAACTTATGATGAAAATGACGTGGAACACTTTTTTGAAATAAGGTATGCACGGCTAAAATAACTTGTTTGCTTATCAATTTATAATCTTTAAATTCTTTACAGAACAAATACTGGACGACATTATGTTTTTTATCCAACTCTTTACTCCCTACATGAGCGTATTAAACTTGCACAAGAGATGGGTGTTGGTATATCAGTTTGGGAATTGGGACAAGGCTTAGATTACTTTTATGATCTTTTTTAAGTAGCTTAAGCAATAACTATTAAATTGCCTGCAAAACAAATACTAATAATTCCGTAAATAAACATTCATACCTGCTTGTATGTATGTAAGTAAATACGAGTAGATATACCTAATTGCTTTTGCAATTTAATAAATGAAAATTGCTAGTTACGCAATTGAATTGAACCAAAAAACAATATTTTACCTCCTTATTTTTATACCCTTTACCTTCATGAGAAGGGTATATGTATATAAGTTTGTCATTCCGTTTGTAATTTCCACAATATAATTATGGATCCTTATAGATAGCGGAGTCTATTAAGTCATGTCTGTCTGGATGTTGAAATCAGTTTTCTGAAGTCCTCAGATATCTTCAGGATCCAAATCTTCAATAATTCTATCAGACATGCTTTCGAGAAGTTTGCTATTTAAAATCAGCAATATCGGTTTAGGCCAACAAGAGTTATGGACCAATATGTGAGACAACCTCCATAAAAATTTGATATTTTTGTCCATTTTATTGCAATATTTTGAAATATATTGCAGATAATACCATGAAATTTTGTATACGTTGTTTTTATGATAAAAGAAGAAAGTGTGCGGAAATGAGTAAGAATCGGTCCATGATTTCTCATAGCCCCCGTGCAAAAATCTTCCGAAATATTGCTCAATTATACATAAATGCCTATAAAATTGGAATATCAAGACAAAATTCAGCAAAAATAAGTTTTATGCAAAAATAAATCGCAAAACGAAATTTTTTTTAGTTCGGTCCATGTTTGACCATAGCCCCATATAAGGTCCACTTCCAAAATCCACGATAATACTAATATATATCTTAAATATACCGTTATTATGTTGAAATTCGACGTGAAATATCCTCATATGCATGAAAATCACTGTTCCAAAATTTAAGAAGATCGGCCAATAATTTGTCATAGCTGCCATATAAGAACTATTTCCAAAAAAACAAATAAATTCGGGTCAAAAAATATTCTTTTCGGATTTAACCCATATTCGGTCCATCATGATATATATCGTTGGAAAGGTACCTTTTATTTAATGTATTACAAATTATCAGACACCTAGTAGTTTCCGAGATATAGGCCTATATATTTTCAACTTTACGGGCCCGCCCCCTCGAAAATAGGGGTGACCGCCAACAAATTTTTTTTTGCTAGCATCTCTGATGAAGTTTTTTTTTTTTGAGCAAAGTCACTAAAACCGAATTGTTCCCCTTTTTTATACTCTGTTTGTTAAATTACACTCAAGATTATTATGAACACAAGAATTGGTAATTAAATCAATTAAAAATGGTGAATTAGACAAAATTTCAAAATATTTAACATAAATTATGTTGGTTGTAAAATTGTCTTTCAAACAATATATCAAATACTAATAAAATTTGCACTAAGACTGAATAGAAAACACAGAATAAGGATATTCTAGTCCTATAACCAGTGTAGTTTTTGTATTTCTTATTACGTTTTGGTGGAGGGTATTTAAGATTCGGCACAGCCGAATATTGCACTCTTACTTGTTTAAACTATATCTATAGATATATATATGGGCAATTTCACGTCAAGTGACCCAATTTTAAAATCGATGTCTCCGATTTGGATGAAATTTTCACCAAGGTTAGTACAAGGTGGCGCAAAAGTAAACTTCCGATGTTTTTTGGCTGTAATTAAAAAAATGAAAAACTTTGATTCTTGTGGATTATTTTTATTTGGTCTTTTAATTTTTTTTACATCAAGTCGAGATATGATTTCATGTAAATGGCCGCCGCCACAGTTGATTGTCATTTGAGCCCTTTTTATGGCATTTTCCATCACTTTGGCCAAAACTTCCGGCGATAGATCCTCACATTCTTGGCGGATATTGTCTTTAAGAGCTGCAAGAGTCTGAGGCTTGTTGACATAAACCCGCGACTTCAAAAAGCCCCACAAAAAGAAGTCTGGAGCGGTCAAATCAGGCGATCTTGCTGGCCAGTGCAAAACGCCAAAACGGGAGATCACCTCTTGGTGGTGATTAAGGATGGCTTGAGCGTATGTTAGACGCGATTGGCGGTCAGCTGTTAGATGCACCGTCTGGACTTTGTACGGAAACATCTTCAAATCTTGTACCAAAATTCGCTGTAAAAACCGTCGACTGATACCCATTTGCGTGGTACGTCGTCTGGTCGATGTCGACCAGAAGCAATATTCTCTACAGAACGGCTACTCCGGGGTCTGCCACGCCTGGCAGCATCTCGTGTTGTACCAGTCTCTTCGAGGTGAACGACTAAACATCGCATTGTTTCACTAATAGGCGTTGGACGGCCAGGAAATCTACGACGAAATTCACGTTGTGCCAAAGCCACCGACCGATTATTGGTCAAATAAATAGTCAGCAATATTCCGCGTTCTGGAGCAGTGTAGCGTAACATTGTTTATTAACGTGTATTTCGCATGTGTTTACTACACAAATGTCAAAACAGAACTGACTAGGGGCCAATCGCAAAATTTATAGCATTTTCTGATAGGAGGATTACTTTTGTGCCACCTTGTACTACAGCTCTATCATTCAAGAACTGCCGGAGTTAGAGGGGGTCAAAGTTGGACATTTTGGTCATGCAGGGTTTTTTTAAAATGAGTGTAACTTTTCACCTATTGGTCCTAGCAAAAATTGTCCAAAGGACTTTAGGTAGCTATTTCTTCAATCATTCCAAAAAAAAAAATTTTAATTATTTTTTTTTTTAATTTTTTTTCAATTTGGGCCCATTTTCCTCAAAAGAAAGCTTATACAACTTACCTTGAGGCCTTTATAGTCGCTTAATGGGATGCGAGTGGGATATCTATCAAAAGAATTATTTTTTAACTCAAGAATAAGATTTTTCAATATTTTGCACATGTATCATTTCATTTTCCCCCATTTTGTAATTTTTTTTTTTAAATGGAGTTTTTTTATTTTTCCTCAAAAGAAACTTTAGACCATTTCCTTTAAGAGCTTTGTGGTCACTTAATGGGATGCAAGTGGGGTATCTATAAAAAAAATTGCAACTCAAAGAAGAAATTGTTTAAATTTTTACCATACGCACGCCCGTGAAATGGTGCTGTGTGAGACCAACCGCTATTAATTTCTACCTGCAATTTTCTAAGTCACACTTCTTTTCATTGAGGCTTAGTTTAGAGCGCACGTAATATTGAATGAAATTTTTATTATCAAAGTAACAGGTACCCCTGAGACTCTTTTTGAATAAAGTGGAAAACTATTCTCTGAAATTTTATGACACTTGACTTTAAAATGGAGAGGTAGAAGTTACCAGGTACTTTATTATAATGCTATGGCCTAAAAATTGTATTCTTTTTTTGTACTTTTTTATCAAAATGTATTTTCTCACTAAAAATTCCATGAACTATTATTATCAAAAAGTACGTATTACGGATAATTAATAGGTACTTTTTTGGTAAAATTATTTTTTCACGGGTGACAAAAAAGGACAAAAACGGGATAAAAACGGACATTTGATATTATTTATTCAATTTAAAAATAAAAACAAATGTAAAAAATTCTTCCATCCATACAAAAAAGAACCCAGAACATGCTATTCACGACTCAAAGGTGTAAAAAGGGTCAAATTTCAGTACACTTATATTGGTACTTTTTTGAAATTCATTTCTACTATTCTATTCTCGCAAACTATGCATCTGATCATGTTATTATCTTCGGCAAAGTTGTTGTGCATGAGCCCGAGAAGATTTCTGAGTTGGTAGGACCACGACTACTTTAACGCCCACTTTTTTAAATTGATTAATTGCTTCTGCATGGCTTTTTACAGATTTACTTCAAACAAGTTGTATACACATCTTACTGAAGGCGAGGTAAAAATAAAAATGTTATGTGCCACGTCCACTTTCATGCCCCATCTCAAAAAATAAATGTTTGTATGTATGTCCTTTATAGAATCGTAAATTTTGTATTTGATCATGTGATTATCTTTGGCAGAGTTGTTGTGCGTGAGCCCGGGAAAGTTTCTGAGTTGGTATGAACACGCCTACTCTAACGCCCACTTTTTTTAATTAATTACAACGCCTGCCGGTAAGGCCAGATCGGTGGACCGATCTTACTAAAACTTTGACGAGATATAACTAAGACTTCGGCATGACTAAGAATACTTTTTTCGACCGCCTACTTTTTTTAAAAATGAACAAAATCAATAAAATTACTCAAAATGAATTCTTTCAAATTAATTTTAAATGGTGGCGTAGCAACGCGCGCAAATGCCATCTAGTATTATTATAAAGAAAAATTTACCTTTAATCTGACATATTTTGAGTAAATTGACAAAATTTTGATCCTAATGGGTTAAAAATTTTAAGATTTATATTAAATATAAATCATTTAATTATTATTATCCAAATCGCATAAAAACAATATAAGTATGTACACCAAATCCAATATTCGTACTTTGGAGGCTCATATCTCAGGACAAAAACAAACTGTATCACAATGTACCTGTATCACAACGTACCCAGGGCTGGGCAGTATTTGAAATGCATGTATTTGAAATACAAATACGTATTTTGTATTTGTATTTTAAATACATGACGTGCAAGTATTTTGTATTTTAAATACATGTCAAGCAAGTATTTTGTATTTTAAATACATATGTACATAAAAATATAGTTTACAAAATATATTTTATCAGTTTATTGATTTAATTTGTTAACCTTATTGAAATTTCTTTAAAAATTAAAATAAATTTCCAAAAAAATCTAAATAAAAACAAATTTGAATTGATTATTTTATTTTTAAATTAAAAATTTCAAAACTAAAATTTTCAAAGAATTTTAAACTTTCACTTGGTTTTGTATAAAACATAAATCAATTAATTGCAAAAGTCAGTGATTAATGCATAAACCAGAGAAATTTTTATTTAATGAATTTTAATTATAAATTCTTGCACTTTAAATGTAATTTTCTATAATTTTTATATATCATTCGAAAGATCTCAGTTTCTTCTTTCCAAATCTAGTAAGTAAATTGAAAATCGGATCATTATCAACAAAATTACAGGCTTATAAGTGTGCAAAGGTACAAAAACCGGTTTTTAAACCGTAAATCCGGATTTTGGAGGTGTCCGGCATATTTTACTATTGGAATCTTGTTCTACTCTTCAAGCCCTACAAGAAAAAAATATCCGGTCCCAGGTTTTTGGACTGTCACACCGTGTTAGTTTTATGTAATGAATTTTTTTTGGTTTGAATAAAAATAGTGTATTTCGTAATTTTAATACATATGTACATGTACATGACGTGGAAGTATTTTGTATTTGAAATACGTACAATAAATGAAGTATTTTGTATTTTAAATACATACAATAAATAGAAGTATTTTGTATTTTAAATACATAACCTGAAAGTATTTTGTATTTTAAATACATAACCTGAAAGTATTTTGTATTTTAAGTACATGACCAGCAAGTATTTTGAATTTTAAATACCGCAAACTATGTATTTTGCCCAACACTGGACGTACCTTTGGAATAATCTAGAGTTATGCCAATCAATTTTCTGATGTATTAAGCATAATGAATGTTGTTGTTATTACAACTTTATTAATAATACATTTGGGTAGAGAGTATGAAATTTCATCATCACACCGGACATATGTCAAAACATAAATAACCATGTCTCACTAAAAAAGCAACTCTATGATTTTCACGAACAATGTACATATCTCAATCAAATTTGGCGCATTTATTATCTGTTCAACTATATTTTTTGCAGTTTTCATTTTGTTGTTGTTCTGTTAACAAAGTCGGCATAAAAACAAAAACTAATACCGATTATCAAAATAGAAAAACATAGAATTTGAGGGAAAAAAACAGTATAACTGCGAATTTGTTTAAACAGTTATTTTCTGTGTATTAATTTTGCACATATTGTAAAAAACAAATTTCTACTAAAACTTCAAAAAAAAAGGCGAACTCAAAATTTACAACAATTAGCTTGAAATTGGAATTATAATTTCGTAGTTGTTAAATAAGCAAAACAATGGCGCACGATCGAGAGCCTTCAGAACAGGCACAAACTCAAGGTGCTACACAAAGTCAGGCTTCGAATCTGTGGAGTCAAGTGGAGAGTCAGCCTATGGACAATATAGTTTGGGGCAGATTGTATGGCAAGAATATTAAAGTAAAATCATTGGGTACGAGCATCAGACCGTATAAAATCCTCTATCTGAATACGTCTTTTTCTGTCGGTAACAATTATGTTGTGTGTTTTCTTTTGCAGTAGGATTCTAAAGAATAATAAAAATATATGTATGTATGTACATAAATATGTATGTACATAAATATGTATGTATTACTATAACTTCTGCAGTCCCATGTGTATTTTTTGCTGGATTTTATCCTTGATATAATTTTTATTATTTCTGTAATAATTTGGTAAAAAATATATTTTACAGATTTGAATGTTGAAACTTTTACGGCCGGACGTGGCGAAAACAACGATTTAATATTGACGCTTAACGATTTACCAGAAAAGATTTTATGCCGCATCTCAAAAGTACACTTTACCATTACACGTTCAGGTTGTAATCTTTTAAATCCAGTTTATATCGAGGTAAGTGTTAAACATTTAGTATGGATACACTTTAGGTGTTAACTAAATATATACCAGTAAACCAGATGATGAGTGTCCAAGTATTGAAAAATTCATAAATTTTTGTATTTATGTCCTATATGATTCAAATTTACATCAGTCACAATGAAAGAATTAAAAACTACTAAGTTAATGCGGTTTTCCTTGTACATACTTCAAAAAATCTAGTCGATTACTAAGAACTGAGTGAAGCGGGATTGGTAGAATATGTAGTTCAAATCGTTTACCCTTTGAGTCCATAACAACCGGTGACAATGTAAAAAATCGGTTATGAACTAAAGGGGTGTCAATAGACCAGATTTGTACCATTTATAATTTTAAAAGGCTATATATGTAATAGTTTTTTGATCAATATTCTTAAATTATTTCAGGACATGTCTAGAAATGGTACATTTGTAAACAGTGAACGAATTGGAACCAACCGACGACGCATTTTACAAAATGATGATATTATCTCTCTTTCACATCCCACATATAAAGGTAAATTTTATATTTAAATTAAATTCATACGAAAGTATTCTCATACGCATACATCAAAATTTTTAAGCTTTCGTTTTCAAAGACCTTAGTCCAAATGAAGCAATGGGCTTGCCAACAGATATTACAACCAATTATTATGTAAGTCGAAAACTGGGTTCTGGTGCCTGTGGTTTAGTTCGCCTTGTCTACGATCGTCGAACGTGCCAGCAGTATGCCATGAAAATTGTTAAGAAAAACATGTTGGCGACTAGTGCAAATCCAAATCATTTAAATGATCCAAACCGGGTAATGAATGAAGCTAAAATAATGAAAAGCTTGGAACATGTAAGAAACAAACATTTGTTAATGTTCTAAATTCCGAAAAAGTCCACTTAAATCCAAAGTTTTACACAAAATTTGATTAAAATGTGGAAGAGGCTGTAATATATTTTTCTCAAATAAGAAAAATAAAGTCTCCGTGGATTCGGAAAGTAGAAACGAAAATAATTATCAATCTTTATAAGTTGTGATTGAAATAATGATAAATATTAATTTACATAATAACTAGCCTTGTGTTATTAAAATGCATGATATTGTTGACAAGCCCGATTCGGTGTATATGATTTTGGAATTCATGAAAGGCGGAGATTTACTCAATCGCATTGTGAGCAATAAACGATTATCGGAAAAAGTATCAAAATTATATTTCTATCAAATGTGTCATGCCGTTAAATATTTACATGATAAAGGTTGGTTTCCTTTAAGAGTACAAATTAAAAACAAGATATTTATTCATTAAATTTAGGCATAACTCATCGAGATTTGAAACCAGATAACGTATTACTTGAGACTTTGGACGAAGATACTTTGTTGAAAGTTTCTGATTTTGGTTTGAGTAAGTTTGTACAGAAAGATTCTGTAATGCGTACCCTATGTGGCACACCTCTGTATGTTGCACCAGAAGTGTTGCTAACTGGTGGTCGTGGAGCATATACTAAAAAGGTTGATATTTGGAGTTTGGGTGTTGTTCTATTTACTTGGTATGTATGATGGGTCACAAAGATGCGATAATAAAATCAATATAATACTTCCCATATTTCTAGTTTGAGTGGCACTCTACCATTTTCTGATGATTATGGTTCGCCAGCCTGTGACCAAATTAAAAAAGGTCAATTTCGTTTCAATCATCCCTCTTGGAAACAGGTGTCTCAACGCGCAACTTCGCTTATTAAAAACATGCTTAATGTTGATCCTAAACGCAGACCAACTATAGATGATGTTTTGCAAAGTAGCTGGATTAAAGATACAGCCATGTTGGGCACAGCAAACAAACTGATGAATATTGAACCAATGGAAACGGAAAATCAAGAAAACTTTATAGAACCACCCTCTAAGCGTTCCAGACGATAAACAATTCCACAATTTATTATTTTATTTGTTTGGTGTTAAACCAATGTTAATGCTTCTTGTCTATCTCATGTGGCCAAATTTAGTAGTTAGTTGTAATTTTAGCTTATTCGTACATCTGCATTTATATACGTTTTTTTGTTTTGTTTTTATTATATCATATTTCATTTGATATGAAGTTGCCATGAAATTTATACTCACACAATAAGTAGTTAGTAACATTTTACTTTTATGTCATTCAATTGATTTTCATCAATATGGAAACTATTTTATGTCCTTAAAAACGACTTGTGCCCAAATTATTTTCATGTTGTTCATAATGTTTACTTAATGTCCCAAGAAATGTAAAACTGTTTAGTATTATTGTTTTACATTATTATAACTTTTGTATTATTTTCTGTACTTGTTATAAATAACTATATTAGTATTAATTTACTACTTTACATTCATTTAAAATAAGCTGAGCTTATGTGGCTTTCTTTTTGTACAAAACTAAATAAGAGGCTGTGATTTGGCCTTGATTTGATTAATAAATCGAAATAGTTTTATAATTTTATTTGTTTTAATTATTTAATAATATGTATGTATGTAAACTTTTTTTCATACAGAAAATTACACGCATAAAATATTTGTAATTTTTAAACGAAAATTGTTTTTTTTAATATTTGCGTTGAAATAATGCATCGTTAAAATAACATTTTAAAGTTACGAAATTGTATTTAAATTTTACGGCCGGTATCAACATAAAGCATGTTTATAAACAAACATACGGCATGTTTATCAACATACAATATGTTCAGCAATATATATACGAAACAAAATGCAGTGTTGTCAGCTATTTTCAGAAAACGTCAAAATTATTATATGTATAAATCAGCGATTTTGGGAATTCAGAAAGGAATTTTTTAAAATAAATGTGATTTTATTTCCCGGTTAATTGACTTTCCCGAGTATCTTACCTTTCTACTAAAAGTTTTTAGACCGAAAGCTGATACAGCACACTTATATTTACTAAGTACTTAGCAGCACTGGCTTTATAAAATACAACCATGCATTACACTTTATTCGCTATTTTTACTTTTTCAACGAGTTGAAATTCAGCGCGTTTGCAAAGACAAAGCAAAAAAGTTATCATCAAGCCGACAACACATAACACGCTGAAATTGCTGTGCTTGCGTAGTTATTAACATAAAAAGTTTTTGGAATTAGTTTAAAATAACTATACAATTATTGACAACGCATTTATTAAAAGGTAAATATTAACAAATTGAACGTGACATTTTAACGATGGAATAAGTTAAGAATTGTAAAATAATGTCACGGTTTAACGCCGCAGACATTTTTTCCTAACCTCATGTGTTTTAAAAATGGCGTCTACCGGTGCTACCACCAAAAAAACTAATTGTTTTAATGCTGCAATAAAACATCAAAAATGTTTGCATTTTTAGCACAAATAGCGGCTTTACACAATTCAATACAACAGTTGACGCAAGTTAAATTAAACAAAGAAAAATGGCCGATAATGATGATCTTTTAGACTACGAGGATGAGGAACAAACCGAGACCACCGTAGCCGAAACACAAGAGGCACCTAAAAAAGATGTAAAAGGTACTTATGTATCTATTCACAGTTCTGGTTTTCGTGACTTCCTCTTGAAACCCGAAATTTTAAGAGCCATTGTTGATTGTGGTTTTGAACATCCCTCGGAAGGTAAATAAAGCATTAATTAATAACAACAATGTACATGGCATTTTAGAATGTATATTAATAATAATGTGATTTTTTTTTAGTACAACATGAATGTATTCCCCAGGCTGTGTTAGGCATGGATATTCTCTGCCAGGCTAAATCTGGTATGGGTAAAACTGCGGTATTTGTGCTCGCTACATTGCAACAGCTGGAACCCACTGAGAATGTGGTTTATGTGCTAGTTATGTGTCACACTCGCGAACTCGCATTCCAAATTAGTAAGGAATACGAACGTTTTTCCAAATATATGCCAACAGTTAAGGTAAGTTTATAACAAAGATGTAAAGATAATAAAGTTTCATACTGATATGTATGTACCTATATGGATTTTTTTTCAACACACTTCCTTTGTAATTTATTGTAGGTCGGAGTTTTCTTTGGTGGCTTGTCTATACAAAAAGATGAAGAGACTTTGAAAAATGTAACACCTCATATTGTAGTCGGCACACCTGGCCGTATATTGGCCCTGATTCGCAATAAGAAGTTGAACTTGAAGCATTTAAAACATTTTATTCTTGATGAATGCGATAAAATGTTGGAACAACTTGGTAAGTTTTTTAAATACATAATGGTAAATTTTAAAATATCTTCAAATTTTATAAAAAAAAAAAAAAACGTTGAATATGGTTGAAGAAAAATGTAGTCATTCAAAATCTAAATTTGACAACCTTTTCGGTTCCTTACATCTGGGGTATGTCGAAAGTCAACGGTCATTAAGTCCGCTTTCACACGTTTCAATTCTGTCTCTTCAGGCAAGTATTTTTGGTGAGAAAGGAAAATAGAATAAATAAAAGGGGGGATTCATACTTGACGGTACTAGTCAATTTTCTTATTTCTTTTGTTTTCTTTTATTTTATTCGTCTTGTTATACGCGAAGTTGTTTGCATGTTGATTTTGTATGAAAAAATAGAATCTTGGTGGTAAAGAGCACGAAAATTAAAGATACGAGTGCGAACGATATGACGGGTCGAAAATGTAATTGAACAAAAACTGATCAGCTAAAACTGAAACGTGTGAAATAACATTAACATTGTTCTATAAAATGATCTGCTGAAAATTATTAATTCTAAAATATTCGAGTTTAGAAAATAGCTATCTATGAAAATTAAAGAAATCAGCGCAGTTTGTGGTTTTAATTTAAGCCAAGCATTAAACACATTCGAGACAGCAGACTACCGACTACAATATGTCAAAAATAAAATACACGTTTATATGAGAGTGACTATATTGATGACAGCAGGCAACACGACTGCAGGTTGTTGTCCATGCTGATTTTTTCGACGCTGTCAAACTAATTTCTATTTTTGTTGGCGTCAAAACAAAAACAGTGTTGACCATATAGCAAAATGTGTAAAGCAAATCAAATTAAATAAAAAGCAAAATACACAATTCAAATGTCGTGATCATTTATGCGTCAAGAGTTAAATGTATCAATAATATTACATTAATATTAAATTTTATATTAATAAAAATGAGTGAAGTTTATTAGCATGTCTGGAATCATATATATGTATATGTTTTTCATGTTTCATAAATAAAACGCTACTTTAAACAAAAATAAAAGCCTTAAGTAGCACCATTGAAATATAAATGGATTACTACAACAGCTGTTTTTATTTTTATTGTTTTGTTTGATTAAAGTTTGTAAGTGTTTTATTGTTTAAGATTTATTATTTTTAATGTGTTTATTTACTTTTTTGTTGTATTTTAGTAATAGCTTCTATAAAATCAACAAACTTCTCTTCAGCCATTATGTTATTTAAAAAATTCGAATAACAAATTTATTTTTTTATTAAAACGTCAGATTTCGGGATCAGCTGCTGACTATGTAGCTGTCGTTTTCAAAATAATTAAGTAGCTGACTAGAGGGCGGCATAAGTACCCAGCAGCATTTGCACTCGTGTAGTCGTGTAGCCTGCTGTCTCGAATATGTTTAATGCTCAAGAGTTATGTAAACATTATTATTCGTGTAATCGCAACCCAAATAGCGTACGTAGATAGAAAAGATTGTCTTGAAGCTAATAGGCTTTTTAAATGAATTAAGATAAAAATATTCCAGATGAATCTGATACTCGACCTTGTCGGTATTGAAATTGAAGACGAATCCTGGGAAACGTCTCAGAAGTTAAATGTTGCTTTTTTATGTTGACTACAGCCTTATCAAAGGTTGTAGGAGACTGGAGCACTCAGCTTGTGGTAATGGTCAGTACACTGTTAGGATGTGTTAAAAAGGTACCGGTCGTTACTTTATAAATGTGCTGTTTACCTTTTTAATGGTCAAAAAAATTATTGAAATTACATTTTTTATGAATTCTTTCGATTGCTACCGATGCTTGAACTTTCGTAGGTCCAAAATTAAGCAATCCTCGTGGCATATTTGCTTAGGTTGCAATTTTATTTTAAGAATCACCGAACATCGGTAACGATTGGAAACACCCATATTTAAATTACATTCATTATTTCATTCGTTTCGCAATCAACTTTTTTAACTCATTTCTAATACCAAACATTTCTATCTCATTGAAGTTTTAACCCTTCCTTACATAATGGTGGAAATTTTCATCTTAAAATTGAATGCATTCTGTTATTTCTATTTAGTATTAAGCTAATTATTTATTAACAATGCATGGTGATGGAAATTTGCATATTGTTTTTTGCTAAGATTTTGTTAACCATTTTTCCTTTTATTTTGAACATGAATTAAATCACCATGATTTAAATGCAAAATCATGCAAAGAAGGGTCAAATTAATTAAAGCCTATTATATAGGTATTTCCAAATTCCAAAAACTGTAGACACATCAAATAGTGCGTTAGAGTTTGGCAATCCAAAATTAATTCTAATTCTTTCGCCTTTATTTCTTCGACAAACGTTTTAAAATTTAAATATTTGTTGATGACTTTTTAAACAAATACTAGTTTTTTTTATTTCGAATATTACATACTAGATACTAGAAATATCTCGATATTTATTGAACGTGTAGCAGTGCCCTATGACACCAAAGCATTTTTTCTTTTCGGTTTTAAAATCAATTGTGACAATATTGGTGACTATGACACCCCTGAATATGTTTTCAAATTATGTTTTATTTTTAATTTCAGATATGCGTCGCGATGTTCAGGAGATATTCCGCAGTACACCACATGGAAAACAAGTTATGATGTTTTCCGCTACTTTAAGCAAAGAAATACGACCGGTTTGCAAAAAATTCATGCAAGATGTAAATATCAACGAGTTTATAATTCTATCAATACTTCTACCACTACTACTCCAATTAGTTGTTCTACAAAATACTAATCGTTATGCGCCACCACTAAGCAAAATTTCAAATCGCATCTCCTGACTTGCAATTTAACAAATGCAAAAATAGAGCGACGGTTTAAACGTAACTAAATCAGTTCAACAATTTTATACTTTTCGCAATTATAACGAAATATAAAGCGGGTAATAACCAAAGAAATTGAGATAACGGGACCTTTCTCAACAATCCTTAACAGCATTTGATGCTTATAAAGACGTTCATTAATGACCGGTTGAACTTTGTCATATGCTGGCCTGCATAAACCTTTATGATAAAGTTATAAATTGTTCTAAAAATTAAACGTGGTAATTTAAACGATTAAAATTATTGCTTATAAATAAAATAACTACGGTTTATAACTCAATAAAACATGATAAAAAATCCATATGATCCTGAATGAAATCGGTTATATTTTAATAAATAAAAATACGACGAAAATAATAATAAAATAAAGTATCACTTCGCTTTCTCAAGCGATATTAAAACTTCGGTTTGGTGAATAAAGAATCAGTTCAGCCAATTAAATTGTTTGATTCTATCTATGTTGGAGTCCATCCAATGATGAAGTTTCGTGCAATCCCAATCACACACAAACAAACACATTAACATCTTTTGCTCAGTCAATGCTACTACTTACTGTCTGTTTCCGTAGGCTTTTGTGTCTGTGGCAGCATTTGCTAACGAGTGCTTAACGATCGAATCGAATCCCCATTCTCGAATGCGAATGACTTGTTTTGAGAACGTTTTGGTGGTAGTGTGGCCGTATGTAGAGTAAAATTAAGTTAAAACATTTGTAAAGACAATAATAGCTTATGCCTAAAAAGAATTATGTAAAACACATATGTTTAATTGCGTAAAAAAAAACTAATTCATTTTAATGGTTTTGATTTTTCTAATCCCTTTTATAGCCCATGGAAGTATATGTCGATGATGAAGCCAAGTTGACGTTGCATGGTCTGCAACAGCATTACGTCAAATTGAAGGAAAATGAAAAGAACAAAAAACTCTTTGAACTTTTGGATGTATTGGAATTCAACCAAGTGGGTTTTAAACGCAATATATACTAGTAATAATTTAATTAAATTGCATGCGAAATTAATATTGTTTTTAAGGTCGTTATTTTCGTGAAGTCTGTGCAACGTTGTATGGCTTTGGCACAATTGCTAACAGAACAAAATTTCCCTGCTATTGGTATTCATCGTGGTATGACACAGGAGGAGCGTTTAAATCGTTATCAACAATTTAAGGATTTCCAGAAACGCATATTGGTAGCGACCAATTTGTTTGGTCGCGGTATGGATATTGAACGTGTCAATATTGTCTTCAACTATGATATGCCTGAGGATTCCGACACATATTTGCATCGTGTGGCTCGTGCTGGTCGTTTTGGTACCAAAGGTTTAGCCATTACCTTTGTTTCGGATGAGGCTGACGCCAAAATTTTGAACGAAGTCCAAGACAGATTTGATGTTAATATTACCGAATTACCCGACGAAATTGATCTGTCTTCTTACAGTACGTTCATATTTTCTAACCTTGAAATTAACTAATTTCTAATTTTTATTTTACTTTCCTTATTTTTATAGTTGAGGGACGATAAATTTTGCAAGTTCAGTTGTAGCTGCCCATCTTACTTATTCTTCTAATAACAATTAATAGAAAATATAATAATTTTCAATGAATCACGCTCTGGTTAATTGGCAGTTTAATATTAACACTAATTTGATTTGCAACATTCTGAAGAAATTTTCAATAAAATAATATTTAACAACAAGAATAACAACAGTAATCACACACTCACCTAACAGGAAGAGTTTTACTTATTTATTTAAATTCTTTTGTATGAAAGTTTTGCATTAATTTTACATTGCTTAGTTTTAAAGCAAGTGGTCATTAGAAAAAAAATAACATTTTTTATTGTAGGCTTAAAAAATTAAATAAATTACTACCGCATTGCCATTATTTTTAATAGCGATAACGGTAAAAAAAAATAAATAAAAAAATTTAAACTTGTTTTTATTTGCGTAGTTGTAGTAAAGGTGATTTCAGTAGTTTATTTCTTATCTGATATGCAATAGCTTGTTCTGTAATTGTATGGGGCTGTATGCCTCAAAGAAAAATATTTAATTTTTAACATTATAACTTCTGTACAGAACCAGGAAGGTTATTTTGTAACTCGTTTCGAAAAAAATCCCGAATTTGTATACTTTTTACCTTGTATTCAAAAACGGTTGTTCTCGTATCGAAATACACAATAACCCCCAGACAATTGCCAACACCTCTTCAATGCTCGGATCTAAGCCCATAAAAATTGTAGAAGTATAAAATAATTGCTTAATTCTATCCCTTTCGGCATTTGTAATGTAAACCGAGGACAATAAGCAAAAAATTATTACTTTTAACGATTGGAATTGGAAATTGCATAACGCGTATCCTTTTAGTAGAGAAATAAAAAATTTTAAAAAATACCAAAACTAAAAAAATTAAAAGGAAATGACAAATATTTTTGTGATCTTCAAATTAATAAAATGCAACAATAACTTAATAAATATTATATTTTTTTAAGTTTTATAGGTTGAAGTCAGTCCATTATTTCACCTAGCCCTGGTACAAATGTCCTTCCGAAAAATGACTATCGGCAATAAATGTTTAATTTATACATTTAATTTAAATTTATAACAAAAAAGTTGTACATGATCAGATGTAGAAATTTTGTGCAGACCCGTCCATAATAGACCATTGCTTTAAAAAACATAACTTAAAGATGTTGGCATTTAACACAAATATGTATGTTTTATATATACAGAAATCATAACATCTAATTTTATGATGGTCGGTCCATAATTAGTTAAAGCTCCCATATAAGACCCCTTCGAAAACCACTTTAACATGTATAAATCTTTTAATAATTTTAAATCGGAATAAAATTTAAAACAAATAATATTTATGTACATACATATATGCTCAGAAGTCATATGACTAAATTTTTGCATCGATCCATAATAGGTCATAACTAACATATAGCGGTATGAGATATTATAATCAAGAATTATCTCCCTATTTTCTGAGTCTGATGGACGAAAGCTAAAACGATTTCTAAGTGGTCAAGTGCTAGGTGATTAAAAGCCTTCACAGTTTTAGCGCACAATTTAAAATTTAGGACAAGGACAAGTTGGTAATAAAGTAATAGATCCATTTTTCTTGATCAATTGACTGAAAATGTTCGAGCCATACTCGCTATAAGTGAACAGGAAGATGTTAACAAATTGGCAGTTCAAGCTGACACAATCAGCATGAAATTGTATGTTAGGTACTAATAACAATTTCCTCAAGAATCGAAGCATTAGAAAGAAGTTAAGAGAAAACGGCCGTGATTACTGCTGTTACCATAGCAAGTTTGGGAACAAAGCTACAAAATGTGTTAATCCGTGTTCTTATCCAAAAAATTAAGTTCAACATCGGAGAATGTGGCAACCGATGTTAATAACACAAACTCAAGCCGCCTTTTTATAAAAGATCCTCTATCAAAAAAAAATATTCTTAATACATAGATACTGGTGCTGATATTTCTGTTGACAACATTTTAGCAGCTTTATATGTTTCTCCACTGGGCATCACTTAACGAAGGTGACCACATCAGGGCAGCGTAGTTTACCACTGACTGGCCAATCGTCTTATAGGCAGCCAACAAGGTTTCTTTGTCCACTTAGCGTTTTAAGGACCTTGTTTGGAGTGGCGTGAGCTGGAAGTAAACAGGCTATCAAAGGTGATACCCAAGATTTTTGGATGGTACACTGTCGGAATTTGTGTGTCGTCAACTACAATGCCTAGATTTAGTTTTACCTCTTTCGTCCAGCTGGTGAAGAGTATTGCTGAAGACTTCGTTGGTGATAGTTGCAGGTTCCTTGCAGTGAAGAAAGCGTGTATTTCGTTGAGGTAACTATTTACTAGATCACATAGGTCATCAATGTTGTGGCCCATCGCCATTAATGTGCAATCGTCCGCGTAAGATATCACTTCCACTAACTATGGAGGTGACGGGAACTTAGAGATGTAGAAGTTAAACAGAAGTGGCGCGGGACTCCGCCCTGAGGAATTCCTTGTTTAACTCTACGAGGTTGTGAGCGTTTGTCTCTAAACTCAATGGATTGCAGGATGTCCTCGAAAAGGGTGGCATGGCTGACGGTATCGAAAGCTTTCGATAGGTCGAGCGCCATAAGGATCGACACCTTTCGCAAGGCCTCTGCTTTTTCAAGCCCTGTGAGATCTGAGTGGTAATGGCGGTTAATACTGTGCATTTTACGGAATCCACACTGGTGACGAGATGTGGTAGGTGTCGGGTTAGCCGGGGGCGGAGAAGAGCCTCTAGAGTCTTTGCGATCGGTGTTAAAAGGGAAATCGGCCTGTAGGATGTTCCCTCAGTCGCATCTTTCCCATGTTTTCAAGCACCGGGTATTATCAGACTGACAGGTTAAAAACCATAGTTAGATACTCGACTCCGCGCTCGCCAATGTGTTTTAACATCAGCATGGATATACCGTCTGGGCCAAAGAATTAAGAAGGTTTTGCTGCATTGATGGTTAATGCAACTACAGTTGATGTAAATAGTTGTGGTATGTCCGAGACTAGAAAGCTGTGTAGTTTGCGTAAAACACTTCATTTCGTCTTGTCTCTCTCGGAGTGCTCAATAAATGGAATGCATGAAAGCGCGCGCACCGTTCAGAGTCTGATATAGTGATATCCGCGAACTTAATTGCAAACCCTGTCATCCTTCTTCATTGGGTTAGAGAGAGATCAAACCGTAGACTACAACTTACCAACTCCGGAACTTAGTTGCAGTTCATGAATTTGTTCCGCTAACGACGTACCTCTTTGGAATTCCCCTAAATTAGAGTGCCAAAAGTGGTGCGCGTTAAAGTCCCCAAGTACTAGGCGTGTATCGCCATTTACGAATGTCCTGATATCGGGGCGGTAGCCTGTTGGATAGCTGGCTACTGGCAACACGTACACGTACACGTGTATATATTAAGAGCTCCAACTTCGTAATGTCAAGATCAAGAGAAAGAGCTCTATACTGCACGGTGTTATGTATGTGGCACCCTTTCGCCGCTTTATTTGTTTCGTTAACTTCTTTAACATAATTGTTACTCCTTTTGTAACTTGTATAAAAAAGTCGTTTTTCTTTTTACATAGTTTTACCTTTTTCTCATTCTTATTCCTTTTTGATCTATCGATTTGTGTACACACGATCTCGGCTCTCGCATAACACTTTTCATAATTTTATATTAATTTTAGTTTTCTTAAGTTAATAATTTAAATAAAACACATTGAATTAAACACCATAAGAATCTTTTATTGGTAATTAAGAAAATTACTAAATTGGTGACCCCGACGTGATCTAGTGGTGCAGTAATAAAAGTTTATAACCGCGTGTGTTTTATACAATTACAAAGTGCCTTTAGTAACGGTCATAACGGCACTCAAATTCCTGGAATTTTTTCGAAACAAACAAAATGACCGAATTAAACGACAGTGGAACTCCATCAACAGTAACGTTTTCGGCGACAAATAATGATATGCAACGTCCTCGTCCAGAATCTCCAGCCGCTGCAAACGTTTCTGTGGTGTACGCACGTCTCCCTTTACCGCAGATGTCCAGCTGTAACATTGAATCATGGTTCAAGACAATGGACTTTTGGTTCACTGCGTCCGGAATTTCAAGTGACAAACAAAAGACAGCAACAGTATTGGCAGCTTTAGATCCAGGGGTTATTTCACAATTGTCGGACGTGATTGCGGAGATGCCTCAAAATGAGCGGTATAATTACATACGTACAAAAATAATTTACCATTTTGCAGACAGTGAGCATCGAAGACTCAACCGTCTACTTTCTGAGTTGCCTCTAGGACACAAGATGCCGTCTGAACTCTACTACGAAATGAAGCGTGTAGCAGGGACTACTCTTGGTGAGGCCGCTCTTAAAAGTTTGTGGATCAAACGACTTCCTGACATCGTGCAACCCGTGTCGCTGCGTCGAGTGGTACAGCCGCTGAGTTTACCAGAATTGCGGACTCCATTGTAGATGCCATGTCAGCCAGAAGTATTAATACTGTTGCAAAACAAAGTTTAACAGGCCGTACATAACCTCACAAAGCAGTTTGAGAAATTTACTGTTCGATCACGTTCCCGCAGTCGCCATCAGTCGCGTAACCCAGCAAATTTTCGATCTCGGTACGTATCACCAAACAACGCAACCAGCAACGCCAATTCTTCAACGAACCCTAGCGAGTGTTGGTACCATAAAAAATATGGCAGAAATGCCCAAAAGTGTAGAAGCCCGTGCCGTCACAAACGTACTTCGGTTAGCACTGTAACATCCAGCGCAGCTCAACGATCTGATTGAAGCCAGGCGCTCGTGATAGATGATAGCGGAAACTCTTCCACGAATAGCAAATTATTCCGCTTGCAGATAAGAGATCCAGTTACCAAACAATTTTTTTAGTTGTTACGGGTGCAGATGTGTCCGTCCTTCCGTTAACGTCAAATTGTGTCAATGCCAAGCCTACCGCCACCATACTGTATGCTGCAAATGGCTTACCAATTAAGGTCCTTGGTCAAAAGCGGGTAGTTTTAAAGTTAGGGTTAAAACGAACATTCAAGTGGCCATTTTTAATTTTTTAAGATTCTACGATTTAATGATTGACTTGCGCCGAAACCGTCTCATCGATAACTGTCAAACCACGATACCAATTTCGCAACTACAGGCCGCAGTAATTATCGCCTGAAAAATTAACCGCAGCACGAACCGAGTTCGACGCTTTATTAAAGGCCGGTATATGCCAACCATCTAGTAGCAATTGGTCCAGCCCATTACACATGGTCCAAAAATCTAATGGTTCATGGAGGCCGTGTGGCGATTATCGTGCATTAAATGCACAAACTGTTCGTGATCGATACCCACTCCCGTACTTATCGGATTTTACCAGCAACCTTAATGGTAAGAAATTTTTTCAAAAATCGACCTTTAAAAGGTCTTCCATCAGGTTCCTGTTTGCCCTGAGGATGTACCTAACCCTGCCTTTACACATGCAAGTACTTGCATGCAAGTGCTGTGTACGTATTATATACGAAAACTTATTCGAAAAACTCGAGTAGCTCTGCAATTGAAAAAATGTGAGTGTATTAGTAAAAAAGTGTGAATGTATTGACTTTTTCGAACTTGCACTTGCATGTGTAAATGCCGGGTTATACAGCTATAATTACACCTTTTGGATTTTGGATTCGAGGCCTTTAACAAATCTAAAAACGAGTTAAGCAACGTAACACTTTTGGCACATCCAGCAAAGAATGCAGAATTAGCTCTTTATGTCGACGCTTCTGATGTTGCAGTCTGTGCTGCGCTCCATCAGTATTTAAACGGCGGTCTTCATCCTTTAGGATTTTATTCTAAAAGATTGACAGCTTCGCAACAGAAATATAGCACATACGACCATGAGTTGACGGCGATGTATCAAGGCATGTGTCATTTTCGATACATGCTGGAGGGTAGGAAATGTTACATCGCAACAGATCATAACCCTTTAGTGTACGCATTCCGTCAGAAGTCTGAAAAGGCATCGCCACGTAGGGCTCGTCAGTTAGACTTCATCGGGCAATTCACCACTAACAGTCGACACATACCAGGTGAAGAAAATGCTACAGCGGATTTCCTTTCACGTATCCAGTCCATTACCGAAGCAGTTGATTACGAAAAAATCGCAATTTCCCAAAGAGAAGACGCAGAACTAAAAAACTTGCTATAATTTTTAAGGAGTTTTCTTCAGGCTAATTTGGTCAAATGTTTGTTTCCAAACGTAAATAAAAAACTTGTTCGATTTTTATTTTATTTACCCAACGTTTCGTTAGTTTTATTCTAACTTCTTTAGGGGTCTCGTTCTAGTGACAAAATTTATTGTCGAGTATAATTCCTAATTCACTTAAACTAACGTCTTTTGTACTTCCAGGATCTGAGCTTAGTTTGGTTTGTACTAGGACCACCAACAACGTCCGCCCTTATGTGCGGAAAGAATTTCGTACGCAAATCCTTTCTACTGTTTACGGTCTAGCTCATCCTGGCATTCGAGCAACAACAAAAATACTAACCACCCTTTTTGTTTGGCCATCGATGAGAAAAGATGCTGCAAAATTTGTTCGCAACTGCATTGCATGCCAGCGCTCGAAGATACAACGCCACACGAGGTCACAGCCAATCAAATACAAACCGCCAAATGAACGCTTTTCACATATCAATATCGACATAGTGGTTCCTTTTCCGCTGTGTGAAGGTCAACGTTATTGTTTGACGATGATCGATCGATTTACGAGATGGCCCGAGGCTGTGCCAATACCTGACATGACTGCCGAAACCGTTGCAAAAGCAATTTTACACAATTGGATTGCAAGATTTGGTGTCCCAGCCAAGATAACTTCTGATAGAGGAAGGCAGTTTTTAAATCTGCAATCCTAGGCAGCCACCAAACCAAATGGATTCACAGCCTACATCTATTTTGCTTGGCTTACGTGTCGTATTTAAGCCCGATATCAAGGCATCACCTGCAGAACTTGTGTATGGGACGAACCTAAGAATTCCGGAAGAATTTTTTATCAACACAAACCCGAGTTCAGCAACAAGTGAAGTCGTCGAACAATTTGGTGCTGCAATGCGAAAACTACGTCCAACCGATACATCGCATCATACGTCAACACCGAAAACTTTCATAAGCCCTCATTGAATTCGACCTCCCATATCTTCGTACGAAATGATTCAATACGTCCGTCATTATCACATCCTTACGATGGACCATTTCGCATTGTTCGTAAAACTTCAAAGTATTTTACCATCGATATAGGAGGCAGCTATACCAATATCAATATTGACAGACTCAAGCCTGCATTTATTGAGTACGAAGACGCGAATATTTTTGAAAAAGAGAATCAACCTCTAGAGGAACCACAAGCTTTCGATTCTGATTCCAACGGAGATGAAATTGATTGTCAACAACCTGTACTGTAAGGGCGAAAAAAGAAGACGTTAACCCTGAAACAAAAGAATCGCCACCAGCTCAACAAAATGTTCCAGAACCTCCCATGAAATCTACCAAGTTTGGTCGACGTGTAAATCTTCCCGTAAGGTTCCGGTAGCTTTCCTCTAGGAGGGGAGTACTGTGGCATCCTGTCGACGCTTTGTTTCGTTAACTTCTTTAACATAATTGTTATTCCTTTTGTAACTTATATAAAAAAGCCGTTTTTCTTATTACATAGTTTTACCTTTTCCTCATTCCTTTTTGATCTATCGATTTGTGTACACACGATCTCGGCTCTCGCTTAACACTTTTCATAATTTTAGTTTTCTTAAGTTAATAATTTAAATAAAACACATTGAATTAAACACCATTAGAATCTTTTATTGGTAATTAAAAAAATTACTAAATGTATTATGAATGCGATACCTCCAACGCTACCTCTGGTGTGGTCTTTTCGGAGATTATTGTATCCGTTACAACTGAGCACTCTGGAATTGTTCGTCAGTTTTGTCTCCTGGACCGCAGCGACCACAATGTTGTTTTGCTGCATAAATCTATATCAGCTACTTTACCTTGAAGGCCATTGCAGTTAAACTATAATAAGAAATTGTTCCTTAAAAAAAATTAAAAAAAAGTACAAAAAGAAGTAGGTACAAAGGCTAAAAAAAGTACATTTGGGTACTTCTTTAGGTCTTATGCAGACAGAAGTACAAAAAGTACGCGTACTTCTAAATGCAGTACGTCTGGCAAGCCTAATCGAGGATGTTTGTAAAATGGCTATTATTTCACCTTTCGGCCTTTATGAATTTCTTCAAATGCCCTTTGGACTCCGCATTTCAGACCAAAGCTTCCAACGGTTAATCGACGAAATATTACGAGACCTGCAATTTTTTTGTGTACCTAGATGATATCTTAATCGCCTCAAACGACAAAAAAGGTCACCTTGATCATTTTCGAATTGTATTTTCACGTTTCTGTGAATATGGTATTGTTAACAACCAATTCCACTGAAATTGATTTTCTGGAATTCCACATTAATTTGGCATTACACCTATATACATCACAAAAGTTTAAGCAATTTTGTGATAGAAAAAACAGAAACTATAAAAAACAAACTATTAAATCTTTTAACATTAAGTTAGAACAAATAGTGGTTTCTGGCTCTAATATCAAGATATACTGTTATGTTTCTCTAGTTATAGCTAGACCTTATCTACCCATAAGCTTGTCCGTCCCGGAAATCAAGCTTCAAGAAAACTTGCGGCTGATCATTTTGTTTGAACTTCTATGAATAAAGACTGCAACAAATGGTCAAACTTTGTCAGATGTGTCAAAAATGCAAAGTTACGCGTCACAACAAATCAATATATGGACAATTTAAACCAGTGTCGGGCACGCATATACTCACTCATATATGTGCTAGTGTTGGAAGCAGCACAAAACGAACGACCGACAATAATTGTACACTCAAATAATATTTCAGTTGCCAAAATTAAAAACATTTTTTGGATTTTAGTATTTTTATTTGATTTGAATTTTAGCTAACAATTTATTTAATTACTAGCTAAAACCCGGTGTGCTTCGCTACCCGTATCGCAACGAAATAAAAAGTTTAGAGTTAAATATGGTGAAATTAAATACCAGGTGACAGCATTGCTACAACAATTACAACAAAGCACGAACAACAGGAATTTTTGTTTGTGTAATACTTTCGTTACTGCCAAAAACATCTGGCATAAAATAAAGAAAACAAATATACAAACATGGATAAAAACAGAAAACAATTGTGATTTTTTTTGTTTCTTTTATTTTCTCAAAGAATTTTTTTTTAAGTTACGCATAATATTTATTTAAATATACAAGTAATACGTAATTTTGCAAAGTAAAACATGCAAAATTCTTTATTTTCAAAATTAATGTATGTATAGGTATTGTATAACAACAACGCATTTTTCTGCAGCAAAAAAAATCACTTTAAAGAGGAATCTTAATATTTATCTTACAAACATACTAACATTTTTAGCAAAATAACTCAAAAAACATACACACTATTTAATATAATATAGTTTTTTTTTTAACACTTTTAAGCTATTTTACGCAGATAAAACGGCGGCAAAAACTCAATTTTTCAAAAACAAAATAATTTTGTAACGTTTTTATATAAACGTTGACTATTTGTAAACAACTTTTTGGCATTGCTGTCACCTGGTATAATTTCGCCATGGAGTTAAATAAATATAATTATTAACAGTCTTATTCAGAAAAAATTAAAGTAGACTTCAAATGTACTTTAAGAAAATTTTGTATGAAAATTTTTTTCTAAAAGCACACTTCAAACCTACTTTATTTTTTATGAATACGGCAGTAAGTTATTAAAATCTTTAGTTTTCCTTTTAAATTAAATCTTATTACATTATCTTATTATGATTTACAATATACAAAAAAACAAACACACATTCACTTTTATATATAGATAAGGGTTTCAAATGTATATAAATTTTAACATTTACTTAATATTATTGCTAGTCAGCGCATTGGTGTCCTATATATTAATATTGATAGCTGATATAGCTTTCCCTATATATAATTTGTCATCATATCTATGGGAGGTGCCACGCCTACTATTTATAGTCCGCCTATTTTTGTCCTAAATATTAATATTGATGGTAGAATAACCGTACCATATATCTTATTGTATACCCTATATTTGATTTTTTTTAATTATCATGATATGGGAGGC
This sequence comes from Bellardia bayeri, assembly GCA_950370525.1. NCBI lineage: Eukaryota > Metazoa > Arthropoda > Insecta > Diptera > Calliphoridae > Bellardia > Bellardia bayeri. The sequence goes on along the minus strand of OX493265.1, from coordinate 53,316,675 downwards.
GACACGCCCCCTGTCGCTACTACTTCCATTTTTTCCGCAAATATTTAAACGAGCAATGGAATTGCTCATGCAAAATTTGAGTACTATAGCTATTATAGTTTCCTAAGTATTTGATTAAAATTAATTTCAAAAAAAGTAGCTTATAACTCCTTCCAGACATACAGAAATATACTGTGAAAATTTCAAGCACATCGGTTCAGCCGTTTAGTCGTCTATAGATCCCAAATTAATAATAATAAACATACATACATACAGACACACAATCACTTTTATATATACATATTTATAGATTTATAGATACATAAATATGTACATATATTATTTTATTATTTAATATTATTTGTATATAGAATAATTATTAATTTCATAATCGAACTGTTAATTTTTACTTCTTGATAAATTTTAGTTAGGCTCGAGTTCATTAAATTATTTTTACTGAAGTTAGGAATTACAACTTGAAAAATTTATTATTAAAAAATGTTTGATAATTTTTCTTGACTGGGGATCGAACCTGGGTTGTTGAATTTACATATGTTTCGAGAAATCCCACTTTCTCTCATCAGAATTCTTTGCGTTCTACCACCTGCACGACTGCGGTGCCGGTCAGCCAACAGACAAACATCAATCCTTTAACCAGTGTTAGTTCTGGTAGTTCGAAGTTTTTGCTGTAATTATCATTCTTTATTAATTTCTATTCATACCTAGTTGTTTTTGTTTATTACGTTTTTTGTACACTTTTGTACAACATGTAAACGTTATGGCTTGTGCCCTAGCTATTTTTATAGAATAATTATTAATTTCATAATCGAACTGTTAATTTTTACTTCTTGATAAATTTTAGTTAGGCTCGAGTTCATTAAATTTAATTTTCATTAAATTATTTTTACTGAAGTTAGGAATTACAACTTGAAAAATTTATTATTAAAAAATGTTTCATAATTTTTTACGAAAAAACTGAAAGAAAAGGAAAAAACAACTAGGTATGAATAGAAATTATTAAAGAATGATAATTACAGCAAAAACTTCGAACTACCAGAACTAACACTGGTTAAAGGATTGATGTTTGTCTGTTGGCTGACCGGCACCGCAGTGGTGCAGGTGGTAGAACGCAAAGAATTCTGATGAGAGAAAGTGGGATTTCTCGAAACATATGTAAATTCAACAACCCAAGTTCGATCCCCAGTCAAGAAAAATTATCAAACATTTTTTAATAATAAATTTTTCAAGTTGTAATTCCTAACTTCAGTAAAAATAATTTAATGAAAATTAAATTTAATAAACTCGAGCCTAACTAAAATTTATCAAGAAGTATTATTTGTATATATTTTCTTTCGTTGTTAATTAGTTTATCATTAAATTTTAATATTAATGATTAACAACGAAAGAAAATATATACAAATAATATTACGAGCCCTTACAGCCAAAATAGTGTAACCGACACTTTTATCGATTTTCGTTTTTTGATTAAAATCGATTATTTACTATTATTTGCATCATCTCTAAAAATTTCATAACTGTAAAAAGTTCCGTTACGAATTTACAGCAAAAGCAATTTTAAGGTAAGTGAACATTCTTAGTTTGTTTATATTTTTGGTGACTGCAAAGTGTCGCTTACATTAAAATTTTCTGTAAAAAATTAAGTGATAAACTACAATATATTCGCGATTTTACTATTTTTTTATGTAATGTCGTTAAATCAACTTGAGGTAAGTGTGTTTTTTAAATTTATATACAATATTTAAAATAAAATATAAGTACACCAATACCCCTGTTTGCGTTGTTTTGAAGTTGCGTCTTTTTAAAAGTTCCGTGACTTCGATGTTGCGTCGTTTTTGCTTCAGTTTGCATCGCATTGCTTCGAAGTTGCATCGTTAGTGCTTCGATTTGCGTCGTTAATAAATATTTGTATGTCCAAAGCAAAAATAGAAAAAGGGGATTTCCCGTCGAACTCTAATGCAAATTTGTATGTGAAAATCGTCTACAAGTTTTAATCTTAATATTTTTATGTTTTTTATGTGTTTTTCATGAATTGTTATTTTTTTTATTTTTGGTATTTGCTATTGAAAAATCAATTCTTTTTTACTAAAATTATGAGTCTCGGAACGAACTAAATGAAAATTAATACAAATGTATGTAGCGACGCTAACCGGGGTATTAGTGTAGTATTATATTTTTTGGGTTGTTACAAAGAAATTTCTGTTTCATTTTTCAACCAAAAAATCGCTTGTTTTATACAGTGACAGCGATTCTGATTCTGTGGAAATAATAAATTCCCAAACAAGTTTTTCTTCAATTAGAATCTGAAGATCCATCGGGAGATGTTAAAGAAGAAACGTGTGTGGGTAAAAGAGATCAAGAAGATGAACAACCATTGAATTTAAGGTTACAAATTTTAATTTTTATTTTTGTACACAAACAAATTTTTAAAATGAAAAAATATGAAGACAGAAAATTAGTTTTTTTTAAATTGTTTTAACGTAACCGACACAACATTAGTCCGTAGCTTACCAGCATGACAGCGAAAATAACGTAAGCGACAAAAATACCCGTTACGTTGTGGATATGTAAATAAAACCAATTTTATCATAAATATTGGACAAAATAATGCTTATATATCAAATTTCACGGCAATACTTAGACCAAAAGCAGAGATAATTAGAAAAAACCTTCTCCTGTAAAATTTTGTTTTTGTCGCTTACACTATTAATAAAATAATATATAAACATACAGGCATGTGATGGAAATCGAAAATGAATGAGTTTTAGAAGTACATTTTAATGAATTTCTAATCTAATTTTTAAAAATTTTCTTTTAAGATTCTCTTTAGTAACCCGATATCTTTATATTTTATGTGATAAAAGTTTTTCAATACAGAAATATTACGCCGATCGCCTCAATATTTTCCTACAATTTATCTTAATTTTTGCTGTTTTCCTTACTCTTCTCAACTTCGTTCCACAAGTTCTCAATTGGATTGAGATCAGGGGACTGTGCTGGCCATTTTAAAACATTTATATTATGTTTTGTTCTTCTTCACCCTTACATAAGGTGTGAAATGTGTTTGGGATAATTGTCGTAAAATTCCATAGTAGCAGCAAATTTTCTTAAAAGAATTTCATCGTATTTTCTAAAATATTTTTATATACATACATAAATATTGTTTCATTTTTGAAGAAATTCTGGCTATTAGCCCAATGCCAAGAAAACGCATTCTAAACCATTACATTAATTGCTTTCATAGTATAATTTGGATAATGCTGCTGATTAATCGGACGTCATACATACCGTTTTCAATCAGATCCCCAGTGACAAAACTTTGATTCCCCACTCCAAAGTACGTTTTTCCAAAAACTATTATTTTTCTAAACAAAAGGTTTGAGTTGTGCAATGCAGCCACGAAGAGAAACTTCATTAAACTTCAAAATAAAGATTTTATAAAAAAAGACCGTAAGCTTAAACAATTATTGGAATAGTAAACAATTATGAAAACATAAAGTGCTAGAAGGATCTTAATTTGTTCTGTGTTTTGTTTTTTAGGAAAACGGGTTTGTCGAGATCACTGGACAACATCAATAAATCCTAAATGTCAACAAATATGCTTACATTAGAAAGTGCTCCAATAATTTAGCGATTTTTGAAAATAAAATTTGGCAGCTCTGATATTAGAAAGAGAAATAATGTTGCCAATAGAAAATAATAAATTGAGAAATAAAAATTAACGGAACTTTGTGCAGATAAATTGAAGTTTTTTGAATCATTCGACTAGAGATTGAAAATTAATTTGAAATAAAGTAAACTAAAAAGGTTTACAGACCAACAATTAAAGCAAGTAAAAAAATGGAATACACTAAAGAACAAATGCTTATGATGCACACCATGTGTCGGGATGAATTGAATTCGTTAAAAATGAATATGGAAAAATTCATTCAAGAAAGTGAACGTTGTCAAAATTTATTGAAGGACTTAAATACCACGGAAGGAGTTACTAACATATTTGGCCTTATCGTTTTTGATCGGTACATGACACAATTGGTGACCGTCTTAAATATGTCGCGTAAATTTAACATAAAGCTTGAAATGAATAATTTGGATCAGACTGTGATTAATGCATCGTCAAATGGTTGTTTAGACGATGCCAATTTTTCGCAGACACGACTATTAAAAGATTTTCTTGAATGGAGAGGTCCTCATTTGGAAGACGGAGTGGAATTTGATGAAGAAAAAATAACATGTAGTGGTAGAATTAAAATGGAAGAAAAATGTGCTAACATTAAAGAAAATATAATTTATAGTTATGAAAAACCCAAACAACTAGAATATCTTGAGTTAAATAATAACAATAGTTTGATTAAATGTCAAAATGAATCAAAGGATAATTGTGCCACAAATAATTTGTATGATATATCGAAGAAAATAAACAATTTGTTAGAAGTTTTGTTACCATCAAAAAGACTTGATCTCTTCAAAAGTGGTTACGAGTTTAACGCATATATAGTTTATGTTCGGGACTACAAAAAACTTGAATTTTTTATTTGCCAAATGGAAGATTACAAGACATTATATGATTTAAGCAGCAATATAAATTTTAAACCAGTTTCAAAAGAGTCATTGTCGCCGGACGATGTTTTTTGTGTGTTAGAAAAAAAAGACACTACTATGAGAGAATGTCTATGGAGAGCTGTAATTGTTCCAGACGAAAAATCTGCAGAATCTCAAAAGTTTGTGTATTTAGTCGATTTTGGAGAAATAATACCATTGACAAACCATTGTACTACATTTGAAACGCCTCTCCGTTACAAGGAAATACCCCCCCTTGCAATAAAGTGTAAATTGGAAGGTGTTGAAGACTGCTTTTCAAAGTGCATCATTAAAGATCATGAGAAATGTGAGCGGACCTTGCATACAAATGAATTTGAAAAACTATCTTTTCGTATGCTACATCAAGATGATAAGGTGCTACATGTAGTAATCTTAGAAAAACAATCAAACAAGGACAATACTTCAACATTTACAAACAATAGGAAATCGAATCCATTTTTAGACTATGAAGATTTGGAAAATGAAGACGAAAACGTAAATGCAAACTCGGCTGAATTGCAATTACCACGGTCATCAGTGTATTATGCCTCTCCTACAAAACAACCTGCTTTAAATATTTTCGCTGAAATTGGCGATAATATACAAGTTATTGTAACACATGTTGTTAGTCCCATTTCATTTTATGGTATCATCCAAAATGATTATAGTAATGATTACAAAACATTCTCTTGGCATGATCATCAAATATCAACTTTACAAAAACAAATGTCCCCTCCTCCACAATTAAATGATATTGTATTATCGCAATACATTAAAGATGATTATTGGTATCGAGCTAGAATTGTGGAAATTGACACGGAAAAGGATTTATATAAGGTAACATTCCAACATATTTAAGTGAGTATGCAAAATATTATAGTGTTTAATAGGTACAATTTTACGCGTTTTATTAAAAATATAATCATATAAATGTTGTTCAGGACCCATATTTTGTTTGTAAAAATCGAATTATCTTTACGGGGCAAAATATTGCATCCACCGATTTAAAACTGTATCCATAATTTGAATAGTTTCAGCAATGGTCTTTTGGACTATTTCGGTAACAGTGTTTTAATGAAAATGGTAACACCTTCTTGAGTTTTCTTTTTTGTCTTCTAAAAATTTAATAATTGCACTTTCTGAGATCTATTATTTTCTGTAGAAAGTTCTGCCTTAAATTTAGTTGGGGGTTTTATGGGTTTAAAATTTTTACTGGAATAGTGTCAATGTATTTAGCCTTAAGAAATTTCTGAGCTGATAATATTAAACGCTTTATATCAGCCATGTCACAGAGTTTAATTCCGTATTTTGCATCTGTAGAAAATGTAAAACGAAAAATTTTTTCGGAATGAAAGTACTTTTAATTATAAGTTATTTAATTATTAATTTAATTTAAAGTGATTTCATTCCGTAAAAATGTTTCGTTATACTTTTTCTAGAGAAGTCAAATACGGAAATAATTCCACTTCCGAACGGAAATAAACTCTGTGACATGGCTGTATATCATCAGTTCTTACGATTTCCGTCAATGGTACAAAATCATCTTCCTTTATTCTTTTGTTCTTTTTGTATGCTGTTTTTATATTTGAAGCTTTTTTTTTATATAATTAACAAACACAAACTGCGAAGCTTTTTGGCTTATCTGCAAAAATACCCAGAGTCTTTGGCGGGAATCGAACCCGCAACCCTCTGACTGATAGTCCGCCACACTATCGCCTGGTTTATCGGTACAGCCGAAGTATGCTAAACCAGTTATATTTGGCAGGGTCAGTCCCGTTGAATTTGAAACTTTAAATCAACTTTTCTATTTAAGACTCTTAAATATTCCCGCTCAAAAAAAATAAAAAAATAATTCAAATTTCCAAGAAGAAAAAAAAACAAATTTTAGAAAGAGTACTTAATACATAAATGCATGTAAAATTTTATCTCGATCAGTCTAGTGGTTTAGAAATGACAGATGTATTCCAATAAATTTCCCCATTCTGTGTAGGTACATTCATTTTGCAAGAAATATGTATAGGTATAAAAAGAATAAAATTTGTAAACGAGGACAAGGTTTGTGGAGCTTCTAAAGAGTAAATATAAGCTTTTTGTATATATCATAACAAAATATAAAACTAATATAGATCTAACTGTCCTTAAATCAGTGGCATTATAATTTTTGCTATTTTTTATTTTCAAAAATTATTCCAAAATTTGAACTTTTTTTATAAAAGTGCCCACAGCGACGTTATTTACCGATAGTAAAAAAGCTTTTTGTATGTTTAATTAACATATAGGGCTATATAAATATAAAACTTTTTAGTGGATCCGTGCTTTGCATTTTTTAAATTTTTTACTTAAACCTACATTTTTTCAAAATTGGCTAAGTCTGGATAGATCTGGGGAGGGTTATGTTCGCATAAATGAGTCAAATTTAATTTTACACGTTTATGCATTAAGTTCTCTTTCCGTTTCATATAAAAATTATATAGGTATAGTCCCGAAGCAAATTTTTTCCAAAAAAAAAAGAAAAAAATGTAGGGAATTTTTCAGAAAAAATTGAAAAATGTTGGTCTTTTTACATGTTCCAACTTTTTATAGGGAAGAGATAAATGCTTACAAGTTCTTTTAAAAAAATCAAGCAAAATTAAAAAAAAAATAAAAAATAAAGCTATATATCTCTTGAACTAAAACACATGTAAGCATATATTTTTAAGATCTCAAGGACTGTTTAAGCTTATTAGGATCATAAATGGATTTTTATCGATTTTTTTTAAACATTAGAAACGAGGTAACAAACTTTGTGTTGCCACTGGTTCCTCAATCACTTACAATGTCAAAAAGCTGTAAATCAATTCGAAAACACGTCACCTCCGACCATGTGAAATTTCGTTATGATATCTGTAATAGTTCCCGATATACCTGCTTTGACAGAAGGCAGTTTTTTTTGGTTTTGTTGCTATGTAAAAGATAAAAAAATTCAATTTAATATTTCAAAGGAAACTGTGTGACCATTGAAACTGAAATATTTTCTAGACTTGATCTAACTTTAAAATCAAACCCTTTGTGGAAGCTGACATCAACTCTATTTTTAAAATCTGAGTCTGTATGTCTATTCATTGTGGCCCTTTGTTCCACAAAGAAATGACCTTGCTGGAGTACCATATATAAATTGCCTAACTTGAAACGAGTCAGAGATTTTAGCTCTTCAACAAAATCATGAAAAAACGTATACGTTCAGTGGCTTTTCCTTGCCTATATAAGTTCCTAAAAAAATTTCAACGTGTGGCTCATCTACTGTTTTAGCCAAAATTGTTAACAAACCAATTGCAGAGCTTTTGTGGCTCATCTACAATTTTAGCCAAAATATACCACAACAAATTGCAGAGGTAAACCATCAACTCCAATATCTAACAACAGTTCGTCATTAGAATTCTGGAGCAATAATTATGTAATTTTGTGTAATTTTTTTCTCAAGTTCAATATGAATATAGTCCTTAGGTGCAACCGTCATAACAACACAATTATCTTTGCGTTTTATTAGTCCGCAAACACTAGGAGGTATATCTAAAACTTATCCAAATTGCAAAATCTGTATCTAGTAGTTAGTGCATGGAATAAAGAGCTAGTAATCGATTTTCGCTCAACCATTTTCATTTTGATTTTAAAATTCGATTAATAGTACTACCAAAATTGTTCGCATTTAAGCTACAGAATGAAAACGTATTTAGCAACAATCATTGTCAAAATTCCATTTCTGCACAAAAATCTAAGTAGGTATAGTAGTCGATTATGTAAAAATCGTTTTTTACAAATGTTGTTTAAAAAATTAAAGTTTTATATTTGGATATATCTTATATTATTATACATTTCATATTAGTCGGTCGGCATTAACAGAATTTAATTTTATAATTTGTGCTTTCATATTGTTTCTATTAAATTATCATTAATTCTATTAACCGTGTAACAAATACATTTATTGATTTAATTTTCCCATTAACGTCCAAATAATACATAAATTCAAATTCGTTTCACATATCATTTAGTCAAAAAATATTCATCCAATCCAATTTACACGATCGTTTTATATGGTTTTTGTAGAATAGCTTTTAAAAAAACATTTATTGGAGAGAGCCATTCGGATCTAAATAAACATTACACGTTCCGTTACAGATGTTTACGTTTACGTTAGATTTCTTGCACTTTTTTTGTAATAACTAACTTGAATTAATGAATTAATTATTTTTGATAATTTAGGAATTATTTTTTTGCAACTTTACTGAAAGTATTTTGCATAGATTCTAGCGTTGCCTTAAGTATAGTTTGGCACCAAACTATGCTGTTCTTTTAAAAGCGGCCATAAAATGTGATCGTGTAACTACTTTACTCTACTAAAGGTGTCAGACAACTGAAAAGTATTTTTATAATTGACGGAGGTAGAATAAAATAAATAAATTCTGGAAATACAGATCTGTCCAAAATTCTTTGTAGAATAAGACTCATGGTGTAACTAACAAGGTGAGTGCAGTAGCACAGCTGACTGACTTTGTTTACAATTTACTTGTGTCAAAAGTAATACTTCTACAAGTGTGTTTGACAGTAGTACATTTTTTTACACTAACAAACTGACTGTTGTTTCTGTATTGTATTGTATTTGTTGCCGATTTGCACTCACCTTGTATAATTACACCATGATAAGACTCATAAAATTAATCAAATCAAATATAATTGAAAATACCTAAAACCATGAGTTTGTGCTCAAATATCGCGATTTTAAAACAAAAATCAGGGTTTTAGCTTGTTTTTGTTGAAATTATTATTAAACAGTTTTAATTGTAAGTTAAAAGATGGCTAAATACTTGATAACTATTTATTGTTATAAATAAATTAATCCAAATGAATTAAATTTTGCATAAAACTTACACGTTTCATTATTTTATTGCAGGTTTTCTATGTTGATTTTGGAAATGCCGAAGTTGTGCCATTAAGCAGTTTGGCTAAATGTTCTAAGGATCAACTGAAAGATCCTTTACGTGCTGTTCTTTTTCATTTGTCTAATCTATCAATAGTTCCGCTATCGGATGAACAAAATGTATCAAAAACATATTGTATGACAACACGTTTAAAAAATGCTATAGAAAACATTGTGGTTATTATTCTGGATCAAATCCTTAATGTTGAAGTTGTTGAGCGACTTAATAATGACCTGGTTGTACGTTTAATTGATGCCCAGTACGCCGATATACCAAAGATGCTTGTAGACATGGGTGTTGTTAAGGAAATATAAACATACTTTTGATTTATTATACTTTATATCCTAGGTTTGGCAGGCTCTATCTATCTATCTATCTTTGTTTACATCCTAAATAATTATATTTTTCTTTACTAGTTTTAAAAGTAATATTTTAACATTGTTTGTAGTAATATACAAACAACATAAATAACACATACGGGGTTTACAATTACAAAATATGCTTTCTTACAGACACATAAATAATGTTTGGTTTCCAAATCGAACCTTTGCATTATAAATGGAAAGTAATCCATTTGAAATAATTTTGTAGCATATTCAACCAGTTTTTGTTATTCTCGTATTAGACTGAGACAATTCATATTTATTTCTTTTTTTTAATAGATAAAGTTATCGAAATTTAATTAATTTCATACTATTTTTTAGCAGTATGTATACTAAATTAATGCAATAACAAAACACATGATCTAGACATTGCTAGAAATATTGTTTTAAACATTTTACAATTTTAATCGACATTAGTTGCGAATTTAAGTTAAATCCACTATTTTAAAAAGCAGAATTCAATAATCACCCGTGCGCGTATTTAATGAGATTTCCAAGACAATGTCGGGAAAGGATTTGACTTCGTTATTTGGAAAGATTATAAAAAATATTTTTAATTAATATTAATTAAATGTATTAAGTGTTTCTGAAAACTAATTTTCCATTCTAATTATTATTCTAAAATTATATGAAACTGATAAAAATAAGAAATAAGTTTCGGTTAATTACTAAAATAGGATGGAATTAATTGAATTCGCACATTGTATAAATTCCCTGTAATTGTGTCCTTGTTTTAGTAAATTATGAATTATTTAATATTTTTTTTTTTTTTTTGATTTTCTAGATATGTATTAATATTTTGATTTCGTAATTTTTTCCTTTAATAAATTGCTATTAATTACAAAACCAATTTTCAGTTTCCTCATCGGACCAATTTAAATAACACTATTGAACAAATTAGGGGTCATGGTCGGGGGTGAATCATATCCATTGCAATTTAAAATACTAGGTTAGTATTTTAAAGTCACCTAAGCGTTAAGCTCTGTATTTTCTTAAGAGATAGCACGATTTAAAAAACTATATTTTAACGATAACTATAACGATATTTTCCGAAAAGATCTCACCAGAGAAAACGGCGGTGGCAACGCTATCATCATTATTTAAAAAAAAACAGCATTGAGTTCATTCTTCAGATTCATCATGTCCTTGGATCGACCATTTTTCCGAACACTGCAAATACATAAACTAAAAGAAATCAAAACGGACAGGATTCAGAAACTTCATCAACCGTATTTTTAATGATCTTCCTGTCTTCAACGAAGACAAACGAAAACATTGGATTGTTTAGTACAACTTGAGCATCTTATGTTCCATAGTCAGAAATCTCAGCGACACCACCATTTCTGATCGTAAACTTCTAATGTCATTTGTTAACATGAAATTTCCATATTGATGATAAGCCAGTAGATGCTAAACCTCTCCGTAAAGAGCCTGATTTAACCCGATGTCTAAAAAATCGACCTACTGAGATCTGGGAAAAAAGCAAAGCATAAAAATGAACAGCACCATCAGAAAGAACGGTTCTGGATCTATCGAAATCCTCTTTGACGACATATTCCAGAGGTCAAATTACCGCATTCGACATCGAGTAAAATTGATCGTAATTTTCTTATTTGAGATTATGGCATTCGATATCGAGCAAGAAATTTAGTACATTTTATCATAATTTCGATATCGAAATCATTTTCGATACGATAGCTCATTCGATCACGAATACGGTAATTTGGCCCCAGTCTTCTCTGCCGAACAACTGGAAGAAATGGACAGTGAACTACTTGGGTAATGTAATCGTTCATCGAGTTTAGTAACAACAGAACAATACATGGTTTCAGCAATGAGATGCCCCGTCAAATCTATTGTTAATTTCTATCCCTCCAAACAACCCGAAATTTCACATGGTGTAGAAGTGATTCCGTACGCGGACGACTGTAATATTTTCCACCAGAATTCTTTTACTTTAAATTCTCTCATACAATTTTGAGTGTAACGTCCGACATCCCCTTCACTGCCTTCGCAATAGTACTGGAATCCCGCATAAATTACGAAGTTAAATCAAGGTATACAATGCACTTGCCGGTATGGACAAGACACGTTGTTGGTACTTTTTCGGTTCTTGTGTGATCAACACCAGAGGTTCTCGGTATTGGAAATAATGTTTGATATGTATTAAATATCATTTGCGGTTAAATAATAGTAGATGTGATTATTTATAAAATTAAAAATTAATTGAGTAAATTTATAATAGATTTAAAACTAAACTAAAATAATATATTTGAATTTTATAACATAAAATTTAATTAAAAAAAGATTTTAGAAATTATTGTTTTACAACGTGTATTAAAAACATTTTGTTCAACACTCGGAACAGTTTTTATGGATGTCATCAGAGCATATTATAAAAACCTGAATATTTGAGAGTATGATATTTGTCATATGGTATAACACGGTATATTTTATTGTAAATAATAACAATCGTAGCAACATTCTCATATCTGGTGCTGATGTTCGTGTAACGCCCTAAGAAATGTAAGTTTGCAATTATAGTTAATTTATATAAAATTCGTAATTTTGTCCGTTACAAATATTTTTTTAAAATACAAATACATTTTAATGACATTTTAAAATTAATCATTCTTTCTCTTTTCCTCTAATTTAAATGATACGTATTTCATAGTACACTTAGTACGATGAATAGAAAGTCAAAGCTTTTCCTTATCATTTCCACTAGCAAGTAGCCATCGAGGGAGCTTTTATTTTGTACTACATGTATATTGGGTTCGAAAAAAAATCTCACATTCATACGTTATGGAAAGAAAAAAACTCATTCATTTGGCTGCAACATACAAAACGAATCTACAAAAAATATGTTTCATTGGTCGACGCTCTGATCAGTGCAATTTTAAATGTTTAACCGAGAGGTTGTTGGTAAACGGAAAACGGTAAAAATATTGTAATAAAAATAAAAATCAAGAGTGAATACGACTGAGTAACGATATAAAAAAAAACAAACTTCCTACTACATACTCACTACCACCGTCAGTCAGCCAATACCTCTCGCATATTCTTTAATTTTGGCAGAGTGTACGAGAATATAAAATACAAAATGTAAATGTTTAATAACAAAAAAGTGTTTGTTCGTTCGTTTCTTTTACATATTTGATCTCATTTAATTTTATTAAAATATTAATGTATGTTAACTTATGCATAATTTACTCGTGTAACAATAAATACAATGTAAATATACACACATATGTATGTACATATCCATTCATAATGTACATATGTATGTACATTTGTATATATGTAAAATATCATTGTCATTTAATCAAAATATTTGTTATTTTCTGTTTCAACATACATATATATATCCACATAGAGATTGACAACGAAAATTGTGTTGGAAAAAGAAACGCGTAAAAATGCCAATTTTATTGTTTTTCATAATATGTACAAGCAATTTTCAAAAATATACCTACGTATGTATGAAGTTTTCTTAAAAAACAATAAAACAAACGTTAGAAATGCAAAAATACATAGAGCGGACGGAACGGAAAAATACTACTCAATAGAAGACTAAAAAGTGTCAATTGTGTGTTTTGCAATCACTTTGTTTTATTTTGTTTATCTACATATGTATTTCTATTCTTTTGTATGCATGTACATACATACATATGTATGTAACTATAATAAATTTTCCATTGTAAACAAATGTGTTTGTACGGAAATACATTGAATAAAAAAACACAAAAATAATCAAATTTATGTAAATATTGTTCAATACGTAGGTACCTACATTTGTATGTACATAAATAGTTAATTAATTTTTTCCAAAAAAATTCATTTAAATTGTAGTGGTTGATATTTTAAAGATTTTGAAAAAGGCAGTTGTTTTATAATTGTCTCGTGTAAATAAAAACCGCATCAAGAGAAATTTCCGCTCCTCTCCTATAGTTTGATGTTTATGTGTGTGTAATATTCTCATAAAGCCGGTAAAAAATTAATAGTGAAGTTGTTTTACCTACATACATACATATGTAATTGTTGATATTTGAAATTATCGTACATACATACACATATGTAAATAAAAACAAATAGGAAAGTATAGTCGGTAAAAGCCCGACCATATAATACCCTGCACCTAATATGTATATTGTTTTTCAGAAATGGGCGTTATATGGGAGATATCACTTATTTTGGACCAAAAGTCAGTGTCATGATTTCTGTGAATATAAATATTATATGTGTTAAACTTTATCTCGATATAAATACTTTTAAAAGATTTATGGAAGTTAAAGTGAATTACGGAGAGGGTCTTATATGGGAGTTTCGATTAATTATGGATCGACCATTATAAAATTAAGTGTCACCATTTCTGTATATTATTTGTGTCGCATTTTATTTGATTACCAACATTTTTAAGAAATTTATGCTCTTTAAAGTGATTTTCGGAAGTGGGCTTTATATGGGAGCTACGACTAATTATGGACCGATCTTCACGAAATTTTTACATTTAATCACATGTAACTTATTTATTTCATTTTTGTGAAATTTGTTTGCATACTTGTATAATTGAAAGATTTATGATCGGTAAACCCCAATTTCAGGAGGACATTTGTATGGGGGCCAGGTGAAATAATGGACCGATTTCCACCAGTTTCAATCCCATCCATCCTTGGGCCGAAAAAATATCACGTAACAAATTTTATCGAAATATCTTCAAAATTGCGACCTGTACTCTGCGCACAAGCTTTACATGGACAGCCAGCCAGACGGACGGACATCGTTAAATCGACTCAGAAAGTGATTCTAAGTCGATCGGTATACTTTAGGGTGGGCGTTGGACCAATATTTCTGGGCGTTACAAACATCAGCACAAATCCAATATACCCTCCCCACTATGGTGGTGTAGGGTATATAAATAATGTATCGCAAAACTATTTTGCCTGAAGAAAATTTTATAAAATAGGTATAAAGAAACGCGTTTATAACAAACGATTTTTTCAAAAAGGAATTAAATTTTTATTAAATACCTAGGTAGGTATGTACATATATACCAGAGAGATCTTCAATAGGTATTAATTTTGCGTTAAAAACAAATATTAGTTCAGGATATATTCATGTCTATATCATATACATATACTTATTTAGGGTCATAAAAGTAAATTGCTTTTTATTTTATAAAATGATAGGTATAAAAAATTGCCTTAAATTTATGTTGGGTACCTACATACATATGTATAAGTCACCGATCGTTAAATTTTTGTTAACCATTTATACCAACGGCTTTGAAATCTAAAATTAGTGATACCTATATGCATTTTGGGCAAGAAGCTTTCAGTTAGAGAGTTATAGAGCTTTAAATCTCAGATATATGTATATATTACTATATTTCTGCGATTTCTGAACCGATCCAGGCAATATACATACATATCCTATTGCCTATAAAAGCTTTTTGAAATGAACATGTTTTTAACGCTCATTTAAAACGAAAAAAAATCGGTCACTTTCAGCCAATGGTGTTTTGAGTTCCTAAAATTAATATTTTATGTTATAACCATCAAGAATGATAAAATAAAGATTACGCCAACGCGCGTAAAATTTTAAAATTTGGAACTGTGACGTCACACGTTCTGTGTTTCTATTGGCTAATTTTTTCTCACTTGTTTTTTACTGTTGTTTTGATTGCATTTGCTCACTGCACACTTCATGTTTATATTTTTTGTTGTTTTTTTTGTTTGTTTTTCTTTTTATATCCTTCACCTTCATGAGAAGGGTATATATAAATTTGTCATTCCGTTTGTAATTTCCACAATATAATTTTCCGACCCTATAAAGTATATATATTCTGGATCCTTATAGATAGCGTAGTCGATTAAGCCATGCCCGTCTGTCTGTTGAAATCAGTTTTCTGAAGTCCCCAGATATCATCGGGATCCAAATCTTC
This sequence comes from Bellardia bayeri, assembly GCA_950370525.1. NCBI lineage: Eukaryota > Metazoa > Arthropoda > Insecta > Diptera > Calliphoridae > Bellardia > Bellardia bayeri. The sequence continues at coordinate 53,300,815 of OX493265.1, read as the reverse complement.
AATAATTTTGTCAGACATGCTTTCAAGAAGTTTGCTATTTAAAATCAGCAAAATCGGTTTAGGCCAACCAGAGTTATGGACCAATATGTAAGACAACCTCCATAAAAATTTGATATTTTTTGTCCATTTTATTGCAATATTTTGAAATATATTGCAGATAATGCCATGAAATTTTGTATACGTTGTTTTTATGATAATAGAAGAAAGTGTGAATCGGTCCATGATTTCTCATAGCCCCCATACAAAAATCTTCCCGAAATATTGCTCAATTCAGCAAAAATAAGTTTTATACAAAAATAAATCGTAAAACGAAATTTTTTTCGTTCGGTCCATGTTTGACCATAGCCCCCATATAAAGTCCACTTCCAAAATTCACTTAAATACGTATAAAACAGATATAAATAATGTTAAACGACTAAAACTTGACATTAAGAATCTTTATAGGCAAATAAATTGTTGTACTAAATTTTATGGTGGTCGGCCCAGAATTGGTCATAGCTCCCATACAAGGACCTCATCTGAAAAAGACATTTATCCCTATATATATTGTATAAATATCGGTACTGACTCAAAACTTTACACAAATCATTTACATATATACAAAAATCATCCCACAACATTTTGTGAATTTCGGTCTATTGTTAACCGTATGCCCCATATAAAGCCCTCTTCCGAAAATTACTTTAATACTCATAAATCTCTTATAAATTTTACACGCATCATTTACATACATGCCTAAATCAAACTGCAGGATTTTGAGAATATCGGTCCATATTTGACTATGCCCCCCATATAAGGTCCACTTCCGAAATCCACGATAATACTAATATATATCTTAAATATACCGTTATTATGTTGAAATTCGACGTGAAATATCCTCATATGCATGAAAATCACTGTTCCAAAATTTAAGAAGTTCGGCCTATAATTTGTCATAGCTGCCATAAAAAAATTTCCAAAAAAAAACAAAAAAATTCGGGTCAAAAAATACTCTTTTCGGATTTACCCATATTTGGTCCATATTTTATAATCATGATATATATCGTTGGAAAGGTATTTTTAATTGGGTGCCCCGATAGACTAGGCGATAGTGTGCCGGACTGTCAGAGGGTTGCGGGTTCGATTCTTGCTAAAGACTCTGGGTGTTTTCTGCAGATAAGCCAAAAAGCTTCGCGGTTTGTGTTTAATTATATTAAAAAAATACCTTTTATTTAATGTATTACAAATTATCATACACACAGTAGTTCCCGAGATATAGGCCTATATATTTTCAACTTTACGGACCCGCCCCCTCGAAAATAGGAGTGATCGCCAACAAATTTTTTTTTGCTGGCATCTCCTCTAAAAGCCCTATTTGATGAAGTTTCAGACAAACTCTGTAAATTATTGTAAGAATCAATTAAAAATGGTGAAAATTAGACAAAATCTCAAAATATTTAACATAAATTATGTTGGTCGTAAAATTGTCTTTCAACCAATATATCAAATACTAATAAAATTTGCATTAAGACTGAATAGAAAACACAGAATAAGGATATTCTAGTCCTATAACCAGTGTAGTTTTTTATTTCTTTTTACGTTTAGGTGGAGGGTATTTAAGATTCGGCACAGCCGAATATAGCACTCTTACTTGTTTAAACTGCTTTTATTTTAGAACTCTCAGAGTGATTTCAATTGCTACTATCACATAAAACATACATTTTTCGCAAGAAATTTTAATTCTAACACATGAAACATTCTTGGTAACCCTTAGAATGGAACATCTACGTCACATGACGGGAAATCATGCGCATGGCGTAATCTTTATTTTATCATTCTTGATAACCATTGCTTGCCAGAAAAGAGTGCAAGTGTTTTGGCATTGATTCCACTACGACCGTTTTCGTTGTTTAGTTTGTCGCTGGAGCAGATAAATGTGGGTTTACTCGGTTTTCCTTGAAGCATTTCCTCTTTCGCATTCAAGGGCGACCACTCCGTGGTAAATTTTCAATGTATTATCGTAACATTGACCGATTTTTTACACCTTCTATTGTTTGACGGCATCTGTTAAATATATCACAAATGTTTTTAATTGATTTAGCCTTGTTGAAAAAGGTATAAAATAATCATGCTGTTAAAATTGTTTAATTCTCTTCCTCTCGGTATTTTTAACACAAAGACTTTACAAATACAAATATGTACACAGAATAAGGACAAACAATAACAATTGAAAAATAAATGACACGTACTCGTATCCTTTTAACAAAAATAAATTAAAAAATTCCAAGAACTACATATTAAGAAAACTGGAATTTCCAAATGCAAATTACTTTTATGAAATGCCACAACAAATAAACATAAAAGAACCTTGTTAAAATTTTTTTAAGATTTTTCCTATTTTTTACAATTTTATGTTTGAATGAAAACCAAATTTATCTTAAAAATGCGCAGAAATATCGACACAGACAATAAGAAGACGCTTAAATGAGTCAGGACTTCATGGGTGCACTGCACATGAAACGGTTGCCATTTGCAAGAAAAATGCTCAGAGAAGATCTACGTTACTGGAACAGAGTTCTCTGGAGCGACGAATCTAAGTTCAGCTGGTTTCAATCTGATAGCAAATCGTATGTTAGACGTCCTCAAAATAAAGCCTTAGACCCCAGCTGCACTGTTAGAACAGTGAAACACGGTGGCGGTTCTATTATGGTCTGGAGTGCCTTTTCTTGGCGTGGTGTTTGTCCAATTGCACGAGTTCAGGGAATAATAGATCAGCATCGATATAAAAACATTTTGGAAAATGTAATGAAACCGTATTGCTTTGAGAATATGCTCGTCCAGTACATTTTCTAGCATGATAATGACCCAAAGCCCTTCACGGTTAGGGAATTGTTGGCTTTTGGATCAAAATATTGAAATTCCTGATCTTAACCCAATTGAAAACTTATGGGCAATTGTAAAAAAGGACAAAAATCCACGAAATAATGATGAATTGTTTCCGTTGGTGCAACAAAGCTGGAAAAACACATCTCTGTAAAGATACCAGCGTTTAATTAATAGTTTACCAAAAAGATTGGTTTTTTGCATATATTTTTTTTAGTTTCTAATTATGTGACCAATTTGATATTGCATATTTTTGTGTTTAAGTTAATTTTCCTTCAAATGGTATTGAGCTTTGAATTTTTTTTTATTTTAATAATTTTATTTATTAATAATTTGTTACTTTACTATTTTAGTTATGTTGAACTAAATTTTTAAAATATACGAGCAAATATATATGCTGAAAAGTCGTTTCTAATTATAAGTCCACCACTGTATTTACACGTCGCTACAGTGGTAAAAGTACGATATTTGAAGGAAATTGTTGGAATGTTATTCTTAATTAATTGCATTAGGGTTTTATTGGAAAATAAGTTTTTAAAGTTATATGGTTTGATGTACATATTTCGTAAAATTTTTAATACAAATTTAAAGCGTTGCAACGTTTAATTGATATAACCAATTAAAAAACTCTAAATACTTTAAATGGTATACGAACCACCCTAATGTACAAAATTATTATAATTAAATGTATTATACAAAAAAAAACAAAGAAACTTTGCGTTTGTATTATAAAATCTTTAAAAATATGTAGTGATATTTTTTAGTATTTTTTCCCTGTGTCGCTATTTCAGTCCAATCATAACATTTTGTATACCGGTGTTCATGGCTCTGTAAGTGCTACATTTCTGCCCTTAATCATTTTTTTTGTTACAATGTCAAATTCTAGTCATGACTTTTAACAATTCGTACAAAAATATTTAGCATTATTGTGGATACGAACCAAGTTTTTAAAAGTAATGACTAGAACTTGACTGTGGTAGTAAAAAACAAGTAAGAAAGTATAGCCCGTCAAGCCCGACCATATAATACCCTACACCCAGTATATCAATAAAACAGATTTTCAGATATGGGCGCTATATGGGATATATTACCTATTATGGACCGATCATCCAAAAATTTAGTGCCATGACTTCCGTGAATACAAATATTATGTATGTTATCTCGATATAAATACGTTTAATAGATTTATGGAGGTTGAAGTGAATTACGAAGAGGGTCTTATATGGGAGTTTCGACTAATTATGAACTGACTATTATAAAATTATGTGTCATCCTATTTGTACATAAGAAACTCATTTTTGTTAAATTTTATTCGGATAACAACATTTTTAAGAGATTTATGGTCCTTAAAATGATTTTCGGAAGTGGACTTATATAGGAGCTACGACTAATTATGGACCGATCGTTATAAAATTCTACCATATTATATGTATATGTACGAAATATATTTGTGTTCAATATTATTTGGATACCAAAATTATTAAAAGAGTTATGCTCTTCTAAGTGATTTTCGGAAGTGGGCCGTAAATGGGAGCTACGACTAATTATGGACCGATCTTCACGAAATATGTAGATGTGATTTAGCTTCATTTATTATTCATTGGTGGTGAAACTTATTTGCATACTTGCATAATTCAAAGATTTATGACCGGTAAACCCCAATTTCGGGAGGACATTTGTATGGGGGCCAGGTGAAGTAATGAACCGAAAATGATTCTGAGTCGATAGGTATACCTTAAGGTGGGTGTTGGACCAATATTTATGGGCGTTACAAACATCAGTATAAATCCAATATACCCTCCCCACTATTGTGGTGTAGGGTATATTAATTAAGGATAGAAATGTAGCCCTTACAGAGCTATGAACACCGTTTCGCAATCACAAAGACTTTTATAATATGCAAGAATGATAAAATAAAGATTACGCCATGCGCATGATTTCCCGTTATGTGACGTAGAAGTTCCATTCTAAGGGTTACCAAGAATGTTTCCTGTGTTAGAATTAAAATTTCTTGCGAAAAATGTATGTTCTATAATACTTGGCAACCTTGCAATTGAAATCACTCTGAGAGTTCTTAAATAAAAGCTGTTTAAAAAAGAAAAACAAACAAAAAAAAAAACCACAAAAAATATAAACATGAAGTTGCAGTGAGCAAATGCAAGCAAAACAACAGTAAAAAAACAAGTGAGAAAAAATTAGCCAATAGAAACACAGAACGTGTGACGTCACAGTTCCAACATGCGCAGAACATTTTAAAATTTTACGCGCGTTCGCGTAATCTTTATTTTATCATTCTTGATAATATGTACGAAATATGGAAGGAAATGCTTTATTGTACTTATGCTGTGCTAAAGTAGCGCTTGTTTGTTTTTATTGTGCAAACATTAGTATTAATATACAGTTCTGTAATCAAATAAGTCCTGCTTAACTTCAGCATCAGTGTGACCATTTTAGCATTTTTGCGGCTAAATTTAGCTTATTTTATTTTGATTTAGCTGCAAAATTTCACATTTGGCATATTATTTAGCATTTCCTAATAATATGTTTAGCATTTTAAAACTTAAGAATACTAATTTATTTTTTGTTGAAAATAGCGGGAAAATAAAAAAAGGAAAATTATTGAACTTTTTAAAGAATAAATTACAAATTTATTACAAATGAAATTACATCTCTTGAACTAAAATGGCAAATTGAGCTTTATATGGGAGCAATGACTAATTATGGACCAATCTTTATAAAATTAGGTATCATGATTTCTATATATATGTAGGTATATGTACGTATTGAATATTATTAATTTTAACAGAGTTATGTGATTAAAGTGATTTTCGAAAGTGAACCTTATATGAGAGCTATGACTAATTATTGCCCGATCTGCACAAAATTTGTAGGTGTAATTAGATTTCATATACAACTTATTTGTAGTAAAATTAATAAATATAAAAATAAAAAAGAATGATAATTAAAGCAAAAACTTCGAACTACCAGAACTAACACTGGTTAAAGGATTGATGTTTGTCTGTTGGCTGACCGGCACCGCAGTGGTGCAGGTGGTAGAACGCAAAGAATTCTGATGAGAGAAAGTGGGATTTCTCGAAACATACGTAAATTCAACAACCCAGGTTCGATCCCCAGTCAAGAAAAATTATCAAAAATTTGTAATAATAAATTTTTCAAGTTGTAATTCCTAACTTCAGTAAAAATAATTTAATGAAAATTAAATTTAATGAACTCGAGCCTAACTAAAATTATCAAAAAATTAATTGGGATACGTTTATTAATCACACATTTATGATGGATATGCTCTTTTTGAGAGGAAATTTGTATGAAGGCTAAGTGAAATAGTGGACCAATTTCAACAATCGAAATATGTATCTTCAAATATGCGATCTGTACTTTGCGTGGACAGTCATTAAATTGAATCAGAAAGTGATTTAGAGTCCATTGGTATACTTTAAGGTGAATGTCAGACTGATATTTTTGTGCGTTACAAACATCAGCACAAATGGTGTAATAAAATAATGATTTTAAATACTATGAATTCCATTTATTCTTTATATTAGATGAGGATTAAAAAGAAAAGCATAATAGAAAAAATCAAAAACTATAACTTTTTAAAATTAATTGCTGTGGCTGACTGCGTCAGTAAATACATAACATCACAGAGTAAAACTACAGTCAATGGTTTTATTTTTAAGAATGTTATTTTTTTTCAAGCTAAAATGGCCTAAATTTATTCAATGTAAATAAAAATTCAATTTTTAATTACAATATTTTCCCGACGTTTCGTCGATTGTTTGTCGACTTTTTCAAGGGATTGTAATATTAAATCTTTTTTAACACATTAAGAAGTCCTAGATGTATCCAGGAGTATATGTAAAATAATTTTAATACTTAATATTTAAACTTTCAATGTATAACAGATCAAGTGATGGCAACCATATAACTTTTATTTTTTTATTTTTGTTTTTTGACTTTGTTCTCTGGTTTTGCTTGTGTATTTTCTCTTAGTTGAAGTTAAGCACATATGTATGTAGTGCTAAAAAATAGTTAATCAATTTTAAACACTGTTTTTCAGAAAGTTTTTGATATTTTCTTCAAATATAGTGCAGATAATACCATGTAATTTTGCACACTTTATTTTTATTATAGAAGGACAAGTCCTGTTGAAAATGGTATGATCGGTCCACGATTTATCATACTCCCCTTACAAATGTCTTCCCGGAATATGGTTTTATGGTACATAAATCTATAAAAAAGCCGTATCCATACACAAAACCGACAATCGCATAAATTTTTTATAAAAATCACTATCAAGTTGGAATTCAACACACATAGTCCATTATATATAAATCGTCACTCGGTCCATATTTGACCGTAGCCCTCATATAAAGTCCACTTCTGAAAATCATTTAAAAGCGCATAAATCCCTTATAAAACCCACTATATACATATATAAAAATCGTTGCTGTCAAATTTATGATGATCGGTTTATATTTGACCATAGCCCCATATAAAGTCCTATTAGCAACAATTTTAAATTTGACAAATTAAATTTTTTCTTTAATCTATTACGAAAGAGTCGTTGTCGTAAAAAGAAAACGACACTCATATTAAGGCTGAATATTTATTTATGAAGAATCGATGGTATCTGCTTGTACAGAATTATCTTAGTAAAATTAGAGCCATTGATTCGAGATTTTCATAGTTTTGGTTCAAGTTTTTTTAAATTTTGGGCAAGATGCATGATGCACACGGAAATTTTGAAAAAAAGAAAAATTAGAAATTGTGCTCGATCTACTCCCTATAGAGTGGAAGTCATAACTTTAGAGATTTCAGAACTGTATAGCTTTTATTCAGAATGTATATGATTTTGAAAATGGCGAGATTTAACATTTTGCCAAAAGTGGTACATGCACGGTTGATAAAGTTGGTACATTTGTACTTTTTTGGTATAATTCAAAACTAAAAAGTACGATGGTACCCCTGTGGCTCATTTGGTACTAATTCCAAATTTTTCAAACCCAAACATATTTTTAATTAATATAAAATGGCAACGCTTATTTACTGAATGAATGTTGTGATTAGATTTTTGCACTTGTTCATTCGGAATTAATAGCAGGTGGTTTTTAGTATTCAGCTAATGTTTTCTTGTTGTTGTTAAACTTCATATATAAAATAAAGAGAACAATTGTAAAGTTTATGCAGTTTGATAAAAAAAGGGAACGAAATGCTTTATTGTAGAGTAGCAATCATCTTGTTAAAATACAAGGCACGCGCTTAATTTTTTTAACCGACTAGAAAAAACTTCAATACGGTTTTTTGCAGTATAAAAGCGGCGTCTTAGTTTTTTAGTGGTACTAAAATAAAACTCTTGTTGTTATAACTTTAATATGTAAAACAACTGGTCTGTTATCAAAAAATGTATAGATTTGATCTCATTTATTTGAATGTACCGACATATGTATAATTAATGAACATGTATTTATTTATTTTTTGTTATCTTTACTTTACATGTACCAATGAATTTCAAGTACCTTTTGTTTTTGTTGTATTAAATTAAAATTAAAAAAAAAATTGTAAAAAAGTACAATTATAAAAGTTCGTTGGTACGATATTGGTTTTCTCATTTGTCATCCCTGGGTACATGGAAGTTTTGAAAAAACTGTCAAAATTAGAGATGCAGCTCTGTTAACGTAACAGTCGTTAAGTAGTATGTACATATGTTAATTTATACATTAACATAGATAATTAAAAACGAAGCTAACTTTACACACATTGTTGTGTTAATGTTATGTCAAGTATTTCAACAATGTGAAAGTGTATTTAAGGATGTGCGATTAATCAGACATTAATTCAAACATCGTGATTATAAATTAATATTAGTTTTAATTATTCGAAATTATTAAGCAATTGATTATTTGGGATTATTAGAATTATAAATAATTTAATTATATATTGTGTACATATTTCAAGGTAGTACTAATGAACTATGAATTGGGTAGTAAATGGAATATAATTCAAGGTAACTAATTTAGAGTATGTAAACCTATTACGAACCTCATATAAATAATATAAACAAAATTGTAAACACAATTTTACACAAAGGCTTCTTAGAATGAAATAAATCTTTCTTTTTAGTTGGAAACATCCAAAACTTAATTTCAATGTCAGCCTAATAAGCATACAGCGATTGTATATGCATTTGATTTTTTTTGACAACATTTTATGGGAATTCCGAGAAGATGTATGTTAATTAATTGTTTTGTCAGTTAGTAGATAAAAATTTAAAACAATTATATTATATTTAATAATTGCCAAAATTATTCACGCTATTTGTCATTCAGTACATTAAATATCATTTGCGTGGGTTACCAGCGAAAAGACGTCACGTTTAAATAATATTTCGTACGAATGTTTAAAATTGTTTTTACCATATTTTTTTAAATATTTTAACCGCAATTATAATAAAAGTTTAATAATTTGTACAATTGAATTGTAATTAATCAATATATATATATATAAATACATACATATATACATATGTATGGAAATATGTACATATAACATATAAAATCAGTTTTCGGAAAGTTAAAAATGTTTATGATGTGATATATTTTTAATTGGAATTTGAGTTTTATATCCATCATCCTAACATTGTACTGTAATTATCAAATCAAAAATTTGTAAATATAATTTATTAGAATTAACGTCTATGAAAAAAAAACACTTAAATTAATTGAAAATAAAATAATTTATTAGTATTAACGTCTGTAATACGTTTATGAAAGTCATATTTAAAATGTATAAAAAGGTGTACATATTATTAGGTAAATGTATTTCGTTTAAATTACCAGTGCATGAGATACGTTTTCAATTTAAATTAACTATAATTAATATGTATGTAAGTATGTAACTGCAACGTTATTTATGGTTCAATTACAGTTTACTTATTTTCTATTTAAAATTTAATTATAAAACTTACCTATACATGCCTATAAATTATTGAATATTAGTTTTACTTAACTATTATATATTTGTTACATTTTCTTTATTTGAATTATTACTAATTTTTTAAGCTTGAGGTCTTTTTTTTAAATATAAAAAACTTTTTATCTTTTATTTAAAACCAATATTTCGGCACTTCCTTGAGTGCCTTCGTCAGGGTTTTTTTCTTTTTTAATTTTACAATTTTTAACAAATTATAACAAATTTAATAATAATTGACAATTAAAGGTCGAATAAAAATACATATTTTCTTTATTTGTTTAACATACATATATGTATGTATATATTTTTTATTTTTCCAGATGAAGGAATACCAACAGTTTGAAAAGTTCCATTTTCATTGGGCAGATTATTTAGTATTTATACTTATGATTATTTTATCAACCAGCACTGGCATTTATTATGGATATTTCAGGTATGTATGTACATATGTATACAAGTATGTACGAGTATATAAAATGTAATAACTTCACTCGGTTTTTATCGAGCGATTTGTTTTAGATGTGATGGAATCTAAATCAAATGAGTCCAAGATAAATTCAGGGTTAAGTGTCACTTTTATTCCCACTTTATGTATACATTTGCAGATGACAGTAACATTTGCCATTCATATTAATTTAATTATTGATCAAGAATGCCGGAGATTGGGGCAATAATTCGCTTAATCAGAAGCTTGTGACAATCTCTAAATGGGGTTGTGCAAAAAGAGTCGCTTTCAAAATTCGGAAAATGCCCCAATGTTATATGTATACACACAAACGCACAACAGATCATGTCTCTTCATTCGTAATTATGGGCGGTGTAAGTAAATATTTTGGACTCAGACGCTCTCGATGTTCTATGCATGGGTATGCATACGTTTTTCAAGTGACTGAAGATGAAGAATTCAATTGCCGGGATTTTCTCCCATTTACACCACCTGTAACCGACCAGGATGGGATGGACTGTGTTTAACTGTTCTATCGGTACTAAAATGGAATGTAGTAGCCGATGTTTGCATAATTCACGGTTTTCATCAAAAACACATCCTTTTGTTTTCGATTGACTTTATGTCTGTCGTATTGTCCGTATGTGGATCAAACTTCTTGCTGAAGTCTTTCCATTTAAAGATTTAAGAAATTTAAGGATTTCGAGAAAAATTTAATTTATAAATAAAGGCCATTTGGTCAATAATATGTCATTATTTTATACTGTTGCTCAAATTTGGTTTAATACAATTTTAGAACACAATTCATATCCGAGCTTAAATGGATTTTGGAAACGTATTTTTCAAGATTGTATCTCAGTTTGTTTCACTCACTCAATTATTGAAAATACTATTTCATGAGTTTAATTGAGTTTAGATGCAAAATGTAATATTTTATGATAAAATTAAACGTTTGCGCTTGTAAACGCAATTTCCAACTCCAGAGCTAACGGGGTAAGAACATTCGCCCCTATCGTGAATAAAAAGTTCACGTGAAATTTCTTCCCTGTTATTTTTTTAACATTGAATTTTAATAGGAAAAATTTGAAAAGGGAACAAATTTCATGTGGAATTTTTATTCACGATAGGGGTGACTATTTGTCCACAACCTGTTTAAGAAATAGCAATAAGTTTAGTTTATAATTTTTTATCATATCAAATTTTAATGTTTTTTTTTTATTTTTTTTTGGTTTTATTTCAGAAAAACAAAAATAGTGACAAAATTACAACAAGATGATGTCGAGAGTAAAGATAAAACTAAAACCGATTTCGGTTCATCGAAAATGAGTGAATATCTATTGGGTTCTAGAAAATTAAAAATATTTCCGGTTGCAATGAGTTTGGTTGGTAGGTAAGTGACAAATTTCTAATTGAGCTCCCATACAATAAAACTGTGTTTCTTATAACCCTTTAAAAGCTATGTTTCTGGAGTAACAGTTCTGGGAACCGTATCTGAGATCTATAATTTCGGCACTCAATATTGGCTAATTATTGTATCAATATTTCTGATGTCAATTGTTGTTTCCAAAGTGTATTTACCTGTTTTTGCAGCACTGCGTGTGGGATCTTCATATGAGGTAAGAAAGAAAAGTTTGACAAGTATGAAGTTAAAAGAAAGTTTTGTAATATTGCATTTTACAACAACGAGCGTATTTATAAGTTTATGATGTTATTCTTATGTCGCCAAATATTCAAATAATGTGTGTTCTTTTAAATAGTTAGATGTTAAATGTTTATTACAAACGCTAAAGAAATAAATATTTATTTCCAGAAAATATGTATATTTGACTTTAAAATGCACCAAAAACACCTTTTGCTGAATGTAATATAAAATCTAATGAGAGGTCTACAATTTCACTTACACCAAATTTGTTAAACACAATTAATATTGTTATTCAAATTTGTCAGTATTTACGTTCTATTATATTAAATCTCTTTTCTTTATTTGGTGCGAATTAATAATAAAATAATCAACAAATCATCAAAATTGACATGTGGGGTAGTTACAACAAAAATCTATGTACATACATACATATGTATATAACGTAGTCATAATTGTTAGATTTACTTGACAAATTCTATTTAATTGTATGTACCTACATACAATATAATAAACAAATTGAAACAACAAATAAACACACAATTCAAGCGGTTACAATGACTAAATGGACTTTGCTCGATTGATATTAAAGATATTGTGCCTACAGTAAAGCTTCCAGCGATGTCTCGCCATTCTTTAAGTTTACCGTTTGTAGTGTGTACTCGTATTTAATTTAACTCAATATTTTTCATACATAAAACTAATTTACTCACATGTTTCAGCATGGACTTTTTTTTTTTTTTTGCAAAACGATCAATCAACAAAAACAAATCTATTTGAAATTATTCAGACAATTTCTAATGAACTTATTTTCTATTTCTGTAAATTTTGTAGGTCAACTTTGAATGAAAATGAGAATTGTCACAGTAAATAAGAGAGTAAAATTTTATCAGTTGAAAACATTTACGATTAAAAATTAATTTCAAACAAACTTTCATTATCAGACTCAATTCGTAGACTCTAAGATGTATATGTACATACTCGTACTTATGTACATATGTACATTTTATTGGCAAAGTTATCTACTTTTTTAATAATGTTTATTATTTTATAACAGATAATTATTTTTATGAATTTATTAACGCCCTGCTAATTTGCTATGAAATTAGGTTTTATTTGTGTGGGGTTTTTGACTTTTAAAATAAATTTGGCCAAGACTGTCTTTGATTTATTTGGTTTTTATTTATTTTGGACAACACGCGCTTTTGTCTTTTATTACTTTAAATAAGTCTGTGGATAATCAAAAAAATAGGTTATTTATTATTCGTTAAGACATTAAAAATCTAAAATGTAAATACATATAACAAAGTGTAATAACCTGAATTGATTTTAAATTCTAATTTGAATCAAATGTCTTTGCAAAAACAATAAATTATACATTCCGCTTTGTGCAACGACCCATGGTACAAAATTTTTCTTAAAACAATTACTTAATGTATTGCATTTTTTACTTAAAAGGTCAAGATTATGTATGGTTAAGAACGATTGTGTGCAAAAAATGCACACATACACCCGAAGACCCATAAGGTCTATTGTGATTCTTTTTAAGAATAGAACAGACAAATATTGCAATATAAAAATAGAGTAAGTGTATAAAGTATAAAGAAAAAGGACAATTTTAAATCCAGTATTGTGAACTTAATAGCATCCCGTTTGCAACCACTTATGCCATAGACGTATTACATACACCCCTATCGTGAATAAAAATTCCACGTGAAATTTGTTCACTTTTATTTTTTTAACATTGAATTGAAATAGGAAAAATGTGAAAAGTGAACAAATTTCACGTGGAATTTTTATTCACTAGTTTGTTTAAAGCTGCAACTGACCAATTGTAGATTATTCTTATTATTATGAGTTTAGTTCGGAATCTCCATTATAAAGATTTGTATATAAATCAATACAGTTCGTTATAATTTGTTTAAAGTTGCATTGATCCATATAATTACTACATAAAATCATATTTATACACTAAACAACTTTCTCGAGATTGGCATCCCTAGTATATATAGTGGTGGCCGTATAATTAGAAACGATGCTATACTGTAAATTGTTTTTACCGTTATTCAATGAGTAAACAATTAACATTGTTGTTGATGCACAGTACGTTGAGTTCTAAGTTAAATTAAAAAAATATTAAAATATTCAGCCTTATTATGAGTGTCGTTTTCTTTTTTCTGGCCACGTAGTCAGAAACACGCATTATTTTCTTCAACTTTTAAACTTTTCTAAATATAAGTGACTAATGGCCGAATTCTCGGTCATTAGTTAACCATTGGTAAACTAAAATACTAACTATTGTTTAACTATTGCTTGTTATTATTATGGCAAACTAAGCATTGCAAATAAAGAATCATTAGTTAAGCCTTTGTCATTAGCTAACTAAAGACTGTGAACTCGGTCATAAGTGAGTATAATTTGTTAAACAATAGATTAACTTGTAATAATTCTTATACGGTTTAGTTTTGAAAATGGGCAAAAACAAGTCATGTACTCCAGAAATGAGACAGTTAATTGTGCAGTGTTACAAAAATATAAAGGAGTTTGCAACCCCAGCTAAGAAACCTATGACACATTAGCAGAAGATAGAATTATTTGTAGAGCCAGTAAAAAAAATCATTTTTACACATAAGCGCAGAAATATCCATACAGAAAATACGAGTAAGAAGGACTAAGTGGGACAAAAAAACTCATGTCTCAAAAAAAAAAAAAAAATATCATGAAGCGGTTTACAAGAGAAATGGTCAGAAAAGATCCACGTTACTGGAATAGAGTTCTCTAGAGCGACGAATCTAAGTTTAACTTGTTCTAATCTGATGTATGTTAGACCTCCTCCAATTAAAGCCTTGGACCCCAGGTACACTGTTAAAACAGTGAAACACGGTAGGGGGTCTATTATGATCTGGTGTGACTTTTCTTGGCGTGGTGTGGGTCCAAATGCACGATTTTAGGGAATAATGGATCAACATCAATATAAAAACATTTTATAAAATGTAATGGGACCATATTGCTTTGAGAATATGCCCGTCCAATACAATTTCCAGCATGATAATGACCCAAAGCACACTTCACGGTTAGTGAAGTGTTGGCTTTTGGATCAAAATATTGATGTTCTTGACTGGCCACCCCAAAGTCCTGATCTTAACCCAATTGAAAAATTATAGGCAATTGTAAAAATAGACCTAAAGGACAAAAATCCACGGAATAATGGTGAATTGTTTTAGTTGGTGCACCAAGAAACACATATCTCTGCAAAGATACCAGCGTTTAATTAATAGTTTACCAAAATGTTGTCAAAAACAAGGGATATCCAACAAAATATTAAAGGATAAGCCGTTTTGTTAAACCTTACTAAGGTTTTTTTTTGAATATATGTATATTTTTTTAGTTTCCAATTATGTGACCAATTTGATATTGCGTTTTTTTGGTGTTAAGTTAATTTTCCTTAAAATGCAAATTTTTGTTTATTTTAAACTTAATAATAATTTGTTACTTTACTATTTCTAGTTATTAGTTTTAATTATATGGCCACCACCGACCGTATGTAGCTAGAAAATATCCTACGCTAGATTAGGAAAATTTCTAATATTTTAATAATAAAAATTTGCCCGTAGTTATCGATGTTCCGTTACACTATACTCGTATACTATTTAATAAGCTGGATTATTAGTGCTAAGTTAAAATTAAATTAGCCCAATCATGAATAAAAAAACCGCGGGAGTTTTTTTCCTTTTTTATTTTTTTAACATTGAAATTGAATAGGAAAAATGGGAAAAGGGAAAAAACTCTTGCGGAATTTTTATTCATGATTGGGCTGAGTATGAATAAAAAGTATACTTAATTATTTTTAATTTATTCCTTTCTTGTAATTAATACAATATTTTTGTTATTTTTTCCTTCAGTACTTAGAAATGCGCTTCAGTTCAGCAGTGCGGAGTATTGCGTCTATAATGTTTGTGATGGATGAGGTAGGTCACACATTTAATGAAAATAATACATTATTTTAAACTTTTGTTTTTTGTTAAGATATTTTTCTTGCCAATAATTTTATATGTACCTGCGATAGCATTTAATCAAGGTAAGTTGTTCATTAGATAACCATTTGCCATAATTGTTAAAATTATTATCAATTGTGTAGTTATAGATAATTCAACATTCTAAACATGGTTTAATTTTCATGTAACAAAATTTCAAATTCTAAACTTTTATTCTTAAAATATTTAGTAACCGGTATTAACATTCACATTATAAGTAGTGCGATCTGTATAATTTGCGTATTTTATACACTAATTGTAAGTATATTGTAACTATGTAAATAAATTTGGAAAGTTCTTTAAATTTTTATATAAAATATTCAATTTTGTTTATTACAGGGAGGTATAAAAGCTGTTGTTCATACAGATGCTTGGCAGATTTTGGTCATGTTTTTTTCAGTATTGGTTGTTGTTATATTGGGCATTATATATGCTCATGGCTTTAGTAATGTCTTTGAAACTGCATCCGAAGGTGGTCGGCTAATATTTGGCAAGTAAGTTATTTTAAAATACATATGCACATAAATGTATGTATATGTATGTATTTCCAAATTGTTACTATTTTCTTATTTTGTTTGAAGTATTAATCCATCGCCATATGATCGCCAGACAGTGTGGGGAGTTTTGATTGGTGGATTTTTCTATTGGACTTCTTTTAATTCGGTGAATCAAACAATGGTCCAACGTTACATGTCCTTGCCATCACTGAGAAAGGCACAATACTCTGTTGCCATTTTTACAGTCGGCATTGTGCTTTTCATATCCGTATGTTGTTTTGCCGGTTTACTTGTGTATAATTTCTATAAAGACTGCGATCCTTTATCTTCTGGCTTAATAACGGTATAGAGTTTTATTTTTATTAAATAAGTTACATATATATTTTTTTAATTTCCTAATTAATAACATATGTATGTATCGAGAGAATGCTCAAAAACCTGCATTGAGATTTTTTTTTTTTTTTTTGTATCTGCAATTTCACCATTCTATTCTTCTTTCAGCATGATGACCAACTTTTACCTATTTATGTTATGCAAACTGTGGGAAATTTGCACGGTATACCTGGACTCTTCATTGCTGGTGTCTTTGGTGCTGCACTCAGTTCGCTGTCGGTAGTTTTGAATTCAACGGCTTTAGTAATTTTGGAAGATATAGTTAAAGGTTGCTTTCACTTGAAGTTGTCCGAAAGGGCTTCCTCTATACTGGTAAAGAGCTGTATTATTGTACTTGGAGGTGCGGCTGTATCTCTTGTTTTTGTCTTAGAACAATTAAGCGGTATATTAAGTGTGGCCACTTCGGTAACTGCTATTGCTGCTGGAACAACTTGTGGTATATTTACGTTGGGCATGTTAGTGCCATGGAGTAATAATAAGGGAGCTTTGGCCGGAGCATTGGCTGGGGCTTTAATGTCTGGCTGGATCTCATTTGGCTCACAAATAGCCTTTGCCCAGGGCCAGGTGGTACCAGTAAAACTTCCAGTTTCTGTGTCAGATTGTCCTATTGGTGATATGCATCTGTTTAGCAACATCACTTCCTATCCCGTTGATGAATCGGATGTCTTTCCATTATATCGCTTGTCATACCATTGGATTAATCCTATTGGTGTAATATCTACCGTTCTAGTGGGCACAATAGTTTCATTCTTAACAGGTCCAACAATAGTTAAGAAATTGGATGCTGATGTCCTATCGCCGGTTATTCACAGGTAAGCTTTTTTTAAATGTTATTGCCTAAAATAATCATTTTAAATGATTTTTTAATAGTAAATCATTTAACAATGTACAACAAAGAATATTTTAAGAAGATTCACATGCTTAACTAGTTCTAAAGATTTTCTATAGTCTATTTATTTATTGTAAAAACGAACTAATTATTTTGTCCAGCCAGTGCCGATTGAAAATTGTTTAAATACTGTATATTATGTTGACATTCTTTCTTCTGGTCTTTTGCTCAGATCCGATGTATACCTTCTTCTTAGTAGCATATAGCGACTATTATTTAATATTTTGCGGGCTAATGGGTTTCGGTGTTCTTCAAGCTTTTTTAAATATTTTTAAGCATGTTTTTGGATCTCAGTTTTTACCAAAGGCACGTTTAGATCTTTATGAATATTCGAATTGTATTATATAATACCAGGGGTCTTTGAATTATGTCTAAATTAAAAACTGAGGCTTTTCCCCATAGCTGTATTCTATAACACCATATAGGTTTTATGATCGAGTTATAAAGTTGGAGTTTATAATCTAAACTAAGCTTAGAGTTTCTGCCAATGAGCCAATTAATTTGCTTATATGAGATTATCATGTAAGGCGACAATCGAGGTATTTAACTTCGGATTGTTGTGTTATTGCTTGATTATTGATATAAATACGAGAGCACGATTCTCAACGCAATGTAAAAGTTAGGTGTGTGCATTTCTGCTCATTAACTTTTATCATCCATTGCTTTAACCAGTTTTCTAATTCAGATACATATATGATATTGTAGGTAGCGAGATGCTTCTTGAGGGTTTTCATGAATGCTTAGAATAGCAGTATCATCGGTAAATGTTGATGTGTGAGTAATATTGTTTGTTGGCATATCAGATGTACGAGTATATATCAAGTATAAGGATGGTCTCAGCAACTTCCTTGGTGTACTCCTGCTTCAATAGGTTGTGCAGAACTTAAAAGCTCTCCTTGTTTAAGCTTGAGTGTTCGGCCAATTAATATACTTTCCATAGCTTATGTGTGTTTGCGGGTAAATTTAGTTTCAATTTGTATATTAAACCATCATGCAACATTTTATCAAACGCTAGAGAAATGTCGTTAAAAAGAGCAAAACAATATTTTGTCCTTCAAATGTTTTTCTTACATTAACTTCTTATATTAACTAAGTCTATGGGTTTGTGGTTTCTTCTAAATCCAAATTGGTGATTCGGAATACAATTGCTTTCAATTAAAATCAGGTATAACTTTTTCATGAGATCTTCTTGAATAGCATCGACATATTCGTTCTAAAGTTGAGTTGGAGATTGAACACCCCTATATCATTTACTTTCTTCTGGGTTTCATATTAAAAATTTGACTCGATTTGACTTTCTTTGTCTGTTATTCTATTTCTGAACTTTTTTTAAAAAATAATTACTCTATTACGAAAAATAACGTGAGAGTTTTTAGGCTAAAATTCGCCAATCTGAAGAGGTTTGATTTCTAAAAAAAAACTTTAGTTCATAAACACTAATTACAATCTAGTTCTTATAAAAATTTTTCAATTTATATCCACAGATTCTTGCCAAAAGAATGTTTTACACAATCTAGCACAGATGGTGATATAACAAGAGAAAATACAGCTCAAACATTGACACATCTTTTAAACGATGCCAGCAGGACAACTGATTTGGATGGAAGTACAGACAATAGTGAAAAATATTAAATATAAAAAAATAAACACAATATTTGAATAAATGTCTTGCCAAATGTAGTTAGTACGAGTGTGAATATAATTAAGATGTTATTAATATTGGACGGTCCTAAGATGTAATTTAGAAGTTAATTTTACCAAGTCTTATAATGATTATATTTCTAAGTAATAATAATTCGTATTTATATACATATGTACTTACATACATATTGACAAGTTTACTTTTTTAAAATTTTAAGTGCAATTGTACAGGAACAATCATGTTATATTAATAATAATTAGTTTATATGTTAATGCTTTTATTTTATAATACGAACCTAAAATATGTATTTTTTAGTTATTTGTTGAATAATTTATGTAAAATATGAGTTTTGTTTTTGTTGTGTTAAATATTATTTAAGGTTTGACTATATTTAAAAGTAGCTGAGAAACTAATTGGCGTTTACCTAACAATATTTTAATTTAATTGGAAAACCTGTTTCTTGATTTTATTAACATGAGATCACATATTAGTATATGAATTTGAAAATATTTTGTTAAATTGCGTAATACTTGAAACAATTAAATACTACTCAGTCAGTAACTTGTCCACCAGACCGAAAGATATTCAAATTTAATAAAACTGTTTTTAGCGTTTGAGGAAAAAAGCATGAATTCAACGTAGTATAACTTGTTTTTAGCAAAATTAGCAAGTGCAAGAGAATACAAATTTATGATGAATTTCGATCGATCAATCTTAAAAATTCTAGTAAAATACAGGTTTCTTGACAACAGTGGAACTGTTGCAAATAAAAATTTCTAATAAAATACAGGTTTTTAAAAAGCATTTAGTAGGGTAATACAGGGAGTCGTCTTAAGACTAATCAATGCGTATCGTTGTCTAAATAAATAATATTAAACTAATTTTTCTAATAACATAAAATTATTTTTAAGAAACAGCTTAACAATTACGAATGCAATATAAAAATTTATAGATTTGATTTTGCTTAGTAAACTTTCGGTTTTATTGAATTATTAATTGTTTGATTCACATTTAAAGTACCCAGCTTTTAGTAGCTTTACCTTATCTACCATGTACTAAATTATGACTGAAGTTCTTTTTCACAGCTTGCAAAAATGTTAAAATAATCTGATTATGTATTTCAAATACTTGTGTTAATTTTTCGCTAGTACTTGTACTAGTACTTCAATTCAGCAGTTTGGATCATTTCCCTCCTTTGACAATAATGTGTTAAATTTAACTACTTTGGGTTATGTTTCAGCAGCAATTCTAGTAATGATTGCTTGGTTATTTTGTTAAAAAAAAGTTAAAAAACAATTGCATGTATTTCTAAATTTTTTGAGCTTGTACTTATTAACAGAATTGTATTTACATTTAAGTTAGTTTAGTCAATTATAATTAATATTTTCTTTAAAGAACGTCAAAACATACACTTTATAATAAATAAGAAAAGTAAAAAACTGGACAATATGTTTTGAAACATATTTAAATTAAAGACCTAATTAGCCTAATTACGAGTGTCGTTTGTCATACAGGCATGTAATGAAAACGAAAACGAATGGGTTTTAAAAGTCAATTTTTTCGTAATATTTCTGTATTGAAAAACTTTTATCACATAAAATATAAAGATATTGGGCTACTAAAGAGAACCTTAAAACAAAAATTTTAAAAATTAGAATATAAATGCATTTCCAAAACTGATTCGTTTTCGATATTGATTTCCATCACATGCCAGATTGTCATTTTTATTTGCTATTTTTTAATTTTTGACAACGACATGTAAAACAGATATAAATTTTGTTTTATTCGACAATTGTAACAAAAATATATTAAAACGCCTCGTTTTCGATACGATAACGGCAATCGTGATAACGCTAAATATGAAAATATAAATTATTAACTGCAATTAATAGGCAATTAACTTCGTAATATATCACGAATTATAAAGACAATACCCTTTCTGTATTAAATTTTATGTTAATAATTTTTTTTATTAAAAAATTTAAGATCTGTAAAAACATAATACCAAGAGTAGGTCCTTCTGATAGTGATATAAACTCAAAGCTGCAGATTATATCTGAGAATTTTTTAAATTTATCTCTGTTACTGCAAATATAGTTTGTTTCAAACTTATCCTGTAATAAAGAAAGGTGTATTCTTCAAATATCAATTACATACATTTATATGTATGTTTATGAAGATGGGAAATCCAATTTAAAACACCTGTCAACAAATTTTTGCAGAGCTTTATAAATATAAATTAGAATTAGCGTTTTTCATATTATGAACAATTCAAACCAAAATTTTAGATGATTGAAAACATGTCTATTATATTGTAATAAATAAATTTGTTAACAATGTTGGGTGAAGTTTTTTAAAATTTAAGCTGGCGGACAATTTTATTAAATTAATAATCTCTTTTTATTAAGCGTAATCTTTTGAAACATAAGAATTTTGTATGACGAAGCGGGACAATTTTTAAGCAAAATTCCATGCATAGAAAGTGATCTGTTGTTGAATAGTGTCACAAATTATTAATAATATTTACAACTTTACAAGGCACACAATGAACTTATTTAAACAAAGTTTTTTAAAATTTAAGCTGGCGGACAATTTTATTAAATTAATAATCTCTTTTTATTAAGCGTAATGTTTTGAAACATAAGAATTTTGTATGACGAAGCGGGACAATTTTTAAGCAAAATTCCATGCATAGAAAGTGATCTGTTGTTGAATAGTGTCACAAATTATTAATAATATTTACAACTTTACAAGGCACACAATGAACTTATTTAAACAAAGTTTTTTAATATTTAAGCTGGCGGACAATTTTATTAAATTAATAATCTCTTTTTATTAAGCGTAATCTTTTGAAACATAAGAATTTTGTATGACGAAGCGGGACAATTTTTAAGCAAAATTCCATGCATAGAAAGTGATCTGTTGTTGAATAGTGTCACAAATTATTAATAATATTTACAACTTTACAAGGCACACAATGAACTTATTTAAACAAAGTTTTTTAAAATTTAAGCTGGCGGACAATTTTATTAAATTAATAATCTCTTTTTATTAAGCGTAATGTTTTGAAACATAAGAATTTTGTATGACGAAGCGGGACAATTTTTAAGCAAAATTCCATGCATAGAAAGTAATCTGTTGTTGAATAGTGTCACAAATTATTAATAATATTTACAACTTTACAAGGCACACAATGAACTTATTTAAACAAATGGTTATGTCTGTGATATAAATTCTGGTATTTTTATATTTTTCAAATCAAGGATTATTCATATTCACCATTTTATCAAAATTTGTTCAAAAATAAATTAACAAAAAAAAAAAACAAATATTGAAAAATTTAAAATTTTTTTTTTTTTAATTTAATTAAGGTAAATGACAATATATGGTTAGTTTGTAATTATTTAGTTTGTTTATTTGACGTTTTTTAATATTTTATAATTTCTTTCTTTAACCAATAAGGTCACTTTTAAGTTTTATATATTTAAATCCGATATATCGCTATGTCTATGGATAGCTTCTTCAGGGAAATTATAATTTTTAAATTATAATAAAATAACAATTGAAATATAAACAATAAAAATGAAAATTTTTAACAGAAAATGAAAAGTTTACAATTATGATATAAAATTATGATATATACATACATAAAAAAATTGTTTGGAATAATAAATGAAAAATTAAATATGTAATATTCTTAGTTTCTAAACATATTCTTATAAATAAAATGTCTGTAATTTTGAGCTACATTATCTGTATCTGTTTTAAAATTTATTCTCTTAGTTAGTTTGTAATGTCAACTAAACTTTCAAAATATTTTCTGTACAAAACTATAATTTCATCACCATGTAGTAAAATTTAAGCATACTTTTACTATGGTTACATTCTTGTTTAAAATCATACACAATACGTGTGCAAAAGTCCACAAATTTGCCAGAGTGTTAATTGCGAAAGAGGAATACATTTTTACAGTAATCCTATATCAAGTGATAGAAGTACAGTATGTACATATGTACTCGTATATATTTACGATTTCAAAAACTATTTTTTTTTATTCTTAGTTTTTGATTTAAAACAAAGATTTTGTAAGATTTGTATGCAATCCCAAATAAATAAAAACGCAAAAACGATTAAGGAAAATATATAAGTATTGTAAACTAATTGCTGATCTAGCATATCGCATTTCAAAACTGCATGTGTTGTTGGAGTAAAAGAAGCCTGCAAAGTGTATAAAATTAAATAATCTAATAAAATATAGTAACATTATATTGTAATTACCAATAAAAAACTAGGATTGATTTTATGGCGCCAACTAAATGAAGCCACTGTATACTCTTCTATACCCCAGCGGTTGATGGAATAGCAATAATGATGAGTATGACCGGTAAATGATAAACGCGGTTGCAATAATTTTCCTAAATCCATAAATTATTACAAATTAATTATTATTATAAATAAAGAAAATATTTAAATGTGATATATATTTTATTTGATTTACTTACCTAACCAATCTGTAGAAATTTTAGATAAAACTTCCCATTTCTCACGGTATTCTTCGATATGTGGAGCATCATGTTGTCTACAGGATTTGTCGGATGCTCGATACGTGGGAAAATGTTGTAAAACTATAGGACGACTATAATGTTGGTGAATCTCAAGAGTTTTTGTATCGGTACAGTCCTTAGGACTTTTAAGACAATTCAACTTATCTGAATGTAAAAATGTTTATTTTTAGATGTTAAAGGTGTAAAAAAAAATATATGAACAAAATTGATAATTAAAAATATACGTTATTTTTTAAATTTATTAAATAAAGATATTAGTTTCTTTCCAACGATTGAGAAGAACAAAGTTTCAGCAATTGCTTCACTTTTGTTTTTAATAATAGTTTGGATGAAATTTTGTTTAAGTTTTTTAATTGGTTTAGAATTTTGGGTGTTATTTTTAAAGAGTCTTTTTTTGTGACTTTTACTTGGATAATTTTCATAGTAAAATTATTGGTATCCTTACGTCGATTATACTCTTTTTGTTTTTACCAATTTAAAATTTGCTTATGCGAATTATCCTTTACTTCAACATCGGCTCAGACATTTAATATTTTTTAAATTTGTTTAATAATGCAGATTTTTATAAATAGCGTGTTTTTCTACCGCGTACTATTTTTTTCTACTTATTTACAATTTAAGAAAGAATTACATATTTTATTATGTTTCTTACATGCTATTTTAGCTGTCAATTATAATTATTAGACTATAATTATGTGTTCCACATATTGGAAGTGTTTAAATATGCTATATATTAAAGACCCCAAAAAATTATATCGCATAGTTTGTTACTTTTCAAGTGAAGCAAATTTAAACTTCTATAAAGACCGACCCAAACCAACAAACACATAAACTATGTAAAGGGTGTTTTTTTTTAGATGTATATAACTTTGAAATGGAATAAAAAAATATGATTTTTTTTTAATTGATATAAAATTTATGTTATTCGAATGATAATCTTCTAATTATAATTTAAATATGACTTCTGGCATTTAAACACCACGGCTTCGATGACTTTTTCTAAAATTTTTGGTCGGTCTCTATAGCGGTCACCATTGACTGTAACGTTCTGACCTGTTTCGTTTTTAAAGAACTACGGACCAATTATTACCCCAGCCCATAAAGCATAACATATACTTAAAAACATGCTCATTTGAAAATGCGTTTATGTCCAAGAAGCTTTCGTATTTGATGTTATAGAGCTTTAAAGATCAGATATATATATAACTATATCTCTACGATTTGTAAACCGATCCGGACAATATATATGTATATAATTTCAAAGTGATTTGAAATACCTTTCTAATGATGTATGATATGACTCCTTTTATTAACCCATTAAAGGAGATTTTTCTAAAGGAGATTGTTTACAAAAGTCCCGTTCTTTGGAAAATTCATCGTTATAACGGTACAAAAAATATCAAGTGATCAATAGAAAACATTTCATTCAACCTTTCATTTGATATTTCGGTTTTAAAATCGTAAAGATATAGTAATATATATATCTAAGCTTTAAAGCTCTATAACTGAAAGCTACTCGCCCAAATTTACACATATCAGATTTAAAAGCCGTACAAATACATAGTAAAAAAAATTTAAACGATCGGTGACATAAGTATGTACATATGTATAGCCAACATAAATTTAAGCCGTTAATAATCACTTGACAGCTGACAACAATTATATACGTATGTACATACATACAATATTTTAAAATAATTACCTGCTGTCTTTTTCAATTCATTTATAGCATCTTCACAAAATTCGCAACCATCATTTTCCATAGCCATTGAATTGATAAATACGAAGTGATTACCGCGAATAGTGTATAGTTGAACTCCAGTATTGTTGAAATTTCTCTCAAAACGATCAATAAAGTAAGGATGCATTCTATGACATAAATTGCAAAAAGTACAGAACATTAAACACATACTTGATAGGTATAGAACAAAAGTCTTACTTATAATGGAAACCGACATCGTGATTACCCACTACACTAATGACAGGTATAGAAGGTGGTGCATGAAAATGGCTGTGGAATCTTCTGACATACTCTTTGAACTCATCATGATCTACCATGTCACCTTCATCAAATAGATCACCCAAGACAAAAATCACATTGGGTTTTTGTATGAGCATAGCTGCTTGAAAAGCCCGCCTCATATGCCATTCACGATAGAGTTTATCCAACCAATGTCCTTTTATAGGACCCAGTAAATGGGTGTCAGCTATTATCATTGCACGTAAAGTATTTGCTTCGACATCATTTTGCTCTAATGTTCCTAAGTTGACTGTTGGCCATTCACACTTTGAAAGTTTAATAAAATCTCCAAGAAACTCACAAAAACCCACCGATAATACAATTAGAAAGACGTAACGCCGCCACTGCATATTGTTTTACTTTTAGTGTATTTTTCATAAAATTGCTGCCAGATTGAGGTATTACAGTTTTGCTTTTTATCCCAGTTGTATTTTATAATGCTATAAAATTTCCAAATGTATGCGGGAAATCAAATATGTTCTAGATAATTACAAACTGAACCTTTGTTGCCTTTGTTAATTAATGGTTTTATGAAATAAGAAAAAATATTTCTTAAATTATTTTTATTTCATTAGCTCCATGGTGTAAATATACAAGGTGAGTGCAAATCGGCAAGAAATACAACACAATACAGGCATTTTGTTTGTGTAAAATAATGTACCATTGTCAAAAACACATGAAAAAGTATTTCTTTTGACATAAGTAAATTGTAAACAAGGAGTAAGCAGTGCTACTGCTCTTGCCTTGAATAGTTACACCATGAATAGCTCTTTGCATCAAGAAATAAACATATTCGCCACAGCAGGCTACTAACTACAATATGTCAAAAATAAAATAAACACGTTTATATGTGAATGAATATTTTGACGACAACAGGCCATTTTATATTCAGCCCAATCATGAATAAAATTTCCGCGGGTGTTTTTTCCCTTTTCCTATTCAATGTTAAAAAAATTAAAAAGGGAAAAACTCCCATGGATTTTTTATTCAATCGGCCCATTTTTAACATATTGTAGTCGGTAGCCTGCTGTGGCGAATGTGTTTAATGCTTCAAGAATAATTTAAAAGAAATGTCATCCCATATCAGTAGGGCTGCCAGATGATTTCGGAAAAAAATCGTCAGCACGCAATAATGCAAGACTGCTGTCAGAAACAACTCTGTTTTCAATAGTACAGTAACTGCTACTTACTGAGCCAATAGAGGGCGCACTTATTTTTAGAAATGTCAAAATTTCTGCATACAATTCCCGTATTCTTTTTTTTTAAGTTTACTTTCAAGCATAAAATCGTTATACAGTGATGTTGACCGTCAGAAGAGGTGGAAAGGAGAAAAAAACGTGGAAAGAGACGTAAGCCGAAGAAAAATTAAAGAAAACAAAAGCGTGAGGGAAAAAAGTCCCCCGTCGTGCCGCCAGAGTTTTTTTGCTCTTGTGGTGAAAATCGTGGTCAGTATAAAAAAGATCGTGCTGTGTATAAAAAATCCTGGCGAGTTTTTTAGAAATTCAATACAAATACCGTTAATGGAAGTTTTTCAAGGTCATTGAAAATTTTGTCATTCTAAAAGTGTGCTTTTACAGTTTTACGTGTGGTTGCTAAATAAGCTAAAAATAAGAAAAAGTCCTGTCGTTATTTTTTGTAAAATAAAAATTTGTTAAAAATATTTAATTTACAAATGTCGATTGAAAAAATTTTGAATTGTCACTTTCAAAGAAAAAATCGAGAAATCGTCATTGAACAAAAAAAAAAAACGTGAAAATGAAAAAAAATTAACGATTTCTGGCAATTATGTATCAGACATTTACCATTGCCAGATGCATAAAATATAATTGTTATTAAATATCCATTGCTAGGGGAATTTTTGCTAAAAGGTGAATTTTTAAATAGCAAAGAAATAGAAAGGGACATTTTTTTGTCAAATTTTCTAAAATTTGCTGCATATTTTTAGGACAATAAATAAATATTTTTTTATGAATTCTTCGAAGTTTTCTTTGTTTCCATTTGTAAAATATTTTTATCTATTATAATTTTTATTAGTAGTATTATTTTACATATTTTATTAATAGTAACGCAGTTAAATTGTTTTCATAGCCGTTTTTTTCAACGTTTGACTTTCTTTTGTCAATCATATCATAAAATAACATTTTTGAAACGTAAGAAACAAGCTGTATTTATTTTCTCGACACAATACAAACAATATTATGTTGTTGTAAAATTTAGAATTAATGTCAAATATGAAACATATAAACAAGTAAGAAAGTATATCGGTCATGTCCGACCATATAATACCCTACACTGAGTATATGAGCAAAAATAGTTTTCTTAATTTTTTTAACCATCTATCTATTAAGATCTATGATTTGTGTAAGAAAGTTATTTGTGTAGAATTTTATTTAAATACCAACATTAAGTTAAAGTGATTTTCGGGAGCTATGACTAATTGTGGACCAAAAGCCATAAAATTATGTGGCGGTGATTTTTGTATAGGTATACTTTAAGGTGAGTGTTAGACTGCCATTTGTGGCATTACACATCAGTGCAAATCTAATTCCATCCCCATTGGAGTATTTTTAGAAAATATTTTTTTTTTCAAAACAAAATTTTACCAAATTTTAACTTTTTAATTATTTCTAATATCCAAGTTTGTAATAAATATAAAACTCACATACGAACAAACAAATAATAATTAGCTGTGTGCGTAAATTTAACTTATTGAATAATACACCTTGGTAAAAAATTGTTTGGAGAATACATGACATTTTTAGAAACGATTGTCGTTACTTTGTACAAAATAAGAACCATGGTGTAATTAACAAGGTGAGTGCAAATCGACAACAAATACAACACAATACAGAAACAAGAGGCATTTTGTTTGTGTAAAATAATGTACTACTGTCAAAAAAGTATTACGTTTGACATAAGTAAATTGTAAACAAAGTCAGTCAGCTGTGCTACTACTGCATTCACCTTGTATAGTTACACCATGATAAGAACCATACATAATCAATGTTTCATAGAATATTTTGATAGATTTCCAAGGGTTGTTGTTTTGGTTGCTTAGTAACTACTTTTGCTTATTTCTAAATAATGAAATAAACAATATGTGTTCTATATAGCAGGGCATAAATAATAAAACATGGACTTAATTAAAGAAATAAATGAAAAATATTTAGCTCTGGAAGCTGAAGTCGATAATAAATTAGAAAAGATGTACGTAACTGCGTAAAAAGATACATACATACTACATATTATACATATATGTATGTAAAATTCTAATAATTATTGACAATTTTTCTTTCCCAATGACAGCAAACGTGATGAAATAAAATTTGAAAAATGCAATGCTGTGGCAATTGAAAAATCACAAAAAAATCAAACTGACAAAATGCTAACTTTTGAAGAGGCCAAGACAAGGAATTCAAATTTATTAAAGGTTAATGGTAAACTTTTTTAGTACAGTATATCATGGTGTAACTATACAAGGTGAGTGCAGTAGCACAGCTGATTGACGTATGTTTACAATTTACTTATGTCAAAAGTAATACTTGTTTAAGTGTTTTTGACAGTACTAGTACATTATTTTATAC
Organism: Bellardia bayeri; assembly: GCA_950370525.1. Classification (NCBI taxonomy): domain Eukaryota; kingdom Metazoa; phylum Arthropoda; class Insecta; order Diptera; family Calliphoridae; genus Bellardia; species Bellardia bayeri. The sequence continues at coordinate 53,271,255 of OX493265.1, read as the reverse complement.
AAACAAAATGCCTATTGATTGTATTGTATTTGTTGCCGATATGCACTCACCTTGTATAATTACACCATGTAGTATATTAACTTATTTATTATTTACAATAATTTTTCAAACTTATTTATACATTTTTATTAAATTTCTAAATAGTCTTTGGAAATGACTAAAGCACGTTTACGTTCACGCTCCACTTTTTCACCTGTTGAGCAGATTTTGGATAATGTATTGAAAAACTATAAAATGGATTTGGAATTATCACAAACTGACGGAAACTTCAGACGCCATCATCACTCTTCTACAGAAAATATTTATGACACAGTGCCTTAAACTTAATTAATAGTTTTTCATAATTTACAATAGCAGCGTTAATATTTAAGAATAAAAATTCCATGCATGTATTATTTTAATTATTTAAATTTAAAATAATTCAATTTATTAATTTAATGGAACATTTATTAAAATTTGACTTTTATAATAATTTTTAATTAATAATTGCATAAAAATACTTGTAAAATGTATTTTTTTATGTTCTTCTTTGAACTGCCTTCGGCGATTAAATAATGCAAGCATGCTGCCAGATTTGACGCCATTTTGACGATTTTAGGGGCTAAAAATGACATCCTAACGATGATTTATGCCCTAATTTTAACGACTTTTAATAATTGAAGTTATTAATGAACAAAAAAATTGTTTTTATAATACTTTAAAATAATTTTCATACATTGTTGAAGAAAATTAAAAACAAGAATTAGAAACCGAATTAAAATTATTAGATTTGAAAAATATTTTTCCTAATAAAAACTGTTGGAAAAGTTTTCAATATATGTATGTATTTACTTTATTTGAAATGTATACTTTAGTTTCAATATAAATTTTCTATTGAATTAGTTTTTGAGAAATAGTTTTTATTAAGTAATTTTTTTAAGCTTGAGGTCACTTTTTGTTTTTTATAAAAGATTTTTTTTTATTTCTATATATATAAATAATAGTTTTTTATTTAACAAATATTTTTTAGTTTGTCAGAAATTTTACTTTAATAAAGATTCTTTATAATAAATATAATTTTATATTAAATAAAACTATTGATATTTTTATAACATTGGTTATGGGCAATAGCACGACGATAAAAAGATTATCGGCAATTTAAATTTAACAAATTATAAAAAGAAGATATCTATTAAGAAGGATGACAAACTCCAATTACCAAATTGAAAAATTGAATCCAGATAATTTTACATCATGGTGTATATAGATGAGAAGTCTCCTCAAGACTATTGGGATATGATAGAGTTAACATTAAATGAAACAGCAACTCAACTAGAATCAAATCTTTCGAAAATTAGAGATCAAAAGGCACTAGCAACAATTACATTAGCGGTGAGAACTTCTGAGTTAATAGATATTAAAGATTGTAAAACAGCAAAGGATGATTGGTATAAATTAGAAAATATTTATAGAGCAAAAACCCCGTCAAGGAAAGTAAATATTTTTAAACAATTCGTAAGATTTAAATTTACATCTGATGAAAAGTATGGACCACAAATAAATAAATGTTATTCCATAGTTGAAGATTTAAAAAACCTAGACATAAATTTTCCGGAAGAATTATTATCAATATATTTTTTAAGCAGTTTACCTCAAGATTTAGAAAATTGTGTAGTGGCGATTGAGAGCAGAGATGCAATGCCAAGTCTGGATCAACTGAAAACTAAAATATTGAAAGAAGAGCATCGTAAAAATGGAAATGTAAGTGCTGGTAAGGAACAAGTAATGAAAATAAATCGAAAATTTTTAAATGTTTCGAATGTTGGAAAAAGGGGCACGTAAAATCTCAATGTTATTCCAAGAACAAAGCTAACAACGTAAATAGTGCAATGTTAGGTTAGGTTAGAAGGCCGTGGGGTTGTCCCCACACCATCACCCAGAGACCAATACGGTCCATCATCAATGCATGTATCAATGAAGAAAATCAAGATGAATGGATCCTAGATAGTGGTGCATCGTCTCATGTTTGTGGAAATAAAAATGCATTTTCAGTCTTAAATGAGTATGAGTGTTACACTGGTACACTAGCTTCTGGGGATAAATCTAAAGTAAGTGGAATTGGTGAAATACAGGTAAAATTTTGGAATAAATGTTATGCATTAAAAAATGTTTTATACATACCAAATATGAAATCTAATTTTCTTTCGATAAGTAAGATGTCTAAAAAAAATATACAATAACATTTTCGAAAAATAAGGTGGACATTTTTAAGAATGAGAAATTTCAATTTAAAGCATTTGCAACGAATGGCATTTATAAAATAAAATCAAATTTAGTGGACCATTTAATGTTAAATGAAGAGAATTTCAAAAATAATTTGTGGCACAAGCGTTATGGTCATCTAAATATTGCAGATCTTATAAAACTGAAAAGAAATGAAATGGTTCGAGGATTACAAGGTTATATACCAAATGAGTTACCTCATTACCTGTGTTACCTGTTCAATGTGCAAAATGACAGCCAAACCATTTAAAACTATTGGAACCACAGTATCAAATAATTTACTAGAACTGGTACATACAGATATTTGTGGACCAATGAGAGTCAAATCACAAGGTGGTGCAGCATACTTCATAACATTCATAGACGATTACTCACGGTACATCACAGTTTATGTTTTGAAGAACAAATCAGATGTTTTCGAAACATTTAAGGAATATCTTGCAATGGCAGAAAAACAAACTGGATGTAAATTGAAACGTTTAAGAAGTGACAAAATTTTTATAATTTGTTGAAGGAAAATGGTATTGTGCACGAAACAACTGTTTGTTATACACCACAACAGAATGGAGTATCTGAAAGAGCAAATAGGACATTGGTTGTAATGACTCGTTGTATGCTGGAAGATTCCAAATTGCCAAAATATCTATGGGCTGAAGCTATAAATACAAGTGTCCACATCAAATATCGATCACCAACAAAAGTATTGGAAAATAGTGCGCCTTATGAAAGATAGACTGGAAAAAAACCTTGCGTTTCTTAGTTCAAAATCTTTGGATGCAAAGCTGTTGCATTAAATTAAAGGCCAAGTAGATCGGAACTCGATGCAAAAGGTAACATATATTTATTTGTTGGGTATTAATCTAACACAAAAGGATATCGTTTATAACTACAATACAGAAACTAAAGCGCTAGTTATTGAAAGAGATGTCAAATTTTGTGAAAATGAATTTATTAATGATAAAATTGATGAAAATTACAGTGATCTTTATGATATTTTTGAATGCTCAAATTTAATTAATAATCAAAATATAATTCAAAATTCGTCTGAAGAGAATTTTAGAAATAATGCTGAAAATCAAAATTACAGAGAAGATCAAATTACAGAATCAACATGCAGATACTTAGGAGAATATACTGATAAACAATACAAATTATATAAGTGATGAAGAATCCGAATTTTATGGTTTTGAAGATTTTGAAGATTTTCAAACATACCAGGAAGTTCCAAATACAAATGGCAAACGTAAAAGAGGTAGGTCATCTATATTGAGAACGGGTAATCCAGGTAGACCACGTAAAATTATTAAAATGAATAATGAGGAAATAAATGTTATAAAAGAATTAAATTCTGATCTTCAAAGCGTAAAAGAAGCAATTAACAGTAAAGAGTCGAAATACTGGAAAGATGCTATGAATAAGGAATACGAATCATTAATAAAGAATGAAACTTGGGAGCTAGTAGAAAATTCTAAAAACAAAAATGTAATTTGTAGTAAATGGATTTTTACTAAAAAGCGTTTAGCTGATGGAACCATTGAGAAGTATTAAGCTCGATTAGTTGCTCAAGGTTATTTTCAAAAATACAATCAAGATTACTATGAAACATATGCACCAGTAATAAGATATCCTACAATTCGTCTAATTTTATCTTTAGCACTAAAATATGAATTATTAGTAAAACATAAATGGTGATTTAAAAGAGGAAATATGTACATATGTATATGTATATGTACATGAAACATAAATGAAACAATCTCAAATGTTTATCTCTATATGGCCTAAAACAAGCAAGAAGACAATGGAATCAAAAAATTAATGAAATTTTGATAAATATGAATTTCATTCAATGTAAAACAAACAGTTGTGTATTTATATCTAGAAATAAAAATTAAATTAATATTATAGCACTTAGGCTTATTCTTCTAGAAGAACTATGAAAAAAATTCTGGAAAATTACATGTTGAAATAGTTGATAGTGGACATGTAAACTACTTCCTTGGAATGGAAATAGAAAGAAATAACACCAGAGGAGATATAAAAATTAATCAAAACAACTTCATAAATGGACTTCTTAATAAATGGAATATGCCTGAATGTAAAGCAGCTAAAACACCGTTTGTTGCAGGAACAGTATTAACAAAATGTGAAGACGAAATGGTAGACGTAAAGAAATATCAATCACTTATTGGAAGTCTGATGTATTTAGCTACGATTACCAGACCAGATATTGCTCACACGGTTTCAAATTTTGCTCAATATATGTATGTAGTTCTAATCCGCATAATGAACATTTTGTTGCAGCCAAACATATATGTACACCTAACTCTGTTTTTACGCGATAGATACGTTCCTCGAAAACTCGCGTAAAAAAAACCACGTAAAAAAGATAGAGTATACATATTAAATGAGGTAATTGGTTCTATGTATGAAATATTAGGTAAAATAAAATAAATAATTCAAATTCATGTTGCTTTGTACACAAACATATTTTATTTAAACAAAACTAATAGAAAAAAGAGTTTTTTTAGAAAAGTAATCACAAAAAACCATAAAACTTAAAAATAAATATTATTGTTATATAAATATGATATACATATATTTTTTATTCAGTATCAATTTCTGATAATCTCATTCGTTTACGAAAGACATCACTTTCATCGCAGTGATTTTGGTCACAAATTAATTAAATTATTAATCGTTGACTTCCAGTTTTTATAAGACTGTTATGTAATTCACGATAACTACCTATTAATAATTTCAGTTCACGTTAAAATTTCGCGGTTGTTTTTCGTACCAGACGATTTTTAGTGCTGCCAACTATGTGTTTAATTTAAAATTCTCCAAAACCAGTGCAAACAACGTTTTTCTGGTAAAAATACATACATTTTTAGATCGCATTAAATCAAATCTAGTCGCATAAAAACAGAATGAAATATTTACTTGGAAAGGCGTTAAATCAAATTCGCGTAAAAAAAACTCGCGTAAAAACAGAATTAGGTGTATTACGTTATCTCAAATATAACAATATCAGGCATGTGAAATCGAAAACGAATCAGTTTTATAAATATATTTTAATGCATTTATAATCTAATTTTTATTTTAAGATTCTCTTTAGTAGCCCAATATCTTTATATTTTATGTGATAAAAGTTTTTCAATACAGAAATATGTCATTGAGTTATACAAAAAATGGAAATGGACTAGAATGTTATTCTGATGCAGACTGGGGTTCAAATACAATTGACCGTAAATCTTATAGTGGATATGTTTTATTTTTCGCCGGGGTCCGATATCTTGGGAGTCTAAAAAACAGAACATTGTGTCATTAAGTTCTATGGAAGCTGAATATATTGCTATGTGTCAAGTAGCTAAGTCCCGGATTACACAATGCAACTTTTGCTGCTCAATTTTGAGTTTGTTGGTGATAGGGGAAAGAAGAGTGGTCCCCTCTCTATCTCTTTTTTCCCCTCTCACCCAAAAACTCTAAAGTTGAGCAGCAAAAGTTGCATTGTGTGATCCGGGACTAAGGAAATTAGTTTTTATCGAAGTTTGCTAAATGAATTGAGTTTCCATGATTTAATTAAAGAACCAACGGTATTATATTGTGACAACCAAGGAGCTCAATACTTGACGAAAAGTCAAATGGTAATGAAGAGAAGTAAACACATCGATATTAAATACCACTATATTAAAGATAAATATGTACAATGCAAACGAAATACATTTGGAATATGCCCCAACAGAAAATAATGCAGCCGATTTTTTGACTAAATGTATAGCAAATCAAAATCATTCAAAATGTTGTAATTTTGTGAATTTAAAATGAATGTTATTTTGAAATTTTATTTTTAAATTGATTTGTAATTTTTTGTATAAATTATGTATTTAATTAATGATAGAGAAACTTCCATTTGTTGGAAATGTTTTCAATATACTTTATTTGAAATGTACTTTAGTTTCAATTTTTGAGAAATATGTTTTATGTTGAACAAATAGTTTTTAGTTTGTCAGAAATTTTACTTTAATAAAGATTCTTTATAATAAATTAGCTGACCCGGTCCGCGTTGCTAGCCTTAAGCAAACATTAGTGTTTTATTACCACACGATTTAAATTGAGCTTTTCACGAAATTTATGTCCTTTAAATATAAATCCATGGAATACCTATCATAAAGTTTTGTTACAGAACAACTTACATATGGGCTCAATCAAAAAAGAAACGCATGTATTTAAGGCAAATTGGAAATTATATTTATTTATTACTTCATTTTAGGGCCAGCGGATAGACAATGTTTTTTATTTTTTATGGCGTGCCAACTCGGGAGCAAGCCACATACAACTGGCCGTGTGAAAAACATGAATTTTCCAAAATTAAGCCAGCAATAGTCAATGATTGAACTTGTGCTTTATTGATGATAATAGCAAACGCAAGACTCAAAGGGAATTGGAGCCGCTTGAATTGGAATGGTAAATCGTTAGAAATCATCGAAATTCGTGGAATAAGTACGTCTTCGCCTTTGAATCTGCCACCGATGATTGTTGCCTCGATTAAATTTGGTGAGCAGGTTTTGATGGTCAATCTGGTTCCGTTGCATAACTTTGGTGCGTTTAAGTTGCAAATAAGAATTACCGATGATCCAACCTTTAATGTTAGCACATGCGATGGCATTCCGGGTGGTTATAATAAATTCAAAAATTCAGTGGGATAATTGACGGCTTGTTCTTCATTCATTACTGTGTCGATCGATTTGTATTTGATTAATTTGCCGGGCAGTTTCAATTGAATTTGGTCATTGAGCTTGTTGACATCATAATTTTTTGGTGCCAATATTGCACGTTCCCAGAGCCAATCCGAAATTTTGTAGAAGATTGTTAGACTTGGCAATACCTTGTCGACAACGGCTTGAATATTTATTTGCATTTGGCAGAAGTAAGGCGGGAACGAAATCTCGTTCGTGGCGCGATTAATTGGAATTTTTCCATTTCCGATGTCCAAAAGTTGTTTTGAGAATGTTTGAGCAGACGGGTCTTGAAACAAATACTTACGTATGTTCGTCGATGGCGTGATTTTCTCGACCCGATTCCAAAGATATGAAGCTTTCAAGAATGCGTTCAGCTTATCTGAGGACATTGATCTTGGAATAACGGACAAAGTTTGACGGAAATCACCAACAAAAAGAATAAGAGCGCCTCCCATTGGTATTTAGTTTCCTCGAAAATCACGTAGAGTCCGGTCAAGCGCTTCGAGCAATTTGTTTTTATCAGCCTTTGAAAAAAACTCAAAAATGTGCACAAAATTTAGGTATCTTAAATGCAAGAATACAAAAAGTTGTTTATCATGGATTGATAATATAATATTATTTTTAACTTATTGTACAATATTGCATCTTAGAAAGCGCGGAATATCATCTGAATTTGAATGCAACATTTCGAAAGTTTTAAAATTTTGATATAGGATCGTTAATAACATAAGTTTTTTTTAAATATCTTCGGAACTACATAACCGATTTAAGAGTTTGATATCTCGTTTTGAAAAACATGGCAACGGCTTTCTAAAATATAATAAAATGGCAAAATATATGTATGTATACTCGTATGTCATTGGTGGTGCAATAAGAAAATTGGATTTTGCCACGCCCCTCCGCCCGCAGACTGAAAATAAAAAATCAGACTTAGTGCTCCCGAGTTTTCATGCCAAAAAATTTATACGTTTTTACACCAAACAAAAAACATTGTCTATCTGCTGGCCTTAAGATGAAGGAATAAATAAATATAATTTCCAATTTGCCTTAAATAGATGCGTTTCTTTTTTGATTGAGCCCATATCTACACCACATGTAAGTTATTCTGTAAAAAAATTTTATGATAGATATTCCATGGATTTTTATTTAAAGGACGTAAACTTGGTGAAAAGCTCAATTTAAATCGTGTGGTAATACAACACTAATATTTGCTTAGGGCCAGCAACACGGAGCGGGTCAGCTAGTATCTTATAAATACGGTACCGACTCAAAACTTTGTATATATAATTTACATATACACAAAAATGCAGAATTTTGTAAATTTCGGTCCATATTTGACCGTATTCCTTATATAAACCTCTTCCGAAAATAACTTTAATATTCATAAATCTCTTATAAATAACGGTACCGATCCAAAATTTTACACGGATCATTTACATACATGCCAAAATCAAACTTCTGGATATTGAGAATATCGGTCCATAGTTGACTATATTCCCCATATAAGGTCCACTTCCGAAATCCACGTTAATACTAATATATATCTTAAATATACAGTAATTATGTTGAAATTTAACATGAACCAAAGTAAGCCTCAATTATGTAGAAACCACATTAGTGGATACTGGATTTAGAAGCTATCAGTCCATAACTTCTACTATGCCGCCCATACATCTTTTGTAAATAATATTATTGAGATCAAATTCAAACAAAAAAGCCTCACCTTATATCTTATCCTTTTTATACTCTTCACCTTCATGAGAAGGGTATATATAAATTTGTCATTCCGTTTGTAATTTCCACAATACAATTTTCCGACCCTATAAAGTATATATATATCAGCAAAATCCTTCCATAAATAACGGAGATATGAGCAAAAATCCAAGACAACCTCTGAAAATTTCTTCAAAAAAACTATCAAACAAAGTGTATTAATATAATATATGTACTTATATATGGGCAATTTCACGTCAAGTTACCCAAGTTTTAAAATCGATGTCTTCCGATTTGGATGAAATTTGCACACAAAGGTTAGTACTATTGGATAGTAGGCCAGACACAAATTTTCAGCTCTATCAGTCAAGAACTGCCGGAGTTAGAGGGGGTCATACAGGGTTTTCTTAAAATAAGTGTAACTTTTCACCTGTTGGTCCTAACAAAAATTGTCCAAAGGACTTTAGATAGCTATTTCTTCAATCATTCCAAAAATATTTCTTTTTAATTTTTTTTCAAGTTGGGCCCTTTTTTCCCTCAAATTTCCTTTAAGGCCTTTATAATCGCTTAATGGGATGCGAGTGGGATATCTATCAAAAAAATTATTTTTTAACTCAAGAATAGGATATTTGGCACATGTATCATTTTCATTTTCCCCCATTTATTTATTTTTTTTTAAATGGAGTTTTTTTTTCTCTGGTCTAGTCCCGGTTTAAATTACGAAATTTTGTCGCTGCGATTCTTGCTTTGAGGCGAGAGTGGTGAGTCGTATTAAAAGGAGTACACATATGCATGTACTCGTGAGACACGATTTGTTCCCTCATTCGTTGTTTTTTATACTCAACCAGGTATGTATGTATGTATGTGCTAGCTACAAAATATATAAAAACATGTATACAACCACAAAAAATCTCTGCAACAAAAATTTCACAATGTGGACGCAAACACAATTTTAAAGAAGATACGACAAGAATCGCAGCGACAAAAATTTCATAATGTAAACCGGGACCTAATTGCATAGAGCAACAACACAAAATTTACAAACAAATAATGAATTTTTATAATTAAAAAAAAGGATATTCGGCTGTGCCGAATCTTATACCCAAAACCAAATCACCTATTATGGGGCGAACTTCATAAAATATTGTGCAGTAATTTCTATTTATTCAATACCGATATTTATAAGAATATTATGCATATTCCAGTTATACAGCCATATCACAGAACTTAATTATGATCGAAAGTGGTTTTGATTCCATAAATTGAGTCTTTAGAAAACGAAAAACGATTTTTTTTTATTCTGAAAAAAACTCATACTACTAATTTAGAATGACAAATAAATAATTAATTTTATTATTTCACTTATATTTTTAATTATCTCATGTATATTGTAATATGACAGAGGATCAGAATCATCCCTTAAATTTTTTCTTCGTAGCTTTTCAACTACGTTTTTAAGTCTTTGTTCATTTTAAATAGCAACATTTGAATAAACCGATTATTATGAAATTTATTACGACGATTTACGGATTACTTGTGTTGAATTTCGACTTCTTAGTGGTTTGTATAAGAGATTTATCCACATTTTAGTAATTTTCGGAACTGTACTTTATATGGGGGCTACGGTCAAATATGGACCGATTATTATGAAATTGGGTACGAAGATTTAAATTTGTTGAATTCTAACTTAATAGTGATTTTTATAAAAGAGTTATGTTCATTTAAGTGATTTTCAGAAGTGGTCTTTGTATATGGCTATGTCAAAATTATTGACCGATGCAAACAAAATATTGTTTTGAGATATCACTTTACATGAAACTTATTATTGCAGAATTTTGTATGGATACGTCTTTTCTATAGACATTTATGTACCATAAAGCAATATTCCGGGAAGACATTTGTATGGGGGCTATGAGAAATCGTTGACCTATTCCTACCATTTTCAACAGGACTTGTCCTTCTATAAAAAAATAGCAAAAAATATCTGAAAAATATGAAGGTAGTCTGAAATTTTAATCTATAACTCAGATCCTGCAGGACCGATTTTGCCCATTTTCAATACCAAACTTTTCAGTGGAATGTTTGGTAAAAATTTCATTGTTCTATGTCTTTTTTCGAAGCTCTATCGTGCCAACAACAGACGGACATGGCTAGATCGTCTTAAAATCTTATAAGGATCCAGAATATATAGACTATGGTTCTACGACCATTATTTCGATGTGTTACAAACGGAATGACGAACGTAAATACCCCCTATCTTTTTGGTGGTGGGTATACAAATATATATAAAACATTTTACTTTAGATCATTAGTTTTGTACCCGTCGATACCGCCTAACTGTCGTTTTATGGAAAAATTATTTGTGGTTGCTTCATAACAAATACCATCATTATTTAAGAACAAAATTTTAAAAGTTTTTCCATTTTTCCATTTGAAGCTTTCAAATAAGAATGTATCTACTTTATAAATTAAAGTAAAATCATTTTAGTCATTTGGGATTGATTGTTTATGAAATCCCTACCTGGTCCAAGTCTAGAAAAAAATATAGCCTATTGACGCTTCGAAGCATATATAGTACATATTTATCTACGTTCGAAGCATAGATATGTTCCAAATTTCATTACAATCGCTTAATCCGTTTGGGATTACCGTTTTTGCCTTGTTATCTCGACATGGTCTAAGTTTTGAAAAAGAATATAACCTATTGGCACTTCAAAGCACAGATATATCTACGTTCCAATTTTCAATAAAATCGGTTTAGTAGTTTGTGATTACCGGTTTTTCCCTGTTTTTTTTCCGACCTGGTCCAAGGGTTGAAGAAAGATAATGCCTATAGACGCTTCCAAGCACGGATCTATCTTTGTTTAAATGTTCAATTCAATCGATTGAGCCGTTTGGGATTACCGGTTTTCCCCTTTTTGTCCCGACCTTGTCCAAGTTTTGAAAAAAGATAAAGCGGATCTATCATCGTTCCAAGTTTAAAAAAAAAAAATTAATAGCCTGTTGACGCTTTCAAGCATAACTATATTTACGTTTCAAATTTCGGTTCAGCCATTTGGTCTTACCATTTTTACTTCTGTTTGTCCCGACCTGGTCCAAGTTTTAAAAAAATATATATATATTTAACTTGTTGACGCTTTCAAGCATTGATATATTTACGTTTCAAATTCCAATAAAATCGGTTCAGCCGTTTAGTCGTTTCGGAAACCTTTGTGGTTATAGAAAGCTAAAATAAAATAAAAACAAAATATTAAAATTTTACCCGTTTTTCCCCTTTTTATCTCATCCTGGTCCAAGTCTTGTAAATGTATAAAGCCTAATGGCACTTCCAAGTATGGATCTATCTGCATACCAAATTAAAAAAAAAACGGTTTAGCTATTTGGGATTGGTAGGTTTTTACCTATTTTATCCCTTCCTGGTCCAAGCCTATTGAAATGGACTACGGTCAAATGTGGACTGAACCAAACAAAACATTGTTTTGTGATTTATTTTTTCATTAGACCGATTCTTTATAAATACCAGGCTGCTTAGGAGAATTATAAACGTTTTTTTTTTTCGTAAACTTTGTTGATTTCGATTGTGTATTTTTGACGGTGGAGAGTTTAAAAATTGTCATCTGTAGGATGTTATACATTATTTAGAGGTATACACTTCTTTACTCTGTGTCAGGTTTTCTTCAGAACTTTTAAATGTACGTATGTACATACATATGTACTTTTGTAAGTGCTCTGAAAGATACTCGTATGTATATATGTATGTGCATATGTATATCAAACAAAGGTAAGACAAGAATAGTTGTACTCGTATGCACTTGGTTGTTAATAATTTTCAAAACTATTTATTTTACATTGAAATGAACACCAAAAACATTTTCAAATGATAACTTTTTCTGTAGATCATTTATGTTTGTTTAGTGTTTTTAAGAAACAGTTTGTTCTTTTTTTAATTTTTTTTCAATAACACTTGTCATGTCAAAATGTGGATCAATGATAAATTGATATCAAATAAATTAAATGCTTTTTATATGTTTTGAGTAAAAAAGGAACAACGCGCCCAAAGATGTTACAATCTAGAGAAATGACGAGTATCTATGTAGGTATGTATCTAGGGGATATTTTGTGGAACACTGAATCAACCACACAATGTTTTATCATATTTTTTTTTCACAAGACCAGATCTTACTTGTTATGCATGTATTAATGTAATTTAGATGCTAAATAAGATCTTCGTAATTTATTTAATTCTGAAATTACATATGTATGTATGTACATACATCTAAAAAATGTTTATTATTAGTATTTTATAATAAACACAACATTAATTAATCATAAATTAAAAACAAATTTAAAAATTTACGGCAATATTATGTGTGGCAGTTTGACATTTACATAGTTAAAAAGGAGAACAAAAAATGCATTTTGATAAATTGGGACTTGTAATACATTTGTACATATATAGATACATATGTATGTATGTAGTATAAATAAGTAAAAAAGTATAGTCGGTCAAGCCCAACCATATAATACCCTACACCTAGTACATATACGTATAGAACAGTTTTTCAGAAATGGGCGTTATATGGGAGATATCACCTATTTTGGACCAAAATTTAGTGTCATGATTTCTGTGAATATAAGTATTATACGTGTTAAACTTTATCTCGATATACATACTTTTAAAAGATTTATGGAGGTTAAAGCGAATTACGGAGAGGGTCTTATATGGGAGTTTCCACTAATTATGGACCGACCATTATAAAATTAGTTGTCATTATTTCTGTATATAACAAATTTATTTGTGTCGAATTTTATTTAATTATCAACAGTGATTTTCGGAAGTGGGCCATTTATGGGAGCTACGACTAATTAAGGACCGATCATAATAACATTGTACTGTATTATTGTCATACCTATAAAATATATTTGTGTTAAATATTATTTAGTTACCAACATTTTTGAGTGAGTTATGCTCTTTAAAGTGATTTTCGGAAGTGGGCCTTATATGGGAGCTAGGAATTGAAACTGGTGGAAATCGGTCCATTATTTCACCTGGCCCCCATACAAATGTACTCCAGAAATTGGGGTTTACCGATCATAAATCTTTGAATTATGCAAACAAATTTCACCACAAATGACTAATAAATGAAGCTAAATCACATCTACAAATTTTGTCAACATCAGTCCATAATTAATCATAGCTTCCATATAAAGCCCACTTCCGAAAATCACTGAAAAGAACTTAACTCTTTTAAAAATGTTGGTATCCAAATAATATTGAACACAAATATGTTTCGTGTATATACATACATATAATATGGTAGAATTTAATGACGATCGGTCCATAAATCTCTTAAAAATGTTTTTATCCGAATACAATTTAACAAAAATGAGTTTCTTATGTACAAATAGGATGACACCTAATTTAATAATAATCAGTTCATAAATAGTCAAAAGTCCCATATAAGACCCTCTTCGTAATTCACTTTAACCTCCAAAAATCTTTTAAACGTATTTATATCGAGATAAAGTTTAACACATTTAATATTTATATTCACGGAAGTCATGGCACTAAATTTTTGGATGATCGGTCCATAATAGGTAATATCTCCCATATAGCGCATATATCTGAAAAACTGTTATTGATATACTGGGTGTAGGGTATTATATGGTCGGGCTTGACCGACTATACTTTCTTACTTGTTTTTAATTTTTCATTATCTTGATGTGTAGGCGCAATTTATTTTCTAGTACAAACGACTTCCATTCTATTTATATTAATGTCATTATAATAGATTTTTTTAGAATTGCAAACAAACATTAAAACATTTGTTTAAAGACAATATAAATACAAAGAAATTCGTGATAAAAAATATTTAAACAAATTGCTTATTGTTGTTAGTAAAATTATGCAATTACTCGTTAGTGTTGCCATATACATAGGATATGCAATATAATTTAAACTAATTTCAAAAATGCTTTAAAAAAAGTTTTAACTTTTGGCCATTAAGCTTAATTATTAATTAAACTATAACTTTTTTTCACTTAAAAAGTTGTATTGATTTTTTGTGATTGCAAAATATAGGGCTGCGTGATATAGGCTTTACACAAATCACATATGTAATTATTATGAGATTCCCCATATGCATTACGGTGGTCCCTGTCTCTCAATAAAATAATAGGTGCATCTTTTAAAAATGCAGTTCATCAAAATGCATCTAAATAGACCATTGCGACAAAGAAATTTTTAAGAACTGCCTAATGAGCTTTTTCGTTGATAAAAGTTGAACGTTTTGTTTTTTTTTTGTTGTACATATTTATTATCCAAATCAATTTTCCTAACTTTGAAGATTTTCATAATATCAATAAACTGTACTCAAAACTACGAATGTAATATATGCGCAAATGGTAACACCTATATAGATACGAGGCATGATAACGGTTTTGTTTTTGGCCAAAAACTCACGCACAAGCATGGATGTGTGAGCTGGTGCGTTATCATGGTGCAAAATTGGTTTTTCCACAATTCTGTGCGTTTCTGACGAATTGCTTCATGCAAACGGCGCATAACTTCAAGGTAGTATTCCTTATTGACCGCACGACTTTGTGGCAAGAATTCATGATGCACCACGCCATTGCAGTCGAAGAAAACAGTGAGCTAAGCCTTCACATTTGACCGAACTTGACGTGCTTTTTTCGGTCTTGGCTCTTCTGGTCGTTTCCATTGGGATGATTGGGCTTTGGTTTCAATGTCATAGCCATACACCCATAATTCGTCACCAGTTATGTAACCTTTTTGAGGAAATCTGGATCGTGGTTGACGATGTTTAACAGAGCTCCTGAATGATATCCATGCGACGATGTTTTTGCTCAAAATTTAGCAATTTTGGAACAATCTTCGCTGCCGCACGTTTCATGCCTAAAACATACATAAAAATTGCTTGGCATGAGCCGAACGATATGCCAACATCATCAGCAACCTCTCTGATAGTGATTCGACGATCATCCAAAATCATTTTCTTCACTACTTCAATGTTTTTATCGGTTGTTGACGTGCTCGGGCGACCAGGACGAGTATTGTCATTGGTCTTCCTTAAACCGGTTATACCACAATTAAACTTGCGTTCTGCTCATAGTAGACTCGCCAAACGACACAGTGAACATTTCAAATGTCCTTGCGCATTTAATTTCATTTTTTACACAAAACTTAATACAGTTTCTTTGATCTATTTTTTCGAATAGTAAAAAATCGAAGAGCACACCAAAACACGACTAACCTTTTTATCTGTCAAAAACAAACTGACAATCCAAAATGACGAAATTTGAAAATAACGGTTATTTTTTGATCAGACTAATATATATAATGATGGACGGTTCATAATTGGTCATAGCTCCCATATAAGGACCACATCCGAAAAAGTTATTAATCTTTATATATATTTTATAAATATTGTACCGACTCAAAACTTAATATCATTTAAATACACACCAAAATCATTCCACAAAATTTTGTGCATTTCGGTTCATATTTGACCGCAAATCCCATATAAAGCCCTCTTCCGAAAATCACTTCAATACTTATAAATCTCTTATAAATAACGGTACCGATCCAAAATTTTACACGTATCATTCACATACATGCCAAAATCAAATTGCTGGATTTTGAGAATATCGGTCTATATATGACTATATCTCCCATATAAGGTCCGCTTCATTTTAATACTAATATGTACCTTAAATATACCGTTATTATGTCGAAATTTGACGTGAGATATCCCCATATGCATAAAATTCACTGTTCCAAAAAGAATAAAATTTGTCATAGCTGCCATATAAGCACCTTTTCTGAAAAACAATTTAGCCCACAAAAATATCTAATAAATATCGATATCGAACCAAATTAGATACAATTTCAAAACATTTCAAATAAATTATGTTTGTCGTAAAATTTTCTACTAATGATATTTTCATTAAGACTGAATAGAAAACATAGAATAAGGATATTCTAGTCCTAAAGCCAGTGTAGTTTTTGTAGTTCTTATTACTTTTAGGTGGAGGGTATTAAAGATTCGGCCCAGCCGAATATTGCACTCTAATTTGTTCTAGTTCAAATATTGGATTTTGTAGGTAACGAGATGCTTGTTGAAGGTTTTCATGTTGAAGTGTGGGTACGATTGTTTGTTATCATATCAGATGTATATATTAAGTACAAGAAGGGTCCCAGGCTACTTCCTTGGGTTATTCATGCTTCAATAGGTTGTGCAGAACTTAAAAAGTCTCCTTCTTTAATGTTCGACAGTGTTTGCGGGTAAATTTAGTTTCAATTTGTATATTAAACCGTGTGGATAAAAAGAATAGAATAATATTTTTTTCTTCAAATATTTTCCTTGCGATATTTACAAGTCTATGAATTTGTTCGATAGTATTTTGTTTTCTTCTAAATCGAAACTGATGATTTGGAATACAATTGTTTTCAATTAAAATCGGGTACAACTTGTTCTTTTTCTTGTATTTTCTCGAATAGCTTCGATATATTCGACAATAGGCTGATGGGTCAACATATATGATTCTACTTTTGTGTGATCTTTTCCCGCCTTAAGTATCATGATATATAGCCAGTGAAACCTTCCATTCTAGAGGATGACATTCAAGGCGTAATACAGAGTTAAAAAGAAGAAGTATTACTTTTATTCCTATCCGGGGTAGCTCTTGTTACTGATTTTGTCGATACCATGTGCTTTGTTAGAGTTTAAATCAGAGGTCGGCATCCTATAGTACAATTGTGCAGAGAACACTTGACACATACACTTAATCTCTTTCATTCAGTCGTCATTGAGACAGCAATGCACAGTGTAAGATTTAGCCATTCTAGGGAGACAACATTAAATATCTTGGAAACAAATTAAGCTAGACTTATGAATTTCGGTACATGGTGTTACTAGGCCAATATGTACCATTGTAAAAAAATGGGCGAAAATGGACCACTGCCACGCCCACCTTCCATACAACTGCAAAAATTTATATCTGATATTTTAGGCATGAGAATGTTTAAAATATGTAAATAATAAAGAGGTAGAAGCAACCATAAGTGTTTAATTTTTCTTCAATTATTTTTATTAATTTTAAAATAAGAATATATTTCTGTGTACATATAAATTAAAGTAAGAATAAAATGTTAAAATTAATGGTTTTCTTCTGGTATTTCTGGAGATTCCAATAAATGTAGTACTTCAGGGGTCAATGCTGCTTCATTTTCGGGTGTTTTAAGCCACCATACCATAATGGTATGTGGTATTAAAACTAATTATGTGTTTCTTTTTATTTAATCTGCAAATCTCGGCGGATAATTTTATATGTGCCTTAAAGTAGGTACTTCAGACGTTTGCTTAAAACTAATTTGGTGTTGAAGCGTTATGAAGAAAAGAATTTATCGATTATAGAATTTTTTTTCTTAACTTAACGAAAAGAGTAATTGTTTAAATGAAATAGCACTAAAATATATTTCCAGGTTCTAAAACAAAATCTCATGATATTAACACCGAATAAGTTGAGCTTCAAAACAAAAAAAAGAATCATTACAAAATATTCCATTCCAATAAAAAGTTACACGCTTTTAAAAATGAGCAATTTCATGTAAGTGTTTTTGTTGTTTTTAATTCACTCAAAAATATTCAAGTTTAAAGTACCGTTATATTGTTATTGTTGACTAATTAGGTAAAGTTTTTGCATTTTCTTATTTAAAAACAAGGGCTCTTTCATACATATTTGATAAAAATATTTAGTTCGTTTATTTGACCTTTTCTAATATTTAATAGTTTCTTCTTTTTTCAAGCAATAAGGTCAATTGCATTTTATATACAAATATTTTATTTTATTTATATATATTAATTTCCGATATTTCGCTATCACAATGGATAGCTTCTTCAGGGATAATATAAGTTTTGAATTATAATGATTCAAAACTTATATTATCCCTGAAGAAGCTATCCATTGTGATAGCGAAATATCGGAAATTATAATTATAATGATTCAAAACTTATATTATCCCTGAAGAAGCTATCCATTGTGATAGCGAAATATCGGAAATTAATATATATAAATAAAATAAAATATTTGTATATAAAATGCAATTGACCTTATTGCTTGAAAAAAGAAGAAACTATTTGATAAAAATATTTACTCAAATTTAAATTCAAAAAAACGACTTTTGTCCAGCTAGATTAGCAAAATCTTACACTGTGCAATCTGTGCACATGCGGCGGATGCTTTTATATTTTTTTCAGAAATAATTCCCAACCAACATTTCAAATTAATAATGAACTACGAAAAATATTTTATAATTGATAATGCATTTGGTAACCTGCATGTAATCAGCTTTTGAAGTATTAGATGTTCCGTTTGTATATCAATCTCGTTGTTAATTTCTTAAGCACGATGGCCACGTATCAAACTGATTTGACAAACTCAGTTTTTTTTTATTGTGTTAGTGAAAAAAATCTCACACGTATATGTTACCAATACATACATATTATTTGTTAAATCAGTTTGATACGTGGTCATCATGCTTTATATGTTAAGATAAATATATTGTGAGTGTATGTTTTCTATCTAAGTTGTTTTGTATAATTTATATAAATATGTTTATGTGTGCTGGGTAGTTCGCTCACACACACAACCTCATTTTACGCTTTGCCTACCTCTGGTTTAAATCAACAATAGCCTTTTTGATCTCTTGAATCTCAAAACGTTGGGGTTACAGCAGCTCCAAAATGGTGTTCAACTGGTGGCAAGTCAATTGTTTCATTTGATGTGTTTGGGTTAAATACTCCTTTCAAATGATCAACAAAGAGAATCCCTTGTTTCAGTATCATTTCTTGCCCAACCACCACTTAAATTTCACAAGGAGGGCTTACATATGGCAGGTTTACTGGCTCGCCTTCAAGAGTAATTCGATTGGGAAGTTGCGTCCAGATTTTCTAAATATTTATTTAGTGATTAAATTTCCAGACATTTCAAGAGATCTTTAAGTCTATTTATACTAAATTTTAGCTTCGATTTAAGTTGAGGGGATCTATGCAATTGTCACTCTCTTCAAACTATTATTTTTTCAGTTAAGAGATCTTACATATCTGCATAATAAATTTTATTATATCTGATTAGTCGGGGAGTTTGAATAGCAAGTTGAGCAGCCAGTTTAAGATTATTATCCAAATTAATAAGAGAGTAAGAGAGTTTTCCGCTCGAAATCACTTTCAATCCCATTTTAGAAACTGTATCAAACAAAACATATGTTTACGTAATCTTTCTTTTAGTTTTTTTGTTCTTCTTTGGTTAAATGTGGCCTTTCACAGTTTACCTTTAGTATTAGTCTTTCCTCTCTTATATGCAGGGATCTTGGGCGACCACTAAGCTGTAAATTTTTAATGCTTTCGCGTAGTATATGTATACCAATTTATTAATTTGTTTATTTTATTATGACATCTATTAAACATATCTCAAATATATAAAAAAGCTATTCTCTTGGAAATGTTGTATCATTTTTGCTTTGAAAATTTTAACACAAATCTCAATAAATTAACTGCTTAAAAAGAAAAACAAAATACTTTTGTGACTTACAATTTAATAAATTGTAATAACTCTATTAATCTGGGAATTTCCTATTTTCAATTTAAAAAAAAAATGTTCCAGTTTTTTAACATTTTTTTAATGTATGCAATTTTTCAAACAAAAAAAATGAGTAGGCAAAATAGTTTTGTGATACACTGTATACCTATAGCTCTTGAATTAACAAATTTTCTACGAGTTGTCTCCATTAAATTAAATTTTCTTTTCGACACCTACCGAGTCAATGTGGAAATACGATCTCTAGTACTCTAGCATTGCGAGTGAGTACAAAATAAACGTTGTAAAGCGATAAGAAGTCAACAATGGGGATATTCATCATTATCGAGTATTTTTATATAAATCTAAAACTGTCAGACAACTATTTTATTCACAGTTAAGGATAAATGATTCATGTAGTGTAGCATTTCCGTGGCTGAAGATGCTATGACTGCTATAAAATATATATTTTTAAAAATATAAGACTTCGCCTAGACTAATCTGATTCAATTTCCGATATATTCGGAAATATTTAGAATAGTTCTCTATGATACCTAGGGTAACATTAAAGGCCTTTAACATCTTTTATGAAAGCAAGTCATTGCAAGACAATTGTTTTAATTGGACACTCTAAAAAAACAAATTTAAATTCTGTCCAAGGGCAATTCTAATTCTACATATCGTCACCTGAAATGCCCAAAGACGCAACCCTCAAAAAATCAAATTCGTTTTTTGATTGAATCTGGAACACAAGGCTAAAATAAAATGCTCCTAAAAATTTTAAGCTTCTAGGTTCCAAACTAACGATTTTATTCAAGAAATGGAAGAAGACGTAACATCATTTGAACGTTTTCATAAAACACAAAAGACTTAACCCACATTTTTTTTACAGAAATATATTTGTCGTCTATATATGTATGTACATATATAATATATTAAGACAAGATGTGAAGAAATCGCCATTTTCAATTAAACATTTTTCATTTTATAATGTTTTTTGGTTCTTCTGTAAAATTATGATAATGAGGGTTACGTCTTTGGGCATTTTAGGTGAGGATATGCATCAATTGTACATTCAATATTTTCATAAACTGATAAGTAATTCGTTCATAAAGTTTTCCTAATGAAGCTATTGTGTATCTTACTGAGGAAAGAATGAAAAGAGAGACTTGCGAAATATTAAATGTCAAGAATGTTCTTGTTATATATACTCTTACGTTTACCCCCATTGTCCTAGTATGGGCCCCTGCCCATAGAGACTGAACGGACTGAGGAATTGACATGTTTGTATATATCTATAAGATCGTTTGTATAGTTTTAAACTTCACAACAGGCTTGGTATGAGAGAAACAAAGCACAGGCTCATCGGTATTGCTAAATTTTAACGGTTTTGTTCAACCATTGACCAACCAAGAACGAATTATTTTCATAGCTATCCTCGAGAGTTTTCAAAGAAAAGTTCCTGTTTTATGATGTATTAGCCGAACAAAGCTTTTGTATACAGACTGGCTCTAATTACTGAGCATCTAACGCAATATTTACACCAAGTTTGTTCCGAGTGATGCCTGAGTGCAGTCTGTCTATCCGACATCACACAAACTTTCAATTCCGTCTTAGTTTCGAATTTTCTTATTTGATAATACTTTTAATGTTAATGTCAATAACGAAATTAGTTTTCGATACAATAGCTTATTTGATCAAGAATGCGGTAATTCGGTTCCAGATTTGGACTAATTTTTAACTAATGTAATGAGATTCTGAAGTGTGCAGGTTGGATCTACTACAATAATCTGTATCTATTATGGATTTCAGTGAAAATCCATGAATTGTTACGTGAAATCAGTTTCTTTGTATTCATAATTATTATATTTGGGTATAGAAGTGCACTTGTACGAGTATCATGGTGTAATAGAATTTACTGGTAACTGGAAATTTAGATTTTTTCACAAGTTACATTTATATATGATATCAAACATATTATGTTGAAAATATGTAAAAATAAACCATTAAACGAGGTTTTCAACAAAAACTTTGTTTTCCAACAGGGAAATATTCTAATAACATGAAAGTTATGTGATATGGTATTTTATTTGTTGAAATATATGTAGGTAATAGAAGCTTTGAAAATTGTTACAATAAATTAAATTTCGATCGAATACCACATTAAAATATTAAACATTCCTTTTGCCACTGGTTTTACTGGAAAATAAGTTTTTCAGTCGGGATTAGTCAATAAGCAAAATTACCGAATTACGGAGAGTGAAGTATGAGTCAAGAGATGGCTATTATTGATGATAAGGATATCACTGACTGTGGATTCAACAGGACAGTACCACATGTCACTCAGCCATCGAAACAGTTTATTTATTTCAAACCGATATCACTTTACTTCACGAAATTTAGCTGTTAATTGGCCGCTAGATCATGCGATTTAACACCAATGAATTATTTTTTGTGTGACTGTGTTAAAGACATACCCCCTTATTCAAAAACGATTATTAATTATTAAATTTAACAAACGTTTATTAAGCAAATCTGTCCTAATAAACGTTTGTTAAATTTAATAATTAATAATCGTTTTTGAATAAGGGGGAGAGTCAACAGAGAGTGACTCTCTGTCTTGAATGCTTGGTTTTCACTATGTCATTTTTGTTGTCAAATTGTCCAAATTGTTGGCAATTGTATGAAAACGGGTTGTCTATGGCGTCTAATGAGATTGCAATCATGATTGCAAACATATATGACGCCATATGACAACCCGTTTTCATACAATTGCCAACAATTTGGACAATTTGACAACAAAAGTGACAACAAAAATGATATAGTGAAAACCAAGCATAACTGTGCTACGGTTTTCTTTGTGGTTATTTGCAGTCAAAATCGTAATTCGCGAGATACTGGTAGAAATGCTGAAAAGTGTGATCGAAAATTACACCTTTCGAACGGACAACCAACAGCGTAGTAGCGGCCAACATTTGAATGAAAATATAAAAAAAAATTCAATGTCAAGGATTGTTACATATTTCGGACAATAATAAAGGTTCCGAAATTCTGTTCTATTTAAAGTGTCTTATTTAAAAAATTCTAGCCTATGAAAGTTTAGAAGATGTAAAAATACATTAAATATTATCTGATATTGTATACATACTTTAAAAAAATTATACTTTCTTTAAACGATATTAAGCAAAGATCGATTTGTTCTGAATTTCAATGTGACATCATTTGAAAAAGAACTTCAAAAAATGACAAAATTATTTATTATTATTTGATGATTGATTTTTTTTTCAAGCTAATATTTAAACAGTTGGTGAATTCTAACATTTTCAAAAAGTATTTGTATACATATGTAGGTATTGACAATTAATAGTATCACTTGTAAATAATCATCTACACGTACTGTATACATACATTCATAAATACATATATACATATGTACGTTCATACATACATACATATATATGTAGGTGGAACTGTGCATTGCCCTTTCTAAGTTTTAAAAATGATGTTTTCTTTTCAAATGTCATGTATCGTTTTTGGAGTAAATATCAAAAAGAATCTAACGAAACAACCCTACGATCAACTAACTGTTAGTGGCTGCTTCAGTATAATACACGTATAGACAATATATAACAAACACTCTCACGAATCTAATAATTTTTCATTTGCCGATCAATACGAAGAATGATCGTGGCTGTGTGCGTATGTCTTCGTATGCAAGTGAGCACGAGTAAACTTGCATTTGTTACTTACTCGTCATGTTTTTCTTTTTCTATTTATTTTATATTGTTGTTGATATTCTTATTGTTAATGTTTGCTATTTATTTATTGTTGCTTTTTTTGTACCTACCTTTCTTCTGACTGTTGCTGTTGTATTAAGTGCAAATAGTAGAGCAACGACAATAATTGAACTATACCTATTAAAAAACACCGATATATGTATGTACATATGTACAAACATGTGTACCTTAATATACAAAATACATACATACATACATACATATGCAGGTATGTCCATGTGTGTACTCGTATATCAATGATTGCGTATGTGTTATTGTTATTATGTTAACTGATATTCGGTTCGAAGCGTTTTAAACTTCATCAAAATATTATACCATTCAGTTACGATTTAATACGCGACAGGTGAATATTGAGAACTGATAATTGTGTCGCAGCCGATCGAAACGTTTTCGTCGTCAATGGATCGTGGCACCGATATCAGCACCAGTACAATCAATTCCTTCAACTCTGTTTAAAAATATGTACAAAAAAAAAAAATAGTGTTAAAATGAAAATGCCACGAATCAAGTTCAGTCGGTTAGTTGATGACTGACTGATCGAAGTACTGATCGGAAAAGTTTTTATTTCAATTTTGAAGTGATCATTAAATAAATAGCAAGCAATGTGTATGTACATACTATGCTGCTAATAATTGTTTAAACTTTAGTATTTGCGTTTAAAATACACGCATGATCGTTTGTAAGGATTAAGCAGCAGATTACTTGAGCCAAGTGAATACAAACATAAAAAATCAATTATTCAATAAGTTTGTTCGTTTGGCTTAAGTTATTTACGAGCTTAAATTTCAACTTGTAGGTCTTCACATCTTTGGATTCACGTTGAGATGACGTCAATTAATTGTATGATTTATGTCTGAACACTTCTACAAAAGGTATTTCTATTAGTAATTTATTAAAACTTATCAAAATTTGAAAATTACCCACAAAAAATAAATAAATAAATATTTGACCTTTCAACACTATTGACTACGAATACGTGGCAGTATTGCAAAAATTATGTTAAAGTGACACGTGGAATATATTCGTATTTTATATACCTACATATGTATATATGTATTTAGGTATGTAGTTGTTTGTGCATTACAAATGAATATGATTTTAACTTCACTTAAATTAGTATTTCAAAAATTCGCTCTAGAATGATCAGATACACTTAAGAAACGTAGGCGGGTCCTACAAATTGTATACATGCATTTTATTTAATTATAACAGCATCACAATTAATACTAATTATCTTAACAAAGTGATATAAAAAACAAAACTTTAAAATATTAAATTAATATAATATAAAACGTGTACCGCTGCCTTCGGAAACATTTTGTAAGAAGTATTGGAAGCCGCAAAGGCACTCAGATGACAAAAGGATTTCTTACTCTATGCAGATTCATGTCCGAAATGTTATTATTGCTCGATAAGAGTGACCTTAGATTATTTACGGAATTATTTATTGATCATTGTGGTTTTAAATACTAAATGCGGTCTGAATGGTTGCAGAAAGAAACCTCGGAGCATGTGCTTTCTGATTGCTTTTTATTGAGATCATATATAGTTAGGTTTTTTTTATGGGCCACATCATCTTTTTCTAAAAGATCTTTGGGTTGCAACATGTCTAAGTATAGACCGATCGTCAAATTATTTTTGGAAGTGCATCGTATATAGGAGAATATGTGAATACAGACCTCTTTAAATTTGATAGTATGATAGGCGTTTATTGCCGATAAAGTCCTGTTTAGAGAGGACATTTGCATGAAAACTTGGTGAAATAATGGACAACACCAGTGTATGTATATATTGTAAATATCTACTTCCCTCTGGGAAGGGACTGGCAGAACTAGTCATTCGATAGGTATCGTTTAATATGAAATGAATGTGTAATTTTTTAGGAGAGTTAGCGCTTTTAATACAATCTACGATAGATCACTACACTAACTAAAGTGATAGGGTTGCATTATAAAATTTCAACGGATTAGTAAAATTCATTGACAATATGTCAATCTTCTTTTGTTACCATTTTTCATCCTTAAAAATAGAGTTCATTATTGTAATAGTTGATTATTTGATATACTCGTATATTGTGTTGTAGGAATAAAAGACTAGCAACAATATTGAGAAAGACTTTTAGTGAAATGTGGATTTTCAACGTCTTGAAAATATTGTTAAACGCTATCATTTTTAGGAAGACGTCCGATGTAATGTCATAATGTTATGGACGTTATTAGGGACACTTTTTGAGGTAATTCAATCCGGCCGAAGGACGTCTACTAAATATTTTCTTTAATGAAAGTATTAAAATGTAGAAGGGCTTTATTGAACTGATCAGCATCTTTTGTTCTTTTGAATTAGTTCATTTTGAGTGCTTTCCAAAGTTCGCCTTTAATTGTACGATGCAAAAACTGATCGATTTAATAAATAATCAGTTTTATTCTTTAGTTCAAAGTTGTATTACATATTTATATGATTAAAATTATTTCAAGAAAGTATTTAAAATTGGCATATTTTAGGATTATTGTACAAACCACCAAAAATGTGGGGGGTATATTAAGTTTGTCATTATGTTTGTAATACATCGAAATATTGGTAGTAGGATTAAAATACATATATTTTGGGTACTTATAGAATTTTAAGGCTAATTAGCAATATTCATATGTTTAACGCACGATAGAGCCTCAAAAAAAATTTAGATGATTTAAATTTCTCCCAAACATTCTTTGTTTCATCATTTGTTGTTCCATGTTTGGTAATGAAAATGGGTAAAATCGGTCCAGCAGAACTGCAGTTATAGACCCAAATTTTAGAAAACTTACACATTTTTAAGATCAAAATATATTAAAAACTTTATTCACTATACTTCACTATGTATATTTTGCTCTCGATCACATATAAATGTATGAATCTAGATTTTTAGGTTAAATTAATATTAAATATTTGTGGTAGGACCATAAGATTTGGCAAAGGCGAATATAACTCTCTTACTTGTTTAAAACTGATTTAGCCGCTGAACTTTTTGAGATATGGTCATTCTGAAAACACTGACGCTTGTTTGCGAGAGTTAACCATTTTCTCATTCAATATACAGTGCACGACTGTACACTGTATATACCGTCGCGACGGTTGTCGAGTATGCGAATTGTTCACCTTTTTGAATACCTAAAAATTAAGATCAAAATTGTATAGGCATTGTATTTTTACAAGAATCAATATATAAGAAATCATAATCAAAATTTAGGATTCGCATTATGCAGCAAATCAATGGGTTCTTAGTTCTTATTTTTTCTTATTTCATTTATCTCTAAGCGCTGATAAGGGAAGTATATTTTCAGTATCATTCAGCATATTTCACAGCATACTAAAAAGTGTTTTAAGAAGAAAAACACCATACCGCTGCAGTCATCCATAACTTAGTACGAGATCTAGATCCATTTTCTTTTAGTTCAGAATGCAGTTCATTTGCTTATTTTTTCAGCAGTAGTCGTCTTGCAAACAATTCTTACAACGCCTTCGATATAGATTTTTTATTTCTAGGAATCTCTGTTCCCTGCTCCAGAAAAGCTATTATTGATGCACATTAATATTTCTTCTTTCTTATTTTTAATGGCATATACTGTTGACTTTCCAATACCATACTAGGCAAGTTGCACTTGCTCTTAATTAGTGATGGCACGATTAATCGAAAAACTAGTAATAATCGATTATTTTTCTTTAATTAACGATTTAATTGTATCGTGAATTCTATTTCGATTAATTGAGTTATTAATCGATTATTCCAAAAAATAATCGATAGACATCCAGGAACAAAGAGAAATAGAAAAAGAGAAGAGGAACAAACGCATGGTTGAGCCTTTTTCGTGTGTTGAATGGTTGTGTATCGTAAATTATTAAATATAACAAAGTCTACATACTAATTAAAACAAACAATTGTGCATTCATTATTGTGAGTCACAATTTGTGATCAGGACTGTCAGATGAATTTCGGAAGAAATCGTTAAAATCCCAATAAAAAAGAAAAAAATCGTCATTTCCAATTTTAAAAATCGTCAAAAAAATCGGAAAAATAAAAAAATCACTATTTCTAATAGTATTTTTAAATTTTTATTTAAACGAAAACATAGAAATTCAAAATATATACATAAATTTTAACTTTTTAAATAAGATATCCCAAAAAATATAACTTGTGTAATATTTTTATAATATCTTAGTCCGCTTTCACATTTTTCAAGGGGTACAAACTTGACGGTACTAATCAATTGTATTATTTCCTTTTGTTTTTTTTTTTCATGCATATTGATTTGCATTCAAAAATACGAAAATTGATTTGACGTGTGTAAATAAAATGGCAAGTTCAAAAGAGAATTGAACAAAAACTGGTCAGCTTAAACTGAAGAGTGTCAAACAAGACTTACAGTATTTTATAAATAAATATCTGAATTCAGCATATTTTATTAATTCAGGTTAAATTACAGTGTCAAAACAATTTAGTTTATTAATTTTTAAATAACATTTTGAATATAGAATCTAATTCATCCATCATATACGAGTACAGGTACTTATTTTCAAAGAATTCCGTATTTTTGGAGAGAAGTTTTTGTAGAATTTTCCCGCTTAAAATTCAGAATTGTTTTCTATAAAAGTTTTAGTTCATAGAATTCAGCGTTTAAAATTGCTTTTTATGTTTACCTAAATAATACCGATTAATCGATTAAATCTTTCCAATTAATTGCAATCAATTATTTTTCTTTTCGATTAATCATATAATCCATTAATCGATTACATATTCTTTTTTTTTGCCATCACTACTCTTAATTGAAGAGCGTTTATCTTGTAGTCTTAAAAGTTTTTCTTTTTTAGAATACATTTTAAATGCACAAACTTTCTTCGCTATTGTTCAAATTACTTGAACATGTTTATACCCTACACCACCATAGTGGGGAGGGTATATTGGATTTGTGATGATGTTTGTAACGCTCAGAAATATTGATCCAACACCCATCTTAAAGTATACCGAATCACTTTCTGAGTCGATTTAACGATGTCCGTCCGTCCGTCCGTCTGGCTGGCTGTCTATGTAAAGCTTGTGCGCAGAGTACAGGTCGCAATTTTGAAGATATTTTGATAACATTTGGTAAGTGATATTTTTTCGGGCCGAGGACGGATGGAATTGAAACTGGTGGAAATCGGCCCCCATACAAAAGTCCTCCCGAAATTGGGGTTTACCGATCATAAATGTTTGAATTATGCAAGGAACCAAACAAATTTTATCAGAAATGAGTGGTAAATAAAGCCAAATCAGATCTACAAATTTTGTGCAGATCGGTCCATAATTTATCATAGCTCCCATATAAGATCCACTCCCAAAATCACTTTAAAGAGCATAACTCCCTCGAAAATGTTGTTATCTAAATAATATTGAACTCAAATATATTCCATATATATACGAATAATATGGTACAATTTTTAATAGTTTTTTCTTTTTTCAAGCATATATATATATATAATGCAATTGACCTTATTGCTTGAAAAAAGAAGAAACTATTAAATATTAGAAAAGGTCAAATAAACGAACTAAATATGGTACAATTTTATTTAAAAATGTTGGTATCCAAATAAAATTCAACACAAATAAGTTTCATAGGTATATACAGAAATGATGACACCTAATTTTATAATGGTTGGTCCATAATTAGTCGAAACTCCCATATAAGAGACCGTAATTTTCTTTAACTTCCATAAATCTTTTAAAAATAATTTATATCGAGATAAAGTATAACATACACAATATTTATATTCACGGAAATTTTTGGATGATCGGTCCATCGGTCTGAAAAACTGTTTAATTTATATACTGGGTGTAAGGTATTATATGGTCGGGCTGGACCGACTATACTTTTTTACTTGTTTAATTATACATATATATGAATATATGTATTCATGATTTATATTTTATTCAATTGCTTGGTTTTCCCCTGGCATAATGTTCAAATATATTTGAACATATTATTTAACTGTAATCTTTACCTACATACATATGTATATGTACATATCGTCACCTTAAATGCAAGACAGCGTAACAAGCATATTAGTAATTTTACAGGAGAAGCAAATAAGTGTTAATGGTTTTAAACCATTTTTGCACCATTTGTTTATAATAGAACAGGGTGTAATTTGCAAAAAAAGTTTTTGGTTTGTTCTTCTTATTTTCCGCTCTTCTTATACTGTGTTACGTTGTCTTGATAGCTTGTTTTGTAAACCAAAAAGACGTAACATCAAATCAGATTGGAATTAAGTAACAAAAATGACTATTTTGGATAGAATAAATAAAGACAATCTACGAATATTTTCCAAAAAATATATTTAAGTTTTTATTCAGTTCATATTTGAAATTATAATTTAAGGATTCTTTAAAATTTACGATTTTTGTATTTCATTGAAAACATTAAAAAGGGAATAACTATAATAATACACTACATATTACAGACAAATTATATTTCAAATGGGATACTATTATAAAAGTTCTGACAGTTTGGTGGAATTAAAACCAGCGTTGAATTTGCTGATTATGAATTAGCAAAAGCACACAAATTTCTGCTTAGCTTACACTTAAAACTTTGTTAGTGAGCAAGCAACAGCGCAGCGCAAGCCAAAAAAAAAACAAAAATAGAACTATTGGCTGTAGCTTTACTATGTGATGTAATTTGCTGACACAGCAATTCACTTTAAAAAATTTTCTTCTGCTTAAAACTTACAGTTTTTGAATTTTTCTTTTATGCTTTTGCTGAGCTAAAAACTGTGAACGTTTGCTGTGCTGAAGTAAAGCAAGTCTTATTTTCGTTGTAGTGCTTGTGTGTTTTTATAGTGTACAAAGTGTGCACAATATAAAAAAACACAAATAAAAACAAGTAAGAAAGTATAGTCGGGTAAGCCCGACCATATAATACCCTACACCCAGTATATGTATAAAACAGTTTTTCAGAAATGTGCGTTATATGGGAGATATTACCTATTATGGACCGATCATCCAAAAATTTAGTGGCATGATTTCTGTGAATATAAATATTGTGTATATTAAACTGTATCTCGATATAAATACTTTTAAAAGATTTATGGAAGTTAAAGTTGATTACGTGGAGGGTCTTATATGGGAGTTTCGACTAATTACGGACCGATCACAATAAAATTCTATCGTATTGCTTGTATACATTGTGACGACGTTTCCTTCCGTACACCAATATTTTATTTTATTTTTATTATTAGTAGTATGATCGTTTATCATGATTTATACACCAGTATTTTATTTTATTATTTCTTAATTATTATTATCGTGCAATAAAATGGACAAAAAATATATATTTTTGATATTGGTGCCTAAAACTTTGCAGGTACACGTATTTAAGTCATTTGCATCATATCCCATCAAAACCTCGATTTTCAAAATTTTGATGTTACGCTGTCCTGCATTTAAGGCGACGATATGTAAAATTTTATGACTTACTAAACGCAGGTGCACATTGGGTAGATAATGAATGAGGCCGATGTCACTTCACACATGCGTTTAAGAGAGATATTCTTATCACTCGTGTGTTTGTTTACCACATGCATTGATAAGACTAATAGACAGCTTCGTACTAGTACGTACTCGTACATATGCATAACTATGTACTAGTTTAGTTAAAGATTTTTGCCCTTATTCATAAAACTTACAACAGGTTTATAAAGAATATTTTCTATGGAAATTTGCTTTATAAACCTGTTGTAAGTTTTATGAATAAGGGGGTTTAATGTTTAGTACTTAGGGTTTTAGTTTTATTAAATAAATTCAGTGTCATACTCTTTGGTCATAGTAACATTGGAAGAGTGCATTACAACCATTCCTACGTCTTAGCGGTGTCAATAAAACGTTAAGTACGGATTTTCTAGAATCAAGTACAAAATTGAGTACAGATTTGTCAAGTACGGAATTCTTAATTTTAGCGCTCTTTAAGCCTTTTTGGAATCAAAGTGATATCTAAACGAACTAGATTTAAGAATTTTCGACATATTTAAAGATCGAAATTATTGTGATTTGAGAATAGTATGTCCGAGATTGGACTAAATAAGATAGATTGCTTGTTTCTAGGATTCAGTATATGATTTAAGTAAAATAAGTCTTAATTTTCGTTTTAATATTTATATTCTTGATTTAAGAACAAATTGATCTTAATTGAAGACTTTTTTACTCAAATCAAGAGTATTCTTCTTGTTTTAAGAAAATCTGCGCTTGATTTGTCGATCAATCAATTCCGATTTATACTGATTCTAAGTATGAATTTGTTAAAACGTACTTGAATTTTCATTACGTTTTTCATTACGAATTTTCAAGTACGTTTTCAGTATAAAACTGAGAAAAATCAACTCATTTTCAGAATGCTATTTTTCTTTCTGTGCAATGTCTAATAATAAATTGAAGAACGCAGTAAAATACTTGTGTTTATTACTACAGGTTTTTACAGCGGTATTTATATAAAAAAATAAATTGATATTCAAAATATATGTGAGATCAAGTACGTACACTTATCTACATATGTATGTATCTCCCGCAACTAAAAAGTTTAGAATCATAACGTTATAAAACTTTTGTAACTTTGCATTAATTTTTTATTGTTAATGTTATATAGGTATGTAGCTTCCTAACTTTGTAGTTAATTAAAATAAAAATGCCGGGTTCCCGTAACCTTGCTTTACGTGTCTTCATAAATACAAATAAAAAGATTTTTATTAATAGTATTATATGGAATTCAAGCTAGTCGTTCCATTTGTATTTAACTTTCCTTACGGCATGTTTCTCCTTAAAAACAATGATGTATGAATGAATCGAAAAGCAGGAGAAATAAAATTAAATTTCTTACAACACTTAAGCTATGAGACGATCGTCAGATATTACAACGTTATCCGGAAAATGTTCAGAAAATGTCTAACAACCGTGTAAACTTAAAATTTTTGTCTTCCAACGTTGTAAGAAAAAGTATTTTCAGTACATTGGAATGGCAGCATTGTCATAGAAATTATATCTAAATGCAACTCTGTATATACATAAATAAACAAACAGTTGACAGATAAATTCATTGTGTGTCAATGAAATTGTTAGTTTTCTTACAGTCGTCTAAACTTTTGCTAACAATTTTTTAATGTCAGTACATTGCTAGATATGACAACGTTGTAATATCTGACGATCGTCTATACATAGCTTTAGGGTTGTGTAGTTTTAAATTTGTCTCAAAATTGTTTAAAGAAATTTGTAATATATTTACACTTTGAAAAGAACTAGCTTTCAAAATTAATAATAATAAATTTTTAAATCGTAATAAACATTGGCCCGATTTTGTAAAAATAGTAAAATTTTATATTACCTACATATATGTATATAATATTTCTTGCAAAGGAATTTTCGGTAGCCGGCCTTATGTGGGAGCTTTGGTTGATGAGATTAGGCTTCATGTACAAGTTATTTTTAAAGAATTTTTTTGGATACCTGCATAAATTAAACATTTATGACCGAAAAATTCCTATTTCGGGAGGACATTTGTATGGTGGCTAGGTGAAATAAAGGACTGATTTCAACTTGTTTTAATCCCAAGCGTCCTTGGGCCAAAAAAATATCATGTAACAAATTTTATCGAAATATCTTCTACTAAGTCGATCGTTATACTTTAAGGTATTGGAATAATATTTTTGGGCGTTACAAACATCAATACAAATTCAATATTGGTGCTGTAGCTTAATTGGTTAGCGCATTTGATCATTAAGCATGAGTTGGTATTTGTAGCCCGGGTTCGATTCCCAGCCGCTGCCACTCAAACAACATCAGTTTCTGATAATTATTAGTTTTCTTTCTATCCATCATAACTAATATTTATCACAGCGCCCTCCTACGGTGGTATAGCATTCAAACGCCAACGAAGTAAAGTAATTAAATAAAGGCTATAAAATCAAGCTTTAACATTCACCACCAGAGGCGCTGCAATTCTGCACTAAAAATAATGCGCAATTGCAGAGTTGTGATATAAAAAGCTTTCTTCTACTTTCACCACCTTTACTTCTTCAATCTATCCCCATTCCAAAGTGTTACTTCTCTGAGTGTTACTTCTCTTTAAAAAAAAAAAGTGGGTATACCGCACTATGCCCAGAGTAGGGTATAATGAGATAAACGTATAATTTATTTGAACAAATGAATTCCCCATGAAACATATCATTTCGTAGAATATGAAATTATATCATATCATATCATATATATATGCATATATATATATATGTGAAATTGTGCATATTATAGTAAGTAAAATGATAAGATTGTTAATAAATCAAAAGTGCTTCATAAATACTTGTATAGGTTATTGTTCGTGCTTTGACCAATAGAAGAAATTTTCTACATTTATAACTTCCCATATCAACGGACGGACATACGAGTAATCTTGCCATAAACTGATTTTAAAATTGATATAAAAAAAAAATATGTAGGTACATTATTTTTTGCTGGGCAATCGATTGAGACTATTTATTTTAAAATCGGAGAGGGGTCGTCCAAAAGGTGATCGCTTTCATATGGAATTGCTCTTTACATTATTTTCAAAGTGCAAGAATTTCTTATCGAAAAATATTCGTTTGTTAACAATCGTAGAAAAATATAACAGTTTTATTCATTTTAATCAAAAATAATCTGGTAGCGTCTTAGCCATCTTAGAACCTGATAATTGTATTAATATAAAATGCACAAAGATCGTTGTGTATGTTTTAATTGTATTTTATCATGAAACATATTAGCGCAATTCACAATCTTGTGCAAATGGTATTGCATCATTACATTTGCACAAGATTGTTACGCTATTAAAACACTTGCAAATAGTGAATTTTGCAAAAAGGTTAAAACTAATAATTCGGTGCCATGATTAGAATTTGATGATATACATTTGGTAATTTACTCTTTTTGAAAGTGCCAATTCAGTTTAAACATAACAAAGAATTATTTATTAATTTGTTGAATGATTCACTATCGCCTAGTACTCATCACATCACGCACTATTCGCGACATGCTACAATCTCTGCTAATTATTTACCGCTCTCTAAAACATCCCATTTTTAATTTCCATTGATAAAATATTATTTGCAAATACATACTCGCATGTACTTACATACATATTAACGTTCTAAAGGTCTGGTCACACTTGGCAAATATTTGCTGAAAAAGACGTAACCACTTAATAACACAAAATAAACTGCATTGGAAAACTGACACCATGATTCTGATCAGGGATCCCATTAGACATCTCAGATATAAAACTTCCAGTAACCGGTAACGTGATATGGACTAAACTGAATTCTTCTTATAAAATTAAAATGTTGATTAAATGGTCCCATAGTTATTTAAAATTTATTTTTTATTTAATTATATGGTGTTGTAGTAAATTTATACACGTACACATACAAAATAGGTATTGTTCGGTTCTTTTCCGTTATCACAAAACAAACCGATTCAATAAAGTTTTTTATGTTAAGTTTTATTCCAGTGGTTCTCAATTAAGAATGCAACTGTAGCAAAAAAATATTTTTAGAATTTATTCATAAGCAATATTAATTATTTTATAAACAATTCATTTATCAAATTGAAAAATGCGTTATAGTGAGATTTCTTGTTTGAATAAGTTTTAGATAGCCAGTAATCACTCAGGAGCGCTCCGAAAAAAGAGTCAGAAAAGAGTCCAACTAAAAAGCACTTTCGGAACGAAAGAAAAATTTGCTTAAAAAATTATTTTTTTTTTCCATTTTTATATATTTTATTTAAATGAATTCCATTTTATTTTTTTTACTGTATATACAATTTATTTAATTTTTTTTCCATTTCTAATTTAGTTTATTTGTAAATTAATTCCCTTTTTGATTGAGTAAAAGACTCTTTCTGACATTATCTAAGAGCTCTTTCAGAGCCCCAAAAACCCTCATAAAACACTCTTTTCTCACATTATCTAAGAGCTCTTTCCGACGGAACCATTTTCGAATGTAATGACCCTCTTTTCTGAATGTTTTCGGAGCAATAATGTTTTTTTTTTGGGCTCATAAAGAGCATAAACGCTCCGGAAAAGCTGTCAGAAAAGACTCTTTTCGGACTCATATGGCTTGCTGGGCAGATGCAAAAAGTGCATCATTATAAAGTCTGTCTGTACTTTCTTTGAGCCATTCTTCATAGCTTACATACAATGTCTAATTGAAAAACATTTTTTTTTTGTTTTCAAATAAATTGATATTGAAGAACACAAAAGGTTTGGGAACTGCTTGTTTTTAGTTCTAAGGCAGTAAAATGTATTTTTCTTAGAAAAAATTACTCTACTGTATGTATGTACATATGTATGTGTGTATTTGTAATTATTCTATTATGATTTTTTATACTCCTACATTATTTACGTATTTATTACTTTCCACTACCGTTGACTTTGATTTTTTTGTAGACGTGTCGTCGCGAGTAAAGTGTTCTTCTATGCATCGTTTCAGAACGAAATGGTTTTATTAGTTTGATATGATTAAGTGTGAACACTTTGTATATGTATATATGTACAACATTATTGTTCTACTTTAAGTTGATTGATGTGTGCGGTGTGAACCGAAAAACATTCACATTACGGTAAATTTTTTGTATGAAATTTTTTGAACGAATTTTTAGGAGTGCTGGTCAAATAATTGTGACATTGCTAAATGATTTTAGCAAAATTTTCAGTACAGTACAATTTAGTTTTTACGAAAATTCTTAAATTTTAGCTATGAGAAGTATTGAGCTAAATCTTGTGTGTAAATGTGGTGTTCAAAATATTTACTTTTTTTGGTCGCAATTGGCAATGCGTTAAGCTAGATTTACACGATTGAAATTTTCTTCAAAATTGCTCTTCAAAATGCTTCAAATTCGTGTAAACAGCAAAAATTCTTCAAAATTTATTTATTTAATATTTATTAATAGTTGTTAGCTTTAGAATTATTCTAGTTGGAAAAAATATAATATATCAAAGCTTTTATAAATGTAAGAAAGTTAAAAAAGTCAGGCTTTGTAGAAGATCCGATGCAGCATGGGTCAACATTATACGATTTGTCTAAAATGTTCAACGTTTCAGTTATATACTAATTGTGAATCCCATTCACATTTCTCAAAATTAAATAAAAGCACAATAAATGAAAACACCCTAATGATTTATTAAACACGCATACAGTATCATCTCATAATTGCTTTAGTATTTGTAGTTGATAAAATTTCCAATATATGTATTTTGAAATCACAACGTCTTGATACTTGTATCAATTGAAATGTAAAGTGTATTAAAAAACATATAAAACCTTTAAAAACGTGGCAGACATGAGGTATAAGTTTTATTTTGCAAACATTTTAAGATTGAATTTTTATCATTTTACGATTCGTGTTCGTAACTGATAATTGTCGTTTTAAGACATTACTGGGTGACGACATCAACTTTGAAATAATAAATGACAGTTGTATTAATAAGTTGAAATAAAAGGAACAAGGGGTGAAAAACATTTGAATGACAAGCGGAAATTATAATGCAGTGAAAGTATTTATTAACTTCGTACAAATACAACCATACATATTACGTACAAGGATAATTTAAGTACATATTTAGGGTAATCACTGATAATTATATTTATTTTGAAATATTTTCTAATCATGTATTAGAATAGTATCATTCATATTTTGCATTAAGCTATTGATTTATGAGGTTTTCCCTTGAATCTTTTTTTATGCTCCTATTTGTTCAGTGTACCTCTGCGGGGATATACATACATATTATTGAGAATATTTGTAAACATTAGTTATTCAAATCAATCAAAAACTGTAATTTCAATTTCATTTGTAAACTTTCAAACTTTTAACTTTCCATAATAAATGATAAATTAAAAACAATTTCTACATAAAAATAGCTCTAATAATTTTAATGATGTTTGTTTGAATATTTGTAATGAATTGTGAATGCCCTTAATACTCTTAATAATGTTAAGGATTTGTTGATTTATTAAATAGTCATAAATAAAACATTTATTTTTGTTTATAAATAGAAACTTAATTTCAATTAAATATGCAAATAAAATACATATTGTGAGTGTCAATATAAAGTAAACACCTATTACTGTTTAAAAATCTGTTTTATTATACAAAGTTCAAATCAAATAAAAAAATATTTCATAATTCATAAGTAACTTAAGCAAAACATAACTCATTAACAAAAACTAGAAAACTAAGGAACTAAAAAGAATAATTTAATTTTAACGGAAAAGTACCAAAAGATGAAAAACATTGTATGTACTCGTATTTGACATTTTGTTTGTAGTCCTTTTGCCTTTATCACAGCTGATAAAATCTTTTAGAATAAGAATCTACGAGTTTTTTAGTGAAATCAGGAGAAATTTTGTTCCATTCATCCTAAATTACTGCCTCTAGGTTATCCTTGCAAAAAATATATCTTTGCCTATTTGTTTTTTGCCTATTTTTGTTTGGATTGTGGAGATGTTTTACCGGCTTGGTAATATATTTATTACTAAAGATTTCGTTCTTGGTTCGCCAAATTTTTGACTCGACATATCTCAAACTTACTTTCATCGGTGAGAAGAATATTATTCCAACAAATATATGGCTGGTTTATATTAGGGATCCCTAATGGGACTGGTTTTTCAAATCCATTTTTTCATTCATTTATGAAATCCCGAATACCGGGATTTTGGGATTTTTGTTTAATATTAAAACAAATTTATTTATAAATAATTACAATTTATATCAAAAAAGTTACTTATGTTCAATATACAGCCATGTCACAGAATTTAATGCAGTTCGAAACATAGAAATGCTTAAAATAACAATTCGTCAAAAATTTTCCGTTATACTTTTTCTATAGAAGCAAAAAGCAAAAAAAAATGGAGTTAATTCCACTTCCGAACGGAATTAAATTCTGTGTCATGGCTGATAAGTTTGTTTGAAAACAAAAATTTTAAGTTGATTAAAAGTTTATAAACCATTAATAAATAAAAAAACATAATAACATTATCTTGAAATAATTTCTATATTAATTTAAAAGCAACAGAATATTATCGATCGATAAAGCTTCTTAAAAATAATAGGATATCTATAGCAAAGAGAATCTTGTTTTAATTTTGTTACCAATGTATGAAGCTCACAAAAAACATCGTGTACATCGTTTGTAAACAAAATTGTTAGCAACTTCTTGTACTCTGATTGCATAAACAATTCTTTCTCACCATCCGAAACAAATAATTCTTGTTCAATATTTTATTCCATATTGTTACAGACATTATTAGGTGTTGTGGAGGGGCTTTTACATATTTAAATTACATTCAATATTTCATTCGTTTCACAATCAACGTTTTTAATTCATTTCTAATAACAAACATTTCTATTTCTAATTATCAAATTCACTATTTAATTTTGGGGTGTTTTTTTTTCAAAAAATTAAAAAGTTTTGAGTAAAACACGCTTCTTTTTTGGTATATTGTAAGGAGAGATTTCACCAGAGAATCATGTCATTGAGACAAAGAGCTTTTGTCTGTTCCTTTAAGCGGATTTAAAATTACAACTGTTTGTTTAAGTAAAACAAATTCTTAATCTCTTCTTTGCATAATGGTGGAAAGTTTCATCAAAACATTGAATGCATTCTTTTATTTCTATTTAGTATTAAGCTAATGATCTAACATTGCATGATTAAGACTTTATTTCTTCGACAAACGTTTTAAAATGTAAATTTTTGTTGATGACTTTGTAAACAAATACTAAATTTCGGCATTTGTTTTGGGATCGGGATTTCGGGATCGGCATCCCTAGTTTATATACAATTTTTTTTTTGTGAAATTTAAGCTTTTAGTTTGGTTGTTCTTTAATATTATCGTACTCGCGCTTACAGGTTTTCCACAAAATTTCGTAACATTTCTGCTATTTTAACGTCACTAGATGTTGGGTTTGCTCTTACTACTTGCTAAGAGCTACGAGTATGTAGCTCTTACTTCAGTTTTTGTAAGTCGCTTTGCTCGTTTTGCACCAGGCAAATAATTTTTTTTTTTTGTACAGTGATGCCTTCCAATGATATTACCCACATACATACATATGTATATCATGATTTTCAATTGATGCTTGCCTTCCCATTGTAAATTTTACGTCAAAACTTAAACCCTTTTAATATTAAATTATAAAACTTGCAATTATTTTCAACGTCACTTTAAAATTTTACCTTAAAACAAAGAAAAATTATAAGAATTCTCCCTACTTTTGGAATGAGAGGAGTTTTTTGAATGCCAGTGATGCCAGTATTTACTTTATTTATTACGCGTAAAAAATAGTCTATTTTAACAATAAAGCAATTAAATTTGTATACGCTTTGGTTTTTGTTTTTTTTTTTTTGTGTGAATTCAATTCTACTTAAACTGCAATATAATATTCTAATATAAAATTATTTATATTAATATAATTAAGCTTTTCTTTTAATAATAAGTGGTATTGACTTTATTTTGATGCTCACAGTATATATGTACGAACAATGTGCATAGTTAGTAATAGTTTTCCTAATATTCAAAATGTAACAAACGTAAATAAATAATCTAATATTGCCGTAAATTTTAGGGACTTTCAAGGACTTTAAGAAAATAAATATGATAAAATATTTAAATGTTGTTAGTTTTTCAAATACGGTTCTTAAAGTTTTTAAAAATAAATATTGTGTATATATATATATATACATACATATGTATGTATATATAAAAGAATTATATTTTAAAACAGAGGCATATTGGAATAAAATAAAAGTTTTGACATTTTACTTGTTGACATTTATAACTGTAAACGCACTTTAAGTTAAAAGAATCAATTATGCAAATTATGTTATTATAATTTTAATTTCATTAGTTTGGTAATTAATATACAAAATTCCATATGCAACATATCACAAAGAAATCTAAAAATACAAATTGTTGGCCTATTGAGCACAAGTTTTAAGATTATAATAGGTTTGGTCGAAAAAGTAACTTATAACGACATTTTTTCAATAAAGTATATGATAGAATAAGTCTGGAAGCTACAAACCCATATATGTATGTAGCGTTAGTAAAAAATAACGAATATAATTACTGATTATGCAATTAAAAGTATGTATGACAATCTACAAAATAAAGAGTCAGAAAGACTTTATTCAAAAACGATTATTAAATTTAACAAACGTTTATTAAGTAAATTTTTATATGCAAATCTGTCTTAATAAACGTTGTTTGTTAAATTTATTTATTTATTTTTCCATTATTTATTTTCATAATTTTTATAATTTAATTTGATTTTTTTTGATGAGTATAAATACATATGTAACTGGGATTTTCAAATCCAAATAACTTTTATGATCTGCAACAACTAAATAAAAAAGGACATTGTTAGAATTTTTTGGCATTTTCCCAATTTACACAATGTCTAATGTCAACTGCAAAAAGAAAAAGTATTTTTACCTTTTTTTGAAAAACAACTTTTATTTGAAAATGAGCAGGCAATATAGTTGTGTAACACACTGTATACGAGTATACCCAGCATACCATTCTAGGAGCGCTCCGAAAAAGGAGTCAGAAAAGAGTCCAACAAAAGAGCATTTTCGGAGCGCTCTGAAAAAAAGGAGTCAGAAAATAGTCCAACAAAAGAGCATTTTCGGAGCGCTCCGAAAAAAAGGAGTCAGAAAAGAGTCCAACAAAAGAACATTTTCGGAGGTAAAAGAATAATTTGCTTGTTACTGTCCTGAGTCGGCACGTAGTATGACTCAGAAATTCTAATAATCCCAGCAAGCCATATGAGTCCGAAACGAGTCCGTCAGAAAGAGCTCTTAGATAATGTCAGAAAAGAGTCTTTTATGAGGGTTTTTGGGTTCTGAAAGAGCTCTTAGATAATGTGAGAAAAGAGTCTTTTATGAGGGTTTTTTGGGCTCTGTGTAATTTCTGTTACGGACACTTTTGCGTTGGCGAGGTTTCCGACTAGCTATTGAGATTTCTCAGGAGGTTCCAACCCTAACTCACCAACTTCGTATTCCTAACAAGAAAAAAAAAGGTAAACACAACAAAACAAAAAAAAAACAATATCATTCTTGTGTGGTACATAAATAACAGGACAACAACGCTTTGGTACACACATAATTAAGTAGAATTTCTGAGTCATACTGCGTGCCGACTCAGGACAGTAACAAGCGAGAATGATAAAAACAAGATAAGACAGAGCACAAAAAACCTCATAAAAGACTCTTTTCTGACATTATCTAAGAGCTCTTTCTGACGGACCGTTTTCGAATGTAATGACTCTCTTTTCTTTTGGGCTCATAAAGAGCGTTAACGCTCCGAAAAAGGTGTCAGAAAAGACTCGTTTCGGACTCATATGGCTTGCTGGTTATGTACTTCAGTACACATATGTATGCATGTGATACTGAATTTAGTTTTAAATGCATTAAGACATTGACGTCGCAAGTAAAACAAATAAACTCTACGGTTTGTCATGTGGTGTCAGACATTTCATCTTGGATTGTTTTAAGAAATCCACAAAAACATGTGCATGCATACAAGTACATGGACGTGAACAATTCGTCGACTAAAGCATGTCCCTCAACTAGTGAAAAGTAGCACGAAATATATGTAAATGCAAAAACAAATACTAACAGTTAGAAGTTAAAAACTTAAAAGAACTTTTATTTTTGGGAGGAAATCTGCGACAGCTAAACAACAAAATAAAACAAAACATGCAATCACAACTCTTCATTCACTTCTCCAACTGTGTTGCACGTGTTTGTGGAAGTCGTGTGTCTTTTCATTGCCTTAGTTTGTTTCTTGAAGATTGTTTAGTGGGTGGGAGGGATGTACGAGTACAAGTAAAGTTGAGGAACGATGTCATGGAATTAATACCGAAATCAGTTTGTACATACCTATACATAGCTACATATGTTTGTTTGTATGGATATAAATAAATTGTGTATTTTTCCATGATAAACACTATTTTGAGTTATAGCTCGTGGTGTAATTGGCCCTTTTTTCTGGTTATGAAAGAAAACACGCAACAGTCTCAAAATAAAGAAGCACAAAAAAAAAGAACAACAAGTTTTCATGCCCATGAAACAACAAACAACTATGACAGTTATGGATTTCAAAGCCAATGGAGTTACGGAACAAAAAGGATTGAATACTCATAAAATTGTTATTTCAACAGTGCAATCAAATGTATTTTTTCATTCATCAAAAACTACATTACTTTATTATTAATGACATTTTGAGGAGCATTTTACTCTTTCTAAGAAATTAGGATAAATTCCAGCTTAAAATAAAATTGGTATCTTTAATTGTCATTCAGAGTCCCTAAACACGTATTGCTCTTAATACCAATTTGGATGATCTTTAACAAGCGATCGATCGCATCATTGTTTAGGTAACTGGAAATTGATTTTAAGTGGGGTGTTTCTGAAGTTTCCGAGATAACCAATGACCACCACTCTAGTGTTAAGATGAAAGCCTCAAGCTCCAAAGAACAGTAAAGACCATACTATGAGCTGTGACGATGAATATATTATCTCATTTTACAATGCTGACACCTAACCGATCTCCCGACTAGTGGGTGACTTCTTTGGCAATATGGAAATGGCATATAAGGAGGACGCACTACTGGAATCGGACGACGACTCAGAGGACCACAACCTTACAACAACATCTACCAACTATATAGGTAGTAAAAGTTACTCAAATTAAACTCCACCTCTCAAACAGGAACCACTTTAAATATTTTGAATAATGTAGTAATCGCCATGGTCGAAAACTTAAAAATAAATAATATATTAATAATATAGTTTACCACCTTCTCAGCGAACTTACGTCTCTAAATGCAAGAGCCAACCATTTACTGTTCCTATCTGAGCTATCGAATACTGGAATATTGATTATATGTACATATATTCTTAATAAGCCCTCAATTACCCTTTAAAGTTATATACAAACATTCTAAGTTAAAAAACCTAAAGCAATTATTAATTTTTTTCACATTTTAGTTCCACCGTAAAACATTCAAACAATAACAATCATAAATAGTTTGTTGTTTTATTATTCGTTTGAAA
Source organism: Bellardia bayeri (assembly GCA_950370525.1). NCBI lineage: Eukaryota > Metazoa > Arthropoda > Insecta > Diptera > Calliphoridae > Bellardia > Bellardia bayeri. The sequence continues at coordinate 53,227,008 of OX493265.1, read as the reverse complement.
GTATTTTTTACATAGTCATCAATGGAAACATTAACTTGTTACAATATTCAACCATTCACCACTACAGGTTGTAACATCAAGCAGTGGAGAAACAGACAGACAGACAGACAGTATTAAGAACAAGAACTGCTAGGTACAAACAAACATGATACAATTAAAATGAACTAAAGTCCTGTTAAGACATAATTTGAACATTTGAAATGATTCAGTTGCAGTCGAGGAGTCAGCACGAAATGAACGTTTGGAAAGGAAAAGTTTTAACAGATGTACCCTTCGGTCATGTCTTGATATTTACTGGAAAAGTTAAACCAAATCCTATTAAGTATGAAGTTGTTAAAAAACATGTTACAAAAAATTGTTTTATTCCGAGTTTATGTATCTCTTAGAATCTCATTGGATTTGACAGATAATATCAGCGTGAAAAATGAAAGTGAAACGGTTTACCTGAGACTAGAGGCAAATTTTCGAGAAAATCAAATTATACGTTCCATGTTTCAGCCGGGTGATGGTTGGCAACAGGAAGAAATTTCGAAAAATTGGAAAAGTGAAGGACCAAAAAATCCACTAATGCCAGGTTTGTTAAATAAAAAATAACTGGTTCAGCGAAAATAATTACTAAGTTATACATACATACTCGTACATACATATAATTAAATATTTAGTCCGATTGTCTTAATGCATCGTTATTTTATATTGTACTGACTATAGTGAAAAAACGATATATTTTATATGGATACTAGCTAAACCCGGTGTGCTTCGGTCCCCCCCCCCCCTCGTTTTAAATAAAATAAAACGTATTTATATATTTACAAACATTTATTTATTTAATTTTAATATATTTATTGCAATGCTTTAGGTTTAGTTTGCCCATCAGGAGCATACACATATACACGGGATAGATATTAACCTTGAGCTTTGTTAACAGTCATCGCAAACGCTAACCGAACAGGAAAAAATTGTTTAAAATCAAGTGGTAAATCTGTTGATAGCATTAGAATGCGTAGCAAAAGTACATCTGTACCTTTATATTTTCCTGTTATAATGGTCGCTTCTATTAAATTATTTTTCAGTTTTTTTACTGCAAGTCGAGTGCCATTGCAAAGCTGTGGTGATCGATATTACGCAGTAAAATAATTGGCACTCCAATTTAAAGTTGTAGCACATGTGGTGGAAAGCCTGGCACATCGAGTGAATTTAAGAACTCAACAGGATAATTAACGGCCTTACGGGTTGCTTGATTGATTTGACGCATTTCGAAGTGATATCCATCTTCTCCATATGGAAAAATAATAGGATACTGAAGCGCGTCATATGAGCGATGCATTTCAGTGGGCGAGGCCATGCCCCTTAGTCCACTTACATAGTCAAGAATTTATTATTTCGTAAGAATATCCTATTGTGAAAATTTAATGCAGATCGGTCTAGTAGTTAAAACTATATTAGGATTTTTAATTTTCCTAAAAAGGGGCGTGATCCCAACCACTTTTCTCCTGGTACGTATTCCTAATTATGCCAATACCATATGTACCACATATCGATGACGTAGGTCAAAAAATGCCCAAAATGTGGCGATTTATATGTTTGGGTTATATGGGCGGTGTCACCCCCGTTTGTACAATCAAAACTTCATATAGCCTATTATTCCTTCCAGAGTCACAGTAACATGCTGTGAAAATTTCAGTCCATACGTTACATACATACATACATTCATTCATTTTTATATATTTATATATTCTCCAAGTGGATACAGGAAATACTCGCATTATAAAAACTTCAATAAATATGTAAATGTTTGTATGTATATATTTTCTAAATTAATATCTCTAATAGTTGTAGTTGTTTTTGCTATTAAATTTAATATACCCTAAGTTTTTTTCAAATAACTATTATGAAAAAGTTAAAGATTCTGTTACCGAAAATGATTATAAAACAAATGTATTATTTAAACAATTTATAGTATTTTCTGCAAAATCCTTAAAGTTCAAATGGGGACGGGAAAATAATAAGAGGTATTGACATAATTATTTTTTATTTTTATAACTGTATATGGGCAAAAACCTATTTTTGTTAAAATTTGAGTTAATTTGTTTCATGTTTTTATACCCTCATTCACCACTTGTGATTTTATATCCTCCACCACCAGTGGTATACATAAGTTTGTCATTCCCTGTGTAAAATTGTGAAATATTCATCTGAGACCCAACAAAGTATATACGAATATATTCTTGATCCTTACGAAATTCTAAGTCAATTAAGCTATGTCAGTCTGTCTGTCTGTTTATTTATATGTGTAAAACACTCTTACGTCTAAAATATGCAAACAAATCAGCAACATTTACAAAAACACCGTTTATAATTTTCCTAAGAAGTTTGGTATTGAAAATTAGCAATATCTGTGTTGTTGAACAAGAGTTGTGAACCAAAATGTGTGACAACCTCCATCAAAGTATGATATTTCCACCAGTTTTTTTTTTAATTTTGTTTAAATATATTACAGATAATACCATGAAATTTTGTATACGTCATTTCTATGATAAAAGGAGAAACTGTGTAACTATGAAAATAGTAAGAATCGGTTCATGATTTCTCATAGCCCCCATAAAAATTACTTCCCACAATATAGCTCAATGATATTAAAAAGCAATGTCAATTTAAAATTCTGCAAAAATAAGTTTCATGTAAAAATCGTAAAATGAAATTTTGTTTAGTTCGGTACCTGTTTCACCATAGCACCGTATAAACTCCACTTCCGAAATACATTTAAATACGTATAAATCTGGTATGCAAATTGTTGCCAGGTTAAAATTCAAAACAAATAATCCTTATAGATATATAAACTGCGGTACTGAATTTTATGCCCATAATTGGGCATATAAGGACCACATCCAAAAACGCTATTAATCTCTACATATATCTTATACATATCGGTATTGACCCAAAACTTTTCAAAAATCTATTATATATATACAAAAATCATACAACAGGATTTTGTGAATTTCTGTTCATATTTGATCATATCCCCCTTATAAGGTCCACTTCCAAAAATCACTTTAATATACCGGTATTATGTTGAAATTTAACGTGATATATTCTCATATGTATAAAACTCTCTGTACCGAATTCTTAAAAGATATTTGCGCTAAGACTGAGTAAGAAACACTAAGAAAGAAATTTCTAACCCTAACACGTGTGTAGTTTTTGTAATTCTCATTTTATTTAGGTGTAGAGTATTTAAGATTCGGCGTAACCGAATATAACGCTCTACCTTTTTTTAAAATTTTCAAAATTAAGTACATACTTCAATTTGCAAAATATTTGGTGAGGGCTCCCAAAAATTATGGTTGTATACACATCTTACTGAAGGCGAAGTAAAAATAAAAATGTTATGTGCCACGCCCACTTTCATGCCCCATCTCAAAAAATAAATGTTTGTATGTGTGGCCTTTATAGAATCGTAAACTATGTATTTAATCATGTGATTATCTTTGGCAAAGTTGTTGTGCATGAGCCCGGGAAGGTTTCTGAGTTGGTATGAACACGCCTACTCTAACGCCCACTTTTTTAGTTAATTACAACGCCTGCCAGGAAGGCCAGACCGCTGCAACCATCTTACTAAAACTTTGACGGGATATAACTAAGACTTCGGCATGACTAAGAATACTTTTTTCGACCGCCTAATTCAAAATGAACAAAATCATTAAAATTACTCAAAATGAATTTCTGTCAAATGCCATCTAGTATAATTATAAAATAAATAGTGATCTGTACAATGCATTCATGAAGGAGAGATGAATGGACATCGTTATCAAAAAGTAATTATCAAATATATACAGATCTATATCTATACGAAACGATTGACCATTTGGAGGACAACATTCGTCGCATTACTGCCGATATACGGCCACAAATGTTGGAAAAAGTCATCGAAAACTTGACCTGCAGATTAGACTACGTCCGAGCAAGCCATAGCGGTCATATACCAGAAATCATATCTAAATTATAAATCCAGAAGAATATCTTTCGAATAAAGTCCGTCAATTTTATGTACAATGGGTTGATTTTAGAGATTTTGCCCACTATACAGATTTCTATAACACATCTATATTGAATACAGAAATTCATAAAAAACGAAGATACATGTTAGAAATGTTACATATCAATAATGTACCATCAGAAAAAAGAATAAATTTAAAAAAAAGACACAGAAAACTTAGCTCAAAATTATGGACACCTATTGAACAAAAATATAAATGTTAACAATAGGAGAAATTAACACAATTTATGTATTTAAAAAATGTTATCATTCCAAAATGTTATTATTCAATATGTTACTATGTATGATTCTGTTAAAATTATTTACTGTTCGATGTTATTACTGAAAATTTAAAATTATTTTTTCTGTAAAACATATTTTTCAATTTTTGTCAACCCCTTTCAAACTTATATCAATATATTTATTAACACATAGAAAATTTGTCATTTTTTAAACATTAAAATAAAATAACTCCTGAAGAAGATTTCCTAAGGAAATCGAAATATCGAATTAATTATGTATATATAAAAATAAAAAATATTTTATAAAAAACAAAAACAGAAAGACCTCAAGCTTAAAAATTATTTAATAAAAATTTAAATAATTATTTAACTTAATTTTTAATTTCAGGTCAAAACTTTACATTTCGTATTGCCATATTACAAAAATGCTTCGAAATCTATGTTAATGATAACATTTATGGAACATTTGAATTTATAAAATTTCCTAAGCAAATTCAATTCGCAATGATTTATGGCGATTTTGAGAAGATAACACAATTCCATCATCGCATGTTGTATCCCCTAGTCTTTCCAAAGGGACTAATATGTCCCGAAAGAATTGCATTTCAAAGTGACGTGCCCAGGAAATATGAAGCAGGTAATGAGATTAGATGGATGTACGTAATAATAGATTAAAGCAATAGTATTCTAAGAATGGTCCTAGACCATTATATGAAAATTAAAAAATTAATAAATCACATACCTAATTAAAATTATAAATTATTCTTTTAATTAAGGAACTGTTGTTGCTATGGAATGCATTGTCAAAGGACCTCCGAATACTGAATTTTCAATATGTTTTCAGTGCAATGATAGCGGTCGTATTGTATTGAAATTCCTTGTAAATTTTGAAAAGACTGCAGTTGTACGCAGCTATCAAAGGGCCGACAATACGTGAGTTTTATAATCTGATAACTATTATGTAATAGCTAATTGCTATTTTGTTTTTGGCAGCTTCTGTTCGGACGATGAAGAAACCGACGGTGAGTTCCCCTTTCAACGTGGTAAATTATTTAAAATCGCTTTTGGCGTTGGTGACAGAGCATTTATTATTGCCGTTAATGGGCAATATTTTACTTACTACAATTATCCCTTCCGTTCTTTCTCCATCTCAACTTTGAAATGTTTGACTAATATTGTTGGTGATTTTACCGTTAAGAACATTGAATATCATTCTGATTCTCCATTACTGGATCGTGTTGAAAAATTGTCATTAATTTGAAATATTATAAGAGTTATGGTAATGCTTAAAAATTGCACAACGTAGATACATACATACTCATACATACATATGTATAATTTGTTAATAAAGAAGTAGATGACAAGTTTTTTTTTTTTTGAATGAAGTAGAATGTTTAAATTTTAATTAAGTAAATAAATTAAGTTTTAAAATTTACCATTGCAAATTATTTACAACCGTTTAGAAATGTTGGCAACTGTTTAAACACTATTGTCTAAGTTTAATATGAATTTAAGCGTATTGAATGTATTTGAAATAAAAATATATTGTAATTGAACATTCTAAACAAATTGAATAAATTATGCACTTGTTGAGTTATAATAAAATTGTTTAACAATTTATATTCTGCTTTTTTTTTTATTTTTTAATTTATTATTTTACTTTAAATATTATTGTAAAAAAGAAATTTACGGGAAAGTACAATTTAATTAATAAGATTCTTTTCAAACGTTTCTATTTTCGAAATATGTATGATTTATTTTTCATTATATCATAGTGGGGATTTGTGCTGTTGTTTGTAACGCCCAAAAATATTAGTCTAATAGCCTTTTCACACTTGTCAACATCTAACATCTACCATCAATTTGCGAAGATGTTGAAATTTTCTCATAAGAAATGTACAGAGCTGAAAATCAACATCTTCACAAGATGTTCCTAAATCATTTTGTTCCCATTTACATCTTCCGATATTTTTAGTGTCATCACTAGCAAAACTGACATTGAAAATGAAATTAAAGTTACATCACTAACAAAAGTGACATTTATAGTCAAAAAAAAAATTATCAAACAATATGAAATTTGAATTTTACAAATCATTTCCATCTTCCTCCAGTACACATTTTATTAATAACCCTATACAATGCAATAATATCTGGGTTTGCTGTTTCAAATGAATAATCAATCCTATTATTAAATACTTTTCAAAGTACATTTTACTCTTTAAAAGCTGCGTGGTTTTTGTTTATTTTGTCAACTTAAATGATGGTAGATGTTAGATGTTGCAAGTGTGAATGCATGTTTCACATTTTCAACATCTTTCATGCGTTCCTCCAAAATGTATGCAAGTGTGAAAAGGCTATAAAAAGTTACAGTCACACCAAAAAGCGTAATTACACAAATTTTTTGACGTTATTTACTGTTACAAGAGTTTTGCAATATCAAGCAGCATCAAATAAATTAAAACTAAATATTTTTTATGCTTTGGCCTAAACAAGAAAAGTTTAAATACAAAAGGGTCACAATTCAAAATTTTCCAAAACTGACTTTTTTCCATAAATTAATTCAGAGTATACATCTCTAACTACTGCAAAAATTTCTTTAACATCGCTATCTTTTTTAACTGGAAAAATACAGTTACATACTATGTCTATTTTTATGTTAAGTGTTTTGGTTGTGCACGATGAACAGTTTTTTGTATTTTGAGTTGTGACCCTTTTGTATGTATGTATTTAGGGTGCGATATGTTATTTAGTGGTTGCATCTTTTTCGGCAAATATTTGCCAAATGTGACCGTACTTTAACACACACCGATCAACTGAGAATCACTTTCTGAGTTGCTGGTAGTAAATTTTGTACAGGTAGAAATTTGTAAGATATTCAATATCAATAAAATTAAGTATGTGAAGTTTTCTCTCTGGTTGAAATCAATACATTACTTCACCTAGCCCCCATACATACATATGTACATATGTATTAAAGTATAGAAATGTCATTTTAACTAATATTTGTTAACTAATATTATAAAGATCGGTTAACATGCATTATTCTTTTGCAAATGTTGATATCGAGATAAAATTGAATGGAAATCATTTTATGGGCATAGCCTCCATATAGCGCCCATTGTTGAAATAAAAATAATATACTAGTTGTTGGGTATCTTATCTTATCTTATTATAGTTCATATAATGTAACAAGTAAGAGTGTTATATTCGGCTGTGCGGAATCCTATATTATATATAAGTTTTGTTGAACTTCAACTTGATAATTATTTATAGTCATTTATGCGCACTTAAGCGATTTTGGAAGTGAAGTAGAAGTGGATGTATCATAAAGCCATATTCAAGGAAGGCCTTTGTATAAGGGCTATTAAAAATCGTGGAACGTTTCTTAACATTTTCAACAGGACTTGTCCTTCTATTACATCATTTCATTATGCATTATATTTGAAGAAAATAGCAACAAATTGTCTACAGCATTGACATTCACCATTATAATAACTACTATTTAAATCATAAAGAACATATAATCGGTCAAGCCCAATAATATATGTGTAAAAACATTTTTCCAGAAATAGGCACTATATAGGAGCTATGACCTATTAGGTACCGATCATTTAAAAAAATTGGTGGCATACCTTCTGCGCATATAAATATTTTTTGCGTTGAATTTTCTCTCGATATAAACAATTTTAAAAGACTTATACACCTAATTCTGTTTTTACGCGAGTTTTTTTATGCGAATTTGATTTAACGCGTTTCCAAATAAATATTTCATTCTGTTTTTATGCGACTAGATTTGATTTAACGCGATCTAAAAATTTATGTATTTTTACCAGAAAAACGTTGTTTGCACTGGTTTTGGAGAATTTTAAATTAAACACATAGTTGGCAGCACTAAAAATCGTCTGGTACGAAATTTCAATGTGAACTGAAATTATTAATGGGTAGTTATAGTGAATTACATAACAGTCTTATGAAAACTGTAAGTCAACGATTAATAACAGAATTTGTGACCAAAATCACTGAACCATCACCAGCAACTAACTGATCATGATTTCGAAAATATTTCTAGCGATGAAAGTGATGTCTTTCGTAAACATTTTTTGATGTATTTAGGCTCTATGTACAACTTATTTGTGGCGATACGTGTATAAAATATTTATGGCCGATAAACAACTAATTCGGGAGGACATTTGTATGGGGGCTAGGTATAATAATGGACCGATTTCAACCAAATTCAATCCCAACCGTCATTGGTTAAAAAAATATTATATTCCAAATTTTATAGAAATATCTTCAAATTGCGTCCTGTACTCTGTGCACAAGATTTACATGGACAGCCAGCCAGATGGACGGACGGACAATGTTAAATCGACTCAGGACGTGATTTCGAGTCGATCGGTATAATTTAAGGTGGGTGTTGGACAAATACTTGTGGGCGTTACAAACATCAACACAAATCCAATATACCCTCACCACAATTGTGTTGTAGGGCATACAAATTGTTTGAAAAAGGACAAGGTTGTAGTATCTATTTCCTATTGGTGAAAAACTTCGGATTTGATGATTGTACATTAAGTTATCTTTCTGTATCAGGCAAAAGTTATATATCGTCACCTGAAATGCCCAAAGACGTAACCCTGAAAAAATCAAAATTCGTTTTTTGATTGAATCTGAAACACAAGACTAAAATAAAATGCTCCTAAAAATTTCAAACTTCTACGTTCCAAACTAGCGATTTTATTCAAGAAATGGAAAAAGACGTAACATCATTTGAACGTTTTCATAAAACACAAAAGACTTAACCCACATTTTTTTACAGAAATATATTTGTCGTCTATATATAATATATTAAGACAAGATGTGAAGAAATCGCGATTTTCAATTAAATAGTTTTAATTTTATAATGTTTTTTGCTTCTCCTGTAAAATTATGATAATGAGTATGTATATAGGAAGTCCTGAAGAGAATTTAGTTTTATAAAAGAAATAATATTTGTAGTGATTTTTTGGGGAAAAAGTCAAATATTCGATCATTTTTATATGTTTCGAAATTGGATGCATGTAACTTTTTATAGAAACGAAATATATGTATTTTGATTGATGTTCTCAAGGACTATTTATATTTTAAATTTCATTATAAATGAATTACAGGCGATTTTTTTTAATGTGAGACCAAAGGTGACGAATTTTAATTGGTCCCCATTCCGCCTACGAAGCCGAACCACTGTAAATCAACTCGAACATATGTACCTCAAATTTAACCTTGTGAAATTTCGTTACGATATCCAATAGCTCCGGAGATAACGAATTATTTCCAAAAAACGATTCTACGAATGAACAAGCAAAGTAATTTCAAACACTTACATAAGAAACTTTAAAATATCTGAAATACTGACAGTTACCCAGCATTCTAGAAGCGCTCCGAAAAAGGAGTCAGAAAAGAGTCCAACTAAAAAGCAGTTTCGGAGCGAAAAAAAAACTTGCTTAAAAAATTAATTTTTTTCCATTTTTATATATTTTATTAAATGGATTCCATTGTATTTTTTTACTGTAAATACAATTTATTTAATTTTTTTTTCCATTTCCAATTTAGTTTATTTGTAAATGAATTCCCTTTTTGTTTAAATAAAAACAATTAAAAAAAATAAAAAATGCGACCTTTAAATTTGTTGTATTTAAAATTGCAATGACTCTTTTTTGACATGATTTAAGAGCTCTTTCTGAGCCCAAAAGAACCCTCTTAAAAGACTCTTTTCTGATATTATCTAAGAGCTCTTTCTGACGGACCGTTTTCGAATGTAATGACCCTCTTTTCTGAAGGTTTTTGGAGCAATAATGATTGTTTTTTGGGCTCATAAAGAGCGTTAACGCTCCGAAAAAGGTGTCAGAAAAGACTCTTTTCGGACTCATTTGGCTTGCTGGGTAGTCACACTACATTTCGCAACAAAATAGCGAGTCGTATGTACAATTTAAATGTTTAATTAAGAACAATGTTTGAAATTTAAATTCATACTTTTAGTTTTATTTATTTATGGTTTTTGCTCCTTTTTTTAATCCATTAGACAATAATCTAAATTATTTTCTCATATAATATTATTATTTATCTCTTTTTTTTTTAATAAAATGTGTTAATTTGTGTTTAGTTTTTTACTTTTACTCATAACATGTTAGATTATTTAATTAATACACTAATTATTTTACAAGTTTATGTTTAATTTATTTCTATATCTTTTGTTTTTATTGGCAAAAAATGTATGTTGTTGTCCAAAAAATGGTTGATTTCTGGATTGTTTTTTATTATTATAAAATAAGTTTTAATTGGTTATTTATATTTATGTATATTTAATAATAAATATTTATTTTGTTTATCTTTTGTGTTGTGTAAAATTATGTTAGTTGTTAGTTGATTTTATTAATTTTATTATTAATTTTAGCTTTTCATTTAGAATTCTAATAAGGTATCAGTTTATCAATATGTGGTAAATTATTATTTAATATTTGATTAAAAAATTAAAAATTTTGAAAATACTTTACATTAACGGATGAAAACAATAGTGTAATAAGTTTAAAAGGATTTTGTTGAACAAAAATTTAAAGTTTTTTTTTTAATTGCATTTCTTCTTTCTTTTTGTGTTTATCACAATTTGTTGGTTGGTTTTTCATTTTGTTCTTTTATAAATAAAATAATAGTTTTACATATGTATGTATTTGTTTTTGAAAAAAGGGACGGTTAAACAATTTATTGTAAAATATTAAAGTTTAAATTTTGTTATTTTTATATTTACATGTTAGTTATTTAGTTTAATTCGGTCTTTTTGTTTTGTTTTGTTTGTTTTAAAATCACTTTTAATAAAACAAAAAAAAATTTTAAGATAATTCGATGATTTTGGAGTGGAATGGAATGGTTGAATTTGTTCTTTTTTATAAAAGAAATAAATTCATTTTTCTGATGGCTCGGTAGTTGAGGTGACTGATATTTTTGTTTCGTTTTCTTTTTTGCTAAATAAATAGTTTAGTTGAACTTATATTTGTATTGGCTGTAAACTAAAACAATAGACAACTAATTAGTTATAATAATTATAATTATAGCTTTAAATTGTATGTAGTTTAATTGTGGTCATATTTTAAATTGTTAATTAATTAATCAACTTGCTACTGCCTGTTATTTATTTTTCTTTTGGTTATTTTAGTTTGAAATTTCTGGTCAATTTTTTTCTACTATTTTAATATAATGTTTGCATACCTTTAGGCTGCTTAGAAAAATAGTGTGACGAGCTAAATTTTAATTTGTTTTTTCTCGTTTTCTGTTATTTTAATTATATGATTTTTGTTTATTTAAAATAATTTAAGACCATGGCAATATTTAAAATGTTATTCAATTTGTTATTTTCAGCAAGACTAATTCTGTAAAAAAAACTTGTAGAAATATCTAACGTGAGAGTATATAATAATTTAAGAGAAACTGGAAGAATTTCAGGCTTTTTCATTCCACATCCACAGCTCGGAGTCCCTTGTAATTGTTTTTGTAGTACTTCGATCGGACACCAAAGACATTGAACTATAGTCCATAGAATTCCAAGAAATCGGTATTAATCTCTCCTAACATTATATTGTAGTTAACTAACTTGTGACTTCGTGATCGAATGAGCTATCGTATCGAAAAATGATAATTTCGATATCGAAATTATGATAAAATGTACTAATTTTCTTGCTAGTTATCGAATGCCATAATCTGAAATAAGAAAATTACGATAAATTTTACTCGATATCGAATGCGGTAATTTGGCACCAGGTTAAAGTACAAATTCTACCAAAACAAATTTAAAGTATGAATAACCTTTGCAAAAGACTTCTGGGATGTTTACTGCGTAACTAGATTACATTGCAATAAATTCAAAATAAAAAAAATTGTCAAGGAAGAGTAGTCTTTCAATAAACTGATAGTTAAATCTATTCTCGACTAGCTCTGCAAGCTTTATTTCTTCTGGTATGAGAAAAAAACTTTAGCTCTTCAAACTGATGATTTGGAAGAGTTAAACACTTAATGGATACGTTATTCGATCTCCCAGAGCTTTTCAAGTTAAAGCTAATGGATTGCTGAATTAAGCCCAAATTAAAATAATAAATTAGAACAAAATTAAACAAAAATAATTATTTTTATATTCTTTTTTTATTCATTTGATTTATATTACATGTTTGTTATGAATTTATTCTTTGCTACTTTATAATTAATTAACTTAAAAGGTAAAGTATAAATTTAATTAATAAAATAAAATAAAGTTTAATTTATAAAGTTAAAGAGATAAAGCACATTTGTTAACGACACTGCAGGGTTAAATTACCAGGATAAAAAGCTGCTTAAAATTAATTTTTTTTTGAAAAATAAAAAAAAAAACATAAAAATACAAAAAAATAATTGACTTGTAAACCTGAAATGTTGAAATTTTCAAAACGAGACTTTGATATAGTGATGTTTTTTTATGCACATTTATTACGCCCTTAAAAAAGTTTAGTTTGTTTTCTGTAACGGTTCAGAGTTTGTTTTAATTAAACTGAAATGTTGTAAAGCTGCTAAAATGTCCTTTTGTTGCTTTTCATAAAATATTTATTTTGATTGAAAAATATATTCGTATTAAAAGAGTTTATGTTTTCAGCTGTAAAATTACATTTTAAATATTGCCATTGTAGACATAAGTTGATGCTTTTTTTTATTTGGAGTGAATTTCCATTTAAATTATTTTGCTACTGATATTTTTGTTATTGCTCTAAAATTTATATGTTTGTGGTTAATTTATAATTTGCTAAGAGTTTTTATTTCTTTTTGTTATGATTTTTAAATATGTAAATAAAATTGCATAATTTATAAGTTCAACTATTTATATAACGTATAATTATATAAAACTAATCTGTGTTTTCGGTTTTTAAGTAATTGCATTTATTTTTGTTTTTAAATTAGTCAACTTAATGCATGTGGTTGGTTTGAATTGTGTTGGCTAGTAAATATAAAAATTAATAAAAGGGTGGTCATCTTAAACAGCGTTTCATTTCCATTTATATGTAAAGGCAAATGTTAAATGCATACGTACATTTATTATTAAAAACAAGACCATATTTCAGATGTATGCCACCAATTTGTCTACGAGGCATTGAAATTTGGTCGAATATTGTTCATTCCTTGTAAATACGAACGCTTCGACAAATGTGAAATTAGTTATTGAGTAGCACATGACATGTTTTCTCAATATTACTATAACTTTCAGTCCAGAGGACTAATAATTATAAAATATACAAAAATACATTTGTGTTAATTTACCTTCAAAACCGCGATCTCTTGAACTGTATAAACCTATTCTAGAAAAGTAAAAGTTTGTTGAAATTCGCATTCTCTACATTAATACTTATTAGCGAAATAATGTTTCACACTTCTGAACATTTTTTGAACGCCACTGTAAGTATTTGTTCGGTGATCTTTAATGATCCCAGGATTTTACACGAATTGGTCATTAATGACCTTATTATGAGGGTGGTTGTGATAGTTGAACACGAGTCAATTTGTTAAATTAATACTACGATGGTCGAAAAAAAAATCTCTATGTATTTAATATTGTAGCAGTTGATTGTTTGATGAGTGTTGCTAATTATCACCCCTATCGTGAATAAAAAATCCACATGAAATTTGTTCCCTTTTATTTTTTAACATTGAATTTTCATAGGAAAAAATGTGAAAAGGGAACAAATTTCAAAACAGTGCACTGATATCTAACATTTTCGAACGCGCCAACCACTTGATTCATGCCACATTTCTTTAAGTGTGGTTGTTGTTGTAACAGCAGTAATTGCTGAGTTGACAGCCCTTGGCAGAGTGATCTCGGGTCATTCCGGTGGGTAGAACCGGCTGTCGTGGGTGTGTTTATTCTTGTTATAACAACGATTCAGTTTACAAAGAGGCACATTTATCTGGAAGTTTTAAATCAAGAATAAAAATGTTCATACTTCTACTCTTTACAAATTATAGAATTAAACAAATTTAGAGACAAATATAAAATCGTTTATCTTCAAATGTTTATAAAATAATTAGATGTAAATTTACTTTTACTTCTTAAAATTTGTTCCCGCTTAAATACACATACAAATAAAGCTACAATAATTATGAAAGTATTGAGAGGATTCGCGTCAACATTTTTAATCTTTTCGAATTGGTGAAAAAATACTCCATCTGTGCTGCACTGATGTTAATCAATTTATGGTTTAAAGAAACTTTGAATTGTATGTCGGGAACAAAATTTAAATTTGGAAACTGAAATAGCAATTTTTCTAACTTTTTATGATTTCTTTCATCACTTCAAGTGATGCTGACCTTTTGCCCAAAGCAGTTTCATATCAATTTACATAATCCTAAATGGAGATAAATAACGAGATTTAAATTGTTTGCCATTGAATTTTTAATTAACACAGATTAGTTTTTTTTATTTTATTTAAAGTTGTATGTTTTTGTTTTAGTTTTGTAAAAAGTGACCAATATATATTTTTTGTTTTGTTTCTATTTAATAAAAATATGATTTATAGTTTTCTTTTTTATTTATTCTCTACAATTTATATGTTTGTAAGTATGTATATCAAAAAACACCAAAAATGTAATTTTTCTTGAATTTATTTTTATTTTTTGTTATTTTTGTTTAAAAAATATTTTCTTTAAATTCAATTTTGTTTAACTTTTGCGTACAACGTTTTTTTAAAGTGTAATCTTTTTTAATTTCAAAATAAAAAGAATTTAATATTATTTTCCAAAAGAAAACGCATAATTGTACGTTACATAGAAAAGAAAACAAACAAATTAAATGAATTTATTACAATTTATTTAAACATTTAACTAAATACAATTTAATCAATTTCTTTTGAATAAAATTTAACAGAAAATAATTTAACAATATTAGATTTAATAATTATAGTCAAATCTGTTCTAATTTCTACAGGAATTACTGGCGAAACTAAAACAGTTTAAATAATAATGACTTTAATTTCTTACGTTTTTTGTATAAAGGAAATAGTGAATACAAAGTTCTTTAAGAAAGTTTGCATTATTTCTTGTTGTTTTGTTTTTTTTTTTTAATGTGAATGATGATAGATTAATTTTTTTTTTTTGGTTATTTTCCTTTTAGTTTTCAATTGTATTAAATGGACGTGTGTTGTGTGTAAGTAACAAACCGTATTATTATTCAAAATAATTGTTTTTTTGTTGTTATTTTAACAATATTAAACTTGTATAATTAATACATATAAATATAAATACACATAAATATTTGTTTATATAATTAAAGTTATAAAATAGTTTCTTTAAAGATTTACTTTAGATTTTCATTTCTTTCGAGACAAAGAAATGAAGATTAAATTGTTTAAGAAAAGTTTAAGAAAAGAAAAATAATAATAATAAAAACTAGTATGATAGATAAATAATAAACCGAAAAAATAGTACAATGTAGTGTAACATGTTAGTAATACATGATTATTTAATTTTTTTTACTCAATTAACAATTATTTTGTTTGAGTTTTTGCGTTTTTTTTTTATATATATTTAATTAAAAAATAATAACTTGTTTTTAATACCCATTACCGTGTTCGAAGTTCGTACAGAAGCAAAATAAAATACCCAAAATTAAATAGGAATATTATTTGTAATAGAAAGTATAAAATAACTAAAGATTTGAATCATTTTTCTATGTAGGTTGCTGATTTTCTTTGAAATCTGTGTGTGTTGTTTTATTTTAAACAATCTATATAATTTATAACTTAAGTAGGGTGTAAACTAAAGCTAAAAGTTTACGCTGCACGCTTATTTTATGTTAGAAGGGAGTTTGATTATTGTTCGGTTGATTTCTTGTCGATGGTCGTGAAGAAAACGATGATTTACCGCCAGTGCCTCGCGGTGTTGGCATTGAGCGACGTGCGGTGCGCATCTCACTAAAAATAATAGTTAATGAAAACATAAAAAATACATGTTATTAAAAAAAATGTCTACTAAAAGTAATTTAAAACGAAATCAGGTATGTGAGACAGATCATTCGATTTCAAAACGATTGATTTGAAAAAGTGATATGAGTTTTGATGGATTTTCTAGCCAAATGTTGACAAATATATCCATCCTCTTTCGTTTTCAAATCGTTTCGTTTTCGATATAGATTTCCATTACATACCTGAATAAAATTAATTTATTTATAAGGAAAGAATATAGGACAACATGCTTATTAGTAACAATGCATAATTACATTTATAATAAAGCAGATATATATTAATTGCTTTATAATGAAAACTATGTCGGGATATGTTTTTTTTTACATTAATTTTTAACTTTAGTTTCTCAATTTTTATTTAAATTAAATTTGTTCACCAGAGACCGCTTAACTTGTTCTTGCATTCCTATAAAATGTTAAAAGTGTAAAAAATATACAACATTTCTGTAAGAAACCTGATAAATCTGGTCTAATATATACATATATATATTCAGACAATACCAAATCAGTACTTTGCACTATTTGTAATAAAATGTGCCACTTGAAAAGATGCTTAGGTTTCACAAACCACCGCTCCAAATTAAGTTACTGCAATTCGCAACCTGTAATTTTAACTCTTCTTTTATAATTACGACAATCAAAAAAACTTGATTGGTATAAAATCTTGTTAAATCATATATACTACATACTTAAGATTCATCAAATAAGATATTACTTTTTATAACAAAATATTCAGATTTTAGATGGTTAACTAGAATTGTGCTAAAAATCCGTTTTATATTTTCCTATTTCCCACAATGCATTGCATCAATTTTTCATTAAAATATCTAGAAGAATTTCTGGAAGAGTCAGTTATGGCCGAATTTTCAGTCATTAGTTAACCATTGGTAAACTAAAATACTAACTATTGTTTAACTATTACTTGTTATTCTTATGACAAACTAAGCATTGCGAATAAAGAATCATTAGTTAAGCCTTTGTTATTAGCTAACTAAAGACTGTGAATTCGGCCATTAGTGTCGTTAATTTAAGATATCGTTAATCTGCTAACGATTGCCAACTCAGCGACAGCTGTATCGAAAGCTATGTATACACGATCGTCAGATATTACAACGTTGTCAGATCTAGCAATTTGCTAGCAATGTACTGACATTGAACAATTGTTAACAAAAGGTAAATTGTCAGTTTAGACGACTGTAAGAAAACTAACAATTTTATTGGCACACAATGAATTGAAATTGTCAGTTCACACGGTTGTCAGATTGTTGTGTGACATTGTCATATTCGTTTTGCAGCGTTCTGTGTGTGTTTAAAAATTTTAAATATTGTCATGGAACAAAAAAAGAGCAATTGAAACCACTTTATCTGCACTCTATGAAACAGGATTCATCAAAAGATATCTTGCTATAAATTTTTAATTTTTTTTAATTTTCTTCCACTTTTTTCAAAAATGTTATTAATGCACACTTGATTGTTTACTTATGTATACACAGAGTTGCATTTAGAAATAATTTCTATGACAATGCTGCCATTGGCAGATGCATCAACTTTGCACATATTACAATGAAAAGTGTTTGACAATTGTCTTATAACAATGACAAAATTGTGACATCTAACAATATGTCTGACAATATTTTTGTCTTCCAATGTACTGAAAATGCTTTTTCTTA
The DNA here is from genome assembly GCA_950370525.1 of Bellardia bayeri. Taxonomy (NCBI): domain Eukaryota; kingdom Metazoa; phylum Arthropoda; class Insecta; order Diptera; family Calliphoridae; genus Bellardia; species Bellardia bayeri. The sequence goes on along the minus strand of OX493265.1, from coordinate 53,209,056 downwards.
CAACGTTGGAAGACAAAAATTTTAAGTTCACACGGTTGTTAGATATTTTCTGAACATTTTTCGGACAACGTTGTAATATCTGAGGATCGTGTATACATAGCTCCATAACTCCTTTATATCAGTATGTATAAACGCATATAGCGTATTATTACCTCGGTCCGATGAACCGTTTGGAAAAACTGATGCCACCTCAAAAGCTGCTTCGGTCTGTATATGTTGTTCTGAGGTTCAAATTCCTAACCCTTATTTCCTGAACTACGAGCGCAGAAAATCTTGTTTAAGACTGGAGTGATAGCATCCTAGTTGCCTCTTGTATACCTGTGCAAATAACAGTGTTGTGTAGACACCACCGCATCCATTTTAACTAGAACAACAAAGATAATCGTTGCTTTCTTCTCAATTATACTGCCTGAGTGTTGAGACCATCCCCCCAACCGAATGTGTCAAAATCTCTAATGTAGATCACTTCATGACTAGACCAGGGTGATATCAATCAAAAACGCAATATGTTAGTTAATCCGATAGTTTTTGTTGGCTTGTCACCTGCCTAGTCACACCAATCTGGATGGACTTCTCACGCTATCGTGTGGACATTTAAGACGCCAATAATGGAACAAGCTCCTAATATTAATACCCCCTACGATTTCGAATAGTGAAAAGCTAAATGAATGGAAAGTGTGAAATCAATAAAAAATATTATAAATCTCTTCTAATTAAAAAAAAATGACCTTAATAACCCAATATAGTCTATGTATATGAAGCCATATTTATTTTACACAAACATTAATTTGAAATATTATACGCAAACAAAATTGAAACATTTTGTAAATGTAATAGAATTAATTTTGGTATAGCTTTGGTAAGTAAACTCATTCAATTTGTAAACAAGTCTGTCAGTATTGATTAAAGTTCGTGATTTGATTGGTAGATTGATTGATGGTGTGTGAAATGACAATGGAAATATTTACAAATTGATAAATGTTGAAGAAAAAATCGGGCTTTTGCTGCTTGCATGTTTGCTTTGCGGTGAGTAAATAAATAAAAGGATATGGATACATATGTATGATGTGAATTGTTGGTTTTGGTATTTATGCAGGCGTACTCGTATATGAATGTAACAAATAATATTGAATGCATAATAAATTAGGTTGTAAATAAATATGTATAACAAAAAAAGCTCTTATAAATGGTATACGCTTACCGATGATATAAATAATCACAGCAATATACACACAGACGTTAAAAGTAAAACAAAAAGTTAAAACTATTAAATATAAAATGATCATACAATGTTGAAGAGAATATAATTAATATGGTGGACGTGCTGATATGGAAAAGAAAGCACTCAAACTCAAACCGTAACTCAAATTTAAACGAACAGATATTTATGATGAAATGAAACGTAATAAAAAAAACAAAATATAGACTAGATTCTACAGTAACAAACTAAAAACAAGGAACTGATATCCAAAATAAATTTAAAGGATTTGTTTAGATATTGTTTTTGTATGGTAAAAGAAGTAGTGAGTAATGGACTTTAGGTTTGGCTAATTTTCTAACGACCCAAATGAACCCACCGATCCATTTCAATTTCTTCCAATTTTTGGGTTAAATTTAACTTCTGTTGTACGGCCAAGCGTAGCAACTGATTAAGAGTCTTCTTCTCTTCTTCGGCAGCCTCCAATTGACGATTAAGGTCGTCAACTTGTGTAACGTATTCTTCGCAACGAGCAGCGAACATTGCACGTAAACCTAAGAAATTTAAGAAATGGTAAGAATGAAATATTCATTATTGTGTTTTATAATGGATGACATACTTGAGAATGTAGCAGCATCTTCTTTGAGAATTTTTAATTCATTTCTCAATTTAGACATGGTTTCACTTACGACCATTTTCTCATTTTCATATTTCGACTTGAGATTGGTAAGTGCAACTTCGGCTGTTTGTTTATTGGATTTGAGCACTGTTCGCAAGGTGGCAATTTGCTCACGTTTTGTGGACAACAGACTCTTGAGTTTAATAATTTGTTCTTGAAGTTCTTCAACTTCTTCACGGTTATATTTGTCGGCTGAAAATAAAAAATTCAAATTAGATTTCATTGTTAGAAGGATTTGGAAAATTTTGTTGTTTTCTTACATTCTGTGACATCTCCGCGAACTTTATTCTTGTTAAGCTCAATGGTGTGTTCAACGGCAGTTTTAAGATGTTTAATTTGATCCGATACTGTGTCAACGTATTTTTTAATTTCCACCGAATCTGCAAGACCTTGCAAATCTTCAACAATTTGAGGTCTTGATATAAAGACATCCGATTTGAATTGTGATTGTATAGCTGTCAGTGAATCATTTTCAAAGCTATAAAATAATTAAAGAAAACAATTTTTATAAAATATAAAATTGTCTTGATTTTACATAGACACGATCGCATGCCTTATAGTCCTTGGAAACCTTGTTTTACTAATTACACTTTTTTAGAAAAAAACACAAAATTTTATGAAAAATCTTTTTTCATAAAAAATTATGAGTTTTCATATTTTTGTACTGAAAAGATAATTTTTAATGACGCACTGTCTAATATTTTTGAAGTTAATGAATGAAATTTGTACTTTGCATAAGAAACTGTTCTTCCCAATGAGTATAATTCAGCAATAATCCTGCTACAATAAATTCATTATTACCTCATATCATCGGTCTTATGGTCCAACAACACCCGCGTTGGCATCTCACCATTAACCGTACATACCAAATGATAAAGCTGAGCCAAGTCGTCGCTTAATGCCACCAATGTGGAACGAGCCGATCCCAAACTTTGACCAGCATTTTGTGAAATATTTGTGAGAGTTTGAACATCACTTTGCAAATCCAAAGACTTCTGTTCGGTGTTCATTAGTTTATTTTTCAAACTGGTAATTTCGTTGCGCAACGAAGTCATAGCGTCGGTATAGTTCAAACCCTTTTGCAATTCATTCAAATCAGTCTTTAGACCATCAATTTCCTTCGACGACAAAGAGAACCAATTGCCAAATTGAGTTAAAGTATCACGCAGCTGCTGCTTAAGATTATCCTCGTTCTGCTTCTGTTTAATAGCCTCTTGTGAGAATTCTTTGTGATCGTATTGTTTCTTCAATTGCATCAAGGCATCCACATGGGCTGCTAACACTGCTAGGCGGGCCATAAAGTTTTGCAATTCATTTTGTGATTTATCCAAATTCGTTTGAGCTTCACGCAAATTGGCTGTTAAATGGGTCTTTTCATTTTCCATAGACTCCAATTGTTTTTCCAGCTTTTTCAGTTCGTTCAAATGAATTTCCGAGAAGAGATCACATTTGGTGCCATCGGGAGATTTGAGTTCAGTTGACAAATTGGCCTCGAAGCGTTTCAGGGCCAGGTTGTCTTCTTCACCATCACTGTTTGTGCTTGTGTTGTCATCACATATTGTGCCGCGAATATTGTAGGCCATGTTGGTAATGTGATACATAGATTCACGATTTAAGTGACTGTCTAGTTCTTTTTTTAGAGCATATTTCGTTTCGCGTTCTCCCTAATAGAAACAATATGAGCATTAAAAATGTTACACAAAATTCGAGGAGTTAGGGAATAACGTTTACATACCTGTAAAGCTTCCAGAGCTTCTTCCATTTGCTTTTCAGCTATCTTTTTTAGATTTGTTAATTCATCGACTTGTTGATTTAACAGTTCCAATTCTTCGGTTAGACGTCTTATCTCATGTTTGGCACCTTCAAATTCAACCTAAAATAAAGCAACAACAAAACATTAAAAGTACTTTCTGAAAAAGTTCGTCTGCATTTTATTCATTTCGCACCTGTGAACTTCTTAAACTTGAGACTTGCTTTTGTAACGATATGTTTTCTTCTTCCAACTCTGAGTATTCCGTAAGCATACGAGTTTCACGAAACTTGAGTTCTTTAAGCTCAGCTTTAAGACGCAGTTTCTCTGCCTCATTATCGGACTTATCACGGCCGATATCGGAATTTTCCTGCAGCATACGATCGCGTTCATTACGCACACGTTCCAATTCGTGGCGCAACTGTTTAACTTCATTTTCCAAATCGAGTATTTGCAGATTGAGTGAAGTTTCTCTAGCGGCCGATTCATTCAACAGAGTCTCCTCCTGTTCTATGCCAGTTTTTGTTGTAACTTTTTGTGAGGTTTGATATTTGGTAAGAGCCTGTGAAAAAAATAAAAAAGAAAGACAAAAGAAATTAATTAATTATTCATACAAAAGGAATGAATGTAAAATGCAAAGTGGTGAACAATTTCAATAAAAAAGAAGTCATTCCAAAACAAATAATAATGACTGACTGTTTATGTGTATGTATATGTATGTATGTATGTATGTATGTATGTATGTATGTATGTATGTATGTATGTATGTACATGAACATTAAAGGCATTTCCGTTTTTAATTTCCTTTTGAATTGCACTTTTGTTTCGTAATTCACTCTTTTACAAGGAAAACACAACTAAATATAATAAAAACAGAAAATAAAAATAATTATGAAATTTCACCCAAACCCAAGACAACAGTTAAGAATGAAAATAAGCTATTTCCAACAACACAACGACAACGATAATAACAACAATAAATACACATACATACATACATACATACGAGTATATACAAAGTGCCCACAACAAACAAAATATTAAATGTTAAAAAAGAAATATGCTGGCATGAATAAAGAATAAGGAAAAATTCATAAACGGAATAAAAATACTTAAAACTATGCAGCATCTACATACTTCACCCTGTAGTACACCACCGAATTTTAAATGTGAAGGAAACTTATGATTCGGTGGCACCTAGGGACGAACCGAAAGCATAAAGAAAATGAAACTGTCAATTTTACTTCAATATTTGTAAAGTATTCTGCTACAGAACACATTCTTCAAGAATGCGAAAGACTTGTGATTATATGAAAAAAAAAAAAAATAAACGAAAAATGCAACTATTTATTATTCTCCGAATTGAATTTCTATCTCAATCGCAAATAACGTTTAGAATTGTCATGAGTTATTTTTTTAAAGTAATCAAAAAGTTCAATAATAACCTATTAATTAAGAGGAAACCAGGTAAATCAAAAGCAATAAAGGAACAACCAATAGCAATACAAATGAAAAAGATTTTGAAAACTTTGCAAACAATTCTTTTTAGCGGAAAGTGGCATATGTATACAATATTCTTTAAACTTTAAAGTTCAAAAGTAATATAGGTATATACAAGTATGTATATGAAAGTTTAATTTCCTACTAATAAATAAAACTCAAAAGGCTGCAAAAATTAAATCTGGGAATTTTTTTCATATGTCAACAAGTAACCAATACAGATTCTGGTCAGTATTTTTTTATAGTTAATAATTAAGGGAATGTTTCGGAACATTATTAATCAAAAACTTTTCACATAACTCAATAACAGTCTTTCAATAAACATTAATCGATTTGTCCGTTCCAAACTTTGGAGTCTAGTACACAAATGGCAATTATCAGCCATGTCACAGAATTTAATTCCGTTCGGAAGTGGAATTAATTCGATTTTTTTTTCTTTTATAGAAAAGTAAAACGAAAAATTTTTTCGGTACAGCGCTTTTTCCATTTTAGGAAGCTCAGAGCATTGTTAACACATTTCAATATTTTCTCTTGTTGATAGCACAAATTGTTGACTTTGCAACATTGTACTGCTTTGCTAAGCTAGTTACGCTTGATCCTCCTTTAAGTTTTTCTATTACATCCATTTTTCCTTTAAAGACAAAAATGTTGGTAGTAGAAAAGAAAACATTTTCTATGTTGAATACATTTTAAATTTGTTCAAGATATAGGGCTTTCTTGCCTTGTTCACGCTACAGAGTAGTCAGTGTAAAAAAAATATGTTCATGTTTTTGTTACCGTGAGTCTACTGTATTTAAAAAAATTCACTTTAATTCTCAATAAGAATAAGAAAACAAGCCTTCGGCTTTAATTTAAATGTCTATATTAAAACGAAATATGGAATATGTAAGTACGATTAAACTATTTGCACCACTATTGAACTCCTCCAAATTACCTCCCATTTTCATATTTTCATTTTCAGTAAAACAAGGGCACGCAGTGGTTTCCGCATTAAAGTGTTTGTTTGTTCTCCTCCATTCCATACAATGAATGCTCCACGTACCGAGATTCATTTCAGATACAGCACAGGTTTATGCAATTTGCATACATAAAAAATTAAGTCAACAATTTACAACGACGACAGCAGCAGCAACTACAACAACGAAAACAAAAACAATATTAATATCATACAAATGTCCGTATTTTGTGCGTCGTTTATAGTCGCTTGGGGAATTTTGGATTCTTTGCTTTCCTCTTTCCCTTTAAACCCCCACCAATCAACCGTATCTCAGGAGTTTGTGCGTTTCATGGCGAAGGAAACATAGGTGAGGATGAGTTGCCATAGTTTTGAAAACTATGAAATTCGTTATGAGATGGATAGAAGTCTGGGTTGGCGTTGCTGCATTGGAGCTTCATTGCATACTACATACATACATATATATATATATATACTTTTGTAGTAACTGCTGCTGTTATTATTGTTCGTTGGTAAGTTAACAAAAACAAAACTATTTTTCACTCTATTTTGTCGTATTTTTATTTCTAGTATAGAGTAGTTTTTATACGCTTTTTATTTTCTGCAGATTGTACGGATTTTGCAAGTTCATTTCTATTCTAGTTAAATGTGTTTTAGGTTGTTTTTTTTCATTTTTTGTTCGTTGCCATCTCATTCGTATTATAATTTATTGGATTTTATGGTTAACGATTTAATGGCAAAAAAAAAACGGAAGTAGAGGAGAAATAGAGAGAAGTTTTTATTTTTTTTTTATTGTCAAAATGTTCTACAAAGTTGAACGGAATATTAATTGTTCATGTTAATTTTATTAAAATGAATTTGCAGATTGTGTTACACGAAAACGAAATAAATTCCAAGCTTGTAACCAGGGAGATTAGGAAGCTTTGCGAATAAAAATAAATCAAATAGAGAAAATGTGGGAGAATGAAAAAGAAAAAAAAAAACAAGTAAGAAAGTAGTCGGTCAAGCCCGACCATATAATACCATACACCCAGTATATGTACATATAAAACAGTTTTTCAGAAATGGTCGTTATATGTGATTTGGCATCATATACCACTCATTTGTGATGAAATTTGTTTAGATACTTGCATAATTTAAACATTTATGATCGGTAAACCCCAATTTCGGGAGGACATTTGTATGGGGGCCAGGTGAAATAATGTACCGATTTCCATCAGTTTCAATCCCATCCGTCCTTGGGCCAAAAAAATATAACGTATCAAATTTTATCGAAATATCTTCAATATTGCGACCTGTACTCTGCGCAAAAGCTTTACATGGACAGCCAGCAAGCCAACCAGACGAACGGACGGACATCGTTAAATCGACTCAGAAAGTGATTCTTTTTTCTTCAAAGACTGTGAATGGTGAGCGCTACAGAGCAATGATCAACGAGTTCTTTTTGCCGCAACTTGATGAATTGGGATTGGAAAACATGTGTTTCCAACAGGACGGTGCAGCGGCACACACTGCACGTGCCACAACCGATATGCTGAAGGATGCATTTCCCGGGCGCCTAATCTCCCGTTTTGGCGATTTGCACTAGCCAGCAAGATCGCCTGATTTGACCGTTTCTTTTTGTGGGGCTTTTTGAAGTCGCAGGTTTATGTCAACAAGCCTCAGACTCTTGCAGCTCTTAAAGACAATATCCGTCAAGAATGTGAGGACCTATCGCCGGAAGTTTTGGCCAAAGTGATGGAAAATGCCATAAAAAGGGCTCAAATGGCAATCAACTGTGGCGGCGGCCATTTACATGACATCATATTCTCGACTTGATGTAAAAAAAATTGAAAGACCACAAGAAGAATCAAAGTTTTTAATTTTTTTTTTAATTACAGCCAAAAAACATCGGAAGTTTACTTTTGCCCCACCTTGTATAAATGTTAATGTTTTAAATCTTTATACAATTAAGTTTTCAGCACTTTAATCTTAATGTGTTCGGGAATGTAAAATGGCGTAGGCGGTCAGATGTCTACACTTGTGGCAAGCATGTTGCAACTAGGGTTTGGGATTTCCCGGACTATTTTTCCCCCGGGAAACGGGAATGAAAAATTTGAATTGCCGGGATTCCCGAATTTAATAAATACCTTACAAACAAGTATAATGGTTAAGTTTAAATAAAATTCTATCATTTTATTAAAGAAAAACAACACATTAAGATCGATGTACATTGAATTATATTTTATAAAAATAAAACAAATATTTTTAAATTCGTCTAGCAAATTCATTTTAATGTGGAATATTTTTTTTTCAATATAATATATGTATATATATGTATGTATATATAATAGCTGTTCATAAAAAATGTGCATATTTTTTTATGTGGAGGCAAGTACTTAATCTGCTTTTTTATTGCGTTCTATAGTTTAAGAAATGACTGGATCACCATTATTTTCCACCTAGTCACAAACTTTGCAGACCTCTTTCTATGCACAAATCTCGTGACAGACGGCTTGGCTTTCAAGAAATTAATTTTTTTCAAAAATGATTCATTGTTTGTTAAGATTAAGTCAGGATTTATTCAAAATATCCAGACCACGCGGCAAGATATGTAAGCGTAATATTTCATGAAGACAAATTATTCAAAAGATGAGCAGTTATTTTATTGTGGAATCCATATGTTATCAGAAAGATGGGCAGAGGTCATATCCAAAAATACTTTGAATATATTTATACTGTACAAATGTTTAAAAAAAACTTTAAATTTGAAAAACTTATTTTTAAATTGTACACCCAAAACTGCAAATTCAAAAAACGCTAATCCCTCGTAAAATAAATTTAAAATTATTTGATTAATAAAATTAAAATTATTTTAATTCGTTAAACATTTGAAAAATGTTAATTTTTTAGCAAAAAAAAAATTAAAACTACGTTAATTTTAAATTTCCCGGTATAATCTAAGATGTATTCGTATTCGATCTGCTTTAATTTTATTTGACAGGAATGCCATGTTTTGACAAAGAGAGTAATACCTAGAAGAGTGGAGAATTGTTTGACATCAAATACCTACCAAATTATAAAATGTAAAATATTGATTTTATGAAAGCCACCGAATATCAAAACTGCGAACTTATTGTCTAACATAAATGTATTCAACTGAGTAAATGGTAAGTAAAAGGATAAAGTAGTTTGACATCTCTGGGTTCCATTACATTGTCCCTGAGTGAAAATTCAATTTTAACTAAAAGTACAAACTCATTTCGCAAATAAGAATTAAAACGATCCACAAATCACTGTTCACAACAAAATCTCGCAATAAGAAACAATAAAAGAAAATGTCCCATCACTCCACCACTAATTATTCGCATTATTCTCATAAATGTAGAAAAACAAAAAGGAAATATGCATTTAAATAAGAAAAAAAACCAAACGACATGTTATAACTATGAATATAATGAAAATAATACATTTTCCGTTTTCCACTTTCACCCATCTCCCCGTCACTCCATGTTCCACAGCAACATCTCAGCGGAATTCTTTTTAACAAGATTTTTCTTGTATTTTTTTATTTTTATTTCTGGCTTAATATTTATAAAGGCACCTCTTTTGCCTACAACTTTCCTTACTCAGCGTCATCATCATTCATTTTAATACCATTATGTTTGACGGGGTAAAAAAAAGACTGAATAAAGACGAAATACAAAACATAAACACATAAATAAATGTTTAAAAGTAAAATAACTCACAACAAGTTTGTTGGCATTATTTTAATTACAATTTAAAACGATGTCGTAACTAATTGTGGTAACAATAGTAATAAGAAAAATTACAATGTTAATTTCTTTAGGCCAAGGATACACATACTTATGAGTGTTTTAGTAAATATATACATATATAGTAGCCTAACATTGTATACTCTTTAACCATGACAAACTATTCATTTGACTATAAAAGAAACCAACATTTTAGGAAATTTAAGTTAATCTTTTGCCCTAATATTACAGTCAAATTTGTATCAACTACAGTATCAACAATATTCTGTTGTTAATCATAGCTTAAACTAAAGATAAACTTAATGTAATGTTAATGTAAGGTTTAACAGAATAGATCAAAGTTTAACAGACAGCTAAACACAGCATACAAATCGTTTTAGTCCAGCAATCGGTGTAGTTATGGATTTTTGCTTATATGCCAGCATTTATGGGCCGATGTTGATTTTCAATACCAAAATCCTCATTTTCAATACCAACATATCTGTATTTATGGTATCTTCATTACAAACAAACTATTCAAATCTTATATCTAATGCATTTTAATTATTTCGTCCAGCCAGTTGGGGACTAAAACTTTTTATCTGCTGTTGTTTGTATGCTGTCTTGCAAATGAATATTGGAAAAGTAGAACGCAATTTTTTATGATTGGATTATGTGACAATTGAAAGTTGCATTCATTGTTGCAATTTTTTGAAAAGACTTATATGTACTATGTATAATTTTGAATTTGAATTAATAATTTTTAAGAATTACTTTTTGATAATTTTTAGTTGAATTTACATATGTTTCGAGAAATCCCACTTTCTCTCATCAGAATTCTTTGCGTTCTACCACCTGCACCACTGCGGTGCCGGTCAGCCAACAGACAAACATCAATCCTTTAACCAGTGTTAGTTCTGGTAGTTCTGGTAGTTCGAAGTTTTTGCTGTAATTATCATTCTTTTTTTTTTTTTATTAATTTCTATTCATAGTTGTTTTTTTCCCTTTTCTTCAGTTTTTTCGTATTCATGTCAAGACTTTGTCTCGAAAACTTGAATACATTTGTTTTTGTTTATTATGTTTTTTGTACACTTTTGTACAACATGTAAACATTGTGGCCTGTGCCCTAGCTATTTTATAGAATAATTATTATTTCATAATCGAACTGTTAATTTTTACTTTTTGATAATTTTTAGTTAGGCTCGAGTTCATTAAATTTAATTTTCATTAAATTATTTTTACTGAAGTTAGGAATTACAACTTGAAAAATTTATTATTAAAAATAATTTAATGAAAATTAAATTTAATGAACTCGAGCCTAACTAAAAATTATCAAAAAGTAAAAATTAACAGTTCGATTATGAAATAATAATTATTCTACAATTTTTAAGAATTGTTTTTCAACTTATTTAAAATAAACTTCCTTAGTTATAATTTTGCAAAGTTTTCAATGACTTATCTAGTATCAGTTATCTATTTTTATTGTAACAATTTCAGAGGTTCTGAGCACTTTTTCGGTCGTCTTAAGATCGTTTAAGTTCTTAGTCTAATATCTAGCAATTGGTTGTGATAAATTAAACTTCTCATTGAGTGCTGTTTTCGATAATGTATAACACTGTACAACATTTTTCATGTGATTGATTCGGGACTCAATTCTGATAATTGTTTATGAAAGAAGAACTTCTGCATCATTCGTTTGGCCATGCTACATCAAATAATAATTTAAAAACTAATTTCAAGTTAGTAAGTATCGTATAGGGAATTTGTCACGTTTTAGGCTCTTTTGTTTGCCATAACTCGAGAACCACTAGTCCGAATAAGTCCGAATTCGCTCGAGATATGCACAAAATTCTTTTAAAAGCCGGAGAAAAATTAACTTGTACATTTTGTGCATATCTAGTGATGGGGAAAAAATTATTTAATCGATTAATGAATCATATGATTAATTGAAACCGAGCGATTATTAATTGCAATTAATCGAAGGAAAATTAAAATAATCGAATAATCAATTGATTTTTTTAATATTTTAACTAAACCGTGTAATTTTGTGGTATGTTGATATGTGACTTGTAATGCAAATGCCTTGTAATAACAATAACAAAGAATTAATAAATGGAAGGCCAAATCAATTGAAAAAGATATATATTTTTATTTTATTTGTTCATTACAGAGTTTAGGAACAATACTTTTGACAGGCGCCAGGTCGTCAGTCTGTTCCTTTTTTCAGTGGCAGTAGCATCTGTCTTTGAAAAGAGGCGCTCTGCTGGTACCGAAGTGCCTAAAAGTTAACAGTAGCGACGAGGTGTACTCCTATATGTATGCAATTGTGAAAAGGCTATTACGTTTACTTTCGATTATTTTAGCAACTAATCGATTAACGTTTCGATTCATCGAAACCCATTTTTCGATACAATTAAATCGATAATTGAAAGAAAAAAATCGATTATAATGCATCAAATGATTAATCGTCCCATCACTATGCATATCTATAGCAAATTTTTGAAATTCATACCTTTATAGCCTTTTCACACTTGCATACATTTAGGAGGAACGCATGGAAGATGTCGAAAATGTGAAACATGCATTGCAACATCTAACATCTACCATCAGTTAAGTAGTACAAGGTAACAAAATAAACAAAAACCACGCCGCTTTTAAAATGTAAAATTAATTTTGAAAAGGATTTAATAATAGGATTGATTATTCGTTTGAAAGAGCAAACCCAGATATTATTGCATTGTATAGGGTTATTAATAGAATGTATACTGGAGGAAGATGATGATGATTTGTAAAATTCAAATATCATTTTGTTTGTTAATTTTTTTTCTTTTTTTGTTGACTATAAAAGTCACTTTTGTTAGTGATGTAACTTAAATTTCATTTTCAATATAAGTTTTGCTAGTGATGACACTAAAAATATCGGAAGATGTAAATGGGAACAAAATGAGTTAGGAACATCTTGTGAAGATGTTGATTTTCAGCTCTGTACATTTCTTATGGGACAATTTCAACATCTTCGCAAATTGATGGCAGATGTTAGATGTTGACAAGTGTGAAAAAGCGTCGATTTTCATGATTTATGTCTCATTTAGTTTATAGGTTATGCGAAAATAATAGGGCTTGACACTTTTTTTACGTTTTGGATTTTTTATGAATTAAAAATAAAAAAATTAAACTTTTTAGACAAAAAATAGTTTTTTTCTTCATACATTTATTTATAACTGCGAAACTGTTCCTTATGTACGAAACGTTGTATGAACAGATTAAAGGAATTGTAATTCCTAATTTTTTTAAATTTCTTTCAGCTTATTCGGACTAGTGGTTTTCGAGTTATGACAAACAAAAGAGCCTAAAACGTGACAAATTCCCTATACGATACTACTAACTTCAAATTAGTTTTTAAATTATTATTTGATGTAACATGAATGATGCAGAAGTTCTTCTTTTTGGGGCTACTTTCATAAACAATTATCAGAATTGAGTCCCGAAATCATGTGTTGTACTGTGTAATAATAATCCACTACAAAAAAAAAAAAAACTACTAAACGCGATGTGTACAAAGATTGCAATGCCTCAAGTTACGAGTATGTTGTCCACCAGATACCATTGGCTTTAGGTTCGTCAATGGGTTGTTTTAGATTGAAATTTATTGGTCTTGACGACATTTTTGACCGCTCTTTTTATAAAGCGTGTTTCAAATTTCAAGCAATATTTTAATTAAATAGAAAACATCGTTTTGTTTTAGACTGTTTTCAGTTTATTGAATAATAAATAAAAAGTAGCACGTCAGGCCTTCATTGTTTTCCTGGCATATGCACTCTCTGGTCGAAATTGTCCATTCAAACAATTCTGCTTCAATTCTGATCACCGAAATGTAAGAGTACACGACCATGAAATGCCCCATGGAGTTGAATTCAATTGATATATTTTCAAGTCTCTTTTGCTCCTTAACTCTCAGCTGTCAAACTTTTGAATGTTGCCCGAATTATTAGGCACCCTGTATATAAATTATATTGAAACGATTTTTAGTTTTTTGAAAGGTTCAAAGGAACTGATACATTATATTTAAAAACTCCTTGTTATTGTCCATTTGTGGATCAATTTCAGAAGCAATCTAACTGGAACCATTAATGATATAGTGATGAACCACCATTCACAGCTATTCCTGGCCCTTGTAAAGTAGATTTAACGAAGCACAGTGTCGCTAAATCGAATCTTATATCTATTGTAATACGGAAAATACATTTGTAATTTATGGGGCCCATAATGAAGACTGTAGACATTAAATTGATCATCAAAACTAATAGTTTTACCCGTGTTCTTGAAAATGGACATTAACATTCAAATTACTGCATTCTAACCATTTGTTTTGTCCTAACCATGTTTGTTTAACCGTATATCTGTGCAAATAACCAAACAAATGATTTAAAAATAAAAAGTTTCTTATTTCATTGGAGGAGAAATTATGCTTTTAAAGTTCCTGTTGCTGGGGAAAATAAATAAAACATGATTCAAAAAACTTTCAATACATATTATTAAATATTCTTTTATGTAATATAGTATGTGTGTATCTGTGCATACTACAAGTTGAATATTTTTATTCTTTTTAGTAGTTTTGTGTGGTTGTTAAAAACACTACATAAATATTTATTAGGTTTTTCTCATTGTTGTTGTTGGTTCTGTTTCTTTTTGTTGTGGTATGATGAATGAATGAACAAGTTTTCTTTTTGTTATTATTTTATTTATTGTATATTTTTATACATATATGATGAATGCTTTTGTTACTTATCCGTACGCGTACAATACATACCACTAAATTCTATGAGCTGTATTGGATGTAATAACGTTAAAATAATGTTTGAAAGTATATAATTTAGTTATGTAAATGAATGTAATTGCATTAAAAAACTAGCGGTTTTACAAGTATCCAAAAATATCCTTTTTAGATAATAATTTTGACTAATATCTAATTACTTGACTGACTCAAATGTATATAAATAAATATTGTAATGTAAAGAGAAGGAAATTGTTTGTTTTACTTTACACTTTAGAAAGTAGATAAGCTACTGTAGATTCTACTGCCACACTAATGGTCGAATTCTCGGTCATTGGTAAACTAAAATACTAACTATTGTTTAACTATTACTTGTTATTCTTATGTCAAACTAAGCATTGCGAATAAAGAATCATTAGTTAAGCCTTTGCCATTAGCTAACTAAAGACTGTGAATTTATCCATAAGAGTCCTTTCGTAATACGGTGTTTAGTCGTTTTAATCTACCTACAGCTAATTCTGTAACCAGTCAGTTCTGGACAGTCACCCAGAACCGCTGGGAATAGAGAAAACCATAAAATTTTAGTTTGCATTTTCCAAGATAAGATAATGTTATATAATTAGCGAGTACCCCAATATCATAAGAATACATACTTTAACAGATCTGTCCAAAAAATACTTGCCACATTTATGATTGTGTGTTAAATACTTTTCTAATACTGCATAATTGGGTTTCCCAAAAACAATTTACTCTTACATTCATATAAGTACTCATTCCTACACTCTCTCTTTCTCTCCTATATGCACTTACACATGCATATGTACATAAGATGAACACGTACAAAAGCAACAACAACAAAATAAATGTCTAGGAGCAGAGTTTGTTTGTTTGTGCACTTAAAAAGGCAATAATAACGACACTCTCCACATGTTGCAATGGACTCTGCCAAACAGTGTTGGCAAAATATTTTCACAATTTCCCTTCAAATTGGGGTTTCCAAATCGCCAGAAATCGCTAAATAACTTTTTTACAAAACCGCCAGAAAAGCGTCAAATAAATAATTTGAAAATTTTGAATTTACGTTAAATAAAAATAGCTGGTAAAATAAAATGTTAATCATTTACAAACAAAATTAGGTATTTTCAAAATTATAGTGCCAGTCTTCAGCATTTTGTGTATAAGTGCCCATTGTACCTACTTCGCTTAGAACAGATTTTGGAAATTCATAATCAAAACAACATTTATTCTCAAGTTTGAGACCGTATCTGTAATTAAAATTGAATTCGTTTACAAAAAATTACATTGCAAAAATGTATTAAATCAATATTCGAAAATATTCGAAATTTATTGAATAAAAATAACAAACCACAAAATTTAATAAATCGCTTTTTAAAACTTATATATAAAACTTATAGCCTACAGATTTACGTATGACAACAAAAGTCAATTACAAAACGAATATCGCGCTTCTCAGTTACTATGAATTTTTCTTAAGCAAAAACATTCAGATGGAATTTGTTCTTTGATTGGTGTGCGCTAAGTGATGTAAAACACTTTAGGAAAGTGCTTTATTTGCATGTTTGATTAGATTGAAAGAAGCGCTTATTGTCAGCAGAAAGTAGTCCTCCAAACCGGGAACACCTCGTACAAAAATCATGCATCCCATCAGCAGGTTTGAAGCTGATTTAAGGTATGAATTCATACATACATAAAACCTGCTCCTTTTGGAGCACATTTTTTACTGGGTTTTTTTAATTTATTTAGCTTTTTGAGAATTCTTAAAATATTTTAATAAAAAATGTACATATATAAATTTAAATGTTTGCGTTAAAAGTAAATTTACCTTACGCGAAGCACATCATTGACTGTACTAGGTTGAGTTACTAGGTAAGTTATATCATATAATTCAACCTTGGAAAAAACGCTAAAGCGCTGTAAAAAAAACTCCAGATTTCACGCTAACCGCTAAAAAGCATTTTTTCCCGCAATTGGCATTGCAAAAACGTCAGATTTGACGGGAAAAACGTCAAATTGGCAACAATGGTGCCAAACTTTAAAATGCTCCTTGCCACTATATTAAATAAATATGAAAATGTATAGACTTAATAATATATTTACTGAAAATGGTGTTCTGTGAAACAAATTCAGGTTAGCAAAAGTTAGGTCGATTCTGAGAGTGAGGGGTGAAAATAGAGGCTAACTTTTGCTAACCTGAAATTGTTCCACAGTGTAATTTGAATTCATTCACCTGTCTTGGGATTGACCTTTCATATGCGATGTTTGGACAGCTTTGAGGTGTGGTCTGCTGGTTAGTTTTTTATTTGACGCACATTTACTGCAAATTTTTTTTTAATTTAGTCCTTTTTCGCTACATACTTTTTTTATAGTTATATACACACCTTGGCATTATTTTACATACAATTTGAAAAACTAATTTAAATTAAGCAGATAAAACTCGAAGTTTGTAGTAAACATTATGGAAATAAATTCCAGGAAGAACAGAAAAAAGTTTACATGAAAATTTTTTTTAAAAAGATTTCAAAGCTTACAAATTTCCAATGTGAATTATTCGTGTAAATATGAGCCATTAAAAATATATATATGGGGGATCTTTTAACATTTTCGATTGGATTAATCCAATCAGTTTGGATTAAGACCTCAAAGGTCAAATAATCTCTTTAAAATCGAAGCAAGTGTCGTTGTTTTATTAAAAACAAAGATTATAATTAGCAAAAAGTATCCATTTCTATATTTGTTTGTACAAGCTTCTGTAAATTTAGCGATATTTGAGTCGGTTGTGTCAAACAAAAGGAATCTATCCAAAATTTGATTATCTCTCAAAACATAAAAACAAAAACATGCCATAAATAGTTTTGTATCTAAATCGTGACATTGCTCGACTACTATTTGATTTCCTAATTGAATAAAATATTTTATTACAATTAAAAAAATGTAACTGAAATAACGACATTACTTTTTATGAATGAAGTATTTAGAAATAACTAATTTTATTGGAACTATTTGGAGGAGTTAAATTATCAAACGAAATGTTGGTTAATATTGGGAAATTTCGAAATGGGAATTTAATGAACCAGATATTGGTTATATGGAAATATTTCTGAGGAGATATTCTAAGGAATAATAAGAATAAAAGTTTATTATTTTGAGTTTTGCAATTAATATCATACAATTTATTCGAAAGTATACTTAATGCTGTATTTATAAAAAATTAAAGTATACTTCAAGTGTACTTTAAACAAATTTTGTATGAAAATTTTGTTTTAAAGCATACTTCAAGCATACTTTATTTTTTATAAATACGGCAGTTAGTGTTTATACAAGTCAATGAGAGAAATATGAGCTATTGATGTCCGGCCTTATTGAACGGCTGATTAGAAAACAAATTTATTGCAATATATGAATCTCTAACGAAAAGGGTCGTTATTTAAAACTACATTATTTTAAATCTAAATAAGACAAAATTCATTATACAGGTTATAAATTCAATCATAATAACTATAGAGTGGGGAAATTAATTTTTATACAAAAGTTTTTTAATTCATAAGATACATATAAAGTTAGAGAAAGGTTACAACTTTCAATGGTCAAACACAAAACTATATTAATATTAATTTAGATTTCTCTATGGGGGTAATTTTGATTAGTAACCAATGAGTTAATCTTACAAAATAAATATGTCGAAATGATTTGTAAACAATTCAAAACATAAAGATAAGCACTTTAATCATTTTAAACTAGGAGTTATTTATAAAATAACTGTAACATCATTTTTACGGTAACGCACATTTATACGATGACGGTAGATAAACTTAAAAAGGGATAATTTTACATTAATTATAGTTGAATATACCTCAAATTTAGTCATGAGTTTTATGCCAAGTGGCATAACCCTTTGATACCGTGATGCATCGATTGTACAGGTGTGTTTCGGTTTCAATATTTTTGCTTCTGTTAACCCAATTTGATATAGACTGGCATGAATCGATTGTGATGATTGTTCTTTATATTTGCTTCTCACATTTCGCTTCTGTTTGATTTACAGTTTCTTGAATTATTGCGAAATTCTTCAGTCACACTTCAGTTTTAGCAAAATGAGCCAGCCGTGGAAGTAAGTAAGTGTCTTTAATTAAAAAAGTATAACCCCCTTATTCAAAAACGATTATTAACTGCCTGGCTCACGATGTCGAACGATAACGTTTGCTTAGATAAGACTTAAGACACAAACTTGATTGTGGAATAAACAAACTTGATTGAGTAAAAAAAAATAGATACGATAAAAAGTTTGTGCCTTAAGTCTTATCTAAGCGAACGTTATCGTTCGACTTCGTGGGCCAGGCGGTAAATTTAACAAACGTTTATTAAGACAGATTTGCATGTAAAAATTTGCTTAATTAATTTGGTTAATCTTTTACAAATAGTGAAATGCACATATTTCAAACTGAGTGAAAACGTTTCATGCAATAAAAATCTGTTTTAGTTAAAAATATTAATGAAAATCGACCAAGATGCATTAAGTGTGCGTGTTCTGAAAATCCTTGAAGGATATAAAAATGACAAAACCTAATCATTGATTATATTTTCATATGCTGTAGAAATCACATACATATTATAAAAAAAAATACTTGTAGTTTTGCGTCAGGTTTGAAAGGGATAAATATCCCTCTTACATTTTATTCCCATCATCTTGTGAATAAAAATATAAAATGAAGTCATTAGGAAACTCAAGGCCTATTTAAACAATGTTTCAAGTAGTCAATGAATGAAATTTTGTTAAATGTTCCACTTATTTTCTAGATCTCCTTCATAATGGTCTCTGGAATCTAAAAAGCCTGAATAAATGTTTTTGTTAAACAAAAAATATTCATTAATTACACTTCAGAATAAATTTTGTAAAACTTGATTTATTTAAATTATTTTCCTCAAATAAGTAATATGTAATAGAAATCCGTAGTATGTATATGGAAACTTAAAAATATTTAACTACATTTGCAGTTCAAAAATCCGTTATTGTAAAATTATTTAAGGGAACATTTTTAAAGGTGATTATTGGCAAAAGTAGATTATTTCATGTATATATGTATATCCACTAAAAGCGATGTTGGCGATGAATTAAATGCTCAGCACACATGATAAGGATGATGCCATGAAAACTATGTCGATCAATTGAAAACATGAAGGCAGCCAGCAAGCCGTCGTTACCTTTTATCTATTCATGCATGCATACAACAGATAAACAATGCCACATTTGCCGAAAGCTAAACGGAAATTTTGTTGTCGTAGTTGCACTGCAGCAAAACATTAAAACTGAAACTTAAGGTACGGTCAGACTTGGCAAATATTTGAATAAAAGGCGTAACTAAACTAAACTAAATAAAATATATTTGAACTCGTTTATTTATTAAAAAAAACTTCGTTTATTCAGGCCAGGGCACAACAAATATTTAGTTTTATTTTGTAAACAACGTCAAACTAATTTGTGCTAAAACAAGTGGTTACACTTTTTTGAGTAAATATTTGCCAAATGTGACCGTACCTTTACACACATATGTATACTCGTACACGAAGACGGTGCACGCTGAAAATACATACATACATGCATGTATGCATAAATATGTATACAGTGAACTCGCAGAAACGTGAACTAATTTTTACCAAGGATGTTCACGTTTTCGATATTGTTCACATTTTAGATTGCATTTTTTCTATAACTTTTATCTTTTATTTAATTTAAAATAAAGTATGTACGTTATTTTTCACCTATGCAACATGTTTTAATGCTACTTTTTGTTAAGTTCCTGCCATATTTTAATATACATACATATGTACCTATGTAGTACTATTGTTTGCAAAAGGGTTTCTAAGATACTAATTTCTAAATTATGTTATTGAATTCATTAAAAATAGAGTTTAGCTGAATTTACAACTACGATAATTATACATTTGTTTATATAATTTTTATTGAAAAGGAGCAACTACAACTACAACTACAAAAGAAGCTACTTATGTATAATACAACAAAAGTTGTTTACAACAAACGAAACCACGAAATTCTTCTGCGGGGAATCCCAAAGCTTTTAAATAAGCTTACAAAATTGAATTTTAACATTCACGTTTTAGAGCCTTCAGCATATGTTCACGTTTTAGAGTAGTTAATGTAAAAAAAGAAATGTTCATGTTTTTGGGTAGTTCATGTTACTGGATGTTCACGTTTCTGCGAGTTCACTGTATTTAGTTTATTTCTATTTTCCAGAATTAAATGCTGTTGCTGCTGCTGTTTGTTTATTTGTTTTTGTAATTTCAAAATGCAAACGCGTAACGAACAACTGACAACTGCAGTCAGTCGCTCAGTCATTAGGAAATGAGTGTCAAGAGAGAGATTATTTTAGTTTTAATTAAAATAAATTTGTATATTTTTATAAATTTTGTTGCTGTTTTTGTTGTTTTGCTGTTACTGAGGTATATTTTTC
The DNA here is from genome assembly GCA_950370525.1 of Bellardia bayeri. Taxonomy (NCBI): domain Eukaryota; kingdom Metazoa; phylum Arthropoda; class Insecta; order Diptera; family Calliphoridae; genus Bellardia; species Bellardia bayeri. The sequence continues at coordinate 53,187,978 of OX493265.1, read as the reverse complement.
AGCTAAATTTGTTTCGAAAACAAATAAAGAGGCGTTAATTTGACGATATACATATGTATGTATGTATATGTATACATATTTACAAACACGTAGATAAACGGGGCAAATAAAGTGTTTCATTAAGACATGTCATACTATTATATTGTTGAAGTAATTTGAAATTAAACATCAAATTTTACTAATTAAATGCAATTGGAAATATGTATTCTAGTGAAAAGTATAGAATAGATACATAATTTCATATAAATAAGTTTTCATATATGTACATAGTTATTTGATATTTATTTCATTCAAAATTTGCAACTAAAACTTACTTTACATGTAAAGATATGTAAATACAAGTATGTACTTATGTATATCATTTGGTGACTTTGAAATCAATATCGAAATCTGTTCCTCAACAATGATGTGTTAATTCATCATATAGAAATCAATAGACTTCACATGAAGTTAAAAGCATCTAGCCTTCACTGGTTAATCACTTACCAATCTAAGCTAAGCCTGGACTAAAAAGTCACCCTGTATAAAACCATTTTAAAACCAATTTGGACATATGGCATCCAATTGTGGGCAACTGCTAGTAATAACAGTATTGAACTTATACAGAGGACCCAATCAAAAATTCTTAGGACCATCCTTTATTCTTAGGACAACAAAGGATAAATTCAGAAGGGTCCGCGAGAACTACATCAAAAAGCTACAAACCCACCCGAATCCGCTGGCTATAATTCTAGCTCAGAGCCAGACGGAGTCGAGGCTTCGTAGAGCTTAACAGCCAATAAGAAATTAATGCTCTGTTAGAGAGTAATTAGATTTATTTTAGTTTTAAGATTTGAATACTTATTGTTAGGCCTAAGGAAATAAGGCGGATTCAATAAATAATAAAAAGTTATAATAAAAAAAAATTGATAATTGTTGTGGCAACACGTATCTGGACAGAAAAAGCACTTCAGTCTACGAAAAATCTAAATTACTTTTTCAATATTAGCTTGGAACTTTTAAGAAAAAAATTAACTTCAAACAATAGTAAATTTACTTTGTACTATTGACCAGTTATTAGCAAAATTTTTAAGTAAATAAGATTAATTTAGAGCTTGATTTAGAACAGTCCCAAACACTTTTAAAGGAAACAAGTTATACTTTATATATGTAAAGTTATTAACTGCTGAAAGGATTTATTGAACAAATTTTAAATTAAACAAAAAATAATTTTTTCTAATGGCTATCGAAGCTATTCGCGAAGATACTCATGAACAAGTTATACACGATTTTATTTAAAAACTATTACAAACCCATAGACTTTTTTAAATGGTCTTTTCATCGACATTTCTCAAGCGTTAGATCAAGTGTGGCATGATGGTAAAAATTGAAACGAAATTCACTTGCAAACACACATAAGCTATTTAAAAGCTACTTAACTGGTCGGACATTTAAGCTTAAACAAGGAGACTTTTTAAGTTCCGCACAACCTATTGAAGCAGGTTTACCCCAAGGAAGTAGCCTGGCACCCTTCTTGTACTTGATATATACATACATCTGATATGATAATAGTCGTAACCACACATTTGCTGATAATACTGCTATTCTAAGCATTCATTAAAAAAATACAAAATCATATGTTTGTATTAGAAAAATGGTTAAAGCAGTGGAAAATAAAAGTTAATGAGCAGAAATGCACACACATAACTTTTATATTGCGTAGAGAATCATGTCTATATAAATCAATTATCAAGCAATATACACCTCGATCGCCGCCTTACATGGAAATCCAATATAAATGCAAAACTGACTCAAAGGAAATTGAAATTAATGTAATTAAATTGACTCATTGGAAGAAACTATAAGCTTAAGCTAGATTTACACGATTGAAATTTTCTTCAAAATTGCTCTTCAAAATGCTTCAAACTCGTGTAAACAGCAAAAATTCTTCAAAATTTATTTATTTAATAGTTATAAGATCCAGACCATAAATCTATTGGACGAAGTGAAGTGTGGTTGGCTGGGCAATTGAAGATGTGGTTGGTGTCGTGAGGACCCTGGCCACATGCAGTGCATAGGTTGGGGACGGCACGGTCTATGCGGGACCAAAAGGCGTCCCGATCTCAGTTGTGCCTCTTGTTTTCCGCGGCAGTTGTTGTTCGGTATCTGCAATGGGCGGTGGGCGGCCTCCAAGTACGACATTCATGCGGTATCCTGCGACCGTGGTATTGATGGCATCTCTGTGAATATCGTTCAAAGCTGCTACATACGAGTTTTGATCTAGTGGATCCTGTGTATATCTTCGTATGTCGTGCTCGTATATTCGAAGGTCCTTCCTGACATGCCTCGGGGAAGACTCAAGCTGTGTGATGTTAAAGCATGGGTGATTCCTCCGATGACATCCCAGGAGGAACTGTTTTGTCAGCATGACATTTACAGGTAGAACCTTCGTTTCCTCATGTAGATGGTGTTCTGAGGTTATTTGCATGCAGCCTGTGATGGTGCGTAAGGCGACATTTTGGCAGCTTTGTATGTTTCTCCACTGGGTATCACTCAACGAAGGTGACCACACTGGGGCAGCGTAGTTTACCACTGACCGGCCAATCGTCTTATAGGTAGCCAACAAGGTTTCTTTATCCATACCCCAAGTGCTGCCGGCTAGTGCTTTAAGTACCTTGTTTCTACTTCGCAATTTGTGCGAGATTGCAGTGGCGTGAGCTGAGGAGGTGAACAGGCTATCAAAGGTGACTCCCAAGATTTTTGGGTGGTTCACTGTCGGAATTTGTGTGCCATCGACTTCTATGCCAAGATTAATTTTTACCTCCTTCGTCCAGGTGGTGAAGAATGTTGCTGAAGACTTTGTTGGTGATAGTTGCAGATTCCTTGCAGTGAAGAAAGCGTGCATTTCACTGAGATAACTATTCATCCGCAACATGTTAATTAATAGTGGTTATAAGAAGATCGGATCTGAGCCAAAGACAGGAAAGCAGAATGCCAACTTAACCATATCAACAACAATGGCACTGGCTGTACTAAACAATTGACATTCGTTATTAATAAAATACCATAAATAAATAGAATATAAAAAAAAATTATTTAAATTACTGTTTAAAATTTTCTATCAAAATAGAAAAAGGATAATTTAGTTTTGAGAATTCTAGGCGTATGATTAATAATAATTTTAACCCTTAAGACTTATTATATTTTGTATGGATGTGAATTAAAAATCTTCAACTTCATTAACAACTTCTAACTCGTTCCCAATATCAGAAGCATCGTCTTCATTTTTATCAACCTCATTCTGAATTTCGTTTTCTATATCATTGGCAATTGCCTCTGCCAATCTATCATAATAGTTAGGGTCAGATTTTGAAACTGTTTCAAAGATTGTGTTTACTTTACTACTTATTGTAACAATATACACTTGTTAACTGCCAATACAGCAATAAAACACTAATTTCTGAAACGTACAAGCACATTGATTCTGCTTTTTATGCAAAACACAAAATATATAGTTATAAATTGGTTTACTCTCTTTCTCTTTTGTTTAAATTTTATTTGCTGCATTCTCTACATAATAGTATAGGGCCTGATTGGGCCCTGGTGTTACAAGCATGTTGAAAGTAATTACCACGCCTACAAAAAAAAATGTTAAGTCTTTTTTTCAATTTTATTGTACAAAACACCTTCATTGAGGAAGTCATAAAAAGATAAGGCGCTTCGCCTAAGATATCTTAGTAAAAACTATAAAAATGTTCAACTGACCGGGCCCTGGTGTTCGCTTAAGGGTTAAATAAATAGTAGACATAATTCTTTCTTTCTTCTACCAAGCCCACTGTGCTATTTTGACCAGACACAATACAATAATTCCTTTCTAAATGCTGTCAAACGTTTTTGCTGATATTTGTTATTAAGTTCAGTTTGAAAACCCAAATTTTTTTGAAAACTTTCATAAGAACCATATTTTCTTTCTAAACATACAGCTATGATAGTGAACTTTACTGTTTTAGTACTGTAACGGGGATTAAATTCTGGGATTTTCTTCTCGATGTACAAACGTTTTTCCGTCAGAAACAATCAGATTAATTTTGGTTTCATGTATAAAAAGCACTCTTTTGCAGTATTTGATGTTTGTTCCGATGTAGTTTTGCAAAAAACAATCGTGCCTTTATATTCTTCTGTTACACAAGTGGTTTTTTCTACTAAAAAGGCCGTAAAGCTGATTTTTATTGAGGCGGTACAAGTCTACTGGAAACATTGAACCCAAACTCCTCATTTATTTCAGTCTTCCGTTCTTTCTTTACATTAGGCAGATATTCATCTGATTTAACACATTTAATGGCATTACAAAACATCTTTCGAGAACATCCAATTATTTAAGCTATTTTTCTTTGTTTTGTACCCTTTTTTTATGAAGTTCCCAAACAACCTTTTTTCTCAAGTGCGGTCCTCTTCCCATTTTAGTTAACAAAATTAATAATAAACAATTTTTTTTTTAATTTACACCAGAATTTACCACCGAAATAAGCATCAACTAGTTTTGTTTCAAATCGAAATAACTATTTCATTGTCCAAACAAAAAAAAAACTATTTTTTAACAAAATATGACAAAATAAAGAACGTGCTAAAATTAACAGGACATTTCCAACGAATTTTTGGAAAATCAAAGTGGAGCAAAAGAATCTCATAGAATTCCATGTTATTCTCATTCTATTTTTCGTATTATATTACGTTTGGCACTTAATAGAACATTGATGCGCTATTTCTCCATAGCTGTATATTCGAATTTGATTATCTATAGAAATAATATTGCATCTAAAAGTAGAATTTTGAATTATAATAAATTATGAAATTTGACACATGTCATGTGTTTCTTTATCTTCATCCCAATGTTACCAGGTTTGAAATAGATATAAAACTGAAATGGTAAATGTCAACTCATTATCCCTGACAATCTGTTTAAAGTTCATAACCCATCAAAGACGATACATAAAATACAACAACCAATTGTTCATGCAGCAGTCAGACAGACTAGTATGCACTTGTACAGGGAACATTAATAGGAAAGAGTAATACAACAACAAGTATAAAATTGCAAATGTTTAACTTTAAAAAAATTGTAAAGAGTTCCGGCAACAATTTGCTCCATCTATTATTATTTTACTTTGTGTTTGAGTGAGTGTAAGTTTATTTTCATACAAAACTGTGCAAAAATGTTGACTCTGACAATGAGAACAAGAATGTTAAAACATCAACAACATCACTCCAGCCTGATTGTCTGACTTAATATAAGAATATTGCTTGTGATGTGCAGCAGCAACTAACTAGTGCAACACTTGACACGATGGATGGCAGTGTCAGCAACGCCTGTAGGCAGGCAATAATCACTCGCACAAAGCCAACCAGCCCTGCCATCCAGCCAACAAACAATCTGTTCTGTGCTGTTTCTATTACTGAATTGTTGTGATGTTCTGAAATATTTTTGCTTTTTTTCGTTTGTTTGTTGCTTCTAGGTATTGCTATTATTGTTGTATGTTTTCATTTCATATTTGTTCTTGTTGTTTTCATTCTTGTTACACACTCATACATTTATTTTTATTATTCATGGCATATTGTTAAATAACACACCCAATTTTTAAACTAGTAGTATCTATATATTGCACTCATGCTTCATTTCGTATTTACCACCGCTCCTTTATTTTCCCCAAAAATCATTCGTCAACCAGCCAGTCAGTCTGTCAGCCCACCCTTTTTTCCTTTTTATTAACTTTACCTTAACCATTGGATATTGCCTTGATAGTCCTTGGATATTAACGTTCATACTTGTACCTACATTGTCACCCTTTTTCATTGTCATCCCCTTAATCATTTATTCAGTTTGTCGTTTGTTCGTTTACTCATTATTGTGTTGCTTTCTTAACTTTTTCTTCTCTATTTGCCTGCCAGTCTGACTGCCGGTGTGACTGTCTGTCACTCATATTACTCTGTAAGTTTTCCTTAATATAGGAATATGTATTTTACTGTCTGCCTATTTTATTATATTTCGTGTACGATATGGCATGTGGCTTTTTGCCTATAATATAATTTTTGAGCGGGGAACTGATTGGTTGCATCATTTTCTATTCCAGAAGAAGTTATTTGTATTTAGTTGTTGCCTCACTTGTTGTTGTGTAGCATGCTTTTGGATCGATACAGTAACAGAAATAAATTAGATAATTGTAAAATTGTGCCTCAATTTTAAACTTTACAATGCAAAACCTGAAACTGTTTCTAAGTGTAAACATAAGAAAATAAAAGGATTGGAGATCGTCTGGTCTCCAATGACATCACAGGAAAGGTGAAGGATAAATTGTGTAAAATAGGATACACCTTAGACAATGTCAACCAATACAACATTAAAACTTTCCCAGAGTTTTCTAAAATCATTTAATAAATGTACAACTACAGAAGACAAAACAGAGATAACTGTTGGGTTAACTTGGATTCTACCGAGAAACTCAACCACCCCTAAGGAAGCTGATCAGCTTCATTAATAAAACTACATATAAAGAATTTCCATAGTCTTATCATTAAATGCAGTCCAAAACTATTCATGTCTAATTGTTGGCTACTATATTGACAGCAAACTGACTGAAATATTATATGATATCGAATTGGAATATCCAAGTTTTTGCCCACTCCACAAATGGAGAGCCATTTAGCTGTTACAATCCTTTGGGACATAAGACAGTTCATTACAATCGTATTGATTTTGCAAACGAAAGACTTCATACAACACGACGTGTGACATCTTAATATAAGCCACTATCAGCCATTAAAAGCTTGACGGGAGTCATTGTATCATTTACGATTTCAAATAAGCATAGTAGCTGTAAACACATGACATGACTAACTTTAACTGACTTTTCTATAAGATCATATAACGTAGAGGATTTAAAGATCTTACCTTTCTCAGTCCTGTAGATACAATTTTGTTTAATTGAAAGACGATTTTTCGAAAGTTTGCGATAGTTTTGAGAATAATTTGCTTTATTAGTAGCTGTGGTTGCTTCTAGCAATAACACAATATAGTATACGTTCTGATTATGAATATATAGTCTCAAAAAATATAGTAAATTTTTATATGTATTATAAATTGATTAAGAAAAACTGGCAAAAAAAAAAGTACATATATTCGTCTGTTTGTGACTCTTTCTATGCCGTGTAATAATTTCGTAATAGTAATAATGTCGAATTTTGTATTTAAATATTATATTTGAACTTGTAGCACTTGTCTTCTCAAATTTCTATTTATCAAAGTAATACAAAAATTTAAGATCTGTACTTAAAATCATAACAATGATTGAAGGCTTTGAGTTAAAAATTCAAAGTCTTTTTTTTAGCTAAACTTCATAAAGGGTGCGCCAAATAACTTTTTTTTTGGAAAATGCTATAAAAAAAACTCCTGAATATTTTCTCAAATTTCTTTTTTTATTTGAAAGTACAATCCTTCCGGTTAATAATGGAAAATAATTTCATTAAAATGGCTGCCTCGGCTGACCATGCAATAGTCTACACGATCGGTCCAATTTTTAAGCACATTATCGATTGTGTGCAGCTGTATTTCACCAATGGCTTCACGAATATTGTCCTTTAAAGCGTCAATTGTCTCTGGCTTGTCGGCGTAACACTTATCTTTGACGGCACCCCACAAATAATAGTCCAACGGTGTCAAATCGCAGCTCCGGGTGACCAAACGACATCAGCTCTGCGGCTGATAATGCGATCTTTATAAACAGGGCGCAAAACATCGAGTGTAGCTTCGGCTATGTGGCACGTAGCGCCGTCCTGTTGAAACCAAATGTTGCAATATTCTAATCTTCAATTTTTGTGAACAAAAATTTGTTCAACATGGCCCGATAATGATCGCCATTGACTGTAACGGCCACTCCTTGCTCATTTTCGAAAAAACATGGCCCAATTATGCCTTTGGACCGAACAGTGACTCGTTTTGGGCGCATCGGCTTTTAAATTTGTGCCCCAAATGCGACAATTTTGCTTGTTTACATACCCGCCAAGATCAAAATGAGCTTCATCTGAGAAGATGATTTTTTTCGCACACATTCTGCAACATTACCATGATTTTCAAAGTAACGTCGCAATATTTTCCAGCATTGTTCAAGCGTATATACAACCATATTCGTTCAGCGGAAGGATAAAACTAATTATCTGTCAAATCAGACATGAACTAAGTGTTACCATTCACGAAATAAGCACTAGTTGAAAAAAAAACGTTAGATGGCGGACCCGTTAGTTTTAGTTAAACCACCTTTGCTTTAGTGAATTTCTTTACATTTGTTTGTCAAAGATACGGTGTATTCTTGTATTATTTTGTTTATTTTTGTTGAGTCTTCATAAAACGTTTGCAGTTTAAATTCTGCCTGCCTGTCTGTCTGTCTGTCTGCATTTTGTCGTTTTACTTTGTATGGTTGAGTTTGAGGTTAAATGGCATGATGGTTTGTTTGTAGTACGTAGAACAACAACAACAACATTAGCAGCAGCAAAAGCTATGAGAATGAAGAAGAATGCAGCACTCAAGTTGTTTAGTTGACATTTCTAAACATTCATGAGGTACGTTGTTGGTTTTTCTATTGTTGTTGTCGTTGTTGTTTTTATTATTCTTAATCGCAAGTGCTTTAGCAGAGATGGCAACGTGTTAAACTTTTTTTATTTATGCCCTTATTCACAAAAAATTAAAGTAGACTTCATATGTACTTTAAGAAAATTTTGTCTAAAAGCACACTTCAAATCTACTTTATTTTTTATGAATACGGCAGTTAGTCTTTATACTTAAATGTGCATAATAAAATTTAATGAAATGCCTGTCTATTCTTACCAGGGGCCAAATTACCTTATTCGATATCGAGTAAAATTGATCGTAATTTTCTTATTTGAGATTATGGCATTCGATATCGAGCAAGAAATTTAGTACATTTTATCATAATTTTGATATCGAAATCATTTTTCGATACGATAGCTCATTCGATTCGATTACTTAATAATAATTATCTTAATATTTATTTATTTTTTCTATTCTATTTAAAATTGCCTTCTTATCTCAATGTATTTATTTGTGCACTTTAACAATTTAAGAAGACCGCAACATTGTCTGTGACTTGTAAATTTTGTCCGAATCTTTAATAATATTTACATACATATATGAATACATACATATATTAAAAAACATTAACAAAATACATTTGGATACCGAAAATCTATTACACTCCGTATTATGATCGCAAAATCTAAATTTAAAATTGAAAATGGCGAATACGATTTCCGATAGAAATCTTAGGAACTTCATTGCAAGAATTTGGATAATCTAGTAGTTTTACTAACATGTGGTTGGAACTAGAGTCGTTTGATATTCTCAAGTTTTGTAGAGACAGATCCCTCCCTATGAATATTACAATTTCGAATGTGCCATGCGGTACCCGTTATTATCCTTAAGAGTTTGCTGTTCCACATAGCGGAATGCCTTATTAGATTTATAACTTCCTTTGTATATATGACGGTGAACAAATAATCCAGAGCATTTGAGCTGACTTGGATTTTGTTTGTGCTATAAAGTGACACCTTAAATTGCACTGTTCGGAAATTTTGATATTTTTTGTCTGTATGCTAGAACAACTATACCTTCTTAGAGTGCATGTAACGTTGAAACATTTGGCAACATTGACTTATATTTTCCATTTCTCCAATTCATTCATCTAAGACTGGATTCGTTTGAACGCAATCTTGTTATTTTTGTAAATGCTTACAAAAGCAGTATTTTACACAAACATGCATTTGTGCGTCAGTGAGCTCGTGAGCATTTTTATAATAAATATAGAAACGGTTACAGAATACTTTTCTTTAGTTCACCGCCAAACTTTTACAGACTTGAGATCTCATATTTAGATCATGTCTGAAATGATATGTATCATAGGAAATAACTTGATAAGTTTGTATCCTTGGTGACTGACTTTGTAAATAATGACGAGAAAAACTGTTAGCTCTCGAAGGTTTTTCGGATAAGTGCTGTTATATTGTTCGATAATACTGTGTTTCCTATTGAAACCAAATTGATGATTAATTACATTACACATTCCTCGTCATCAATATGCTCTATATATTAGGCTCTCAAGAAACAGCTCTTAAAACAATTTTAAGAATATTATTTTCAGTTATACTATATTCTCCATTCTGAAGGCGTATAACTAATTCATATGCAATAGGCCATTATATCTATTATACAGATTTTCAGAGACTTTATCCTATATTCTTAGTAAGTTCAAATATTTAGTTAGTTTCAGAGATTCCTTGTTCCCCTTAAAGCTGGCCATTGCGCGTTATTGCTTTTCTCAAATAAGAGACTCTATGATATTTTAAATGTCTGCAATTTGTAATATATTCACAGTGAATTCTTATCAGTTTTTTGGCGTGGTGAGCTAAAATATAAAATATATTTTGTACTTTAAACAATTCTTAGCTAGGGACATTTATTAACATCATGATAACATCATAGGTAGATAACTCAATTATATCGGGAATATTATTGAGATCTGTGGGTAGTTTGGTGAATAGATATGAATTTAGTATGTTAGAAATAATAAGGCGAGACACCCATAATTTATGTTTAGTAGTCGTAACACAAATCACGATTATCGCTGTCATGGAGGACAATATATCAAGGCTACCGTAACTTTAACTTTTGGCATATTTATACAAGTGCCTTGAATATTGTCTTGCTAGTATTCTTGTAGGTTTTAAATGCAATAGCTACTAACCATCCAAGTCTTTTCTGAGTGAAATGTTTTTCATATACATGTTCTAAGTTTTACCCTAAGCGTACAGAAATTTTTATACTTTAGTCATAAATTGGCTAAGTCTCTTTGCAATTGCATATAAAAATTCTTAGCTAGTTCAGATGTGATTATTTTAAAACTATGTGACAAAAGGTGAAATGACTTAAGTTATGAATATTATATAATAATGGCCACAAATAGATGGAATATATAATAATATTATTGATATATTATATCCGAATTCCGGTTTTATTGAATTTTTAAAATCGATTTATATAATACATCGGAATATTGGAAATTGAAACAAAAAGTATATACTTACATACATATATACGTAGTATAGTATAGTAATATATAGCTTGGAAAAAAGGACTTAGAGGGATAAAATATTCACTGTTTATGCCATAACATGCGTTTTCTTTTCTCGCAAAAATGTTACATACATATATGTTACACTTTTTACCCATTTCCCATATAAAAAAGGAAAAAAGTGTAACATTTTTGCCAGAAAAGAAAACGACATTAGTTATTGAAAATGGGCAAAATCGCACAAATGTCTTATTAAATTCAACACTAAGAATTCATAAAATTATCCGTATTTTAATACTCTTGTAAATATCGTTATTGAGATTAAATTCAACCTGAATGCATTAAAATCGGTGACCGTATTATATTGGTGGTTTGTATGTATGTATTTATTATCATTATGATTCTATATTAAGGGACACCAAAAACCGCTCCATATGTTAATCATTTGTTCTAACTATGGTAAAGAGAGTAACCATAGACAAATACTAAGGTTGGTTCTTTTTAAAAACAACTTTAAACTTAAAACCTACATACATTTCATACAAACTGTAAAGAAAAATAAGCAAGTGGCAGCTTTAAATAGCTGTCCTTGAAAACTGAAAAAAAAACAAAAATCGGCAAAATAATAAAATTAAGCGGGAAAATTTAAGAAAAGTGTTTGCGGTGGAAAAATGGAGAAGGTAAGATTAATATCGTAATTAAGCTACACAGAAAAAAAATAATGTTTTTTTTTCAATTAAACCTTTAATTGATTTTAAAATAATTTTCAATTCAAATTTTAATTGAATCAATTACTTTTTCTGATATTTTCAATTAAATATCAAATTTTTTTTAATTGATACTATCATTTTGTCCGATTTCAATTAAATTTTTAATTGATTCCACAAATATTTTAATTGAAATTCATTTTTATTTTTTTCTGTGTATTTTGACGTTGACTTTTTGATAACTCTTTACATGAACAAAAACAAACAAAGAGAAAGAGAGGCGAATTGGGCTACTGCAGAAAGAGAATATTTGCGGAAGTGTATAAGATTGCACTTGGATATTGTCAAACACAAAGGCAATGACACTTCCATGATTCTTAAAAAAAAAGAACACATGCAAAACAATCCGAGCTGCTATGGCTTTTTTATATTTTTGAACACATCCAGTACAAAACAGCTGGTTGATTTTAAGTTATGTGATGTTAAATTATTTAAAAGCAACTTCAGCTGGTTTTAAATTAAAAGTATGTTTTAGCCGTTAAAGTATACTTTTACGTGTCTATAGTTAAAGTAAAGTGCACTTTTAACAAAAGTCAACTTTTTAACTATTAAAATACACTTTTTTGTGGCTATGGTTATGGTCCATTGGCTTCCAGTTGATAGCCTTAAATGTACATCAGTGTGGCAGATCATCTCTACGAATCATTGCGTTTAGAGTATCTCTAAAATCTGAATAATTTTTGAAGCTTTACGAAATGTTAAAAATGTTCATTTAAATATGCAATAAACTTTTAAACATTTCCATCGCTGTGTTTGTTTACATAAGATTGTCTATTCTTGTTACATTTTGTGGGTTAATATTTACTTAAGTTAATTAAAAGTTTTTATTTGTTCTTTTCCACCTGATGTTTAAAAAAAAAAAGTTTTGTAAACTTTTTAAAAATTTTCATTTTTTGTCGTTTTACGTTACACTTGTTTGGTTTTTGTGTTAAAAAGACACAAACAAAACATATTCAAGTTAATTGTTACAGATAAATGTAGTAAGTTTGTGGGCAATAGAATTTCTAAATTCTAAAAATTATATTTTAAATGTTTTTAATAGTTTTAGTTGTAAGATACAAACAGGAAAATTTTGTTTAACAAAGACTGTGAGAATGAAGAGCTTCTAAGAGTAAAAGTATTAGAGTAATGTGTGAGATGTTTTCATAAAATTTCGTCACTTAACCTTAAGTTGACACAGTTAACTAATGTGTATACGAGCAGCAGAAGTTATATTTAAAAAATCCATTGGATCTGAATTTGAAAAAGTCTATATAATGGTTTTTATATCGAAGCAGTTTAAAAAAGGACTGTGACATATTATTAAGCATTTATTAGGATAACTGTACACAGAGAAAATATATAGTTGTACATGTTTACCACAACAATGTCAACATTTTTACAAGTTTCTCAACAATGTTAAGTTCACTGTATTTATATGATTGCGGTAACAATTATATAGTTGTTACGATTTAAATGATTACTATGTACATATATATTTGTTGCAATCATGTTTATGATGAATCCATTTATCATAATTTGTTGCTTTTGATTATGATAGAGGTAGATTATACCAATGATCTTTCATTATAAAACTGATTACCATAAACATTACATAATTGCTATAATCATGTATATGATTGATATAATCATGTTAATGGTACCTTAACCATATCATGGTTGCAGAAATCATATAAATAATTACAGTGACCATAATATTTGAAAAAAAAACTGTTTAAAAATGTTGAAATAGTTGTGGTAAGCATGCACATCTACGAGTATATTTTTTCTCTGCGTGTGTAGATAATTTCTAAAATTTTCAAACTCGACTTTCATGCTTTCATTTTACAGTCACTTTGCTTTAATATTTATCTACACTATAATCCTCTAACCACTTTTATGTGCCCCATGGCCAATCTTCTTTTTACTTTTACAGCAAAAACTTTTTACTTTTTTATTTAAAAAGTTTAAATATTGTTTTATTACAACATTTTTGTATTCAATTAAAATCAATAGTTACATCTGAGATTATTTTTATTTCATGTCAGTGTATAAAAGAATATTATTTTCGGCAAGAAAAAAAATAAAATAACTTTGATTAACCTGTTTTCTTTACGGATGGCAAAAGGGAAATTGTTTTCTGTGAGCAAAAGTTTTTCAAGCTCGTTATCTGAATTTAATTTTCAAAAGGTAAATTTTTCCTTTTTTCTGTAGTATTTTTGTTTTATTTTTCCTGTCCATTCATATTCTATACTGGGTATTTATTTACATTTGAAGAGATGCAATTTTCTTTACGATTTTTCCAAGTATAGAAAATGAGTTTTTATGGGTTTTTGATTTTTTGTACAAATATTGTATGTATGACGAATACTGAATATATACTATGTAAATATGCTTATGTACGAGTCTAAAGTATGAGATTATTACGAGTATATTGAATAGATAGATGTACGAGTACGAATATGAATGAATTGTATGAAGGCATGTTACAGAATGTTGGAAGTTTTATAACAAGATGCATATTTTCTTTTCTATATTCTTTAATACAAACTAAACGAAATTCTTGATAACAACAATTTGAATTCAAGCCAAAACTAGATGTATTTGCATAACCATGAGTATAAAAGTGTGTTTATTCAACGAAATTTGTAAAATGTTTAATATTAAAAAAAACATACATGATCATCATGTGGAGAAGGGGAAAAGATTATGTTTGCTCCATACAAAATTCGTTGAAAATTCTTTTGAGAATGAGAACAAAAAAAAACGATTTTCTTTTTCCCTGAATATTGAGGCAAATGTTAAGTTGCAGAAGCAAACTCATAACAACTGCATACCGCATATAGTGTACATTTACATGCATACGTACCATGAAGCCCTTGAAATACCTCATAAAAATAACAACTGGTTTCTCATCAATCTACTGTATGTCATTCGGAAAAGCTCAATTCAAACCCTCTTCACTAGTGAAAAGACTAGTAAATGGTGACAGCTTGGAGAAAAAGGAAGGTTTTTGAGTCGACCTCATTGTTTCACATTTTTATTTTGGACTAATTGGCTCCAACTTACGATCTTTAAACTATTGATTTTATTAATGACGCCTAACTTTAGAATAAAACACTAACTAGTAACAAAGGCAGCGACATATCTCATGAAAAGTTACCTATAAGACTGCAGGGTTTATTTCTACTTCTGCTTGAACTCTGTGTTAAAAATAAATATCAATTTGGTTGATTGTTAAGACACATACATTTCAAATATTTGTCGAAAAAAATGCATTTCTTTATACTATTTTTATGGGGTGTTTAATGTGGTGGTGATTGTCTGTCTATTGCACTTTATATGTCGTTACCAATGAATGCTGCCTCTGCTGTTTGAATTTTGCTATTATTGATTTTTGAGTGATTTTTATTTGGTATTCTATTTAAATAAATACACTTATCTTGTACTTACAAAGAACATACATATTTAATAACGCTTATCTGGTGATTAGATACTACAGTAATATATCTAATTCTAAAATCCATTTGAAGTTTTAAGAAATTAAGAGCTCAGAAGGAAAATCTTCATTTGTTACAATCTTTGTGATTCCAAGTATTTGGCTTGAAATATCTGCAGCTGATCTGAATGTATTTAAACATGTCTTTATTAATGCTTAATTAATTTTTATCTTATTTTAAGTATTTTATCTCCTTATACCAAATGTTTGTCGCAAAGTTTATAATGAAACGTTATCCCCAAAATTATCCAAATACAAATCATTTACCTTTACCCCTAAAATCCCGTTTCCGAAATTGCCTCAGAGTTAACAAAAAACGTTGCCTAAACAATAGCAAATATCGTTATAGTTAATGTAACTTCAAAATAATTATATAAATGACACACAATATACGCAGGTTTGTGAATAAACACACAATATTGAGTTCTGCAATCTTTAAATCGTCCCTATTCGAAAGACTCGGATATTGTAACAGGATCCCAATTGTGAACGAATAGATAGGGTTGTAGAAAAATCATCCTAGAATTTACGTGAGATTTAATAAGACTGCTCAATATGAATCGACAGAAATGATTATCGACAGTAGAATGAAACTGTAGAAGCATTTCTTGCCTTGTTTTATTCAGAAAAAGAATTGCGAAAAGGGGTATTTTACTGTGTTTATCGTTAAAATCACCTCAATTAGCCAAACATCAGGCATCAGGAACTCAGTTCTTGGTATAATGATAATATATTTTCGATACTTATAGCTTCCTTTATTTTCCAAGAAGTATATATGTTTTCTGTGTTTTTATAATTTATATTCATAGCTTTTTCAGAATGATGTCGAAGCTAATATAGAATCAAAACACATTAACCGTCATAATCCTAATCCTAGTATTAATTTCCAACATAATTTCATTATTTTAGAGCTTTTTTAGGTGCCGTTGTAGATCATCTCTATATTGTAGACTTCTTTGTTTTGAACTGAAAAATGGTTACAATAAAATATTAGTCATAGGATTTAAATAATTACATTATGTTTTTTGTTTGTAAAAGTTTCGGTATTTAAAAAAATGTAGCCAAACCCCTATTTTTGCCCTAATCCAAAACCGAAAAGGTATATTCGGTCAGAGTCAATTTTAAGTATAGTTTATATTGTTCCTCAATTAATTAAAGAAATGTTATATTATTCCAGTATGTTACAACCGCTGAAAACATCAAAAAGACCATCCAAACCACAAAATTGGGAATAAACACCTTATTTAAATAGCAATAATTTTTATCCCTTAGCATTCTTTACGTATTATAATACAATGAATTATGTATATACATTTTTAATTATGATTTAACAGTATGTATGTTTTATCATTAATCCTTTTTCCTCGCTTGTTTTATGAGAACATAGTTGACATTTCCGTTCCAAAAATAACTATGCCAGCCATACGTTTATAATTTAGCCAATTTAAAAAAATCTACGATTTTATAGCCACTAGCTCTTCTAACATTCAGTTTGATGTTGTTGTGTTTGTGTACAACAACAAAATCTCTATCAAATAAATTTCCAGCCACTTGAATTTTCATCATCATCATTCTGCATTGTTGAAATTCTACATCCACATAAAACCCCATCACACCTGAGTTGAGCAACACAAACGCCAACATTTTTACACAACAAATAGTGAGAGGTAGAGATAGAGAGTGTAAGAGTGTGAGATGGAGGTATAAATAGTAAAGCAGCAAGAGATAATCACATGAAAGGTGTGATGGCAATTGGGGGAATTGTGGAGGTCATTGAAAATAAGGTTTTCTTTCACCAAGTGTATCAACTTAAATGACAACTAAACCAAAAAAGAAAAAGAAATTAAAGAAATTGTTGCCAAAGTTTAGTCATCAGTCTATTTCCACTTCTATTACCGCTAGTACTGGCACTGTGGTGGTGGTGGCGACACTTCCACAATTATTATTATTACTGGTACTGATGCTGGTAGTGAAGTGCAGCAGTTACTGCTTGTGATGATGTTGACACACTGTTGCTGGTGCTACTAAACCTTCACAAATTCTTGAGAGCTTTGCTGCAAGTTTATATCCGAAAAAAGTGCTTGATTATAATTTAAAAGCAGAGGACAAACAAATTGTAAGCAAAGACCTACTGCATAAAAGGAAACTGGGGGAAGGAAAGACGGTAAAAAGTTGTCATTATTTAAAATTCATTTAAATGTTGTTTTTTCCCTTGCAGTGTCTAATAAGAATAAAGTTTTTTTTCAAACAAGTTTGGTTTTAATGGTTAAAAAGTGCAAATTAACGTGAAAAATTGTCATTTATGGTTATTAGCGACGTTAAAGCGATAAAGCAACTAGAGAGAGAGAGAAAGAGAGTGAGAGGATAGCGTAAAAATGAGGGGAGTCAAGTTTGACTTAGTGCCAAGTAGAGTTGTTGTTAGTTTGCGTTTCCTTTTTTGTTTTGTTTGAAAATAAGAAGCAGCATTTTTAAACGTTTCAATGATTTTAATTTAATTAAAAAAAGTTATTCGCAAACTGCTAATATTGACATACAAAATGTAATCAGACATAAATCCAGAGGCAATTATTTTTCAATAATTTGTTTTATCTCTTGTTCTGTTTTACTCTGATGTGGCAAAAAGTTTTTTATAGGACACATGTGTTGAATTAAAACTCTGATTTTGTGTTTAAAGGCAATTCGTATACTCGTATATAAATAGCAAATGTTTACATAACACCGAGGCTTGTTTTATAAGTTATAGGGGATTGCTAAACGAACTAGGAAATGCATTGGACAAATTTAACAAAATACTGCAAAATTCGTTGATTTTGAAATTTTTAAAAACATTTCGTTATAATCCAAAGACAGATTTTGTTCAGTTCTAGTTGGCGAATTATCTGGTAGTGGCTGAAATATTTTTGATATTTCGACCAAAATTTGGTTTTCACAGCCTTCGTTCATCTTTATTAACTGACTATTATTGTTGTTAAAACCCGGTATTAGTTATAAAATATATTTATATCTATGAATTTTTTCCACTAACACTCCTTAAAATGTCATTTCTTAGAATTCCATTGTTAACAAGAAAGTATTTGTCTTCTTTAAGTTAAATCGTTAAAAACTTTTCAAACATCCATCGCATAACTATTCATTTTTACATTTTACAAATATTTACTATTCTAAGGCAATAAATTGACTTTTTGGGGTTATTTTAGCCCTTTCAACATTTTTAACATTTTATGTTCGTTGAGTTTTTGTTTTTGTATTGTGTTTAATTAAACAATGCAATATCCTGTGTAGATATACATACATAGATATTAAATGCTTTTACAACGATAATATCGAATGCAACACTGTAATAATACATTGTTCGCCATTTTGATTTTTATTTTATCTGCCCAGTTTTTTTTTTGTTTGGCTTTGTGTTCATTGACCAAATAGACCATTATTAATTGTTGCATAAAATCTGTGCAACTCCAAAGCTGCATACATACAATAAATACATAGTATGTATGTTTAAATGAAATTGTTGGAGTATGTGTTGTCGTAACTAAATAAATATTATCTATTAAACCAACCAACCACCTACTACAAAAATGCTGACACTTATTACAATATTATGAGCTTGTGCATTTACAAGGAGTATTTCATTTTAAATTTGTTATTTTGATAATAAAACTAAGCATACAGAATGAAGCGTAAAAAACATTTAATCCTATGAACCAAATATTCTTAATTTATATGTTTCGAATGAAATAACAACCTAAACATACAAATTACAATTACATATATTGAAATTATAATTAATATTCCAGTGGTAATAATGGCTTGTATGATCATCTATTTTCATTGTAACAAATCCTATTGGCCGTAGCACCGATAAAATAAGAGCGCTTCAATTGTTAAATACAATTAAAGAAACTATCGCCTAGGTTATACATATATGCCACAACGAAGTGAAACTGAAATCGTTTTCAATGCGACATAGACAATTTCAAGGCGTTCTAGAAAACGAGTGAAACTTTTATTCTACGATGAACCAAACTGGAAATTATATTTTACTTTTCAAATCATTTAAACACTTAAATTAGAACACAAACTTAATGAAAAGTTCTCTTCCACTTCATTTTACAAATGTAGAACCCAGGTGTACGTGTGGTATATAAACGAAATTTTGTTTTATTGAAAGAGTAAAAGACTCTACCACAAAGATTTTAAGGACGTCCTTGGTTACTTCACTTTTAGGACATCGGTTGATTTTGAATTACGCTGTGTTGATATACTATAATATACTCGTATATTTTTGTGATAATAATAACTGCAGAAATCAGGTACTTGAAGCTCGAAAAAACATCTAGTTGGATACAAAACGATAGATCGGCCAGTATTAAATTACTCTGCTTCAATTACTCACTTCAATAAGTTTATCGCGTTTATCTTGTTGAAATATATCGGAGTGAGAAAAAATCTTAGCAGACAAGAGTAGATTACAAATAGCAATGTATTCACCATTATTTTATACTGATGTTCAGTTTAACAAACCACTATACAATTACTGCCGTATTTATAAAAAATTAAAGTAGACTTCAAGTGTAGTTTAAGAAAATTTTGTATGAAAATTTTGTCTTAAAGCACACTTCAAGCCTTCTTTATTTTATATAAATACGGCAGTTAAGGTTTTAAACATTTCATCAAGTTGAATGTTTTTAATATTTACGCAGTCTTTGAAATTCGAATTCAAAAAAAACTACAAACAACACACATTTTACAAATATTCACTTATTCATACATATCCAAAGAATAACATTTTTGTACAATAAATTAGTGTAAATTACTCGTATGTAAGCACAGTATGACGTTCAAATAATAATGCACATATTAATAACAACAAATATTCAATGTTTATTTTTGAAACAAATAATTTGTAATCAAGAGTATGTATATTTAAAGTAAAGGACAAAATTGTTGGCTAAAAAACGCAGAAAGTTTTGAGCTTTAACTTCATATATAGGACGATAATATAAGAGTATGAATATACATACATATATGTAGGTACATATATAAATATTATATATTATTTGAATTTAAAATTAATTGAAGGTACATACATATATAGTTATAACGCTCACTGTACTTTCAAAGTAATTTTTAAGCACTACATATTTAGCCAGTGCAATATTCTGAAACAATGGCAACATTACTAAAAATAAAACAACGACAACAAGACATTTTATGCATAGTTATATACATACATCCAAAATATACGTACGAGTATGTGTTTGATGAATCCACAAGGACACAACATCATATAAAAATCACAACTGTTCTCAAGCTTAGATTTATTGAATGTGTATGTGTGTGTGTCTTTGCACGTGCTAGCCATTGCAAAACTTTTTAAGGATTCTTATAAATATTAATTAAAATAAGTGAAATATTAAAGAAAAATGCAAAATATTTTCAAGAATGTACTTCTGCTTCAGATTTTTAATGAACTAATAATTAAATACCTACATCTGTTCATCATTTTGTCACTTCATAGACTAACACTAATTGCTAATGAATGTGAAGGTATTGTAGATAAAACAAATATGTATGTATATAGAAAAATTCATACATTAATAATAATAGCGTTCAGAGAAAACATATTATTACAGCGAATAAAACGTAAATTTAATCAACAACATTCAAGATTCAAGGATGTACAGTGGGATAGAATCACAATTCAAAATTGCCATTCCGATTGAGATAAAATTTCACATTTACATATTTATCTGATTTCAAAGATTTTTATACATATATTGTGATTTTATGTCCGCATTTGAAAATTAAAATTTCATATTCTGTTTTTTTTTTTAATATAAGGCAGAATTTTCAATAGATTTTCCCCAAATTTAGTTTGTTGTTTAATCAACACTTAAATTTTAGGCGATATGTTCTAAAATCCCTGGGATTACAAAATGGCTATAAAAATTATCATGTATTATTATTTGTATCCGTGCGAGAGTTTTTTTCATTGTACATTTTATTAAATTTAATCTACATTAAAAATAGTTTCATGTAATGATTATAAATAAAGATTTTATTACATATTTGTGGAATCTCTAAACAACAGATTTTTATCAAAATATGGGGAACAAATTAACCAATGTATGTATATATTATCCAGAGCTGTTAAATTTGGATTAAAATTAATAATCAAATAATTAATTTGTTATTTTTTTTTAATTTAATCGAATAATTAAAATTGACTTAATTTTTAGATTAATAATCGATTAAGATTAAATTTAGGTCAGGATTAAAGAGGATTTATTTGGATTAATTTATTTTTTAAAAATAATTAATACATTTAATTTAAAATATTAATCGATTAATATTTTTGATTTATTTGGATTAAACAGGATTAATTTTTTTTTTGCACCTCTATATAATAAGTTTCATCAACTTTCATGTTTGTTTACTTATAATAATTTGTTTAATTATTAATTGTTTAATCCTGAATTGTTAATTTTTTGTTTGTTAAATGTACCTGAACTACATGGACCAATTTTTTTTTTTGATTATAGATTAATCCTGTTTAATCCAAATAAATATATTAATTTTAGGATTATTTTTAAAAAATAAATTATTCTAAATAAATCCTCCAAATACAATAAATTACAACATATTTTCCAAAAATAAATAAATAAGATTATAAATCCTCTTTAATCCTGACCTAAATTTAATTCTAATTGATTATTAATCCTTAATTTCGATAACTAATCTTAGTTAATCAATTAAAACAGAACCAAAAAAAATTTAATTCGATTATTAATCATTAATTAACAGCTCTGATATTATCCTTGTACACATTTTAAGATTTTTGTACAAAATGTGACATTCCATCACAATAACGATAATATATTTTCTAAAAATGTTTAAAATCGGTTGAAAAACTATAAATGACACGTGATTGCATGTAAAAGTGATTTAATTTATAGGGTTTGTGAGATTAATTTCCATTCCTCCTTGTCTACGCTCATGTAAAATATCTGGCTACGACCAATATCTTGAGGCAATTATCATTTGCTGATTTATTAGGAATAATCGTCTAAAACTGTTTAAAATCGGTTGAAAAACTATAAACGACACGTGATTGCATGTAAAAGTGATTTAATTTATAGAGTTTGTGAGATTAATTACTATTCCTCCTTGTCTACGCCCATGTAAAATATCTGGCTACGACCAATATCTTGAGGCAATTATCATTTGCTGATTTATTAGGAATAATCGTCTTAAAATCTTGACAGTAAACGGGTTCAAGTAGTTTAAAATTAACAGAACGATACATATAGAATCTGCCATTGTAACCAATTGGATATTGTAATCATCATTCCTATAATACGTTCGTACTTGCTTTGATAATTTTTCTTCTCATATAGTATGTAGAATATGTAAATTATTTCGGATTGTGGGATTGTGATAATGTACTTCCTTTTGGATCCTCACTTTTAGCTGCCATTACAACAGCTGAATGGCATGCAACACTTTTTCTCCAAATAGAGCGTTGTTTTCAAAAGATAAGAGAGCAGTTCAATCTTAGAAAGGGAAACGGGTTGATAGATCTAAAATCGTTTGCCTTAATAAAAGTTTCTTTCCCTTTTTTAGGGAGAAAAATAATCTTATATGCTGTCCATTTTTATGAGATATTGGGCAGGCAAGGCATTATGATTTAACTTGAATTTTAAATTAAATTCTTATCTGTATGAAAATTGTACAATAAAAATTTTGGTTTTTTTTCAGCAAAACCCATGTCAGGCAGCATTTATTTATTACAATCAATATATTGTTATAAATAAATGATAAATTTTAAAATAAATAGTTAATGATCACTTCTATAACAAATTCAATTTTATTTTATGAACACTGCCTTATGTTTATAGGTTGCGACCACGATAACTTTGTCCGTTTGGGAAAGTTATGAAACAAAATAAGGATTTACTCAAACGAAATGCTATAATTATAATAATATTAAAATTAAGTAATTTTTTTTAAGCTTGAGGTCACTTTTTGTTTTTTATAAAAGATTTTTTATTTCTATATATATAAATAACTCGATATTTCGATTTCCTTTGGAAATCTTCTTCAGGAGTAATTTTAATATTATAACAAATTTTTTATGTGTAACAAATATTTTGATATAAGTTTGAAAGGGGTTGACAAAATTGAAAAATATGTTCTACAGAAAAATAATTTTAAATTTTCGATAATAACATTGAACAGTAAATAATTTTTACAGAAATATAGTAACATTATGAATAATAACATTTTGGAATGATAACATTTTTTAAATACATAAATTGTGTTAATTTCTCCTATTATTAATATTTATATTTTTGTTCAATAGGTGTCTGTAATTCTGAGCTAAGTTTTCTGTGTCTTTTTTAAAATTTATTCTTCTTTCTGATGGTACATTATTGATATGTAACATTTCTAACATGTATCTTCGTTTTTTATAATTTTCTGTGTCCAATATAGATGTGTTATCAAAATCTGGATAGTGGTTAAAATCTCTACAATGGGTTGATAAAGCTGTTTTTTGTGTTGAATTATAATTTCTATATTTCTGGTCATGTCTATGTCCTGCTAATCTAGTTTTAAGTTTTGTCCCTGTTGTTCCTATATATATTTTGTTACATTGCTCGTTACTATTACCACCACAAGAAATTTTATATACTAAATTTGACATATCTGTCTTTTCTAATTTATCTTTAGTTTTTGTGAATAATCTTCCTACATTATTATTCACCTTATGTGCCATTTTGTATGTTGTTTTGTTATATATGTTTAAATGTTCTATTCTTTCTGAAAATCCAGGTATATATGATATTGACTTATAAATTTTTGGTTCTGAAATTCCATTATTAATATAGGATTTTCTTGTGTTAAATTGTTTTATTAATCCGCAAATGAGTTCATTAGGAAAACTATTATCTTTTAATATATTTCTAATTATTTCTTTATTTTTCTTATGAAATCTAATGTCACTAATTGTTAATATTCTATCTATAAGATTTTTAGCAGTGTTTATGATAATTCTTTTTGGGTGTTTTGAGAAATAATTTAAAATTCTTCCAGATGAAGTTGGTTTCTTATACCAATCAAATACTAAATTGTTTCCCCTTGATTGGTATAAGAAACCAACTTCATCTGGAAGAATTTTAAATTATTTCTCAAAACACCCAAAAAGAATTATCATAAACACTGCTAAAAATCTTATAGATAGAATATTAACAATTAGTGACATTAGATTTCATAAGAAAAATAAAGAAATAATTAGAAATATATTAAAAGATAATAGTTTTCCTAATGAACTCATTTGCGGATTAATAAAACAATTTAACACAAGAAAATCCTATATTAATAATGGAATTTCAGAACCAAAAATTTATAAGTCAATATCATATATACCTGGATTTTCAGAAAGAATAGAACATTTAAACATATATAACAAAACAACATACAAAATGGCACATAAGGTGAATAATAATGTAGGAAGATTATTCACAAAAACTAAAGATAAATTAGAAAAGACAGATATGTCAAATTTAGTATATAAAATTTCTTGTGGTGGTAATAGTAACGAGCAATGTAACAAAATATATATAGGAACAACAGGGACAAAACTTAAAACTAGATTAGCAGGACATAGACATGACCAGAAATATAGAAATTATAATTCAACACAAAAAACAGCTTTATCAACCCATTGTAGAGATTTTAACCACTATCCAGATTTTGATAACACATCTATATTGGACACAGAAAATTATAAAAAACGAAGATACATGTTAGAAATGTTACATATCAATAATGTACCATCAGAAAGAAGAATAAATTTTAAAAAAGACACAGAAAACTTAGCTCAGAATTACAGACACCTATTGAACAAAAATATAAATATTAATAATAGGAGAAATTAACACAATTTATGTATTTAAAAAATGTTATCATTCCAAAATGTTATTATTCATAATGTTACTATATTTCTGTAAAAATTATTTACTGTTCAATGTTATTATCGAAAATTTAAAATTATTTTTCTGTAGAACATATTTTTCAATTTTGTCAACCCCTTTCAAACTTATATCAAAATATTTGTTACACATAAAAAATTTGTTATAATATTAAAATTACTCCTGAAGAAGATTTCCAAAGGAAATCG
The DNA here is from genome assembly GCA_950370525.1 of Bellardia bayeri. Classification (NCBI taxonomy): domain Eukaryota; kingdom Metazoa; phylum Arthropoda; class Insecta; order Diptera; family Calliphoridae; genus Bellardia; species Bellardia bayeri. The sequence goes on along the minus strand of OX493265.1, from coordinate 53,162,436 downwards.
AAATATCGAGTTATTTATATATATAGAAATAAAAAATCTTTTATAAAAAACAAAAAGTGACCTCAAGCTTAAAAAAAATTACTTAATAAAAATCATAAAAAAGGTCGAAGAAAATAGAATAAAATTATTTAATAATATTAAAATATTTTTGAATTTAACTTAAATTTTGGAAATTTTTAGAAAGAAAAATATTCAAGGAATATTACAAATAAAGAATTTAAAAAAAATCTCATATGTGGAATTCCAGAAATACTTTTTTTCAGCTTAATTAGCTACATAAAATAAATCCTGAAGTGAAAACAAAAAACATCTGAAAAAGAAAACCTACAAAAACAAATAACAGTTGTATTTGCCATTTTTCAACACATCGTTTTCCTGTTAAAACCCAATTTAGAGGTTTTCAGTATTTTCCCTTTGTTTTTTGAAAAATTTTCCTTCTGCTTTCTTTAATGACTAATTAGCGATTTGTCAGTAACACTCTACCCGTATACAATACAAGTAATATATACGATACAAAAGCAATGTATGTATAAATGTGCTGTAAAAGTGTGAGTGTTTTAATGTTTTATTTTAAATGGTTTTGTGGGGAAAATTACACATGTTTGGAAAAAATGAAACAAGGATAATAAACAACTTCAACGCGAGTAACAACAACTATATACATTAACATCAAATTACAAAAAAAAAAATAAAAAAATAAAAAAAAACAACAAGAACTACGAACATGATTTATTTTACGATTGCGAAAAAGTTAAAATGTTAATTTTACTTTTATTTTGTAGACGAAAAAGAAAAGAAGGAAAAAGGATGTAGCAAAACTCTTAAATAAAGTTTTTCTTCTCAATTCGAATAAAGTAAAATTTCCAGGAAACACTATTAATACAGCCATGAAAGGTAGAAAATTGTATAATTAAAAATATAATCTTTGATGGCAATTAAAACAACAAGGATGTAATCGATTTTCTTCCTCTAATTTCTGTTGAAACATTGATTTTAGAGAACAATTGCAGAAAAGGTTTTTTTTTATTAAGTAATGGATAATCGAATTAGTAGAAGTTGTAATGATAGCCATACTATTTATGATAATTTAATTAAAGTGTTCATGTTGTGAAATAAACATCTTTATCCTTATTAAATATTAATTACTTTATTAATCCACAAATCAACTATTAAACATTGTGTCATATTATGTAGCATCTCATGTGATATAATCTATTAATGAATGAGATCTCAACTTGAATTATGCTGTAGGGATTGTGCAGCCTTAAACTAACACTCGGCGAATATAGAATCAACAACCACATCAGCCCAGACTTTCTCATCTCAGAGGGAAGCAAAAATTGTATGTCAAGAAACGTTGTTGTGAAACAAACCTTGTAGGTCAACCCAAAACCTCTCATGGTCCGCAATATGATAACTGAATTTACCACACTAGTGCAACAAACATTAGTATGGATGATATCCATGTTAAGTCGTCGTTTCACATTATTTGGATAATACCCCGGGTCATCCCTACAGCCCTTCTACATATACATATGTTAATTGTAGCCTTTGATGCAGTTGTTTCTCAGTTTGGAGTCGCTGATTTGTACTTTCTTGACTAATATAAGGTTCGTTTTTTAAGGAATCACACCAAGACTATTGTTAGTACTTCAGCGAGTAAGAATCGGGTCGTTCCGGAGCTTAAATTTAATTGGGCTTTATTAAATTTTTACGCTACGTTAACTTTTAATAGAAGGAATTTTCATAAAAATTTATTATCAAAAAGTCTAACGCATGTCTATTTGAATGGGAATTTATTTATGAATGATGTTGTCTTAAATCATTTTAATATTGTTCTGTTCGATTGTATTAAGTTATTTTGTAAGACAATGATTTATGAGCAAAGTTCAAAAAAAAATTTAATGCAAAACTTAACTGAAGTAGTTCAACCTTGGAATACCAATAGATAAATAAATGAGTAAAAGGAAGTAATTATAACTAATATTTTATGTGACACTTCTGATGAAAATATATACAAACATATAGGAATATTAAGAGAGACAAATATAAATCTATTAATAAATTAAGTTATTGTTAGAAAAATAAATATATTTTTTAGGGACTCTAAGAAATTTCAAATCGCCACGTGATATTAAAAAAACGTATACACCTGTAGTATTTACATATATATAGGTTTCTAAGAGATAAAAACTCTGCGCTCTATTCTATGTACCTATATCTTTTTTGCAAAAGCCAAGTTAAAATACATACAAAAAAGTCATTATTATTAGCGTTTTCATTTACTATAATTTAATGGAGAAGAAAGAAAAATAAATATTAATAATAGGTGGAAATAAAAACGAAGAAAAATTAGTTTTGCTCCATTCTTCACTCTACTTTTCTATACCATTTGTCATGGTTCATAAAGAATAGATATTTTATAGAAACAACACCAACAAAATAACTTAATTGAAAAAGCAACAGCTGTAGTTTCTCAATAAATAAAAAACACAGGCAACTAAAAAGCTGAAAAGCTAAGAAACGAAGTTAATAAAAAATATTTTGTGATTTGAGGTTGTTGTTGCTGGTGCTGTTGATACTACTTTCGTAGTTTAATCATTCATTGCTACCACCAACCACAATTGGCAAATGATTACGTGTAAGTTTTGTTGTTGATTTTTTTAATTTTTGCAAATTGGCAAAATCCAACCAAGTTGAAAAATGTTTAAAGTAAAAGAAACGTATTGTTATTATATTAACAGGGCTAAAACTGAGTAAATTCAATTCCAGTTTTCAAAACATTCAGCAACAATATTTTGTTTTCTTTTTTAACAAAAAGCTAACATTATTTTTGTATGCAAATAAATACCTTTGACTATATCAAGGTTACATTTGGTAAAACATTATTTGAATGAAGAGTAACTATTCAAACGAAACATATTCTATGAGTTTTGTTTTTGTTAAATGTATGTATGTATGTATATAAATTATATAATCATGTGCTATTTGGTTAATTTAATTTAACAATTTTATTAATATTAGTTAAGGGTATTTTTTTTAAATAAATAAAGCATTGCTGATGATTTTTAACTGTTGCTTTGATAAGCTCATTAATTATTGATGCATTTTACAGGTGTATGAATGTTTTTTATGCAAATCAAATAGTTGTTTATGAGTAATCACTATATTTCATTCAATTCTACTGAGAGTATCAGTTTTTAATACTAAACTAAACTCAGTTCAATGAGATGTTTAGTAAAACTAGCATTTGACTAAAGATTTTGTTCTTAGCGATGTTATTAAAATTGTTATGAATGATGAATATTTAAAAATAACTGATACCTATACAACAATTTGGTAGTACTATATTTATATTTGGATTTTGACGAAAATTCAGAATCACCCCTATCGTGAATAAAAATTCCACATGAAATTTGTTCCCTTTTATTTTTTTAACATTGAATTTTAATAGGAAAATGTGAAAAGGGAACAAATTTCATGTGGAATTTTTATTCACGATAGGGGTGAATAATATTTAATAGAGTTTAAGTTAGATATTGGAAACGATAAAGAAACAGGACTTCTTAATAAATCTCAATAAAATAAATAGTACCTAAATGTGGTCAGGTGAATGTGTTCAGAAAAAATACTAACACTTAGTTGTTATATGGACTTCCCCTCCTACGCAGTCTGAATGAGTTTTTGGAGCTTCCGAAATCCTAGGAGATGATAACGAAAAGGGGTTAGATGTAATTATTTGTGTCGTCAATTAAGCGGTGCTATAACTAAGATCATTGCCTGTGTTTTTAGGAAAATCTGGTGGTATAATGCCGAAATCACGTTAATTGGGGTTTATAAAAGAAATTAAATTGCTGATTGTGATAAGATAACTACGCATGCCTATTCATTACATTGGATCACTAGATATCAGCTATATTAACTTTAATACATTTCCAAATTTCATTTTATACAATAGGTATGTAGTTGTACTTATTCTGCTACATATATATCATGTTTATTATTGGAATAATTCATTAAGCGATCAATTATTAATGATGAGGGTTTTAGATTTTTATTGGAATGTAATTTCCAATTATTATGTAAAGGTTATCTGAAAAATTGTAAATATTTGTTTTGAATAAAAAGGCAACATGTAACTACCACCTATTAGTTAGTTGAGACTTTTTCAATTACTAAAAAGTCCGTTCGTTTGGTTTAGGGTCATTGTTTTCAATAAAAAATTTCTTTATCATTTTTCTTTTTAAAAGTTTAGATAGGTAGGTACTTCGCCAAATTTTTATCGTATTTTTCGACTAATCCTAAACCCAATATTTACATCATACACATTCATAAATTCCTGCCATATTTTTATTTTTTCTCATAGAATTACATATATTTGGTTGAATTAAACTCAAGTTATAGATATGTATATTCCATTAGTTAAAGTTAATACAATAACCTTAATAGGTATGTTAATATTTTATCAAACCACATAACCAAATTGAAATATTCAAATCGATACAATGTTCTATTTAAAATTGCACCGGAAAATACACTTATTCTATTAATAAAATTTAAATTTGTTCATAAAACATTAAACAACCAGCCACCTACAGGCTTTTACAACAATTCAATGAGGGAAGCATGTAAAGTCGTTGATCAGTAGTGAGTGGGTAATAAAAAAAAAAAAAACAGAAAACAATGTAGCAATCAACTTGAAGCACATAAAACTTAAAAATATTTTCAAAATTGACCACCATACGCTTGCACACTTGTTTGATCTTAATACATATATGTATGTAGATGTGAACTACATATATATTCAAAATTAAAATATGTGTCTACTCACTTCATGTGTTATATCCAATTCGTGTTTTGCATTGTCGTACAATGTTTCCAATTCTTCGAGTCTCTGTTCGAGACTGGATTTTTCCTCCAACAATGAGAGACCGTATTGAGCGGATTGAGCACGTTCACTGGTGGCCTGATCGAGTTCACGTGTCAAACGTTCAACTTCCATGTTTAGTTCCTCGAAGGATTTTGGTGTAGCGGCTGAACCGCTGACGCCGCCACCAGCACCTGATTCCAAAGACATGTTGGCAAAGACTGCTGCTGTTCGTTACAGCTACTGTTTGTTGTTTTTCCGTTTTTGCTTTTGTGTTGACAGGACTTGTGTCTCTGTGCGTTTGTGTTTTGAAACAATTTTGGAGTTTGTTTTATCCTGTTTGTTTTGGCGTATATGGACAAGAACATAAAAATAAATAATACAAAATGTTGAGAGGGTAGTTTTTTTTATCGGAATTTATTTTTATTCCTCTTTTTGTTAAAAAATGTTGTTGCTGATGGACGGGTTCAGAAATCAAAGGGAAGGATGGACTGATGTGGTGTTTTACAAAAAGATTTGTTTTTAATAAAATTTAAATTTTTTGTTCAACTTTTTTTAGAAGTGGTGGCAACTTTTTATTTAAACTTTTCTGTATTGTGGGCGGAATAGTGATGGTTTTTTTAATTTTCTTGGCTGTTTTTTTACTCGTTGTTATAATTGGAGGGTTTTTTTATAAGATTAAATTTGTTAAAATTTCACTTTTTTAATAATGTTTCATTAAATATTTTTGCTTTTTGGACGTATTTTCTTTAAATTCTTGTTAATTGGTTTGTTGTGTATTAATCATTTGTTTTTCTTTCTCATTACATCAATTTTTAGTAAAAAGAGATGAATTCTCTTTGGTATTTTTTCACACTCTCTCGTTTTTGTTTAATTAAGCGCTCTCTTCCGCTTATTCCTTTTGTTCTGCAAATCGGAATGGGGAAAAAATAAATTTTTCTTGTATCTTTTTTTACCCCTTTCTTTTTGTAAAATTTTCTAATTCGAACGAATGCATTTAAATTGAAAATGAATTAAATAAAATTGCATTAAACCATTAAAAACAGCTAAACCTTTTTTTAAACAAATACAATGTAAATGAATTTGGACAAAGCCACTGTAGTTTTGTCTTGCTTGCGTAGTTAAATAAAAAAAACAAGAACAAGTCATAAAAAATTTAACTTTATTGAAGCAGCAGTTGTAGTGACATCACGATTTTCTCACAATTTTATTTCGTTTTTGAATTTTTACACTACACTGATTTTTTTAACCAACACACTTTCTTTTTTTTTTATTTAGTTAATAACTTTGCACACACACATTTCTTAGATTTACTGACTAATTTTCCACTACCATGTTTTTTGCAACCAAATTGTTATATTCAAAGCATAACTAAAATTAAATGCTGTCTAAAAATGTATATTTTTTACTGGCAAATTAATTATTTCTTTTAAGAAACCTTGTTTTTTTCTTTATTAAACGAAATAATTTAAGTTTTTTCCACACAGTCACGTCTCTTCTCTACGTGAGTGAGTGACGGAATGCGCACCAAAGCAGAAACAAACGATGAAAAGACGAAAAAGACAACATTCACTCACTAGTGATGGAATTTATGATTTTGTATCAATTTGAGTAATGGGAAAAAATAGGTACCAATGTGTTTCGGATACATATATAACACCAGGTTTAATATAAATCTAATAAAAAAATTTACGATTTGAAGAATTATAAACATATAGGGTGTATAAAAACATGTATACATTATTTTTTAATCAGAAGACTAAATGTTATTGGTTCTTTAAAAGTATATTAGCATATTAGTCAATTTATTTTGTGACAGAGATGTTTCAAAATTACTCGTTTTGTAATGTCCAAAATACTCTAATTCATCGAAGCTGGACTTCGACATGAACCAAAGATTGGCCCACAGTCACTATGTAACACACTACAGTATACTAATAGAACTACTGCCTGCTAATAGAAACCGTTTACACGAAAACTTAAACTCAGTGACAGATGTATCACTCAAAAATGTTTCCAAGGAAAGAAGTTCAGGCAGTAGTGTCAGATTGAAACTTACATTATCCTTAAAATAACAAAATTAAAGTCGCTACAACAACGTTACCAAACTAACGTAATAAAGCTAAAAATCTTTATCGAAAATATTCATAAACTCAGTTACTTTTGTATACAGCCCAATTAAATGTTCTTTAAAAAAATTTATTCCAAAAAAAACCCAAAAAACTTTTTATAAAAGAGTAAATAAATTAATATGTATATGTAATTATATATTTATACATTTATTTCGAAATATTTATAAAAAGTGTGTTTCCAGCTTTAAGTGAAAAGACCCTATAAGCAAAAATAATATTAAATTTTCTTTGCAATTCCGAACCGAAAATAATAATTTGGCTACAGATTGTTATAAAAACAATTAATGTACAACTATAAAAACGCACAACAAAAAGGGTGCATGAACCATCACTATCTATAAACACATACAGCGTTGTTAAAACTACAAATTTTAATTAAATACTTTTTCTAGCAACACTGTTTGATATTTAAATGGAAAAAATAACAGACAATCAACCCAATCATGAATAAAAATTCCGCTGGAGTTTTTTCCTTTTTATTTTTTGTAACATTGAATTTGAATATGCAAAATGAGAAAAGGGAAAAAACTCCTGCGGAATTTTTATTCATGATTGGGATGAATATAAAAAATTCCATATTTGTGTAAAGGGGAAAATATTTAAGAGAGTAGTGGTTATTTTGTAAGGGATACAGCAGGGTTGGAAAATAATGAAATATTTAGAAATTTTAGATGATTTGAAACATGAAAACTCCCGTTCATCTTTTGTTAAGAAAATTTTAGTTTTGCCATTTAGTAGTTCAGAAGTTAAACGTCTATTTAGTGGGGAATGACTTCTGTAAAAACCAAGTAAGAATGTATAGTCATTAAGCGCGATTATAATGCATGTTGAAGTGACTTTTAGATATGGTTTTTATATGGGAGCTATGACTAATTATTGACTAATCTCGACATTTGCGAACAGAACATGGGTTGTCAGGACGTCATCACACTGCGTGTCATAACTATAAACGCATATAACAAAAACATTAACAAAATATGTTAAAAAAGTAAAGATTAAATAAATTTCTTTAGATGAAATCTTCCTTAATCTTAACAAGTTTAAATTTTTCTATGTAATATTATCCCATAAATAATTCAGTAAAGAAATCTAATATACTAATTGTTAATTATCTATTTTTAACGAAAAAATGTCTGTACGCCAAATCGTATGGTAAATGATTTCTGAATATCGAAAAAATCTACTTAAAATTTACAACGTATTCCATGTTTTTCGTGTAAAATCGAGGTGAGGTTATTTCCGTCCTAAAGCCGGTATGGGAAAACAACTTAAATAGATACCAAATTGAACGTTCATTTTGTTTAAGTGTATTTTTTTCTTATAAGAATCTTCTTTATGTTTGTTTTGATTCCGACTTTCTCCCATGTAAACAAAATGATTGGTACAATACACAAAATAAAACATGTGTTGGTACACTTTTTTACCCATAAATACAACACTGCAAATGTTTATAGAATGTTTTTTTTTGACATTTGCTTTGACAATTCGTTTTCTTTTTTGAAACAGCTGGCTCTCCAGTTTTGTTTGTTTAAATTTTTTGTCTGTCGTAAAGAGAATTCAATCAAATAATTAACAATTAATTAAAACGTAATGAACTTAACAAGCAGTAAAAATGCAAAGAAATATAAACAATTATTGACGTTTAAGCAATAGAGTTCTGAAATCAATTGAAATAGGAAACTTTACAAACATTAATTACGTTTTTAAAGAAAAGTTGGCAGACTAGAAGGCAAAAAAGTGCAGTCGTCGTTGTGCAGCCGAAAAACAGTAACAAAAAGGTGTGACTCCTCAAGGAGTCTAAAAAGGAATTAAATATTGTTTATTGGAATTTATTTAATACGTTTGTTTTGATTTTACTTCATGTGAATGCAATAATTTTGTTGTATGTTTTTAATTTGCAGACGTTTCATTGATAAATGGTTTGAAATATTACAGGTGCTTCTACACAAGCGGAACGAGTGGGTGTTAATAGTGACTAATATTTATTCTGTCTGCACGTTTTAATTGTGCCAGCTTCAGTTACTGTTGCATTTCGTTGTGCCACAATGGAAATGAAAGATGCTTTGGGTCGTGAGTGCGGAGATGCTAAAAACTTATTGGTCTATCAAATGCGTGACGATAAACCTTTGGCTTTGGGTGCTAATTATGAGAGTAAGTTCATTTAATTCATTACAAAGCTGCATCTTTTTAAATACAAAAATTAATTTTTTGCGATTTTGTAGAATTTTTCCAAAAAAGTGTTTGCAGAGGGGTTAAATGAGTTAATTTCAACTTGCTAAAATTAAATAAATAATTTAATAAAAATTAAATGGTCTAAAATTAATATTAGACCATGTATAAAAGCATTCATGGTACCTACTTCAAACATTTTTTTATAATTTTCTTCTGTCAAAGTATTTGCCCCAATTTATACCAAAACCGTAAAAGGTATTTTTAAACATATGGTTAAATTTATAATGTTTTTAATTAATAATTGATATAACTCAATATTAAAAAAAACGGTTTTAGAATTTTCATTTTACTTGTCAAGTCTTAATGGTTCTAATACACTGAGAACAGTGTTTTTCTCATCCTGGCTGCATATAATTATGTATCGATCACACATAGCGTTGGAAAACATAATCACCCCTATCGTGAATAAAAATTACCCATGAAATTTGTTCCCTTTTCACATTTTTCCTATTAAAATTCAATGTTAAAAAAATAAAAGGGAACAAATTTCATGTAGAATTTTTATTCACGATACGGGTGAATATCAATGATGCCAAGAAGAAAAACTTAAAACAAATAACTTTGTTAAGTCTTATTCCCAAAATTCTGGTTTTAATGTGAATTTATACTGATAGCTTTCTATGAATCTCTTTAATAGTCACAACTAATTGAAAAAATAAAAGAAATTTTAAGTTTTGTATTTGTATTATTCAATTTTATATCGACTGAAAAATTATAGTATTATAGTTATGTCTTGGTTTAAGCAAAACAAAGTCTATGTTTGGGTTCTTCTAAGATATATTTTCAAAACATGATGAATCTATGAATTGTAGGTGCAAAAAGACATAAAGGTAGATTGGTGGGAAGTTATAAATAAGATATCCAATAATTCCGAAGAATTATTTCTGTATGGATCACATATCAGTATTCTGAAGAATTATTGGATCTAATTGTGTATATAAATACAAAAGACGGACACCAAAACGTCTTTCTCATTCAGTGGTTTATTAAGTAAGAACTTAATTAAATGCAAAAGATAAAAACATAAATTATGGTTGCCATCGTGTAATACTTTCAACAAGATCCATATAAAATAATTTTATATTCACCTAGAAAAAAAAAACAGCAGTTTCGAAAGTATTCTTATATTGTTTGGGAGTTTTGTCTCCATACCCAGCTAGAAATGATTAATAAAAAATATTTCATTAGTTTTCTGATAAGAATTGTGTTCGTTCAAAGCCTTTGCTATCTCCAATAAGAAAATTATATTAAATTAATCACAGGCGATAAGAACCGATGTGATTCTAAAAATGTTTAAATGTTTATTGAGCTGGTTTTAATTAAGTAGATAGGGTTTGAGTTTTCCTGGGCTTTTTTCCTCGGAAATTTACAAAAAAAAAGAAAAGCAAACATTAAAAAGGGATTATTTTGTTAAATTTTTGGTAAATATTTACTCAAAAAAGCGTAACCACTTGTTTTATCACAAATTTGTTTGACGTTGTAGGTAGGTAGGTAAAAAGGCTGGTGTGAGTCAGCCTCACACCCTCCCCCAGCGACCAATATGGTCTATTGTGATGCCTTATTTAGAGTTGGGAATAGAAGTAAGAAAGAAGGTGAAATAAAAACGACAGTAAAAGACAAGTAAGGAATACTAGAGTGGAAAGATAGAAAAGAGAAATCTGACCAAATCCTACTCAGACATATGTCCCCCACGTGCGCGACCAGCACCCAGTCTACTGCCGCGTAACCAGGCCATTCCCATTACTAATCGCATTAGACTCTCCAGCACACAGCCCGAGACATCCCCTAATTCGCCCAAGAATCTATTACCCAGCCACCTCAGCCTACTGCCCTGCAACCTGGGACAATGGCACAGAATGTGCTCAACCGTCTCCAGCTCATCCGGGTCCTCACATAACCTGCACATATCCGACAATTCGGATCTCATTCTCACCGCCATCCTGCCTATCATGCAGTGGCCCGTGATAACGCCCATCATGGTCCTAACGCAGGCCCTACTTCTGCCCAGCAACGACTCCGATTCGGTCTTCCTAAGCACCGGCTACAGCGACCGTGACATCCGGCTGTCCGTCCGGTTTCCCAGGCCTGATTGGTCGCACTTAGGACCCATTCCTTAATCCTTCTATAATAGAAGCCTATTGGAGGCCCAACTGCCTCTATACGGTTATTCTCCTCTGTCCCTGAGCCCATTCTTGCCAACTCATTAGCCACCTCATTGCCGGCGATGTCCGAGTGACCCGGTACCCAGCACAGCCTAACTTCCTCTAGAGCCCTCCTACAACCGTCAACTAGCTTGGAGTTTACATAACAGCCCCGTATGGCCAAAAGGGCCGCCTGGCTGTCCACATATATCGTGACCTCCAAACCTCTGCCAATGTAGTCCCTCATCAGTTCCACGGCTCTCAAGATTCCCAGAACTTCCGCCTGAAAAACACTGCAGTCCTCAGGAAGCCTATATGCCATTCTGATGTCCAGATCCTCAATATAGACCCCCGCGCACGTGCCGCTCATCTTCGAGCCGTCCGTGAAAATAGCAAATCCATCATATAATTTGCCCCTTACCGACCAGCTCTCCCTAGACGGTAATATCACCTCCGGCAACCGCCTAAAATCTACCCCAGTGCTCACATAGTCCATAGAGCCTGGCGATCCCAGGCAATACCCACCTTCCTCAATCTCACACAGGATGTGAGCCTTTAACAGTCCCAGCTCCCTCAGTCTAAGAATGCTTCTGGCTGTTATTCCCATCACATACTGCTCTATGGGCAGAAGATGAAGAATGACATTCTCATGGCCCCTGTTATGCCGATTGAAGCACACCTCTGAGCTTTAGACAGAAGATTTCTTTGATTAGCCAGTCTCATTGCCTCCCACCAAACACAGCATCCATACGTAAGAATGGGCCTAACCACCGAAGTGTATAGACATCCCATCACTGACGGCCGAAGTCCCCAGCTCCTACCTATCGATGATCTGCAAGCATAGTAGGCATTTATACCCTTTTTAAGCCTCTCCTGAGTTGTTAACTCTAGCAAGAATTTTGCGAGATCAAACAGCATCAAATAAAATAAAACGTTTTTTTTAATAAATAAATGAGTAAATCTATTTTATTTTGTGTTTACGTCTTTTTCGGCAAATATTTGCCAAGTGTGACTGTATGAAATACAACTCATGAATTTAACAATTACAAATAAAAAGAAAACGGTTGCAAATTATCAAATCGTTAATTTAAAAAAATTAATTATTGTTTGCGTTTTAAAACATTATTCGCAAGTAGTATTAACTTATTAAATTTAAACTTTAATATCAGGGATTAGGATCTCTAATCCCAAAACATTATTAAGATCAAATAAACTTTTTATATATTTTTTTCAATTAAAAATTAACAAACTGCTTTATAATTTAGTTTACACTGAGCAACGTTGACCGGTTAAATGTTAGTACAATCGAAGCAAATTTTGGTAAATAAACGACAAATTGTAAAATAGAAATAAAAATGTTTATTTTAACAATTATAAGACGGAAAGTAAATAAAATCGATTATTTTCTTATTTTTTTTTTGTATTATCTAAATACCAAATTATATTTTTCCAACTGCATAAGAGGTTTGTAATTTCCATATTTTTCAATTGTGACCCCATAAAGTGTATATGTACATATGTATATGCTGGATCGTTATATGTTTTTTTTTCCAAAATTTGTTTTTTATCGTTATCTTAAATATGATTCGGTACAGCTGTATTTTTATTATTTGTTTGTTAATCTTTATGTTATTATAATAATAACATATAAAATTTATTTTTATTTAAAAAAAATTAATTGAAAATTGTTTGCAATTTCCATGCTAGCAAATCTGACAGTATTTAACCTATTAGTGGAAAATGCATTAATTAAAGCATTCATTAATTTTTTGGGGGTTAACTTGAAAGTGTGTTGATCGACATACATACATACATAAATAGATCAAATAAGAATTAAAAAAAAAAAAAAAAAAAAAAAAAAAAAAAAAAAAACAGTTATAATCATATTCAGATTTCATTTAGCCAACATTTTTTGGTAATCGCTTTAAATTTATTTATTAAATGTGATATATATGTACATATGTATATATAATATATATTTTAACTTAATACTTACAGAATATGTACCATCACCTTTATCACATCGCAAACCACCAAAATCTCCAAATGCTTTGTTGCCACCAATAGCATTAACACCGAAAAATTCACACTCACCGTCACGTCATTCCAGTAAGCAGTCGACTGGTCCCAGAGTGCGAAGTGCTTCTACAGGGCGTGATAAAAAGTCAGAACTGCAGGCACGCTACTGGGCTTTGCTATTTGGAAATCTGCAGCGGGCAGTCAATGAAATCTATCAGACAGTAGAATGTTATGAAAATATATCATCTTGCCAGGAGGCTATCTTAGTGTTAGAAAACTACGTACGAGATTTTAAGGCCTTGAGCGAATGGTTCAAGGTTTCTTGGGACTATGAATCAAGACCGCTGCAACAAAGACCCAATTCTTTGGCTTGGGAGGTACGCAAAAGTAATCCGGTGCCTCGAGTGCGAGCCAAGTCTTTATCAAGTCCCACGGTATCAGGAAAATCTAGCCCCTGTCCCTGTAACTCTGGCAAGAGTTCACCCTGTTTGGGAAATTTGGATCAACATTCTCCACGCAAAGGTTACCGAGTGAATGTGCGTGAATTGTTTGCTGCCACAAAGAGACATCAATCGGACAATCACAAAGACTTCGACCAACATATACAGGAGCATCAGCCTGCACCTGTATCACCCGGAGTGGACAATCATGAGGAAGAAGACACGTGTCATATGGTTTTGGAAAACCGCAGCCATCAATATGCTCAAACAGACTTGGAAGATGATCATTTAACTTTGGCTGGTATACGTGAGAAAATGCAAAGAGAAGAGGAAGAAAGAGAGGCTCAATTGCAAAAAGAAGAAGCACTAAAAAGACAACAAGAACTAGAGAAAACGAGGTTGGAGGTAGAGCAAAAACAAAAGGAAGCTAAGGAACTGGCGGAGAAACAACTAAAACAGCAAGAAATGGCTAAGGAACCTACTGCCTTGGAAATGACTGTGAAAAAACTGGATGACATGGAAAATGCTTTTCTAACTAACAATACTAAAAAGGACCCTACGCCACCTGAAACCGTCTTAAAAAAGGTGCAATCTTTGGAAGAAAAGTTGATTAAAACTGAAAAAACTACAGGGGAAGGAAATAAGAAGGCAGCGACATTGCCAACAACAGCCCAAAGTCCTTTAAAGTATTCCAGTGTTTTAAACAGGCCGGCAGCTCCGGCCAGCAGCAATACAAATACAGCAAAACCAACAACTACAGCAAATCCTTCTAATCCGAATCCTATAAAACCAGTAGTCAACACCAAGGCCTCTACTTTAAGAGCTTCGGCTGGTAAGCCAAACAACACGGCAACAGCAGCTAAAATTGGCATTAATACCACATTAAAAAGATCAGCTACTACTGCAGTTCCAACTTCTCAAAAACCTCCATTTTCGGGTGGAAAAGCTTTGGCCAGAAACAGTAGAAATTCTCTACCACCACGTTCAGTCAATAGCAAAACAGATAATTATGGTCCCCCAACTAACGTTGCATCTCGTTTGTCTGCTCGATCGCGAACTATGATTGAAATAAATCAAAACGAAGGACCACAGAAGGCCGCAAATAACTTAAAGCGACAAACATCTATAACTTCAAGATATCTTAACAACAACAACAATTTAACTTCCCATAAATCATCGAAAGATGATATTGGCAGCTCCACTTCAACACTTAAAGCAAGTAATGAAAAGATTACTTCCTCACGCTCCAGCATTAATCAGCACCAAACCACATCGGACAATCGTAAATCTGAACCCAAACAAATGCCCAGTAACAATAATGACAGCAATGACGGTTGGTTGACGGTGAAAAATAGAAGACGTTCTAGTATGCATTGGTCTTCTAGATTTAATCAGCCAACGGGTTACGCTAGCTTGCCCACTCTAGTCCTGCTGGATGAAAAGCAAAGCGATGATGAACAAGAAGCCAAATTAACATCCGATCACAAATGTAAACCGCAAACTAATGGCCATACCAGCAAATCATCTAAAGTGGTTAAACAAACGCAAAAAGAAGCGCCAGATAAATGCAATAAAACGTCTTCATCTTCAACAATGAGGCCAGAGATAAAGAATGCTAAAGCCAAAGTCAATTCTTTGCCAGCTCAAAAGAAAACCCCTGCTAATGCCGTGACAGCGCAAGCGAAAAAAGAAACTACTCCTCCCTTAATTGTAAGGAACACCCCTGCCATAGTCCCTAACAGACAAACTAACATAAAGCGTCAAAAATCCGATCTCACAGGACTCAAAATGACTTCACTTCACAAGGAATACATGCGTAGTGAAAAGTTGGCTTTACGTAAACAAAATAACAGCTTAAATGGTGCAGCTAAGTCGTCCGAATTATTAAATCACTATCATTTCGGTTCCGGCGACTGCTCCGATATAAATTCCTCTGTCGAAACCATAGTTGAAGCACAAAACAGTCTTTCGCCGGAATTAACGAACTCTGACATGATTTGCGGCGATCACAATAAAATCGATATTAAAATACAAACCAATCGAGATTTCTCCAAGACTATAGGCGATCTCTATAAAAGCATCGCAAACAGAGCGGAAAATCCACTTACCAACTCATCAACATCAGGGCCTGGTGCTCTTTCAAGTTGTGATGAAAACGATGAGTGCGACGAACACCAACGTCTACTTGTGGAGGAACAGGAATCATTGGAGAGACAGATTCGTGAGTTAGAATCTACAGAAATAGACGTTGACACGGAAACAGATGAAACTGACTGTGAAGTAGGTATTCTCGAAACAGATCGTGACGATGAAGAGGAGCATGGCTACCATGACAGCTTAGACACTTCCTCTGTGGTGTTTGTACCCATCAATGGCCAGGAAGATGATCCGAATCTCAGTCTGGAGACAAGATATCAGGCCTTATTGTCAGAAATGTCTTGGGGTGAAAGGGAGGAAGCTCTGGCAACATTGCAAGCCTACGTGTCCCGTCACCCGGGCAGGGCACAAGAACTGCATCAGAAACTCTCATCCCCTTCTAGGAGACGTTCACTGCAAGAGACTTTGAAAAAATATCAAGCGAAGCAGGCTCGAGCACAACAAAAGCGAGAAAATCTTAAGAAAGAAAAAGCAATAAAGATCCAACAGCTTCTGGCTCGGGTCGAAGATGTTAAAGCAGCCAAACGACAATTAATTGAAGACAAACGTTTAAAAATGGAGGGTAGACTGCAGCGTGCTGCCGAGAATCGAGAACTGTATTTAAGACAAATTATTGAAAAGGCTCACGATGAGGAGAAAAAACTCAAAGAAATTAATTTTATCAAAAACATAGAGGCGCAAAATAAAAGGTTGGATCTAATAGAGTCTTCAAAAGAAACCGAAGGACGTTTACAGGATTTAGAACAGGAGAGACAAAAACGTTTAGAAGAAAAGGCAGCTAAAGAGGCAGCAGTTGAGAGACGCCGCCAGGAACTGGAAAAAGAACGACAACGTAAATTGGAGAAAATGAATGAGACGCGACTGGAGAAGGAACAACGAATTGGTAAAATGCAAGAACAAAAAGAGAAGCAACGTCAGGCCCTGGCTCGCGAGAAGGCCAGAGATCGTGAAGAACGTTTGTTGGCATTGCAAGTGCAGCAGCAACAAACTACCGAAGAATTACAAAGAAAAATATTACAAAAACAGAAAGAGTCGGCCAGACGGCACGAAGAGAATATCGAACACATAAGGCAAAGGGCTCTAGAACTGACTATACCCTCTAGAAATGTCGAAGAAAACGGTTTAATACGCGCCGATGGTGATGAGCAACTAGCCGAAGATTGCGATCTCTCATCGACCGTTTCCGATGTGGGCAGTCGAGAACACACACGTGGCTATAAAAAGAAAATGAAGAAACTTAAACAAAGAATGTCCCAAAGGTAAGCAAATTTAAATAAAATTAAAATATGAGAACAATTGTTGAATAATATATGTATTTAATTTTCAGTGCCGAGGAATATATAAAAGAACTACAACCTGTTCCGCTGCACATGAAACGAGAGTCTCAAGTTCCCAAATATCTCAATTTAGTTAACAAAGGCGGTGGTTCCCAAGGCTTGGAACGTGCTCTGGGTCAATTATTGCGCACTATGGCCAAAGCTCAAGTTTTTGATTTTCAATGTTTCCTTTTAATGGATGGCTTGGGAACGATTTCATCCAATGTCATTACCAAAGGCATGCAAGACGATGCGGTAGTTTCCAAAAAGTTAGTTTCTATTTTTATTATTGTTCACAAGTAATTACATATTTAGCATTTATTTGTTTATTTTATTGCAGAGCTGTTGTACTTGCGGTGCAATTGTATCGTAATGCTTGCACATTATGTCCTCAAATAGCACGTCATGCCATCTTGGGAAATACTTTAATAGTTTTATTTGATGCTCTATTCCAAAGTTTACAGGTATGTTTATTTTAATTTTAGTTTAAGCTGAGATCCCAGATATTGATATTGATTTTTGTACCATTACTAGACTTTAGTGTTGTACAAGCCAATAGTTTTTCGACGCTATCAACACCTTTCATTAATATCATTTGACCAATCTGCATAACAATTAAAACCAAGGCATTATTTAGCACAATATATTTCAAACTTTCCAATTGTTTTTCAAAAGTTTCTAATTATATTTCAGAAATTTCGAATTGAAATACAAATGAAGTTTTCTGGAATACAAATGGAATCTGAAATACAGATTATATAGCAATTGCTGCATTTGGTAGGTCCTCCTACTTTTCTTCATTAGTTTTTCATATTGGAACTTCATATTGTTTTTCGGGTAGATTTCGTATTAACTACTCAAGTGCTGTCGGCTAGCAATTAAAAATGCTGTCAAAGGTGACCTCTACACACATTTTTGTATCACTGCATCGCCAATATTATGATTATTATCAACTCTTTTATGCTAGTTGTAAAGTTTTACTTCTATTTATTGAGATCTATAGACATTTTTAAAAACTCAGAATCTAATATCTTGAGAAGTTGTATTACGACCATATTAGAGTATTCAAAAAACTGATATTTTTAGAAACTTTTTGAAACCTCAGTTAGTTAACAAAGGCGGTGGTTCAAAGGATATCTAAATATTCCTAATAAAATACTAGGTCAGGCACACTGGACTATCAGTCATAGGTTTGCGGGTTCGATTCCCGCTTATCTGCAGATAAGCCAAAAAGCTTCGCAGTTTGTGTTTGTTAATTATTTAAAAAAAAAAACTTAATAAAAGAAAAAAAATCGTAATATACGTCGTAAATATATTCAAATTAGTTGGAAACAAAAGCAATATATCTTAATCAGCGTGAGATTTTCGATACCAAAATAAGAAAAAGCTGCCAAACAAGTATAAAAAGTTATAAAAATTTTATATTATTGTAGACAAAAATTAAAGAACTCTTTCATTCTTATTTCTAAAAACCGGTTAACAGATTCAAAAAAAATCGGATTGCCGAATAATTTTAAAATATAAAATATTTGAAACTGCTCGGTTTTTCAAATGGAAAAACCGGCTAACGGGCATCCGATTTCGGGTTTTAAATACTCTACATCAGATCGACAAAGAGAAACAAATTTTGAGCTAGAACTAAACTCTTTACGACTATAAAAAGCTTGCGTTTTAACAGATGCTATATATAGATGATATATTGGAAATATAAACGATATGTAACGCGAGGGGAACAATTATATTAAAATGTCCTTATTGAAAAATGTGCTAGTTGGCCTGTTCTGATTTATTTTGTAACTCATTTCGAAAGAAAATGCTTTCGAGTTTGTTTGCTTTTTACATTGTATTTCTAAAATGTATGTTATCGAATCGAAATACACAATAACCCTCTAGTTTTTTGAAGTTTTTCACCGTCAAACTAGAATTACCATACGATCTAATCGTCTTTTATGTCTTAATATTACGCAGTTCACATATTCCACTATATGTAAGTAACAGTTTGTTACAGTTCTTACGGTCAAGCAAAGATACACTAACAGGCATAAATTGCCTTTATGACTTTGTTGGTAGTGTTGGACTTATGACTATTCCAAGTAAGTTTCGAGTCAAGAATAAATCATACCTAGGATTTATTCCTTAACTCATTTTAAAACTCAATGTATGTGCCTTTTAAAGATTAGACACTGAATCTTTGAAGCCTACATCTGGTAATTGGTACAATAATAACTTTGGTCGGAACAAACTTGTTCAATTGCCCAACGAAATGATTTGTCCGATTAAATGATTTGCTGCATTTGAAAATAGCTGTTGATTCGAACAGTTTGAAGTTGTTCAGAGTTCTTGTTCTTTATTGTTCTTTTTATTTACTTTATGCTTTTTGATCCCTATGATTCAAAACAGACATATATTTTTTTTTATAGAACTTAAGTGCTGAAAATAAATAATAATAAAATAAAAAATGCTTTTAATTTTGGTTCAATAAACGTTAATTTACATTTTGTGTCTTATTCATTATAAAAAATTATGTCTATTAAAGGCAAATTTGTTTAAAAAACTAGTCAAATTCGCCTGATTAGCGTGTAAGAATTTATTTTTTTTTTAATAAAGACCGATAGTTGGGGGCAATATTGTCACAGACTGGTAAATGCGATTAAAATGTTGTAATTTTGGATATCGTTTACGAGGCCTACTTATCTCCAGTTTATACATATATTATAACGTCGAAAACTCTATGGATGGTCCTGCAAACAGTTGATTTTGCAACACTATGCATAGCTCCAACTTTATGCTACTAGCAACCATTTTAAAGCCAATGCAAGCACAGTAGCTGTTGATTTTAAGCCGACAAAGCACGACTGGGCTGTGTATTGTGTTCTAATTATTCTCTAATTTTATTTAAAATAAAATCGACTTGAATTTGATTTTAAGGAAAGCAGTCTTTAAAATTAATGTTTAGCAGTCCCGAAAAAGTATTTTTGACAAACTTATCAAAATTTGCTTTGCCAAAAAAGAATTTACAATATTTGTGGAACAAAACAGCATAATTATTATAAAATCGTTGCAAATTATTCTTTTCAATATTAACTTGGACTTCGCACAAGAGAACGTACATAGGAAAGAAATTGCAAAAAAGAATATAAAAATTTAAAAAAATTTGCAAATTACACTTATCAATTTCAACTTATCACTTATCAAATTTTATAGTTCTGAGAAACATAAAGTTTTGTAAATTGGCGCACAATTGGATAAGTGCAAAGTTGATAAGTTGTACTTAAACTTTTCATCAGTTATATTAAACAACGTACATTGTTTTTTTTCATTTCCAATGATGCGAAGAAAAATAGCTTTGCTAATTCTTACTGTCAAGCCACTGACGATCTTATGTGAGAAGCGTTTTATAGATCTCTTTAATGCTCAAAAGTTAATTTCCTAAATGTTATGGAAAATTTGAATTTGCTCGGACAGGAATAATAAAAACGATATTTTAAATTTAGCTATATGAATAGTTTAAATTTGATTTATGTGCATCTGTTACTAGTCACAATTAGAAATAGGCTTCGAAAAAGTTACCTCATTTTAGCAAACAGATTTTTTAGAATAGGTTGTGATTTGCTAATAAACATCTACACCGGGTAAATTGGGGAACTGTGCTTTGGTCAGATAAAACGAAGAAAAATATGTTTGGTTCTGATTGCAAAACCTTTAGAAAGAATTTGACCCAAAAAACCATTATGCACGGAAGAGGTTTATAAATGATATGGGGTTTTTTCTTTATCTGGAGTCGGTCCATTTTATTGGATAGATGTAAAAAACGTGTGCTGTGACAAAACAATTTCCATGTTATGGAGTGGCTGTCACAGCATATTATGAATAAATTCAAATTTATTTGCTGCAGAACTGGTAATTTAATGTGTTTGGTTATGTTTCTAAAGTACTTTGTTCCCTAAAGCCATATATAAATATTAAATATGTTAAAAAAAACTTATATTCGGTTAAGTTTTCAGTAAATATTTCGTTATGGTGTTCCCAATTGTTCCCACACATTCTTCTTCTTTGTAGTACCGAATACTTAAACTCGGAATGAATAAAACAATTTCTTTTGAAAACAAAAAAAAAAAAAAAAAAACAATTTTAGGTACTCCATCTAATATTTTTTAGTCACAACGATACAATTTTTACATTATTATACCCTTCACCATCATGAGAAGGGTATATATAAGTTTGTCATTCCGTTTGTAATTTCCACAATATAATTTTCCGACCCTATAAAGTATATATATATTCTGAATCCTTATAGATAGCGGAGTTGATTAAGCCATGTCCGTCTGTCTGGATGTTGAAATCAGTTTTTTAAAGTCCCCAGATATCTTCGGGATCCAAATCTTCAATAATTCTGTCAGACATGCTTTCGATAAGTTTGCTATTTCAAATCATCAAAATCGGTTTAGGCCAACCAGAGTTATGCACCAATATGTGAGACAACCTCCAGAAAAATTTGATATTTTTTGTCCATTTTATTGCAATATTTTGAAATATATTGCAGATAATACCATGAAATTTTGTATACGTTGTTTTTATGATAAAAGAAGAAAGTGCGCGGAAAATAGTATGAATCGGTCCATGATTTCTCATAGCCCCCATACAAAAATCTTCCCGAAATATTGCTCAATTATACATAAACGCCTATAAAATTGGAATATCAAGACGAAATTCAGCAAAAATAAGTTTCGTGCAAAAATAACAAAACAACATGTTTGACCATAGCCCCCATATAAAGTCCACTTCCAAAATTCACTTAAATACGTATAAAAAAGATATAAATAATGTTAAACGGCTAAAATTAGACATGAATAATCTTTATAGGCAAATAAATTGTTGTACTAAATTTTATGGTGGTCGGCCCATAATTGGTCATAGCTCCCGTACAAGAAAAAGACATTTATTTATATATATATTGTATAAATTTCGGTACCGACTCAAAACTTTGCACAAATCATTTACATATATACAAAAATCATCCCACACAATTTTGTGAATTTCGGTCTATTTTTAACCGTATGCCCCATATAAAGCCCTCTTCAGAAAATCACTTCAATACTCATAAATCTCTTATAAATAAGGGTACTAATCCAAAATTTTACACGGATCATTTACATACATGCCTAAATCAAACTGCAGGATTTTGAAAATATCGGTCCCCCATATAAGGTCCACTTCCGAAATCCACGTTAATACTAATATATATCTTATATATACCGTTATTCTGTTGAAATTCGACGTGAAATATCCTCATATACATGAAAATCACTGTTCTAAATTTTAAGAAGATCGGCCAATAATTTGTCATAGCTGCCATATAAGAACCATTTCCAAAAAAACAAATAAATTCGGGTTAAAAAATATTATTTTCGGATTTAATCCATATTCGGTCCATATTTTATAATCATGATATATATCGTTGGAAAGGTCTTTTTAATACCTTTTATTTAATGTATTACAAATTATCAGACACCCAGTAGTATCCGGCCCGCCCCCTCGAAAATAGGCGTGACCGCCAACAAATTTTTTTTGCTGGCATCCGTTTTTTTTTGAGGAAAGTCACTAAAACCGAATTGTTCCCCTTTTTTATATTCTGTTTGTTAAATTACACTGAAGATTATTATGAACATCAGACAAACTCTGTAAATTATGGTAAGAATTGGTAATTAAATCAATTAAAAATGGTAAAATTAGACAAAATTTTAAAATATTTAACATAAATTATGTTGGTCGTATAATTGTCTTTCGAACAATATATCAAATACTAATAAAACTTGCACTAAGACTGAATAGAAAACACAGAATAAGGATATTCTAGTCCTATAACCAGTGTAGTTTTTCTATTTCTTATTACGTTTAGGTGAAGGGTATTTAAGATTCGGCATAGCCAAATATACTCTTACTTGTTTTTTTTACTATTTTGATGTGTAAAGATGTTAGAAAAATTTTAGAATTGATCATAAATAAAATCGATCACATCATTGCCAAAATAAAAAGTTAAATTAAATAACAAAACAAAATTTCATCACAAAACTATTTATTGGCACCTACCTACTTTAAACACATAAAGATTTAAATTAAATCTTATTCATTCATTGTATAAAGACATTTTTTGATTCATCACTTTATGATGCGTAAGCAGCCAAGAATAGTGTTTAATTTATTGCTCCAACGCCATTTATGTCAGCGAAGGCGCCACTTGATAAAAACTACATTGCCACATACACTCAAATGTACTAGAAGAAAATACGGATCAGCTAAGACCAAGAAGGTGGGGAAGGCACAAGCATTAAGCCTATCGCCAGTTTCAAATTCAATAAGAACAAAAAAAAAATAAATTAAACAGAATTTTTTAATAGCAACCTAATAAATGTCGAAAACTTTTAAATTCGAATAAATAATAACTACGTCGCAGAAGAAGTGGGATGAGAGTATTCGTAATGTCCTATAGTTGAATTGATAGATGAACAGAATGAGAATAATATTACAAAAACAAAAAAGATGTCCGTCCATACCCACACACACACACAAATTCAAAAGAATTTAATAACTTGTTAAATAAAGAAATTTGAAAAAAGCTTAAATTTCAATCCGTCTCCTAGGAGGAGCGAACATTGTTTTGTGTGAACTCATCTGAAGACATCTTTCACCAAGTTGAATTCTCCATTCCATTGGCACTTGAGTGTCTACACTGTCGCGAAAGAAAAACACACAAACGACCAAACAACAACAACGACAGCAACAATAGGAAACAGTAAAATTTACAATCACTTTCAAAACTATTCTTAAAGGTAATAAATTCTTTAGCTGTTTTATTTCCTTCTATCCCTCTGCTACTTTTTCGTTATTGCCCTATTCTGTGCAATTCATTCACATTTGGTGAGTTTGTATTATTTTTTAGGAGAAGTATACCGTTATTATTATTAGTAAGGATAATATGGTATGCGGAGTTATTGAATTTTGGAACGACTTCTAAACGCTCATATGTCCCTTAATTTAAATACATATGTAATTCAAACGTAACCCTAAAAAGTCCAAACTAATTATGTATATGAATTATGCCGACCATCTTCAGGCATATTCATATATGTCGGGCTATAACTTTTCATTATATGTTTAGTATAGAAACACAAGCTTGAGGCTTATCCATAGGAGCCAGATGTAACTTTAGCTCTGTGTGACCAGTTAACATATTGACTAACCTTCTAAGTGTTGTCTATTAAGGTTTAGCATCTCTTTCGTCTTCTCTTGATTTGGGTTTCTCCATAAAGTATCGGTCTTTTGGTATTCTTAATATTGTCCTTTATTTATCATACTCTCTTTATTTGAAAATAATGGTGCCTATTATGAGCAAAATTCAATTTTCGACTGTGGTCAAAAATGTTTATTGAACGAATTTTCAGTTGGTATTATTGTGCACATTCGATGAAAAAACGCTATTATGAAAATCACTCTTTTTGGGTTATTCACAATAGTACATTTCTATCAGCTGGCGCCATATTTGTTTACAAATTCTTAAAGAAAAATAAATTAAATTTGAAATGACCACCACGGATTTATGGTTTAATGATTCGCTTGATGAATAGAATTAAGCTTCTATGTAATTCCCTCCCATTTTTTGGCTGCCTGAACTTTAGAGCAAATACATTTTGCCAACAGTGGATCTTCTTCCATGAGAGAAACGAGCTTCTCCAATTGCTGTTTTCTACAAATAATTTACAAGTAGTATTTGGTTGACCAAAATCTTTTTTGCTTCATGTAAATTGGGACTAACAGAACAAATTTCAAATTCCTTTACACTCAGACTAATTTTCTACTACAGCTAAAGTTTTTTCTATAAAAACATGGACTCTCTATAGAAATGTTCAGTATAACACTATATTTCTGTTTAACAGTATTTTCTATAAAAAATGTTCAGTATAACAGTATTTTCTATAGAATGATGCCTCGTTTAACGAAGAAGAATACTTTGCCAGATCATAACATTGCTCGGATTGCTAGAACTAATGCCTGTTAGATGGGACAGATATGGAAGCATCTTTGCAAAGGGAAATTTCTTTATAGTATGTACATATTTTTGGCATTAAAAGAGAGTGTTAACTGTTAGATAATTAACTCTACAATGCATTACTTATTTGAGTGACCAACAATGGGGTAACTTCCCCAATTAAGGTCTGTATTTTTTGTGCTTGAATGAAAAAGTCACAAAAAGTCATCTATTTCATGGTTGCTGCTTCTTAAGAACGAACATTTGTTGGATGCTGGATGGCGCTGACAATGACTGGCCATTTTAGATCTTCGTTTTTTGTTGTTGTTGTTGCTCTTTTTAAATTCTTCGTTGGTGTTTCATGGTTTCTTATTGTTGTTTTTGTCATCGTTCGTAATACACACTTCAAACAGTTTAATTTAGAGGGCTCAAAAAAGTCGAAGTTTATTTCGTTTTGTTGTCTCTCTGTTAAAGATTTGGCTTTTAACTTTGGCATTCTGATGCTGTTGTTGTTTCTTTTTGTTTTTACATACCAACACACTATCAACTGCAAACAACGACGACATTTATCGCAGTCGTCGTGTAATATAAGAAGAGTTGCGTAAGTAAACTGGCGCCATCAGTGACACTTTTATTGTGCGTTAATTTGTTCAGCGGCAAAACAATTATTTCTAAATTAAATTCTCCCAAATGAAACAAACACATAAAGTAAATATATACATACATACTTACATAAACACATACATACGTAACCAACATGTATGCATGACAAAGAGTTTTAAAACAATAGAAAAACGCATTACATATTTTGATTTCATTTATTTGTGTATTTCAGGAAAATTAGTCTCGTTTTAGTTCGATATACGCATTTCTTTTAAAGTATCTACATTATATTTTCTTCCAAACAAAACGACAGTTAGATAGGATTGTTTTTTTTTTATGAATAACTTCAAAGCCTCCAACCAGGATAATAGAAATATGTGCATAATCTAGTGTATGCTCATGCCAACTATCTGAAACGTTTGCAGTCAATTATGGTTAAGTGGATATCATCTTCAGGTCCAAAACTAGTTATTATACTATATGTAGTTACTATAGCAAATTCTTGAGAAATTTGTGCAATTTCCTTTTCTTTGAACTGTATACTTTTCATGTAGATCTGTGTCGTCTCTACAGAATACAGTTACAGAGTAATATCACAAATGACTCGAAAAAGTCTTCTACTACTAATTAGTTAGATAATTAAAGATACATATGTATGTAAGTCTACTTTCATAATACAGTGCACTCGCGGTAACGTGAACTAATTAAAACCAAGGGAGTTCATGTTAGCGAAATTGTTCACGTTAGCGAATGTCATGAAAAAAAATATATGTGTTTTAACACGCTTTTATAATAATTTGCATTATGAAAATATAAAAATAAAATTATTAATTAAAATTCATTACAAAACAAATAGAGATCACGAGAAAATATCCATTGAAATAAAATTACATAGGAAAATAAATCAGATTCATCAGTATTATAGAGTTGGTCATTGCATAACTCCATTTCTTCAATTTTTTGTATCATTTTTAGCTTAAACGGATCCACCAATTCAGGCTGCGATAAGAGTTTTTATCCTGTTACTTTAAGAAGTCTAACTCCGTACCTTTTCTTAAATCGCTGAAGCCATCCGTCACTAGCATTAAACCCGCCCTCGTTTTTTTAAGTTGGGAATGTAATTCCTTAGCTTTTTCTTTTAGCATTAGCTCACTTACAGGCCAATTCTTTCACGCATTCCGATGAACCAACGGTAAAGAGTTTTTTCCATAACTGGAAATTCTGATGATTTTAAGGTTTTCTTTTTCCCAGTCCCTGGTATGTGAGGTTTACACATTTTGAAATTGCTTCTTTTTTCTTTTTAATGCTGCATATTGTTGACTTAGCGACATTATACTTTTTTGCTAAACTAGTCACACTTGTTCCTTTCTGCAAACTATCTAAAATGTTTGCCTTCTCTTCTAACTCCAAACATTTAGATTTTTTAACACTCATGCCGACTGATTGACCACTTTGCATAAAAATAGATTTAAAATAAAATTTTGATACCAAACAAAAAAAAAATTAATTTAGAGGATAAACACATTTTTTATATAAGGGGATTCCCTAAACTTTAAACATCGAATTTAATGTATTTCAGTGTTGTCTGCAAGCTTAAGGTGTATATACACTACGTGTTTTTTACATTGTATATGTCAAATTTTACATAAGGGAGTAAAAACATGTATTTGGTGACCTCAAAAACTTTGCTTGAGTAAAATACATGTGGAAATACATATGTATTTTTTCGATTAGAACACGCTCTATTTTCTTATGTTCAAACACATGTTTTCAAATGTATATGCCAGGCGAAAAGATTTGTCGATGGTTAAATCTGCGCTATCATTAGCCGGCCGTATGAAGAATTTGCATAAGTGATAAATTAAATATTTTTTTTATCCCATTTTGATAATTTAATAACAATGATATAAATTA
Source organism: Bellardia bayeri (assembly GCA_950370525.1). Lineage (NCBI taxonomy): Eukaryota > Metazoa > Arthropoda > Insecta > Diptera > Calliphoridae > Bellardia > Bellardia bayeri. The sequence goes on along the minus strand of OX493265.1, from coordinate 53,134,589 downwards.
TTTAACAATTTTTTATACAAGTGTCGAAAAACCTTAAAACAATATTTTTGACGACGGCAGTTAAGTGACGTTACCAAAAATGTTTGCATCGGCTTGAACGCATTTTTTAAAGAAACGACATGGAAATTTATGTGTGAAAAAAGAATAATATTTAATATTTAAGCGTATCAGCTGTTGTAAATAATCATGGCGATGTCACATGTAATTGTACATACAAGTTGGTGACCAAAAATTAAAACCCTTAAGCCTAGTACTCTGTTAAAATTTGGGAAAAAATGTTGAGCAACATTAATTATTTCATATGGAAAATTTGACGTGTAGCCAATGTTGCATATCACGCGAATTTACATAATTTGACGTTTTTTTTTTATTGAAAGTACGCCACATTGTTTTACTTCTGTAAACAAAACACATACATATGTATGTTTTGCTTTTTTGTGAATTTAAATCGAAACTAAAAAAGTTAAAATATTTAAAAATCTGTATTGAATCGAATTCGTTAAATAAGAATGAATGAACAAATATTACTGGCCGCTTGTGCAGCAGCACAACAAGTAATAGATATTGTTGTTGCGACAGAAGAGCTTTTGGATGAAAATTCCACGTGAAACAATTGCTACCTTAATTATTTCGCTGTGAAAAAATAATGTTGCCAGATACATTTCATATGTTTTTCACAAAATGAACGGAGTACTACTTCTGCAACATTTTTTCATGAAAATTTCATATGAATTTTTTTAACATGTAATTTGACAACATTCCTCTTGAAATTTTGAACAGAGTACTAGGCTTTATGTAAAATAACCAATTTTGGTTATTTTACATAAAGGCTAGGCTAGTCATTGATATTAGTTGGATAAAAAAAAACATTCTTAAAAAATATATATGTAAGTTAAATTTTGGCTTAATTATCTTCACTCACAAACTCTTGCGATTTTAATTGGCCATATTGTGACTGAATATCGAAACTTTTATATAGGAAAAACATACCTACATGGATTGTGGAATTTTTAAAGTGATACAAATTTCTAATAGAATTAACATAATACTCAAATGTATATATTATTACAAAATTATAAGAATACAATAGAAACTGTTTCTTCAAAAATTTGTCCGTTCAAGATGAAAGAACCAGATTTATGGAGAAAAAGCTATTGGAATATCAGGGGCCAAATTACCGCATTCGTGATCGAATGAGCTATCGTATCGAAAAATGATTTCGATTTCGAAATTATGATAAAATGTACTAAATTTCTTGCTCGATATCGAATGCCCTAATCTAAAATAAGAAAATTACGATCAATTTTACTCGATATCTAATGCGGTAATTTGGCCCCAGATAATTGAATCGTTGAAAAAATATCTTGAAAATATGCCAGTCAAAGTAAATTTTAAAGAGAACGTTTTAAATTGATACATAAAATCTGTCTGTAAATCAATTGAAATAAATTAGTTGCCACCTGTTGTACTCACCGTTTTATAAAGTCTGTACCGATATGTTTTGAGATTCGAGAGATTAAAAATGCTGTTGTTGATTTACATTCGTATTGGTAAAATTATAATAACAAGATACCCTGCTAATAATAAAATTAATTATTTTTATATTTAGTGCAATATTACGTCTTGAATATTTTTCTACAGAATGAAAGGTTGCTTTGCTTACCATGATAGTAAAGGCATCTCTTATCTAGTAAATCAATGCTATCTGAGATGCTTCATATAAATAAAGAAATTAAACTCGATTTTAAAACGCGGCTAAAGTTAGCTTCCATGTGTTGAATCGTAGCTGGCTTATCAATGAAGACTTTTCTCTTCACTTAGGTCAAACAAATCGAGAGTTGTGATGTCACACGATCTAGGCTGTACCTGAAGTTAGTGAAGATCGCAAAACTTTTCTAACAGAACGCTGATTTTTGTAATACCGTTAAATGGAATTGTCTAATAATACTGGGTAAAACTAGGATGACATCTGTCAAACAAACAAACGAAAAAAAGGTGTAAATGTTTCACCCTATATAAACTACGAACTTTTGTTGTATTATTTGAAATGTGTGGTAATTTTAAGTAAAAGACCATTCCTTAACACTTCTCGATCATAGGCGGCAGAATGTTCAATCTATTTTATCGTTTGACATGGTTTAAAACATTCATTATTTATTTGGTTGCTAATTGAGACTTTTATGGTGGATATATACTATTAATACATAATTACTTGAGGTCGACAATTAGTATATGACCTCATGTGATATTTAGGTAACGTCTCACAATAAATTTCTGAGCCGATGGCTCATTTAAACCTTGTGCGTAAAGTAAATGTCGCAATTTTAAAATATTAAAAAAAAAATTTGGCCTAAGGACGATTAGTATTGAAATTGATTGAAATCGGTCTGTTATTTCATCTAGCCCCCAATTGTCCTCCCATAAGAGGACTTTATGAGCCATACATGTTTGATTTATAATAGAGAAAAATTAATTGAAACATCTTAAATGTGGTAAAAATGTTCGTTTCTAAATAAAATTAAACACAAAATATGTTTCATATACATATACACAAATCATTCGGCATAATTGTATGATATTCGGTCCATAATTAGTTATATCTTCCATATAAGGCCTACTTTCGAATATCGAAAGAATAACGACCATAAATATCTTAAAAACGTTGGTATCCAAATAAAATTCAACATATGTATTTACAAATGTCATTTCACCAAATTTTGTGTTGATCGGTTTTTATTAGTCATAGCCTCTTTTGAAAATCACTTTAACATGCAAAAATCTTTTACAAGTGTTGATATCAAGATGAAATTTAATGCGAATTATTTGTTCACGTTATATTTTTTTGAAATGGGCGCTATGTATGACCTATTATGGACCAATCATCCAAAAATGTATTTCGAATTTCTTATCTACATAATTATTAAATCTGAACTCTTTATCTGTTTCGTTTTCTCTGTACTTGATTACCTGCAGAAGTAAAATCCTAAAGTTACTACGCAGTTTCAAATTAATTTAGATGAAAAAAGTGAAGAATGAAATAACAATAAATCCAGACTCGGAATGTCTATTGATTACTACAAAGCACTAAAGTGAAGGGCATTTATGTCAAAACTAATCAACAGCGTTGTCTTTAGACGCTTTAGACTCATTTGTTGCGCAGTTACAAGCTCCAAAGTGTTTTAGAGTTAATATCCTCTACATGACCTATCATATCTTAATACAGTAGAATCTCGAAAAAGTTAAACGCTCGGATAAGTTAACAGTGTTTCAGCATAAACGTGCCGCTCTAAAAAGTTAACCTTTCAGTTAACTTTTCCGAGCGTATAATTTCTTTTTAAAACAGCGGCTTTTTCAGTAACAATAGTAGCAAATTGGTCGCTTTTAAAATATTCTCACTGGCAACGCTAAGCTTTGAATTTATGGTATTCCGCGTACTTCTTTTTTATTTTGAGTTGCAAAAAACTATGACCATCTTCCACAACAAACAACATTGTATTAAGAGTTGGTGTTAAGCTTGTTGGTTGGGGATAATGTTAACATCAGGGGCCAAATTACCGCATTCGTGATCGAATGAGAAATTATTATAAAATGTACTAAATTTCTTGCTCGACATCGAATGCCATAATTTCAAATAAGAAAATTCGATAAATTTTACTCGATATCGAATGATCAAATTTCAGAAGATAATGATAATTTCAAAGTATCCAATAGTGCAAATGACGGGCCAATTATCAAGGAAGATGCTCAACAATCTAAAGTGACTTTCTAGAAAGCAGTTGAAAGAATCAATACCCTGATAAAATGGTTTAAAAACAATAATGATGCAAATCAGGTGGAAGAACTTGTCAATATGCGCACGAAAATGGTGAAGACGTATTACACAAAGGAAAAAAAAACAAACAAGCCTTGACTGCTTCTGGCGCACGAACTTTTAAACCAAAAAGTACATATAAAAATAAATTTATTTTTTTAGTCATAAAAAATTAAAGTAGACTTCAAATGTACTTTGAGAAAATTTTGTATGAACATTTTGTCTAAAAGCACACTTCAAACCTACTTTATTTTTTATGAATACGGCAGTGTGTCAATAAATTAAAATTTCAGATATTATATCAAACAAAAAAGATGTTTATTATTTTATTTATTTCCTCTTTCAATAAAAAAAAACGCTTACAAAAGTTAATAGTTCGAAAAACTTAACAGCCCTTGGAACATTTTATTTAACTTTTTCGAGATTCTACTGTAATTTAAAATACATATATATATATATATAATAATTATACCGTCCAAATATGCCCATTTAAATGATTTATTTATTTTATAAAGTTTTAATGAAACAAAATGGAATTTTATTATAATTATTCTTTATAGTCTTCCTAATTATAATCAATTTACATATTGTTATCCCTCTGCCGTGATGGTGTCCATCATAAAACTAGTTAATAAATAAATTTTGGACTATTGTAAATATTTAGAAGTTGAAAAAAGAAATTTAATGAAAAACAAGTAAGGAAGTATAGTCGGTCAAGCCCGACCTATAGTACCTTACACCCAGTATATATGTTGTATGTTAAAACAATTGTTCTTTTTGAAATGGGCGCTATATATGACCTATTATGGACCAATCATCCAAAAATGTATTGGCATGACTTCTGAGCATATAAATATTTTTCATAAACATTTTTAAAAATTTATACATGTTAAATGACCCCCGTCTTATATGGGAGCTTTGACTAGGTATAAAATTAGGTGATATGATTTATATATACAGTGCATTCGGGATATAGTGAACTAATTAATGCACAGGCCTGTTCACTATATCTAGAAATTCACTATATACAGTTTAAGAAAAATTAAAAAAAACCGAATTCCGTATCGACTCTTGAAGCCTTGGAGCCAGCCTGGACTTGCATTAAAACCACCCGCTTCGTTCAATAGTTCATGCATTGTTTTGGCTTTTTGCATAAGCATTTCACCGCTTACTGGTAAGTGTTTAGATCGCTGCTTTAAAAATCAATTAGAAAGTCTTTTTTCAAGACGCGGATATTCTGTTTTTCAAAATGTCTTTCTGTTAAGGGCACTTTTACTTAAGCATGGAACTCCGGCTTCAACTTGGTTTTTTTATGCCATTTATTGTGGATTTTGTTACATCAAATCTCTTTGCAAGAACAGTTCCTTCTACTCCATTTTCTAGTTCTTTAAGAATTTCATGTTTCACTTTAATGGAAAGAAAATTTCTTTATTTTTGCGCACGCATTTTTTAATAAATTTACAATAAACACGTGTCAAGATCGAATTTTAAACTGTGTATTAAAACAAAATAATGCAAAAACAATGAATATATACAAGAGAAATAGCTTTTTTGTTGTCAATCATTGTGCAAAAAACTGTGTTCACTTTATAGAGGTTTGTGGAGTTCACTATTTAGAGTAGCTAATGTAAAAAATAGCCAGTTCATTATATCGGGTAGTTCATATTACAAAGTGTTCACTATACCCCGAGTGCACTGTACTCGTATATAAAAATTTTTTGTGTTAAATTCTATTTGGAAACCAACATTTGGTTTGTATACATATGTACATATGAAACATATTTTTGCTAAATATTATTTGAATACTAACATTTTTAAGCGAGTTAAATCCTTAAAAGTGATTTTCGGATGTGGTCCTTAGATATACATATGGGAGCTATAGTCAATTATGAACCGTTTTACAGAAAGTTTGTAGATGTGATTAGGTTTAATGCACTCTTATTTGTGGCGAAATTTGTTTGGATACATACATAAATCAAACGTTTATGACGGATAAACCATTATTTCGGGAAGACATTTGCATTGGGGGTTAGGCGAAATAATAAATCGATTTAGACTTATTTCAATCTCAACCGTCTTTAGGGCGAAATAATATCATCTCTACCATATTTTATCGTAATATCTCCAAAATGCGACCTATACTCTACATGTACAGCCAGCCTGCCTGACGGACGGACATCGTTAAATCAAATCAGTAATACTGAGTTGATCGGTATAATTTACGATGGGTGTTAACTAATATTTATGCGCGTTATAAACACCAGCACAAACTTAATATGTACCCTCCCCATGAAAATGGTGTAGGGTATAAATAAATAATAAATAAATGTACTTACATACATACATACATCCATACACATTATTAATACACATCTTTAAGTATGCAACAGTTGTTTGAAACTAAAACTAAAATAAAATCTAGATCAAAATAAAATGAATGAACATTCAAAGTCAAATGCCAATAAATACAACAAACGAATGAACGAGCAATGAATTAATGAACAAACGACGGCAAAACAATAAATAAAAGTATAAAAGCACGTGAACATAATCATGATACATGACGAATGAATACTTAATAAAAAAAAACACAATAACAACAAGGAAAGCGCAGCACATAAGGAAAAAATAACAATAAACAATGAATTTAGAAGAGCTTAAATTAAATAATAAAAAAAATGTTAGATTCATAGTACATTAGTTCAATAAAGTACGACCGAATATTCGGATGCGGTTTCAATTTGTTCTCCACTACAAGACTCGTGCAGGAAGTAAATTGTCCGAATACTGAATGAAACTTCTAAAATTAAGATATTGTTACGTTTTTACCCTTTAAAAACGGTGGTTTATTTCCTTTAAATATACCGGATTCTTATTAATTGAAAAATAAAAGCGTCAAGTAGTTTGAGGAAAATATAACGAATCTTTATTTATTCAAATGCAAAAAAAAAACAATTTTAGATGAACACTGTCCTTTACACACTTATATTACGGTTGGAGAACACACTTATGTAAGTTACTGTTTGAGAACACTTTGATGTTTACACAGCAATGACTCCAGGTAGAATTAGTTTTTACTTTCTGTTCTGTAATGAATCATCTGTCTGAGTTTTGTTAATAGAAAACATGTACTAATCGTTAGTTCTTCTGTTCTTTTACGTTCTGTTTTGGACGAACCTGTTTAAAACCTTTTGATGATATCCCGATGAAAACCAATCCTTGTTAATTGGTCGGGCATACCATCTCCTCTTACGGAACACAACTTTTGACTTCTTCTTTTTTTATATTTTGCATAAAGTTAAAAAATTCACCATAATGTTTACGTCGTCCATTTCCGAATCTGATGTGTAACCACTACTTATACTCATTTTTTAACTTTTATTTACTAAATGTTAAAATTTCTTTCTTTTTAATTTCCAATTCCTTTTTTATTTTGTGTTTTCTCTTTGCCGTATTCAAAAAAAAAAAAATAAAGTAGACTTCAAATGTACATTAAGAAAATTTTGTATGAAAACTTTGTCTAAAAGCACACTTCAAACCTACTTTATTTTTTATGAATACGGCAGTCTATGTTTACAAAAAAAGCTGTTTTATTCAAACAGAAAAACTAATTGCAATAACTTATCAACAGAACGTTAAAGAACAGAAACAAAACAGAAAGTAAAAACTAACGAAGCCTTCCCAATAAACTGATTGTCCCTGTTAGTCTATTTATACAGCAATCATAATTTCTGGACGGTTCGGAGCTAAAATACTAGAATGTTCATGACTGCAAGTCTAGAATGTTCGTTTCTAGAATATTCAGCCAAAGTCGTTAAAACTTAGTGTTGCCACATTGCTCAGCTATGTTCATAACAGGGTGTTCTTAATAATGTTTATAAATTAAAGCTTCTACAAATCCTAAACAAGTTGTATGTACATCGATAAACGTGCCATCTGTTGATAAATATGTTGTATGTTGGTAAACATGCTGTACTCGTATGTTGATACCGACCGTTAAATTTAATTTAAAATACAATTTCGTAACAATATGTACATTAGGGTGATAACTTTTTTTTGAGTGCAAAATACCACTCCAGTACCATGTGGTGAATGTTGTTCTGATAATAAAAAACTGGTTTTTCGGTTGATTCGGTGAAAAAAGTTATTATTAGTAGCAACTTCAATAACGAGCAAAGAGTCGCTTACAGAAGCTCTTAAAAAAAATCTGGTCAGAAATATCGCCTTCTGAAACAGAAAGCTTGGTACTTTTTATGCCACGCCGCTTGCAGGCAGTTATTGATAGCCATGGCGGTCCAAAAAAGTATTGAAATGTTTTCTTTTTTAATTTATCTAAAAAAATTATTAACATTCCAGGATGTATTTAAACTTTTGTCTAGTGAATTTTGTCGTATTTTTAAGAATTACCGTTATGTTCGTAATGAAGTCTTAATTTTTTGTTATTTTATTTTGTTATTTATAAAACTAAATAAAACCGTATACTTTAAGTTTTCCTGAAACGTTTACTTTTCTTTAAACAATAAATTTTTGAGGTGTATTTAAACTTTAGTCTCTGACTGTACATATATTTTAAATATGGGCACTAGAGTGGTCCAAACAAATAAAATTGCGAATTTTGACCGTCCCCATCTCTAGAATTGTTCTATGGATGGTAGACACACGTTCTGAATTATATTAAGATGATAGGATAACGTTAATTGACACCGCATCGGCTTTGAAGTTTTGGGAGGTGCATTTACAAGGGGAAAATATGCATTTTTTTCAGTTTTTGCAAAAATGTTGCCATTAAATAATTATTTTTGCATTTTAATGTAAAATAATCGAAATTAGTGTTAAAAAATAAAAGTCGGTTAACAAATTTTAAAGTTATTAAATATTCCCCAGGGCATTAACGTGTTTCAGACCACTTGAATTAGAAATATAGGAAAAAAATTAATAAATTTTGTGAAATATTCGAATAAAATCATATTTTTACTTTAAATGAACTTTAAATAACTATACGAGTATGTATGTACATACATACATACGTATTTACTTTAAATATTTATATGAGTTTTTATCTTCGCATAGCATAATGTTAACATATTTATCTAGTATGGTAAAAAATTTTTGATTTTTTTGACAGCCGTTTTAAAACTACATTTTCATCGAATCCTTTCTGCAATCCATATAGGCGTGGGGACGGTCCTGTAGCGGTCACACTATATCAGCTTTTAACGAAAGCAAAAACATTTTTTTTGTCGTTATTGTGCTTCATACGATGAATTTACACAGCGAATTGTCACCGACTAATTCGTCGTATTGGGCGAAATTTGTCGTTCGTCCCTGTTGTGTTCCTAGCATTACATTAAGAAAAGTTTCGGTCAGTTGTGTTTCGTTTAGTTCCGGCTTCGGTCGTACTCTTACAAGCACTCACACTTGTCATAAGAAAGAGCGAGAGGACTAAATAAATTGCATATTTTAAACACCCACTCACGCACACGCATACATACGAGTATGTGAACACAACATTAAAGACAAATAATAAATGTAAATAAAGTGTGGCCATTTTAGCATTTTTGCAGCTAAATTTAGCTTATTTTATTTTGATTTAGCTGGAAAATTTTACATTTAGCATTTGGCATTTTATTTAGCATTTCTTAATAATATGTTTAGCATTTTTTAGCATTTAAAAATACTAATTTATTTTCTGTTGAAAATAGCTTGAAAATAAAATAAAGAAAATTATATGTATGAACATTTTAAAGAATAAATGATAAATTATTAACAGATGAAATTACATCTCTTGATCTAAAATGGCAAAAAATTAACTTCATACCTATGAGTGGGGAAATCAAAACTGAACCTTAGAATTTAAAAAGCAAGTTTGTGAATAAAAGAATGCGTTTTATGAAAACTCCCTTTCATCTTTTGTTATGAAGATTTTAGTTTTGCCATTTAGTAATTCAGAAGAATACATATATTTAGTGGAACGAATTCTATAAAAACCAAGTAAGAATGTATAGTCGTCAAGCTCGATAATAATTTTCAGAAGTGGTTCTTATATGGGAGCTATGACTAATTATCGACCAATCGTTATAAAATTAGATGCCATGATTTCTAATTGCATTTAGGAGATTTATGCAGTTTCGGAATTGAGCTTTATACCTATGGGAGCAAAGACTAATTATGGACCAATCTTTATTAAATTAGATAGGTATAATGATTTCTAAATACCCATATGAAACTTATTTGTATTGAATATTATTAATTTTAAGAGAGTTATGCCCGTTAAAGTGATTTTCGGATGTGGACCTAATATGGGAGCTATGACTAAATATTGACCGATGATGATGTAAATAAAAAATAAGAAATAGGTACATATAATGATTTTAAATACCTGTGAACTTATTCAAAATGCCTATATTTGACAACTGAGTTATCCTGAAGAGAACCGTAATTATTTTTGTTCTTGAGTTCAAAGTTGTATTATTTGTATAAAAACGCTTATTTTTTAATCATGCGTACCTTTAGATTGTAAAAAATTATTTCAAGAAAGTAGGTAGGTACCTATTTAAAGTGATTTAGTCGCTTAACTTTTTCAGATCTGGTCACACTGTCCTTGTGTAATCGAAAAACAATAGCAAACGTTTGTTTTTTTGTTTGAAGAAATAAACTACGGAAAAGAAAATTAAAAAAAAACTGTTATAAATTCATGACATGACCAAAATTGTTTTTCAATTTCTATTTTACTTTTCAATTGGTTTTTGCAAAAAAATGTCTACCTATAACTATTGAAAAAGAATGGAAATAAAGTTAAAGAACTTTAACAAACTAAAACACAAAAGCGACAAAAAATAAAAATGAAAAGATAAACAAAACAACATTATGACAAACGTTTTCTAATCCTTTCATTTATTTTCGTTTATTTTTTTGGTTGTGTTCTCCTCTGTACTCTCTCTGTAGTTAGTATGTATGTTGTTGTTATTGTAACATTTGTGTTTTTCGTTACCATTTTTACTGACTACATATATGTTTTTTAAAGCTTCCCGAAGAAAAATCACCACAACATCCTGTCGAGTTATCCACCGAGTTAATGCTGGCATGCACAGTGGCTCTATCGCCATCCTATACAAAAAAGCACACCCACCCCAAAGTCTTGGAACGCCTACCAGATTTAATAAGGTAAGTTCTTGTATAACTTTAAATGACTTCCAGAGATTTCTTCACCCACGAAAACAGAGTTACGAAGAGAGAGCAGAACCTTGTGTATTGTGATATTTTCTTTGATAAAAGAGTATATTTGCTTTTGTTTCTGTTTTTGTTTTCTTTGATTTCTGATTAAGGGGTAATTGTTAGTTGAAGGAGAAATTCGAATGAAAAGTTAAAAAGAGACGAATATATAAACATTATGAAATTAATTACAGAAGAACAACAAGGCCGACAGCATATAGACATTAGGCGTGGCGCAATATTAGTGTATATGACTTCTCCTGTTCTGTTTGTGTTTTAAGTGTGAGAAAGAGTTGCATATACTGTGTTGAAATTGCCATTTCATGTTATTGATATTCTATAAGCGGGGTAAGAGAGGCATCACACACACCACTATTGATATTGAGTGTGTGTTGCCACAGAATATTAATCGTTAAATATCGCATGCATCAGAACCAGCAACAACCAACATTTATTCATTTATTGTCATTATCATCATCGTTTTTGTCGTTGTCGCCGCTATAGTTATAGTCTACCACAGCGCATTTATTATTACCGTCGTTTGGTTTGGATTTGGAAATAGTCGTCTTTCTTCCGGCTTTTGTGTTGTGCAGTAGTTATGGAGGTTTTATATATTGGCTGTGGCGGAAACCTCTACTCCAGCTCATGCCTCTTTATCACCCCTTTATAGTAGGTATAAATGAGGATAAAAGGAAAACAGAAAATTTTACGTGTATTTCTAAAAAAAAAAAAACAATTTATTGTTTTTATTATTTTTTATGTATTTTTCTTGTGTCAACACTGTGTGTAAATTTTATTATTGCTGTTGTTGTTTTGTAAATTTTTTGTGTAAATTTTCTTTTGTTGGGTAGGTACCTACTTACTTTGCTATTATGGGATGTGTGATGACTCCTAACTCCTATCTTACATTTGGTCTATTTATGATATGGTTGCGTGGTAAACATTCACATCCATGTTTACTTAGTCCATTTGAATACATATCCCTGGTATACAATTCACTAGTCACTTTTGACACCATTGGTAGTTGGTAAAGTAGTTCATAAAGTATTTTTAATAATTAATTTTGTTATGCTAAGTTCTAATAATGACATTAGTTCTTTAATTATATCTAGGTACATAGGTACCTAGGTACATTTATATATCGACATTCATTCATTATTACTTTTTTTTATATTTTTAATTTAGTTCCTTTAATCTGACCGAAATGGACTTTAACACATTTCATATTTATAACTTCTTTTCAAAAATTAATTAACATTTAAATACCCTTATTATAATTGTTTTTTTTTCATGGTTTAATTATCAATTGATGTCACTTGGAACGTTATTTTTTATTATTGTTGTTGTTCTATCAAGAAAAATAAAAATTTCATTTTGGCGTTTCATACTTAATACAAACATCATTTTTGATTAACTTATGAGAAATTTTTTCGCCATATCTTCAAACTATGTAGGTACAGCAATGTTTTCACTAGTTTTAATAGTTCATTACTAGTCGAATATTCTTCAATTTTCAGTGTTCTTAGAAATAATCGCGTCTCTTTTAATATTAGAAAATTCTAGTACTATCGATTGCCATCTTTTTATTTAGCGCAAAATTGTTGTAAAAATTTATTTATTATACCTAGATACATACCTATTGTATTTAGTATGATTTTTGGGATGTCTGTTTCCAATTAATTGCTATTTTCTTATACAGTGACTCACAGCTTATTTCGTGTGCCTAAATTTTAGTGATTGGTTTTATATATTTTTTATTATTTACGTAAGAATGAAAAAATACCATTAGTTATTTAAAGATTAATAAGTTTTTATTTTGATTACAAAAGGATAAAACAGAAATAGTAAAATTTAATGTAAAGCAATTTCGTGTACATGTTAAAACTATTCTATAACTACAGTGGCTCACAGTAAAAGTGAGTCTAGGTCTATTTTCGGATAAAATTATTAATATATGTATAATGAGCAATCTTTAATTAAAGTCGGTTTAAATACAATATTAATATTTTGTTGGTCCACCTTTTACTGAAATCACAGCTTGAAGACGAATAGGCATCGATTCCAATAATTTACATATGTATGTATTTTGAGGAAATTGCCCTGCACTCAGATTGTAAAGCATCTAAAAGGGTTTCCTGTGACGTTATATTATACTTTTGAATATTTTGGCCAAGTCGAGAAATAAATTTTCAATTATATTTAAGTCCGGAGACTGTTTATGCAGTAGCTTAATTGGTTAGCGCATTTGATCATTAAGCATGAGTTGGTATTTGTAGCCCGGGTTCGATTCCCAGCCGCTGCCACTTAAACAACATCAGTTTCTAATATTTAAAAAAAAATTGTTTTTCTGTTGTCCCATCGTTAAAATGCCTAATTACCAGTTCACTCGCTTCCATTGAAGTTCGGTGACCCATAGCATAATTATAACTAAAGGTATGGCCACACTTGACAAGTATTTACTCAAAAAAGCGTAACCACTTGTATTTGTTTAACGTTTTTTGCTCTTACAAATGTTTTGCAAGATCAAACATCATCACATAAAATAGAACTTAATATTTGTTGTGTCTTGTTCTAAATCACAGGTCGCCATCCTATAGCACAATTGTACAGAGAGCACTTCACACATACACTTAATATATTAATAATTAATGTTTTTCGGAAAGTTTTTCTTCGCATTAGCGTAATTTCACAGATTAGGTCTTATATGGGAGATATGTGCAATTGTGAACTGATCCTCCTACAATACAGAACAATGATTTTGATTTATAAGAAAATTACATGGTAACAATTTAATGTCACAGTGCCAATTTATTTAAAAGATAGGGTATGATTTTCGGAAAGCGCTCTTTCATGGGATCTATGGCAAATTTTAGATCATATATTGAGTTCGGCTATATATTGGCAATATTTATGAGATACATATTAACTATATTCAGATACTGCAGTTATAAGAGGGCTAGGGGAATATACCGATTTTAGAAAAATTTAGTAAACTTCTTCCCTAGGACAATGTGAAATGCATTGCAAATGCATCTGTATTTGATTATAAGGTTTACATACATATATGGTTGTTATAGATTAAGGTGGATGGATGCTGGGATAATATTGTTATGTTTTTACCGCCAAGTAGTTTATAAATTGTAATAAATTCAAATTTATACAAAAATGTTACTAACATTATTAAAAATAATAACAAGAATACAATTAACAAGTAAGAAAGTATAGTCGGTCAAGCCCGCCCATATAATACCCTACACCCAGTATATGTATAAAACAGTTCTTCGGAAATGGGCGTTATATGGGAGATATAACCTATTGTGGACCGATCATCCAAAAATTTAGAGTCATGATATCTGTGAATATAAGTATTATGTGGGTTAAACTTTATCTCGATATAAATGCTTTTAAACGGTTTATGGAGCTTAAAGTAAATTACGGGAGGACATTTGTATAGGGGCCAGGTGAAATAATGGACCGATTTCCACCAGTTTCAATCCCATCCATCATTGGGCCGAAAAAATATCACAAAGTAATTCTAAGTCGATCGGTATAATTTAAGGTGTGTGTTGGACCAATATTTCTGGGCGTTACAAACATCAGCACAAACCCAATATACCCTCCCCACTATGGTGGTGTAAGGTATTAAAATGTTGATTGATTCCTAATATTTGAGAATTTTTTGATTCTCTTGTAAATTTTTCGAATATAACTTAGGGCTTTCGTGAATTCATATTCTTTATTTGTTTTCCTTTTTTTATCAGCAATATTATTCATTATATGCCGATTTTGTGTTTTATTCATAAAAAAGATTTGTAAACTGAGTAAGAATGTTTTTAAAACTCCATTAACATTTTTATTAGTTAAATTTTATTGCGTCTAAATTTGTATTTTATGTAATTTAAAACAAATTAAAAATTTAACGTTTTATCTGACAATAACTTTTTTAAACGGATTTGTTCTAAGGTTACAGTTGTGTTAAGACTGTTCATGGACATCAAATTGAAAAAGCTCATTTTTATATATGTACAATGTACATATGTACATTAGGGTGCTTCAAAAAACAAAAATTGAAGCTACAGGCCGTCCCCATCCCTATAATTGTTCAATTGTTCTGCGGAGTGTAGAAACACTTTCTGAACAATATTAGAAAGATAATATTGGCGCTGCACCGGCTCTGATGTTTGGAGGTGTATTTACAAGGGCATTTTTTTTTAGTTTTTGGAAAAATTTTGCCATTAACTAATTATTTTTGCATTTTAATGTAAAAGAATCGAAATTTGTACGAAATTAGTGTTCAAAACCACTTGAATTAAACAAAATTAACAAATTTTGTGAAATATTCTATTAAAATCATATTTTTATTTTAAATATATGTACGTATACTTATATATTTACTAGTATGTATATGAGTTTTTATCTGCATAGCATAACTTTAACCTATTATCTATAGTAGTATGGTAATTAATTGTTGATCTTTTTAATGACCGTGTTAAAAATCCATTTTAAATTTTTTTAATTTTTTTCGGGACATTTTTATTAGGATTTGGCGAATTTTGGGAAAAACTATTTTTTTTTTTTTGTTGAATAAGCTTAATTTCGTTAGTTTATGAATTTTAAATAAAACCCATCATTAATAATGTAGTTCAGATAGTCTTAAATACTTTTCGAAAGTTTTACTTAAAATAGACAACATTAACCCTTAAATTGTGAAGGTCAAAGGTCAATGGTCAAGTTTTGATATATTTGGCATTTCTAATGGAAAGATAGTGAAATGTTATACATTTTTGAGTCCACTTTTATAAAACTCGAGAAAAATATATCTTAAGGTCCAAAATTTACAATAGCAGTGCAAAAATCTAAATTATCCTAAATTATTGGTCTTGGGATCAAAATTATCCCAACATTCGCAGTACTTTTCATGATTTTTTAAGTTTGGGAACATTTTGGTCCCAAGTGCGTTTAAGGGTTAATTTAGATTTTTGCGCTGTTATTGTAAGTTTTGTACCATAATATGTAGAAGTAGGTTGTAGTTTTTTAAGTAAAAAAAATATATAAAATTGGACAATACGGACATTAACTCTAATCTAGCACATATTATTATAATTCAACCGATTAAATCAGAAACCGGATTTCGACTGGTATTCTTTTAAAAATTATTAAAACTTTAAGCAAATTAATAGATATTTTAAAAGAATTCTTTTTTTTTTTGTGAAAAAATCTTAAAATCCTTTTTCGGTTAAAAAATCTTAAAAAATAAGGTAAAATCTTACT
This sequence comes from Bellardia bayeri, assembly GCA_950370525.1. Lineage (NCBI taxonomy): Eukaryota > Metazoa > Arthropoda > Insecta > Diptera > Calliphoridae > Bellardia > Bellardia bayeri. The sequence goes on along the minus strand of OX493265.1, from coordinate 53,118,295 downwards.
TCTGGCTGCGCTGCCATCAGCCATTGCTCGATTACCATCAGTGTTGCCAGAAAATGAATTTCATAATATGCTAAAACTTGAAAAACTAAGTGCTAAAATGTTCTACAGAAGAAAAAAGTGCTAAATTCTTTCAATGTAACAATACAATTTTTTTTTCAAATGTTACAAATATAAATAAATTCAAAAATTTCCATGTTCATGTAATTACCACACCGAAAGAAATTTAGTTGAAATATTAATAAAAGTTATTTTTTATTTCTCCAAAAGTATTTTTTGGAGTAAAATAGAAAAACATTGTTTTTTATCAAGCATATTATGCTAAAAAGCATTTAGCATAATTTTTAAAAATTTCAATGCATTTTCGAGAAACAAAATGCTAAATCTAGTACTGAAAGTGCTAAAATGGCAACACTGATTACCATATTAATTGTGAACGTAACTGAAGCACAGAGGAGGAGAAGTGTTGATTAGTAATTTTCTTACGTTCTTTGGCGATGTTTTGTTGTTCTCCGCAACAAACACAACAATTTTCGTTGTTTATTTTACTCTGGAAAAGTTTTCAACGAATTAGATTTGTTTTGTTCAGTTTAAGCTTGTGTATCTTGGTTGCTTTTTATTTTTTTAATTTCAAAAGTTTTGTCGAGGTTTTGCTGAATTTTCACTTCTTTTCTATTGAACTTTTGTACATTTTAACATTTTAATTTTATTTTTTGGAATAATGCTCAAGTGAAAGAAGTGGCCATGGTAAATATATGTATGTAGATACATACATATGTACATATGTAAATAAATGGATAGATGGAAGGATGGTTGAATGGATTTTTGAACTAGTTCGCAATTTTGTTATAGATTTTATGTAAAGTCTGTATTTGATTTGGAGATTGTTTACTTTAAACGACAATCACTGCCATGTTCTAATTTACATAGCTCAAGCACACAAATATGTTTAACATTAACGTGGGTCCAAGAAGAACATATGTATGTGTTGCAGAGAGCATACTTGTATGAACTTGTCGGGAACTTGCAATTAGCTTGGTCCTACCATCCAGTAGTTTAGTTAATTAGCATGACCCCAGACTATTACTAGAAAAGCAGCATTCGCAACACTGCATCGACCGACTACTTCTGCCAAGGACGAAGATAAGAATTTACTACGGGTGCTATCGGTCGCATATGTAACCTCGTACAAAATTGGATCGTCACAATTCCCGTACATTTCCTGAGCACCGAGCTATGTGTCACCACTACTTTCAATGGTTCTGTTATTGTTCAGCAACCTAGGACAATTAGATGGACCGAAATTTGCTGCTCAAACAAACATCAGTCTTTTAACCAATTGCTATTCTTCCCGCAATTAGGTTTAAATTACAGCAACTACGTGAACCCCGAAGGTCCATCAACCAATTATCACTTAGGGGACCTGCTCTCCAATAGTTAAATTAAAAACAAGTTTTCGGGCTTTCAACTGATTCCGTAGTACGAGATAAAGACTCTAGTCAGCTTCAGGTTTCATTGATTGCAATCAAAGAGACTTTATCCAGTTTCGAACCCGTCCAAGCTCATGACACCGTTGTCGCCATCTCTCTTCAAGATGGTAACAGCGTCAATGTGATGGAATTACACCAGAACATATTACTCCCTGAGGGTAGCTCATGCACACAGTCGGATATACTCATATGCACCTACCCAACAAGGAACAAAATAATTAAGAATTTAAATAGTATGGTCATTGTTGCAGCGCGCGGTCTGCTGTCATCATGAAATGACATCCCAAACACAATTGCATAAACTCAATCTATTTCCTATGGCAACTTCTATTCCTCTGTTTTTCCCTTTTTTGCTGTTGCTATTTGCTTTGATGCTGCCATTGTTTCTGTATTTCAATTTCTCTTGTTTTGATTGTTGTTAGTGTAAATAATTAAATTTTAGTTTACTTTTAATTGGCCCAAAAGTTTTATTCTTTTATTTTAATTGTAAACTTTATTCATTTCCATTTTAGTTGTCCATTTTTTGTTTATAAATTACAATGTTTTTCTTTTCGTTTGTATTTGCCTTTCCTTCTGTTTAATTAAATTTTATTTGTTTTGCATCTGAATAATAACAATAAAAAGTATGAAATGTATTTTTTTTGTTACAATTAACATAAAACTTTTTGGATGCATTTTCATCCATTAAAAAGAAAAATATCAAAGTTAATGTCATGTTTTTTTTTATTGTTTTTGCTTTAGCGTTTTTATATTCTTTTTGTATTCCTGTAGTTCGTTTAGAAGTCATTTTAAAATTTGTTTGGATTCATTTGTTATGAGATTGTTGTCAGAGACTTGCGGACATTCCAGGAGTTTCTTCTACTTTTAAATGTCAGCACTTTCGAAATTTATGGAAAGTATGGTAAATTACCATCTTGTGAAATATCTAGTGTCCAACAATTTACTTAGCGACCGCCAGTACGGCTTCTGTAGAGAACGCTCTACGGGTGACTTACTAGCCTTCCTATCGGAAAAATGGTGTCGTTCTATACATCGTTTTGGCGAAAGTGGCTCCAGATATTTCCAAGGCGTTCGACAGAGTCTGGCATGGTGCTCTCATTGCTTTTGGTGTCGGTGATAACGTCTCTCGATTTATATCGAGTTTCCTCAGAAATCGCACTATACGGGTTGTTATAGATGGTATCTCATCAGACGGGTTCAAGGTCAATTCAGGGGTACCGCAAGGCTCCGTTCTTTCTCCCACTTCATTTCTCATCTTTATAAATTACCTTCTATGTCAAACTTCTTTTCCTTTGGAGATGATAGTAACATTTGCCATTCATAATCATTTAACCATAGACCAAACCGTTTGGAGATTGGGGAAATGAGACAAAATTTGAATGATACGCTGAGCCAAGATCTTAAGACAATCTCGGAATGGGGTTGTGCGAACAGAGTCGATTTTAACGCACTTAAGACTCAATGGTGTATATTAACGCACAACAGGTCATGTTGCTTCATTTGTTTTTATGAGCGATGTAAATATTAAGGAATCAGACACTCTTGACGGTCTAGGCATGATAATCCAGTGTCCAGATGTCCGCTGGACCAAACACATCTTTCAAGTGTCAAAAGAAGCGCTCAGGTGCCTTGTTTTTTTTTTAACGGTGTAGAAAATACTTCCCTCCATCTGATGTACTTACTATTTACACCACGTATATTTGACCGAAAATGGAATACAACTCTCATGTGTGGGCCGGTGCTTCGAAGTCTATTTTGGACTTACTCGACCGCGTACAGGAGAGGGCGAAGATGCCTATCGATGACAGTAGGGTATCCAACTCTATTGATTTATTGGAGCATCGTCGCAATATGGGTTGAGTTTCACTGTTCTATCGCTACTATAATGGAATGTTGTCTGCTGAAACACGTAGTTTTTTACGTAATACACGTTATTCAGTCAGGGCTCACCCATTCGTTGTCGACTGGTCAGGGAAAATTCGTTCTTTAGCCGTACTGTCCGTATGTGGAATAAACAATCACCAGAAGTATTCAATATCGGAAAATTCAAGTCAAATCAAGTCCTTCCTCCCTAACCTATTTTCCTAGTTCCAACACAATGCATTGCATAAGTAGGGGTCGTCCCCTGAGTGCTGGTCCAAGAAAAAAAAGTTAAGATCGACTGTTCCTTATCTTGACAATTCTTCACATTTTACCACGTGATGCCGTTTTCCTGTTGCTGTTCATTGGCAGTTTTGAATACACAATTGATTAGGATTTGACAAAAACACCAGTCATGGCAAATTTTTACACACCTAACTTGATTGAGATCTAGAAACTGCCAGTTAAACTAAGGAGAAAATAGTCAATAAAGATATGTTGCTGTTTGGACACTGTTTCCAAACATAAAATATTTATGACTTCAAGTAGCGATGGTTCGTTCTCCAACACATTAAATTAAGTCTATATCACTATTTTTTTGTCCGTCTTCTGCCTTATTTTATCTTTTAATAATTCCATTTGGTCTACTGAAGCTATTCTATGTCAAGATTTTTCGCTGTTAGGTTGTGATATCTTCAAAACAGGAGAATCGAAAATTTTTAGATTTCTTTTGAGTTCATCAGTAAATATGGATCTTGAGAATTGGAAAATTTGTCCAGGTGGGATTAACATTATTTCATTCCTTTAGGTACGTTGACTTTAATAATCAATATAATCGTATATACAAAAAGAGTTTAGGTAGCCAGTAGTCGATATTATTATATCTGCTGTTAACAAAAAGTTCACATTGTAAACAAGTACACGTTGATCGGCCTACATGCTCCATACCATGCCACCACACTAATACCCCATTAAAAAGATGGACACAGCATTTATTGATACTCTGCTTGCCGTTCCACCTAACCTGTCCTGAGAATACCTCAAATTATGCGTAATCTTTAGACTGATACCATTCAAATACATCTGACCTCTTTTTAAAAAACTGCAGCTCTCTCCCTCAGTTCACAGGAAAAACTTTAGTTCCTTAATGTTCTCAATGCAGACTCTATATATTGCGATATTGTAGCCAGCAATTTGGCAGATTCAACTACCGTACAGCGACATTTTTTTTAATTCTCCTGATGCGTAGCCAAACCAAAAGAGTGTAAAAAGACATAATTCACCTCTAGTTTTGATGATTTGCCAGTAATAATTTTATATTAGCTTTACTGTCAGGGCACTTTGCGTTTTTGACTCTTTTATTGTTCCTGGTTTGCCAGCACTCGTGGCGGCAATCCATTGGTTCATTGATTCATACTTTAAATTACATGGAGAGCACAAAGCAAGTTTCATTTTTGTATTATTCTTTGAATTGAAAGTGCTTGTTTTTGTTGACGATGTAGGTTTGTATTGTTTATCAATTAAGTTTAGGCACACCATGATTTCCAAGAGAAATCTCTCAATAACTTTGCTCCTCCTCAACTTGAAATAATAATTCTGATATCGTTTCAAAGGTTGGTCGTTTAATTGATCATTCACATCTGTGGTGTGAATATTATATATATTATTATTTTTAAGTCCACGATGTCATTATTTTCAACAGTAGTTTTGGACGCCAGAATCTATATATATATTGCGAGAACTTAAATAACTCACATAACCACCTACATACATATATTTTTCAAAGTCAAGATGTGTAATAATTTCCCTAGTTGCCATGGAACGACCTCATATTACAACCCAGCATTACAGTAAGGCAAAGTTTATAAATAAAATATAATTTTGCTTTAAAATCATGATGTGTGATCTCAACATACTCGTACACATGAACATCAAATGTAATTCAATACTTTTTTATTTCAACTTTTTTTTTAAATAAACAAAACGAAAAAACAAACTCAACTGTCATATTTGCGCTAGAAGAAGGAGTGTGTTTTTTGTTGTTTTCTTTTCAAGAAAAGGGGAATTAACTCGAATGTAGAATCAAAACAAAAGCAGTAGAACTCGTGGTAGGTACTTTGGAACACCCAACCACAATATCACTGGCATCAAAACTGAGGAATTAATACTGGTACAGGGAAGTGTGCCAAAGAATTCGTAACTCGTTCATGTGTGTGAGTTTGTGTAGTTCCCAGCATACCATTATAGGAGCGCTCCGAAAAAGGAGTCAGAAAAGAGTCCAACTAAGAAGCATTTTCGAAACGAAAAAAAATTTGCTTAAAAAATTAATTTTTTTTTCATTTTTATATATTTTATTTAAATGAATTCCATTTTATTATGTTTTTACTGTAAATACAATTTATTTAATTTTTTGCCATTTCAATTTTAAAAAAAAAAATAATAAATGTGAACTTTTAATTCTTTGTATTTAAAATTGCAATGACTCTTTTCTGACATTATCTAAGAGCTCTTTCTGAGCCCCAAAAACCCTCATATAAAACTCTTTTCTGACATTATCTAAGAGCTTTTTCTGACGGACCATTTTCGAATGTAATGGCCCTCATTTCTGAAGGTCTTCGGAGCAATTATGATTGTTTTTTGGGCTCCGGAAAAGGTGTCAGAAAAGATTCTTTTCGGACTCATATGGCTTGCTGGGTTGTATCTATGCTGAAATTGTGGTTACACATACAGATGGTGCTACACGCACACAGAAGCGCGGATGTTGCAATCAGAAATCCTGTCAGGGAATAAATGAGATTTCGTCATGTGTCATGAAATGAAGACGATGGTTGTCGTCATACATTTTTCTTTCTAATACTTTTTTGTTTTTATTATTTTTTTACATTTTAGTTGTTGTTTTTGTCTTCCACTTGTCGCATTGTCTATGCGCGTCTGTTGTTGTTCTTTTAATGTTTAAATGTTGTTGTTGTTTTTAGGAAAAATGTTTATATTTTCTTTAGAACACATTTTATTTTTTTTTGCAGGAAAATATTTTTTTAAAATGTTTTTTCGTGTCGTTCTTTTTGTTTTTAATTTACGCCTTTACCACCCAATGAGTTTGGTTTACTCTTCTCCATTCTTTTTTACATGTATTTGTTAGCGTAAGTCATACACTTAGAATGTGTACACCCTTCACCATGAAAGTGAAGTAAGTTCGTAAAATCATTTGTAATTTATACAAATATGGTTTCATTAGTAACCTAATAAACTATATTTATGTAAGATTCTTCTAGCATGGTGAGTGGAGTTTACAATGTCCGTTTGTTTGTTGAAACCTACCATCCGACGTCCCCAGGCAACTTGCGGACTGTGTATATGTAAACTCATTAGACTGATCTACATGTATGTTTGTGTGTACATGTATAGTCTTGCAATCTAAACTCTCTGTTTGTTGAATTCGAAATGTCAAGACATTCCCAAACAAAGCTTGGACACCACCATGTCAAGCTAAGATAGGGACATGAGGATATCCGTGGGAATGAAAATGCTGACTAATGTGCAACCAATGCCAGAATATTCAGAATGCTCTTGGTCTATGTGCAGGGAAAATAACAAATGGGATACCGTCTTAATAACTATTGTAGAAGTTGTTTAGATGATGAATCGGTAAAGTGTCTTCTATGAAACTGTCCTACACTACAGATTCGCAGACACGATCAAGACAGTCTCTGGGAAGTGTCGTTGTTGTAATAGGTCTGCTGTTGTTCTGCTGGCCGAAAAACCTTCTGTTTGATACAGTTTGCTTTGGTAATCTTTAGAGGAGTATGACTCGAGTCCAATTGACACAATTGTTGTGGAAACCTGTTGGATCTTTTTATTTCATCTCTTTGTGCTTGAGGGTATGACAATGGAATTCAAAGTCTTCCAAGTATTCTCAAATGGAATGTGTTGTATATATTATTAAAATAATTGTTCGATATTTTCGTCGTTATTAAAAATTATATTTTCTTCAAACATTTCCTATATTCATTTATTATTTCTTCCAATATTTCGCTACAACATTGTGTAGCATCTTCAGGGAATCAAATTTTGTATTAACGTTAATGCTACTTAATGTTGTAGAGAAATATTGGAAGAAATAATCATTCCTGTCGTGAATAAAAATTCCACATGAAATTTGTTCCCTTTTATTTTTTTAATATTGAATTTTAATAGGAAAAATGTGAAAAGGGAACAAATTTCATGAGGAATTTTTATTCACGTAGGGGTGAACAAATAAATAAAAGAATGATTATAATGAAATTTTGATCAATTCAAGGATTTACAAAGAAAATAAACATTGTATTATGTTTAAATGACGTCTTATTTAAAAATATTTCAGCTACGATCAGTTTTGGAACCATCTAAGTCCTGGAAAACTACACTTATGATGAATAATTTTTAACAATATTACCCAAGAATGTGGTAAAATAAAGCCAATGCTCATTCACCTAGTTTGGAAATATTTAAAGTCTAGAAGAATCAGTCCTCTTAGCTTCAATCTCAAAATGTTTTTGTTGTAGTTCTTTAGTGAAATTTTGGCATTCTCCACTATTGGAATTTTACAAAAAGTACGAAGCTGTTGCCAGTTCATCCAGTGTTTCTTTTGTACTGATGTGTCTTTCTTTTTGTTTTTTTTTGTTCATGCTTTCTTTTGGCTGTCTGAATGACATCTAAAAAATCTTTTGCCAAGTTTTCATTTCTTGTATTTTTTTGTTCTGTTTTGCTGTTCTTTGTGTGTGTGTAAAACCCTCATTGTCAAAGTGTTTAGTTTTGATGAATAATGAGACATTTTGACGGCAAACACATTGTCAGTTAGTCAGTCAGTCAGTTATCCATTCGTTTAGTCATTCAAAATGAAGAGTGTGTGTTTTTCATGCTTTTGGCTGGTTTTAATGCCACTTTAACACGTTCATTATGAGAAATTCGAAAGATCTAAAAAAATACTTTAAATTTGTTGTTGTGCTTTCAGTTTTTTGATTTTTATTAATATCGAAACATATGAATTTTGTCATCGAATCCCTACCATATTGTTGTGGCCCCTTTAACTAATGAATGATTTAAATGGAAATTACTCTACACTCGTTTATTCATTCATTCACAGTTTTTTCTATTTTAGTTTGGTTGTTGAAAATATGTTTTCATTTTCTGTCGCTGCGGTCTCAACTAGTTTAAATTGACAAAACTAATCAACTTTTGTGGAGGCTTGTTTCTTTTTGAATGAATTTATCATACTGTAGATAATTTATTCTTGAATTATAAGTCATTAGAATGCAATGTTATGTTTTTTGTTGGTTTGTTTTAGCGATTTATATGCTGTATATTTTGAAAATCAATAAAACAAGAAATGTCCCAAAATCTATGGATTTTAATTCAAAAAAAGATTTAATAGAATATGTTCAAATTGGTGATAATTACTGAACTGATCCAAACGAACATGCTCTTTTTTGGATATTATTAGTGGCCACAGTATTAAAATTAATAGACAATAATTTTAGCAAAATTCGTTTGAATTTCATTGAAAAATTGTCGTATTTGGGGAAGTGGTGATGTGTTCTATTTTAATATGTTATGGAATTAGTGATAAGACAGTTGGTTGGTTTACGATGTAGTTTACTACGTGCGAACACTTAAGTAGAGTCGAAGGGATCCCGTTTTAAAAGACCACACCACTCATCAGATTTAATGTCTTATACAACATGCTGTAGCTAAGATGAGTACAAGAAAGTCGTGTCTTGCTAGACCCAACCTGTTGCATAGTACGTTTTTCGTTAAAAGATGGCCACATCAACTTGGCTATCCTACATATGTCAAAATTACTCCATCTATATTCAGCCTCTGTAAGAAAATGTCCGAAGATGATACCTTTGATAGTCCCCAGTGGAATTGCTACTGAGACCACATCGGAGATATCTAAGGCAGATCCCATTCTGGCTAGTTCGTCTGCCCGTTCATTGCCGTAGTGGTCCCTGTGCGCGGGTACCCAAACCAAAGTAATATCAGATAGACGACCTAGCCTTGACAGAGAATTCCTACATTGCCTAACTAGTGAAGATGAAATTGTGTAGCCATTAAGTGAGAGGAGTGCCGCCTGATTGTTGACAAAGATAGGTATCTGCCGTGAATGTGATGATCATGTAGTGTATCACAAGCTGCCATGATTGCAAAAATTTACGCCTGGAAAACACTACACTCATTCGGAAGACTATACGAGATGCCTACCCCAGGTTCGTCACAGAAGAACCCCAGAACCAACACCGCAGCTCATCTTAGAGCCGTCCGTGTATATCCTAGTGTCATAATTGTGCACGGGATTACCCATATTCCACTCACTCCTGGAGGGAATTAAGACCTTGAATACCCTATCAAAATCCGTGTATGGAGTAATATAGTCAGATGGTTGGAGAATGATCGAAGGTAACTGGCCCAGAATCCCCTCGTGGCCATATATTCTCGATCTCCAACAACCGGACGCCTGAAGCCTCACTGCGCTGCAGGCAGAAGTGGCCATTATGTGAAAGTCAATTGGCATAAGGTGCAATATATAGTAGTGTTCAGTGCCTATGAAGGACTAGTTCTTAGTGCGCCGGTTATGCCAATGCAGGCTGATCTCTGGACTTTGTATAGTTGGTCTACGATATACTTTCTTCTAGTTCTAGTCTAGTGATAAGATACTTCTCACACATTTCCTGCTGGAATTTTGAAATCTTTAGCGATCTCTAGAAAATGGAAAGCTATTTTCAGATTTTAGACCATTTCTATAATTGAAAAAAGCTGTAGCACCACCCACTTTAACGAAATCTGTAGCTTCATCACTGAGAATAGGGCTTGTAGTTCGAAATTCTATTAAAATTCGATGTATACACAGCCTCAATTCGATCCCTAACTTTTTGTAGGATAGTTCCCTGACCAATACCGCCATGTTTCTGTATTTGAGTTGTCTTCTTATGTCACACAGCCTACATAGCAGAGAATAATTTTATGTAGTTACCAATAAGAGATCCAATCTGAGGATCTAGCAATATTAAGACAGACAAGTCTCAGTACCTTGTGCAGAATGGAGAGGTGTTTTTGTGGTTTCTACAACTCTCCACCCAACAAGTCAGCATATGCCTAAGGTACAATTAAGGTACACTTGGCAAATATTTGCCAAAAAAGACGTAATCACTAAGTAAAATACATTTGAACGCATTTTTTTTAGCTTACTTAGTTTATTAAGGAGAGGACACAACAAATATTTAGTTTTATTTTATTTACTGCTGGTTGATCTTGCAAAACTCTTGTAAGAGTAAACAACGTCAAACAAATTTGTGCTAAAACAAGTGGTTACGCTTTTTTCAGTAAATATTTGCCCTACCTTTATGACCACTGTTAGCAGTCAGTGTGTAATATGTATATGGTTTGAAATTCCATTTCACATATTTTCCTTCTCATTCGACTCTCAGCATTACGTTTCCTCGAGAGTAAAAACAAATCAAAATTACTTCAGGGTAATTGTTCAACCCTGACAATTTAAGTACCCTATTATAATCTTCTGACTCCAAGAACGTTTTCATTATCTCATGATAATAGTCCATAGATCGTTGTAGGAAATTTTCTTTAAACAGTACAACGTTATCGGCATATGCGACTATATTTATTTCAAGACAAGAGGAGCTATAACTCCGCTATTATCCCCATAACCCGGGGATAAGCATTTCAAATCTTCCTAAAATTTACATACGGTTTGTCAGCCTACATGCATCTTTAGATTGTACCTTCCTTAGAGGCGATATCCACGATATCTCATGATTTCTTTTTTGAAAGTGTTGAAAGCGTCCTTAGTAGAAATATACTCGAACGTTATGTACACAATTGCTGATCATTGCAGTATAGGCATTGTCAACACTCCGTAATTATATTTGTTTTAATCTTTAAAACAAATTTTAATTAACTTTAGTGAAAAAAGCGCATGCGCAACTTTTCTCTTAACAATTTGTTTCTATTACACTCATTACTTCTGCTTCTGTTGGCGGTTGTTCTTATTTTTGGTGAAATCTTTAGATTTGTTGTACAACAGCCAGGCGGACATGTTTGGAGATTAGACAAACACCAAACCTGTGTAAATAGTAAATCTAAAACAAATTTCCAACGTAATAAATCCAACTTTAAGTTAAATTTTTTCTTGGCTTTTGGATTTAAACCCAAAAGAAAACAACTAAAAAAAAACTTTAAAAATATAAAATCAAACAAGTTTACAATGCGTACAACTCGAGTTGGTAACGAGTGAGCATAATCAGTTGATACATTGGTGGCATCAACATGAGTGCGTTGCAGAGCTAAAAATGAGGAAGAAAACTAAAAAGTAGAAATAGACAAAGTACCCGTACCCGTAGCCATCGTAGCACTCGTAAGTGTGTCTGGTGGTTATAGTATCTGAGGCGTGTCATGTACTCATCATGTATAAAATATCTTAATGCCTGTACGAGTACGAATAGTGCTGGTACTTGAATTGGACGGACGGACCTACAGATAGACACACACTTACTTCAACCGACAACGATCATTTCGGCCAACAAAAATAACATACATATTTAGAAACCAAAGAAAGAAAAATAAAAAATAACAAAGTTAAAAGCCATGTTTATCGTAAAAACGATTAATGAAGTACAAAATGATGTTTAAATATAAGAATTGAATTTTTTTTGTATACTTTATTCATTTTTTTTGCTTAAACCGTTGGCATTAACAGACAGAAGGTGTCAGATACGAAATAGTAATAGTGAAATCAAAATAATTTTTAAATACATACAAACAAAAGCAAACAAATTTATTTCTTTTTTTTAAACCTTATTGAACCTAATACTTAACTCAACATTGCTGCTCACTGACCACCCCCTATAAGTACCACTTATAGTAACTAAAATATGTATTGATATGAACTCTATGTAAAATTGTTATGAGGCGTAATAAGGTTTGTAACCAAAGAAACACCAATTATACAAGTGATTAAAAATTAGTTAAATATGATTTATTGGTTAGATACATATTTTCTATATATTGTGGACAATCGTTTAAAACCATTAATTTATCGAAGAAGTGCAACACTGAAATGAGATGCAATCCAGATCGACAAGCTGGTCCAAAACTAGTATCAGCCACTGCTTTAGTGGAGAAGTTCTGTTTTATTCATGTGCCATGGTAGCTGCTGAAATTACGCGTAGGTCCGCAGGTAGGAGTGTCACTGAAGCTACTGTGACCTATACTGCGATATATAGGGAACTTGTTAAGATCGGGCAGATTTGACACGGACGATGACCCCGACCATCTGGACAGGAGACACAGAGAACGTTAAATGAAAACAAAACCAAATATGTACAAAACTGCCAAGATACGCTTTATGCGACTGCTGTAGAGGTAAAGCCAGCAAAGACATGGACAGATCAAAACCAGGTTTTCATTTAGCTAACGCTGTGGCTGATATTAATTTTGGACCAACTCTCTAAAACTCAGTATTTTAACATCTACTTCTAGACGCCCAATAAGTTGTAAAGGATCTAAGTATCTGTAAAGTTTCTAATTCTGCAAATAATTAAAATGCAAGAGATTCTCTGTGGCTGATGTTGTGAACCAATTCTCTAAGATTCAGTATTTTAACATCTACACTTCTAGACGCCCAATAAGTTGTGAAGAATCTAAGTATATGTAAAGTTTCTAATTCTGCAAATAATTAAAATGCAAGAGATTCTCTGTGGCATATATTAATTGTGAACCAATTCTCTAAGATTCAGTATTTTAACATTTACTTCTAGACGCCCAATAATTTGTAAAGGATCTAAATATTTGTAAAGTTTCTAATTCTGCAAATAATTAAAATGCAAGATATTCTCTAAATCAGAATACGAGTATATGACGACGGAATTCTTTTAGAAGAATGCTGCGTTGTTGGTTTAAGATATCGTGATGAGGGGAAGATAAGATAAGTACTCACTAGATTGTACGAGCAGTTCTCGTACTTGTTGCATATCTACGAATGAGAGAGAAACACATATGTATGTGTATTCAAATGTGTGTATACTCACACTCAAATAAAAGTATGAGTGATTTAAAAAATAAAATTGTGCTTTGTAAAAATCGAAGAAATTATTAAGGAAATAATTGCAACAATTTTTTCAATAAGAGTTGCGTCATCTAATTGGGACTTAATGTAAAGTTGAAAGTTGAAATTAAGTCAAAATAGATGAATCACAATAATCTTAAGGTTTATATAATTGATAAAACTATACGTACGAATTGATGTTTTAAGAATTTACACAACATTAATTGTCTAAAGTCTATTTCAAATGGATTTGAATTGAAGGTATTTAAAATTTTCCAAAAATTTTATTAAACCATTTTGTTTAGTAAAGAATTAATTATATACAAAATTCTCAAATGTTAAATGTTTTAATAACTAAGGAATAAAGTCGAGATGAATTGCTTAAATCAGTTTAGACGACTTAGTTTTAGAAAAGTTAATTAAGAATTATTTCTTTCGAAACATCAGGTTAAAACATCCGACTTAGTTTTGACTTTCCTTGCTGCGAAAATAATGGGAATCTCGTAAATGATTGGATTGTTAACTGACAGAGTTTAGACTCAGAAATGTTTTGTAGTATATTCTGGATCCTTATAGATATCTGTGTATGTGTGTTTATTGTAATAGTTTTTCCGAAGCCTCCAGATAAATTAAGACTCTGACTTGATCTGGCCGCATTGACGTATTGTGCGAAAATGTGCATCATATGTATCGTTGATTACACTTAATTTAGAATGTTTTTTAGATAACGATATGGTTTCATATACATACAGTGCATTTTTTGTTTGTTTTAAAGTTCCATAAAAAGAAACCAACAGGAACTGAAAAGAGAAATTGGTGTCATTTAAAAGAAAAAAAGGTTAAAGCTCGAAGCTCAATGCTGCGTTGTTGGTTTTTCGTTTTTCTACTTCTATCAATATTTTCTGTTGAATTTTTTAAAAATTTAAAATATTTCCAATGAGTCCGCGTACAACGATAGAACAACGAGAATTGGTTTTAAACCATTTTCAAAATGGCCACTCACTGCGAAAAATAGCAGAAGTGGTTAACAATAAAGCTTTCACAGTCCAAAAACTCATCCATGAAAATCGGGTCCATAACTAAGGCAAAAAAGCACCAAAAAAAGAAAATTTTCAATGAGCATGATGAGCGATACATTTTAAGAAAAATAAAGGATGATCCAATGCTAACAGCTTCACAACTGGCCTCCGAATTTTAAGCTGACCTGGGCAAACAATGTTGTGTTGAAACTGTTAATCGTGTCTTGCGCCAACATGATTTTAATGGCCGAATTGCACGCAAGCAATTATATATAAACCGGAAAAACAGACCATCAAGAAACATGTTTGCAAAGAATCTGCATTTTAGAAGTCGGTCATCTTCATCGATGAATTTCGGTTTATATGAAAAAAAAACCCAAAGGCAATAGTGAAGCATGGTGGTGGGTGGCAGTGTCACGGTTTGGGCCTGTATATCAGTTGCTGTGTACTGGGAATTTAACAATTGTTGAAACAACCATGGAAATGTTTATGTACCTTCGGATGCTGAAGGAGAACTTGTTGGAAAGCGCAAACATTAATGGTCGAATTCACAGTCTTTAGTTAGCTAATGGCAAAGGCTTAACTAATGATTATTTATTCGCAATGCTTAGTTTGCCATAAGAATAACAAGTAATAGTTAAACAATAGTTAGTATTTTAGTTTACCAATGGTTAACTAATGACTGAGAATTCGGCCATAAATCGTGTATTTGTGAGTTTTAATATCAAGTTTTCGAAACCCATACATGCCTGCATAAAATAAGCTCTGTCATGAAAAAACAAGCATTTTTTTTGTTTTTTTTTTTTTTGATAGTTTTAAGTAATTAAAATGTACATTTTTGCAATAAATTATTTTTGTTTGTTTGGCCGCGTTTTCACTATGCCATTTTTGTTGTCAAATTGTCGGCAATTGTATGAAAACGGGTTGTCATATGGCGTCATCTATGTTTGCAATATGACAACCCGTTTTCATACAATTGCCAACAATTTGGACAATTTGACAACAAAAATGACATACTGAAAACCAAGCATTCTTTCAAATGACACCAATTTCTTTGTTAAGTTCCTGTTAGATAAGCTTTGAGCCACTGTATATATTTCAAATGTTATGTCAATTTTAAAAGTGTTTGAGAATGGTGTGATTTAAAATCAAATGATTTATATACAACTAATAAATTCTTATCTATAAATAATAGAAACAACAAAAATAATAACAATAACAAAAGCCATTAACTTAAAGTTAATAAAACACAAACTCCCTTCACTAAGTATTTAGCGGGAGAAGAAATGATGACGATGTTGTGTTGTAGTTGTTAATGGGGTAATAGTTTTATTGTCTCTACGAGAATTACTTCCGCAACATTGAAGGCCATCAAGTACTTATCGTGTTAATTTACCAGCAGGAGAGCCACTCACTCACTAAAATTTATTCATTGTTAAGCGAGAGCATAAAATTCCCCAGAGTCACAGAAACAAGGCAATTCTACAGAATTTTGTGTCCTCCTGATCATACAATGAACAAATAGGGTAGTAAGCACATTATGACAAGTAAATAAGTAAGTAATACAGGGTGGTGGATTGTTATTTATCATGTCTTCAGAAACAAAAGTATTAACTGAATGACTTTGCGAGTGCGCAGCATAAAACCATAAGAGTTATAAAAGCCATGACAGGGGGAATGAAGCACGACGAACTTAATAGTCAATGACAGTTGGCCGTGAAAAACAACGGCAACATAATAAACCTTTGCAAAGGTTTTCAATGCACATTAAAGAGCCTGAGGTTCTGTTTTCTTTCTAAATTGAATTTGATGTGTGTTTGTGTTTTGTGTCTTGTTGTAGTTACGTGTAGTAAACCCCTCACAATTGCGATTTGATTGACTACTGATCCCTTATGTTTATATGTTTGTTTGTCTGTCTGTCCGTCCATGTGTCTATGTGTTTACTTGCCAAGGATGACAACAAACTTAATAAAGATGACGATGATGATGACTATAATGACTATGGAAGTAACATGAACTCGTTAAGAGTATGAATTAAACCTCCACCCCAGATGCTTCAGTGCTGCAGTCTTTTGCCAAAATGTAAAGTGTTTGTTTGGTGGGCGAGCGTGTACAATGTGGTAAAGATATTTTGCTGTTTTATCTGTATTTTTTTTTTGAATAGTGACAGTGGTGTGGCATGTTGCAGTAATAAGTGTAACCGTACCATTTTCACTACTTGAACTACTAAAACTTTTATAAGTACCATATGATGAGTATTAAATTATGTTGCCATTTGTATGTATTTCGTCGTTTATAGATACACAAGCTTTCCGTATGTCAACTGGAAATATTAAAATTTGTTTTTTTTTCTGCTATATATTACTTGAGGATGGTGTAGAAAAACGTAAGCCTGAAGGATTTAATTATCTGTTTGGGTAGTTTGTTGTCATTATGATAATAAATACATTATCTTTACTATCTTTTAACTAGTGATGCTATGGTGGAGTGGCTTATTGACATACGAGGTGAGACTGACATTTCCCTATGAATATCAGTAAATTTTGTACTTAAATAGGTTTGATGCTGAAACCTGGTTCGTAAATTATTAACTCCAAATTGATGATTTTTACTCATACAATAGGCAGTAAAAAAATAAAAACCTTCATTAAGACCTTTTTTTTGGGGGTATAGAACAAACAGTACCTAATCGTATTTAATGAAAACATTGGCGAAACTCGCTTGAAAAATGTTAATTAAAAACAGTATTCAATAGTCGAGAGCCTAAGTGTCTAAGGGAAGAATCCGAGAAAAGCGATCTGGACGTGAGTTTAAATCAATAATAGCCTTTTCGATCTCTCGTACGGCTCGGGTACCGCTAATCCTAAATGGTGTGTGACTGGTGGTAAGTCAATTATTTAATCGGATGTGTTTGGGGTAAATACTTTTTTCCGATGATTTTTCAGTGTCATTTCTTGCCCAACCACCACTCAAGTTTCGCAAGGGTGACTTACATAAGACAGGTCTTTTAAGATTTTTAGTGGCTTGCCATAGTAAGTAATCTGATTGTGGAGATGCGTCCAAATTTTCTAAATATTTATTTAGTGATTAAATTTTCCGATATTCTAGGAGCTCTTTAAGTCTTTTTATGCTATCTTTTAACTTAGATTTGAGTTGGGGCGATCTGTGCAATTGCCACTCTTTTCGAGTTCTTCTTTTTTCATTTAAGAGGCGTTCGACATGTGCCGAATAAATTCTGTTATATCTAGTTAGACGAGGAGTTTGGGCAGCAAGTTAAGCAGCCAGTTTAAGGTCATTACTCAAATTGAGTAGAGAGTAATCGATATTTTCTGGTGTTCTTAGCGGTATATTTTCAGAACAATGTGTAGACAGGTATTTTCTATATTTCAACCAATTTATTCTTGTGCCTGTCATCGCTAAATTATCAGTCGGAGATACATTATCTCGGGGGCTCGAAATAGTAACAATTGGGGGTGAGTGATCTGACGATAATTCTAACGAAGATTCGACGTGAATTATATCTCTCGGGATATTTTTTAATACTCCAAAATCAATAAGATCTGGTATCTAGTAAGTAGGTTTTCCGCTCGAAATTACATTCAATCCCATGTTAGAATTTGTATTGAATAAAACACGACCTTTCGGAGTAATCAGTTTTGATCCCCAGAATGTGTGCTTAGCGTTATAGTCGCCACCTGCTAGAAAACAGGGGCCTAGTGTTTTTTTTTTTTTAAAGAGAGGTAACACTCAGGCAATTAATATGCCTATATATAATTGCGTTACTTTCTTTGGAAAGGGAATAGATTGACGAAGTGAAGGTGGTGAAAGTAGAAGAAAGCTTTATATCACAACTCTGCATTTGCGCATTATGTTTGTTTTAGTGCAGCGTTGCAGCGCCCCTGGTGGTGAGTAGGCGCATTATTTTTAAAGCTTGATTTTATAGCCTTTATTTAATTATTTTACTTCGGTGGCGTTTGAATGCTATACCAACGAAGGAGGGCGCTGTGATAAATGTTAGTTATGATGGATAAAAAGAAAACTAATAATTATCAGAAACTGATGTTGTTTGAGTGGCAGCGGCTGGGAATCGAACCCGGGCTACAAAAATACCAACTCAGGCTTAATGATCAAATGCGCTAACCAATTAAACTACAGCACCCTCTATTGTGGTTTAAAAACATTGTTGTATTGACTTTCCATTGTTTGAAATCTAGAGGGAGAATATACATATAGATCACTATATTTCGATAACAATCTTCGATACAGATTGTTGCGGCTTGAAGATAATTTTCGCAAAGATCACTCATTAAGTGGTGTTTAATTCGAGTTTTTATTAAAATTGCTGTGCCTCCACATGCTCTGCCTCTGGGGTCCTTAGTATCATGCATTAGATAACCATTTATGCGAAATAAACTTCTAGACGTCAAATATGTTTCCGAAATCAGCATCACATCGTTCGGTCACACGTTCCAGAAACATATTTTCAAACAGTTCATGGCCTATTAAGTACAGCTTGCAATAGCATGGCCTGCATTTTAAGTATTTCCTGCATTATGTTACTCATAGAATTCGTAAAATTATTAACCGATTAAACAAGGGTTTCCACTGTAGCTTCTAGCCGGCTAAAGTTAAAAGATGAGGTTTGATTGTGTGGCTCCATGTTGACATAATTATTGGATAACGGGTTCTGAACATTTTGGTTGTTTTTTAAAACATTTTAGCGATTGGTTTTAACTTTTTTGTAACCGAAACCTTGTTTTTACGCTGTTTGGTTTTATGGTACATCTACTTATAATACGTAATCCAATCTAAATTACTCTTATCGGCTTGATAAATATGAACATTATTGGTCATGATGCTGGAAATATCCGCTAGATATCTACATCAAATCGCTATGTCGGCTCGAAGACTCACAGAGTTAGGCGGAATAATGAATGACAGTATTGGACGCGGCATCATATACTCAATGTTGACAAACCAATCTTGGGCAGCACACGAAGGTTGTGCTTACAACGCACTTTGATAAGACTATTATGAATATAATACCGGCTGCAAACTCTGTTCTGTCTCGATCTCAATCTACATTGGCTCTCGAATTTCCTATGCTGAACTGGCCTTCTGGGGTCCTTAGTATCATGCATTTTCTCTTGCATTTCCTGATACCTGCACTATGTAGCGAAAAGGATCCCTGATTTAAGTTATTATACCATTAATATATACGAGGACAGCTTTACATCAAGGTTCTCCAACGTAATAAGGACGAATTTTCAATCAGTATGTACGAGTAAATATGAATTTAATTTGTCATAAGCAAATGGATGGAAAGATATTAGTGATGATATAGATATTTCCGTTTCGGCTTTGGATTTCCAACCAATGACTTTCTAAAAATTATTAAACAGCCCACGTGTATCAGAAATCCTGAAGACACCAGCATAAAACCAAAAAAAGACGCAACAACCTGAAAACACAAATCACAAAAGAGCGCAAATATTCCCAATGGTCACAAATCAAAGGTAATTCAATAGTCAGTCAAAAACTATTAAAAAAAAATAACAAAAAATATTCACTTCCTCTACTAGAACATGCATTCAGATTTCCTTTGATTTTCAATTGAAACAACAAACATGTCAAAGAATGATGAGATTTATTAATTCCGTCCGTCTGTCTGTTTGTCAGACAGTCAGTCTTTCTGTTTGTAATTCATATTTTCCATTTGCAGCATTCAAAAACTGAAATGATGCTTGTTTGAATTTAACTTCATTCAGGAGGTTGAAAACTACAACCAAACTTTGCCCGTAACCTGGCATAATCATCACATATGGCTTGATACCATTATGATCTAGGGAAACTGGTTACTTTTCTCCTTGTGTAAGTAGAAAATTTTTCTTGTGAACGCTTCACGGGAAAAAAGTGCATTTAATGCAAAATAATAAAAAAGTATCCTTTTGCAAAGAGAGTTGTTGGTTGATTGGTTGGTTGGTTGAATGGTTGGATGGCTGGTTGGTGGTACATTCATTTTTGTTGAAATTCTTGTTAGTTGTTGTTACTGGCATCTTGTAGTTTTTGTAGCTGCTGCTACTGCTGTTGCTTTAATTGAAACTGACTTTCTGACAGTTCAAATGATGCTGATGTTGTTGTTGCTGCTGCCGTTTTTGTTATTGTATCTATGTATATGTTTTGGTTTCTATGAATTTTGTTTTTGAAAAAAATGTCATATTTGATTTGTTTTTATGTGTTTGTGACATTTTTGACTTAAATTTAATTTTGTCATTTTGTTTGACATGCAATTGACAGAAAAAAAATTTAAGAGTGAATGAAAGTAGACTAAAGTAGATCTCCCCTTCAAAGAGCTACCAGTTCTTTTTGGTTTCGATGTATATTTCGGGGTTTATGTGTTCGTGTGTGGGAGTCATATTTGAAAATAATAATTACTTTTGATGCAATATTCTGTTTAACATTGTGCAGCACCATTTTTTTTCTTCCTCAATTTATGGATTTTGGGTAAAAATGCATTAGTTCTTTTTTAAGTTAAAGTTTTCTTAAAAAGTGCACAATATTGTGCACCCCCTAAAACAAAGCTTTTTTTTAGTTTAAAAAAAGCCTGCTAATGAAACAAGTCACAAAGAAAATGTGTTGTGTATGTTTCTAATGTGACTAATGGTTAATGTACACAACAAGATAAGTTGAATTTATTAAAACCAAGAATTGGAAGATTGTTGTCAAACCAGTAAATTTTAAAAAAGTTTGTGAGCAGGATTCATTCAAAAGCAGGGGAAATTGGATACCACATGATTTGAAGCCGAGAAACCTTAAAAAACAATTTGCATGTCCGAAATACTGCTTAAATGCTATAAAAGGACTCATTAAAAGCACCGAAACATAAAATGCAATGAACAATGGATCCATTACGATAAACCGAAGCATAAGAGATCGTATCTGAAGCGCGGCCAACCAGCTGAATCGTATTTGGTGAAATTAGAAGGGTTCTATCTATTATGATTTGCTGAAATTTGGTTAGACCATCACAGGCAACTTGTAACGAATTCAACTGATTTAGAGAGACCTTTTTCCGAAAAATGCATAGAACTGAAAGCGTAATATTCCATCATGCGCGGTGAAATGTTGCAATACCTGTTAAAAACTAGAAATAAGTGATTGGGAAGTTTTACCTCACCAGCCTTATAGTCCAGAGCTTGCCTAGTCCGACTACTATTTAATGTTGCAATACCTGTTAAAAACTAGAAATAAGTGATTGGGAAGTTTTACCTCACCAGCCTTATATTCCAGAGCTTGCCTCGTCCGACTACTACTATGAAGATTACCTACCATTGTGTCCTTACGGACCAGCTGCCAGGTGTTGCCGGCCCATTGGGAAAGCCGCCCACCCTGGTGGATTTCGGACGGATACTGTGATAGCCCTATTTTTTTTTTTTTTTTAAGAGAAGTAACACTCAGGCAATTAATATGCCTAATATGCGTTACTTTCTTTGGAAAGGGGATAGTTGAAGAAGTAAAGGTGGTGAAAGAAGAAATCTTTTTATTTCACAACTCTGCAATTGCGCATTATATTTGTTTTTAGTGCAGAATTGCAGCGCCTCTGGTGGTGAGTGGCGCATTAATGTTAAAGCTTGATTTTATAGCCTTTATTTACCACCGAAGGAGGGCGCTGTGATAAATATTAATTATGATTGATAGAAGAAAACAAATAATTATCAGAAACTGATGTTGTTTGGGTGGCAGCGGCTGGGACCAAGCAACCCAGTTTTCAACAACCACACCTCTCAATTGAGGGGAAAGTGGCGTTGATGGAAACGACTGATAGCCGACCCAAATGAGAAACAGAAGCTGGTAGACAAGTGGGGAGATAGTTGTTAGTATCGCGCTCAATGTGTGTCCTTCTGGAATGGGTGACCCTACCGGGAGCAGCCAACTCATATGAAACTGTCCCCTCCAGCATGGTCAACACAAATCACTGCTCTTAATCCTCTGCCACACTTTAAGATGACTACCCATCGCAAAGGAAACTATGATTGAAATGAATCTTTAGAACTTAAAACACTTATTGTTCGGAAATATTGTTCCACAAGAAAGTATTTTAGAATTAACACTTTACATAATATCTCCCGTATAAACTTCCTATTTTCGGATGTCAATACCATTCTTAGTTCATAAAAATAAATATATGTATATATAGAATCAGAACATTATATTATATGTGTAGTAATGTGGTTGAAGTACTGACGAATGTGCGTAAATTAACTCAAAAACACATTCCAGTACTTTTCGCTTATAGTCACGTCACTTATAGTCCATTTAGCGATATAGTCCAAAATACACATTGTTCTGTTGGAAAGTCAAGTTCTATCCTAGTTCTAATTTATCTACACAAGCGTCTAGATTGTTTATAAAAATGTCGAGATTCTATAAATGTTATAAATTACCGAGTCATGATGCCGCCATACAACCCCAGACAATTATTGAGCCGCCGCTATGTTTTACCGTCTTCGTTCTTAGTTCGCCATATTTTTGTTGGGTTTTTAACTCCAAATATCTCAAACTTAATTTCATCGGCTAAAAAAATATTTTTTTTGCGAAAGTCTGATATAAAGGGCTTCTTATGTGGCACTCTACCAAGTAGGCAATTTTATAGGTTTTCCAGAAGTTTTCGTAACATTTTTAGGGATTTAACTTTTCTAATGTTGGGCCAATGGCATCAATGGTACTTCTTGAAACCTACGTTGGTGAGGAAATATCAGTCAACGTCGACCTCTGCATATCAATAATAACCAAATTATTTTATATTATGTACATTGGACACCAAGATCTTGCGAATATAACCAGCTACTCTACGCATCAGAGTCGTCAAAATTTGACTGCATTAAGTTTGTTAATTCAGTAAATAAATATTTCTAGCATCTACTTAGATTTGTATACAGTTTTTAGTCTTTTTAGTCCTTTAACAATTACAACTATTTTTTTTAAAGAAAAGTCCCACTCAGACAATTAATATGCCTATATATAATCGCGTTACTTTCTTTGGAAAGGGGATAGTTGAAGAAGTCAAGGTGGTGAAAGAAAAAAGCTTTTTATATGGGCAATTCCATCATGTCGAACGTGACCGGTGACATTTAAGTTGAAAAAAAGTTAAAATAAAAAGAATTTTTTTCTTGACAATAGGATAAACTTATAGCTCTTAACTAGCCGTATAATTGTTGCTTAGGTTGATTTTGGAAAATTATTTAAGCTTTCGAGATAATCGCAAAAAACAAACCATTCGCACGGGACAAAAAACAGAAGTGGTTTTTGCAACTCTCAATTAAAACTCTGTTTTCAGCGAAACCTGAGGCAATATCACAATGCGACTAATTTTAGAATGTTGGCTAATAATGTCTCTTAAAAGTTGTAAAATTTTACCTCAAAATTATAAATAAATAAGCTATGAAAACATATTTTTAAATCAAAAAAATAATTCAATATATATATTTTCGTATAATGTAATTTAACAAAGTATTGTGTAGTATTAATTAAAATGAACAAAAATAAATTTAAATTAAAATAGTGTCAGAAATATCAAACACAGTTTTTTTCAGAATAGTCAGTTTAAATAAAACTTTTTTATGGACTTAACTACATTTTCAGGACGTGCATTGCTAGAATTGGTTTTCTTTTGATTCATTTGTACGGGCTGCTTATATTTTCTTAATAAAACTTCTAAAATCTTTAATTTTTTCTTTTGGCAACGAGTCCTCCACTTTTTTACAGTTTTTGCCAACGTTATTTTTATTTTTAATTCATAAAGATTTTTTAAAACCAAAAATTAATATTAAATGCTACTCTTTAAGAACTTTTATCAAAACAAAAGGTGCAATAGACATGTCCCAATGAGAAAAAATTGGTATGCTAGACTTTATATTCGAATATCTCGAAATGGGTTATGAATAAATGTAATATTTGTTTACGTTAGTTAAATTCGATTGTTTTCCTATGAAAAATTTAGAAAAATTGAATTCAATAAATTTTGGTTTTTTGGTCTTGGTAGACCTTTCGGTGCAATTGCCTATATTACAACTCTGCAATTGCGCATTATGTTTGTTTTTAGTGCAGAATTGCAGCGCCTCTGGTGGTGAGTAGGCTCATTAATGTTAAAGCTTGATTTTATAGCCTTTATTTAATTATTTTACTTCGGTGGCGTTTTAATGCTATACCAACGAAGGGGGGGGGGCGCTGTGATAAATATTAGTTATGATTGATAGAAGAAAACTAATTTATCAGAAACTGATGTTGTTTGAGTGGCAGCGGCTGGGAATCGAACCCGGGCTACAAAAATACCAACTCATGCTTAATGATCAAATGCGCTAACCAATTAAGCTACAGCAGTGGTTTCCCGGTTTAACGAATTATATAATGTCAGTCCCATTCGTTATATCGAAAAATTCGTTAAATCCGGCAGTTTTTTAAATATGTTTTATTAGATAAAAAATCATGTTTATTTATTCTTATTCATAACAAAAACAAACAAAAAAATAATTAGTTCATATCACATTCAATTAAACAATTAGTTAAAACAAAACTAAAAAATGACTTTGGAACGTATAAATTTTGATTTTGGTGAGCGAAAAATTTCTTTACATACAATTAAATTTTTCTCTTAATCCATTTTTTTCGTAAAGCGTCTCTTATAACATTGTAGAAATATAACAGTGTTGCCCGAAAATGAATTTCAAAATAAAAGCATTTAGCATAATTTTTAAAAATTTCAATGCATTTTCGAGAAACAAAATGCTAAATCTAGCACTGAAAGTGCTAAAATGGCAATACTGAAATGTAATTGCAATGACTCTCTTTTGATTTCATTTATTTTTTTTTAACTTTTTTGCACAAAAATTCGTTAAACCGAGTACATGACATTTTCATTTGTTCGTAATATAAGGTAATCAATGGAAAGAATATGACTGTTCGTTAAATCGCGAATTCGTTAAACTGAGTATACGTTAAACCAGGAAACCACTGTATTACGTTTGGCACGACGATTAGCTCATTTCACCATCGAATGTTTCATATTAAATTTAAAATTATAGAATAACCACAAGGAAGTACATTTTTTACCACACTTACTAATGGACCATTTAGTTTTAACCACCCATTATAGCCAAGCAACCAACCATTATTACTGATAGAACACTAAAAGCCGCCCCATTTCAAACTTCAAATGTATAATTTTTTACATTCCTGTGTAACACAATTTATTGTTATTAAAAGCAGTTATGATTTCTTGATGTATCTTAATAAATTCTAATTTCATTTTACACCAAAGTGCCGTGCCATAAGAATAAAGGAACAAAAACGAAAACATTTATGCATATTTGCTTGTATTCATACGACTACATGAGCACTTTGTGACCAAAAAATAAATAAAAAAAATCTTAAAAAAAAGAACAAATGTTAGGTAGGGGAAAAGTCTAAATGTTCGCAGCATCTTTTGAAGAATAACAACTGCGAACAACAAGACTGAATATTAATATTGTAACTATTGTCATGTGTAAACAACACTAGTCAATGTTAACGTTGTCAGAGCATGACTATTACTGTCATCAAATCCCATTTTCACACAAATTTACAACGAAAACTATGAACATGTTTCCCAAATTACTCTTTTATCAACCCAATAGACTACATCTAACCCCAGGTGTCTCATATATTTGCGCAAGTATCCTTGCCACTTTTTTTTTATTGTAGGTCGACATATTAAAATCACTTTACACAACCTTTAAGTACCTCCACACAAGGAGAACGAGCGAGAGAAATCAATATAAGAAAACTGTTTGTCACCAAAGTGTAGACCAAATGAAATCTTGTCATAATGTTTATGTCCATGTGGTGGTTGCTATTTCTTCAATAGAGTGAGTGGGTTTTTTTTTTTACAACAGTAATAAATTCGTTTATAATGGCAATTTAGTATAAAAATCATATTTACACATTCCAAACTTAACGCCATTTGCCAAAAACAACCATTTTGAAGGCACACTTACATGGAGTAGGAAGGGAATAATAAAATCCAACCAAATCTTTGTGAGACACATTTAAAAGAAAGAAAAAAGAAACTCTGTGCTGGATAATGTTTTTTGTACTTTAAGCTAATATGTGATTAAGTTCGTTTTTGTAAAACCACAAGACCTGTTTTTTATTATAAACTCTTTATATTATTTGCTGCTAAAATGGCGCCATTATATTATATTATGCTTATATGCTTTTTTTTTTTTTTTTTTTAGCAATGTACAATGTTATTTATATTTTATTAGTATTCATATGTAATTTAATAAATATTTAGAGAGGAAGAAAGGAAGGAGAAGTATATTCAATACTGTAGTTTAAATTAAATGTCTTTCGAAAGTCTCCCTTTAATTTGTAAAACATTTGGCTACGTTTTCTACAACATACTCGTATTTCTTAGATCTTAGTTATGCTGAAACAAATTAGTGTTTATAAACTGAATAATATTTTTGTCTTTTGATTGGAATAACCTTTGATGAAGCTATAAAATGAAATGAAATTCGATTAAAACATAAAAGCCTCTTCTAGCCTTAAATAATAACTCACAATAACATCTTAAACTTCCGTTACACTGTAAGAAATTTACAGCATGAAATTACTAAATATCTATTATTGATCGTTGGTTTTAATTGGTTTTAAAAGGAATATGATTAGCAAGACTTGTAAAATTGATTCTGAAAATCAAAACCCTTTCTGATGAATATCCTCAATAAGCCTTTGTTCAGGAAAGAACAATATATAAAATTTCACTAGTTTCGTACTCCGAGACATGCAATATACATATATGACTCAATAGTATTCACAAAAAAAAAAAAAAGGAACAAAAACAACAGCAGATACAAAATTTAAATGATTTATTGTTGAAATATAGTTGGTATATTAAGCGATGTTAAAGTAAAGTAAACAGTGGCCTTATCCTTATGCAAAACAACCCAGTCATTCCAAACGTAGTGACAATTCTTTTATTTTTTCTCTGTTTGAAAGTTTCATTATTTATCATTAAAAGAGATTAAGTTGTGACATAAAGTAGTGAAAAATTTACAATGGTAAGGCAAACATAAATTGAGACTGGTCAAATCATAATAGACTTACATAGAAAAGTTAAATCCCTGTATGAAATAGTTAAAATCGTTGGAATCGTTGGGCTATATGGTAGAGTATCAAAAAACAACCAAACTAAACGCTTGAATTTTGAAAAAAAAAAATATATATATGTATATAAATGAGCCTCAAATTTTTCCGAATAATACTCTTTTCAACGCTGAGTTTGAGATATTTGGAGTCGAAAACTCCCCGAAAATAAGGCGAACCAAGAACGAAGCGGTCAGTAATTAATATTTTACCAAGACTGTAAAACATGGCGGCGGCTTAGTAATGATCTGGGGTTGTAAGGCAGCATCAGGGTAATGTAAGCCTACCACATTTATAGAATCTACAATAAAAAAGGAAGATTTTTGCGACATTTTAGAAGACATTTTAAAAATGTAGCCCCTAGTGTAAAGAAATAAGAAATAGCAACGAACTTGATTTTCCAACAGGACAATGATCCTAAGCGTATCACCAAAACTGTGATCCAAAAACTTTAGATCATCCTCCGCAGTCCCCAGACCTTAATCCAATGAGCAGCTGTGGGAATATCTGGACAAAGAAATAATTCTTGCAAGGATTTAGGTTATCCTTGCAAGAATTTAATGTGTTCCTTATTTTTCTAGTTTTTGTTAACGAGTTATATATTGTTACTAATGAATTTTATGCAATATACATATTTAGTTTTAAATTTTAATTTATATTAAGAGGTTGCTATAGCTTAATTGATTAGTGCGTTTGATCATTAAGCATGAGTTGGTATTTGCGGCCTGGGTTCGATTCCCAGCCGCTACCACTCAAAAACAACATCGGTTTTTGATAATTATTAGTTTTTCTATCCTATCATAACTAATATTTATCACAGCGTCCGTCTTCGGTGGTATAGCATTCAAACGCCACCGAAGTAAAATATTGGCGATAAATCAAGCTTTGATCAATGCGCCTACTCACCATCAGAGGCGCTGCAATACTGTACTATAGCGCACAATTACAGTGTTGTCATATGAAAAGATTTTCTCTACTTTCAGCACCTATTCTTCTTCTACCTATCCCTTTCCAAAGAAAGTAACGCAATTATATATAGGCATATTAAATGCCTGAGTGTTACTTCTCTTTAAAAAAAAAATAAATAAACATTTTTTTAAACAATATTGACGCTCACAGTATAAGCAAAAACACACAGAAATATGTCTGTGTTGAAGAATTCACCGGAATATAAATGAAAATTTCTTAAAATGCATTAAAAAATTTTATTTCTAATACATGTTATATCTGTGAAAACAAGAAACAAAGTTATAAGCATTTTTAACAGTGTAGAAAATTCTTAGAACTTAATGAAATTTCCTTAAAAAAAAAAAAAACAACAACCTGGAACAACAATGTATTGGAAAAAAGTTCCTTTTTTGAAAACCAATACTCTGCCTTAGTAGGGATGGTGGTTGGGAACAAGTGGGAGAAGTAGTTATTGTGACAAATAAAATGTGGTGGGTGTCATGATACAACACTGTCTGACGTCTGGTTGGGTACAAGAAAAGTCGACAATTTAATTACAAGGTAAAAGAAAAAGAAATATTGAAACAAAAACATATAAAAGAACTTTTATTAAATCAAAAAATGAATATTTTCCAAAGATAAAAAAGCAGGCAAGAAACGATAAACATTCTTTAAACATTTTCTGCTCAGTTTTTTATTTTTAAGAAAACCCTCTATAGAAAAATGTACAAATTGATGAAATTATAAAAGTGAACGAAAGTATGAATCATATTTGGGAGAAATTTATTACAAAATAGGATATTAAATTTTCTTGTGAAAATGCATTAAAATGAAAATTATTCAATATGACTAAAAGTGCTTTCAGCTTTCAGCAGACATTTTAGTAAAAATTTTAATAAATTTCGAAACAAACTAGAAATCCTACTTGCTATCCACATACAAATTTAAAATTTCATCCTGCAAACTACAATTCTACATTTTCTGCTCAAGTGTCATGTTTTCCATCATTAAATCTCGTAGTGCAGCTACTATGGCTGTTGTTATTTGTGTCCTCTTTTTTTTTGACAATAATGACAATTGGAAAAAGTGTAGCCGGTCCACAAGATAACAGAAATATGACAAATAAAGGACATCTTCTATCTATACAAAACGATGGAACAAAAGGAAATTATATGATATCTCTTTTTCTTCATGTTGTTTGCTATAGTTAGCAGTTGTTTTAGTAGTTGTTTCTGTTTATGTTGTTCCCATTGTTGTTAATATTGTCGTAGTAGCAGTTGCAGCAACACACAATATTTTAAGCCATTCAAATATATTTTGTTTTGTTTGTTAAATTCGGTAGATTTTTTCCTTTTGTTCAGCTTTTGTTTGCTTAAAAAAAATATAACAAAACGACAGCAAAAAAAAAAATAGAATGGAATAGGAAAAATAATACTTTATTTTTCTATTTTTTTGTCCTTCTTCTTTTGGCAAACACACAAAGTCATAGACTTCATTCATACTCGTATCTATGTGGTGAAAATACAGTGGAATGGGAAGCTAATGAAACTGGTCAGTTACGAATTTATCGATTAATGTAACCGCCACCGAAAAGATGGGCGTATATTAAGTTTGTCATTCCGTTTTCGTAGAACCAAAAAATCTATATATTCGGTCCAGTAGTATCCGAGTTATAGACCAAAGTTTTAGACTACCTCAATATTATTCAGATACTTTTTGCTATTTTCTTCAAGTACAATGCAAATAATGCCATGAAATTTTGCACACTTTATTTATATTATAGAAGGACAAGTCCTGTTGGTAGGATTTGGTCCATGATTTCTCATAGCCCCCCTAAAAATGCCATCCCGGAACATGGCTTTATGGTACATAAACGTCTATAGAAAAGCCGTATCCATACAAAATTCTGCAAAAATGAGTTTCATGCAAAGTGAAATCTCAAAACGATATTTTGTTTATAAAGGCCACTTCCGGAAATCACTTAAATGCGCACAATTCTCTTATAAAAATCTCTATTAAGTTGAATCTCAACACAAAAAAATCACATACATATACATACATATAAATCGTATAATGATCGGCCCGTAATAGGTCATAGCTCCCCTATGAGAACTACTCCCGAAAACCCATTCATCTACATAAAGATGTAAAAATTATCAATAGTATAATTTTTATTTTGTGAAAGTTGGTTTATAATTTACCATAGCTCATATACAAGTTCCACTTCCATGTATATTCACAGAGTATAAAGATATGACAATTTTGATGTTTCAATAAGCCAAATTCAGTCTCCTAGGGCTTGTTGGTACTAAATTTATTGTCTGTTAAAGTTAATCGCTTTATGTTACGCGCTGCAAAAATATAAACAAAGTGCAGTTCTAATAGAAAGAGGCAAATATATAGTAGACTCTAGATTATAACTGAAATATAGACTCTAGATTATAACTGGGGGGGTTACTCTCTATTGCGATGCGAAAGCAAATTCGATGCGATAAGCGTACAAATTGATACTCTTACGCATCGAATTTGAAATATATAAAATTCTTGTAAATATCGTTATTGAGATGAAATTAAGTCTGAATAAATCTAAAATAAATAGTAATTACGGTACAATATTTTATGATGTTCGCCCCATAATAGGTGATTTGATGGTGGGTATATAAGATTCGGCTCGGCCGAATATAAACTCTTACTTGTTTTTAAAATATTTTTAAAATTTGTTCCCTTTTATTTTTTTAACATTGAATTTTAATAGGAAAATGTGAAAAGGGAACAAATTTCATGTGGAATTTTTATTCACGATAGGGGTGAATATGTCGATCAGATCAGCCGGATAGAAATGACAGATTTATTTTTAAAATATTTCAATGTAGCAATGGCGATCTGCTTGTATGTAGGATGTAAAAGATTCGGCACAGTTGAAATCTGGATTGTTTTTTGATATTTGAAAATTTTCATAAAAATATTACGAATTAAATATTTTGTATATGTAAGTATTTATTTATAAAACATCTTGCATTTGATGCAACGTACCACTAGCCAAGTGTTCCGTTAAATCATGTTTGACCTTCAGTACCACTGTGCAATAGTAATAGTGCATTTTAGTTTTCATTTTCCCAGTCAACAAACAAATACACGTTGCACATGACAACAATTCTTTGTTGTTGTTTGCATTTTTGCCAACAATATTTTGCAGTTGTTGTTGTTTCTACAGTTCTCTATTCATCGCTCCCAAAGAATGAACATTGGGAGCAGTCACCACAGCCAACACTCGATATCACTGTACAAACAAACATGAAGGCTTTTCTCCCCCCTCCATTATTGTTTAATCAGAGTCAGTTGTTTTATGTGTGAGTGTCCTTACAAAAGAAACTAAAGAAGGCTAGAGAAATGTTTGCCAAATCGCACCCTTCTTTTCATCATTCTTTATAAGGACTACTATGCAATCGGTCCTCGTAGATATTTGCAGTGGCAAAACAAAAGGTTCGTTCTCTTTTGGTCTTGTTTACGTTTCGCTTTGTTATTGTTGTTGTAGCCTTTATCATCATCTGTGTGTTGTTGTAGTTCATTTGCACTAAATATTGGCTTTAGAGTATTATTCGACAAAAATAAAAAAATATCAAATTGCATTTCTTTAAGAATAAAGACCGAAAAGCACAAACAATAAAAACAACAAGATGTCAGCCATGTAGTGGCCACAAAAAGTAATTATTAAACAATTTATTTATGATCAGGTGAAAATGAATGTTATACATAGGCGGAATGAACTACTGTGAGCGTGTATCAGATACACATAGTTGGTAATTTAATATGATTTGAGTTTATTTCTTGCTAAGCAATGCAAAGAACAATATATAATTTCCGTTTCCGTTTTATTATTTTTGGCGAGCAGCGACTTCCATGAGGAAAATGTGATTGTGATGATGATGACATTTTAATCAATACAAAACTCTCATACATCAATACATGTTGATAAGATTCCTGGTTTTTATTTTATTTTCTTATGTGAAAATGTATTTGTTTTTTTGCAAATTAGCATCATGGTTGCTGATAAAATTTAATATGTTAAAAGGTACAGTCTGATGTTCTTTTAGTGAGACTGTTCAAGTTGTTAAATTATATTTGCAATAATTTGTATATGTATATAACATGTATCATATTATCAAATTTATTAAAGTCGGCTTAATTAAATATTTAAAAAAATTATTTTTGGATCATTTAATACACATACAGTGGTTGATAGATTATTTTATGAAGTGCATTTTTTTTTTTTTTTCGTGGACCAGCACTCAGGGGATGACCCCAACTTATGCAATGCATTGTGTTGGAACTAGGAAAATAGGTTATGGGAGGGAGGATCCCTCCCTCTAATAGGAATTAAAATAAAGAAATTGGTGTCATTTTAAAGAAAAAAATTTATAGTCTAACAAACAATTTTAAATTAAAATTTTATTGCAAAAACGCACATTTTAATTAATTAAAACTACAAAAAACAAAAAAAAAAAAAATGCTCGTTTTTCACATCACAGCTTATTTTATGTCAATTTCGTACCTATAGCTCAATGCAGCGTTGTTGGTTTTTCGTTTTGTGAGTCCGATTTTGTATCGTCAAGAGTCAGTATAAACTACAGCGTTTTTCAACAGGGACGCTACAAAAGTAGACCGATAGCGACAGCAAACGACGCCATATTTTTTGCCGCTCTTTTGACATTTTTCTTCAGTAAGGTTTGCCATTTCATGATGGAAAGATATACGAGCCAATATCGCGAAATTTTTAAAATTTACTACCGAAATTCGGAGTCAGTGACCTCAACGTTAAGAGGGCTACGTCCAATTTATGGTCTTCATAATCGTCCTACCAGATCAACAAATGAGCGTCTAGTGGAAAAATTTGAATCGACAGGCACAGTACAAAATGTTCCCGTGCCAGTGAGCCCGTAGTGTCGAGAATATTGCCGCCGCTTAGGCTTCAGGTGCAGAAAGCCCAAATGTGTCTCTCACACGTCGTTCTCAAGCGTTTGGCATCTCTGTGACGTCGTTGTGGCGAATTTTGCGAAAACATTTTGGCCTACATCCCGACAAGATTAAATTGACACAAGAACTGACGCCGCTTGACCACCAGAAGCGTCGTATGTTCGTGAATTGGGCTGAGCAACAGCTTGAAAATGATTCGGATTTTCATCGAAAAATCATCTACAGCAATGAGGCTCATTTCTGGCTGAATGGCTTCGTCAATAAGCAAAATATGCCTTAATGGTCAGACAGCAATCCACACGTACTCCATGAGTCATCATTGCATCCCGAAAAAATTACAGTTTGGTGCGGTTTGTGGGCCGTACTTCCTCCGTGTTAATGGGAATCGCTACCGTTCAATGATAACAGAATATTTTTGGCCCCAATTGGATGATATGAACTTGGAGTACATGTACATGTGAACTTGGCGCCACATGTTTGCAGAACTTCCAGTCGATTGGCCGCCTCGGTCGTGCGATTTGACGCCGTTAGACTATTTCCTGTGGGGCTACGTCAAGTCTATGCTCTATGCCAACAAGCCAG
Source organism: Bellardia bayeri (assembly GCA_950370525.1). Lineage (NCBI taxonomy): Eukaryota > Metazoa > Arthropoda > Insecta > Diptera > Calliphoridae > Bellardia > Bellardia bayeri. The sequence continues at coordinate 53,084,144 of OX493265.1, read as the reverse complement.
CGACCATTGATGAACTTCGTACGTGAAATTGCAGCAGTATCGACCGATTTATTCTTGAAAACCGTTCAAAATTGGGTTCAGCGTCTGGACTTCTGCAAGCGTGCCCGTGGTGGCCATACAAAAGAAATCGAGTTTCATACATAATGGCATTGAACGTACTTTCACAGGAATAAAGAATTTCATTGATATTCAAAACCGTTTTTGTTTTATTTAACAAAAAAACTTTTGTAGCGCTCTTATTAAAAAACCCGATATATAAAACGAGTCCGCGTACAACGATATAACAACAGCTAAAAATAATCGAAATAGTTAACATTAAAGATTTCACCGTCAAAAAAATCATTGAACGCTTCATCCATAAAAATCGGGTCCATAACAAAGGCAGCAGTTGCATGCAAGAAACTGTTTATAAACCCGAAAAACAGACTAGAGGCTAAATTTTGCCAAAGAACATGTTTGCAAGGAATCTGCATTTTGGAATTCTGTCATCTTCGCCCGATGAATCTAAGTTTAACACATTCGGTAGACAGTATGTTAGATGGAAACCAAATACAGAAATCAACAAAGAAAACCTAAAGGCAACAGTGAAGCATGATGGTGGCAGTGTGATGGTTTGTCAGCTGCTGGTACTGGGAATTTAACATTTGTTGAGAAAAAAACATGGAAATGTTTAAGTACCTTCGGATTTTGAAGGACAACTTGTTGGAAAGCGCAGAGAACCTGGATATAATAACAGGTTTTCAATTTTATTAGGATAACGTCACCACAGTCGCCAGACTTCATACAAAAATGAATTAAAAACAGCGCTACCGACGGAGTGGTCGGAAATTTCACCGAATATTACCCAAAAACTGGTCGCATCGATATCGCTTTAATTCTGTTGTGTAGATAATAAAGGCTATCACACCAAATATCAAATCGTGTAATTGCCACTTTTAATTTCAAAATTTCGAAACCCATCTATGACTACATAAAATAAGCTGTGACGTGAAAAAACAAGCATATTTTGTTTTTTGGTTTTAATATATTAAAATATACATTTTTGCAATAAATTATTTTTGTTTCTTAGACTATAAGATTTTTTCTTTTATATGACACTAATTTCTTTTTCAAGTTCCTGTTAGTTTTTTTTTATGTATGAAAATAAAAAAATCATTGCATAAATTAACCTGTGAGGCACTGTACGTTTTATTATAACTTTAATAGATATGCCTAACATTTTTAAATGACAAGATGGTGATTTTAATTCAAACATGTTTTTATTTACTTGCAGGTAATTTCTTTAAATATGAAAAAAGGTATAGTTACTACTAAACGTTTAAACATTAAAGAAGTTTAAACAATTTCTTTTTATTGAATTTATTTATATGTATGTATATGGTACATAATTAATATAAATGTCTATAAATACTAGGGTTTTAACAACTGTTATATCTCACATATTGTGTTAATAGCTTCCAGTTCAATGAATAAAATAACAACATCCTCCCAGCAAGCCATATGAGTCCGAAAAGAGTATTTTCTGACACCTTTTTCGGAGCGTTAACGCTCTTTATGAGCCCAAAAAACAATCATAATTGATGCGATGCGTAGGAAGTGGCGCCGTCTTTACGCTTTCAATTTAAGATATCGACGTAAAATGCGCCAATTCGTTCCATACGTCAATCCTAGTTGCTGCGAACGGCGCCGAATCGACTCTCTACGGTATTCGTGTTCACTCTCAGCTACGGCCGCTATATTTTCTTCAGCGTGCTGGACGTGGTCTATTCGGTCGAATATTATCAAAGAATGAATGCTGGGTCTCAAGATGGGTGATGGTGTTGCGAATAATACGCTCAATAGGCCGATTATGTTGACCATAAGTTGAGCGAAGTGCACGAAACACGTTCCTCACAGAACGTGAATTTTCGTTATAAAATTGAACAATCTGTAAACATTGTTCAGGCGTAAGTCTTTCCATTATGAAATATATATACCCGATGAAGTGAAAATAATTGTAATCCGAATCATCAATTTGGATTTAGAAGAAAACACAGTACTATCGAACAAACCCATAGACTTGTCGATATCATAAAAAAAAACATTTGAAGAAAAAAAATATACCTCTGCTCTTTTTATTGACATTTCTCAAGCGTTTCATAAAGTGCAGCATGATGGTCTAATATACAAGTTTAAACTAAATTTACCCGTAAACACACATAAGCTATTGGAAACTGGTCGAACATTTAAGCTTTAAAAAGGAGATTTCTTAAACTCCGCACCACCCATTGAAGCAAGAGTACCTCAAAGAAGTATCCTGGGACCTTTTTTATACTTGATATATATATATCTGATTTACCAACAAACAACCGTACTCACACATCTACATTTGCTGAGGATACTGTTATTCTAAGAATTCATGAAAACCCTTAAGAAGCATCTCGCTACCTACAATATCATATATCTGAATTATAAAACTGGTTAAAGCAATGGAGGATAAAAGTTAATGAGCAGAAATGCACACGCATAATCTTTACATTGCGTAGAGAATCATGCTTTCCTATTTATATCAATAATCAGACAATAACACAAGAATCCGAAGTTACACGGAAATCCCATATACATAGATGCAAAATTTACTCAAATGAAATTGAAATTAATCCAAATTAATTGGCTCATTGCCACAAACTCTAAGCTAGGTTTAGATTGCAAACTCTTGCTTTACAACTGACTCATAATCACCTATATGGTGTTATGGAATCCAGCTTTGGGGAACAGCTTCAAATGTAGACAGAATTTAAAGACGCCACAACAAATTGCTACGAATGATCACAATTGCCCCCTGGTATATAAAAAAATTTGAATATCCATAAAGACCTAAATGTGCCTTCGGTAAAAACTGAGATCCAAAACAAATGCAGAAACACACTTAAAAAAGCTCGAAGTACACCCAAACCCATTAGCCCGCAACATATTAAATACTAAGTGGCTATATTCGACTAAGAAGAAGGGATACAGCGAATCTGAGCCGAAGACAAGAAGGAAGAATGTCTTGGTTGGTTGGTTGGTTTACGTGATAGTTCATTACGAGCGAACACTTAAGTAGAGTCGGGGACCCCGTTTTAATAAGATCACACCACTCGTCAGATTTAATGTCGTTTACATCATAATGTAACTAAAATATGTACAAAAAGTCGTGCTTGCTAGACCCAACCTGTAGCTGTGAAATATCTCAGGAGGTCATTGAGTTTTGACCCGGCTACCTCATCAAGGTTGTTCAATGTATAGTTTCCCATGAATTTATGTCTCTTGACACTCAGGGCTGGGCATTCGCAGAGAAGGCGGAAAATCGTTTTCTTTTTTTCCCTATCCTTACAACTACGACAATGGTCGTTAAAAGGGAGTCCCAAGCGATTAGCGTGCTTGCCTAACGTACAGTGTCCCGTTAATATTCTATCTATTCCGGGTTATCAGTTGCATAGTACGTTTCTCGTTAAAAGATGACTACATCAACTTGGCTACCCTATATGTGTCTAAGTTACGCCATCTATACTCAGCCTTTGTAAGAAAATGTCTGAAGATGATGCCTTTGATAGTCCCCAGTGGAATTGCTACTGAGACCGCATCGGAGATATCTAAGGCAGATCCCATTCTGGCTAGTTCGTCTGCCCGTTCATTGCCGTAGTGGTCCCTGTGCGCGGGTACCCAAACCAAAGTAATATCAGATAGACGACCTAGCCTTGACAGAGAATTCCTACATTGCCTAACTAGTGAAGATGAAATTGTGTAGGCATTTAGTGAAAGGAGTGCCGCCTGACTGTCGACAAAGATACCTATATTGCCGTGAATGTGATGATCATGTAGTGTATTACAAGCTGCCATGATTGCATAAATTTCCGCCTGAAAAACACTACACTCATTCGCAAGACGATACGAGATGCCTACCCCAGGTTCGTCACAGAAGACCCCAGAACGAACACCGCAGCTCATCTTAGAACCGTCCGTGTATATCCTAGTTTCATATTTGTGCACGAGATTACCCATTCACTCACTCCTGGAGGGAATTAAGACCTTGAATACCCTATCAAAATCCGTGTATGGAGTAATATAGTCAGATGGTTGGAGAACGATCGAATCCCCAGAATCCCCGCGTGGCCATATATTCTCGATCTCCAACAACCAGACGCTTGAAGCCTCGCTGCGCCGCAGGCAGAAGTTGCCATTAAGTTAAGGTTAATTGGCACAAGGTGCAATATAGTGTTCAGTGCCTCTGAAGGACTAGTTCTTAGTAGGCCGGTTATGCCAATGCATGCTGATATCTGGACATTGTATAGTTGGTCTACGACATACTTCCTTCTAGTTGCAGTCCACCATACAAGAGATCCGTAAGTAAGAATTGGACGTACTATAGCCGTATACATCCATTTAACTATGCTGGGACTAAGTCCCTATTTTTTACCAAACATCTTACGACAGGTGTAATAGGCCACCGTTGCCTTCTTTACCCTGTGTTGAGTATTTAGCTTCCATGACAGTTTAGAGTCCAGTATGATGCCTAGATATTTTGCATTATATGAAAGGGGGATTTCGCAGTTTTTCAACCTTGGAAGCTTCAAGCTTGGAATCTTGGTCTTCGTCGTGAATAGTGCAAGTTCCGTTTTGCTTGGGTTCACCTCAAGACCATTAACCATGGCCCAGTTGTCGAGCAACCCTAAAGCAGTGGACAAAATTTCACTGATCACGTCCGGAAACAGACCTGGTACGAGTATCACCACATCGTCCGCATAAGCGACAACTTTTATCCCCTTTCTTTCTAGATCAATGAGAATCGAGTTAATAACGATAAGCCACAGTAGTGGAGAGATTACTCCTCCCTGTGGAGTGCCTCTCTCAACTTGCTTGAACTTAACGGTATTACCAAGATTTGTTATTGATATATTCTTCTGAATTGCAAGAGTAGTTACATTATTGAAAGCACCCTCTATATCCAGAAAGGCTGCCATTGTATATTTTTTAAATTCGAGAGATCTCTCTAGAGCGACCTTTAAGGTAGGCATGCTGACTATTTGAGAGCCATGTTGAGCCCTCTAGGCGATGCCTAATGTAAGCGTCAATGAGTCTTTCCAACGTTTTAAGCTGGAATGATGAAAGACTAATTGAACGAAAGTCCTTCGCCTTCTCATGACTTCTTTTGCCAATTTTGGGAATAAAAACGACCTTGACTCTTCTCCAGTTAACCGGAACATGGTTGAGGGAGAGACAGAGCGTAAAATCACCCGTTACTAGAAACATATTTCATTATATACCTAGAAAGACTGCTTTAAATTTTTATTTGCTAAGAAAACATAAATATATTTATAGAAAATCTTTACCCCAGTTCGGTTTATAAAGACATTTGATGATTTGTTGTGGTTTGTTAAAATGTAATTAAATGATCATTACACATACAAGATACAACATGATATTAAGTTAATGATAATAATTTTGATGATGGTAATCGTGATGATGACATTTATTGTGATGATAGTTTTTAAAAGGATGACAATAACTTCGATGCAATTATGTTGTATGTATGTGTTTCAGTGTAACTATGAGGGGTTTTAGTTTCTTTTTCTGTGTTGTGTTGCTGATGCATCACAGCAGGATGTAACGCTTATGTTAACGCGCCTTAAAAAAACCCCTAAAAATTAAGCACACGCACGCAACAAATACATACAACACAGCAGACATATAACAGACATACGATAGAAACAATTTCGTTTATTTTTTAAGGTCAGTGGTTGATTTTTCATGTTGCTACTTCTTCTATTGGGTGTTTTATAAAATAGTGCAAATGTTTAGTTAAAAGAAACGAAACTAAGCAATAGTAACATAAAGAAGGTGTTTTTGTTGATGTTCAAATCATAAATTTTATTTTAATTTCCTTTTTTTAATGCTGCTTTTGTCTATCCTTCTAATGTTTGTACTTATTATTGGTTACTATTGTTGTTCTCGTTTTTTATGTTTTTAATTTTATGCAGAGTTTGTTTCTTTTAATTTACAACGCGTCATTTGCTCGCGCGCCTTATCGCGTGTCAAATAATCGTTATTTTTTTAAATTAATGATCATCGAATGATATAAAATAATTTCCCCATTGATAATCATCATAAACAATTCAGAACAAATAATGATAAGAAGACCAAAACCAGAACGAATGTCTTGGTGAAGAGTAATTGAAAATGAATTGGAAGTTATTTGAATTGCAATAACTCTGATAATTAATTGAAACTGCATGATTTTGTTATTGTTTTGTCATGGTTTGAATTGTAGAAATAAAACTTTATACAGCAGCAAGGAGATACATACATTGGAAAGAAAATAAAATAAATTCATAAACAAGTATTAGATTATTTTCATATTTAATTTCCAATTCAACAGCATCCAAGTTTCAATAAATTTGATTTTGTTTTTTTTTTATTCATCTCTTTAAAACCCAAAGAATAGCTCTAAGTCCATAAAAAAACACACACACAATATAAAATAAAAAGATAAACCCATCAAACTGAGATGATGATTAATAAATGATTATCAACATATTTAAGGCTTAACAGGGATTTTATGGTTGAAATTAGGCAAAACTCCCCGCAGTTATTTTGATTAATTTAATAACAATCAACTCGAAGAGTGCAGTGACTTAAAAACTAAAGAATAATATTTATATTTGTAAAAAACAGCGTTCTGAAACAAACAAAAATCCACCACTGAAATGAGCAATCGTAGTGTACTCGTAGTGGCAACATGGATAGAATGATGGCACAGATGTTTGCACATCCTTTAAACAAAAACAGCAAGTTTTTATGTTTGTTTCTATTTTTTCCTATTGTTGTTGTTGTTATTAGAACCCTATTTTTTACACTAGGTCTGCTTAAATTATTGCAGTTGGCTGGAAGGATGAATGAATGAATGACGGTTGTACAAGTATTTATTTTTAAACATTTTAATTTATTCATAAGCAATTCAAATCAAACAGTTCTTAGAGGGATTAAGAAGGGCTTATGCCATGCAACAAACAACGACATTACTAATAAATAAAAAAAAGGGTGAGGTTTTGCATACAAAGTTCGTTCCTTTTTTATATTTACGACAACTACTGCCTAGAACTGCAACTATTAGATCATTATTCATGTTGTAACAATGTCAGGGATTTTCAGTTTCTACTCTTTTTGCATCTTCATTCGTTTCGTTTGAGTCATGGCAGGCCTACATTGGCAAAATGATGTTTCCATTATCACCCATCCATCCATCCAACCAACAACAGCAGCAACAAACAAAAATCATGTGCCTACAAATTTATTATAAGGGATCCTGTATTCCTTTTTGTTTATTTTGTTGTGTGTGTGTGCAAAGGTTTTAAAAAATTGTAAATTTGAGAAAACAATTCAATATTGTTTTTTAATGTCTGGCTGGTTTTCATCAAGGGGTTGTTTTCCACCCTAAGTACCCTTCATAGATTTGTCTACAGTCAAGTTGGTGGCAGATTTCACGTTAAATAAATAATAATAAAAAAAATATATAGCAGTACATTGAAAATTTGCGTATGCTCACTTTTTTGCTTCCTATTTCAATTTGGGTACAATTTACGCTTCGCCAATTTTTTTATGATGATAATTGTGATGATATTGTAACAATTGCAATTTTATATTTACCTACTATATTCATAACTTATACCCAATATCATTTGTGGTGTAAAACTGCTATGGAAACCTAAGGCACGCAAGTCGACTTTTCTAAAGGCAAAATTTTTCAAAAAATAAACGTAACCAACAAAAAAATTTTTTTTTTTATTTCGTTTATTTATTAACAAAAACTCGTTTATTTAGGACAAGACACATATTTAGTTTTATTTAGTTTGACGCTGTTTGATCTTGCAAAACTCTTGTAAGAGTAAACAACGTCAAACAAATATGTGCTAAAACAAGTTGTTACGCTTTTTTGAGTAAATATTTGCCATGTGTGATCATACCTTATGCAAAATATTCTCAATATTAAAGGCTGTTTTAGGGGTCTGAAGATTTCAGATATTAAATAACAATTTCATTTATTTTATTAGTCTTATAATTAACAACTCTTTTTATAAACACATTTTTTGTAAAAAGTAGTTTTTTTTCAATGACACATGACAATCAAGAATATCCCGATCCATTCTAATACCTTTTGAAGTATATCAGGTATGTGATGGAAATCGATCGGTTTTAACATAAAATCAAAAATTAAAAACGAACGCTTTTTTGTCAAATGTGGTTAAAATCGAACGGTTTTAATTTCCATTTTTGTTTTTTTTTTTCAAATTGTTTCAGGTGGAAATAACAACTTTTGTTAAAAAATTAAAGTTGTTTTAAGAAGAAAAAAAATTATCAAGGTCTTCTTTAATAATAAATAATTCGAATCACAACGAAAAGGATTGAGGCATGCTTCTTCAGACCCATTGAATATGCAGAAAACTAGAATTAAAGAATGTTTTCGTTTGTCGGTTTTATTTGGATTCTCCAAATCTTGAAAAGGATTACCAAGCTCATTTAACACCTGAGCGAAAGTTTGCCAGAGCCTCTGTACTCTATCACTCTATCTCTATCACCTTTAAAATTTTGTTTTGAAAGTTGTCGATGTTTTTTGATAAAAGTTACCATTAACTCTTCCTGAGAAGTATTTGTATGCTTTCCCCTGAACATTTTTTTATTTCAGTTTATTTAATTATATATACTCGTACATACATGTATGTAGATATTTTAAAGTGTTTAATTACATTTTGGATCACTTTTTGACACATATTGGGCGGTATTTCAGCCATAACTTGACGAATGTTGGTTCTTAAGTGCTCAAGAGTTAATGGTTTATCTGCATAAATACGGTCTTCCGCGTAGCCCCACAAAAAAATTCTAAAAATTACACGGCCAGGAAATGTCTCTTGCAATAAAGCCATATTCGCTCGAGTTGTGTGGCATGTGGCACCGTTTTGTTTAAACCACTTATTCTCCAAGTCGTATTCTTCAATAGCAGGCAAAAAAATTCGGTTATCATACGACCATAATGCTCCGAATTGACGGTGACAGTCGTTTCATCGTCGTTTTCGAAGAAAGACCAAAGAGCACACCAAACAGTGGCTTTTTGGGTAATGGCCTCTCTTCAATTACTTGAGGATTCTCTGAACCCCAAATACAGCAATTTTGTTTATTAACATACCCACCGAGTGAGAAATGTGCTTCATCGCTGAAGAAAATTTGGTTTGAAAAATCGCCGTCCACCGCCTGTTGTTCAAGCACCCATTCCACGTATCTACGACGTTATGAATGGTCAGCTGGCTTCAGTTGTTGTGTGAGCTGGACTTTATATGGATGTAGGTGTAGATCCAAATAAGGGGATTCCAAAAAATTTTTGGTTGTGTATTAGTGAGTACCAGAGAGTAATAAAATTGAGAGAATGCATTTATTTAAAGCCGCAGAAAAATGTTAGTAATATACATATTTTATAATTTGCTATGTATGTTCATCCCATTTGAAAAGCATGTTGAATTTTTTTGAGTGTCATTATCTCTTAACCTAAAAAAAATAGCGTAGCATCCGCTAGACATGTGCACTTGTCGAAGTCACATCGACGACTGAATTGAAGAGCATAAAAATATGTCTTGGTAGTGGTATGCACAATTGTTCTATGAAATGGAAGCCCCTGATCCAAATGCAAAATACGCCATTATGTACCGTAAGACAGTCCTAATTCATGAGAACGATGAGTAATCGACACATTCGGGTCTTCGGCCACACTTTCACTTACAGCAGCGACATTTTCTGCGGAACGAGCGAAACACAGGCATTACACTATCTGTAACCGCTCCAGTCTCTTCAAATTTCTTCACAATTTTGCCAATTGCTTGCGTAGTTGGATGATTATGTAAACCATATTCTCCTCTTAAAGCACGATATGTGGCTGTGCCAAAATCACCATTTTTGTAGTAGGTTTTAATAATTTTTACGTGTTGTGTGATAGTTAAGCGATCCATTTTCGTCAATGTCAGACTTCCAGCTGAAAAGAAAAAAAAAATTGGTTTAACAATTTAGTTTGACTCCGTCTGACTCTTTGAGTCTTAGAGCTGACTTAGCTGAGATCCATTTGATGTAGTTATCTAGAGGAATTCTAAGATCATGATACCTTTTATCTTTAGATAAATGTTATTGTTGAATGTAATGCAATATGCATTGTTTTTTACTTATGTGCTAATGTTTTGTATTGATGTCACTCAGTATTTATCTCAGCATGTTGTGGCCCGCGATATATATATGATTTACCCTTCCTGCAATAATCAATTAACTGCTTGATTTATGAATGATAATGTGGTCTTACATGCAAATGGGCGGAGGATATTATGAAACATTATTTATGTTTTTCATTTTATTTATTTCCACTTTCTTTTTGCAACATATGACAGCAATATCTTAATTTGCATTAATAGATACAACTCTCAACACAAAAAAAAATAAATAACACACCAACAAAAAAGCAAAGGGAAAGGATATTCAGGGATATGGTAATAATTTTGACAATGACAATTTTATTTACGCTACAATTGTTGCATTTCATTGGATTGACTGTGTGTGTCGTTGTCGTACATTAGACACGTTCTATGGAGGGTTAATGAGGCATGCAGCATAAAACAACTGTTCAGAATTGAAATTATACTGAAAAAAAGAAACCCAATAACAAAATCTGTTAAATCAACAACAAATACTCGTACATATAAAAAGAGATTTTATGGTTTTAATGGTTTTAATGGATTTTAAGGAATTTTAATTTATTCTGTAGAATCATAAAGTTTTAATTAGCACCTGTAACGGCCTGTATTCGCAATGAGTCAGTGACTGGATGGCTGGCGGCAGGCGATTTTCTGTTCTGTTTTATTTGTTTGGCTTGGTTTCAAATCAAAAGATACATCATTCAAGTTTTATGTTTATTTTAATTCCTTTGTCATCTTTATTTGCGGTTACTGGTCATTTATTTATTTTAATTTTTTATTTGGAATAAAATCAACAAACATTTAATGAATCATTTAAAAGATGATTTGAGTTCTTTTTGAAAAGTTCAATTTGAAGCGTAGCACCAATATAACGGGTCCGCCATCTAACGTTTTTTTTTCAACAACGGATTTTGGAAGAAGAGAAGCACCGTCAGCTCCGTATGTTCGTTATCTTGCGAAAAAAGTGAAAGATACTGGCATCCTCATCGATAAACCAAAGCGTGAAAAACCAAAAAACAGTGCGTACACCCGAGAATATTTGCTGCTGTGCAGAAAGTGTGCGTGAAGCGCCATCAACATCAATTCACCGTCGTTCTCAATAATTGATTTGCATAAAGGCATTGGTATGACGCCATACAAAGTCCAATTGATTCAGGAGTTGAAGCCAACTGACCATCCAATGCGTATTCGCTTCGCTAAGTGGATGCCGATTTTGCCAAAAAAAAAAATCATCTTTTCACGCATACATTGAAAAGCCGATGCACCCAAAACGAGTCACTGTTTGATGCGGATTTTAGTCCAGAGGCATAATTAAGCCATTTTTCTTCGAAAATGAGCAAGGAGTGGCCGTTACAGTCAATGGCGATCGCTATCGGGCCATATTGAACTAATTTTTGGTCACACAAATTGAAGAGGAGGACTTTGGCAACATTTGGTTTCAACAGGACGGCGCTACGTGCCACACAGCCGAAGCTACACTCGATGTTTCGCGCCTTGTTTTTGAAGATCGCATTATCAGCCGCAGAGCTGATGTCGTTTGCCCACCTCGGAGCTGCGATTTGACGCCGTTGTACTATTATTTGTGGGGTGCGTCAAAGATAAGTGTTACGCCGATAAGCCAGAGACAATTTACGCTTTAAAGCACAATATTCGTGAAGCCATTGGTGAAATACAGCTGCACACAATCGATAATGTGCTTAAAAATTGGACCGATTGTGTAGGCTACTGCATGGCCAGCCGAGGCAGCCATTTGAATGAAATTATTTTCCATTATTAACCGGAAGGATTGTACTCTCAAATAAAAAAAGAAATTTGAGAAAATATTCAGTAGTTTTTTTATAGCATTTTTAAAAAAAAAAAGTTATTTAGCGGACCCTTTAGTAAGCACGATTTGATTTGCTCAAACTCGAGTGCGAAGGTGTTCACAGGTCCAATTTGGATAAACTTTTTGTACTTTTATCTTATAGTATTTATTTTAATTTAATTTATGGCATTATTTTAAAATCTCTAACATTTTGATGGCTTCTAACAAAAGGCAGCGAATGTTCTCCGGCCTTATTTGATATAAATATCAAAAGTTATAGTTAAAGTGGCGACAAAAAGGATGCGCGCTTTTCTGACCACAGCGGCAAATTGCGTACCAAATTTATTAATTTTTGTAAATTTATATTTTGGGTGAACGGCTTATATTCTTGGAGAGACCTGGATTTTGCTTTCTCGAACGAAGTGTTTTCTTTATAAGTTCCTGGTTTCTTTTAATAACTTTTTTGCGATATGTTCTCAAAGTTGGGTATTGGTTGGTATAACATCATTTGCAGTAACTGGACAATGTGCGATTTTCAAGCAATATGTGCACGATTTTTTCTATTTTGATCTTCCATTGCTTAGCACTTTGACTGCACTTTTCAAAAAGCAAATCACTGAAGAAAACCCGAAAGTGCCGTGACTTTACTTTAACAATTCTGTTAACAATGTATTGGTTTAATTGCAAGTTCTGATTTAGAGGGTTAGTATATATTAGTATATATCTTACAGACTGAGTAAGTTTGTGTATAACTTGAACTATTTTCTTTTCTCAAAGTTGATATCGTGGACAGATTTTTGCTTCTGAAAGTTTTGTTCTATTGGATTAAGATCATTTAGATTTAATTTTATAAAACACAACTAATCTTACAAAACAATCAAACATGCGAAACATTTTTGACGAAATTCAATTTCTTGAAAGCCGTCAGTCTCGAAAATTATATGAAGACGGAATTCTGCCAAGTGTGTGTACTAGTTGGAAAATACTGGTAGGGATGATCCAGTCATTTCTTAAACTAAAGAACGCAATTAAAAGAGCAGGTGCAAGTGAAAGTTAAAAAACGATATCATTGATAAATTACCTAAAAACTTCCAAAAAATTATAATACGAAAGACTAGAAACTTTGCCAATAATATAACAAGTAAGTTGATTTATAAAATGTATTAGTTATTTAAAAGCACATTAAAACCATTTTGTCAGATGAAATTTAAATAATTTTTCAGTTCTATAAAAAATAATTGAATTAATGTATTGTTTTTCTTTAATAAAATGATACAAAACTTAACCTGTACTTATTTGTAAAGCATTAATTAAACTAATTGAATTACATTTTTCATTTCCGTTTCCCGGGAAATAAAATAGTTCGAGAAATCCCAAACCCTATTTATAACACATCTTGCAGTATATGTATACAATTGTTCAATTTACAAGGAATGTTGTGCGTTGTACATTGTATGATACAACTACCTGATAGTGAACACAATTTTGAGCAAAGTCGTATGTTTATATTATCAAGCCTACAAAATGTCAAAAGTAAAATATTAAAAAAAAAACTTAAAAACTATTTAATACAAGTAAGAAAAATACATGTTTGGCAATACATACTTGAACTTTAATAACTACAACATTCAAGAAACATATGTAGAAATGTCGTATGTGTTGTACAAATATAGTATGGAAATTGCCAACAACATTTATACAACTATTGTAAATTCAGACGACGTACAACTCCTACGAAACTATAACATCATTTTTATACCCTTCACCTTCATGAGAAGGGTATATATAAGTTTGTCATTCCGTTTGTAATTTCCACAATATAATTTTCCGACACTTAAAGTATATATATATTCTGGATCCTTATAGATAGCGGAGTCGATTAAGCCATGTCCGTCTGTCTGTCTATCTGGATGTTAAAATCAATTTTCTGAAGTCCCCAGATATCTTCGGGATCCAAATCAGACATGCTTTCGAGAAGTTTGCTGTTTAAAATCGGCAAAATCCGTCCATAAATAACGGAGATGTGAGCAAAAATCCGAGACAACCTCTGAAAATTTCATCAAAAAAACTTAAGTGTATTAATATTGTTACGAATAATTTCATAAACAGATGGCGCTGATCAAACAAAGTGTTTAAGTATGTTCTTAAACCGTAATATAAGTGTGTAAAAAGACAGTGTGTTCATTATACCCTTTTTATTATACCCTATACCACAATAGTGGGGAGGGTATATTGGATTTGTGCTGATGTTTGCAACGCCGAGAAATATAGGTCCAACACCCACCTTAAAGTATACAGATCGGCTCAGAATCACTTTCTGAGTCGATTTAACGATGTCCGTCCGTCCGTCCGTACGTCCGTCTGGCTGGCTGACAGACTACAGGTCGCAATTTTGAAGATATTTCGATAAAATTTGGTACGTGATATTTTTTCGGCCCAAGGATGGATGGGATTGAAACTGGTGGAAATCGGTCCATTATTTCACCTGGCCCCCATACAAATGTCCTCCCGAAATTGGGGTTTACTGGTCATAAATCTTTGAATTATGCAAGTATGCAAACAAATTTCACCACAAATGAGTAATAAATGAAGATAAATCACATTTACAAATTTCGTGAAGATCGGTCCATAATTAGTCGTAGCTCCCATATGATGCCCACTTCCGAAAATCACTTAAAAGAGCATAACTCTTTTAAAAATGTTGGTATCCAAATAATATTGAACACAAATATGTTCCGTAAGTATACATATAATATGGTAGAATTTTATGACGATCGGTCCATAATTAGTCGTAGCTCCCATTCTTCCGAATAAAATTTAACAAAAATGAGTTTCTTATGATGACACCTAATTTTATAATAGTCAGTTCATAAATAGTCAAAACCCCCATATAAGACTCTCTTCGTAATTCACTTTAACCTCCATAAATCTATTAAACGTATTTATATCGAGATAAAGTTTAACACACATAATATTTATATTCACGGAAGTCATGGCACTAAATTTTTGATGATCGGTCCATAATAGGTAATATCTCCCAAATAGCGACCATATCTGAAAAACTGTTTTATTGATATACTGGGTGTAGGGTATTATATGGTCGGGCTTTCTTACTTGTTTTAATTGGGTTTGTGTACATTTAAATAAATAAAGACTCGTTACTTGACGCTTTTATTTTGCAATTAGAAAGAATCCGGTTTATTTAAAGGAAATAAACCACCGTTTTAAAAGGTAAAAACGTAACAATATAATATACATGCATCCACAACAAAGGTGAAGGGTATATAAGATTCGGCATAGCTTCGGCATACTTGTTTAATTGTACAAATATAAATTTGTTCATGTTAAAGAAGTGTTTACGAAATTCGTTGACATACAGCTCCAGTGTTGCCATTTTAGCACTTATAGTGCTAGATTTAGCATTTTGTTTCTCAAAATTGCATTGAAATTTTTAAAAATTATGCTAAATGCTTTTTAGCATAATTTGCTTGATAAAAAAGAATTTTTTTCTCGAAAATTTTTTTACTGTTTTACTCCAAAAAAAATACTTTTGGAGAAATAAAAAATAACTTTTATTAATATTTCAACTAAATTTCTTTCGGTGTGGTAAGTAAATGAACACGGAAATTTTTGAATTAATATATGAAATGTAATCTATTAAAACAAGTCAACAATTGTTATGAACAAAATTAGAAAAAACTATAATTTATATTTGTAACATTTGAAATAAAAATTGTATTGTTACATTGAAAAAATTTAGCACTTTTTTTCTTCTGTAGACTATTTTAGCACAAGTTTTAGCATATTTTGAAATTCATTTTTTGGCAACACTGTACAACTCTCTCTAATTCGTTTAAATGTTTCATTTATAATTTGCATAAATTAAAAAAAAAATAAAAACTGCTTTAAAAAGAAATAAAAATCGTATAAAAATACAAAATACATTAAAATCAATTTTTAATTAACGTTGACATTTGGGTTAGAGGGTTAATTTTTATTCGTGATTTGATTTAATTCGTTTACTCGCCTTAATGAAATCATAAAAATAATTAAGACAAATTTGATTTTTATTAATTCAATGAAAATTTTGTCAACATATCGTACAAATTTTTATAACCCTATAGTTATAAATACGAACAATATTGTTGTTATTGCAATTCTGTTAATTTGCTAAAAGTGACGTCAAAGTAAGAAATGAATTAAATTGTATTTCATATCAGATTAAATCAAAGACAAGATTTTAAATTAAATGTTAATGCTGAAATTTAGAAGAATTTAGACATTCATTAAAAAGTGAGAGTTTATTTTATACTTGAACTCAAAAACACGGAATAATTTAAAGTATAAAATGTAATTGTTACAACTATTGTTGTTAAAATTCTTTGTTACAATGTAAAACCGGCTGTCAAAATTCACATAATGCCCAGCTAGAGCTGTCAAAAATAACAATCGAAAATAAAGTCATCAACAATGATTTACAATTGGATTTGCAGTTGTAATTTTGTGAAAATCAATTCATAATATTTGATATTGATTTGATAAATTTCTAATGACTCTAAAAGTCCAGTTGCAATCATCACACTTGGACACACATTTCGATCCCAATCAGGCACTCGCATGCACACTGTTCATTAGTTTTTATGTGAATTCATTATTTGTTGAATTGAGAATCACAGTTGGACACCTTAAAACAATGGCCAATAATAATGAATATAACCACAATAACAATAATAGAAATATAAGATATAATAACAATAATAATAATACATCCATAGATTGCATCACACATTGCAACAAGAGACGAGTCGTGACGACGCGACGCGACGCGGTAGCATGTTGTGATGGGTGATTAATTTTTGTAACGGTCATTATGGATTTTATTGTTTCATAATTTTCAATATTTGTAGTTTTAATTCGTTTTTTTTTTTTAATTTTAAATCAAATTCATGAGAGGGTAGATAGTTGTAGAAATCACAAGTACTGGATGCAAAATGTGTCCGTGTGCTGAATCAGGACTCGTGCGCTGTATGAAAAGCATGACAGGAACATGAAATAATAATGTGGGTTTGTGCTTTGCTTATGCGAATAAATATTCGCATTCTGTTAATGGGTTTCAATGCTTTGTATTCAATTGTGGTGTGCCTTCAACAATAAGTTTTTGTTTTTTTTTTGGAAAATTTTAAGGACATTAAAAACTAATATCGCAATAAATATACAATTTAGTTTAGTTATTAAACGCGTGTCCATTGATTTCAATTGATATGGGTCATTCAATTATTATGGATTTCAATCAGTTGTGGTTTGAGTGTAGACAAAATATTTTGGTTGGTTGTGAGTTTTGTTTTTGAATTTCGCTTGACTCCCGCAGCGTTAATTATTGTGGAGGATTAAAAATAAAAAATTTTAAATTATTTTTTTATTAATTAGAAACGCCCTCATGGTAAACGTACATCATTTGTGGTTTTTTAGTAGCAGTAATTATTAAAAAATGTTTTGATTTACACATCTGCTGCTACGGGTGAATGAGACGAAGGTGGATATTTTATACAGAAAAAGTAAAAAAAAAAAATCATCATTAGATTATATAAGCCAGGATGCTTGCTTTCGACTCCTCTTGGCACTTCCAAATGCTTGAAAATCCCGAACAATGAACATACATGTCCTACTTAATTCGAACTGATACTTGGCTACGATCATCCTCGGAATGGTACTATTAAGTAGTACGATAAGTATAGTGACGGCACTGCAAAAAATAATCAAGCATTCAGGCTGCTGCTACTCATGACGTCTTGCAACATCAAGCAAAAACGTAAACAAGTAAAGCTAGATTTACACGATTGAAATCGTTATTAATAACTATTAAATAAATAAATTTTGAGGAATTTCTGCTGTTTACACGAGTTTGAAGCATTTTGAAGAAAATTTCAATCGTGTAAATCTAGTTTTAGAGTAATAAATAAAATGAGAACTACAAAAACTACACTGCTGCTACTACTACAGCATTGGACTAGAATATTTATATTCAGTCAGTAGCTCAATATTTATTAATATTTTATGTAATGTTTGAAAGACAATTTTACGACCAACATAATTTATGTTAAATATTTTGAAATTTTATCTAATTTTGAGCATTTATAATTGATGTAATTACCAATTCTTACTGTAATTTACAGAGTTTGTTTGATTTTCATAATAATCTTGTGTGTAATTTACCAATTTATAAAATTAAAAGAACATTTTTCCATATTCACAACAAGTTAAGAAACATAGTATAAAAAAATGATAAGATATAAGATGAGGCTTTTTTGTCTGAATTTGATCTCAATAACATTATTTACAAAAGATGTATGGGTGGCATAGAAGAAGTGGACCAATTATGGACTGATAGCTTCTAAATCCAGTATCCACTAATGTGATTTTTATGTATTTTAGGATTATATTGGTTGAATTTCATCTCAATAGCATTATTTACAAGAGACTGATGGACTGATAGCTTCTAAATCCCGTATCCACTAATGTGGTATCTACGTAATTGAGGCTTATTTTGGTTGAATTTCATCTCAATAACGTTATTTACAAGAGTTGTATGGTTGGTTGGTGTGCTCGGAAATGGACTTCATTCTGCAGCTATTGCCAATTATGGGCTGACAGCTACAAAATCCAATAGCATAATTGTCGTATAACCGATATTATCTGGATTAAAATTATTGATCTATATTAAAGGTGGTTCGATATCGATATTTTTTAGAAATTTTTGTGGGTTTATTTGTTTTCGGAAATGGTATGGCAGCTATGACAAATTATTGGCGGATCATCTTAAATTTGGGAACAGTAAATTTAATGTATATGAGGATATTTCACGTCGAATAACGTAAACTTTTCCTCAGATCTGAAAGCAATCGAAAATTATACCAATACCTAAATCTAGAACTGAATATCGCCCCATTGCAATATTGTGCATCTTATCTAAGGTTTTGGAAAAGTTATTGCACAGACAAATTTCGTAGAATGCACATATTTGTTCTCTAATGACAGCAAACCAATCAAGGTTCCGACCTAATCACAGCTGCATTACTGCCTTGGCTGAAATATCACAGAATATTCGACAAAACTTAGATGATGGTAATGTATCGTTTCTTGTTCTTCTAGATCATTCTAAGGTTTTTGACTCCGTTGAATATAATATTCTATGTTCTAAACTCACAAAAATTTTTAATTTCTCCTCTACTGATATTTCGTTGCTCAACTCTTATCTTCTGAGGTTCTTCCAGTATTAAGAGGTGTACCACAGGGTTCTATCCTGGGTCCTCTGTTATTTTCACTATATATTAATGACCTCCATTTGCAGTTATCATATTGTAATATACATATGTATGCTGATGACGTGCAATTGATACTCGGATTTCCCCTTAATGACTTAACTGAATATATGGCCAAATTGAATAGCGATCTGTCAAGAATACATTTGTCTCAACCCAAAAAAAATCTAAATGCTTGCTAATAGAAAAGAGACGTTCTGCACAGATTTGCGAACTTAATATAGTTCTGAATAACGTACCTATAGAAATTTTGTCACATTCAAAAAACCTTGGGATAGTTTTTAATGATAGGTTGACCTGGTCAGATCATATTAATGCTATTGTAGGTCAAACGTATGCTAAACTTCGATCACTCTGGCGAACCCAACATTTTACCCCGCAAAATATTAGAATGCCACTAGAAAAAACGTACATTATGCCTGGTTTACTTTATGGCTGTGAGCTTTTCGCCAGCTGCGATTCCGTAAGTAAGCAGAAGTTAAATGTAGCTTTCAATGATGTAATTCGATACGTGTATAGTATAAAACGTTTTGATCATGTGTCGAATTTTTCCCGCTCACTTTATGGCGTTTCACTCGAAAACCTTATAAATGTTAAAACTCTTGTGCTCCTTCATATAATTATTTATACTGGTAAGCCTTTTTATCTTTATCAGAAAATGAACTTTAATAAAAGAGGATTTAATAAAGATCAATTTGGGATTGAGCAAATATCCATTGTAACAATAGTTATATTTTTAAAGTAAAAAATTCTAAATTAATCCAAATTCTTTGTGATAGCTCGTTAATTTGAAACGTCGTCTCTCGCATGATAGAATTTGATGACAAAAGGACGATTGAATTTAAAAGAAGTTTTATAATATTTAATTAGATTAGTAAGTCTTGTCAATAAGTGCTTACATATATAATAAGTATTTGCGACAGAGTTGTATCCTCCTCTTTTTATTACCGCGCGAAGTCATAATGGAGGATTTTGTACCTATTTTTTTTTTCAGATAACTTCTAAAGAAGTCTAATGGAGCTTTTACCAAAAGAAGAGCCTTTCCGTGTCATTTTATTTTATTTTAACGCCTTGGGAATATATTTCGATCTTATAACATTAGAGAAGAGATTAATACAAGGCTGTTCACGTAGGTATTAACACACGTCTTGAGATACAATTCCAGTAGTATTTGTGCAAATATCGGGCGAACTGATTGTTAAAAAAAATCTCTAGAAAGAGTTTGACAACCCATTCATCTCGTGTTTATATTATAATTATAAAGCTTTTATCAAAATTCGGTGTGGGTACTAGCCATCACTGTCCCCTGATACTTTTTATATGACTCGTTGAGCTCTAAAACAGATTCAGCAGAATTGCATTTGATATTAATATCAAGAGGAGCAATATCGATCTCCCCGACGTATATAGGTTTTATAAAATGGTTCTGTTCTTCTCTAACTTTTGTGACATTGAATAGATGTGTCGCCTAACTCCATGGCGCACTTAAAAGCAGGGTGTGTTCGGCCCACCACTGCATTGTACGTCCCAGCAAGAACATACCATGTATATCTTGCATGCTTGTATGACCGTGACAGGAACATACAATTAGCAATTTCTCGATACATGATTGGAACGATCCATGTAAAGAGCACCTTGCTTAAGAGCTTGGGCTAATTAATACCCTGCCATCCAGTAGCTTAGTCAATCAGTAAAACCCAGGAGAATTATTAGATTAGTATCCAACCGCTATAGCTAGTACCCATAATACCAAGGACAGAAATCAATGCGACTTTTTGAATCTCCCAGCTTCATGCGACCCCATAAAAGGCGTGTTTCCTGAGCACATACATAGTCAATTGCCAAAAGCAACAATCACAAAACTGTATTGACTGACCACCACTGCCAAGGACGAAGATCACAATTTACTGCGGTTGCCATATGCCGCATATCTAACGCCGTCCAAAGACGGATCATAAACACAACTGCCACGAAAGCCTCTATTCCGGTACCTTTACTGAGCACCTGTTGTTATCAGCAACAGCACCTAGCAACAGAACAAGCATCAGTTTTTTAAACAACTGCCATTTTCCATGGGCTTTAATCAAACTCTTACCAGTTTCTAGCTCGTGCAAGCTCATGGCACCAGTATCGCCATATCGCTCCCCAGCATGGAAACAGCGTCAAGGTGATGGGATTACACCAGGGCATATTTCCACTGCACAATAGTATAAGTTCAATACAGATGATTTTGCCTTTAAATAAGCCAAAAAAAACAATTGATTTTAAAACATACGCACATGCTTTTTGTAATGCGTATAAGTATACGGAGTCCTATGTTTATTTGGGATCCCGGATACAAATTTAAAGTTAGTTTTTCAAATAATATTACCTTGATACTTCTTTATAGTGAATGCATGGATTATGCTTTTAAATATACTTGAAAAGTTTATGTACTCTTGTTATTTATAATTGGTTTTGTATGTTTTAGCAGCATCACAGAAGTATACTTACATTTCGTGGAATACAATACAATATTGTAATACATTTATGTATTATTGTTGCTGTTATTTTGTTGGTTTGATGTTTTTTACTTTTTTAAAAACACACTCCCGAGAGATTGCGTACACTGTTGTGTGTGTGTGTGTGCTGAAATAAACGAAATAAATCCATGTCCTTGTTGTCTATTTTTGTTAGTTTAAGGGAACACATTTTTAGTACATGTATGTAGATAGTGTCTACAATTTTAGGAATGTATGGAAGGAGAGTGAATGTGAATAAAAGTACATGCAGTTTTTATGCAAAAAAAAAAAACCAACAATAATAATCTTAATGTCATAATAAACATTTCCTATGTCCGCCTCCCATCTGCGCTTTCATTCGAACACAAACAACTGATGCCATTGTCACAGCAGAGATGCTGTTGGGAAGGTAGAATGGTACAAAAAAGCCATACTGAAGCCATTATAGGAAATTAAGTTGGTATTACGAGTCTAACAAGGAGAATTCACTTGTAAAACATTATCGTCACAGCAGGATGTTTATAACACACAATCCAAACCCAAAGAATTAAAAAATTGAAATTTTATCCCTTTGGAGAATGTTGTTGAATGATAATGATAAGGTGGACGGATAATGGGGAAGTTTTACTTTGTGCTATTACTCTTTTATGTTTAGTAACAACATTCTAATGTATCTACGAATAATGTTGATGATAATAATGATCTTGAAGAACACATACATATGTACACACATACATACACATACCTTCAGCTATTATCGCTTTAACAATTATTATTGTCCTGCTACCACGCTGTGTTGCCTGTCGTTGCATGAGTGTTTTCGCTCTCATCTTAAGCCACTTGGTTCCGGTAAAAGTTTATTACACACACATGTTTGTTACTCATGTACTCCACATATCCTTTAATGCTGCCAACTGAAACACACAGCCTTAACGATTGTACTCGTGGTTATGGCTTAAATTTAGAAATATTTCCTGTATAGTATTTCACATAAGTACTCGTGTGTATACTTTTGTGCTATTTGGTTGGTTGGTCAGTTGAAAATTATATTAAGAATTTGTCTTTGTCGGATTAAGATTGAGTTGATGGCCGCCACAGGTTACGGATGTTAAACAGGATAAATTATGAGCATATGGAGCTTATGAATGGTTTTTTATCCAATAAAAATCATAAACAAGTTATTTCGTTTAATATCATTTGAATTCCATAATATTTATTCTAAGAAAATTTAATTCGCAAACTTTTGATTCAAGTGCGAAACCTCTTAACCGTTTTTTTTTTATAAAATACAGTTTAATCGAAATGATGAATATGAAAACCAAATAAAGTGAAAAAAATAAATTCATGAATGTTAGAAATATAACTTAAGTCTACCACTTGTACCGAAAGGGTTAAAAAATCCTCGTAAAAGTTTGTACACACCTTAGTAAAATAATTTTGCATTTCCTTAATTAATAAGATAATGAGATTTTTTAAATCAATTATGCTTGTAACATCTAACCGATATATCGTACTATTCCTAGAAATTAAATTGTTGCTGAAAATATTTTCAACTTAACTCATTTTTTGTGATATTATTATGGCAGATTTTCTACTGAAGGAAAATTTAGACCACTACAAACTGTAGACACATGTCGTTTAATTTATACATCAAGTGCTAATTGTGTGGGACAACTGAAAACGCGCGTATTGGGTAAAATTTCAAATATTACCAAAGAACAATCGATGGTTGTTGAACTGTTTGAAAATATGTTTCTGCAATGTAAACGGCATTCTCCAACATAAAAACAAACTCGAATATTTCCTAAAAAATCCCCTAATATTTATGATACCAAGAACCGCAGAGGCAGAGCATGTGGAGGCACAGAAATTTTAATACATTTATGTCAAGATTATCTTCAAGCCAATACGATCCGTATTGAAGATTGTTATTGAAGTATATTGATTTCGTCTATATATTCACCCCCTAGATTTCAAATAATATAAAGTCAATACAATAATTATTTTAAATCACTAGGCCCCTGTTTCCTGGCAGCTGGCGACTATAACGTTTAGCATACATTCTGGGGATCAAGAGTGATTACTACGAAAGGTCATGTTTTGTTTTATACAGTTTCTAAAATGGGACTGCATGTGATTTCAAGCGGATAACTTAACTACTGGCCTACTAACCCACAGAAGATACCGGATTTTGATATTCATTTTTTAGTGATAAAAAATATCCTAAGAGAAATGATTCGAGTTGAATCTTCGTTATAACTATAATCAGCATACCGCTAAGAACACCAGAAAATATGCATTATGGCAAGCCAATAAAAGTCTTACAAGACCTGTTTTATGTAAGCCCACTTGCGAAATTTAAGTGATGGTGGTACAAAGGTAGAATCATATTGGCCCATAAGAATATTTTCGTTTATATCAAAGCTATTGGAGAAGATACTCATGAACAAATTATACCCGATTTTTATTGAAAACAATTGTATTCCGAATCATCAGTTTGGATTTAGAAGAAAACACAGTACTATCGAACAAACCCCTAGACTTGTCGATATCGTTAAAAAGACATTTGAAAAAAAAAATATTGTTCTGCTCTTTTTATTGACATTTCTCAAGCGTTTAATAAAATGTGGCATGATGGTCTAATATACAAGTTGAAACTAAATTTACCCGTAAACACACATAAGCTATTGGAAACTGGTCGAACATTTAAGTTTTAAGAAGGAGATTTCTTAAGCTCCGCACAACCCATTGAAGCAAGAGTACCGTAAACACACATAAGCTACTTAACTGGTCAAACATTTAAGCTGAAAGCTGCGCACAACCTATTGAATCTAGAGTACCTCAAGGAAGTATTCTGGGACCCTTCTTACACTCGTTATAAGATAATTAATAAAGCAACTCAAGCCCATTAGCCCACAGCATATTAAATTTGACTAAGGCCGCGTTTTCAGTATGTCTTTTTTGTTGTCAAATTGTCCAAATTGTTGGCAATTATATGTAAATCAAAATCTCTTTTTAAATATGTTTATTTGCAATCATGATTGCAAACATAGATGACAACCCGTTTTCATACAATTGCCAACAATTTGGACAATTTGACATCAAAAATGACATAGTGAAAATCAAGCATAAGAAGAAGAGATACAGCGAATCTGAGTCGAAGACAAGAAGGAATACTGTCTACGTAATACATATAATCAACAGTGGTTAAATAATTTTCGTCCGGCACAGGCTGGACTAAATAAATAAAATCCATTAGATATAAGATGTGAAATACTTTTTGTTAGTTCGTTTTAAATGAAGATACAAAAAATAAACAAAGTAAAAAAAAAAAACAAAGAACAAACCTCTTTTAAACCTGGCCGAGCAATACCAGATTGGGCCTTATACCACCGGCTCATGAATGGGCTTTTTTAGTTGAATTTTTAGTATATATACATAGGTATATAAAATAGGTCATATGGAAAAATGAACTCCTAAATAGTTTGTGTATCAATAAGCACTGTTTAAGGACACGATTAAGTGAGGCATCCATATACATTCTTAAGAGTTTAATTACAGAATGGTCTCGTCTATGATCACATTAATACGTGTGACAATCCACAGATGTTTAGTTTCAAAGATACAACTTACTTGGTGCCATTCAATTGGTCTCATTGGAAAATGAGAGAAAAGAGAAATTTATACTTTGAAGATAATAAAGTATAAAAAGTAGAGTTTAAAAAGCTGCAGAAAAGCTCGAAGAGAAAATTAGAAATTCCTGTCATTAGGCGGGTTTAAAAAAAAATCAGATATTTGGTCCCAGTAACCGGGAATTTCTTCCAATTCTATAGTTTACGTAGGATCAATATCCCAGCAACTTGCTACATATGTAAATGTCCTAGTGTATATATCTACGTCTGGCATAGTTTCTTTCGCCAAGTCAGTAGCAATATAACAGCCTGTTATGTCCGGCTGTTATTCCATCCCATTCTAGGATATTCGGTGTTCTTAGACCAGGCTCCGAAATTTGTTGTATCTAAGTCAGAGATGATAATTTCTTGGTGCAATTGCTTATTTGCCCAACCCACTACTTTGTTATGCTCTTTTAATTCAGTTGCCTTTCACATGGCAAATGGTACACATGCTTAGCGGATGCTTTAAAAGTTTTTAAAATTCAGTACGTAAAAAAATTATGGTACCATTACGAAAAGTTTTCGTAATAAAAAATGCATTTTTTAATTCTCAATGCCTTTTCTGTTATAAATCATTTAAAGGTCACTGGGAAACCCTTTTTTAAATTTTCAAGATAGGTTTAAAGATTTTGATTTTCAAGATAGGCTTCTTGTTCTTTTTAAAGCCCCGTTTAAAGTTGAAGTTACAAAATATGAGTTAAAAATACAAACGGAACTCATTATTTTGCAAAGCGATATAATTTTTTATTAAGTTTTAAACCCAAACAATTTTTTACGTTTACTATTTTATAAAAATCTTTCGATTACTTTTTCGTTTTACTGTACCTTTAAATTTGTCCAATTTTCTCACCAATACATAAGCTTTTTAATTTTAATCACTTCTGATCTAAGTATAGAGCTTATGCAAGTTCACGTTGGGAGAGCATTTGAGTTTATCCTTCCATTTGGTCGTCCTCCTATTTAGACAATTTGTTCGTCATTCATTTAATTTCTAACGATAATTCCAGATATCGATTTGTATTTTCATAATTTCAAATTATATATTGATTAACGACATTTTTGATATGATTTTTCGATTATTTCGTTAACGCTTTTTTATCTATCAGGCTGAAAGGGTATTTTATGTAAATCTTAAATTAAGTATGTCTTGACATCCAGGAGCGGTTTTAAATATTAATTAATTTAATTCTCCGTTGAATAGAAAACATCCAGTAGTTCGAGGAAGTCATTGATATTGATTATAGGCGAAAGCATCATAAAGCTTTTCAAGATTATTATTTTGCACGTAGTAATTTTAGTTGGGTCGAAAATGTATTACAAATTTTTCGTTTAAAATTCGAGGTGTCAGAGTACATTGAATAACTTGATATAGACTTGATAAAATCATATGCACTAGAGCCCCGATTTGCGTCGCGTTTCTAAATGTGGTTTAAACCGCTATGCGTCGTTTTCTTCGCTATATACAATAATTCCATAATTAGATGTGCATATTTTGCCTACTTGCGTGTAAAAAGGGGAATTACCATTTTATTCATACTTACCATATAAAGTTACGTGCTATTAAATTAATTTTGATTGTGTTTTTATGTATGTATGTATGTACGATTTTTTTTTTCCTTAAATATTTTTTTATTCCTTGCTATAAATTTCTATAAATTCTATAAATTTTATTGAGCCTTTTTTTATTCCTTGCTTAAAAATATATTTTCAATTATTTCTTAATAATAATACCAAAGACGTGCTGAAATAAATATAATCAAACGTATTATAAGACGTGTTTTAATAAAAATGTGACTTTGCTTGCTAAATTTTTAAATTTTGGACCCATTCAACAAAAAGTCAGTACATTTGTATAGAACAAAGTGATTCGATTTGTGTTGTTGTGGTTTGCGTCGCATTTCTCCGTTCCCTATTAACGACGCCAATCGGGGCTCTAGTGTAGGCAAAAAAGGATATCAGGGAAATCATTGTTTCACATACATATATCCCCCGTTAAATTAATTGCTGTAGATGTTAAGCACGGTATAATAGTAAATTATACTAATTTTTGGCTACTTTCGAAGTTATGTTTCTTAAATGTGAAAACAGATGGTAGGTAGTGCATTGTTATTGAAACTTTGCTAGAAACTTAAATTTGCACATCAAATATTTATTATTTATTACTATGTAAAATGTCCTTGCTGCTGTTGAAATTGTGAATTAAAATAATTTAAATTTTACTCCGCACTTAAAAAGAGCCATCATCAGCTTCATCGTGCAATCGTTAGTTTGCCCCATTCCGACTTTAACAACAATTGACAGTAACTTGTGATGACACTGATAATGTTGTAAAGTTGATGGCCTTCTAAACAACAACTTTATGGTCATAAAGCTACATACATACATCTTAGAAATGGCCAAATAGGTATGAAGAGCAGAATTAAATACAACAAACAGCATTCACTTGCTGTTACACACTAAACTGTTTATTATTTGAATTGTCACCATCATCGTTCTGGTTCAATTTGCGCTGAACACCTGATGGTAATGATACTTTTCACTATCACCATCAAATACTTTTCACTATCGACTCACAGTGTTTTGTTTATATTTTTATATTTATTTTTATTTTTATTGTACAAACTTTATTCTGGTCATTATGAGTTTGTTTTTAACTTTGAGAGTATAAAGTTAGTTGACGATAATGTTGGTTAGCTGTCTTCTGCATAGATGATGATAATTATGATGATGGCGTTCTTTGATGTTGTCGTCTTTTTAGCGCCTTTAATGACTGTAATAATCATTTTGCCAAATGATGATGGTTTTCTTAGTTCAACTAATGCTCGTTTAAAATGTAAGTACCTACAGTTGTATGTTTATGCCACATGCACCAAGATGTAAGTGAAATCTTTTATATAACTCTTGTTTAAGTTATTTTTTCGGTTGTATCAACAGCAATAAAAAGTTATACAAGTTTTAGCTAAATCAAAAAACGGCGTAAAATATTTAAAAGTTTCGTTTGTTTTCATGTTACATGTACATCAAAAGTTTTAAGAAAAATAAAAATACTCGTAATTGGAATAGTTTCAACACTAGACTTTTCAAGTCATTTAAAATTTACTAAATATTTGTATTGCTGCCAGTTGCTGGTGTTTAACTTTATCCGTGTATTGTCTGAAGTATGTTTTTCGAATCAGAATCAGATAATCCTGAACATTTGCTGAATCAGTAAAATCAGACCACAAATTAATAAGATACATGCAACCAACCACTAGGACATCTGTTAAAGTCAAGTTCATATACCATATACGATTGAAAGAGCGCCTAACTAATTTTGAAGATGCTGACAGATGGTTTTTTTTCAGTTAGTGATGCCAAAACTCCGCGGTAAGTGACACAACTTGTTCAACAGTTCAACAGTTCAACTTGTTCAATATAATAAGATAATGTTGAGCCATTTAGGATGATGTTAATAAGATAAATTGCACAGGTGGCAATGATCCACGAAAAGTTACTGTTGCGAATTTTGGGTCGACAACATTATTGGTCTGTACTACATCGAAACAACCACAGTTGAGGTCGTCTGCAGGATGGAATTGCGTACCATACAGAGAGCGTCACAAAGGACATTCTTCGATAACGATTTCAGCTATTAATGCCATCAAATAATCGCTTATTAAAAAACGAGTTAGAAATAATAAGTTTTGCCGTAGAACCAAACAAAATTACATATTTCCAAAGTTCTTTAGATCAACAGATCTTAGAAAATGTTATTCTAATTTACAATCAAATCGTATTAATACTGTTTTGTTGTTCTGACCAGGTGTAATATTTCAAAACAATGTTCAAATACCCATTCATTGTCATCGAAATTTAAAAAAAAAAAAAAAAAAAAAAAAAACATGAACAGAAAAGTTAACCCTTGTCAATTTTGACGATTGTGTTGTTATTTTTGCCTTTTTCTCATTTTTTTCTCTCGATGCGCGAAACATGAAATGAAATTATTTCAATGTTCAATTGTTTTGTCGAATTTCAGCTACAGAAATCATCGTCATCGTCATTATTTTCGTATTTATGCAGCATGTTATTTTGTCCTCTGTCAACTTTAATTCAATTTTAAGGATTCAAATATCGTACAACAACTCGTATCTTACAAACTGAACAACTCTAGTGGACAAATCACAGCTACTGTCTGCCCTCAATATGCAAAATTTTCAAACTAGTTTAGGGTTGATTTAAATAGAAACGTATGTGTTTTGTATTTTATATTGTATATCTGTGGCAGAAAAAGTAATGAATCCCCTCTGGATATGTTACATTTTGTTGCATGTTTTGAGCACTTCAGAAATTGAAATGTATAAAATTCCATTGTTTTGACATAAAAGACATGTGCGCTCGTGCGCAAGCGTACAATATGCTCTCGTATTGGTACTTTGGTACTTCAATTTTCGATGGTGCAATTCAACTGCCAACGAGTGTGCTACACTTTCCCATTTATGCAAAAGCCAATTTTAATCAACTACACCGTGTTGGGATTGCTGAAAAGCTTGAAATATTATTATTAAAAATATTGTATTTTAATGAAGTGGCAATGTTGTTGCCTTTTTCCATTTGAATGCTCATTTTTGTTTGTTGTTGTCATCAAGTTTTTAAATTATCAAAAGTATGTAAATGGGTTTTTAATTATGTGAATCCTATTAATAATGTATGGCCTGTTCATCGATCTCGAATGAATGTTACAAGCTCGTGTCGAAAATATTTGGTTATATTTTTCAACAACTTTTTATAAAAAGTTTTGAAGTCTTTTTTCAGTTGAACCCTTTACAAAATAATGAAAAACTTTCAGTTTTATAACTTGAAATTAATGCTGCTGTTAGAATTAAATCTGTTTATATTCGTCTCATCTGGTCATAAAACTTTATTAATTCATTGCATTCTGGTAAGTTTAAAATAACATTTGTTGTCTGATGTTTAATTTCGGTTCTTTCTGGCTTTTTTTTTTAGCAGGAATACTCCTATGTTCATGCTTTAATTATTATTATGCCCAAGGCTTGGTTATTTTAATAACCTGACAAATTATTAATGTTATTAATAAAGTGCTCATGATTACGTCATGACTCGATGCTGGCAGGGTTCCCTTCTCTCTTAAAGAAATCTAGATTGTAGCCTTAATATTAAGTTGTCTGTAACGGAGTCAAATATTTGGACGAGATAATTGATAGCAGACTGTTTGTTACGTTAGTCAATATTATTATGGAGAGGTTTACTAGAGATATTTGGTTCCTATTTATTGCTGTTACCTGGATCTTGAGTTTGACTGATAATTTTATATTTTGTAATCACCTTGTAACAACTAAAGATTGCACTTTCCTTTCACTTCCACTTTTATAATCACTCATCCAACTATAAGCGTTATGACTTCTATTCAGTTTTTTTAATCATCTGTTGTAAACATAAACTAAACAAATATTTTTCGAAAAAGACGTAACCACTAACATATATTTGAACTCGTTTATTTATTAAAAAAAACTTTTCTTATTTAGGCCAAAGCACAACAAATATTTAGTTCTAATTTATTTGATGCCTTTTGATCTTGCAAAACTCTTGTAAAAGTGAACAACGTCAAACAAATTTGTGCTAAAACAAGTGATTAAGCTTTTTTGAGTAAATATTTGCCAAATGTGACCGTACCTTAAGTAAGTAAGTAGATATCAATCTATCAGATAATTTATTACAGATCTTCGATGACTTCAATAGTGCTGGTATTTATTTTTCATATGGGATAGTCAAGGTATTTGAAAACATGAATTTCATGTGAAAACACTAATTAATTGTGGACTAAAAAACGCCTATGGCGTTTAATATTTATGCCACAAGTCTTTTTGAATCTTGGAATACAATGTGTCTACTACTACTCATGATAATGTCAAGTTCAGCAATACATTATACAGGTGAAATAAGAATAGCTCCACATAAGCTCGCTTATAGCGTGGCGTGGTATAAGTGGTCTTATCCAGCCTATATTCATAAGAGGCGTTATGCAGGAACTATGTGGTACTAATATACCTAAAGCTTTATAGTAGCGGACATTATACCGGATCTTAAACTTTTACATTGTTAAATTAAATATTCAAATATTTATACCAAGCTACAGATGATCCAAAGACTTATGAATGGCAACATAAACTTGAGCCCAAAATGGGCCTTCAGAACTTTATTGTAGTATCGACATACACATATTTATTAATGTGTGAGAAACAGCAGTCCGCGAAGAATGTTCGTATAACTCTAGATGGATTTAATTCTTGAAGACTCACTACTGGATTCCTCTCTTTACATTCAGCTCAATCATGAATAAAAATTCAGCGGGAGATTTTTTCTCTTTTCCCATTTTGCCTATTTAAATTCAATGTTAAAAAAATAAAAAGGGAAAAATCATGATTGGGCTGATTGTGTTTAGAATACAACGAAACGTTGAAATGTATTCATTTTTAAAATGGAGGCATGTTATACAGAATTATATAGAATTTCTGGGTTCGAATGATGATACCAAACAGTGTTCTTAGGACTCTATACTAATGGCCAGTTAGTTTTTAATTTGATATTTAAATAAATTTTTTCTTAAACTTAAGTTGTATTTAAATACGGTTTCATTTTTTCAGTCTCAAATTGTGTTTGGTATTTAATTATGATAAAAGTATGGTAGCACTATTAAATATTTAAAAAATATAAACAACTTCTTCATTTAACAGCTGATTTACTTTTTAGTTTACAAATTGTTGTAAACTAAATGGACAAGAGCTGCATCATTCATGCCCTCTTCATCTAAATTCATTGTTTAAGTTGATATTGATAATAATAAGCACAATGTCTTTATTCGCGGCGAGTTTATTTATTGAATAATATTATTAAATAATAAACAAATTTCAATGCGCAATTTTCATAATTTGCCGAACTGTCAAAATCATATGGTAGTATGAAAAACTTAAGTTGTATTTAAATGGACGTAGTCAGTGATTAAAGTTATATTTAAATATGATCTATAAAAATGAATTTAGTATTTAAACAGAACTTAAGTTTAAACACACTTTAATTTTGAAGTTAAAAACTGGCCATAAGTTTGTTGTGTAAGTTGTTCCTTCTCTAATTTTGGACGTTCAACACACAAGCATTTAATAATTAATTAATTGGTGGTACAAAATATCATTCTGTCATTCATATTAATATCTATATCTTATGAAATAATTTAAAACAAATATAGATTTACAGTCTTATTCAGAAAAAATTAAAGTAGACTTCAAATGTACTTTAAGAACATTTTGTATGAAAATTTTGTCTAAAAGCACACTTCAAACCTACTTTATTTTTTATGAATACGGCAGTTAATATATGATATATCCATTGAATTTTTATTTCATATTTCATATGCCTGCGAGTAGTTATACCCTACACCACCATCGTGGGGAGGGTATATTGGATTTGTGCTGATGTTTGTAACGTCCAGAAATATTGATCCAACACCCATCTTAAAGTATACCGAAAAATACGATGTCCGTCTGGCTGGCTGGCTGTGCATGTTTTTTGAAAATATTTCGATATATCTTTTCGGCCCAAGGACGGATGACATTGAAACTGGTGGAAATCGGTCCATTATTTCACCTGCCCCCCATACAAATGTCCTCCCAAAATTGGGGTTTACTGATCATAAATGTTTAAATTATGCAAGTATCCAAACAAATTTCATATTTCATATATGTATGTATACAGAAATGATGACACCTAATTTTATAATGGTCGGTCCATAATTAGTCGAAACTCGCTTAATTCACTTTAATCTCCATAAATCTTATAAAAGTATTTATATCGAGATAAAGTTTAACACATATAAAATATATATGTATTCACAAAATTCATGACACTAAATTTTTGGATGATCGGTCCATAGTAGGTTATAGGCCATATAGCGCCCATTTTTGAAAAACTGTTTTATATATATACTGGGTGTAGGGTATTATATTGTCGGGCTTAACCGACTATATCTTCTTACTTGTTTTCAAATGTGATTGCTGGTTGAATCAAATGCATGCTGTGTAGTTGAAAGAGGGAATGTATAAAATAAAGGGGTGGGTTGTTACCGATTTGTTTTTCTTTCAGTTTCAGTCGTTGGTTGGTTTGTTATGTGTCTTTTTATATTATGTTTAGTTTGTTTTTCATTAACACCTTTCGAAATGTTTATTTACTTTTGGAAAACCAACCAACGTTTTTCACTTTCGCTTTGTTTTTGTTATTTTAGGTGCTTGTTTGTGCGTGTTGTATCTGTGTGTTGGTTGGGTTTGAGTATTTGTTTCGCTTGCCTAGTTTGCTACTTTGACAAACGTACCTTTCTTTCATGGATTTTGGCTGTTGATATTAATATTAATATAATTTCATCGACTTTTATTCAAATCTAGCCATATGTATTGTGTCTCTCTTTGTATCCCTTTTCATCATTTTCTATTTAACATTCAACAACACAAACAACATTTTTGAGGCAAGTGTTTCCCTTCAACGTTTCGTTGATATAGTTTTTGTTTTTCTTCTTGTTCCTTCTCTTCAGATTTGATTGTTGTTGTTGTTGTTGTTTTCCAATTGTTTTGTTTTAATTTTCAAATGTTATTTCATCTTCTTGCAACACCAACCACAACATCTACGAGTATATAGGAAGCAGTATTATTCTTTTTTGTATTTTTTTTTTTTATTTTACTCGTACTTTATCTTTCTGTCTGTTGTTGACTTTTGTTTAACGGATTTATTAACTTTTAAACTTTTCATAGAGACGAATCGAGTCGGTTGGTTGGTTGTTCATTTTATTGGTTTCGAAAATTAAATGCAAATATTTGATTATCATATACAAAGAAATGAGTTCGAGTTTCAGTTTCAGTTTGAGTATGAGTACGACTGAAGAGCATACAAATATTCATTCCCTTTTTGCATAAATATTATTTCAATTTGCTTGAGTAAATGTCTGTTTTGTAACTGAAAACTTAGTTTATGTAAAATTCAAAATACAAGAAACTAATTTAGTCAATATTGGCGAAATATTTCAATTATAAGAACAATTTAATATGGAATTGTCAATGAATTTTGGAAGTGTTAAATAAGTTAATTGAAAGACTACCTATTCTTTACAAAAATTTTTAACAAAAGTCTATACTAACTTAACTTAACTTTCCTTGAAGAAACCGGGTTTAATAGGGCTTTACAACTTTGATTGCCTTTTGCATGTATGTACTTAAGTTGACTTTTTGGGTTAATTTGATCATGAAAGGGTTAAATTGTTTCACATTTTCAAGTTCACCATCTGTTTATCAGTCTTACGTTTATTATAAATATTTCATGGAATAAATTTATTTCCATATTCATCTATCGGCATCTTTTATGATTTCAGCAGTTTAAAATATTAATAAAAAATACTAAAAGTGAACAATGTAAATATAGTTGAGTTTGTTTACCAGCTTTATAGATGTTTACTAAAGTCTAATAAATAAACTAACAATAATTGTTTGGTATTAGAAAAGTAAATACAATTGGATTAATAGCAAGTTGAAGTAATAAATTCCGCTGTAGCAAATCACATTAATGAAAAAAGTGTTTTTTTTTTTTGTAAAAACTCCGTTAATTTCCCCGGAATATAAGCATATGTCTTCTCTGAAAATTCGCAAAATTGTCAATTCAAATTTCGAAGTTGCATTTTACTTCGTTGGAAAGGTCTTTAACCCTCCGATGAGTGACAGTTCTG
The DNA here is from genome assembly GCA_950370525.1 of Bellardia bayeri. Taxonomy (NCBI): domain Eukaryota; kingdom Metazoa; phylum Arthropoda; class Insecta; order Diptera; family Calliphoridae; genus Bellardia; species Bellardia bayeri. Next base: position 53,048,845 of record OX493265.1, on the reverse strand, counting down.
AACTTCACGACCGTGTGAAAAGGTCCCTACGGACCTTTTTTGTAAATAATGTATTTTTTCATATACAATTTTTTTTTTTAATTTTGTTTTGTTTTTATTGTTTATAACTAAATTCTACATACAAAAATAATTTTTTAACTGGCCGAAGTAGGAGTAATTTCAGTTTGAAAAGGCAAAAAGGTCCCTAGGGACCTTCTCACTCATCGGAGGGTTAAAGTACTTTTCATATACGGCCCAATTATGAATCAAAAATCTGCGGGAGTTTTTCCGCTTTTTATTTTTTTAACATTGAATTTGAATAGAAAAAATGAGAAAAGGGAAAAAACTTTCGCGGATTTTTTATTCATGATTGGACTGATTTTAATATTTTTTGTGTTATGAAAATTATACCGAATCGAAACTGATGTTCTAAAACAAATCTGAAAGAATTTCTGACAGACTTGAGTGTTTTTAGTTCTATCCCTTACCTGGGACCTTCTAAATGTCAAGTGTTTCTCACGTATATCTCATCCATTTCAAGAGTTTGAACTTTTTGACTGTTTTATTCTCTATAATTTTTATATTCTTCACATTATTTCCATACAGATTAAAGTCAGTACACTTGTAAATGGTAATTAGTCTTTATAATTAGGAATGCATCTGGTTTATTCTGATAAATTGGGAGCATTAATACCTCATACTTAGCCGTATTTATATAATTAATTAAATAAATAATGAATAGAAATATTTTATTACAACATATGTGTGGCAATGTTTAGATGTCATTAGGAATTAATCTATCAGAAAAATTAAGTATCTGTGCTCTTAAAACATCAAATATATTACGATGATAATTGTTTTGGACAATAATTGTCAACTTACATATTTTATTTAAACCCTTCACTACAACCCTTTTCTACTGTCTTAATGCGGCTTAAGGACAACAAATCAAACACTGAAAGAAAACTTTACTTCTTGTTTAATTTTCATATATATTATGGTGCAAAAATAAATCTACGCAGAATGAACTACTAACTTGGCACAGGGATCGGAGAGCAACCCCGAAACATACCAAATTGCTACTAATTGCTATTTTCGAAATTTCTAGACCACCACGCATAAAGTGTAATTCTCATGAGAAATCAAGTACCTTGGAGTTATTGTGGATTAAAATCGTTTAGGTAAATAAATTACGGAGAGTAGAATGATCCCATGAGTAAATGGGGTTTCAAACATTGGGTAGACACTGCGGTATCAGAGCAATTACTAACTTCTGTGGCATATCTTATAGGGTTTACGCTGTCGTGTCATTACATGATATACAACACAAGCCAGTCTTGGTAAGAAGTTAGATTAATTTACGAATAGTGGACAGGTGAATTAGAATTAATTTCGATAAGTCCATCATGCTTAGCATACCAACACACTAACACTTATTAAAATTATAAGGTTTTTAAATTAGAAATAGAAATCACTATCAATCTGATGGTCTGAATTCTTCAGCTCACATTCGGCAATATACTATTATCTATTTAGACATTTTCAAATTTCTGTTAATTTATTTTCATTTTAAATGTTTCCAATTCCCGGACATTGGCCGAATATCCACTGTAATGAGTACTACAGAATCAGTTTGTATGAGGTGGAAGTAAATGTAAGTTTTATCATGGAACCGTTTACGATATGGCTCTATGGGTATCATAATGGATATTGCGGCCTTCCAGTAAACACCCAACATTCAAAGTATTTACTATTTTTATAAGTGTATACAATTTCTAAACGTAAATGAATAGACTGAATAGACTGGTCCACAACAGGGCCAAGGTGTTTTGGTTCCCAAAGTTCTTAACCTCACCATAAACATCACTACTACCACTGCTGCCACGTAACTACAGTGGCTTACAGCTTATTTCAACCTGCTTCTGTTAAGAATATAAAGCGCGTATAATTTCGAAATAAAGATAAATAGTTAATAATAAAATGCAAATAAAGGTTTATAGCATATCTTTAAAAATTAAAAATAGGATTTTTATTCAGTCTCCAGGTTGCTCTTATAAAAACTTGCAAGCTAAAAACTAAAAATATAAGTACAAAAGTAGTCACAGCTTATTTCATCCAGTTAAAAAAAAATAATTAGAACAAATTTAGTTTGCAGTAAATTGGACTTTAAAATGTCAAGGTACATATTTTTTTCATTCAATTAATTGCATCTGATGACATACAAGCCCAAACCCTGACTCTGCCACCGCTGTGCTTCACTGTTGGTTTAAAGTTTTTGTGTTGGTTGTCTGTATTAGGCTTGCGCCAAACGTAAATTTGACCATCCGAGCCAAAGATATTCATCTTAACTTGTTGCATTTTACTGTTACTAAAGGTGGATTCACACATTCGTTCTTAACAAAAATTTTTGAGAAGGTAAGAGAAGAGAAACATTTTTTTTACTGAGAGTTTTTTTTTTTGCAGCACGATTCACTCATTTCGAACGATTTTTCTGAAAAATCAAAGCTGCCATATGTAAACAAAATCTATTAGTTTTGCAAGTGCGGCCATTGATTTATTTTGCTTTGGGTTTTAAATATTAAATTATTTTAAAGTAAATTCAAAATCAATGAAAATAGAATGTTGCTATTGCTGATGGCCATGGAAATACATAAGGCATTGTTATTTGTATGAAAAAATGCAACCTATTGGCAACTTAATTAATTTTTGTCCAGAAAAATATAAAATTAAACCAATTCATGTACGTAAAAAATATTTTCTCTCTCTCAAAAAGAGAGACGTCAAACTTCTTTTAAAAAAAATTGCTCGAACAAATTTTTTGTTAAAAACGAATGGGTGAATCCACCTTAAAGGTTGTTTTCCGGGCTACTCTAGCATTAAAATCATGGTTTCGAAGTACACGACGAATAGTTTCTGCACTATATGTTTTGTTAAGTTCATTTTTAACTTACATAGCCAACTTAGACGCTAACAAGTTAGGCTTCTGCCTTATTTTTCTGGCAATGCAACGCTCATCGACTTTATTAAAAATTGTGATAAGTGCTTTTCTGCCCTTATGATAAAGCGCATTCTCGTGCACGAACGAGACACTATGCTTTGCGCTGTCGAATCACTTAGGCAAACCATTTCAGCAATTTTGTGGCGCGAGTGGCCATTTTTAAAATGGCTAATAACCAACTCTCTCTGTTCTATGTCGAAATTTGCACTACAAGTTCCTTGCAACCATAACTACAAAATATACGATTGAAAAAATTCCGTTACTCAAAGAATGATGCCAATTTAGCAGGTCTTAAACGCGTTAGGTTGAAATAAACTGTGACGAAATAAGTTGTACTAGATTTACTTTTTCTGTTTAAGTCACATATTTTCGGACTTTTGTTTTGTACATTCTTGTTAAGTTAGGAAACCTATGAAACAAAATTGAAAATGTTCAAAATAATAAAATAAGCTGAGAATCACTGTACATATAAGAATAATAAATCCCCTTGTTAACGTTGTACTCGTACATACAATACATACTCTTGCACCCATAAACACAGCTTTACCGAAGGAGTAGATTCATCTGACAAGGTTTATTACAATGTTTTTAACATTTATGTTGTCCAGTGTTGCCATTTTAGCACTTTCAGTGCTAGATTTAGCATTTTGTTTTTAGAAAATGCATTGAAATTTTTAAAAATTATGCTAAATGGATTTTAATGTGATTTGCTTGATAAAAAAACAATTTTTTTCTCGAACAAAAATTTTACTATTTTACTCCAAAAAATACTTTTGGAGAAATAAAAAATAACTTTTATTAATATTTCAATTAAATTTCTTTCGGTGTGGTAAGTAAATGAACACGGAAATTTTTGAATTAATATATGAAATGTAATCTATTAAAACAAGTCAACAATTGTTACGAACAAAATTAGAAAAAACTATAATTTATATTTGTAACATTTGAAATAAAAATTGTATTGTTACATTAAAAAAATTTAGCACTTTTTTTCTTCTGTAGAATATTTTAGCACTTAGTTTTTCAAGTTTTAGCATATTTTGAAATTCATTTTCTGGCAACACTGATGTTGTCCCCTTTGCATTTGCATTATTATGTGGCAGAGGAAGAATATAGAGAGACAACAAAACTAAAGAAGGATGTTTCGGTATTGGGTGAATAAATCTGTTTCGATTTTAATCCTCATTATTCACCGACTGCACATTTAAACATGAGTTAGTTGTGTGTATGAGTATATTTGTATTTAAGGATAATGGCACATACAAAACACAACATAGTACAAACATTTGTTAGTAGAAGTAGTTGTTGCCTCTTTATTTTTTTTTTTTTTTTGCATTTGTTTACAATTTTTTGTTTTAATTGTCTAAATCTAAGCTTGTCTTCTTGATCGTTTGTCGGCATATAAAGTACAATAAATTGTGAACGTATGTACTTACTGCATATATTTACAATAAAGGTTTGTGTCTGCACATGTATGCAATTATTTTAGCCTCGAGTGTTAAAGTTCACTGGGCATTTGTCGGTTAAAATCTGTTATTTTTTCTACCGTTGCACTGTGGCCTTATTAGTAGATAAATAGTCGGCAGTATAAACCAACAAAAGCAGAGTATGTAAGTGGAAATAATTTAGTATTTGCAAGCGTAAATACTCGTTTACTACAAATTATAAAAAGTAATTTCTTAGATTTTCCAAACTCTTGAGAATATTATTGCAATAAAAATATGTAAAAGAACAGGAAATGAAACCATTTCTAAACCCGGTTTATGTCGTAGTAAAAGTTCAACTGATACCACTGTACATAAACATTCGTTGCTGTGAATGTTTTTTGCTTCTCTCACAAAACATCAACAAACGTAGCAGCCCATACAAAATCCATTGACACTGTTGACAAGGAGATTTTTGTGTCCTTAAGCGTTGAAATCAATGCACACAAATGTACAAATTATTATTTTTTTTTTGTTTTAAAGAATTTTAAACCAATTCAAATTATGTATTTGTGTGTGTGTGTGTAAGTTTATTATAAATATAATGATTTATAAATGCTGTAGATTTAACTAAATTGTTGTCCACCCCCATAAATGAATGCTATGATTGTGAATTTCTGTATAAACAACACTTATTCGTAACTCGTAAGTTCAGGTATATGTTGTTGTTTTTATAATCAATCAATGGATCAATGGCTGGACAGAGATATTGTGTTAGTGTATCACATACCAAAAAAAATGGTTGTTGTTTTTCTGATTATTAATGTTATAAATATTATGTAATGATTCGTTCTTTCTCCTACTCTTTTTCAAATATATCTTAATAAGCGTCTTTTTTGTACTTGCACCCTATTAAAGCATATTGTAGATGACATCAACATATTCAATCAGATGACACATGATCATGTATACACTCTTTTAAAATGGGATCGTACGAATATAGTGCCCAAGACTTACAGTCCTATATTGTTTTATGGATGGTATAAATATTTGGCAATCACAAAACATGGATATTCGGTTAATTTAATTCTATGTAATACTCACTAAGCTTATGACGTTATTGGGACTAAGTTCTGTGAGGGACTTTGAAACTACATATATAAGAGATAATTCTTTTTAGTCATCCACTGCATCAATTGAAAATTCTGCTCAGCTGGTCAACTACTACTTCATTCACATAATAGACGCTCTTAACTACAAAATCTGGATTGTGAGTTTGCAAAATACTCAGTCAGATACCAGAGACCGAAAATAACTCGTCAATAATATCAAAAATCAAAATTGTGATTAATGTTTATTTTTTTAAAAATAAATCACTCAAAATAACTGTTATAAAATGATTTTTATTCACATGGTTTGACCTTTATTAGTTTTTGTTCTTTAATGTTTTGGTGAGAGACCAACAATTTAATTGTGGTTGATCCTAATAACTATTAACATTATTTCTCTTTTATTGACAAATTGTAAATTGAATATGTTGACTATGAACTAAAGCATTGCCGATATTTTATTTGCTTTTTCCCATTTACTTTAAAATATCGACATTTACGAAACAACTTAAATTATAAATAACTCATCTTGACTACTTCTGTTTTTTTTTCTGTTTCTCTCAACCACTTACCTAAAATGGTCTTATCCAAATCACTGTCTCAGTGATATAAAGGAAAAAAAAACGATTTTAAATGGTAAATGATAACAATTAACCATTAAAATTAAAGTGGATCTGTTGTTTTCGGTCCCTGTCAGATACTGTTCTTTCCTCATTATTCCTTCGATTTTTTGCAGTAATTTGAGGTGCCACCATGTAAAGCAACGACGTTCTTCCCACCGTGTTTCATTGTTTTCTTAACATGGTATCTTTAAATTCTTTGAACTGCTCGACGCTAGTAATGTTGTTAGCCTTCGTAATGAAAACGAATAAATTTGAATTCGTCTAACCAGATTACATGTTTACAGTCATCTAATGTCCAATTTATATACTCTCCGCCAAACTTTAACCGTAGCTCAACAATACAGGTTTTCATAGCTATAGAAGCATCTGTTGGTTTTACACACTAGTCTCTTTTCATTTGTGTTATCATCAGACGTTCGTTAGCTTTTTTTACGACCTCTAATTCGTGGTTTAGAAATAATAGAGCGCCTTTTTGGACTCCTATGACCACTGATTGATTTACACTGCGTTTCACTTGAATAGGTGCAGTGATTAGAACGTCATTGTGTGGTCTTCTGACTCTCTTCCAAATAGAATCTTTCAGGTAATATTGTCGAAGGAAGGAAGTACGAATTATTAAAAATTAATAAAAACTAGAAGTATGTAATAACCAAATCTTTAACATTTTTGTGTTTTTTTTCTACTGTTATTTGTTTTTTCCATATGCACCTATTCAAGTGACGCAAAAATACTTCTTATTTTCGTCACAAATAGTAAAAATAAACTCAGATTAAATCTACCGGATCTTTTTCGAATTTTCTGTGTTTACCCTTTTTTTTCTTAAATGTCCCCCTTATTCATAAACGATTATTAAATTTAACAAACGTTTATTAAGACAGATTTGCATATAAAAATTTGCTTAATAAACTTTTGTTAAATTTAATAATCGTTTTTGAATAAGGGGGTAAATCTTTAAAATAAAGCACAACAAAATCATTTCTATAAATTATATTGAGAGTATCAACTTTAATTGAATTGCTAAAACACTGCACCTATTTAAGTGAAACGCAGTGTACTTTAAACTGTTTAGCTATTACTCGCGTAGAATATTTACTTTTTGTCATTGCTAAAATATTGGCAATGACAACTGGCTCTTGAAAGTTTCATCGTTGTTTATTATAATTTTATTGTGTTGGATAATTTGCAAAACATTTTTACCACATGCAATTTATTTAATATTTAACTAATATTTTTTTAAGTCATAAACAAAGCACCCACAAATCTAACAGCAAACTTTGACATCTTTGTGCAAATAGTTCAGAAGACAAACTTGTGCAAAATTGAGTATCTACTTGCATTTTTTTTTGGTATTAATTATTTATTTTCCGAAAATTATTATTTTCGATTTTGCATTGTATTAAAGTTTAGCATTAAACCTTAAATAAATGACAAAAACATTTTTAAATTTTCTTTGTTAGTTATTTTATAGTAGTCATTTGTGCTCCCCACTGTATAGGGGATTTGCGCAAAATGATAAACAGGTATAAACTTTAAACTAATAATTGCTTAATAAAAAGAAAATGTTAAAGCCCAATACATTTCATTGTGAAAGTCCTGAAAATGCCACCAAACGTAAGAAATATTTCGGAAAAGTTTTTTAAACTGTTATACAACAGGTCTGTGGAAATGTAAAAATGTTAATAATATAAAAAAAAATAATAAATGAAAAAGTATTTTTGAAGTTTTTAAAGAACAACTAACTGTATTTACATATATTTCATATTTTTTGAAGCAGGAATGTAAACAATTCCAATGACAGTATTAAACTACTGTTCTACATCCTAGGACGCTCACTACACAGCAATGTGGATACCTCAAAACTAAAAGTTTGTTTCCAAGATTATACAAGAGTGTCAAGTGATTCCACTGTATATTATAGTGGAATCACTTGACATTTTGAAAAGAAATACTATTTTCAAGGAGTCAACATGTAACCATCAATATGTTTTAAATGAAATTGGTTTATAAAAACCTATTGTACATACCTACATATATTTTACTTTATAAACTATTGGAAACAGATTGAATTCAAATTTTAGTGAATGTCCTCAAACAAATATACGCATTTGATTCAGTAAACAAATTGCTGATTCTAGTAACCTTTCGAAAAAAATCTTGTAAAACCCTACTTAATATACTCGTATGTAAGTATGTCCCATATTTTAGGTGAGGTTTTTTATATTAATATTTAACATTTTATTTCATATTCTTGCAACAATATAATATATTGTTGTTATTCATTCGAACGTGAGAAATTCATTTGCAGATTGTTTAAGCTTTGTTGTGTGTGTGAGTGAGTAAGTATGACTGTATGCGAGTGTCCTTAATTTTGTTTTTCTTCGCATTTATTGTTGGGGCTTGTTTATTTATCAGACATATTTACGTGAGTAATGGATGCTTTTTAGATTATGTTTATTATTATATTGCTATTGTTGTACACACAGTTTCAGCTTTTGTTGTTGCTCCTTTTATTCCAATATAAACTAAATAAATGTTGACCACTTTTATAAATGTTCCAAATAAAGCAACGACAGTGCAGAAAGAAGGAAGGAAATAAAGGGGTCAGTAACTGAAAGCTCTTAATAAACACAAACACACATTCAGAGAATTGTGCAAACAAGAGATTTTCTCAAGCGTTCATGTGACTTTTCTTTCCAACACAACACAACACAACACAACACAACTATTGTCATCATTTCGAATCCATCACTCATGTAGTCAGTGTGACTGCTAGTCACAATGGCCTCCGAATTACCAGAATAAAAGAGCCACAAATTTGAAGTGAATTCATTTGCACGCATTACGATTTTATTCACACTAACTTATAACTAACATATCCAAACATATACGAGTACATATTTACAATACATACAATTCATACACACTCAATCTCATGCCTACATACAATCAAATGGGAATAGAAACTCAAGGACTGAGATCAGTCCAACAAGTCAATAAAAAGATTTTTGTGAGTTGTTCGCCATTCACTCAGAATTTTGGCGCTTAGCTAATGATTGCAAATTTAATTAGTATTTCAGATATTGCTAATTGTAAAGAAGCTAAGATAAACTGCATTGAGTAATTATAAATTTAACTTTATTAGAAAAGTTAGTTAATCGATACAAAAAATTGTTTTACACATAATTCGAAAATTGAAAATATTCGAAATCGGTCGGTTTTTTTTTCATAAAAAGAAGAAACCTGTTAACTGTTTACGTTTTCGATTTTTGAATATTACAGACTCTTTTCTAAACATTAATTTTGAGGGAAAGTTGAATTTTGTTAGTTATACCTTTTTGAAGAAGCTTTAAAAGGTATTTGAAAAGCTTCTTTTAAAGGATTTGAATAAGAGTTGTATTTGCAAATAAATGGCATGCATTGGTTGAACTTATCTCATTCCTTACAAATCTTACTTAAAGCCTTTTATTATTTTTTTTTTATTATCCTTTTTATTTATTTAGTTTAGTTTTTATTACTGTTGCTGCTGTTGCTGTTTTTTTTTGTAGGAATAAGAATTGTGAATTTGGTTTTGAATTGTTTACTTATTTAATGCTGTTAATGTATTGATATTAAATATTTGGCTCACAGACAATCATAATGATTTTGTTTTGAGATTGAGATAAATTTAACTAAAATTTGTTGTCCATTCGCATACACACAATTATAAACCATCATTAGTAGAACATTTTGTTATTTTCTTTTTCTAAATATAGGAGATGGGCTTTCGTTTAAGCAAGGACGAGATTTTTTGTTGTATATAATTTTGTTTTTGTTGCTGTACAAACATTTATCCTTTCAGCGATAATTGATGATGATTTGTCATACGATTGGTTTCATTGTTGTCCTTTACGATGATTCACATACAGACCTTTTTATACATTGTTGTATCAACTATAATTTATATGTTTGTAATATGATCAATTACAATGTAAATATATTCCTGTTGTTACATATGTATTCACATATACATATTTAAATAAAATACTGCTGCACGATTATATGAATGATTGATTAAATATCGTCCCAGGCCCTTTCATATGATCTCTTTTAATAACGAACTTTTTAGAATGTAAACTGTATGTAGATTGGCGGAATTTCCAAAAATTATGCGGGAAACAATTTTAAGATTTGTTTTCATTATCTTAATCATGTCTTATTAAAACTTTATCGGTATAAAATAATGATATATAAAACCAATTATTGCCAAAAATAACTTTTATGCCGCAGTCCTCAAATTTTCAAGTGTTGTCCTAATTATATATGATTTTTATTCTTGTATATATTTTCAATAAAATATACTTTTAAAAATGTTAGTTTTAGAAATTGCAAGAAATTTTTAATATTTTAGGCGCAGATGTTCCAGAGTAAGTATTACCTTTTGACTTAGCTTGTCCCGATTATGAACGAGATGTGTACTAAAATCACCCCTCCTTCGACTAAATATCTTCCGCAATAGTTGTGAGTACCCAGAAGTTTCGACATATGTCCAATCATTCCGTGTCCACTAATTATACCCGTAAGGGTGCTGTAGCTTATTTGATTAGCGCGTTTTATCATTAAGCATGAGTTGGTATTTGTGGCCTGGGTTCGATTTCCAGCTACTGCCACTCAAAACAGTTTTTCTATCCTTTTTTCTATCGGTGGTATAGCATTTAAACGCCACCGAAGTAAAATAATTAAAATAATGGGTATAAATTAAGCTTTGATCAATGCGCCTACTCACCACCAGAGACGCTGCAATACTGTACTATTAATAAACATAACGCGCAATTACAGTGTTGTCATATTGTATTCTTTTTCTACCTATCCCTTTCCAATGAAAGTAACACAATTAATTAATTAATATATAGGCATATTAATTGCCTGAGTGTTACTTCTCTTAAAAAAAAAGAAAAAAAGAAAGAAGAATTAGGCAATTGAATTCTTAAAAAGAAATCTTGGCCCAGAGCATTTTTAATATTCCACTAGTGGTTATAGTAGACCATCTGAGTTCCAAACGCTCCAAATTAGTCTATTAAATTCGATACCTCATCCAAGGGCGTAAGAGTGTTCTTTTGCGCAAGACTTCTATGAATGAATCGTTCGTTGCGCAGTCATCAGTGATCTTAACTCGACAAGGTTGTCAATGATGGGTCAGTGAATAAAGACTTACAAGTTTCGGAGTGACTGAAAGAGACCAAGAGGCCAAGTTCATGAGAGAAAATTTTCGGAGCAATAGTTTGCTTTCTATCGAAACTTCCTGTTCGCCGGGTTGACCGCCAGACTTACAAGTAGCGGAGTGACGGAAAGAGACCACGAGGCCAAGTTCATCAGAGACAATTTTCGGAGCAATAGTTTGCTTTCTATCAAAACTTCCAGTTCGCCGGGTTGACCGCCAGACAGTTCCCTTATTGTTTGAATGAACGTAAGTTGCTTCCTTAAAAATATATAATTTTGATGTGAATTAATATTTAACTTATAATATTGAACATTCAATTAGGATGTTTGTTTTTGGTAATTTTAATAAAATCTGATTCAATGATTTATTCCCATCTTTACTTTTGTAGATGTTACATGTGTCGAATCACAAAAAAAGTCTTAAACTAATAATACTAAGCAAACTAATCAGGGATACAAAATATCCTTTTTTTGTAAATATATTTCCTTACTGTCATCTTGGAAGGACATCATGTGACAAACATATAGGCAAACACATTTACAGAGGACCACAGTTGTAGCAACAAATTAAATGTACAGTACTATTTAAAAAGAGGAATTTATTATACTTGTACATAAAAATGGATAAATATTTCGCTATGATTTGAACAGTATCCTTGGCTTATGTTTACTCTGTGTCCTTTTCATTGGACACACTCACTCTTCTTACAAATCTATTCACATCCAGACATTTAAAAGCAACCATATGTATGTACACACACGTTGATGACAATGAAAGTGCTGACATTTGCAGCATTTTTGTTTGTGGCACTACACTATTTAGTTACATGACTACAGATAGCATGCATTTCTGCCATCACGCCAGTAAGGTTGTGTAAATGTGATTGTACGAATATTTGCTGTTAAGTAGACATAACGTTAGACATTGGTTAAGGTTTCCGAAAGAAAAACAAAATAGTAAACACAACATCCATTCATGTCGCACGTTTGTTTAGTATGTAGATGCCACACCATCATCTAGCTATTCATTGTCTTCTTCATCATCATCATCACCAGCATTAAGGCATCAATCCAAAAAGCGGACATTACTCGGACCACATCATTGTCGTTTTGATGGTTGTGCCCTGTATTGTGTATTGTCCAGTAGGAAAGTAGGAATACGTTTTAAGAATGTCATACTTGTCCTTCTGTTTTGATGTTTGGTATTTAGTGGCAATATCACGGATGTTTAAGAGGTTTCCTTTTTTTTAAATCACTCCAATATATGTGCTTTTCGTGCATGTCTCTCGTCCATGAGATGTTTCCATCTCATTCTGTTGATGACATCGTAAAGCGAGTTGTGTTTACTCACAAGTAACGAAAAAATAACATAAACTCTTGAAATAAAAATAAAGTGTAAATTAACACATTGGTTAACTATGAAAACACAAGTTTGTCTGTTCAATTGTCCGTTAGTCCTGCTTAAATATATAAATAGTTAGATAAAGTTACAAAAATACGTTGGTATGTTAGGTGGGTATAAAAGTCATAACATTTAATGAGTCGAATTTATTTAAAAAACAATTAAAAGCAAACTTTAATTTAAGACTCTTTAAAAGCTGCCTAGGACCTAGTAATGTCCCTAATTACTTCTGAAACTCATTATGTGGAATAATATTGTGATTCCAAAGTAATTTTATAGTGTTGTCAAGAAACCAGGTTTTTGAAATATTGCTTCTTGTCCAGTTCTACACATCTCTAATTAGTTCCAAAACAACTTAATATGACCATTTTAAATATAAATACTTCTTAGAGAAAAATAATAACATATCGCTCATTAGCAGGTGTTTGTCTGTAAATACAACATCATGTTTATAGAGAAATTTTCGTTTCGTTATGATCGGTCCATAATAGGTAATATCTCCCATATAGCGCTCTTTTCTGATTAACTGTTTTATTTATATACTGGGTGTAGGGTATTATATTGTCGGGCTTGGCCGACTATACTTTCTTACTTGTTATTATTATGCTAGATAATTTGAAATAAATATTGATACGTTTTTACCTTTTAAAAACGGTGGTTTATTTCCTTTAAATAAACCTTCCTTTAAATAAAGCGTCAAGTAGTTTAAAGAAAATATAACGAGTCCTTATTTACATATTTAATTGTAAACAGAAACAATTTTAATGAAGTTTAAATACCAAACTTAAATTACAGTTTTAGAACAAACTAACGTGAGTGGTCCTGTTACTTTATTTATACACCAATCATAATTTCTGGATGGTTTGGAGCTAAGGTACTAGAATGTGATTATCTAGAATGTTAAGCCAAAGCCTTTAAACCTAATGTAGCCATATAGCTATACATACAGCTATGTTTATAACAGGCTGTTATCAACAATGCTTATAGCCTAGTACTCTGTTCAAAATTTCAAGTGGAATGCTGTCAAAATACATGTTAAAAAAATTCATATGAAATTTTCATGAAAAAATGTTGCAGAAGTAGTACTCCGTTCATTTTGTGAAAAACATATGAAATGTATCTGGCAACATTATTTTTTCACAGCGAAATAATTAAAGTAGCAATTGTTTCACGTGGAATTTTCATCCAAAAGCTCTTCTGTCGCAACAACAATATCTATTACTTGTTGTGCTGCTGCACAAGCGGCCAGTAATATTTGTTCATTCATTCTTATTTAACGAATTCGATTCAACACAGATTTTTAAATATTTTAATTTTATTTATTTTCGATTTAAATTCACAAAAAAGCAAAACATATGTACTTTCGTACTTGCAATAAAAAAAGTCAAATTATGTAAATTCGCGTGATAGGCAACATTGGCTACACGTCAAATTTTCCGTATGAAATAATTAATGTTGCTCAATATTTTTCCCAAATTTTAACAGAGTACTAGGCTCATAATTAAAAACTTCTACAAACGCAAATGTTGCTAAACAAGTTGTATGTTTATAAACATTCGGTATGTTGTTACCGGCCGTTAAATTGAAATTGAAATACAATTACGTAACAATATATTCTCTAAAATGATTCAAAAATGATTGGTGTTAGTGTGTTAGATACTTTGCACAATAAGTTAAAAGTTTTGAATGAAAAAATCGGTAATTGGAAGAAAATTTACTTTAAGTTTGAGAAAGTTCGAAGAGTTTTGGAAAAATAAAATGAAATTTTTTTTATAATTTTTAAACATTGACGTACTTTATAATAAAACAGTTACAATAATAAAGACCACAATATCAAGAAATGTCATATCGAAGAAGAGTAAATGGTATGTTGAATAAGTCTACCAAACATGTACATATGTATGTATGTATGTCGGTACATTCGAGATTGCATCAAAGATTAATGTGTAATTGAAAGATAATAATATTTATAGGAACTATGTCGTAAAGCGAACGTCTACCAGGTTATTTCGAAATCCAGGCAAATATAATGGAACCGATGAATGTTAATTTCATCTATGTATGTCGAAAGTCTTAAAAATCATCAGCCAAGAATGTTGGTGTTTTAATTCCATTATCAGTCCATGTAAAAAACGCAAATGCAATTTGAATAACACGACTTTACATTAAAAATATTATAATTTACGTTTTAAAAGGATGAGAGCGTAACAGAAATTACTTATTTACCAACCCAATGTGAATTTTTGCAACACGCCAACTGCTGTCATTAAATAAAGTTTGTTATTTGTGTCCTTTATTTACTTAAATATCTATGTATGTATTTTTTGTTAAAAATATGTGAATGTTTTGTCTACATACTACATTTTTTCTTCTTTCTGAAGCTGCTACTGTTTTTATTTATTTAATTTTTTATTTCGTCACCCTCTATTTTGCACCATTTAGCGTGCTAGAAGCTGTTGTTGTTGTTGTTATCGTAGTTGCAAAGTATTTGTTGGCAGCCACAACCCAACACAACGAACACTTGAGCTCTGCTTAAGTAAATATCAACTACTCCACACTATTTCACTCTAGTTGCGGGACCAGCAGTTGTTGCTGTTGTTGTTGTAGAAAATGCAGAGTAGAAAAAAATTTAAAGAAAAGCTCTGGAAAAAGGATAACAAGGATGCCTAAAGTACAAATATTTTAACAAGTGTCAAATACACACGCTACTTTAATGCAACACACTTCTACATATGTACATACTTGCTGACATACATACATTTTTAAGTTCACACCCAACACCGTTAAAATAACACGTTCCATATGTATGAACGTATGTAAGTATTCCATGTAGTGCTGTAAAGGATTCATGCGATTACTACACCATTTCCTGTTGAGTGATAAAAATAACAAGTCTTTTACTTTTGATTTTCAGTGTGTGTAAATAATTTGAGTATCTCTCTGGTTAGGTAAAATCTGTTATACAATTAAAACTCGTTATTGTCGAAATGAGAAGTAATTTCTCAGATCGTAGGAAACAGTGTTGGAATACTGGCACATAATTCCTCCACTATTTTGTATTTATTTTTGTTGTTGCTTTGGTGTAAGATGCATTTGTTTTGCGTGTTTCATGCAGTATTTGTTCTATTTGTTTCTTTCGTTTTCAACAGCAATTCTATGCCAAGTGTTAAGGTTCTCGCAGTTCTTGAGATTTGTTTACATTTTGTTGATATAAATGTTGTCGTTGCCGTTAAGCTTTAACAAATGTCATAAAAACTTTTTTCTCTCATCTGAGCAGAGCTGTGTTCTCCCAGTTTACGATTATTTTGTTGTGAGCATGCATGAATTGTTGGTCTTAGACCGCTTCGCATACATATGCCTGACAAGGATGTGGATTATGAATTTAAACGTTTTTTTTGCCGCTGACACGTATTCAGATTTTTAAAATGTTTCACTTAGTCGTGTTTATGGGGTCTGGTCTGTTGCACTTAATTTTATATTAAAGTGTATAAATCTGAAATTGGTAATTGCGTGTGTGTTGTTGTTTTTTTTTTATTTATTTTAAAATTAGATGTTTTCGAGGAGAACTTACCAAGAACACTAATCATAGGGCAGCAATTCTTAATGAAATTTTAGAGTTTCTACTTAAAAATGGAAATTTTTAAAATTCGATGAAATGAATTAGAATTTGAAATTTCAATTTGAAATTATGAAAATTTCAAACGAAATTGAGAATTTCTATTACAAATTGAGAAAATTTCCATTGGAATTCAGGATCAGAATCTCAATGTAGAATTTAGAAAAATCCAAATGAAATTGAGAAAACTAAAATTGAAATTGAGAATTTCAATGAAAATTCAAAATTAATTTAATAAGAAAAATTCAAATGAAATGGATAAAATTTGTAATTTAAATGATTTGTATTATATGTATTTAACATAAATAATACATGTTAAAGAAATATGAAACAGTGGTACTGACCAACAATCATATACGAGAACGGTTGTCGATAACTTCTCAAAAATACCAGACTTCTTTTACCCATTTATTTGCGCTTGCGGTAGTGAAAGAATATTTGCGACAATCTATTTGATAAAGCCTACGTTACCAATTGCTCGTATTAGGTGCCTGTTGGTGCTATGGGAAGTAGGTATCGAAATGACTGTTCGAGATGTATATTTTTCTTAATTATATCCTACACCACCATAGTGGGGAGGGTATATTGGATTTGTGCTGATGTTTGTAACGCCCAGAATTATTGAACGCAGATATATTTCATATATATACGTATAATATGGTACAATTTTATGATGATCGGTCCATAATTAGTCAAAGCTCCCATATAAAGACCACTTTCGAAATTCACTTTAACGATCATAAATTTCGTAAAAATGTTGGTATTCACATTTAAAACAAATAAGAAACTCCCATATAAGACCCTTCCCGTAATTCACTTTAACCTCCATAAATCTGAGACACAGAAACCATGACACTAAATTTTTGGATTGTTTATGTTTAATATTTAACAAAATAATTTATAAATCAAACTAAAAGTGTCAACTTTTCTGTAAATTTTAATTTAATAATCTACTTAATTTTGCACCATTCAAAAACCTTAGGGTAGTTTAATATTAAGTCCGAAGTCCGTTATTTCGTAAAACACTTTTTAGACGTTTTGGCATACTCTCCACCAAGTTTTCAATTAATACTCTCTCTAATTCGAGCTGAACCAGCTGACAAAGCTCCTCCAAATGGCTTGGAGTTAATCGGCGTAAAAAGTGTTTACCCCATGCAATTTAATTTTAAAGTCACTAACAAAGCAAACACAAATCAAACGATCAATTTTAATATTTTTGTGCAAATATTTCAAAAGACACCCTTGTGCAAAATTGACTACATGCAAGTTTTTTTTTAACCCACGAGGGTGGTTCTTCATATAGAAACAGGTGTTCAAAAAAGACGTATCCGCGATTTTTTTTACAATGGAAATTTTAGAATTTCGTGGTGTCATTAAATATTTAAATAAAAAGGTTTATCGGGACATGAAATGATATAGTGAATGTGTTTGGTGAAAGTGCTTCTTGGGTTGCTGAATTTATACTTGGTCGTACAGGCATTGAGGATGAACCACGTAGTGGACGCCCAAAATCAGCAACAACAACAGAAATTTTAGCCAAAGTGCTTGATATGGTATTAAATGATCGACGAATAAAAGTGCGTGAAATATCTAATATCTCATGGGCATCTCAAATGATCTAATCCAGTTAATTTTGCATGAAGAACTACAGATGAAAAAGCTTTCTGTAAGATGGGTGCCGCATTTGTTAACAGTCGACCAAAAACGCATAAGAATGAAAATTTCTTAAGCTTGTTTGGATCGTTTCAAGAAAAATAAAATCGATTTTAAGCGGCGTTTTAACAATGGATAAAATTAACGAATTAAAGTACGAGTTGTTTGACCACCCACCTTATTCTCCTGATTTCGCTCCCAGTGACTTTTACCTGTTCCCAAATCTAAAAAAATCCTAGCTGGCAATATTTATTCCCCAAAACTTATTATTTTCCATTTTGTATTACATACTTTTGTATTAAACGCATAAAAGTAAATGAATCTAGCTTGTTTAAATTGACCCACTGATACTTGAAATAGAAAATATAAAATTACCCGAGACGGGTGGCGAATCAAAACAAAATGAAAGAAAAATCGGCCATCGTAATAAGTACACTCGATCTTATTTTTTTATATTTTAAGGTCCTGCATACATATGTGTAAAGTTCAAAATTATTTACGTCTTTAAATCTCCTTATCTTTACAGTTATGCGGTGATAACAGGCCTCATTGAAATATTATCGCGTCGATGCATGAAAATACGTGAATCAATTGAAAACCATCAGAGTGTGGTACTGTCATTGTTGGCCACGCTTGGCTTCATCACAAGGTTCATTGATGTCTGTCCACCGGGTAAGTGTTGCAATATACAGTTGTTAACTGCAGTCCACAATATCAATTCCGTGAATGAATTTTTAATATATCAAATTTAATCAAAAAGAAAAAAAGAAAAAGAAACAAAGTAACGATTGTCCTTTTTCAAATGCACGCCTTCACGTTTGATTTACACTCATTAATGTTCGTTCATGTTCACACCTTGCGGCTAATTATTCATTAATTTTCACCTTTTACTGTTTTATGTTTTACTCTTTTTATTTCGTTTTTTTATATTAATTTACTTTTCTTTTACAACTATTTAATTCACCTTTTTCTTTATTGTCTGTGTGTGTGTGTTTTTTTTTTTTTATTTACAGGACCCACAGATCCTACACGTTTCCTAAGTGCGGCAAAATCAACTGAACTGTTTGGTTCCATATCGATGCTCTATGCCAGTGTAGTACCAATTGGTAAGTTGATGTTGATGTTCATATTGACGTTAGTGTAACATGCTGTGGCAGGTTGTAAAGAAAGTCAAATAGACGTGTTACATGTTTGTTGGTTGTTGGGATTTTTTTTGTTGTACTCGTATGACTCACAGCTTTATGACCTGCCGTCGCTGTTGTTGTATTTTATGTTTTTCTAATCAAGTGCAAAGTGCATTTTTCGGTTGATTTAGTTTTTCGTCTGTAAACCAACGATTCATTTCAACATTAACAGTTTGTTTTTTCTCTTCTTTTAAATGATGACGTGAGTTTTCTTAAGAAACGGAAATTATTAAGTTTTTCTTGTTAACTGGATGTTGAGATTGATGAGAGTACAGCAGCACATTGATTTTATTTATGATTTTATGATTCCATATCCGTTTCCATTTTACGTCTTGCGTTTTCTTTGATTTATTTATTTATGATGTTGTTGCTGTTGTTTTGTCATTTTTACAGGTGAATGCATTCCACCGAGAACGATTTCGTTAGCGGCTGCAACATTTAATCTTCTAGTTTCTATGGCTGTCTTGGATTTATCGGCGTTCCAGGTAAGTTGATTTTGTTTTTGTGAGTAATACTCACATATACCGTCATATATTGTGGATAATTGAAAGATAAAAAACGAAAACTTAAATTATTTGGTAACTTTGATTGGAATGTTATTGATTATATGACAGCAGTCGGCACTTACAGTCGCTAGGGAACGAGCATAATCCGTTATTTACAAGCATGTGCCTGTTCAGATTTCATTAGAGAAAAAGTGCAGAATAAATATGAATATTCTTTATGTCGGCCACTGCTTTGTTTAAATTTATAATTGCATATGTTTGAAATTCGAGTTTTTATATATTGTTTTATGGAATTGCGAAATCTTGTATATAAGATGACTTCAACTAAACAACTGATTAGTAGTGCAAATTTCAAACACAAACTCTTGTTTTTTTTTTCTTTTTTTGTCGCTGAAGAAAATATGATATAGGAAGGAGAATTTCTACAATAAAATTTAATTGTATTACATTAAAACTGACAGGAAAGACGGAAAACAAGACTAAAAAAATGAAGTTTGGAATTTAAGTCAGCCCCAGCTGCAGAACATGGCAATGCTGCAGCGAATCAATAGAGTATATAATCGGTTAAATCGAAAATGGACTTCAAAGCACCGTCCCATACAAGAGGGTTGAATTCCATTTTCGGTAAATTGTAAGGACATCAGATGAGTTTTGAAAAACCGACATCACACTGAATTTACATGATAAGGCACTAACATCAAAAGTTTCCGATTTCTAAATATTTACTCCGCCAATAAAAAGAAATCTGTCGTGGCTTTGTGTAAACATTCCCCTATCGTGAATAAAAATTCCACATGAAATTTGTTCCCTTTTCACATTTTTCCTATTAAAATTCAATGTTAAAAAAATAAAAGGGAACAAATTTCATGTGAAATTTTTATTCACGATAGGGGTGATTGAGTTCTATGCGCATTAAAATCAACTCTCACCGTGCAAACCCATTCTATGGTTTTCATAAGATCCTAGAAGATTTCGACAGGATTGACCTATAATTTAATGTTTTTAAATGTTGCTATTATATGCAAAAGAAATTTATATGGTTGGAATTTTGATGACGCTATAGCTTGAAGCAAAATCTGTCCAAAAATATTTGAGACCATCATCTTTGGGCAATAAATCATCAACCAGGCCTACAACCTACACTTGGCCACCAGTGAGTAATCTCTGGCTGTATCACAAGCCTTGTTGATTTAATTCGATTTTTTTTACAAAAACTTCTTCTATTTGGATTAAAGCTTGTTAAAAAAATATAAAGTCTAAAACCTCAAACTAAAATATGTTAATTAATTTCAAACTTTAAAGTAGGAGGAAGAGTAATAAAATTTCATTTAATTGTATATATCCGCCCATAAATGTTTGCTTCAATTATTGTGCTAAAATAAAATAATATTTTCTAATCTCAGTTGAGAATCTTTGTACAGTTCCATTCAAATTATTATTTACTTTGTCTATAACTTAATTTTAACAAGAGAAGCAGTTCATTTCAAGCAAAGCCTACCGAAGCAACCAACCCCTTTTGTAAAAGCAAAAATAGGACTTCAAAGAACATTTCTTAATAAAATATTAGTAATAAATACAATCTATTTGTATAATAAATAATTGTAGGGTAGAATTAAGACGACCGAGTATGAGAAGTACTCGCAACGCTACTCTGTAACATGAAATGGAATAGAATTCTTCGGTTATTTTCATTAGTTACTCTGCCTGACTTGTGTACAAAGACTACTGGAAAACAAATCATTTTTAATTTGTTTGCAAAGATGCCAAGAGTAATAAACCAAATGTAAATATTTTCCTAAGCAATTTTCTTTAATTTTTGAACAAAAAAAAAAAAAAAAGAGTAGAGCAGAGCAGAACGAAAAACAGTAAAACGGCACAAACAACCAACGGAACGTGAGCGTTAGAACCACCACCCTCAACATCACACTTGTTTTAAAAGTACATATTTTTAACCAGAAGATAAATTGCATCCTTTATGGTTATTATACACTGAGAATAATTTTCCAAAAAAAAAACCCCAATTGTTTAATGCATTTTATAACTTATTTCTGATTTTTTTACATGTTGAATTGAATAAAACGTTTTGAAATCACTTTATTATTTGTAGCAAATCAAACCGTTTGAAAGTGCTTTCTATTTTACCGCCTATTTCGATATACAATTTTTATCAGTGTTTGTTCCCTAGAAAAAGTTTCCATTTCAAATTTTAAGTTATTTTTTCTTATTCATATTTTACTATGAATTTCATTCTCCTCACTTGTTTATTTGTTGGTTTTTTGTATAAAACTGATGGAAAAAAAATAAAAAGAAAACATAAAATGATAATAAAACACAAATATTTTATTAATTTATGTATGCAAAACTACTCAAGTATTCACAAAGCATAAATTTCTCTCATTCCTTTATGAATGTACTCGTACTTTAATCGAGAAACTTTTCCAAAAACTTTATGTTTCTCCTTCACTTTCTTTCTCCTTTAACTTGAAACTGAAAACTTTTTGTTGAATGAAGAGAAAAAAAAATACAAAATATAAAAATAACAAACCAAAGAATACAAATCTGTTAGAATTATTAAGTGTGTTGCAAATACTCGAATACAATACGCAACATACGAGTATCAGAAGCAGAAACTTCTCACAAGTCAACACGAGCAGAGCAACAGACTAAAAAGAATAATGCCGACATTTGTTCGTAAAGTGGCTGTGTTGTTTGAAATAGAGTTTCTCCCCTTTTTGATTCGATGAAGGATTTTGTTAAATGTTCATTTCTTGTGTCAATATTTGTTGAACAACAAATAAACTTAAACTCACAATTGAGTTGTGTTCATGATTAAAACCCAATAATTTTATTTACATTTTGTATTCGTTTCTTTTTTTCTTTGTATTTTTAATTTTGTCAGCATCAGTCAGGCAGGCATTTATTGTGTATATTTGTAAAACAAAAATAAACTGAACTTTTCGCTAAAACAGACCTCCCAAAATGACAATTAGATGAGATAAGTTTACTACTATGTATTTACAATAACTAAAAAGTTCTGAATGTTCGTAAATAGATATTTTTAGAGAATACTCAAACAAATTACGCTGTGCTTAAGCTGTAGGTGCTGTAGCTTAATTGGTTAGCGCATTTGATCATTAAGCATGAGTTGGTATTTGTAGCCCGGGTTCGATGCCCAGCCGCTGCCACTCAAACAATATCAGTTTCTGATAATTATTAGTTTTCTTTCTATCCATCATAACTAATATTTATCACAGCGCCCTCCTTCAGTGGTATAGCATTCAAACGCCACCGAAGTAAAATAATTAAAATAATGGCTATAAATCAAGCTTTGATCAATGTGCCTACTCACCACCAGAGGCGCTGCAATACTGTACTTTAATAAACATAACGCGCATTTGCAGATTTGTGATATAAAAAAGATTTCTTCTTTCACCACCTTTACTTCTTCAACTATTCCCTTTCCAAAGAAAGTAACGCAAGTATATGTAGGCATATTAATTGCCTGAGTGTTACTTCTCTTTACAAGAAAGAAAAAAAAAATAAAAGATGATTAGTTTTCATGTAGATACGCTATAATTTTGAATAATATATGTTCTTCTGTTAATTCTTATGAATTGTAAAATCACTTTCTTTGAAGTGATCTATATATATATCTATATATAATAATAATAATAAATAATAATATAATATGTATAATAATATGATAAACTTACCTTTACCTGAAGTAGGGTTTACGTTTACCTATATGATTTAATATTAGTAATTTTTAAGGTCATTGATCGTAATTTTCTTATTTGAGATTATGACATTCGATATCGAGCAAGAAATTTAGTACATTTTATCATAGTTTCGATATCGAAATCATTCTTCGATACGATAGCTCAA
This sequence comes from Bellardia bayeri, assembly GCA_950370525.1. Lineage (NCBI taxonomy): Eukaryota > Metazoa > Arthropoda > Insecta > Diptera > Calliphoridae > Bellardia > Bellardia bayeri. Next base: position 53,025,270 of record OX493265.1, on the reverse strand, counting down.
TCGATCACGAATGCGGTAATTTGACCCCAGTTCTTATCAATTGTGTCGAAATATTTCAAATTTGTTTAGAAATCTATTATCAATTTATGCATATCTATGTTTGGGAAACATTTTGTAATTTTTCATATTTCAAAATTGGAATTCAAATACATATAAGAAACAACTTTAAAAAGTAAACTGGATTTTCTTCATTATGCTTTTCATTATGCTTTATTACAATATAAATTCCTTGAAATCTGTCGATATTTGTACAAGTTTAGTTTTAAATAACACAAATTTCATCTTCTTAAAGCATATCTCCCTACTTCTGTACCGCACCACGAGTCACAGCCGATTAAACAATGCATGAGCAATTTTCCTGTCTCGATTCGTCGATGTCAATTGGTTGTCTCGTTTTTGTGATTTAACGCTCCTCGGTTCATTTGAACAAACACAGAAAAACTGGTGTTTGATGAAATAAGCCAACCGTTTTTGCAAAATGTAGTTATTTTATGAAAAGAGTGGACGTCAGGCGATGAACTTACGGTGGACATTTGCCCTACCTCATATTCCATTATTGTACTCGTATATATATAAATAAATTGAAATTTAGTTCATAGCTTCAAATATACCCACAATCCAATACCAACTCAGACTCGACTCAGGCGCCCAATTCATAATTGAACCTTGGTTTATTGTATTGTTAAATCTAGATCTAGAGATTCGAAAAAATTAAAACCTGAGATTTTGGTTTTCGGGTTAAATGGTAATCCAGAAACAGGAAAAAACTGATAAACTCCCGAGGAATTTTTATTCATGATTGGGCTGAATATGTATTCACAAATTATATAAAAAGTTGTTAAATTTGAAGCAGTTTAATTTTGAGCAAATATCATGAATATTGGTAACATTCTCTATTGGAAATATTCTTTATTAACCTGTCTCTCAAATTCTATTAGTTGTTTCAAATTTATGTCGTTAGAAAATCGTATTTTTACAGCTAATAAATGTTAAAGTACAATCCTTTTATTCAGTTTTAAATTTGCTTGTAACATGTTGGAAACTACCTTAGAATATATCGGTGTAGGGTATTATATGGTCGCTAAAATATAAACCTGCAAAAATTCTATTATTTTTGTAGAAAAGAACACAAATCATTAAAGTTAAATCTCATAATGAAAAATAAATAAAACTTTTCGTTGATTAACCATTTGCAAAAAGAAATTAAATTTATTATTTGATTTTATCGTTTTGTGTCTTTTAAAAGTTCGTTACACAAACCGAAATCGTCATACTCACACATTTTGTTTCCTGTTTCTGTTTAATTTTATGAAACGAGATTTTATTTATTTATTTAAGCCAACAATTGGTTTTTGCGCTTCGCTAATTCATGAATTGTTCAACACACATACTTGTTCATGGCGATAAACACCAGCACACTCGCCTACACAAATGCACATGGACATGTACAAAACACAAATATCCTTATTTTGTGTTTACAACCATAATTAGTTTACATACTTGGCCAATACGAGTGTATTACGTAGACAGATAGTAGCAGCAGCAGTATCAACAACAACATTCACATCATCGTCATCATCATCATTATTATTATATTTTTGTGTAGATATTGTTGACGTTATGTGTTGCAAGTTTCGGCTAAAAGTAGAAAAAAAGGGAAACAAAACAAAGCAAAATTAAATGAAAAAAAAAAATAGAGAAAAATAAACGTTGATGATGATGATACGTAAATAAACATTTGGCCTAACAAGCAAATACAGCACAGATAAATATTGACAAGGGACATACGGCAACCACAAACAACAACAGCCGCAGCAGTGTGGGAGTGTGCGTCTATGTGGGTGCATCAGTGGCAAGAGTTGTAGTAATGCAAACAACCAGTCCACTGATTTAACTAACAGACCAAAAGCGGACATAGACAATGATATATAGTTACATATGTATGTATGTACATATATTTTTTAAACTTCTGTTATTATTAACTTAACTCAATAGGGTTGGTACCATTTGAGGTAAATTTCTTAAAATAATTATACAGTAGATATTTACATAAGCCATATTTTACTTAACATCTAAATTGAAACGGTTTAGATATATTATAATTCTCTACGAGGGTTACTAAAGAGTTTTTCAACGATAGCTTGGGCATATTGGAACAATATGAAAGTTTTAACATTTTACTTGTTGACATGTCAGTAGTATTCAATTTCGCTCTAAAATATATGAAGAACAAACAATCTGATGGTTTTTCTGGAACAATAATTTTTTCAGATGAAGCCCATTTTTATATGTCTAGATACGTAAATAACCAATATTGCCGCATTTGGGCTTCTGAAAATCCAAGAGTAATTATTGAGAAGCTTTTGCAAGTTTAACGTGTCCCTGTGTAGTGCTGGCGTGGTTGGGTCATTTTGAATATATGTATCTCTGACTTGTGGTTTCCACAGGACTGTGTCACACATCAAGCAGCAAAACAACGAAATTATTACTAACCAAATTTCCCGATATTTTAATATCATGCAATTTAGCTGCTATTTGGCAGCCTTGATCATATAATCGGGATTATTTTTTTTTTGCTATGTTAAAGATTGAGACTTAAAACTCAAACCAGGCATTTAGGCAAAATGTGATTGAAAGTTTGAATAAAAGAATTGGCATTGATGGTTCATATGACTTTGTAAATCATCAAATTCGTTATCCTAACTAATATGATATAAAGATCCCTTGGTGCCAATAATTTTCCATGATGCCCTCATGTCTTGGAATCATTAGTAACTCGACAAGGATGCGTCAGAAAAGAAATCAAAACATTTCGAATTAAGAGTCTTGACTCGTGACGTTTTGAAAACAAATTATCGGCTTCTTTTTGGGGCTGCATCAATATATGGAAAATGAGCAGGTTAGGCTGTTCCAAAAGTACAAAAACCAAATACATAAATACATTTAATTTTTTTCCGTTTACTTGCTTTATTCGATCTTCTCTTTATAAAGTCAAATGCTCTTTCTCTTATAAAATACAAACACAATAACTATTGTCTTTGTACTAAATAAATACAATAAGTGTTAAAGAATACGAATATGCACGTGTTTGGAGAGGCAGTTCTTAAACTACTTATTAAATACTCGAGTATTTTGCAAGTTTTATTTTATTTGTATGAAATTGGAAAAATATTACAGGAGAAGAAAAAGACTAAAAACAAAAAGCATATCGTTAGTTGAAATGCAAGATATGTAATGATGCATATTAAAATAGAATTATAGATTTAAATTCCAATATTTTTATTAATTAAAATGTCTTTGTATTTTTATCGGAAATAATAAAAACTGCAACTTTTTCATAGACATTTTTGTACTAAGCATTTTTGGCTTAAGTTAGACATTTTTTTTAATATTAGTTACGTTTTTTTGGAATTTTAACTAACAATATGCGTGTTAAAAATAATAAAATTACATATAAAAATAAAAAATTTAATTAATAAAAATAACTTCATAATTCAATTGTTTAATATCCTATTTTAATGTCCATTAATCTTCTACTTCATTTATATATTTCATGGGAAAGATCACAACGATTTAAAAAAAAAACGATGCAAAAAAGAAAAATTAAACAACCATAACCATTGCTAGCATTTAGTTCTTAAAATACCCATATTGTAAAATCAGAACCTTGCAAAATACTGCAGTATACTAGCAAAAAAAATGTTTACTTTACTTTACTTATAGTGAGCAAGAATGAGTAAATACTAATACTCTGAGAGTATAAAAGAATAACATTTTTCTTTGTGTTTTTTGTTTGTTTGGCATTTATTTGCTTTGCTTCTATTTTGTACTTGGAATTAGTATGAGAATGTTTAGAAAAGCAAATGTTGAGAAGTCGCCTGGTATTTCAATGCATACCCTTTTCATCACTCCCTAAAAGCCGGAAATTCTTCTGTCAAACTAACATCCGGTTTCACTAGAACCAGTATCTTTAGATATGTAATACCTATTTGAAAATCAACGCAAAACCGATTCCATGATACCATTTAAGCTCTATTGGTTTCGCTTGTGAAAGAGAATTCCCAAGAATTTTGGTTCCTTTTTGCTTTCTTGAAAAATAATTTCATCATGGTCATTGAAATTTTCTAGGTTCCTGCCAATTTTTACGTGAAGCATAAAAAACTCGCTGAATTGTTCAGAGCTGTTATATATTTGTAATAATTCAATGACTGTATATCATCCAGTCAGCTCTCCTAGTGGTATGTACAAATTTGCCTGTGAGGAACAGAGGAAAAGAGAATCCAAGAGATATCATGCAATCAAAAATTCTAATCCATTGCTCATACTATGATTAGTAGATAGTTATTAATATCAAAGCTCCCCCACAGAATGCGATTGTTAATTGCATCACATTCTATAATTATTATCATGTGAGGAAAGATAAGTTAGATACGCTGATGATATTTGTAACAGTTTGTAAACTTTGTCGCTCTTATACTGTCAGAGTCAATTAGAGAGAAGAAAATTATTAATATCTTTTCTGACAAAAAAAAGTATCTTACTTTAACTTCAAACATTGGTACAATACAGTGTTCATGGATTAAGGTGACGACTTCCTTCTGAAACGAAGTTTGAAACAGTTGTTTCTCTCCGTAACTTCAAAATAACCCATCAACTCTTCATGAGGCGTCGGCGAACGTTTGAACGGAATTTCTGTTTGATACGCAGAATAAAGTCAGTGACCACTACATGCATTTAAATTATTGCTTTATTTCGAAGAATTAGGCAAGTCGTAAAAAACCTCAGGCTGGTTTTCTCGAATAGGGCTGAATAATCATTTTTACATGTTTTCTGACTTTAATACATATAATACCACTGGTATTTACTCATCGATACATTTTTCTACAGCGATTCCAAATATTTGTCAACTTTGTATTTCCAAGAACACAAAAATGCTGAAATTAAATATTGATAACAGTAAATAGTGTAGGTAGTTTGAATTGTGGCTTTTCGTAGTGCCTCCCTCAATGGTGATGTAAATGTGAGAGAAATGTTGTTAGATGCTGCATTAGAGTGCTTCAATGTTGTATGGGGTCAAATAAACTTCAAGCTAATCGTCAAGGCTAATATTCAGCTTTTTTATGAAATTTGAGTAACTAATATTGGACTTGTGTCAAGAGCAGGGCTGCCAGATGAATTTCGGAAAAAATCGTCAAAATCCCGATAAGAAAACAAAAAATACGTCATTTCGAATTTTAAAAAGCGTCAAAAAAATCTGAAAAATAAAAAGTCACTATTTCTAATAGTATTTTTGAAATTTTATTTAAACGAAAACATAAAAATTCAAGTTTATAGAGTCTCTTGTACTCGTACAATACATATCAAAATACATAAATTTTAACTTTTTAAATAAGAAATATCAAAAAATATAAGGTTAAACACAACTTGTGTAATAGTTTTATAATATCTTAGTCCGCTTTCACACTCTTCAATTCTGACTCGTCAAAGCAAGTATTTTTGAATGAGAAGGGAAAAGAGAACAAAAGGGGTATAAATTTGACGATACTAGTCAATTTTCTTTTTATATTGTTTTTTTTCAAGCATGTTGATTTGCATCAAAAAGTACGAAAATTGAAGTGACGTGTGTGAATAAAATGGCAAGTTCAAAAGATCATTGAACAAAAACTGGTCAGTTAAAACTGTGTGAAACAAGACAAAGTATTTTATAAATAAATATCTGAATTTAGCATATTTTATTAATTCAGAGTAAATTACAATGTCAAAAATATAGAATCCAATTCATCCATCATATACAGGTACTTATTTTCAAAGAATTCCGTATTTTTGTTATTTAAATTTATTTCGATGAATATTCTGTCGACGTTTTGTTAAAATAGAATAAGTTTTTGTAGAATTTTCACGTTGAAATTCAGAAATTGTTTCCTCTAAAAATGGAATTCAGCATTTAAAATTCCTTTTTATAATTACAGATAAATAAATAATTTCAACTATCCTGACTCAGTTTTGTTTTTGAAATACTCGTATGTCATGTTCTTCTTAATATTTATGATATTAATTGAGAAAAATATTTGTTGTCTCCAAAAAAAGAGAGAATTTGGTAACAAAAACATTAATAAAACAAACAAATTATAGAAAATTTTAATAATTCAGAAAATCGTAATTTTCAATGAAAAAATCGTCAAATCGTCACTTTGCTATTTTTGTAACAAAAAATCGTCAAAAATGACGATAAATCGTCAAATCTGGCAGCTATGGTTAAGAGTTACATTTTTACGAAATTTTCTTTGAAAAATAACGATGAATAAATTCGCAACATTGTTTCTTTATGGAGCAGCCTAATGCACACACTCGTATGTACATGTGTATGTGAATGTAAGAATAGAAGTAAAATCGCGTTGTTATATTGACATTATCATTCGTCGTCATATGACAGATATTGTAAATATTTTGACACTTTACTTTCGTAATACGAAATTCTCACACACTGGCATTGCGAGATACTGCATACATACACACTCCTACAAAAACACTTATCTATGACAAATGTTGAACCAAAATCAAATGTTTATAGATTCCAAAAGGGAATATGGGTTACATGAAATAAGAATCTTGTAAATGGGTTGGGGGTGTAGAAAATGTTGGTGTGGTGGAGGTGTATTGTTTTTGTATTAAATTGTGTTTGATTGTATGACGCGTGTAAGTACTTCAGAACATTTACGCATCAAAGAAGAGATAAATGAAAATTTCGTATTGAAAATTGCTTGTTTGGTTTGTGAATGAAATTTGCACAAATACTTTCGTACACATAGAGAAATCATATCAGCCAAATTTTGTATTTTTTTATATTTGGAATTTCGCTCAATGTTGTGCAAAAGTTAAAAATTCTTTTGATATTTTATTTTAAGTGTATCTATTGTGAAATGGGTTGTATGGGTATGTATGAATATGGTTAAAGGTTGTCTATGATGATGCTGATGATTTTTTAAAATTTGAATCACAAAACCGTGAGTGGTTAATTTCTAATTTGATATAGATGAAGGAACGCGCGTGTATTAGATTATAAATGTTGCAGACAATAAATAAACCAAAAGTATAAATTTACTTTGTCATTCATTCACTCACTCACTCACATATCGATTCATATAAAATAGCAAACAAATAGAGTCCGACCGAAACCAATTTTTAAAGCAGAAATAAAAATATCTCATATACAGAAAAACATTTCATATTTGGCCTGATTCGAAACATTTATTAATGTATTATTATTATCTGAAAAAATGTCGGAACATGTTCGTGCATGCTCTTTTATTTAAGGAGAATTTTTAACTTCATATGTTTAGCTTAGTGATATATTGTAGCTTAGTGAGCAAACGTGCTCAATGTACACAGATTCACTACAAAATAAATTAGATAAAATTTACTAAATACCAAAACATAACTTTTTTTTTTTAAATAATTAGCAAACACAAACTGCGAAGCTTTTGGCTTATCTGCAGAAAACACCCAGAGCCTTTGGCGGGAATTGAACCCGCAACCCTTTGATTGATAGTCCGTCACTTCTCCTAAACTGTGTTTTATATATAATTTCCAATTAAACCGAATATATAAGAAAACTGCCTTAAGAGATTTTAAAAATATATAACATTTGCGAAAAGGAATTTGCACACTAGGCTAATTAAATATTGGATTAATTAGTAATCGTTCTATAACTTGCAAAATCCTTGAGGGTTTTTTTTATAATCTTCTGTACGTGTTTCTCTATTAAATTTCTCGAACAAATTTCATTCGAAATTTGATATCAAAACCGAATATTTGGTCGAACGCTACAACAGTAAGAATCCTGAAATATGAATAGGTGGGTGTGATGTGAATGTGTGTGTTTGTGCACAATGACAGTGTCAATAATTTATTATTTATTAGCAAGTTCGGGGCACAAGCAACAAGAATGGATGCCAAATAAATCAAATATGTATGTGGAAACAAACAACAAAAAACAGTCCTACTTCAAGTTAAAAGTCATCTTGTCTTTTGGTTGTATTTAGTTCGTATTTTAGTCTCTTTCAATTCGTGCTTTTGTACACAGCATCTTCTTTCTATGCCATTGCTCATTGTACCATGATGACTTTTGGGGTTTTTCTGACACATTATAAGGCATGAATGTACAAAACCAAATGTTTTTGGTTGTATAGTATTTTTCGTTGCCTTTAACAATGAAAACTAACAAATAAATAGGAACTGAATATCAAATATACACAAGTTATCAGTAAATCTATATATGTATGTATATATCGGGTTTATCAATAAGAGCGCTACAAAGTGTTTTTAAATAAAACAAAAACGGTTTTGGATATCAATGAAATTCTTTATTCCTGTGAAAGTACGTTCGGTGATATTATGTATGGAACTCGATTTCTTTGGCATGGCCACCACGAGCACGCTTGCAGAAGAACGCTGAATTGTGGCGTCGTCCTATTGGATCCACATGTCCTCCAAGTCGATATCTTCCAATTGGGGCCAAAAATATTCTGTTATCATTGAACGGTAGTGATTCCCATTCAATGTAACGTGCCGGTCTTGATCATCACGTAAGAAGCACGGCCCAATGACGCCGCTGGCCCATAAACCGCACCAACCGCACGTAATTTTTTCGGAATGCAATGATGACTCATGGAGTACGTGTGGATTGCTCTCTGACCAATAACGCATATTCTTCTTATTGACGAAGCCATTCAGCCAGAAATGAGCCTCATCGCTGAAGATGATTTTTCGATAAAAATCCGAATCATTTTCAAGCTGTTGCTCAGCCCAATTCACGAACATACGACGCTTCTGGTGGTCAAGCGGCTTCAGTTCTTGCGTCAATTTGACCTTGTAAGGATGTAGGCCAAGATCTTTTCGCAAAATTCGCCACAATGACGTCACAGAGATGCCCAACGCTTGAGAACGACGTGTGCGAGACACATTTGGGCTTTCTTCAACTGAAGCCTCAGCGGCAGCAATATTCTTGACACTACGGGCACTTCTTTGTCTCACTGGTTAGGGAACATTTTGTACTGTGCCTGTGGATTCCGACTTTTCCACTAGACGCTTAATTGTGGATCTGGTAGGACGATTATGACGACCATAAATTGGACGTAGCGCTCTTAACGTTGAGGCCACTGACTCCGAATTTCGGTAGTAAATTTTAATAATTTCGACTCGTTGTTGCCTCGTATATCTTTCCATCATGAAATGGCAAACCTTACTGAAGAGAAATGTCAAAAGAGCGGCAAAAATGTGGCATCGTTTGCTGCCCCTATCAGTCTACTTTTGTAGCGTCCCTGTTGAAAAACGCTGTATATAAAAGAGTAACGCGACTGACTGACTGATTCATTCATTCATCATTACACAGCCCAAACCGTAAATTCGAACTTTAAGGTCGATAAAACGGTAAAAATTTGTAACTGTGTAACTCTAAAACTAATAAAGATAGCAAAAGTTTTAGGTTTGCGGCAAAAATGTGGCATCGTTTGCTGCCCCTATCAGTCTACTTTTGTAGCGTCCCTGTTGAAAAACGCTGTATATAAAAGAGTAACGCGACTGACTGACTGATTCATTCATTCATCATTACACAGCCCAAACCGTAAATTCGAACTTTAAGGTCGATAAAACGGTAAAAATTTGTAACTGTGTAACTCTAAAACTAATAAAGATAGCAAAAGTTTTAGGTTTGTCTGACTTTAATTAAAAAAGGATAAGACAAGTTTTTGGTGCTTTTTGGAAATTCAAAATTCTAGATGATTATAATTCGAATTTTTAAGGCCCAGAAACATATTTTTGGTACTTTCTCAATTTAAATCCCATGAATTATTATTTTCTAATAGCACGTATTACTAAGAATTAATATGAACAGTTTCGAAAATAATTTTTACAAAGTGGACCAAAAGGGGGCCAAAAGTAAGTTAAAACAGGAAATTGTCTATTATTTATTAAATAATAGAAATAAGCATTTCATCACTCAGAATTTATCTCAAAATATGCTATTCCGAACTAAGGTACTAACTGGTTTTCAGTAATAATAATTTCAGTATACATACTTATTTTAGTACTTTATTGAAATTCTGTTTGTTTTCTATTATAGTTACTTCTATTTGAATTTTTTCCAATAACACCAGTTCGGTAGACCAAACTCATGGGCTACAGCAGAATTTTTATTTATTTATTAACCTTCATGTGACGAATTTGATAATTATATGTATGTACGAGTCTGTACGAGTTGTATTTAAAATACAGTTATTGCGGCGCTTTTTCACTGTATAGATTTCATGAACAGGAGTTATTAACAAATTTCAATTTAGTAAATATAATATCTTCATCACTTTTTCGAATTTCTAATGTTGCAGATTTAACCCTAGAACACACACCCGGGTACAAATGTACTCACTTGGAAATTTGCAGTGCCGTAACTCGTGTAACCTTTTTTGCCTATATCTCTTGAACCAGAAATAATATTTGCATGAAACTAAAACTAGAACATTTGTAAATTTAAATACATAATAACCAATTACCATTTAAACATTAGAAAATGCCAAAATAAGCTAATAGGTACAAACGTATTCCTGTGTGTGTTCTCGTAGAAAAAGTTGGTATGCATCGTACGGTTAAAATTATGTCATATTTGTACTTTTTAAAGTGGAAATTCAGTTTTGCTGAATTAGATCTTATATACGGGAAAACGACTGAACCGATTTTCTTAAAATTTTCACACGGTATTCCTGTATGGAAGAAAACAGAAGCCACAAGTATTACGAAATAAGTATTAACATTCGTAAAACTCGAAAACTGATACAGCTAGATTCCTCATTGGAACATTTTACGAAATATCGACGGACTAGAAATAGTGGGCTTTGTTCAATTCTTGAAGCACTTCTGAAACGCGCTTTTTGGTATCGCCAACAGCTCCTGTTTCGATTTTTCTTGTATCTCCTCAATCGTAGCAAAACGCTTTCCTTTCATCAGTATCTTCAGTTTTTGGGACGAGGAAAAAGTCAGCGGGGGACAAGTCCGGTGAATACGGTGGTTGAGGCATGATAACGGTTTTGTTTTTGGCCAAGCATCGATGTGTGAGCGAGCTGTTGTGTTATCATGGTGCAAAATCCATGATTGGTTTTTCCACAATTCTGTGCGTTTCTGTCGAATTGCTTCGCGCAAGCGGCGCATAACTTCAAGGTAGTATTCCTTATTGACAGTACGACCTTGTGACATGAATTCATGATGCACCACGCCATTGCAGTCGAAGAAAACAGTGAGCAAAACCTTCACATTTGACCGAACTTGACGTGCTTTCTTCAGTCTTGGCTCTTCTGGACGTTTTCATTGGGATGATTAGGCTTTGGTTTCCATGTTGTAGCCATACAGCCATGATTCATCACCAGTTATGACCTTTTTGAGGAAATCTGCTTCAGCAGCTCTTGAGCGATGTCCATGCGACGTTGTGTTTGTTCAAAATTTAGCCATTTTGGAACAATCTTCGCTGCTGCACGTTTCATGCCTAAAACATCCGTAAAAATTGCTTGGCATGAGCCGTACGATATGCCAACATCATCAGGACGAGCATCGTCATTGACATCTTCGAATGACATTTTTTCGAATAGAAAGAAACTTAAATCTAATTTTTTCTGTTTTTTTTTGCAATTTTATTATTCCGCATATGTTAGTTATTCATTAGCTTTATGTAAAAATCTGTGACTATCTCGACTTTTATTCTGTTAATCCCGACCTACAATAAGTATATGAGCGAAAACAGTTTTTCAGAATTGGGCGCTATGACCGATGCATGTTGAAGTGTTTTTCAGAAGAGAGTTTTATACGGGAGCTATGACCAATTATGGACCGATATTTATAAAATTAGGTGAAAAGTATACCAACATTTTCAAATGATTTATGCAGGTATATCGAAAAGACTAACCATTTCTAAACTATAATTATTTTCTAACTCTTTTCGTGACTTCACATGACGCAGGGAAGAAATAAGTGGATCGGAAGATGCTGGCAACATGTTGAAGAGGTCTTCATTTTGCCTTACCCTTGATGCTTTGAATGTATTCTTTAATCTATATTTTTTATAAAATTTGTTAAGAGACTTCTGTGCTTCTTCAGAAAGCTATCCAATTGGCAAAGACTGGTACTCAATTATATCTTTGCCATGCGCCAATATTTTATGGACGGTCGGGGTCAACTTCTTCTGTGGATACATTTTTGCTAAAAGAGATGCAGTTTTCGACGCATATTCTCCATGTTTTGTAGAGTTGACATTTTCTTTACAGTTTGAAACATCCAAGATCGTTCCCAATCTTTTCACGATTTGATTGTCAATTCCAGTGATTCTAATTACTGCCTCATCATTTTCAAAAAATCTCCTAGAAGTGTTTCCATCGTTTGAGTTACCATATCCGTGCTTGAGACAGTCTACTTTTAGTCCAACTTGTTTAAAAAAAAACATCCTGTATTTGCTTCTTTCTGATCCTTTCCTTATCCTTTATTGATGTATTTTCATCGAAGTTTTCCTCCTCTTGTTTTATAATTTCGCTTCTCTCAATACTTCCGTATAAGCTATCAAGTTCTTCTAAAGCAGCTTACGTGAAAAACTTTGGTGTGGTTGACTTTCTAAACAGTTCAAATAATTTTAAATTGTTCAACGCCATGTTTTCAATACTTAAATTGTTTAATGGTTTCAGTAATTGTTGCGCAAACTTTCAGTCGTAGACTAATATAGGCATTATGCTTATTTTGCAATATATAGGTTTATGCTATCATGCCTAAAAATTTACTACTAAAAAAAAATTTCAAACAAAAATTTACTACTAAAACAAACTACTGTCAGTCAAAAAATATAAGGGATGGACGCCATACAAATTCTGCAACCATGTCTTTTTAACCTTTTTTACCTCTAGAAGCCAAACGGGCACGTACGGGCAGATAAAACCTTTTGAATTATGTAAAGAAATAATCAAGGGACAGGTTTTGCAAATATGGCAAATATACAAAAATATACAATTTTTTTATTTTCCGTCAAAGTTGAAAAATAGTGAAAAAACGGATAGTTTTTAAATAGTGATTTACCAGGAGAAACACAAAGCAAACGGTTAATTTTTTGATCATTATACATTTAATAAATACATCAATCAATACAAACAAAAAATATGGCGATTCGTTACCTATTTTTCGTGATATTACACCTGAAATAGCAACAAATTGACTAAAAATTGTGTGTTTTTTTTTGAAAACCGAAAGTCGGTCAACTTTGAACGGTTATATCTTCTAAAGTAAAAATGTGATATTATTAAGAGTGGCATATTTGAGATCGTTGAAAAGTTTCCTATAACATGAGTTTATTCAAAACTTCGTCGGCGCTCATTAAAATTTTGATTTTTGCAACCTCGTTTGCTCTACGGGCGCCACTGTGCGTCGGTTGAAGCAAATAAAATTGTAAAACTGTAAAGATTTTGAAATATTTGATGTTTTTTTATTATGATGAAAATTACTGCTCGATCCAATGATTTTATTAGGAATTGGAGAATTCGCCGGATGAAATCTAGATTTTCTTTGAGAATCATTTTAATAGTCCGTCATTAATTATGTGACATTTGTTGCTGCAAGACCAAGGTAAGCTCATCATAGCATTATCTAGAACTAGGCAGAATTCGTCGATAAATGAGTAGTTACTGCCTGCATATTACTAGATTTGTAAAATTAAAACATCTTAGAATTAATATTTTAGCAACGAAATCCACCAATACATATACAAACGAGTAAATCTATGTTTAGAAAGAAATTGGTGACAAATAAATAAAAAAGTTAAAACCAAATTTGGTAGAAATTATTCCGGAAAGGATTTTTAAGCTTGTTAAGAATAAGGAAGATTATTTTTATTTTATCTCTCGTTTTTACACATATTTTGTTAATGTTTTCCTTATATGTTTTTATAGTTATGAAACATTAGCTATTACAATATTCCTTAATACAAATACGAATAGATCAGATCGTTGTTAAATAAATATAATATTATTATTTTAATTTAATGTAATTAATTTAATTTAATATATTTCTAATCTACTTACAACTTATAATATTATTTTTATATTTGCGTAAATTTTAAATGTAGTACAACGAATTGAAATTAATGTCATGCCACGTTCTTTAGGTAAAGTTATCTGCTAGATATTTTACACCATATGACTACTGACAAACTTCTTTGTTGTTCGGATGGCATTAGTAACTTACTTATAATTTGTAAAGTTTTTTCTATGCAGGCAGCACAAATTATGTTTTTAATTCCATTATTTCCATTTGTTATACCCCATACTACCATAGTGTCCAATATACCCTGGATTTGTGCTAATGTTTGTACAGCCCATAAATATTGGTTCAACACCCACCTTAAAGTATACCAAACGACGCAGAATCACTGAGTCCGGAGTCAATTTAACAATGTCCGTCCGTCCGTCTGGCTGGTTGTCCATGTAAAGATTGTAAGTATAGTACAGTTCGCAATTTGATAGATATTTTGATAAAATTTGGCATATTATATTTTTGCGGTCCAAGGACGGTTGGGATTGATATTGGTTGCAATCGTTTTATTTCACCTAGCTCCCATACAAATGTCCTTACCGGTCATAAATTTTTGATTTATGCAAGTATCCAAACAAATTTCAGCACAATTGAGTGGTAAATGAAACCTAACCAGATCTAAAAATTTTTTGCAGATCGATCCATAATTGTTTAATCAGTTTAAAGAACATAACTCTCTTAAAAATGTTGGTATCCAAAATATTATTGAAAACAAATAAGTTTCATATAAAAATCATTTGGTACAATTTTATGATGATCTCGGTTCATAATTAGTCGCAGCTCTCAAGGCCCACTTCCGACAATCACTTTAACAACAATAAATCTCTATACAATATTGGTATACAAAAAAATCAACACAAATAAGTTTTTTTTATAACGGTCGGTCCACAATTAGTCGAAACTCTCATATAAAACCCCCTCCGTAATTCACTTTAACCTTCATAATTCTTTTAAAACAGTTTATATCAAGATAAAGTTTAACAAACACAATATATATATATATATGCACAGAAGTAATGCCACTAAATTTTTGGATGATCGGTCCATAATAGGTCATATCTCCCATATAGCTCTCTGTTTTATACATATACTGGATGTAGGGCATTATATGGTCGGGCTTGACCGACTATACTTTCTTACTTTTTAACAAATAGTTAAAGTTAAAAAATCTTAACCAAACAAATGGAAAAAACAACAAATATTTCAAGTCTGTTTCTTTACTTTACTCTTGTGAAGTTATTCAAACGTATAAATCAGTTCAAAATTAAAAATATTTCAAGTGTATTCACAGTTGTGTATGTTTAGAACACTCGTATGAATACAGTCAGAGAAATTTGAAAAATACAGAATATAGAACCTTAAATGCTGAACCAAGGATGATATAAAATTGAGCTTCATTTAAGGCACGTCTGAAAAATATCAACCATTTCCTTTTTAGTTTGTTAGTAATACTTTTTTTGTTTTTTTTTTTTTTTGAGTGTACTGCAACAAACAGACGTTTGCGATTATTTGTATTTCTTTACTGGCATTTTGTTTATTTAACTTTATTCTAACTTCACACATGCTGTCTGTGGTGGCAAATTTTAGAATTTTAGATTTGTTTGCAAACTTTTTTCAGGACAAAGATTTATAGAAAACATGAAATAGATAATGTTAAAACTGTATTTAATTGATTAGCATTCTTTCTATTTTATTTGAAAAGTTGAAGGCAATCAAACATTATTTCAAACCAGTTTTTTTTTAAACAGCAATTTTATGGCATGACACACATGAGGCGGTAACTTTAATTTATCAAATATAATAAATATAAATTCACGTTAATTTGCTTAAAAAAATTTCTATTTTAAAAAGGTATCCGAACGTAGCCTTTATACTCAATTCCAAATAGCGGATGATTTCAGTAGAGATACATTTTTCAATAGCCTCTTTTGACAAATCACGTGTGAGTCGTGTCATGCTGTCATGTTAATTTACCCTTCATCTTCATGAGAAGGGTATATATAAGATTGTCATTCCGTTTGTAATGATATAGTTTGGATTGTTATAGATAGCGGAGTCTATTAAGACATGTCTCTGTGTCTGTTGAAATCAATTTTCTAAAATCCCCAGATATCTTCGAGATTCAAATCTTCAATAATTCTGTCAGACATGCTTTCGAGAAGTTTGCTATTTAAAATCACCAAAATCCGTCCATAAATAACGGAGATATGATCAAAAATCCAAGACCACCTCTGAAAATTTCATCAAAAAAAAAACTAAGTGTATTAATATTGTTACGAATAAATTTATCAACAGATGGCGTGTTTATCGACGTAATTATGCATAATATAATAAAGATTTGCCATAGCCGAATATAGCGCTCTTACTTGTGTTTGTTTAGTATTGCTTGGCCTTTCATAATGGAAAGACTTCTGCCTGAACAACGTTTACAAATCGTTCAACTTTATTGCGAAAATTCACGTTCTACAAAAAATTACGATTTTTTCGTTTTAACTTGACGATTTTGACGATTTTTTTTTTAAATTGACGATTTCTCAAAAAAAAATTGGCAGCACTGATCACAGCTGACAACCTTCTAAACATAGAATCCAAAGAGATTTTTAGTAAAATCAGACGAAATTTTGTTCCATTGATCCTGTATTAATGCCTTTAGACTATACTTACAAGATATATTTCTTTGCCTATTTTTTTTGTCAGATATTCTCACAGGTGCTCAATTGGATTTAGACCTGTAGCGAATAATCTAAACTTTTTGAACAATGATTGTGAAACCACAATTTCACAATTTTGGAGTATGCTTAACATAATGGTCATGTTTGAAAATCCACTTCTGAACTATTTCTTATTTCTCTACATTATTTTTTAAAATGTCAAGATAATCTTTTAGGCCCATTTTTTTTTTGCGAAATTCAAACGTTTGGTTTGGTTGTTTTTTGGCTTATTACCTGGTACTGTACCATGTGGGCCATTTTTATGCAAATATCTTCTAATCGTTCTCGCGCTTAAAGGTTTTCCAAAAGTTTTCGTAACATTTTCAGCTACTGCACTTTGGGCAGATGTTGGGTTTGCTCTCATTTCCTTACTATAGATCTTACTTCAGTTTTTGTAAGAAGCTTTGGTCGTTTTGCACCAGGCAAGTTTTTTATGGTATTGTATTTGGTATACTTGTCTATATTTGTTTTTGTTGCATAGTGATGCCGTCCGAAGATTTGACCTATTTCAAGCCGAGATTGTCTTCCCATTGTAAATTTTTCACTACTTAACGTTATAACTGAATCTTTTTAATGATAAATTGCCACTACTTTTGGAATGACCAGGGGTTTTTTTTGCATAAGGATCTTGTCATTGTTAACCGCGTAAAAATTGGTAAATTTCAACAATAAATCAATTACATTTGTATACGTTGTTGTTTTTGTTTCTTCTTTTTGTGAATTAAATTTTACTTAAATAACTACTCGTATATAAAAATGCAATATATGACATGCAATATATTAATTTATATTAATATATTAAACTTTTCTTTTAACAATATGTGGTGTTGAATTTATGTTGACGCTCACAGTATTTAGCGTACCAAAATAGATACAACTGTTAGCTTTTTCCAAAAGTACCAAAAACACATTGGTTATAGTTTGATAGATGAAGAATATGATTTAAATTTTATTTCAATATTTAGTTGTTTAAAGGATACATTGTACATTAGTTACGTTAGTACCAGAAAAGGTACTAAACCATTGATTTTCACGTTTTCTCAGCCAAAAATTTAAAATTTCAATAAATTAGCAAACACGATTGCATTCCTTTGAAAGAAGTAAGGTTTCCAAATTTGCCAGTTTTTACAGCCTAAAAATTCTAGTTTCCAAAAATCAATTTTTAGTACATCTACTATTTGTTTCTAACTATAGTTTCATAAGTTTCGTTTCGATAATGAATGAATCAGGTCAGTAATGTTACTCTTTTGTTCATATTTTTATTTTATTCCCAACAACTTCAAAACCAAAGAGAACAATTGAACTGACAAACAACCACTTGAGTAGTTTCAACAAATGCTTTGTTTGACTGGATTGGTTGACGATTTGTTTTTTTCTCATTTTTTATTTATTTATTTCCGGTTTTATTTTATTTTCAATTCATTTCTTTTATTTACCCACAGGAGGTGATGTCCAGTGAAGCGATCTCATTGAAGTTTCTTGATGTGGTGCAAATGTTACTTAAATATTGTGGCAATCAGACGACGGCAGCTAAAAATAGTGAAACCCAGGCGGTTTTAATCGATTTAATTGCAACAATCGGTTTCTTTTGTGCAAATAATAAACAAAATCAGGTAATTTTTTTATTCTATTTTTTTAATTTATTATAATTATTATTATGATTATTTGTCTCATTGCAAGGATCTCTTAACCTCTGAACAATGTTCCAATATAATTAAGAATTTAACCAAACTACCCGAGCATTTGAATGTGGTGGTTTATCCATGTCTAGTAACAGTAACGTTCCAAAATCAGGGAGCCCGTAATGTGATATCACGTGATTTTAATTTAGAGGTGAGTTTTTGGAAAATTGTTGAAACAAATTTTAAATTCTATTCAATATATGTTTGTATTTCTTTATATTTTTAGTTTTTGGATGAATATAGTAAATCAGATAAGGCCAAAAAGAATCATTTGGTTGCTTTGCTCAAGGCAAATACCTAAACTGTTGTTTGTGTCTTGCCTCCTTCCTCCATTTTATTTTAAAACATCTTTTAGAAAGGTGCTGGATTCAATTTTAATTCTTCTAACAATGAATGAATGACGACTGCCGCTTTATTATCTACAATACTTTCGAATAATTTGTCTCTTTTTTTCATATTATTCTTATTATGTATTAGCTATTATTTGAATTAATTTCTTAACATTAAAAATGTTGAATGTGAATACTATTGAGATGTGATCCTTTACATTCTTATATGACCATAATTATTATACATATACAAACAAACAAACATACATTATTACACATACTTACTTAAATATCTTATAATTATTTAATATTATTGTAATAAACATACCTATACATTACAATATTTTATTACATTCTCTTTAAAAAATGTTTATTATCCTTTTTACCTCTCTTTATAATTCTTCCTTTTTGCAAGTATTACTGTCTTTATTATTGCTATTTTATTTTTATTACCTTAGATATTTATGCAATTTTTTGTTAAAGATAACAACTATTTTTCTTTGTTGTTTTTTATTTTACTTTATTATTTAATTGAATTGTATTGTTCTCTATTATTTTTGCAAAAACATTTAATCACCCCTATCGTGAATAAAAATTCCACATGAAATTTGTTCCCTTTTATTTTTTTAACATTGAATTTTAATAGGAAAAATATGAAAAGGGAACAAATTTCATGTGGAATTTTTATTCACGATAGGGGTGAATATTTTTTATTAGGAATTTTACTGAATGCAACTAATTTAGTTTTAGTCAAAAAACTCAATGAAATTATGTAACCTTTTTTATATTTGTAGCTGTAATGAAGAAAACAGAACATATTTTCAAATACATCAAATATTAATAATCTAAAATTGTTTTTAACAAATATTTTCCACTGAATAAAGAAGATAACACCATTTTTACTAAAACAAATCTTGTTTAATTTATTTTTGCATAATCGAGTTTTATCTAATACATATGTAAGTGTTTACTTAAGCTTCCTTTAGACGGTATGTATTTTGCTGTGTGCTTGTCAAATTTGCCACTACAAAATGCATACACGTCATGTAAAAGCAAAACGAAAAAGCTTTTGCAAATGTCAGCCTGCATTTACAGTGTACAATTTTCAATTAGAACATGTTTTATTTTCATCTGACACAGCACTTGCAACCAGCTGTTTTGCACGTTAATTGTTTATGGCGCCAAAAATATACCTCCTTATTCAGAAACGATTATTAAATTTAACAAACGTTTATTAAGACAGATTTGCATATAAAAATTTGCTTAATAAACGTTTGTTAAATTTAATAATCGTTTCTGAATAAGGGGAATAGTGTTTGTGTTTTAGCAAATTTATATTTAAAAAAAAAAAATATTAAACAAAACAATAAATTTGCATTAAAATATGTATTTAGAAAACATATTTATACATATTAATTTTTAATTTACTTAAACACAACACTTTTTGGCTCCAAATGGCACATTTTCTCTTTAATTCTTGCTTTTTTTTAATTTGAAAAATATTATTTTATTCAAGAAAGATTTACAATCGTCTTAACGAGTTGTTATTTTTTTATTTTCTAGAAGCTATTATTGCAATAATGCTGCAAGTTAAAATAATTCACACAAAACTCCCGCTGATATGATAGATTATGTCATAAGAAATTAAAAACCGGCGTGTGAAAGCAAAAATTATAAACTGCCTGTAAATTGCCAATTTTGACAGACATGCACAATTAAATATGTATCGTACATTTCAGTTACGGATCACTTTTGTGTTGGCGAGGTTTCCGACTAGCTCTTGAGATTTCTCAGGCGGTTCCAACCCTAACTCACCAACTTCGTATTCCTAACAAGGAAAAAAAGGTAAACACAACAACAACTGGAACAAAACAATATAATGCCACACAACATTTATTTTCGGAGACAGATGTTAGTCTCTCTATAAGCCCTCCCAACCTAGTCGCGATTTTTTTATCCTTGAAATTTCTCACATACAATGCAAAATACATACCGTCTAAAGCCATCATTAGAAAGTTTTCAGAAGTAAACCACATAAAAATGGAAAAGTTTTTGAGGGTAGAGAAGCGAAGGTATTTTTTAAACAACCTTTGGAAACAATTACTAGATTTAGAGGCAAATGAATATCAAAAAAGCAGCTGGAGCATCAGAGGAATGGATGTTTTTGGAAATGCATCACTGCGCTGCATGTGATGCGCAGTATGTTCGGAGCAACAGTTGGCATCACTGCAAATGTATTGTGTTCTAAAATGCAACAGTAAAGCAGCTGATGCGTAAAGAACATAAAAATAAGCATCACAAAAATGGAGTCGTAATTCAGCTTTGGCTGAAGCACACGGTAAACAAAGGTGTCACGAAAAGGAAGATAATGAAGTTTTATATTTATATCTTTCTTTGAGATCTGCCTTTTTGTTTTCTTTATGTTACTATTTTTCTGGCGCAATAAAATTAATTTTAGGGTTGCCATTCGCGAAAAAATTGCTTGATTTTTAACAAAATATCTTGACAAACTAAAAATACACAAAACATTGAGACAAATTCAATACTTAGTTTAGAGACTATTAAACCAAACAAAAATTTGTATAGACTTATGGCCTATTTCTCGATACCTAACAAATACTATTTATTGTTCGCTTGCTTATTAAAAGAACTCTGATTTGGGTTGATTCAAACAACAAGAGAAATGTCTTCGTTAAATATTAAATTCAATTTAAATTCAACTTTAAGTTACGAACTTTCGTTTGCTAGGTTCTTCTTTCGAGATCGCGAAACAGGTCAATAAACATTCTCTACTCCATTGCAAGACGCATTAAGTCAAATTTTATTTACATCTAAAGGTTGATAATTTATTAACAATGTCTTAGAGTCTGGCATAAGTTTGCGTACAAGAACGTACGAAACGCTACTCAATAATTTTTTTTTAAATAAAACTCTTATATATTTAAGAACATTAATGAGTTGTTAAATTAATATTTCAGATATGACCAACCTTGTAAAAATTTAATTCATAAAAATGTGTAGTTTCATGATTAGACGAAAATTTGCGTACACAAATTGTGTTCTGATAAGAAGTCGGATAACACCGACGAACAAAAATTTAATTTAGGTGTTTTGGTATTCATAATATGCGGAACTGATCTTTCCCCATTTCTCAGTTAGTACTGTTTGAAGCATATCTTTTGATATTATTACAGGGTTTCGTATCCTCCTTTCCACTATATTCAATAAATGCTCTATTTGATTTCGGTCCGGAGACTGCGGTGGAGTTTTTAATTGTTTTTTTTTACGTTATACAACAACCAAAGCTATGTGTAGTATGTTTTAGATCGTTGTCTTGGAATGTATAATCGTCTTCAATGCTAAATTTTGTAACACTTTCGGCAATATTTTGTTTTAATATATCTAAATAGATCCCATGATCCATGGTCACTGGAATAAATTCTAAATTACCTACAACTTTGCTTGCCATGCCGGCCCATACTATGACGCCACTACCAACATGCCTAATAGTTGGTTTTAAAATTTTGGTACTCAGCGTTGCAGAAGGCTCTCTCCAAATCAGCTGAGCAGCTTTTATATAAAAATTGAAAGGGGGTTAATGTATATTGTGTACGATTCGAATCGGAAAGGCCTTTAAAAGGGATTTCCGATACGAAAACAAAATCGTATTGTGCACAGAGTTCTATTAACATTATTACGGCTAAAACCAATTGGCGCCAAATCTAATCAAGTTAAAAATTTAACAGCACTTTTAAAAATTGCTGCAATTTTTTGTGAGCGTCACAGTTACTTAGAAAAATAATTGCGTTAAAAAACATATTAACTGGAGTAAAAACCAAAAAACTAAACAATAGATTGGGGTTTTCATAAATTCGAAATATCACATACATAGTTATTTTATAAGCAGTACCAATATTTTAATTCAATAAATTTAAGGTTTCGCTTTAAATAATTTATGTTTTAATAATTTAATTTATTATATTTAGCGATCGAAGGTAAATATTAATTTTGACATTTGCTTACGTATTACATACATAGTTGCATTTAAATGAAACTTAAACGAAAAAAGAAGAGTTCGAAGAGAGTGACAATTGCACAGATCCCACAACTCAAATCGAAGCTTAAAGATTGCATAAAAAGACTTAAAGAGCTCTTGGAAAATCGGAAAACTGAATCACGAAATAAATATCGAATCCCTCATTAATGAGCGCCACTAAAGGTTTTAAAAGACCAGGGGCCAAATTACCGCATTCGATATCGAGTAAAATTTATCGTAATTTTCTTATTTGAGATTATGGCATTCGATACCGAGCAAGAAATTTAGTACATTTTATCATAATTTCGATCACGAATGCGGTAATTTGGCCCCTGTCATATGTAAGCCCCTTTTGCGAAATTTAAGTGGTGGTTGCTCAAGAAATGATATTGAAGAAGTGAATCCGTTTTTTAATCATTTGAAAATAGTATTTACTCCAAACACATTAAATGAAACAATTGACCACCACCAGTCAAACACCAGTTATGAGCAGCTGTATCCCTATGTTTTGAGATTCGAATAATCGAAAAGGCTATTGTTGATTTAAACTCTAAGAAAGTAACTGGTATTGACGAAATTAGTAACAAGATGCTTGTGGAGCTACCCCGGATAGTAATAATTATAATACTTCTTATTTTTAACGCTATATTTCGTCTTGAATATTGTCCTTCAGAATGGAACGTTGCACTGGTTACCATCACAAAAGTAGAATCATATAGATCCATCGAATATATCTTAGCTATTCGACAAGATAGACATGGATAAGTTGTACCCTATTCTAATTGAAAACAATTGTATTCCGAATCATCAATTTGGATTCAGAAGAAAACACAATTCTATCGAACAAACTCATAGACACTTGTAAATATCGTAAGGAAAACATTTGAAGAAAAAAATATTGTTTTGTTCTTTTCATGATTTAATATACAAATTTAAACTAATTTTACCAACAAACACACACAAGCTATTGGAAAGCTACTTAACTGGTCGAACATTTAAGCTTGAAGAAGGAGACTTTTTAAGTTCCGCACAATCTATTAAAGCAGTAGTACGCCAAGCAAGTATCCTGGAACCCTTCTTCTACTGGATACATACTCGTTTATCTGATATGCCAACAAACAATCGTACATCTACAAGTGCTGAGGATACTGCTATTCTAAGCATTCATGAAATAATAATATATCAATAATCAAGCAATAACACAACAATCCGAAGTTAAATACCTCGATATATACCTCGATCGTCGCCTTAAATGGAAATCCTATATAAATGCAAAATTGACTCCACTAAAATTTAAAGTAATAGATTGTAAACTCCTACTTTATAATTCGATCCTAAAACCTACAGATCAAATCAGTTTCAAATGTAGACAGAATTTGAAGACTGACCAAAGGACCAATGAATGGACCTAAGTGAGCTGTACTAATTATGGCTGCCTGCTGACCTAACCTAAAGACCCTAAAACAAATTCCTAAAGCTTGAAGTATACCCTAATATAATATTTAAAACTAGAATTTAGTAAAGGTATGACCAAAGGACCAATGAATGGACCTAAGTGAGCTGTACTAATTATGGCCGCCTGCTGAGCTAACCTAAAGACCCTAAAACAAATTCCTAAAGCTTGAAGTATACCCTAATATAATATTTAAAACTAGAATTTAGTAAAGTTTTTAATGGAATCCTATATTTTTTTAAACTTTTTAAATGAAAATAGTTTTCTGTTTGAGAAATTCTATTTTCGCTTGTAAATTATTAGGACTTGAAACAACTCGACAATCAAGTTCATTTAGGGCCGCATTTCGACCCTAATTGTGGTACTGGAAGTATGTTGAAACCTGTACTACTAATTACAATTTGTATCCATAATGGCAACAAATAGATAAACACTTAATCTAGTTAAAAAACAAGTAGGAAGGCCAAGTGATTCTGAGTCGATTGGTATACTTCAATCTACACTAGCTCCTGCATGGAATAGAGATACTCGTAAAATATTTGGTTAGTAACGTCTGAATAAACAGTTTCTTGAAACAAAGAGTTGTGGACTTTGTGTAACGCGCAACGACAATATATTTGTTTTGTTTTGTACTTTGATTACAAAGTTTAACTCGAAGGTGGTTATTAGTCCAATTCTTTTTTGTGGTACAATCATCACGCTTTGCATTGGCAGGGTGTAGAGAATAATAAAGGTCAACAACTAAATTTGTAAAAATTTTTAAAAAATTTACAAAAAGTCTGTAAAAATATTCAACCCATCAACTAGGGTATCCATTCAATTTCTTACGAATAATTATGAGAATCATTTTAAACTGACCATTTTCGAATAGCGAATAATTCGATTAATTTTATTAAGAACTATGGAATAAAACGAATAAATATGTTTATGTAAATTAGTTGTTTCTGTTCAAAAAGTTTCATAATTTAATAAAAAGTCATAATTTAACAGTATTTTAATTTAATTTACAGAAGAAGACCAGATGTCTTTAATATAGAGTTATTTAAGTACATATATAGTTTAAATTGTTAATATCTATTATTTAAAGATTTTTTGATGGTGACATTTTTGAATTTCAGGAGTCTACATTACAGCTACAATTTTTATTATAAACTAAAATTATATAGTTTTCAATCAATATATTGTCGTCAAAAATCCAAAACTACGTATCATCCAAAAATTCAAAATCGAGTTTTTGATTGATTTTTATTCGTTAGGTTATCTTACGAGTCTCTACCAATTTTTAGATTTTTGCGAACAAAAATAACGCTTTTATATCTATGCTTCAAAATAACGTATCAACACGTGCATTATTTTCTCAAGTCACATGAACGTATCATCAAACTTGGGATAAGAATTGAAAATAAAATATTTAAAATTTTTCAAGTACAAAGCAAATTTATGATGATACGCCATTTTGTTTCAGAAAACACAAATACGTAACGAACGTAACAAATATAACTTAAAAATATTTCGAAAAATATAGTTTTTTCGCTTGAATTATTTTAGTTGGTTAGTTTTAATTACATATCCGATCAATTGTTTCTATACCTGAAGTATTTTGTATTTTATATGTATATGTAGAAGAGTGGCTGAGTGTTCGCTCCTTATACAACTATTTAAATGTAATTGCAATAAGTTATAATTCTTAAAATAAATCTGATATTTAGTAAACAAAAATACTCAATGAGTTTGAAATGTATTTCGAAACCTAGAATTTAAAGTTCACATTTTGATGAAATATTATATTCAGGCATGTGATGGAAATCGATATCGAAAACGAATCAGTTTTGGAAATAAATTTTAATGCATTTATAATCTAATTTTTAAAATTTTTGTTTTAATATTCTCTTTAGTAGCCCAATATCTTTATATTTTATGTGATAAAAGTTTTTCAATACAGAAATATTACGAAGAAATTGATTTCTAAAACTCATTCGTTTTCGATATCGATTTCCATCACATGCCTGATTGTTACGTTTTTACTTTTCCAAAAACGGTGGTTTATTTCCTTTAAATAAACCGGATTCCTTTTAATTGCAAAAGAAAAGCGTCAAATACAGGGTGGGGCAACATAACCCCCCGATTTGAAATGAGCGCCATTCCGCTCAATGATAATGTGGATGGTTGGGCGTGGTCTCAATTGATAGATAAGGTTTTAAAGTTTTGTTACCACCAAGGCCAGTCGTGATCATGCGGTGGAGTAAAGAGA
This sequence comes from Bellardia bayeri, assembly GCA_950370525.1. Lineage (NCBI taxonomy): Eukaryota > Metazoa > Arthropoda > Insecta > Diptera > Calliphoridae > Bellardia > Bellardia bayeri. Next base: position 52,998,699 of record OX493265.1, on the reverse strand, counting down.
AACGAGCGTTCGCCGTAGAGGCCTATTTATCCAATGGCAACTCAGTCATCACAGCCCAGCGTCAGTTCCGAAATCGGTTTAATCTCGCGCCCTTGGCCCCTGTTCCGAACCATAAATCCATTGCTGATTGGGTCAAATGTTTTCGTGAAACCGGTAGTGTAGTGAAAAAAAGACCTGTAGACCTGGTTTTTTGAAGAAGATGAGCGGGTGGTCACGGTAAATTCAGACCGTTACGTCAATATGCTTGAGGAGTTTTTTGTCCCCCGACTTGATTAAATGGACTTAGGGGACGTATGGTTCCAGCAGGACGGAGCAACGGCTCACACTGCGAGGAGTTCGATGGCTTTGTTGAGGGAGCACTTCCCTGGACGCCTCATCTCTCTCAGAGGCGATTTGGAGTGTCCACCACGATCGCCTGATTTAACCCCGTGCGACTTCTTTTTGTGGGGTTACCTCAAGTCTTCAATAACCGTCCACGGACTCTTGATGACCTTAGGACCAACATCCGCGAGGAAGTGGCGAACATACTGGTCGACATGTTGGAGAGGGTGATGCGAAACACGCGAAATCGGTTCGTTCAGTGCATCGATAATGGAGGGCGTCACTTGACCGATATGATTTTCAAAACTATGTGAAAAAAAACTTTAAGATATTTCCTACACATAATTTAAAAAAATAAACAAATATCTCTAATACTTTTTTATTTATTGCGTTACAAAATCGGTTTGTAGTTTGAAGAAAATATAACGATTCTTTATTTATTTAAATATACACAAAAACAATTGTAAATGAACACGATTTAAGAAAACACTCAAATTACTGGTTTGGGAACACTTTGATGTTTACACATCATTAACTTACAATAAACTCACTAACTTGATTGGCCCTGTTAGTCCACTTATACACCAATCATAATTTCTGGACGGTTCGGAGCTAAAATATTACAATGTTTATGACTGCAAGTCTAGAATGTTCGTTTCTAGAATATTCAGCCAAGTCGTTAAAACTTAATGTTGCCAGATTGCTCAGCTATGTTTATAACAGGGTGTTCTCAATAATGTTTATAAATTAAAACTTCTACGTGCTGTATGTTGATACCGACCGTTAAATTTTCATTGAAATTCCATTTCGTAACAATATTTTAACAAGACTATACGATATAAGTATGTACGAGTATTTGCCTCTTATTAATAGCTTCCAAGAAAGTGATATTGAAAGTGATTGCATACAAAATACTGTATAATATGGGATAAATCAAATGTCAAAAACAGAAGACGAGGATATTACTAAAACATAACAATGCATCGAATTGAAGTACCAATAAAATACAAGAAAAAATAATAAATAATATAAATGGACTCATAATGGACCGCTTTGTTCTAAATATACACTGGTGTTTAATTGAACTAGTGTCATCATTACCACCAAACCTAACGTGGTGTTGAATAAGATGCTAAATATTTGAAAGAAAATGATATTTAAGATGACATTGATGATTAAATAGACAAAGAACGTAATTATTAAAATATAAGTAGGTACATGTTTATGTAAGTGATATTACTAAAGGTGGCTTTAGAGGATTTTACTTTCTGTACGACTTGATGAAGGAAAAAACTCTTTTTTAATTATTCGAATAAAGCGATTATTTTTAAATATTTGATTGAATTATTCGAACAAGTTAAAATTTCTTATTCGAATTATTCGCTTTAATCGAATAATTTGTTACCCTACTATCAACCTACAAAATGTCATGGCTACAAAAATAGTTGCTGTTTTTCTTATGATAAAAAATATGTGCAATTTTTTTTTTTAGGTTTTAGTTAATGCTGGCATATGGACTATAATTCCTAGCAGTACAGCAGCAGCCACAACACCAACAACAAGAAATAAAGAAAAACAAATTCTCGAGGGTGAAATCAAGCATAAAATACGCACAAATGCCAAAAATAGAGAAGACAACAAAAAAACACAGAAAAAACACACTAATGTTAATTTGTTGTAACTTGCTGTTGTATTTGTAGCCTGTTCATGTTCATCAAGTGACAGATTGAAATCACTCAACTTGAATAAAATGTGACAGTGATAATGAAAGTCTATTTTGAAGTTGGGGTCTAACGAAACACACAACACATTGCACTCACATTCTCATCATAACGCATCCCAATTCTACGTAATATTACGCAACATAAAACTAGCAAGAAAGTAAAGTCGGTCAAGCCCGACTATATAATACCCTACACCTGGTACATATGTAAAAACGGTTTTTCATAAATGGGCGCTATAAAGGATCTACGACCTATTATGAACAGATCATCCAAGATTAAGTGGCATGACTTCTGTGCACATATGTTAATATTTTTTGTGTTCTATTTTGCCTGAATATATAAACGCTTTTCAAAGATTTATACATGTTAAAGTGATTTTTGAAGTGGTTCTTATATGGGAGCTTTGACTAATTATGGATCGACCATTATAAAATTCGTTGTCATGATATCTGTAGATGTGAAACTTGTTAGTGTTGAATTTAATTTGGATACCAATATTTGTAAGAGATTTGTGCTCATTAAAGAAATTTTCGGCAGTGCGCCTTATAAGGGAGCTATGGTCAATTATGGACCAATCTCCACAAAATTTGTAGATGTAAAACTTATTTGTAGCGAAATTTATTGGAATCAGGAATGATTCTGAGTCGATCGGTATACTTTAAGGTAGATGTTAACTAATATTAATAATATTTTTGGGCGTTGCAAACATCAGCACAAATTAACTGTGGTGGTGTAGGGTATAATTAACAAAGCAACAACATTAAAATCATTCTCATATTCGTATTGTAGCCCGAAACGTAGCTTAAGTTCAGGTTTCCATAAGTTGACCAATAAACAATCCAAAAAATATCACAAAATATTTAAAAATTTTTTATTATTGTTAAATAAATCAATATGTTATGTTTTTATACCCTACACCACCATGGTGGGAAGGGTATATTGGATTTGTGCTGATGTTTGTAACACCCAGAAATATTGGTCCAACACCCACCTTAAAGTATACCGATCGACTCAGAATTACTTTCTGAGTCGGTTAACGATGTCCGTCCGTCGGCCTGGCTGGCTTGCCATGTAAATTTGAATATTTCTATAAAATTTGGAACATGATATTTTTCGGCCCAAGGACGGATGGGATTGAAACTGGTGGAAATCGGTCCATTATTTCACCTACCGATCATAAATGCTTGAATTATGCAAGTATCCAAGAACATTGCATCACAAATGAGTGGTAAATGAAGCCAGATCACATCTACAAATTTTGTGCAGATTGGTTCATAATTGACCATAGCTCTCATACAAGCCCCACTTCCGAAAATCACTTTAAAGAGAATAACTCTTTCAAAACTGTTGGTATCTAAATAATATTGAACCCAAATATATTTCATATATATACGAATAATATGGTACAATTTTATGATGATCGGTCCATAGTTAGTCATAGCTTCTATATAAGATCCACTTCTGAAAATCATTTTAACAACCAGAAATTTCTTAAAAATTTTGGTGTATAAATAAAATTCAACAAAAATAAAATTCTTATATACAGAAATAAAGACACCTAATTTTATAATGGTTGGTCCGTAATTAGTCAAAAGTCCTATATAAGACCCTCTCCGTAATTCACATTAACATCCATAAATCTTTTAAAAGTATTTATATCGAGTAAAGTTTAACACACTAATAATATTTATATTCACGGAAGTCATGGCACTAAATTTTTGGATGATCGGTCCATAATATGTTATATCTCTCATACAGCGCCCATTTCTGAAAAACTGTTTTATACATATACTAAGTGTAGGGTATTATATGGTTGGACTTGACCGACTATACTTTCGTACTTATTTTGTTTACACAATAAAAAAGGCAAAATTTCCAAGCAGCATACAGTAGAGGTACTAAATGCCAAATATAAAATCTGAAATTAAGTTGATGGTACGTACTAGACTTAAGATTTATAAACAAGACTCCCTCATGGAATAAATTTTTTTCTTCATTTTACCAAAACAATAATCTTGACAATTCATTGTCAACAATTTTTTTCCATTTTTTATAAATCTTTGCAATGTTTTTAACTGTACACCCTACTTTTTGATCTTTATCGACAACTTATGTATAACTATCATTAATTAGTTTGATAAAATTAAGAAGTATATTTTTTTATTATTCAATTATATGGTTGACAGGAATGCCACGCTACGGTCATCCTCAGTAATCTGCCGTTGTCCAAGATCTCCTGTACAAATGAAATTAATCAAATTATATAATAAAACTAAATCTTGCGACGACACCGTTGAACAACGAATTTCAAGATTATTCAATTCATAAAATATTTAAAGGTGTATTATTTTAACAAAATCAAAAAGGAGAACAATTTAAAATGACCCCAAACAGCATTTCAAAAAACGAATGTCTTTAGTTCAGCGGACATCACATCGCACTGTATTCTCATGCCAAGAACATCAAGGCCTATTTATGATTCTTTAATACATATTTGTCACATAATTCCGATTAATAGAATTATTAATATCACTGACAGAAACTGCCTACAATTACATGAATTACTTATGAATGCAAAATTATGCTGTCATCTGCATAAAAATATGTAGATCAGATTGTTAGTTTGACGGCGGAGATCATTTAGAAATATGGATAAGGAATAGAGTAGGAGAACGAATGGATGTTTGCAGTATCCGTGAATTTATTTGGATCTTGTGTGATGAGAGTCCATCGTTTCCCAAATACATAAGTATATTGATACACTAAGACCTCGCCTTTGTCACTTTCAGTTTTCATTTCCCGGAATTTATCTGATTATGTTTTTTACATCATTTATCAATTTTATTCTTCATTACTCTTACATTGGTTGCAATTTTAAATAAGATAAGATTTTTATCTGAGTCGAAGATTTTTTTTAAGTTCTTAAGAACTTTCTCCATGTCATTGAAGTAGATGTAAGTGAAACAATGTCTCAATGATACTTTTCTTAGATTACACTGAAATGCTTCGTAGATGTTCGTGAAACTTTGCGAAATTGCGAGAGCGACAGAAAGTGGTTCAGGGATAAAAATGTTTGAGTTGTCCATCAAATTCGTATTAGGTTAGAAAAGCGTAATGAATGAAAGGTGGAGAGTGTTTTGATGGTGCCCTTTAACACTCGATATAGCATTTTATACGACAAAAGACGTTAATATGCAAGTTGTTTTATTTTTACCAAATAATCTCCAAAGTACAAATTTACACGAAGCAATTATCTAAGCTAAGCTGATTACCTTTTATTTAAGCTAAAGCTTGTAACATTTTTCCACGATTTTAATTAAAAAAAATGCAATTTAAAAATTTTCTTTGAGTTTGTCAATTGTCTGTTTCAATTGTTTACTTTTGAACTAGCGATTTGTGGAAACAGCTGATCAACTTGATCTTCGAAAAGTAATGTAATGCATTTTAATTTGAAATTTATTTATTTGTTTACGTTATTTTATGACAAAACATCAGTTTTTACTGTTCGAACATAGCTTCGAAAAATGGCAAAACGCTAGCAAATCTTAGCGTTTTGCGTTTTTAAAACTGTATGCGATTTGAAAATGCTGCGTTTTTCAGAACATTGGCGTATATATGTATTTATAAAAATAAATTTTTAGGTCTTCCAGTTGTCTTTGAAATGTCGTATAGGAAGGAGCACAAACATCGCTTTTTTAACATTCGAAATGATAAATTTAAGTAACTTCTACAAATTGTTTGACGTTCCCCAGCTGCAGTTACAATTTCTGTGAATTTGAAAACTAAATTGTTGTTACTAAATATACGTCAGTCCAAATAATTCATATAATATTTCGATAAATGGTTTCCAAGATGCATATCCATTAATTAAGTGATTATAAATTATGTGTATTAAAATATAAATGCTATAGCAAAGATCAAGTGAATTTTCATTTTAAGTAGGGTATTTCTAATATCATCTTTGAGAATGTTTCTGCTCATATTGAAAAATAACATAGAAATTGATTTTTGTTACACATGACATGCGAACCATGCGTTTTGGTTTAATAATTTAAACCTTACAAAGACAGAAATCCAGAAAGAAAGGAAGCCAAGTGTTTTAACCATCGTGCTTTCTATTTTTCATTTTTATAAATTTAAACAATATTCTTCATCATTATTATATACTCGTACATACTTTTTATTGCTATTGTTGTTGTTACTATTGTTGTCTAATACAAATAGAAACACAACACGGCACACTTTCTCAGCGAAATCGTCATCATTTCCGTCCTCCTTTGCTTAAATTTATTTTTTGTTTTCTGCATTGTTGGGTGACTTCATTCCGGTAATGAAAATTTTATAATGGGGGAGTTTATGATTTAAACTGACATGTTTATTAAAAACTAAACAAAACAGAAAATAAAGTATGAAATAAAATAAACTCACACAATCACTGTTTCAATCATAATCAGTCACCAACTCCAGGTCCCTTGCATTTTTTAATATGCTTTGTTCTGTTGTTCCCAGCTCACCTTTTGTACGTCTCGCTTTTTGAACTGAATTGCTGTCATACACTCATGGAGAGAAATGGTTATTGGGAAGGGATGTCTTTGCAAAGGATTGCAATTCGCCAAATTGTAAAGTTCCAATTTACACGAAGCAATTCTTTAAGCTTAGCTGATTACCTTTTAGACATTGCGGTGAGGGAAAGATAAGACACTTGATTGTATTAGCAATTCTTGTTACGTATGTGTACACAAATGTAGCCTGCAAACATCTGTGGAGTACATGGTCCATTGTAGCTAAAATGTAGTGACTACATCATGGTCCTATGTAATGCACTCATGGACCATTTAATTTTCAAAGCAGAACTTCTTGTTACACGACAATTATTCGTGCTTTAACGACCGTAATCGTTGTTGTAAAACATTTGAAGGAGTAGTTTTGGGACTATATGGTCCAGTCGTAATGTTAAATGGACTAGTTTTTTTTTCATACAAATGTATTATTTTGGGTAATACAAATAAGAGAGTAACACATATGTATGTATGTATGTGTATACAAATGTATGTATACTCAATTATTATATACAATTGTATTGTGATGTGTAAACATTGAAGAAATTTCAAGGCAAAAATTGTGTCAATATATTCAATGAAAATTGCTTTGTGTAAATTGAGACTAAAGATGGATGTTTTTGTTTATTCCATAATAAAGTGAACAAAAAGTGTTTAAGAAATTAATTTTCGTGTCGCTTGAAAATAAAACGGGAACGACATTTATTATACAAGTCAATGGTAATTTTCATCACCGAATTGCTTTTTATTGTCATGAAATAAATGTGACATTCTCTGCAAACGGTAAAGTGGGAAGTTTATTGTCATTAACTGTAGTGGAGTGGTTCATTGTTTACTGATGAACTTACGATTCCAGATGGGTGGTGGATTAATTAAAACAAGTATTTACAGATGATTACAGTCAATTGAGATTAATCATGTGTATGCTGATACTCTGCCATAAAATTGGAAAACATACAAATCAACATACATACATACATATCAAGGTTAATTTAAGGATCGATAATAGAAAAGAAACGTTTTCAAAATGTGCTAAATATGTTAACATGTGTTGTTTTAATAAATCCCGGATTGTGAGATTTTGGAGCCAAAAGTTCTGCTTTGCTCAATAAATTATGTTAACAGTCCTTTGTATACATAAAGGTGATTTTTATGTTAAATAGTAAAGTTGTAAAATTATGTCCATTAAATTTGATAATAATTGGTTAGATTTCGATATAGCCTCCTTTCTATTCACAAAATCCTTGGTTCAATAAAATATAAGATTCCACCTTGTGGTGTTTCCCTTTGAGCCAGTCTAGCGATTGAAACAGTTTCCATAACAGAACGGATAAACCTGACAGTAGTTTGCTAATGAACCAATTTATGTATCTATGTATGCGTCTATGTATGTGTGTATGTATTGAAAAACATTACCAAAACATTAAACAACCAATCTAGCAAAAAAATGCTTTGTATTACATATATTGTTGTAATTGGAACACGTGTATATTAAATATCTTATCTTTAACATATTCAAAAATAAAGTCGCTCCAAAATCCCGATATTAAATTGTGTTCTATGACAGAAACACAGAAACTCGAAATTAAATAAATACAAAAGAGAAAAAACAGGGCAAACTATAAAATGTTTAGCACGTAAGCAATTTCATAAGAATTTATCACTTGGAGTCATCGTAAGGTCATCCTTGCACGCAAGGAAATTAACACACAACAACAATAAAAAAAACAAAAGAAAAATGGGAAAAAGGACTACAACAATATTAAAAAAAAACAAGTCAAAAAATCATTGTATAAAATGCAATATTTTCCGTTTTGAGCATTAAACACGCCATATCCCTGGAGAATCCACCCACAAAACAGATACACAGAGACACACGTGATGGAAAGTAAACTAAAGAGAGAACAATAAAACAGAAACATGTAAAACGTGAAAATGTTCAATTGACTTCCGTTTTGCTTTAACCGAGATATCCTGTTTTGTTGTGGCGTGCTAAATAAAAATGTTGCATAAATATAGGCGAAATAGAATGAAATATATATTTACACATAAAATAGAATAAAAAATGAAGAGAGGAAGTAGAATTGTGTATGCAGTGTTGTTGTTGTTGTTGTTCTTATTGCATGAGCAAACTAACGAAGCATGTGTTTATCATGTTGGCTCATCTGCATGAAGTTCTTCCGCTGATGGTCATTTTTATATTTATTTAATATCTTTATGTCACGTCATACCTTCCCCAGGATATCGGAAGGAATGAAAGCATAAAACTCTGTATATAATTCTTATAAAGAAATTTATCAACATGAAAAAGAAACTTACCTTAAATCTTTAAATACTGAGTTGACCAACATGAATACTATTCATTTTTTTATATGAATATAATATATATCCTGAAGGAAGTTGAAATTATTCCATCATATCTATACATATGTATGTTCATATGCTAAATATCAAAGAGTTGCAAACATTACCGTTTTATTTAAAGTCTAAAAATGATTATGGGTTTAATGAATAAATAGATTAAGTTCATTTATATTACTTTGAGAACAAAGCTTTTGCATACTCGTAAATACTAAAATCCTTTGTTTTAAATATTTTGTTTATTTCTTAAAGCAGTTTTTATACTTTTTTTGGGGACTTTACTTCACATTTATACAGTTTCTTTGTTTAAATATCTCGTATATTATTATTTGCAATTCAATCAACATTTAGCTCTTGCAGCAATCACAAATTGTATCTGCCATGGTGGCCAGTTTCTCTAAGCGGTCTTTACTGACGGATAAAATTGCTTTCATTTGAAATTGGTAGCCGCTGCATCCAAAGTTGTTTTAAAATATCATCCGATACTCTACCTTGAGCTAACAAATCTGATGGTTGCCTGTCCGCTATTACGACTTTCTTCAGTCAGTTTCCTCAGAGTCAGAAAATGAATTGATGATTTTTGCTTTCAAAGTTGCGTACATGCTAGCAGCCGGAGGGTTGATTATAATGTCCTGCACTTTTTCTAGGATGTTGCTCTCTATTGATGCCACAATTGTGTGAAATTTCGTTACGTCTTGCGTAACACCAGCCATTATAAACTGCGATTCCACTTGTTTAAACCAAGGCAATGAATCTGAACGCCAAAATGGCGGTGCTTTAACAGCGACTCTTGAAATTTCCATATGAGAAGAATTTGATGTGAAATATGAAAAATCGTCTTCGGAAGTTGACATCCTTATAACTTAAAATCTTTAAAAAGTTAAGGTCACCAATTTGTTGGCACATATGTATGTAAGTATTTAGTTTTTCATTAAAGAGACCCACAATATATATTTTTTAATATTTTGTAAAAAAGTTTCTTTAAATTTTAAAAACGATTAAAAAAATTATTTTTGTGTCTATGTTTCGTCTCCGTAGGGAAATATAAAGTTCTAAATTGGGCACGAGAAGCCAGATCGTTGTTATCATTTAAATTTCGCTGAATCGCCAGCTTACATTGTTCGAATGTCGATCTTCACCACATCCATAATCAACTTCCGTTTGGAAATATGATCCACAATCAAGTTGCCTGCCCCGTTCAGAATAAATACCTGCATATATGAAAATTTCATGAAAGCAAAGAACAAAAATAGATTTTTCAGAAATTTTGAAGATTACAGAAGCTATAAGCACCCAAATGTCACCCATTGCAGTGGAACGTTACAATGTTGCAGGATTAATTCTGCTCTGTTTACTAAGAATACAAGAGAGCAGCGAAAAAAGGAGAACGCTGTGAAACATGTTTGCAAAAAAAATTATAATTTTTTTAAAACTAATTTCTTTAAAGTACTTTTTCAAAGATAATGAGTCGAATTATTCATTCCGTTCCGCAATTGCAGAAAGAAATTTTTTGTGCAGAAACATAATTTGGAATTATTCATTGCGTTGCTGCGGTACTTTTCCTTTTTGTAGTATCATCTCTACACAGACAGTGTTGCGATATGCCGCAGGAATGAATACTTAGATTTTACATATCGATCGATATTGCTTTCCGTTTAGTTTTCCTTTCCGTGCGGAATCAATAATACCACCTAATATTTGTGGTCTTGATATATAAAATATATTTAATATACGTTATGTTATTAGTTTTACTTTTATTTAAAATTTATAAAACACTTTATTGCACGAAAGAAGAAAATTTTTCATTTAAAAATAATTTTATTAAAATGTTGGCGGTAGTAGTAGTCGTAGTCGTTGTTGACCACGTCTTTTCACCATTGTTGCCAGTATCTCGCGAATTATGACAATGAATGCAAATAACTCCAACAAAAACATAGACAATATAAATTTATTCAAAGTATAGTCCATGTTTAACTATGACCTTTTCCCATCATTCTGGCAACATATTTCTTGCCAAAAGAACTGCTCATCTTTTGATACCAAGAACGAAACAAGCAAATTTCGGATACCCTTTCTGAAGTGACGCGTATTCCAGAGACAGCGTTGCAAATCCCTCAAAGTAATCAGGACGGGGAAATGTCTAGACTATAAGTAACACGAGGTGAAACTGCCCAACCACTTATTTCTAAATAAATAAATAAATAAATAAATTGTTATGATGGAATATTACGCTTTCATGTCTTGCAGTATAGTCTGGATACATATTTCAAATGAAAACGATTTGGCTCTTGTTGGGTTTGACAACAATCATCATCTAGTAATGCCGATGGATCTCATTCGGTAAGCAATCGGTGTGTTTCAGCGACACTTTTTTTAAATTTAAAAAGTAAAGTAAAACTTCTCACATACTCGTATGACGATTTGTTGTCAAATCAAGTTGTCATTTTCAAAGCAAAAAAAAAGTTGTCGTCGACTATAATATTCAAAAACTAAGTGAGAATCGGTCAAGCCCGACCATATAATACCCTACACTTAGTATATATATATAAAACAGTTTTTCAGAAATGAGTGCTATAGTGCCATGACTTCCCTGAATATAAATATTATGAATGTTTAACTTTATCTCGATATAAATACTTCTAAAAGATTTATGGAGGTTAAAGTAAATTACAGAGATGGTCTTTTGATTGAGTTTTTGATGGGAGTTTTGATTAATTATGGACCGACCATTATAAAATTATATGTCATCATTTCTGTATATAAAAAATTATTTGTGTCGAAATTTATTTGATTACAAACATTTTTAAGAAATTTATGATCGATCTTTACAAAATTTATACATGTGATTTGGCTTCAGTTACTACTTGTTTGTGGTGAAATTTGTTTGGATACTTGCATAATTCAAACATTAATGATCGGTAGGTGAAATAGTGTACCGATTTCCACCAGTTTCAATCCAATCCGTCCTTGGGCCAAAAAATATCACGTACCAAATTTTATCGAAATATCTTCAAAATTGCGACCTGTACTCTGCGCACAAGCTTTACATGGACAGCCAGCCAGCCAGACGGACGGACAGACATCGTTAAATCGACTCAGAAAATGATTCTGAGTCGATCGGTATACTTTAAGGTGGGTGTTGGACCAATATTTATGGGTCAGACAATTGAAACATTTTTGAAGAAATTTATTTTCTTGAAAGCAGTCTGTCTGTCTCGAGAAGTAAGAAAGAATTCAGCCAAGTGAGTGTACTAGGTGGTGGGGTTGTTCCAGTTATTTCTTAAACTAAAGAATACAATAAAAAAGAAGAGGTCTTTTTCCACATTTATAAATATTAGTAGACGCAGAGAACATTGCGGTAGGTATATGGACACTCTTTATAAATAGCTATTATCTGTAAATTCTAGGTACATATTTGCATAATATGTAATGTTCAACAACGATATTGATGTTTTTGGTAATTTACCTGAAAATTTCCAAAAATACATATAATCCGAAACTGGACTAGAAACTTTGAAAATAAAATAACAAATCTGATGTAAGATGTCTTATTAAATACATTAGTTATTTTAAAAGCACATTAAAACGATTTTGCTAGACTGACATAAAATATTATTTTATTTCTAGAAAATATAATTTAATGTTTTAGTAACAACTGATCTTCAAATGCATATCCCTATTAATGTGACGTTTTTCTTTAATAAAATGATAAATTTAAAAAAAAATAGTCAATCTTTGCACTTATTTATTAAGCATTAATTAAATTACAGGGATTCTCGGAAATTTTTCTCTACCATTTTCCAGAAAAAAAGAGTTCGGGAAATCCCCAAGTCCCTGATCACATAATGCAACTTTTGCTGCTCAACTTTTGGTGAGAGGAGAAAGAAGAGTGGTCTCCTCTCTCTCTCTCTCTCTTTTCCCCTCTCACCCACAAACTCAAAAGTTGAGCAGCAAAAGTTGCATTGTGTGATCCGGAACAAACATTAGGTGTGAACCATTGCATGATGCTGTATAAAAATATAATGACAGTACAACAACAATCAAGCGTTATTTTTGTTTAACAAAAAAACAATTGAAAAAAGGTTTAAATGAATCACCCTATATATGCCATATTAGATCTAGAACGGTATAAACTATTTCTGTACAATGCAAATGGAAAGCAACATTCATTAGAAAATATGTTAATCATGACCTGTTAGTAAGAAGCTAAGAAATTTTGATGTGCAGATGGACCCCATGCAGGTCAGATTTCAAAATAATCGTTATAAATACAAAACGACGTTTGTAAGTGCGATTTTGTTTAACAGTAAATAAATTAAATTTAAATCCTTGTTCATATCATCGTCATCATCAATGTAATAATTGTCACAGGAAGTTATAAAAAGGAAACAATAACAAAAAAAAAAGAGAAGGTAAACAAAAGAAAGTCAATTTTTTATAGTTGTACGAGTATATGATTTTTTAATAAAGTTCATGTTATTTCCCTTCCCACGAGAAATACAGACAAATATATTCACATAAAATATAATATTTTGTAACGGTAAAGTAGAGCAGTGTTGCATTTGCTTTTATATTGAAAACAAAAACAAACAAAAGCACAACGTCAAAACGGAAACCGGAAAAAGGTGCGAAGTAACAACAAAGTTGTTTTAAAATTAAATAAAAAATAAATAAAAAAAAACAGGATAGTATAGAACAGAACTCAAACACAAACACAAAATAGGTAAAGAAAAGCCTCACCTTTTAATAATAAAAAGACGAGCATAAAAAGTACACGTTTGTATGTTCGTATAAATGTAAGTACATAAATGTATTCACTTTAATAGGTAAATATGTGCCGATGTTTGGTATGGCAGGTCCTTTTAACTTAATATACATGCTGTCGTTTTAAAAAAATGTTCTCTTATTTATTTAAAAACTAAACAGATTTTTTACATTGTTCCTCCCTCGTCCTTAATTTGTGAACCCTTTTTCTTTTTTACTTTTTGTATTGGGCCTAATTATTTTGACTAATGTTTTCAGATGAGAGTAATTAACTTTGTTTTTTTTTTTTTGCTTTTTTATTAAAGGAATTAATTTTAACCAAACACTTCCCTGTCGTTGAATGTGTTTTATGTTTTTTTTTTTGCCATATAACATACCTAGTCGTTGGGAGGGTTGTTTGATTGTTTAATGGTCACCAATATTCATGGAATGACTTTATGTATGATGTTGTTTTTGTGTTTTCTTTTCATTTGTCATTATTATTATTATTTACCATCTAAATTTTGTCCTCGTTGTAGTCATTTTGTCAATGAGTTCATTGCACGCAATTCAACATTTTGTTTTTTAACATGTTCGATTGTACGAGTAATGGCCGAATTCTCAGTCATTAGTTAACCATTGGTAAACTAAAATACTAACTATTGTTTAACTATTACTTGTTATTCTTATGGCAAACTAAGCATTGCGAATAAAGAATCATTAGTTAAGCCTTTGTCATTAGCTAACTAAAGACTGTGAATTCGGCCATAAGTCCTTTCATTGGCTCCTCTATACTCGTATTCGTTAGTTAGTTATTTGGAATATCATTCAGCTATCGCATAATTACACCTTACTTTGTTGTACAATTCCTTTAAACATTTGTTTTGTCGTCTATTCATCCTCTTCATCGTTCATTTATACACTGTTGGAAAAATGCTTGTACGAGTATATGGGTAAATTATCCACTAGATCTACATACGGTGATACTCTTTGTCACTGACGATTATGATTTTAGTGACTTGGTTTTTCCTTGTATTCAGTTTAAGTTACACTTAAAGCATTGAAGTGTTTAATTGAATAAAAATTTAGTTTTTTAAAGAAAATTTAGTTCGTTTCATTTAATATTAAAGAAATACAAACTCTTTTCATAATCCCATGACTTTGAAATTAAACCCGTTTTTTCACGATGGATAAAAATTGTGCTTCGAAATTCTAAAATTTCACAGTTACACATCGGTTGAAAATTGGAGCGAAAAGTATCTTCATAAAATGAATCGATAAATTTCGTAATTGTGGAATATCAGTTTTAAAATTGGTTGGATTAGTAGTGATGTCCATTGTCCAAGATAACAAGATTAAGTTATCTCTTAAATCTACACCAATAATCTTAAATCTAATGGCATTTAGTTCACAATTTCTTACTAGTCAAGAGCCCCTTAATTTGGTATAGTTGTTATATTTTTAAGGCCTATCTCTCCATTACTTTATGACATGATGACTGCACCAGTGTAACTATTCTTTGAAAAATTCGTTTTTTTTCATAGTTATGTTAACAAATTCATTTATATCTAATTATTAAAAATCGGATTATAAATCCATTATTTTTATAAAATCGGTTATTCTATGATTTCTTCAGAATCAATGTGTGAACAACAAAAAGAGCGTATATCCAGTATTAAAGTAATGCATGAAGATCTGTTTTTTTTAATGTTTTTGGCTAAAATACAATAAATTTATGTTAGCGACAGCGAGACTAAATTCCTTTAAATTATTTTTGTAGCAAATAGAAGCATTTGATTCTCCTTGAGAGTTAAATCCAAATGATTTATGTATTGAACTGATTTTTTTTTCAAAATTGCGACTTTATTCAATTTCAAGTTTTACATTAAAAACGGGTGTCGCGTAATTTAATGAAACGATTATTCCAAGTTATAAATATCAGCATAGCAACATTTTATTCATCTCACATATGATGGTGGTGTAGCGCATACTTACATATATGGTGCATTCATGTCAAGTGACCCAATTTTAAAATCGATGTCTTCCGATTTGGATGAAATTTGCACCAAGGTACTATTGGATAGTAGGCCAGACACAAATTTTTAGCTCTATCATTCAAGAACTGCCGGAGTTAGAGGGGGTCAAAGTTGGACATTTTGGTCATGCAGGGTTTTTTTTAAATGAGTGTAACTTTTCACCTATTGGTCCTAGCAAAAATTGTCCAAAGGACTTTAGATAGCTATTTCTTCGATCATTCCAAAAATATTTTTTTTTAATTTTTAAAAATTTTTTTTTTTAAATTTTTTTTTTAAATTTATTTTTTTTTAAATTTTTTTTCAATTTCGGCCCTTTTTTTTTTTTTTTTTTTTCTCAAAAGAAAGCTTATACAATTTACTTTAAGGTCCATATAGTCCCATAATGGGATGCGAGTGGGATATCTATCAAAAAAATTATTTTTTAACTCAAGAATAGAATTTTTCAACATTTGGCGCATGTATAATTTTCATTTTCCCCCATTTTTTTATTTTTTTTTTCAAAATGGATTTTTTTTTTATTTTTCCTTAAAAGAAACTTTATACCATTTCCTTTAAGAGCTTTGTGGTCACTTAATGGGATGTAAGTGGGGTATCTATAAAAAAATTTGCAACTCAAAGAAGAAATTATTTAAATTTTTACCATATGCACTATTTTCATTTTATTTCCTATTTATTACTTATAATACTAAATTACAATAATAATAATAATAAATAATTTAATAAAATTAGTATATAAATTTTGAAATTACCAATCTTTCTTCCTTCTTATTTATTGCCTTTATTTTTAGCTTTTTTTGCCAATCCTTTCTTGGAGTTACTAGGTTCAGCTGCTGATTTTGCTGTACTGTCTTTTTTGGCTTTGGAATACTACAGTTTATGAATACCAGAAGATAATTCTAAATTATCTAAAATCTAAATTTATAGTGGAGAAGGTATACTATGTTTCGGATGGAGCTCGTCAACATTTTAAAAACAAAAATAGCTTCGCAAATCTTATAGCTCACGAAAAAGATTTTGGAGTTCCAGCTGAATGGCATTTTCATCCAACTGCACATGGCAAAGGAGCATGTGATGGCATTGGAGCAAATATCAAAAGAAATGCAGCGAGGTATAGCCTGCAGTGCTCTCATCAAGATTGCATCTTAGATGCGAACGCTTTATTCCGATGGGCAAAGAAGCATTGTAAAGAAACTGAAGTAGTTTTTAGTAGCAAAGCTGATCATGAGGAAACATTAAAAACATTGAAGTGCAGATTCGACGCTGCTGTAACAATTGACGGCACATCTCAATACCATGCTTTTATACCACTTATCGATGGAAGACTCCAGTTGAAAAAGTTTTCGGCATCTACTCAATGCGATTTCTTTCCTAAGCCAAAAAAGACAGCATCAGCAAAATCAGCAGCTGAACCTAGTAACTCCAAGAAAGGATTGGCAAAAAAATCTAAAAATAAAAGCAATAAATAAGAAGGAAGAAAGATTGGTAATTTCAAAATTTATATACTAATTTTATTAAATTATTTATTATTATTATTATTGTAATTTAGTATTATAAGTAATAAATAGGAAATAAAATGAAAATAGTGCATATGGTAAAAATTTAAATAATTTCTTCTTTGAGTTGCAAATTTTTTTATAGATACCCCACTTACATCCCATTAAGTGACCACAAAGCTCTTAAAGGAAATGGTATAAAGTTTCTTTTAAGGAAAAATAAAAAAAAACTCCAGTTTGAGAAAAAAAAAATAAAAAAATGGGGGAAAATGAAAATTATACATGCGCCAAATGTTGAAAAAATCCTATTCTTGAGTTAAAAAATAATTTTTTTGATAGATATCCCACTCGCATCCCATTATGGGACTATATGGGCCTTAAAGTAAATTGTATAAGCTTTCTTTTGAGAAAAAAAAAAAAAAAAAAGGGCCGAAATTGAAAAAAAATTTAAAAAAAAAATAAATTTAAAAAAAAAATTTAAAAAAAAATTTTTTAAAAATTAAAAAAAAATATTTTTGGAATGATCGAAGAAATAGCTATCTAAAGTCCTTTGGACAATTTTTGCTAGGACCAATAGGTGAAAAGTTACACTCATTTAAAAAAAACCCTGCATGACCAAAATGTCCAACTTTGACCCCCTCTACCTCCGGTAGTTCTTGAATGATAGAGCTAAAAATTTGTGTCTGGCCTACTATCCAATAGTACTAACCTTGGTGCAAATTTCATCCAAATCGGAAGACATCGATTTTAAAATTGGGTCACTTGACATGAAATGCACCATATACCTAAACAATAAAACAATTTAATTGTTGTGTTTTTGAATTGGCAAACGATAATAAATGTTACATATCCCCTACGTATGTTGGTTTGATTGATTTTACAATTGTTAAATTCACAAGTAATGTTGTAGTGTCGTAGGAGTTGTACGTCGCGACACGTCGCCTGAATTTACAATAGTTGTACGAATGTTGTTGGTAATTTCTATATAAATATTTTGTACAATACCTACGACATTTACGACATAAAATACGCACATTGCACTATGGTTTTTTTTTTTTGCATAAAGTCAATTTTTTTTTGTTAAGTATTTTAACTAACCCTAGTTAGATAAAAACATATTTAACTTTAACATGTGGAGCAACACTATTCTGTTTGCGTGCGGTTAAAGTCAGCTGATTATGTACCAGACGTTTTGTGGGAAATTGGCGGGGAAAATTTTGCAAATTTGATTGTTTGTTCTGGCGAAAGTTTACACAAAAGTGAAAAGGATTAATATGGAAAACGATTGTCCAGGTATGTAAAACTATAGTTTACTAATGTTTGTGTGGTTTTTATGTGTTTTTGTCCAATTCTACCGTGTTTTGTTTATGTGTATTTTTAGAATGAGCTTAACAAGTGTAGTTGTGTTTCGTGGATCAGTACTTTTGCATGGCAAAGCGTTGCAAAAAGTTGTTAATGAGAAGTTATTAACCAAAATGTGCAGATTAATAAGAAACTAATCTTTTTTGTCCGAATCCACACGTTTTCGAAAAAATCAATTTTTTCTAGTACAATATGTGTTTAGTCGTGTTGAGCTGGTTGACTTTTTGAGTAACAACAATCGCACATATTAGAAAGGATTGCTCAATAAACAATTAAATAACGAGAACATTAAGTCAGTAAATGAAAAAGTGAAAGCCTTCGTCAATTATATAAATAAACACTTGCCGAAGTGTAATTTAACTCTGGAAAGATTTAAGGAAAAACACTCAAAATGGCTTGCCAAAAGCATATTCATAGAAATCACTGGTAATTATGCGTTAGAAAATCAAGTGGGTCGCCCAAAATGTGATAACAAAAGCGCTGGTCCTCGTCTGAAAAGAAAATTAGCCGCGGAACTCTCAGAGGAAAATAACAACTTAGCTCCCTTACTCATACATGCTGCCACAATAGGAGATGAATACTGAAATTTGAATTTGTATAATTATTATTTTTTCTTTTCATCAAATATAATAGAAAATTTAAAAATAATATTTTTAATGGAAACGTCAAAAACCTAGTTGTATGTTGGTGCACCAAATCATATGAAACTTGGTAGGTCATTTTGGAAGCATAAAAAATGTACACAAACAAAATTTCATTTCAATAGCTTGCATTGTACATATGTATCTCAACATAAAAATGATTCATTTTAGTTTAAAAAAAAATAAAATTAATAAACCTAAAATTATAATAATTTAAATTGCTGAGAACACTACGGTTTGTTTTAGTTTTGAAAAATATTCATTATTTATGTTTTGTGTATTTGTTTTTAAAAATTTTTTCTTTTGTCCTTTTGAAGGTTGGACAACGTAAACATATGACTTTGTTCAAAATAATTGTGTTCACAATTGGTTAGTTGTATCATACAATGTACAACATACTCGTACAACATCACTTGTGAATTGAACAAATAGTTTTTGTTACTGTGTATGTAATTCTATGACCACATTAACTATTTGTACATAATTACATACATACATATGTACATATGTGTAAAAGTAAATAGCTGTAATTTAAATATGAATATTTTTATATGTTTTGAGTCGTTTGTTCCTTGCGGCAATAGTTGGGTCATGTTTTTTTCTCTTTAGTTTTTTCGTTTTTATTACAATAGTTGTTGCTGCTGTTGTACAGTTTTTGTATTTATTTTGACATAATTTTGATTGAGCACACGTCAAATAGATACGCGTGTAATGCATTTGACTAAATGACTTGGTTTCTGCTTTGTCATTTACACAATTTGTAGTATATTTGGCCTGTCCTACTTACAAATATTTACATGCATAGAATGGGGCCAAAGGGGTGAAACAATACAAATTTTAGTTTCAAAACGTGGTCTACTATTACGATGAAATATTTAACAAATAGTAAATGACCATGGAATTGTAATTATTATATTTTTATTTCTTTTTTAAGAATATTTGAGTTAATATTTGTTGGTGTAAGGAAATTAATAATAGAAGAACTTCTCAATTGAATACAAATTTTGCAAAAAAAAAAGAAAAAAGA
This sequence comes from Bellardia bayeri, assembly GCA_950370525.1. NCBI lineage: Eukaryota > Metazoa > Arthropoda > Insecta > Diptera > Calliphoridae > Bellardia > Bellardia bayeri. The sequence goes on along the minus strand of OX493265.1, from coordinate 52,978,432 downwards.
AAAATATGTAAAGCCCGGTACTTTTATGCGTGAATTTTTCAATGTATTTTTCTCTTTAACCTTTATTAGATACACATGTATATGTATGTATGTACTTATGTATGTATGAGTATGAGTTCATTAAAAATTTATCATCTTGAATAAAGTTGTACGTACGAAAGAAAAACTTTTGCATTTAATCATGAAAATTTGCAAAACAAAAAACGAAAAACGAAATATGTTGTATTAAAGTAGATGAAGACATTTCATTTATTTGTCTTTAATAAATAAAATGTCTGTTTATCTTGTATTTGCACTGGATCTTTTACTTTTTTTCGTTTATTGTGAAGGTAACACATTCAAACGGATGGATGGTTGTATCTATGTAGTATAACAATTGTACAATATTAAAAAAATAACATATGAATAAACACGGAGCAAAAAATGAAATGTTAAATAATATTATAAATTCATCATACATACATACACACATACATTTATTCGTACATACAAATCATGAAACCAAACATCATTTTATTATTACTGCTACAAGTGGAAATATTCATATGTATATCCACACACTGAACACACGAGAGAAATATGTAAAAAAACAAAAATCTATATGTAGGTATAAATATTCGAGTATCGAGATGTAAATAAATATTTGTAAGTAATAAAATAAAAAACAGAATGAAAATATACTATACTTATGTACATGAACATTCATATAAAATAAATACATACACTGCGTGGCATGACTATAAATACATAAAGCTTTTCTCAGTTTTGTAAGTTAAAGAAGAAGTAGAACAGTTTAAGCTACACAGAAAAAAATAAAAATGAGTTTCAATTAAAATATTTGTGGAATCAATTAAAAATTTAATTGAAATCGGACAATTAACAAAAAATGTGAGATTTAATTGAAAATATCAGAAAAAGTAATTGAATCAATTAAAATTTTAATTGAAAATTATTTTAAAATCAATTAAAAGTTTAATTGAAAAAAAAACATGATTTTTTTTCTGTGTATAAAACGAAATAAAAAAAAATGATTTAACAAAAAAATAATTATTTTTTGTATTTAACTTTGAAAAATATATAAGGAAATGAATTAGTATTTCATAACTATAAATACACTGAAATTAAAATAACTTTATCAATATATTACCAATACCAATATTCACAAAATATTTTGCCATTAATAATGTGTAAGGCCTCCTTTTTTGAATCAATTAAAAAATTCGATATGGCATACTATTGACCTATACATGGTCAGATCTTCTTTTAGGTGGCATATGCTTTCATGTTGGTTTTCATAATAAATTTGACGACGTTCTGATCTGTGCCCTGATCTGTAACTCTATAGAATGAATCAGAAATGCCATAGATTGAAACAAAACTGTGTCTGTAACTTTTTTTGGGGGTAATCGCTGTCACTTAAGAAAATTACTCGTCAGTTTACAGACACACCTGTAAAATTTTTGCGAGAAAGGTTAACGCTTCTAACTGTCATATATACTCAGATAAAAAACGTGGCGAGATATAATTTTAAAAATAAAAAATATTCGAATAGCAATGAATAATAACACATTACTATATTTGATTTTATTTTATTTTATACATTCACTCCTATCGTGAATAAAAATTCCACATGAAATTTGTTCCCTTTTATTTTTTTAACATTGAATTTTAATAGGAAACATGTGAAAAGGGAACAAATTTCATGGGGAATTTTTATTCACGATAGGGGTGATTATATTTTATCTACACAGAAAAAATTATTGCCCGACAAATTTTAATTAAACTTTTAATTGAGTCTTAATTGATTTTTAATTAAACTTTTAATCATATCAATTAAATTTTTAATTGAAAAACAATTTTCAATTAAATAATATAATATTTTTTTTAATTAAAACTACTTTTAATTGAATTTTTACACAATATTTTAACTGATACTACAAATTCCTTCATCGGTCCACTTTCAATTAAATGTTTAATTAAATATACAAATATTTAAATTGAAAATCAATTTTAATTTTTTCTGTGTACCACTTTATAAAAAATGGAAAAAATTTATCGTAGTAATCCTTGTAGAACTAATCTATGCCGTTGACATTAAATTAAAAGAACGTCTTTGGTTCATGGTTCAGTGCAGACTGACTGCTCGCCAATTGCATCTTTATTATATCTTTCTTATATTCTATATTCTTATTTCTAGTTCACAGTGTTGTATTACATACAGAGATGGGTTTATGTTCACTACATTCTGTATAATAAGTAGAATTAATTTTGGAACCGCCAAATCAAGCATAATGTCCTCGCAAAAATCTTCCTAGACCATTAAAGAACCGCCTGCGAAATTTATTTTTTTAAAATATCGTGGTTTCTTCCGCAGGTCTCCCAATAGCTGTTGAAACCATCAAGATTAAATATTTTTTCATTGAAAAAATCAAAAATATTTTCGGTTTTCTGTTTCCAGTTGTGAGTAGTTTTTAAGTTTTTTTTTAGCGAATTGCGAATCTAACATTCATTAATAACCTGACCAAGACTTTTTATTGTGTTGCTGGCACATTTTATAATTCTGCGATTGTCTTGTTCAGAAAACTTTTTGTCGGGCCGCCTCTTTTATGTTTACCATTATATTTGCAAAATTTGTTACTACAACATGTGAGCTATTTATTTTTCAGGCAATTACTCGAGAACTTAACCACTTTTATATATACTGAAATTTAATCTTTTTCAAAATCACTAAGGTTCGAAACACGCGTCATTTTCTACCAAATTGTTGAAAATTGCATAATTATAATAAATAGGAGATATACTTTTGTTTTTCTACTATTCTACTTGGTTTATCATAAAATGTAATTATAGTTATGACACACTAACAATAGTTTAATGCACAAACTGTTTGTAACTTTCAAACAAATGGCAAACATAAAGTGTAATTATAGTAATGCAACACAGTGTATGTACACAGACAATCATTTATACGAGTATGTATGAGTATCTGTGGAAAATATTTATGCAAATATTGTTGATATTCATTCTTATATATTTATGAATAAATCAAGGTAGTTATTGGATGAAAGAAAAATTCATTTCTTTAATACTTCAGAATTGGTTATTCAGATCCATGTTCAGTCACAATGACAAAGTATAAACTATGAATATTTTCAAATGTTCCTTTTTTAAGTTAAAGTTTAGGTCTAAACTTTTCCAATGTAATTAAAAACTTTTATTTACATTTTTTTCCCGACGTTTCGTAGATGTTTTGTCTACTTTTTCAAGGGATCGTATAAAATAGTATTTTCATCACATTTATAATTATTCAACGTGCAACCAAATAACATAAAACATATTAGTTTACAGTAAAGATACATTTAACCACGTCTTAAAATTACTATCACAATAAAGGTTTAATTTAGCACCGCTCTGTAGCTCGAGTTGATGTTTGCTATTCTGACACAATGAACACCGTTTAACGGTAAAATCACTAAGATACCTGGACCATAAACACTGTATGCGCCCGCCAAAATAATTGTAAACAGAAGACCGAGTAAGGAATTTAAAACAAGTAAGATAGTATAGTCGGTCCAGCCCAACCATATAATACCCCACACCGAGTATATATATAAAACAGTTTTTCAGAAATGACCGCTATATGAAAGATATAAAGCTGGAGGTCCACAACACGCGTTTTAAGCTTTCTAAACGTTTTCAGCGTCAGGCATTTCAAGTTACATGCGAAGATTTTTCGCGTCAATATTTTTTATTTTACATGTATGTACTTTTGGAGGTGATGCCGTATGCCCAGCTGATTTTTTTTATATGAAGTTTTTTATCGGTTTGTTTGTCAAACTCTTATAAAAAATGTTATTTCAACTGTCATTTTTTCTGGTGACATCATCTTTAAAATCAATTTGCTTTGCATTTGTCAAAGTCAGCTGTGACGCGTGCACCGCGTTCAAAAGTAGAAAGTAAACGAACTTTTCGCGTTTCAAGCGTCAGCGCGTCCTACGCTTTTGAGTGTGTGCAAGTGGTATATTTTAAGGTAGAGTTTAGACAATATTTTTGGGCGTTACAAACAACAGCACATCGTAGGGTATAAAAACTGAACTGGATAGGTGAACTTAACTTAATTTTCGGTATGTAATTCATATCAGTTTAATTTAAGTAATAACGTTGCAAAGATTTTTTAGTCAAATAAAAATACTTTTTATAGTTTACGAAACTATTTGTTACCCCATCTAGTTTCTGTTTAAAACTTTGTACAATTTTAAAAATATGTATGCACATATATGCATTACTGTATGAGTTGGTGGGTGTACGAGTATTTGTTTGTATGCGTGTTCATACAATATAATGATAAAATACGTTCAACAGGAACGTACATACATAAATAAATGTGCAGAGAACGGGAAAGGGGAAGAGAGTTTGTATTTATAGAGATACTACTTTTAACAATGTGATACGGATATACATACACAAATGTGTTTTAATACATACACACACTCACTCATGCGTACATACATATGTACATATATGTATGTAAATACATACATATGTACATAGTTATCTATAGAAAATATAAAAACATATTGTTGATTTATTATTAAATATTTGCCATACAATAATGGTTAAAAGTAGAAAAACATACACAATATTAAGTACACACACATACACTTCCTCGCACTCATACACACACAAACATACTTATAAATTGCATAAATATGTTATTATTGTTGCAATTGTTGCTGTTGCTGTTATTATTATTAATATTAACGTGTTTATGCATACGAAATGAACTAAAGAATTATTCTTTATAAAAATTGTTCGTTTCATTTTGTTTGATTTTGTAATTAAATCCAAACCATATTGTCACTCACTACAATTTCATGTTTCATTCAAGTGTTTTATTATTTTACTTTGTTTGTTTGGACATTTGTTGGGTTTTTTATTGTTAGTTTTGGGGCTTTTGATTTAATTTCATTCATAATTCGTGCAACCACTTAAGATTTGATTTCATTAGATTTTTATTTCCACTTAATTTGTTGGTAATTTAATACAAACAATTGAAACACATAATTAATATGTAATATGAATATTAGGTTGGCTTTAGGAAATAGGGCCTCATATAAATAATGAAGAATCGAAATACATTAATTGTGACCCAGTAGACACAATAAGCTAAATTTCTATATTTCTGTTTCTAAAGAACTGTTTTTAGAATTAACGAAAAGAATATGTTTTTATTAATTTTTTTGCTGAAAATAAATATAAAAATGCTGCAGCTTGAAATTGTTTGAAATCAGTTCACAATTTCACCCAGCCCTCATACAAATGTTCTTCCAAAATAGGATTTTATCGGTCATAAATGTTTTGCCAATAATAATTTGTATATACATACAAAAAAAAAAATCACACTCAAAAATGTTGTGCATTTCGTTCAATAATTGACCATAATTTCCATACTTTCGAAAATAAAATTTTAAAATTTTATGTTTCATCGGTCCATATACCCGCTGTAAGGTATCAGATGGTTGGGCTTGATCGACAATACTTTCTTACTTGTTAGTAAATAGTAATATGAAGTTTGATATCGAGTTTTATTAAAATAAATCCTTTTGAGAACAATTTATTATTTTTTATTCGAACTGTTAATTTTTAAATTTTTAATGATAATTTTCTTGACATATGTAAATTCAACAACCCAGGTTCGAACCCAGCCAAGAAAATTATCATTAAAAATTTTAATAATAAAAATTTTTCAAGTTGTAAAACAATTCCTACCTTCAGTAAAAATAATTTAATGAAAATTAAATTTAATGAACTCGATAATACAAAAACTATTTTATTTGGATTTTTTTCAAAATTTAATTTTTAATATTTTTTTAAGTAGTTATTGCTACTTTGATGCAAAACTCGAAACAAAAATTGAAATGCGTAACCCATTTTGATAAAGTTTTTAGTAATTTTATAGCTTGCGATGATTGAAATTTAAATCATTTAATATAAGATAGGGCCCTAAAATGTACAAAGCCGTTTCTGATTTATTGCAGGGGTAGTTGATTGCTTTTCAAACACTTTTGTACAACATATTTTTAATGCAAAGTGATAATTTATTCTAATTTAGCTAAACTACGTAAAATAAAACCTATTCACCGAATAATTTGATAAACATTTATTGATAACAAAAGCCACTACAACTAAAACATTTTGCAAAGGCACACAATCGCCCACTCAATAATAACGAAAGCAGCACCAACAGTCATACCCAGATACATATACATACATAAATACATACGAGTAAATATGGAAATAAATAAGTATATATTAGAGTGTTTAACTATAATTTTATCAAATTTTCTCGTATCAGATATTTTGATTTTCAAGTACATACATATATGTACGACCACATATTTTTTATGTACTTATGGGAAATTGGTTAATCATACAATCTAAGTGCGTATACATATTATATGTAAATAGTTTTCATATTTAGTAGATAGTAAAAATGTGTATAAGGTCTATGTTAAATGCAAATTGGTCTACAAGGACAATTCGAGTTTTTGTTAAACGTCTGCAATGTCATGATAACAAGCATGATTGATGACATACAGTGACAGGCAAAAGTGCAACCACATACGTATATTCATAATTATATTTATTTTGGAAAAAAAATTCATATATTTATTTACATATTAATATTATGTATTTTCATAAACCAGTTAAGTGAATTTAATATGTTTTGAATTGCTATCGATGTAATTGACTATAAATAAAATATATACATACGAGTGTACCTTTAATACTTGGCACAATTTTGAAATCTAGTTCATAAATGTGAGAAAATTTTCGATTTATAACAGCGACTAAGAACTAATTGATGTTGAGCATATACGTTTTTATTTTAAACGTCTTTAAATCATAATATTGAGATCTTCATATTTCAATCTGGAACCACAGCGTATCGAGGTTTCAGCAAACACCACGAATTAAATTGCTATTGATTTTATTCATCAAATATTTTAACGTTACCATAAAGATAAAATTGAGTCAAAAAATTTAGATATTAAGATATTTATAAATTTATTTTTAATTGTTTTCTTAAGTTTTAACGTGTCGACAATTTCTCTGTTAACATTTTACAGATCAATTCTGAACCAGATAATTAAACGTTAATTTGAGTTTACGAAATGTAATTCAAAATATGAACATTTTCTGTGCAAGAGTAAAGTTAAAGCTGTCACCTTATTAATACATCTTGCTTAATACTGCAAGCTTTAAGCTTTTTAAAAGAAATGTATAAAAGTTACCAGCTTTAAAAGATCTTCTACAAACGAGATGGCTAATTTTGATACTCTATAGTTCAGAGTGTGTTTCAACAGGTTGATTAATGGTTTCATATTTCTTTTTATAGGAAAGTCCATCATTGAACCCCTCGCTTCCATTTTTAATAATCGAATTCTAATTCATAAGATTGTGTTATTTTAGCACTCTTCACGCTTAAAAAAGAAAAACAAATTAATTTGAATTGTCATTCTACACCAGGGTTGGCAAACATGGTGCAATTGTTTTTTTGATACATTTTAGTCTCAGTTGTTAGTGTGGTACTACCACGAGTACCATTTTGTACAATTTTAAAATTCTGCTACATCAAAATTTGGTATACCAGATGAAATAAATAAATAGTATGTATAGCTATGTATAGACGGTAGTCAGATATTACAACGTCGTCAGATCTAGCAATGTGCTAGCAATGTACTGACATTGAAAAATTGTTAGCAAAAGGTAAATTGTCAGTTCAGACGACTGTAAACTAACAATTTTATTGGCACACGATTGTCACACAATGAATTTATCTGTCAACCGAAGTTGTTTTCCCAAAATGTTATTAATGCACACTTGCTTGTTTATTTATGTATATACAGAGTTGCATTTCGAAATAATTTCGATGACAATGCTGCCATTGGCAGATGCATAAGCTTTGCACATATGACAATGGAAACTGTTTAACAATTGTCTTAAAACAATGACAATGACAAAAAATTTGTGTTTACCTGATTGTTAGATGTCTGCTTTTTCTTACAACGTTGGAAGACAAAAATTTTAAGTTTACACGGTTGTTAGACATATTCTGAACATTTTTCGGACAACGTTGTAATATCTGACGACCGTCTATACATAGCTTGAGTATGATTTAAGTTACCATTTGTGTAGCAGTGAAAGCCGAAGAGATAATTTTATTAAATTTTATGAACACTCTGAAACGATATAAATATGATCTTTAAATGATCTTTAAATATAGATATAAAAGATAGGTAGCACGACATGATGTTAATGGTTAAATTTTCGAACATTGGGAACGCTAAATTATTATTTCACATTAAATGATTTTGAGTTTGAATCTGAAAACGAAAGCTTAAAATTTAGTTAAACAGGATCTCAAAAACCTCAGAAGTTAACTCCTCTACTTCTTCAATACATTCTTAATATAATATATCTACTAGTATCGAAAATCCATGGAATATATACATTTTTACCAAGTTTAACCTTTTTATTTCGGAAATAACATGATACTTTATAATAAAAAAATGTGATAAACTGGATTAAAAAAATAAAATAATCTTCCTATATATGACATTTATTGTGGTACAAAAGTTGGTGGCTAATTATCCCAGAAAGAAAATTGGCTTCACTTTTTAGGCTTTCTAAAATACAATTCGATACTCATTCCGCACAGCCTTCTCTCATAAGATACATAAGATTAAATTCTTATGGTGAACTTATTAAGAATATTATTCCTAATATACCTTTTAAAAGACTTGAGACCTACAGTTAGGCTTCCTTTTTCAGGCATTTTGAAAGGAGAACATTGAGGCATTACGAGTAAAATTTAAATGATCTTGCCATGCGATAGCTATTGTTCTTTTGCCAACAAAATAGGGAAGGCCTATTTACTACACTTTTCCAGTTGGGCATATATTTAAACAAATACTAATTAACATTCAAAGAAAAGCGGCATATTAGAATTTTAAATAACCTTTTTTTTTTGTTATTTAACAAATATTAAAAATGGTACCGTGAAAAGAACATTTTTTTATGTAGTTGGTACAAAATCCAAAAAGCTATTTCCATCCCTGTTCTACACTATTCTATGTTTTGGTTTAGGCATCACAGTGCAGTTGGTAAAGTTACAATAAATGCGCTACTTTAAAATTATTATGATTTCCCTTAAAAATGCATGATTAATTTGTATTAAATAAAAAAAACTACGTATTATTTTTTACTAAAGAAACATTATATGTAAAAGAAAAGTCGTTTAAATTCCAACAAAGACAGACAGACTCACACACAATAATATAATCTGCTTAACATTTTATTATATTTATTTACAAATAGTTACATACATACATACATATGTATATGTATATTATACCTGCTCTTACCAATTAGATTTGCTTTTGTTCCATAGCTACAACTATGTGCTGAAATGTCTAATTCCATTCGGATAGATCTTTTGTAAATGTATACATTTTGTTTTGGATTTCTTAAACAAATTTTTTAACAGGATTTAATAATGTTTTTGCCCAGTTTTTTTTCAAATGTCAAACAAATACATATCTTAATAAAAATTTTCAAGGTTCAGGTCCTTTTTTTATAACCTTAACCTTCATGAGAAGAGTATATATAAGTTTGTCATTCCGTTTGTAATTTCCACAATATAATTTTCCGACCCTATAAAGTATATATTTTTTATTTTATTTATTTTTATTAAGCCCTGTCCGCCTGTCTGTCTGTCCGTCTATTTGTCTGAAATCAATTTTTTATCGGACAGGCTTTCGAAATCCGTCCATAAGTAACGGAGATATGAGCAAAAATCCGAAACTACCTCTGAAAATTTCAACAAAAAAACGACAAAGGTGAAGGATATATAAGATTCGGCATAGCCGAATATAGTACTCTTACTTGTTATAAAAGCTTTATATTTTATTTTCGATATTTCGCTACTTCATTGTGTAGCATCTTCAGGAAAATATTTTTATTTGATAAATTTCAAATTATTTGTCATATGAAAAAGTATATAAAAATGTTTAACATTACAAAATATTAAAATCATTTATAACAAGTTAACAAACATTACTAATTACATGTACAATCTACATACTCATATACATATGTATACAATTACATGTATATATCTTCTTATTGTATTGAAAGTATCTATTGTCCTCTATACAAAATTTTAGTATACACAAAAATAGGCATTTCTCAATTTTAGACATCGTAATATCGTATATATCGTAATATCCAATTTATCCTCTATTATATTTATTGCTAAGTCAACAGTTAAAAATTTTCATATACTTTTTCATATGACAAAAAATTTTAAATTTATAAAATCAAAAATATCGAAAATAAAATATAAAGATTTTACTAAGAAAGACAAAACGTGAACAATTACTAAGATATTAAAATTTTTATTTATTTTCTCAATATTTATTTTAGATATTAAACCTACAGACGTACAAACGATTGTCAGTTCTTACAATATTGCCAGAAAAATGTGCAGAAAATGTCTAACAAATATCTGAACTTACAATCTTTGTCTTCCAACGTTGTCAAAAAAGACATTTTCAGTACATTGTAAAAAAAAAATATTGTCAGACATCTAACAATCGTGTAAACACTCTTTTGCCATTCTAAGATTGTTTTAAGATAATTGTCAAACACTTTTTATTGTCAGATGTACAAAGTTTATGCATCTGTCAATTGCAAAGAAATTATTTATATTTGAAACTCTGTATATCATGCATATGTCCATAAATAAAGAAATAAAAGTGTATATCAATAATAATAATATTGAAAAAAAGTAAAAGAAAATTGAATAAAATAATAAATGGATAGCGACATTTCAATTAATGAATCATGCGTCATAGAGTGCAGCTAAGAGCGAATTGAATTTTTCGATCCGTGTGGTCACATGAGAGTAATATCAAACTTATCAAGAAAGTTGAGGAATGACGAAGTTTATGGGACACTGGTTGCGTTGAATAAAAGTTTCCCAAAGATATTTTAAAAACTTTGCGGCGTTTTTTCCGACATTTTTAAACACACACACAGTTCTGGCAAAATGTATCTGAAAACGAATTTCACAATTTTTGACATACAACAATTTGAAAACCGTGTGAACTGATGATTTCCGTTGACAGATAAATTTACTGTGTGACAATTGTGTGCCAATGATATTGTAACAGCCGTCTCTACAGACAATTTACCTTTGGCTAACAATTTTTCAATGTCAGTACATTGCTAGCACATTGCCAGAACTCCTGACAATATTGTATGATCTGAGAACCGTCTGTACATATGTCGCTTAAAGAACAAAACAAAATCCAAAGTAAATCTATTTTTTTAACAGCAGTTCTAATGTACTTATGTATGTATGTGTGACTATTTTAATTTTTCGCCTGTGTGTATGTATTTGTATGCATGTTTTGTATTAATCCGATTGCGATTGTTGTTCATTTGCACGTAAGGATAATGAACGCCTCAATAAACTTTAAGTACTCGTTCTTAATACGTTGTGATGTTCTGTTATTGTGTGTTTGTCATGGGGATTTTTATTGTACGTTCGCACTCTTAAGTCGTATTAACCAGACATGCATGCATGCATGAACTCATGCCTTCATGTATATTCATACATTCTTACTGGTTAAATTTTTCTTTCATAAACAGATTTCTTTAAATTGACGCATTTGCGTCAACTGATTTTATTTGATTTACGTAGAAACTTTCATAATAACCACTTTTACCCTAGAAAGAAACTGACCTGGAACTACACCATTTCAAGTTGATATTGGAAAATAGCAAATTTAAATTCAATTCAAGTTAATATTGAGAAAAAACAAATTGAAATTGAAAAACTAAATTGAAATTGAGAATTCCATTGAGAAAATACAAATTTACATTGAGGAATAATAAATTTCTATTTAATTTGTAATTTATATTCGTATTATGTATTTAATTAAAAAACATATTTTAAAAATAGCAGACAATTGTTTAATTTCTTTATTTCAATTTGTATTTTATCAACATGAATTTGGATTTCTTAATTTTTATTTGTTTTTTTCTGAATATTAATTTGTAATAAAAATATAAAATTGTTTGAATTTTTAAATTATCTTTTAGATAAACTAAAAAACTAAAAAGTTTCGTATTTAATCACAAAGTTTATAAAGTCAGATAAATATCGGGTTTTTCAATAAGAGCACTACAAAAGTTTATTTAAATAAAACAAAAACGATGAAATTCTTTATTCCTGTGAAAGTACGTTCGATGCCATTATGTATGAAACTCGATTTCTTTTGCATGGCCATCACAGGCACGCTTGCAGAAGTCCAAACGCTGAATCCAATTTTCGACGGTTTTCAAACATAAATCGGCCGATACTGCTGCAATTTCACGTTCGATATTCGTACGAAGTTCATCTATCGTCGCTGGCTTGTTGTCATAGACCATAGACTTGACGCACAGTGCTTTGATCCCATATAAGGAAGGGACAAAAATAGAATATATATGCATATGAATAAAAATTGACATGCTGGTTTTATTTGTCAAAATTAGAAAAACAAAACGAATTTTTGAAAAAATTGGTGCAAGGACACTCATACCTCCCACACATCCTGACCTTCAAATTTTGAATAAAATCTACAATTCGGCTTTTAACGACTTAGAAACTTGATACAATTCTAGATATAGCGTAATAACAATTTCTGTTAAATTTTTTTTTAAATTGCTGCAAGGACTCGTTTTGCTGTCATATATCCTTTTTCTTAAAAGCGCAAAATACGCTCTGAAAACCATCCAATTGTCAAAATTTTTATTTTTCTTCAGTACAAACTAAAAAAAACTCCATATCGGCACAAGGACATTCACACCTGTCGTACATCCTGAATCTTAAATTTTGAAATTTCTGTTTTTTCTTCATCCAAGTTTTTACGATATATTTCACTAGTACTAGGTTGCTAAAAAAATATTTGTTTTACTCTTTTTATTATTATTAAAAATTTATTAAACTTACATTGTCTGTTTTAGAAAACAGCCAGTTTAACCATTTGGAATACTTCTTTTCAAATACACTTCGATTATATTTACTTGCTTTCCAATAAGTGCTCATTTGAGAATTGAAAATATAAACTTTTTGATGTACATATGTATAATTTTTTTAAATTTCGTTTTCCAATATTGGGTTTAACAAATTTTTTTAATACATATATTTTTTTATTTGGAGGTGTTGATAACCAGCACTCAACCAAATCAGAATTTTTTAAAAAAGAACCCATTATAAAATTAATTTAAACGATTTTCGTTCAATTTAAATTAAATATTGTTAAACACTGCACTTGCCAATTGTTTAGGCAAATTTAAATTGACTTTATTTTTTAATTTATTTATTTTTTTAGCCTGTTGCCAATTCAGCATTTTTCTGTTAGTAATATATAGTAATTAAAAAACATTAATTAACCATTAATTATTACTTCAAGAGTTTGTTTCAAATTATTTTTATTATGTTTTTAATTTAATTTTGTCTATTCAAATCATTAAAGAAAATTAAGTTTTTGACTTTGACTTTTACTACACAAATCCCAAGTTTTCAATAAACCATCATACATGTAATTACCAGAACGTGAATTTAGACATTAAAAAAATTGTACATACATATATATTAACAAATACATGTTTATTTATATTTAAAATATAAAAAATATAGTTTTTATACCCTTCACCTTATATATATAAGTTTGTCATTCCGTTTGTAATTTCCACAATATAATTTTCCGACCCTATAAAGTATATATATTCTGGATCCTTATAGATAGCGGAGTCGATTAAGTCATGTCCGTCTGTCTGGATGTTGAAATCAGTTTTCTGAAGTCCGCAGATATCTTCGAGATCCAAATCTTCAACAATGCTGGCAGACATGCTTTCGAGAAGTACGCTATTTAAAATCAGCAAAATCGGTTTAGGCCAACCAGAGTTATGGACCGATTTTTGTCCATTTTATTGCAATATTTTGAAATATATTGTAGATAATGCCATGAAATTTTGTATACGTTGTTTTTATGATAATAGAAGAAAGTGTGCGGAAAATAAATAAATCGCAAAATGAAATTTTTTTTTAGTTCGGTCCATGTTTGACCATAGCCCCCATATAAAGTCCACTTCCAAAATTCACTTAAATACGTATAAAACAGATATAAATAATGTTAAACGACTAAAACTTGACATAAAGAATCTTTATAGGCAAATAAATTGTTGTTTTATGGTGGTCGGCCCAGAATTGGTCATAGCTCCCATACAAGGACCTCATCTGAAAAAGACATTTATCCCTATATATATTGTATAAATATCGGTACTGATCCAAAACAAATCATTTACATATATACAAAAATCATCCCACAAAATTTTGTTAATTTCGGTCTATTGTTAACCGTATGCCCCATTTAAAGCCCTCTTCCGAAAATTACTTTAATACTCATAAATCTCTTATAAATAAGGGTACCAATCAAAAATTTTACACGGATCATTCACATACATGCCTAAATCAAACTGCAGAATTTTGAGAATATCGGTCCATATTTGACTATGGCCCCCATATAAGGTCCACTTCCGAAATCCACGTTAATACTAATATATATCTTAAATATACCGTTATTATGTTGAAATTCGACGTGAAATATCCTCATATGCGTGAAAATCACTGTTCCAAAATTTAAGAAGATCGGCCCATAATTTCCAAAAAAAACAAAAAAATTCGGGTCAAAAAATATTATTTTCGAATTTTTTCGCTCCATATTTTATAATCATGATATATATCGTTGGAGAGGTATTTTTAATACCTTTTATTTAATGTACAAATTAGCATACACCCAGTAGTTCCCGAGATATAGGCCTGTATATTTTCAACTTTACGAAAATAGGCGTGACCGCCAACAAATATTTTTTTACTGGCATCTCCTCTAAAAGCCCTATTTGATGAAGTTTTTTTTTTTTTTTTTTTGAGCAAAGTCACTAATACCGAATTGTTCCCCTTTTTTATACTATGTTTGTTAAATTACACTCAAGATTATTATGAACATCAGACAAACTCTTTAAATTATGGTAAGAATTGGTAATTAAATCAAATAAAAATGGCGAAAATTAGACAAAATTTCAAAAAATTTAACATAAATTATGTTGGTCGTAAAATTGTCCTTCAAACAATATATAAAATAATAATTAAATTTGCACTAAGACTGAATAGAAAACACAGAATAAGGATATTCTAGTCCTATAACCAGTGTAGTTTTTGTATTTCTTATTACGTTTAGGTGGAGGGTATTTAAGATTCGGCACAGCCGAATATAGCACTCTTACTTGTTTCTAATCAAATTACTCATAAATATCAAAAAAAAAAAAAAAACAGCAGATTAAACTTCTTGTACAACATATAGGGTATGAAAATGCATTATATAGGCAGGCGTTAACTTTTATTTATTTTTTTTATAGTTGTCATCAAAATGGGCAACTTCTGTTTTTTTTTTCTAATAGGAGAAAGTCACTTAAAAAAATAAAATAAAAAAATTCAATTAACACTATTTTTTTAAAAAATTTTTTAAAACTTAAGAAATTTTTGTAATTTCAACAAAAAATTTATGTAATTCTTGACTTGTAAACAAAAAAGAGTTTTTAGCTTTTATTTTAATTTTTGAAGAATGCTTATCTATTTTCAAGTATTTCTGCAAAAAATAATAACAAATTAATGAAAAAACACATTTAATTTAAAATTACCAAACCATGATTTTAGACATTAAAAAAAATAAAAAAAATTGTTGTAGGTAAAACGGGAAAGTTCTGGTTAAAGATTCTAAAAGCAAAAGGTGTAAGCTTCAAAATAAAAAAATATTACGAAAATCCGTTAACACTATTTCGTGAGATAACACGTTCTCCAAACTTGGTTTCCAATAAATTGATTGTGACATTCGCTGTATGGCTTGTGACGCCGTCCTGTTGGAACCACATGTCCTCCAAGTCCAAAAATATTCTGTTATCATTGAAGGGTAGCGATTCCAATTCACAGTAACGTGCCGGTCTTGATCATCACTGAAGAAGTACGGCCCAGTGACGCCTCCCATAAACCGCACCAAACTGTAATTTTTTCGGGATGCAATGATGACTCATGGAGTACGTGTGGATTGCTGTCTGACCAATAACGCATATTTTGCTTATTGACGAAGCCATTCAGCCAGAAATGAGAAGATGAATTTTGATGTAAATCGGAATCATTTTCAAGTTGTTACTCAGCCCAATTCACGAACATACGACGCTTCTGGTGGTCAAGCGGCTTCAGTTCTTGCGTCAATTTGACCTTGTAAGGATGTATGACAATGACGTCACAGAGATGCCCAACGCTTGAGAACGACGTGTGCGAGACACATTTGGGCTTTCTTCAACTGAAGCCTCAGCGGCAGCAATATTCTCGACACTACGGGCACTTCTTTGTCACACTGGCACGGGAACATTTTGTACTGTGCCTGTGGAATCAAATTTTTCCAATAGACGCTTAATTGTTGATCTGGTAGGACGATTATGACGACCATAAATTGGACGTAGCGCTCTTAACGTTGAGGCCACTGACTCTGAATTTCGGTAGTAAATTTTAATAATTTCGACTCGTTGTTGCCTCGTATACCTTTCCATCATGAAATGGCAAACCTTACTGAAGAGAAATATCAAAGTAGCGTCCCTGCTGAAAAACGCTTTTTTTTAACTGGAATAGGAACTATCACCAAATGAAATACGGCATTTCGTAATTTCTTATTGAGACATTTTTTAAATTGAAATCGTATTACTATTAATAAAACGTTTTCTTTAAAAATTTCAACAAATATCAATAAATGTTTTTCTCATAGGAATCAAATGATTTAGTTTATTTTTAACAGGAACATTGTTAGCCTCATCTTTAAGCCGAACTTATCTACCTTCTATACTATTCATGATTCAACATCACACGATAGAAATCAAATAAGAAATAAATTGTATAATGAAGCATTAAATCAAACTTGAAACACGTAGATATTATTATTTATTATTACATTTGCATGGTCATAGAATCTAATAAATATGTACTACTACTATTCTCATTGGATCATAAATAACTTATTTTTGTTGTATCTGTTCTTGTTGTTGTAGTTTTTTTATTTTTTTATCAATGTTTTGCCAATAATAATTAATATTGAGTATTAAAGCAATACGAACGCATTTCCATCATAAAAATATTTATTTATACCCAGCTAACAATTGGAAGATTGTTTTTGATAATACAGTGCAAGCTCGGTATTCGCGACTAATTAAAAACCAGGGCGCTAATTCTGGCAGTCGTGATCGAAATTGTTTTTGAATCGAAATTCATTTCGACAGTGCAAAATTTTCTAATGAAGGTACTCGATACAAAGCGAATCGATTCATTGCTTCAGTGTTGTAAAAAACTTAAATAAGTACATATTACAACACTGAATAAAATAAAAGAAAATGTAAACAAAAAACATATGGTTCTGCAAAAACATTTTTAAAGAAATTATTCTAATTTAAAAATGTTTTTTACTCATCGCCTTCTAATTCTGACGATATTGAAAACATTAATGACATAAGAAACACCTCCGACCCCTTAAAATTGACAAACATTGAATAAGTATAAATAAGTACATATGTACATACATATGTATGTGTTTTTCAGTGTTGCCATTTTAGCACTTTCAGTGCTAGATTTAGCATTTTATTTCTCGAAAATGCATTGAAATTTTTAAAAATTATGCTAAATGCTTTTTAGCATAATTTGCTTTATAAAAAACAATTTTTTTCTAGAAGAATTTTTTAGTATTTTACTCCAATACTTTTGGAGAAATAAAAAATATCTTTTATTAATATTTCAACTAAATTTCTTTCGGTGTGGTAGGTAAATGAACACTGTTAAAAACAAGTTATGGAGAGAATTAGAAAAAACTATAATTTATATTTGTGATTTTTGATATTTTTGACCTAAAAGTAATAAAATTATTAATATTATGATATCTTTTTTAAATAAGTAACAATTTTTTTACTTACATTTTCTTTTTTTTTCTTCTGGTTGCTAAAAAAAAACGTTATTTCGAATGCTTCTTTGTTTACGAGTAAAAACTCGCAAGGTTGCGTTCGAATGATCATTCGTTATCGAATGCCATCATTAGATATTTCGATACATTTTATTCGCTATCGAATGAGGGATTCCCAAATGTTAAAAAATTCGAACGTTCGAATGAAAATTTATTTGCATACGAATGCGAGAATTAGCCCCAGGCCAGTGGCCAAAACTGAATTTTCGCGATAACAGAACTCTACATTTTATTGAAAAATTGTATGTAATCTTTAAAATTAAAGTTGTTTTTATTGATATATTAACATTTTAAAGATTGTTAAAGAAATTGGAGATTTTTAGTTGCTTTTTTGGCAAATTATTTTTTAAAATAACAGCTGAATCGTGTAGTTCATATAGTGCAGTTGTCGGCTTATCATTTTCCAAAGCCCATTGTATGCATATGTTTATCGATGCATTTTAATGAATTTTCTTGCTTTATAATGCGGTAAACCGAAGTTTTATGCAACTTGTAATTCATGCAATTTGAACTTATAGAATCTCCACTTTTAAATTTTTTTAAAATATCTAATTTTTAAGAAGTCGTTGGCTTTAAAATATGATGAACTTTTCCCATATTAAGAAATATATTTACACAACAAATGACACGAATAAACTGACAAAATTCACCATCAAAATCATCCAAAAACGTTAATAAACCTTTTTTGGTTATAGACATTGTAATCAAATTAAAAAAAAAAAAAACAGATAAAAGTCGAGAAAATAGAACCCGTTTTTCGTAAATTGTCGCGATTATAGAACCTGCAATTTAAAAAATCAAGCCGTCGCGATAACCGGGCTGTCGCGATAATGGGTAGTCGTGAATACAGAGCTTACACTGTATCAGCAAAATGAGTCTTTTAAGATTGTCTTACATGACCAAAAACTGATTAATCAGTTTGTCGATAAAAAAAAATGACTAATTTAAATGTTTAGAAAGCGACTAATTTGAAAAACAAAAAAAAAAATCTGCTGAATGTGCGGAATCATAATTTAATCACACAGATGTTAATAAGGTGACTGTTTTTAAGAAAGTGACAAAAATGTGTCGCAAGAGTTCAGAAAACCGAGTCATAAAAGACTCTTTCAGAAGAGTCGCGGCTAGGGTACCATTTTCTCCCGACAAAACATTCATTTTCGACTCAAAAGCGAGAGCATAAGTGATTATTTTAATCGCGCGGGGGAGTCAAAGAAGTCTCATATTTGATTAAAAATTTAAAAAAATGCTAGCTGGGTATATGTATGTATGTATTTACATATGTATGTATGTATGTATGTAGCCGTATATTTTCTTTTTTTTTCATTTCACCAGACAATAAATAAAATATTGGAAATCCATAAATAAGTCAGAAAGAATACTATTCAATTCTTTATTTTGTGAGAATGCTAAAGTATTGTAAATACCAGTATACACAGAAATATTTATGGATGTGTATAATTTATGTAAATATTAGTAAAAATAATTCACTCGCACTAAAACAGTGGGATTGATAAATATGTAAACAAATTATAAATTGGTGCAAATTCAATTCGAAGGAGAACATTTTCATATTCCAATGTGTAATTTACACAAATTGAAATTATTATATTTTCGAATCAAATTACCCAATAGTCCTCAAATATTTTTGTTTACAATTTTTAGACTTGATCGCCGATACGCCAATTTTGCTATAATTTCATTAGTCTTACAAATATATACATTTCTTTTAAAATATACCTGCAATATCGCATTATTGACTAACGATTCGATTCTGGTTATTCCTTCTAACTGAAATGATTAATAAAAATTTGAATATGAAAAACTTAAACGAGAAAATTTTTCCCATAATTTTTAAAAACATATACACCTACTTCTGTTTTTACACGGTAATCAGTTTCAGGAAAACCCGTGTAAAAAATACATTGATCGTATGCGAAATAGGTGATTGGTTTCTTTTCTCTAAAACCTATTGAAATTAGTGAAAAACAAGGATTTTTAAGAACAACTATTCAGGTTTGTAATATTAAATCACATACAATTTGTATTTACAGAAGCATAGTTATTAAAGAAAAAAAAAAGATATGCACTCTAAACTTAAAAGTAAAAATGTACTTCTGACAAGCAGTGTTGTCAAATTGGTGCGTTTCGCACCATTTTTGGTGCGAAAAATTTCTTAGCTGGTGCGCGGTGCGCTTTTTTTTAAATTTCGGTACGTTTTTTAATTGCAGTTTTTTAAAAATTCATTATCATAAAATCTATACGATGAAAAAGGACCCCATGCATTTTATATACAAATGTATGATAATCAAGCATTCGTCACATGAAGGTTATTGCTAAAGCTGAATAGGATGAACATTTTTGTTTGAAAATAAAATTAACATTTTAAACATGAAAATAAAAATGCTTGTGTAGTATGATTGGTCTACTGAAATGTAGACGAGCAACCAGGGCTAGAGTCCCAGTGCAGAACTAACAAATTTTATTGAAAAGGATCAACGAAGTACTAGAAATACTTCAAATAGGAAACAAAAATATTTGAAAAACATGTACTTTAAAATAGCCATTTTTTAGCAATTAATTCCGTGAGTTAAATTGTGAGTTAAATTTTAGTGGTTAAATGCTTATTTTATCTTTATTAACTCGTTAATTAAAATAAAGATTTTTACTATTATTACTTTTACTACTAATCGTTAAAATCTTTTTAAAAAGTTGGCTTATTTTTTATTTTTGGTTAGTTTTACTTTTTCTAAAAACACTGAACTGATGAAGATGGTTTTTTTTATATTTATAATATAAAAATATTATATTTTTATGTGAAATTAATTCAATAATCATTTTAAATAAAAAAGAAAATCTAAACTTGGTGCAATTTTTTTCATATGGAGCGTTTTTTCTTGTCCATTTTGGTGAGTTTTGAAATTTCAAAGTTGACAACGCTGCTGACAAGTTCATTTGATTGTATGCACCAAAAGGGAATCCCCTTAAATTTGTGCTATTTACAATTGGGCTGACCAGTAAATTTGCTTGTATCCACAACAAGGGAATTCCCCTAAATTTGTGATATCAACATATTTCGCAAAAATTAAATTTAACCAAAAAAAATTTAAGCCCAAAAGATTTTAAATCGTGATAAATGGAATAAAAGCGGGTAAAAAAAATTTAAATTTATTTATTTTCAAACCGTGTTAAATCAAAACCGTGTAAAACAAGAATTAAGTGTATACGAGAGAGTATGAGAAAATTGAAATTAAATTTTAATGTCATGAGTAATAAAATTATTTATTGTTTTAATCAAAACGTGCAACTAAAAGTCCCAAGTAGTAGAAATCCTAACACGATTTATAAATTGACTTTAACCGTTTTTAGTAAAACTTTCAAAGAATATATTCTGAATAGGTTTTATTTAAAATTTATAACTGCTTCTTTGCAAATTACGGCATAAAGCCAGTTTTTTCCCCGAAATCCGCATTACCCGTTCCTATGCAACGGAGATAATTGAAACAAATAAGAGTGTTGTATTCAGCTCTACTAGATCTCTTTTTATACGCTTCATCTTATCGAATTTTTATGCTAAACAACTTAATATTCGAGTTTTATTCAAAAATATTAAAAAAACAAGTAAGGAAGTATAGTTGGTCAAGCTCGGCCATATAATACCCTACACCCAGTACCTATATGTATAAAACAGTTTTTCAGAAATGGGCGTTATATGGGAGATATAACCTATTGTGGACCGATCATCCAAAAATTTATTTTCATGATGTCTATGAATATAAATATTATGTATGTTGAACTTTATCTCGATATAAATACTTTTAAAAGATTTATGGAGCTTAAATTACGGAGAGGGTCTTATATGGGAGTTTCGACTAATTATGGACCTATCATTATAAAATTGTACAGTATTATTTGTATGCATATGATATATATTTGCGTTCAATATTATTTTTATACCAACATTTTTTAGAAATTTACGATCGTTAAAGTAAATTTCGAAAGTGGGCCTTATATGGGGGTTACGACTAATTATGGACCGATCATAATAAAATTGTACCGTATTGTTTGTATATATATGAAATATATTTGGGTTCAATATTATTTGGATATTATTTTGATACCAACATTTTTGAGTGAGTTATGCTCTTTAAAGTGATTTTCGGAATTGGACCTTATATGGCAGCTACGAGTAATTATGAACCGATCTGGACAAAATTTTTAGATGTGATTTGGCTTCATTTACCAATCATTTGTGATGAAATTTGTTTGGATACTTGCATAATTCAAGCAATTATGATCAGTAAACCCCAATTTCGGGAGGACATTTGTATGGGGACCAGGTGAAAGAATGGACCGATTTACGCGAGTTTCAATCCCATCCATCCTTGGGCCGAAAAAATATCACATACCAAATTTTATCGAAATATCTTCGAAATTGCGACCTGTACTCTGCGCACAAGCTTTACATGGACAGCCAGCCAGCCAGACGGACGGACATCGTTAAATCGACTTAGGAAATGATTCTGAGTCGATCGGCTAAGGTGGGTGTTGGACCAATATTTCTGTGCGTTACAAACATCAGCTTCCCCACTATAGTGGTGTACGGTATAAAAATAAATGAAGTTGTGGTGTCAACCATTTATGCAGCGTTTATGCTAATGTGCAATAATTTCTCGAACATCTATCGGATAGTCAGATAATTGAATATTAGAACTATATGTGCATACATACATACATACATACTACATACATATATTCAGAATTATTTCCGTATGCTAGATCTAGATTCTAGAACTAGTTGTAGAACTATTAAAGTTTTTCTTTGGCTTATACAACACATTGTAGATAACTAAACTTTTACAGCTTTTTTTTGTTAAAAAAATTACAAATCCTTTTGCTTTTGATTAAAGTGCTTTGCGTTGGTATTCACAATAAGCAGTAGCATCTCAGATTACTTGCATTTAAAGTGTTAAACGTGCATAAATCGTTTGACATTTAAGGATTTGTCATTTATCCATTTGTCTTTGTTGGTTGGTTGATTGTTTGGATGGCTGGCTGGTTGTCCGTCTGTCTGGTTGGTCAACGAGTAGAATGTCAAAATTCAAATGAATCTTGTGTCATCAACATGTAACCGGGTGTTAAATCCCTTTTGACATTTTTGAGCTTGACCAACACGCGACTTACAAAAGTGTTATAATTTGATGATTAATAAATTCGTAGTCAAGTGCTTTTTCTGTATGTGGGTGTGGGTTGGTGTGTGTGTGTGTATATAGATGTAAAAGTATATAATGGTGTTTGTATGCATTTTGTGTTAATGAATATTTATCACTTTGTTAAATTTCTGACATCGCAGTTGAGAACAGCAATCAAAACAGCCACATTTACATATTTGCATCCCAACAGTTGGATGGTGATACTTACTTTGTAAAGTGTCATAATTCGTAATCCTTTTCAAAGAATAGAGGTTTAATATTTCACACCTTTTATTCGTTAAACAAATACACACATACACACATTTATACATTTACCATGCATATCTAAGTATGTGTAATAATGCATGAGTGTGTTTGTACACCTGTAAAATTAATGTTGGATTTTGTTTCAAAAAAAAAAAAAAAAAAAAATTAAAAACGAAATGATTTTTTCACTCATTGCATTAAATATTACAGCAAATAATCATACACACGTCCATTGAGGATCAAAGGATTATTATACATTTTTTGTGTTTTCTGTACATACTGGTATGTGTGTCTGTATGTTTGCATATTCCCCTTCCATCTATGATGTAGTGTAGACCCCATTTAACCTCGTTTATTTGCAATTAACTTGTTTCTTTATGAGACACTGGAACAATTAACATGTCGCACAAGTCTGCGGTTCCGTTTTTTGTTCGTAGGCGATGAAAGTGCACAGTCACATGCAACAAAAATAAAATAAAAAAATAAAAAAGAACAAAATGCATCCAGACTCACAAGAGATGACACATGAGTCTCATAACGTTTGACTTCAAAAGGAGACATTCGGCGTGAATGCAAAATAAAATATAAGTTGTGGCACAAATAGCTTGACGCCGAAACACTTTGCACTATTCTATGCATATGATGCCACAGATGTAAAGAGATGATGTTGAAATAAATTAATTTACATGCTATTGAGATTCACATTATGACTGTTAGGTGTATTTAACAGTTCTTTTTACCATTGACAGTGATTCCTCCATATTTATGAATGGATAAAATTATTATTGTTTGAACAAATGGGCTTATTTTAGTTTCTACTACAAGATCCCCTATCTTTATATTGGGATGTGAGATCTTCTATTTGTAACTCTTGTGTGATGATTTTAAATAATCTTCCTTCCATCGATGATGAAAGAGCTTTTAATTTCTTGCACTTATTAACTACAGATATTCGTTCCTTACTTAACTTTGGGAAGGCTGTTAAGGCGCACCTCTAAGGAAATGCCGTGGTGTTAATGCAGCTACAATTCGAAGGATCTTCCGGTAGTGCTGATATTGGCCGGAAGTTTAAAATTCCTTCGATTTGAGTGAGAATCGTTGAGAAAATTTATAAGATCGCTCTTTTCTGCGGTTTCTCAAGGATCTAAATTCATTGATTAATTGTCTGCTGGCACCTAAACAATTACGCCCTAATTAGAAACTATTCTGTGAGGAAGCCCCCGCCTTCCCATGTTGGCATATATTTTGGAGACTAAAACGTTCTTTTGTAATTCTTATGTTGGAAAATTACTTTGTATCTGACAATAAGAAATTCCTCTAATTGAGACCATTTGAGTCCCTCTCGGTGAGATTTTAGAGACTGTTCCCAAAGTGTTAATGTTTCATTGGGAAGTTTTAAGCACACCAGATAAATAATAAAGAATTCACAGTTTTCAGTAGATACATTTAATGTTTTCAGAGTTTGCAATACATCACAAAACAGTAGAGTAAATATTCTGAAGTGATTTACTGTCCTCAGAGTTAATATGCTGTTGGCATATTAAAAAGAAATTCATGTTGATGATCAACTAAAATTTTTTTGTTTTCAAAACGAGATTTCAGTGCGTTCCAAGCAAAATGGAAACTGTCAGCGTTAATATATACCGCCGTGAACATGTCACGAAATGAAGGCCATTTCTTGTAATTAAAGACACAATTTTATGGATATCAGAAATTTTATGGATATAAGAAACAGATTATTAGAAAGAATTCAATGATATAGTTTTATTTTATTCATTGTAGTGATGTCATCCTTTGCTTTTGTTAGGAGAAGAGTAATAGTTTTATGCTGACCTTAAAACATAAGCAGGAAACTTTTTTTTATAATTTCTTTCAGTGTATCTTTTTTCGAAATAATTCATAATAGTTTTAATCGTTGTTCGTTACTTTTAACATTTCAGTTTACATACATATGTACTTATTAAGTAATAATAATAATTAGTTTTGTTTCTAAAAGATACAATTTTAGACATTGTTACTAGGAAATTATAGCCCAATCATGAATAAAAACTCCGCGGGAGTTTTTTCTCTTTTTATTTTTTTAACATTGAATTTGAATAGGATAAAAAGAGAAAAGGGAAAAAACTCCCGCGGAATTTTTATTCATGATTGGGCTGTATTTGTAATCTTGTTTTAAAAACTTGATGATATGATGTTGCAAATGTGAACGATGGTGCTTGCAGTGACATTAGTTTACTGCTTTTTAGCAAATTCTCTTATCACTTGCAATTATTATTCAGGTCACTTAGTCGCTGGAAAACCAGTAAACGCCAAAAGTTCAATAATGCAAGTTCCGCAATAAAGAATTCTCTGCCAAAACTGAATGGTGTGGATGGATGGTGATTGTCATACAGTCGGAGAATTAAATATATAAATAAATTCTAAACGGATAGTAACGTCATTTTATAAACTTTATGTTTCGATCATCAAATTCCGAACACTGTCGGTCATCTTATCTCACTTTACGAATTCCAAAGTAGCTGCAAAGAGAAATGTCCTCTTTTGTGTTCTACTGCAATTAAGATTTAAGCAGATGCTCTGGGTTATATACCTGAAAGCTGCATTGCTGATGGCCTGACTAGGAGTGGTAACCATAGGGGCTACTTAATTGCACTGATGGCAAGCACATTCCATTCCATGAGAGAATTCATCAGCTACGTATACCTTGTAAGATTAATATTATGTGGTACAACTTCAAGTCCATCAGTCCATGTGTGCATGGAGTTTAATACATTTTCCTTATGAATACTGTAAACATTTTTATAAAAGCGCGGCTGAAGCTAAAGTCTACGCAGAAAATGTTGACGTCCAGATATTTTTACCAACACCTAATAATTGTTCATATTGCATATATTTATATTTTAATTGTGATGAAAATTAAATTGATTTTAAATGCATTTTCTAATTTAAAATTTCACAAGGAGCATTAACTGTGTTAAAGGCGGAATTATAATTGTGTATATATGTATGTGTGTATGTATTTTCCTCTCGTTGAACTAGTTCAAGGAATTTGATTCCAGCTGTATTAGAAAATTTTAGTTTAACCATACAAAAACATTTAATGAGGTACTGACAGCGCGGTACAACAACACCAACCAACACATTAACAAATCGATAAAAAATCTGTCGACATCAATGATTACGAGTCCATTAACGGCATGTGTTAATTGTTGGTTTCTGGGCACACGCTTGTCTGAAGAGACATTAGCCAGGGCGCGTTAACAAGATCCATTAGTGAAATTTGATTTCTTTTTATATTTTTTGACAGAAATGTCAATTTTAAGAATTTTTATGATTTTTTGTTAAAATTTCTTATATTGATGCAAACAAACAATAATCATAAAGTAAACGAAAGCGAAATAAAAACAAGAAAAGATTTCACGATCAATTATCAAGTTCAATATCAAAATATTTTTAGTCGATATGATGATTGTATTGGAGATCCCCTGTTCCCTTTTTGCTGACTGGCTGGATGGCTGCAACAATAGTGTGTCTGTGAGTGTCTTTGGAATCCGGTGTAGTTAATAATGTTGTTTGATAAGTTGATGCAACATTTTTATTTGATGGCGGCAAAACGTTTGAATTTAATTTAAAGCAGCCGACATTTTTGTTGTTATATTTAGTAAAATGTTTCTCGTTGTTGTTATAATAAATAATGACAATTGTTTTACTTTTACACAAACTCACACACACACACACGCACATAGACATACTTGAGTTATTTCCTTGCGTGCATTTTGGCGCTATGAGCGATATTTTGAAGTGTTGCCTTCGTTGTATCAATAAATTATGTACTTGAGTTGCAAGTTGCTGCAACACTGATACATACGAAAACATACATCTTGCATATAAATTGTATGTTTATGTTAAGATGTTGTTGCACACATTCACACACTTAGGAAATACATACGTACGTACGTATGTCTGAACATTTAATTCCATTCTTTATTCTTTTTTTTTTTATTAATTTCTGAAGCACTTAAAGTAAGTGGCTACATTTATGATGAGACAAGCATTAAATTCCACAATTCGTAGTCAAAATTTTAAAATCTAAATGAATCATTATTTCAAGTTGTTTCAACCACAAAATTCATAATTCTCATAGTGCGACTAGATACATATGTAGATAGTTTCTGTTTTACGCGCGATAAAATGTTTTCGAAAATATTGTCTGAACTGTTTTACGATTTTAAAACTCACATCAAAAGGAAATGTTTGGCCAGATCTTATAATTTTGTTCAGTTTTTATTGCCAGTGTAGAAATGTATTAACATTTCCTTTATGAAACTTAATTTAGAAACGTACATATTATATATGTAGTTATAAGTAAAGGATATGTACATAGTTAAGTATAAGGAGCCACTATTACATAGTAAATGAGAGTATTGTATTTTCCCTTTTATCTCCAATTTTATTTGTAATCTAAGATATTTCAAGGACTTGTGATTAAAGGTTCTGTTTCAATTCCTTTAGACATTTGAAGTTCCAAATATTATATTAACGAAAAAAATGATTATCTATCCAATGCATTTTTGTAAGGCAAAAGAAGTTAAAAAAAATTTTAAATTTTCAATCTAATCATTTCAAAGTAAAAAACTTTATTAGACACATTAGCAGAATGGGATGCATTCTTTCTGTCTTGATACTAATATGACTTAAGACATCATCTAGTTAACTCACCAGTTTAGAGAGATAGAATAAAAAACTACTTATTAACAAAGATTTTTATTAATTTTTCTCTTTAATTTTTATTATGTCTAACAAATAAATACACGAGTATTAAAAACATTTGCATACAATTTACTAGTTAATAAGCAGTAGGGTATCCACTCGAATAATGATCGTTCGAATAATCGAACAATTTCATACTAATAATTATTCGAAGGACTTCAAAATAACCATTTTCGGATAATTTTATGAAGTATAATCGAATAAAACAAATAAATATGGTTATTTTAACTTGTTGTTTTTGGTTAAAAATTTCCATAATTTTATAAGTAATAACGTCATAGTGTTAAACTATTTTAAATTTAAATTTTATTTATTAAATAAGAGATGTTAATTATGTACATATGTACAGATACATACATATAATTAAATTTAATTATTTTTATCTATTATTTAAATATTTTCTTTTATGATGACGTTTTTACAGTTCAGAAGTCTCAATTATAAGTAGAATTATTATTATAAACGGAAATTAAATAAGGTTTTTCAATCACCTTTTCAATCAATTTTTATATGCACATCTGTCTTAATAAACGTTTGTTAAATTTAATAATCGTTTCTGAATAAGGGGGAAAATTTTCATACAAAATTTTCTTAAAGTACACTTGAAGTCTACTTTAATTTTTTATAAATACGGCAGTATATGTGTTCAACTTTATTTCGATATAAATACATTTAAAAGAATTATGAAGGTTAAATTGAATTACGGAGAGGGTTTCGAATAATTATGGACCGACCATTAAAAAATTAGGTGCCGTTATTTCAGTATATAAGAAACTTATTTGTGTCAAGTTTTATTTGGTTACCAACATTTTTTAGAAATTTATGATCGTTAAAGTGATTTTCGAAAGTGGGCCTTATATGGCAGCTACGAATAATTATGGACCGATCTGCACAAAATTTTTAGATGTAATTTGGCTTCATTTACCACTCATTTGTGATGAAGTTTGTTTGAATACTTGCGTAATTCAAACATTTACGATCGGTAAACCCCAATTTCGGAAGGACATTTGTAAGGGGGCCAGGTGAAATAATGGGCCGATTTCTACCAGTTTCAATTCCATCCATCCTTGGGCCAAAAAAATATTACGTACTAAATTTTTTCGAAATATCTTCAAAATTGCGACTCTGCGCACAAGCTTTACATGAACAGCCAGCCAGACGGACGGACGGACATCGTTAAATCGACTCAGAAAGAGAGTCTGAGTCGATCAGTATACTGTAAGGTGGGTGTTGGACCAATATTTCTGGGCGTTACAAAAATCAGCACATATCCAATATACCCTCCCCACTATGGTGGTGTAGGTTATAGATATAAATTAAATCATAATGGACCGCAGTGACATCATTACAACCTAACCTAATGTGATGGGGAATGAGGTGTTGAATATGAGGAAGGATGATGATGATAACGTTAATATAGACAAAGAAGATAATTAATAAAACGTATATACTCGTAAGTAATATGGTATGACTAAACGTGGCTTTAGACGATACTAATTTCTGTACGACTGAAGGAAAAACTTGTTAATAACATTTTTTGAATTATTCTAATAATACGATTAATGTTAAATGTGCGATCGAGTTATTTGAACAAGTTAAAATGTCTTATTCATATTATTCGCTTTATTCGAATAACAGAAAAATCGAATAATTTGGTTAACTTAATAAACAGATCCAATGACTTAAGACGGTAGAGAAAAAGAAAACACATCATTTCCGAAATGTCGTTGAAATTCCATGTCAACGATGCATTTGCCAATAATTTTTGTTTAACTTTTAATGCAGATGAGTTTTACTTTAAAATTAACAAAAATAAAAAAAATACTTGAAGTACATACGAGTACGTACATATTTTACGCTTATCAGAAGCGAAATAAATTTGTCGTTAATAACTCAAATACTTTACGAGCTGCATGTTTCTCGCCAAGATAACGAGTAAGTCATTTAAGCGAGTAAACCAAGACTAACATTTTTACTTTTTTTTTTTTTTTTTTGTTGCATATTTAATAAAATTATCGTATAATGAACGAAAAAGCCAAGTATTAAAAACAAACCATGTTGTTCGTGAGCATTAAGGAACATGTACAGAGAAACCTTTCGACTTAGGACGTTAAAGTGATTATGGAATTTAATATGAGATGCTGTGCGCTTCGATGGAGATTTTACTGTGGCATGAGGATTGAGTAAGTAAAACCTCACCATTTGGCTGCAGAATGAAGCTCGTAATTTGTTGTTTTTAAACATAAATTTGTAAATTTATGACAAATTACGAGAGTACGAGTTTATTAATTAATGACATGATAAGAACACATACACAAATGAAACAAACCTTGCTCTTAAGATGATGGTTGATGTTAAGACAGAACAACAACAACAACAACAACGATATCAACAAGAAAAGGTGGATTTACTAAACGACCGAAATAAGGCAAGGAACCAGCCAGCCAGCCAACATTCAATCCTCCCATGTAATTGTCAAAAAAAAAAAAAGAAACCTTAAAGCATTACAATTCAGTCAGTCGTCTTTAAAGAGCTCCCCATAAAAAGTGGTTTAATGGAGTGGATTGGAGTGGAGCGGAGTGACTTTTCATTTTGATATCCGCCATAAAAGAGTGAATACTCTTGTGCATGCGAGCAAGTAAGAGTAAAGACAAAAGTTTACTGGCATTTAACAACCATAAAGTCTGAAAGCTGAAATGCTTTAAATAAATCTTTAAGTTAAAGTTGACTTAAATCGTATTGTTTGGATACAAAACACTCATCTCAATTCGTAACAAAATGCCACAAGACATGCATTCAAAATGGCTTTTGTTGTTGTTCTTCTTGTTGTTGTTATTCGTAATGAACACAAATAAAAATTCTCTTTATAAAACTACGCCCAATAGAAACAATACCAACACGGCGGCTGACTGCCAATTCCATTGTAAATATGAATTTATTTGTTCGCTGTAGAAATGTGAGGTTATTTTACACACACATTCATCATACACTATTCCAACTATAAACATACTCGTATATATGTGCATACATACTAACATACAAATAAAAGGAATCTTTTGTTTAAGCCATTATGTTGTCGGCACCCATTTTAATGCTCCAGCGCTTAATATGAACAAAAAACTTTGGAGAACAGTCAGGCATTCTACATAGAACAATCACATTTGAAATCGACCAATTTTTATAGGTCCCATACTTTTTATTAATCTCGTACGAACAGTGATTTGAATGGGGTTATATTCAGGAAGTTTATTTTAAACCCTAGCAACTGCTATTTCTATATAAATAAATTGAAATAAATACAATGTGCCGACTCTTATGCACCCACCACAAATATCACACAGGAATCGATTGGCATGTATTTTGTAGAACTACCCGATATAGTTAATTTTACATTTTCTATTTCAGGGCGATTCTATTCTGACATTTAGACGCTTTAAACGTCTTTTACTAATAGAAAGAAACACATTATCAATTAAGTTATTTCTAGAAGGGGTTATATTTTTCTATATAATATTTTTATCCATTTACAAGAATTTATAGGAAACGACCAAATAGCCTCAAGAGAGAGCTTTAAAGTGCATGACGAGTGCAACCAAATTGGCCAACTTTCATAACATCATACCACAAAAAACAGAAAACTCTGTTAATTTTTAAACTTTTATTGTATTATTGTTTTTTATTGTGAAAGATGAGATAACAGACGATGATTATCAAATCAAACATCGTAGAGAAATATAATCCAATAATAAGAAATTTGCTCTTTAAGCCATGACGGGTGCAACATGAATGAATCCTAATGCTTCGAAGTGCACAACAAATTTATATTTAAGCTTACGTCTAAAAAAGTTATACATATTATAAAATATAAATATTTTACTTTAAATTTGCATCAAAAAAAGTAACAAATAGTGTGATTTGAAAATTGATGTTAAAAGTTGTCTAGAATAGAATCGCTCTTTAATAAAATTATTGAACAATTTTTGTTGTCTGAGGCGAAATTTAAACGGACTAATCGTTTTATAAAGTTATGGACCGATTTGTTCAAAAAGTGTTTATGAGCCATTTCGTACACAATAGGCCTAAAACTTTTTGTATTTTTGTTTTGTTCTTCTTTCAAAATTCAAATTCCAACAGAATGTAAAAAGTATCTAAACCAATGTGTCATATTTTACTATTATTTGTTTCCCTTGTATTCAGAAAAACAACAAAGAGTCCTTTGGGATTTGCACAAAACATTGTACTCTTGTTTGAAAGATCTAAATGAATGTATAGATTCAATCGCACACATACACATACATACAGCTACAGGTTCATTGTATGCGTATAAATACAAACAATATGGCGTCGACCCTCCCCCCACA
Source organism: Bellardia bayeri (assembly GCA_950370525.1). NCBI lineage: Eukaryota > Metazoa > Arthropoda > Insecta > Diptera > Calliphoridae > Bellardia > Bellardia bayeri. The sequence goes on along the minus strand of OX493265.1, from coordinate 52,945,672 downwards.
TTCATTCATTCACGTCCATCTGAATGTGGGCATTCGCACAAAGGATACGATAAAAGAAATATGTATAATTTTTGGGTGTTTTAGGTGGGTGCAATTGAAAAGAGTTTTGGGAGGATGTTTAAGGGGATCAACGCAAATATGTTTTAGCTATACATATTTGTAGGTATGTATGTATGTGTGTACGTTTTCATTTGTTTGTTAATGCTGGTGTTGTTGCTTTTGTTGCTTTAAGTTCTTTTAACTTTAATGGCGGCAAAGACTACATTTATGCGCCGATTAAGATTCACATTTATTCTTAAATTATTTTACTTTACCATTCCTAGTTTTCATTTTAACATTCAAGTTACAACAACAGTGTTTTTGTTACTGTTGTTGTTGTTGTTGTTGTTACTATTGTTACTTTTATGTTGTTGGCAACTTATTGTTGCAAATGTGTAAAGCAGAATATGGCGAAAGGCAAAAAACTTGTACTTCATGTTTGGCTAAAGTTTTAGGTTTATTCATGTTTTCATTGGATTTGGTTTATACTGTGTTTGCTGCTGCTCCATGTTATTTCTGTTTTCGTTTAGATTTAAAGTCTTGTACGTGCATGTACTTGAAAGTTTCCACAAAGTTTTCTTAAGACATTTTCGTTTTTTTCTTGTTCATTCCTTTTGTTCCTCTTTCTGATTTCTATTTTTTACATTTAATATATTTCCATTTTGAGAATTCACGTGTGAGTTTATAGTCTATAATTACATAAATCTCAAGCTTTTCTTTCGCCTCCTCTCACTCACACTCTCGCTCTCGCTCTCTATAACTTCAATCCTCTTCATCCTCGTCATTATGAACATCATCTTGTTATTTACAACAACAGGCAAAAGCAATCTTTTCAATTCTACTCGTAGGTTTGCGTTCGTTCAGGAAATCAAACAATGGAGTGGAAATACTTGTACATGAACATTTTTTCAAGGATTTGTTCTGCTTCAATGATGATTTGCTTTGCGTGACTGTGGAGTTGTAAAGTATGTTCCTTTTCTGTTTTTTTTTTATTTTTGCAAAAGAAAATGCAGATTTTTTTATTTGATAAAATAAAGACATTTTGAATGTTTTTCAAGTATTAAAAAGGTATGAAAATTTAATTCTCCGGTTATTAGAACTAATTTTGTAGTTATAAAGTTTCAAAACCTAACTCTATTTAATAGAGTAAAAAATGTCTGAAACATTCTGAGTTTCTTTTTTGAAAAGTAATAAATAAATACATTTATTTATTAATAATAATTCAAGAAATGTTTTATCATAATATATTAAATATGCCCCATTCTCCGATTTGTCTTCTGATTCGTGAAAAATCTGTTTTCCTAACTTTTAGATTCGGCACATAAATTTAGTGGATAAAATTGAAATTAGATAAAATGGATGCAACAAAATATAATTGGAACAAACATTAATTTAAGTTACGCTCCAAAAAGTGGACAACAAAGACCCAAAATTGAAAATAGATTAGAAAACCTTAAAGGTGGATTCACCCATTTATTTGTTCTTAACAAAAAATTTTTTCGGAGAAAAACTTTTTTACTGAGAATTTTTTCGAAAGATTTTTCTGAAAAATCAAAGCTGCCATATGTAAACAAAATTTATTAGTTTTACAAGTGCTGCCATTGATTTATTTTGCTTTGGGTCTTAGGTGTCAAAATACAAATATTAAATTATTTTAAAGTATTGTGTATTCAAAATCACAGATATAAATTAAAAATGAGTGAAAAAAGAAAGTTGCTTTTGCTGATGGCCATGGAAATACATATGGCATTGTTATTTGTATGAAAAAATGCAACCTATTGGCAACTCAATTCATTTTTGTCCAGAAAAAATATAAAATTCAACCAATTCAAGTTCCTACAAAATATTTTCTCTCTCTCAAAAATTGTTCGAACAAATTTTTTGTTAAGAACGAATGGGTGAATCCACCTTAAGAAGATATACAAGTAAATATGAACCACTCTTTCGGAATGTAATTCTTCGAAAGGAATTATCTTCTTATCTTCTCAGGTTTTTAAGGAAAAGGTAGAAACTTAAATCAGCTTAAAGACAATCACCAATTTGTGCTGAAAAGTTATATGCATTTTTTGTGTGTATTGTAACGAACATGTGTTAACTTCAAGACTTTCAGACATCTATTTGGGCTAGATCGACTTTAAAACTACTCAACGATCGCAATATTGAATATGCAAAAAGAGCTAAATCCTGCAGAGTACAGGTCGCAATTTTGAAGATATTTTGATAAAATATGGTAAGTGATATTTCTTCGGCCCAAGGATGGATGGGATTGAATTGGAATCGGTCCATTATTTCACCTGGCCCCCATACAAAAGTCCTCCCGAAATTGGGGTTTACCGCTCATAAATGTTTGAATTATGCAAGGAAACAAACAAATTTCATCACAAATAAGTGGTAAATGAAGCCAAATCACATCTACAAATTTGCAGATGTGCAGTTTGGTCCATAGTTAGTGGTAGCTCCCATATAAGGCCCACTTCCGAAAATCACTTTAAAGAGCATAACTCTCTCAAAAATGTTGGTATCCAAATAATATTAAACGCAAATATATTTCATACGTATACCAACAATACGGTACAATTTTATGGTGATCGGTCCATAATTAATCGTAGCTCCCATAAATGGCCCACTTCCGAAAATCTCTTTAACGATCATAAATTTCTTAAGAATGTTGGTAATCAAATAAAATTCGACACAAATAATATACAGAAATGATGACACCTAATTTTATAATGGTCGGTCCGTAATTAGTCGAAACTCCCACATAAGACCCTCCCCGTAATCAACTTTAACCTCCACAAATCTTTTAAAATTATTTATATCGAGATAAAGTTTAACATACACAATATTTATATTCACAAAAATCATGACACTAAATTTTTGGATGATCGATCCATAATAGGTCATATCTCCAATATAGCGCACATTTCTGAAAAACTGTTTTATGCATATACTGGGTGTAGGGTATTATATGGTCGGGCTTGACCGACTATACTTTCTTAGTTGTTTTTAAATTTAATTTCACTTCCATTTTTGTTTTGATTGAAAAATAGAGTTGCCGAGTTGATCACAAAAATTTTTTATGAGGGAAAATTTTCATTAACAATAATTATTATGATTTTAATGACATTTATTCTCAAAAATTAAAAAATTTTGTTTATCAATATTATTTAAAAGAAATCTATTTACAATCACTCATAAAACAAACTAAAATTTCAATTATAAATATTATATTATCCACTTCCTTCCTATTCATTGGATAATATACATGGCAACATTATTTTTTTATTTGACGTTTACTGGTATGAGAGTGTCAAAAATCCACTCGTAAGCATATTTAGCTGCGAGTAGCTCTGCAAGTGCAAAAAATGTGAGTGTATTGACTTTTTCGAACTGTTACTCGCATCTGTAAACGCTAGGTAAGACACATTTCCAAAAAAACATGTTTACCATCAACAGCTATTGTTAAATAAGTCTGAACCACAAAACGTTTATTTCTTAAGGCATTCTGTTCTATGCCATTTTGACATGATTTAACCTTCTGGAAAATAGATCTCTGCTAATCAAAAACGTTCTATGCAACAATTAAATATGATATCGTTTCTTTGGAATACTTTTGTCATTTGCAGCAGATTTTTACACACATGAGATATTTTTATAAACAGACTTAACTTTAATTTTAGTTGGATACACTTCTACTATACATTCATATACACTGTCAGACAAAATAAAGTGCGGTTTCAAATATTTCCTGTTTTTTTTTTCATAAAACATGTATTTATTATTTTCTTATAATTATAAATTAGTTATAGTTTTATTTTTAATTCAGTTGCTTATAGCCGTTTCACACTTGTATAATGTTGAAAATGTGAAACATGCATTCACACTTGCAACATCTAACATCTACCATCAGTTAAGTAGACAAAATAAACAAAAAGCATGCCGCTTTTAAATAGTAAAATTAATTTTGAAAAGGATTTAATAACAGGATTGATTATTCGCTTGAAAGAACAAATCCAGATATTATTATTGCATTGTATAGGGTTATTAATACTGGAGGAAGATGATGATGATTTGTAAAATTCAAATTTTATTTTTTTTTTTGTTAAAAAAGTCACTTTTGTTAGTTATGTAACTTAAATTTTTTGCTAGTGATGACACTAAATATATCGGAAGATGTAAATGTGAACAAAATGATTTAGGAACATCTTGTGAAGATATTGATTTTCAGCTCTGTACATTTCTTATGGGACAATTTCAACATCTTTGCAGATTGATGGTAGATGTTGACAAGTGTGAAAAGGCTATTAGACCGCTTTCGTTAAGTTTTCTTTAGACAGTTCGAGATCCTCCTTTATACCTCTGGCTGTCGTAAAAGAATTTATTTTTGCTAGAATTGTAATATGATCATCGTTTAGCTTCGTGGTTTTAGGGTTTCTACCACATAAATTCTTTATGCTTTTGTTTGACTTTCTTATTTTATACAAAGCAATTATTATTCTGATCGCAGATTCTGATATTTTATACTTAGAACTCAAAGCTTTCTGTTTCATTCCATTTGCAGGATCTATTACCAACAAATCTTTTTAATTTTAGTGTATATTTAAGTTATATTAAATTAAATAAATAAGAACTTTACTATAATTGATTGTTTTTTTAAAAACTTACCACAAAATTTTCAAAATAAATCAGGAATACAACTATTATTTTAAGGTTAACAGAAAACCGCACTTTATTATGTCACGGAGATTTCTGGTGCACTTCAATATATTTACATCAGAAATATTAATGAGCGACTTTATAAAATTGCATTACTTATGTAAATAATTCAGATAGTCCAACAAATAACGAGACTGTGAATAAATAGTGAAAAATATTAAAAATGAATGAAGAAAATTACAAAACCGCACTTTATTTTGTCCGACAGTGTATATGCATGTATTATGTTATTGCTCCTTTTCTCCACAGCAAACACACAAATTTACATTAAAGTACGTTCGAAGTTCATTGTTCCTGCTGCTGTTTTTGTTGTTGCTTTATATGTATGTATGTATATTATTACAACAAAAAGCTATAAACATAATTTCATGAAATATTGTTGAAAAGCTTTCAACACTCTCAGATAGTTATGCAATGTAATTATGTTTGTTGCAAAAACGGGTGTGCATGTGCTTGTGTATTTGCATCTGCTCGGGGTGCATCCAATGTTCCATCCATATGAATACATGTACGAGGTAAATTAGTAAGTAAGAGTAATTTAACCCTTTAAAACTTCTGGTATTTTTAAAGATACAATCATTTTTTTAGATACAACAAATTTAAAAATAAAAGCAAACACAATTTTGGATGAATTTGTTTCGCAAATTTTCTAGCAATTAAAAAGAAACTCAACATTTATCTGAATAATTTTAGGTAAGGTTGAGTAAAGAGGCAGTTTTATGATCCACCCCATTTTCGTGTGTACCCATATGATTACGTTCTGCCCCGTTTTTCCAGAAACTTTAAAATTCATTTGTTGTTAAGTAAGTTCCATTTATGTGCGATTTTCGGAATTCCTAAGATGTTCCAGGTTTGGCACTTAATTGTTCGTCTCTAATTCGACTTAAAGCAGGAGTGTGGTGCAGGTATTGTTGTATTCCTTCATCCTCTTCCTTGCAGGTGCTGCAGATGCAAAATAAGGGAAATAAATCTGTAATTTCTAAACGGTAAGTTCAATTGCAATTATATTTCACATGCTTAAGTATAGGTAAATATAAAAAAAGAAAATAATTAAATTGATATGTGGAAAAGACAAAGAAGACTTATTATTTATCAATGAACATATGAAAAATATGAAAAATAAGAAAAAAAAAGTGTTATTTGGATTTTTTTTTTGTATTTTAATTGAAATATGGTGGCTGGTCAAGAAATGATACTGAAAAAGAGATTCTGATTAATGATTTTTTGAAAAACGTATTTACCCTAAAACACATCAAATGGAACAATTAACTTACGCTATTTTGGAGGTGCTATACACCTACGTTTTGAGATTCGAAAGCACCTGGTATTGACAAAATCAGTAACAAGATGCTTGTGGAGCTACCTCGGATAGCAATAAAAATAATACTTCTTATCGTTAACGCTATATTACACACAGGATATTACCCACCAGAATGAAAGATTTCACTGGTGACCATTATACCAAAGATCAAACAAAAGTAGAAACATATACTCACTGGGCTATTGTCGACTATATTGTCGATTTCAATTGAAAACAATTTTAGTCCACACAGACAGTACTATCGAAACAGTACTATCAGAAACATGTAAATATCATTGGGAAAACATTTGAAGAATAAATTATTGTTCTGCTCTTCTCATGGACGTTTCTCAAGAGTTTGATAAAGTGTTCAGGATGGTCTAATATACAAGTTGAATCTAAATTTAACCGTAAACAAACATAAGCTATTGGAACATTTAAGCTTACAGAATGAGACGTTTTAATTTCTGAAGAACCGATTGAAGCAGTAGTACTCCTGGGATCCTTCTTAAACTCGAAATATACATCTGATATATCAACAAATAATCACACTCACACTCGGTCAAGCCCGACCATATAATACCCTACATCCAGTATATGTATACAACAGTTTTTTTTAGAAATGGGCGTTATATGGTAGATATTACCTATTATGAACCGATCATCCAAAAATATAGTGCCATGACTTCCATGAATATAAATATTTTATGTGCTATACTTTATCTCGATATAAATACTTTTAAAAGATTTATGGAGCTTAAACTTGGATCGAAAAAAATCACGTACCAAATTTTATCGAAATATCTTCAAAATTGTACTTTGCGCATAAGCTTTACATGGACAGCCAGCCAGCCAGACGGACGGACGGACAGACGGACATCGTTAAATCAACTCAGAAAGTGATTCTGAGCCGATCCATATACTTTAAGGTGGGTGTTGGATTCAACATCAGCACAAATCCAATGTACCCTCCCCACTATGGTAGTGTAGGGTATAATAAAAGTTATTAAGCAGAAAGGCACACATATAATTTTCACATTGAGTAGAGCATCATGCCTATTTAAATCGATGATCAGGCAATAACACAACAATCCAAATATAGATGCAAATTTGTTTAAAATGAAATTACAGAAATTAATTCAAATAAATTGGCTCATTAAGAGAAACTCTAGGCTTGGTTTAGATTGTAAAATCCTACTTTATAACTAGAGTTTAAAACCTAAATGGTGCTATGGAATATAGCTATAGGGAACGGCCTAAGCTTCAAATGTAGACGGAATTTAACAATCACAATTACAAAAATTTAAATATTCATAAAGATGTAAATGTGTCTATAGTAAAAAGTGAGATCCAAAAGTATGCAGAAAAGATATTTCAAAAAGTATAGCCCACAACATATTAATTTTCCATGACAATCGGAAAGTCCAAAGAAATGACAGACTTATTTCCCTTTTTTCCAAATTACTTTACTGAACAATTAACTTTTCAATGTTTACCTTATACCATCTGCATTACTTAGAAGTAGTTTGGTGGAAGCAGACATATGTCTAATCCGATATATACTGGTTTACGTAGTTAATTTAATTCATGGTTCATGAATGACTTGATTTTATCAAATCTAATCAAAATTGTTATACCCTACACCAGAAATATTGGTCCAACGCCCACCTTAAAGTATACCGATCGACTCAGAATCACTTTTCCAGAATCACTTTCTGAGTTGATTTTACGATGTCCGTCCGTCCGTCCGACTGGCTGGCTGGTTGGCTTGTGCGCAGAGTACAGGTCGCAATTTTGAATATCACGTACCCAATAAATAGTTTGTAAGAAAAAAATTAAAAAATTCCTGGTAAACTTCGGAAATTTTAAGTTTTTAATATATTGCCTCCTTTTCACTTCTCATTTTCCTTAAAAGAGCCATTTTTTTTTTTGGAGAAACTTGGAGAACTAACACCAAAGCCTCCTTTTTACTTCTTATTTTTATAAGTATGAGAAAATTTTAGCAAAACTCAATGAACTAAATTTTACTGCGTCCTTTTCACTTCTCATTTTTCTTAATAAGTGAAATTTTTTGGAGAAACTTGAAGAGCTAAAAACACTGCCTCCTTTTAACTACTCAATTGTTTTACTTAACCTATGCCTAAACTTTAGAAAGTTCCTAATCAGTGATATATGTGTTTGCTCTGTGATATAATTTAGTCGGTAATTTTGAATTCTATATGAATACAAATCATTAGTAAATACCGAGCGAAGCCGGGGGGGTGTTCAGCTAGTATATTATAAACATATTACGCAAGTTGTGTTTAACATTATATTTTTATTTTATTTTTGAAATCTAATTTTATTTATGTCAGTACCAGATACTATATGAACTTTTACGTTTTCGTTTCAATAAATATTGAAAACTACTAGTAGAAATATTGGTTGTTTAATTTTACGATTTTTAAAATTCGAAATGACGATTTTTTTTTTCTTTTTTATCGGGATTTTGACGATTTTTTCCGAAATTTTCTATATTTATGGTAGTTACCAACAGTAGGGAAGATATAATCTTTCAGTGTTGTATACAACTTCCTGTGACGCTGTTTCAATGGATCTACCCTTTATGTATGTAGTAATATAGTAGTAGTATTTGTCTTTTTATCAATCTGTCAACAATTCCCTTCAGGTTTTCAACAAGAAAGTTGTTCAGCTTTTAGATTTGTGTAGCTTTGCTAGGTTTGTTATGAAGGCAATACTGCAATAGCTTTTATGATAGTCTGGTTTCGGTTAGATATATACCTTTCTGAAGTAGAGTTTATTCGGTGAGTGCTTATGAGAATATCCTGTTGTGAAGAGCTGAGGTTTTCAATCGCCCAATCCTTATAAGTGTGACTTCATTAATATTCCTAACATATTCTGCATGGTTTCCGCCATGCCATTCGAATCGACAAGTGTTTTAGGTTGAATTTTGAAACGTCGCCGGAAAAGGAACTTAAAGTTACTTCCGGTGGACTCTATTTAAAAGCCTTCTAGTTTCTCTTCTAAGATTTCCCATGTCAACCAAGGTTTTCCTATCGCAGACCTACTTTTATTTTAATAAAAATAATTCAAATCAAAAAAGTATATTAAACATAAACAATTTACAGTCGTATGTGTAATATCTAGAAAAATCAACGATATTTTGATAGTGTTATTTGTATTGATTAATTATTAATTGTTATACATTATTTAAGAATCCAATGATTGCAAAGATTCCATATTTCAATTTTGTAAACATTTTTCAGACTTGGCACTGAAATTGCTTGAAATATGTGTACATATTAGTTTGTAGATAAACATCTTGTCGAAATACTAAATAAACACTTAAGAATGTATACAAGTATCTAGATATCTAATTCACATTTTCTATTTTCACTGTTTTATCTGATTTAAATAAATAATATGGGAATGGCCAAAATATGTTTCACATGTATTACTTTACTCTCGAATGATTTCCTTTTTACTAACTTAAACGTCGGATACTAATTTTGTTTTTAATATTTGCATTATAAATTTTGATTCCAATTATATTTTTCATTTAGAGGAAAATGCCAATTATAATATTGTAAAGAAATTATTGTATGAAACAGATTTTTAGCTGACATGATGCTGATCAGGCAGCAAAAACAGAAAATTAAAAAAACTAAAAAATATCTTTGTACATGTGTACATACATATGTATGTATTTATTTTAACTTAAAAAAATATATAATAAACAAAATATGAAAAATACAAATAAACCATATTGTTGGGAAGATGTTAAAGGCCAAACATAGAACAACTGGGTGGCAGACAACACTAAATTGGAATGGGGCATAAAACAATTTGAATCAAAAAAATCATAAATGCTTAATAACACCATTTACAATCATTGAAATACATACCAAGTATCGTGGTACATGTGGCTCTTATTTAGAAACCCGATTTTTCTTTTAACTATGTTCGATAAAACTGACATAAATACGTAAGTATGTCCTCCTAATACTAATCTTGTACTAGTCTAATGCATAAATGTTGCCCCTAACTGAAATTGAAATAGGTTTATACGAGTATATAAATATTTACGTTTCAATAAATCGAACCGACATTGCAACCGATATGTAAAATATGATTACTTAAATATACCTCCGCAATACAAACCCATGGAAATAGTGTACAAATGTGGTGTCAACTTGAAACACTTAATATTGGTCTAGCAGAAGAACTTTCATAAATATTATTTAAACGAGATGTTGCATGCACTTTGGTTACTCCACTAATGGATGCATCTAATTTTGTTTATGTTGTACAAAGAAATTAACCATGTTCTTCACAGATGCTGCTACTTGGAACTCACACACGCAAATGTACATAAATATCCCAGCAAGCCATATGAGTCCGAAAAGAATCTTTTTCGGAGCGTTAACGCTCTTTCTGAGCCAAAAAAAAAAAAAAAACAATCATAATTGCTCCGAAAACCTTCAGAAAAGAGGGTCATTACTTTCAAAAATGGTCCGTCTGAAAGAGCTCTTAGATAATGTCAGTAAAGAGTCTTTTATGAGGTTTGTATCTCTGTGTAATCTTGTTTTTATCATTCTTGTGTGGTACAGCGATGTTTTTTTTGTTCAAAGCACAAATAACAGGACAACAACGCTTTGGTACACACATAATTAAGTGGAATTTCTGAGTCATACTGCGAGCCGACTCAGGACAGTAACAAGCAAATTTTCTTTCGCTCCGAAAATGCTCTTTAGTTGGACTCTTTTCTGACTCCTTTTTCGGAGCGCTCCGAAAATGCTCTTTTGTTGGAATCTTTTCTGACTTCTTTTTCGGAGCGCTCCTAAAATGGTATTCTGGGATGTACATACATACATATATACATATGAACATATGTAAGTAAGTGTGTGTCTGATGTTGTAAAAGTGCATTTAGCTGCATTCAGCTCTTTAATAGATTTTTAGTTTTGTTTTGTTTTATTTATGATCGTCTTTGATAGACAAATGCATTTAGTTTAGAGAGATTTAGTTGTTTTCATAATTTTCAACACAAATAAACAAAATGTATGGATTAATGTTTGTATTTAGTCCGTGGCCGCTAAAAATGTTTTTGTTGTTCTTTGTATTATTTTTTTCCCTGCTGTTTTTATTTTTATTTTTTTTTTGTTGAGTGTAAAATCTATGGAATTTTAAAAGGTTCACATGTTAATAGTGACAACCAGCGCACGTCAAATTACAAATAGACAATCAGACAGACAGTTCCATCATCAAATTTAGCTTCCGATTTATGGATGCCAATGTGTGTATGTAAATGCGTGTGTGTGTGTGTGTGTGTGTGTGTGTATTATTAAAAACATCGTAATGTCAAATCAATATTGTATTCTTGTATTCTGCGTTCGAAATGCATTTGAAGGAATGTTGTTGATTTCTAAAGGTCGTTTGTAAATAAATTGCAGTGTACATTTCTGCAGTTAATTGAATTGAAAAATTTTATTGACATTTCAGATTTATATCTTGTTGAATACATAAAAGAATGTTTATGTAAAACTTGTACAAATTTTCTGTGTTTATTGAAGAATTATCGAAATATGTACATACATATATACATACATACATACATACATACATACATACATACATACATACATACATACATACATACATACATACATATATTAAAAAGTTAAAGTTGCAATAAATATCAATAATGGCGTTCTATACTAAAATAAAGGTTTATTTAATTCCACTATAAATTTCTAAAAATTTTGTTATATATTGGTTATATTTATCTCTATAGATGATAGTAAAATTGAGTGCATATTGGAAAACCTGAAAAGAAATTTGTTTTCATTTTAACAAACATTTTGAGAAATTTAAAAATTCCCCATTTCGGTAACCAACAAATGGGGACACTCTTCCTAAGATTAATAAACGCTTAGATATGTTTTTTTGTGTAATAATGATTAACGTTCAGTATTTGACAATTGACAAGATTTCCAAATTATTCAACTGTATTACGAAAATCAGCGTTCTGTTGAAAATTTTTTTTTCCCCGCAATGGCTTTATTTCTAAATCATTTTTGTGAGCAGCTAATTTTGAGTTCTGAGCACCGTAGTTACGGCCAACATTTAAATAAAATTATTTTTAAAAACTGAATGTCAAAGATGGTTCTTGCGGGCAATAATAATGATTTCGACATCCAGTTCCATTTTAAGTGTTTTTGTTTTGCTCATTAATAAAAAGGTCTAAATTAATTATCCTATATACTCGTATAGCGAAATTGGGAAACAACTACAACTGGCATATCAAGTACTACATATTGTTTGTATGTAGTACTTTTGACAAGATAAGGCCGATTTTATGACATTTAAAAACACGGTCTGATTGAATTATTTAAAATATTAATTTAAGAGCAATTCACCATTTCGAGATTCGGGTCAAAATTGGTTTCAGCGTTATTTTGGTCCAAGCAACATAAAATATTTTTCTGAAGATTTATCAATATTCATCAATAAATACATACCATTTAATGAGTTTTTATTTCTTTTAAAGGAAAATAATAAATATTATTATATGTCATGGTGTAATTAACAAGGTGAGTGAGCAAAACGACAACAAATACAACACAATACAGAAACAACAGGCATTTTGTTTGTGTAAAATAATGTACTACTGTCAAGAACACTTGAAAACGTATTACTTTTGACATATGTATGTAAATTGTAAACAATGTCAGTCAGCTGTTCTACTGCACTCACCTTGTTAATTACACCATGGATCTGGTATTTCAAAGGATTGACGTTCTTGATATCATATATATTGAGCTTATATTGTACATCATACATTTTGAATAAAACTATCTTGAATCTGTTCACATCGTTAACTGCGGCCTAATTTTAAACAACTCGGACATTTTTCAGGCGATTTTATAGTTTACGATTTCGTTATAAAGATTCCATTTTACATTTAATTTAAGGACACGAACACCTCAAAATTGGAAAACTAAATTAAAAAACCAATATAATGCCTACATTGTACCCTTCCAAAGCTGAACACATTGTTAGACTCAAGGGACAACCAGCAGATCCTGAACCAATTAAAGTAATGGGCCATCAAATATACGCTCTCTAATGCCTGGTATACCGTGCATGATATATAACACGCGACCTGCTAAATATTAGTGATGTTCTGGTTATGTTGACTATTTATTTCCGTACTACTGTTTCCGATAACTAAATAGGAAAAGTCTATCGAAGATCAATATTTTTCTTGAATAAGAAATCTAAAGTTATTTAAATATGAATAAAATTTTCAAAAATTCTACTAAATTAATTTAACTGTAAGAAGTAACTTTCGTAATAAAGTAGGCTTGAAGTGTGCTTTAAGACAAAATTTTCATACAAAATTTTCTTAAAGTACACTTGAAGTACACTTTAATTTTTTATAAATACTGCAGTAAGAGTTTATATTCAGCTGTGCCGAATATTATACACCCACCACCAAGTCACCTATTATGGGGCGAACTTCATAAAATATTGTATCGTAATTCCTAATAATTTTAGGTTTATTTCTACATCTCAAGAATTTCATCCAGTTATAATCAAGAATTTGCACTTTATTTATATTTTTGCAGCGTGTAACATAAAGCAATTTAATGAAACACACAATTAATTAAATACCAACAAGCCCTAGGAAATTGATTTTGGGAAACGTCAAATTTGTTAGTTAGAGTTAGTTAGAGTGGCAGGTTTGTCCAGGTACGGACCAACTTTCACAAAAGTTAATAACATATTTTTTACATACTTATAACTGATCTGTGTAAATTTCGGTTCAATATGTTTATGTTGGTTAATGAGTTTACGGGAGTAGTTCCCACAAGGGAACTATGACCTATTACGAGCCAATCATCATGAAATTCTGTACGATGATTTCTATGTACATATATGCGAATTATTTGTCTTGAAGAATATAAAGGTATTAATGATTTTTATAAGAGATTTATGCGCATTTAAGTGATTTGCGGAAATGAACTTTATATGGGGGCCACATCCAAATATGGACCGATCATCATCATATTGAGAGTGATATGCTGGGACTATATATGTTGAAATCCAACTTAATATTGGTTTTTATAGGAGATTTATGTGCATTTAAATGTGTTTCGGAACTGGACTTTACATGGGGGCTATAGTCAAATAAGGGCCGATAATCATGAAATTTGGTACGACGATTTAAATGTGTATTTGAATTATTTTTGCTGAAATTCAACTTGATACAGATTTTTATAAAAGATTTATGCGCATTTAAGTTATTTTAGAAAATGGTCTTTATATGGGGGCTATGGTCAAAATATGGACCGATGCAAAGAAAATATCGTTTTGAGATTTCACTTTGCATGAAATTAATTATTGCATAATTTTGTATGGATATTTATGTACAATAAAGCCATATTCCGGAAAGACATTTGCATGGTGGCTATGAGAAATCGCGGACCGATGCCTACCATTTTCAACAGGACTTGTCCTTTTGTAATAAAAATAAAGTGTCCATGATATTATCTGCATTCTATTTGAAGAAAATAGCAAAAAAAATACCTGTAAAAATTGAGGTAGTCTGAAACTTTGATCTATAACTCAGATCCTATTGGACCGATTATGCCCATATTCAATACCAAACATTTCGGTGGATCAAAAAATGTTGGTTGTTGGTCTTTTTTTCGATTTCAACAGATGTAGTCTGTCCATCTGTCTTAGAATCTTATAAGGACCCAGAATATATAGACTTTTTTTTTTGCTCTACGACCATTATTTCAATGTGTTACAAGAGGAATGACAAACGTTATATACCCCCCATCTTATTGGTGGTGGGTATAAAAATTATTAATAAATTAGAAAATATTTTATTTATATATTAAGTAATTTGGGAAAGTAATATTTATGATTGAAAGCAAAAACATAAAAAATATTTATATTTTAATTTATGTACAATATTAATTATGTACAAAAATTACAATTGTACTGTGATTATCATCCCTGCTTATATGTATTATTACCCCTTTGATAGCTGAATGTGAGTGTTATGTAGTACATAATTATTTTGAAAATTCACATCTACGCATTCAACATTTCAGTAAACGTTACGCTTGGCATGACGCCAGTCACTTCCACAAAAGTACAAATGAGGGAGAAAAGGAAAAAACAAAACATCCAATAAAGAAGTACCTTCCACGCACAAATAAGGAAAAGTCATCAAAGCTTTAAAGGAATGAGACAAGATGACTACAACTGATAGTGTAAATTATTGGGATTAGCTGCACAAATTAGTCTGAAGCCATACAACAAAATATTTAACGTTTATCTGACATTTGGCTACGAAGGCAAATGTCGATCAAACGTTCAACGTTTCTCTTGTGCGTGTGCGCGTATGCGCCTTTAAAAGGCTGACTTGACGGACTGACTGCCATTACCACCACATTTTATACATTTTTTCTTTAATACTTTCGGCTGTGGCCAGCCATACATACTGCCATGTCTAAATTAAATATGTTTATACAAAAGTGTTTCAGTTTGATCTGCAAGAAAACGCCAATTTATTGTGGTAATTTAATGGCGACTAAGAAGGCTAATAATGGAGTTGTACTCGTGTGTATATAAAAGATTATAATACAATAATATTTGTTGCTTTTTGTGTTGAGTCATTTTAAAAGCCATCTAACCGCATCAGTCTGCCAGTCAATCAGTCAGTCAGACTTCAAAAAAAGCCAACAGCCAATGGTCACTTGTAAATACAACAATCACTTTATACTTGTTTTACCTCAGAATGTAGAGGCGGTATATTCTAAAGATCAAAAGTGGGCGTACGTCTAGGGAGATCAAACGCTTTTTTACAACTGATGACTTGCAGTTTTATTCTTGCTCGCACCATTTACATACGATTGCAATCGGAGTTTGGGGATCATTTTGGCGATAATGAAGACATCGAACGGAATTAAAATTTCATTTGTCTCTCTGTAGGTAAAGTGAAAACACCTGACATTAGGCGAAAAAGTGAGTAAATAAACGACAGACGGACATACTCGTCCAACCAACAGCGTTGTCAACTTTGAAATTTCAAAACGCACCAAAATGCAGAAAAAAACGCGCCATTTGAAAAAAATCGCATCAAGTTTAGATTTTCTTTTTTTATTTAAAATGTTTATTGAATTAATATTTTTGTATTATAAATATAAAAAAGCCATCTTCAACAGTTCAGTGTCTTTAGAAAAAAAGAATAAAACTCAACAAAAATAAAAAATAAACTAAACAAATTTGTTTCTATTTCTTTGTACAAGATATGAAATTATTTGTTTCTTTTTTTTAACTTTTTTAAAAGAGATCAACGATTAATAGTAAAAGTAAAAGCCTTTTTATAACCTACACCAACATAGCGGGGAAGGTATTTTGGATTTGTTCATATGTTTGTAACGCCCAGAAATATTGGTCCAACACCCACCTTAAAGTATACCGATCGACTCAGAATCACTTTCTGATCAGATTTGGCTGGCTGGCTGTCCATATAAAGCTTGTGCGCAGAATACAGGTCGCAATTTTGAAGATATGTCGATAAAATTTGGTACATGATATACTTTCAGCCCAAGGACGGATAGGATTAAAACTGGTGGCAATCGGTCCATTATTTCACCTGGCTCCCAAACAAAAGTTTGCCCGAAATTGGGGTTTACCGATCATTAATGTTTGAATTATGCAAGGAACCAAACAAATTTCATCACAAGTGAGTGGTAAAAGAAGCCAAATTACATATAGATAGATCGGTCCATAATTAGTCGTAGCTCCCATATAAGGCCCACTTCCGAAAATCACTTAAAAGAGCATAACTCACTCAAAAATGCTCGTATACAAATAATATTTTACACAAATATATCTCATATGTATACAAACAATACCATAGAATTTTATTGAAATCGGTCTATAAATAGTCGTAGCTCACATATAAGGCCCACTTTCGAAAATCACTTTAAAGAGTATAAATTTGTTAAGAATGTTGGTAATCAAATAAAATTCGACACAAATAATATACAGAAATGATGACACCTAATTTTATAATGGTCGGTCCGTAATTAGTCGAAACTCCCGTATAAGACCCTCCCCGTAATCAACTTTATCCTCCATAAATCTTTTAAAAGTATTTATATCGAGATAAAGTTTAACATACACAATATTTATATTCACAAAAATCATTACACTAAATGTTTGGATGATCGGTCCATAATACTATAAGTCATATCTTCCATATAGCTGAAAAACTGTTTTATACATATACTGGGTGTAGGGTATTATATGGTCGGACTTGACCGACTATACTTTTTTACTTGTTTTAAATAAACGAACTAATAAAGATAAAATAAGCATTTTTCGACTCAAAATTTTACTCAGAATATGCTATTCGGAACTGAAGTACTAATTGGTAAAAAGGACTAATTTCAGTACATATTTTTTAAATATTTTTATATTCTATTGTAAGTACTTCTAGTACTGGGACTCTAACGCTTGTTGTTCGTCTACAGTTCAGTAGACCAAACCATCAGGCTACACAAGAATTTTTATTTCCATGTTTAAAATGTTAATTTCATTTTCAAATAAAGATTTTCGCCCAATTCACCTTTAGCAATAATCTTCATGTGACGAATTTGATAGTATGTATATACAGGGTGGGCCAACTTGGACTGACTGATTTGAAATGCTTATAACTTTTGCATTTTTAATTTTTTTTTTTTGCAGATAATACAGAATTTTATAAAATTTCATAATGTCATCATACTCAGTGGAAGAACGTGTAAAAAAAAATATGCCAATAGATTGATTTTGCTAGCTACAGAAAATGACAATTTTTTGGATAATCTGATTATGAGCGATGAAGCACATTTTCATTTAAATGGATATGTGAATAAACAGAACTGCCGAATTTGGGGTACAGAGAATCCAATAGCATTGCATCAGCGACAATTACACCCTGTCAGATGCACTGTTTGGTGTGGTATCATGGCTGATAAAGTTATTGGTTCATATTTCTTCGAAAATGAGCTTAATGAACCACAAACCGTCTCTGGGGTGGTATACCGGACCATGTTGGAAAATTTTTTACGTCCGATAGTTCTCAATAATCGTAACATATGGTTCCAGCAAGATGGAGCTACAGCTCATACCGCAAGAGCCACAAAAGTTATAAGCAGTTCAAATCAGTCAGTCAAACTTGGCCCACCCTGTATTTATCATACATTCGTATTTAAAATACATTTAATGGGGTCCTTTTTCATCAAATAGATTTCATGATAATGAATTATTAAAAAACTGCAGTTAAAAATTAGTACAAAAAAAGATATGATCACATTTTTGGAAATATTAAAAAACGCACCGAAATTTAAAAAAAAGCGCACCGCGCAGCAACTAAGAAATTTATCGCACCAAAAATTTAAAAAATCACCAAAAATGGTGCGAAACGCACCAAGTTGACAACACTGACAACCAACAACTTAAGTACGACTTAATACGATAAAGAGGAAACAAAGAATGCATTCAAATTGGCACAAAATCAGTCAGTTAAGAAGAGTTTTGATTGAAATCTTGCAAAATCATTTGAGCTTGTCTAATTACAAACGCCTGCATGACGTAAATATGTTTTCACATTATAAATTCAACTGTATGTCTCTGGTGTAATACTAAAAATGCCTCGCTCTAAAATATACTTAGTACATAAAAGTACGTATCAGAGATTCCCAACTGCTAGTTTGCTCATGTTTCAGACGATAATATCTAAAAATACTGAAGTTATCCGGCTTATTTTTACCGATAATTCAGTAAGTTCAGATGGTTTAAGTTATTAGTCCACGAAATCTCAATCTACATCATCCAAACGAATATTCGGTGGATTTAGTATTTAATACATATTTGTGTTTAAAAAACATCCGACTGTATTTTATTTACTTGTCATGGATTTTTCTGTTGTTATTGTTAAAATTCTTCTCTGTGTCGTTCCTTTAATTATGTTTATTTCACTGCTTTAATGATGTTGTTGACATTTTTATTGTTTAAACGTCATTTTGTTGTTTTAAAGCCCTTGAGTATTGGAATTTTTATTTCGTTGAATACGAGTATCTAAAAATGTATGTAAGAGTGTATGGATGTGTTAGTACAAACAAACTGCCCGCATTAAAACTAAACATCAATTTTTTTCAGCACTTAACACAAGAGAATCATTAAAAAAAACTTAATTGCGAATTTTATTGTCATTTTACACCTTCATTAGAATCATGTGAGTAAGTTAAAAAAAGTGTAAACGGGCAGACGGACGACGGATAGATGTATGGACGTATGCTAGTGCGATGATTAAGTGACCCATGATCACATTAAATTTTTGTATAAAAACAAATGATATTATTTTTATATCCACCACCAAAAAGATGGAGAGTATATTAAGTTTGTAATTCCGTTGGTAACAAATCGAAGAACCAAAAAGTATATATGCAAATATATTCTGGGCCCTTATAAAATTCGAGGACGATTTAGCCATGTCCGTCCGTCTGTTGAAAGTACGATAGACTTTCGAAAAAATGGTATTGAAAATGTCCAAAATCGGTCCAGTAGGTTATATGTAACTAGTAACTATGTAACTAGTCCCAAAAAGTTCAGACAAATTACTGCAATAGTTCAGACGAAAAACGATATTTAAGTACTGCATGCAACAGAAACGTTTTTACACTAAAAGTTTATTTTTGTATTTGTATATAGACATTAACTAGTTTTTATTAAACTGATTTTTTATTATTTATTAAGATTTTAATTATATTAAGAAAATATTCATGGCATTTTATTTTATTAAATGCCTCAATACTTTGCCAGCACTAGTACATACATATATATGTATGTATTTAATATCTGAAGAAGAAAATATATACAAAAACAATTCAAAATGTCAACAGCATTGAATTTTGTAATAATACTATAAAAGAAATTTCTCCTTCGTTATAACAAATCTATAATATCAAATATTATTTTTGTTCTTTGTACAAAAAAGTACATTTCAAACCCTTTTCACATTACCAAGTACTTTTTTGTTTAAAATCTTATAGAAGTTCGATTTTAAATTGAAATTCATGAACATTTTAACTCATTTACTGATCGTTGATCAAATTAACAATAAACACAAAAAAACTAACAACCCAAACACTGAAGGCGAATTGAAAAGGTCAGAGAAATTCATATAAGAAGGGCTGAATGTATTTTACAAATGTTATTGTGTTGCTGTTCGAAAATAAAATGTTTTTCTAAATGATGGCTGGATGACAGAAAATTGACATAATGTGGCGTTAAACAAAGTTTAAGAACAGACACGTTCACCGACACTTTTTGTTGTCTTTTTGCCTCTAAAAACAATGGACAAAACAAAAGAGAAACGAAAACAAAATTTTAAAAATATCAATCAAGTGGACATGCAGTGCAACAATATACTGGTAACATTTGCTTACAGATGCAACCACACGAAGACAAATACGAAAAAAAAAACAAGAAAAACAAAGATGTTTGTTTTTAACCTAAACTCATTGAAGTGGTATTAGCCAGGCTTATAAAAGATACAAAAAATATTTGAAAAATAAAAGACAAACAAACATGCATACAGTCAATTTTTCCCGACAAATTTTATGCCTCTTAAGAAAATCCTAACAGATGAGATGAGATTGAAAAGATAAACTCCAAATGACAAAAAAATACACACTCATTGTAGTAAAAATTTATGTAAAAAAGAATCTCCCTCCTGAATTGCCTTTGTGTTAGATACCGATACTCGTACGAAAGAACGAACGAACGAACAAAGGAATGGATACGTTGGCAACTAATCATTTAGGCAGATAAAGGTGCAACTAGTCTTATTGTGTTGACGCTTTTCAAATAGCCAGCTAAACCTCCTAACAAAGAGATCAACAGATCAAGGCAGATACTCTCAAGCAGCAATGTAGGCCTATTACTAACTGTGCCAAGGTAAATAATAACAGCAACAACAATACAAAATATACATACATACACGTATATATAAAAGAAGGCAGAGGCATTCATACATACATATGTATGTATGTATATCTTAACCGTAGCATCTTTATCCCAGCAAGCCATATGAGTCCGAAAAGAGTCCTTTCTGACACCTTTTTCGGAGCGTTAACGCTCTTTGTGAGCCCAAAGAACAATCATAATTGCTCCGTAAACCTTCAGAAAAGAGGGTCATTACATTCGAAAATGGTCCGTCAGAATGAGCTCTTAGATAATGTCAGAAAAGAGTCTTTTATGAGGGTTTTTTTGGGCTCTTAAAGAGCTCTTACATAATGTCAGTAAAGAGTCTTTTATGAGGTTTTTTTTGGGCTTTGTGTAATCTTGTTTTTATCATTCTTGTGTGGTACAGCGATGTTTTTTTGTTCAAAGAACAAATAACAGGACAACAACGCTTTGGTACACACATAATTAAGTGGAATTTCTGAGTCATACTGCGTGCCGACTCAGGACAGTAACAAGCAAATTTTTCTTTCGCTCCGAAAATGCTCTTTAGTTGAACTCTTTTCTGACTCCTTTTTTCGGAGCGCTCCTAGAATGGTATGCTGGGATGTTTGTTACACTTTTTAGACGTTTTAGATATCTTATAGTGCCAGTGTGTATGTGTGCAACATTCTAAAGAGAATAAAAAACGCCTACATAACACACCAACTACAAAAACAACAACAACAACAGCAACTCAAAGATTATTGACAAATGTGTACAACTAAGCGGCGTTAAATGACACATAATCCGCTTTTAGTTTCATTTTATGGCAATGACAGCAAAGTAAGAATAAAAAATCGACAACAACGAAATAATTTGAAAACAAATAAAAAAATATATTCCTACTATGACTAAGCTGCCAAAGTATATTAATATAATATGGACTTATAGGCTTAAATTTTTATAAGGAAACTTGTATGTGGAAATATACTTTTAATGTGAACATCAAATACTTAATAATAAGGATACAAACACGCATTCTATGTATATAATTACACTCTTAGACAAACTCCTTATAATGAATGGAATAGCCGATAAAAATTTGGTTGGATATACATACATATTTACAATTTTCCGATGCGCATTTACAGAACATTAGCAATCCTATTCTTACAGATCAGGAGAACCAACAATACAATAATCTAAATTTCTATTGATGTGGAACTGATGAGCGGTGTTATTCATTGGACATACAAAGCGTATATATATTTCAGCGAACCGTTTTTGGAAGGTGCTTCTATTTTTTTTTCATATTCACCTGGGTTCTACATTTGTAGAATGAAGTGGAAGTAAAAGTTTCATTAAGTTTGTTTTCTAAATTTTGTGAAAATGATTTAAAAAGTAAAATATCATTTTCAGTTTGGTTCATTGTAGAATTAAATTTTCACTCGTTTTCTCGAACGCCATAAAATTGTTTATGTGGAATTGAATAAGAATTCAGAGTCACTTCGTAGTGGAATATAGAACATAGGCGATTGTCTGATATACTCGTATGCAGTGATGTCAGATGTAGGGAAAATTCCCTACTTGTAGGGAATTTTTCTCCAAAAATCAGACTGTAGGGAAAAAAAGACAGATTTTTTATTTTCGTCCAAATGTAGGGAATTTTTCCTTTGCATGTAAATAAAAATTTAATTTAACTGCCTTTGAAAAAAGACTCAATTTTTTAAGAATTGTAATTCTTAAATCCCAAATTAGCCCTTGGTACTGGTAATAAAAAAATTTACAAATTTAAAATGTTATGTGAAAAGTTTAATATTGATGATGCTAATCTTCTTACTCAATAATTGCTAACCCTAGAATATAATTTTTTAAAAGAAGAAATGAATTGTCTTTCAAATATGGGTTTGGAACCATTTTGGTTATATATATCAAAGTCGAAGAATTTCAATGATAATTTCATATTCCCTTGCCTCTCAAAATTATCCAAAATTCTACTGAGTTTACCACATGCCAATGCAGGTGCTGAGAGGATATCTTCAATTGTTACTGACGTCCGTACAAAAAAAAAAAAAAGAAATAAACTAAGTCACGAGGTTTTAAGTTCTATATGTATTCTTCGAACTCATTTACAATCAACACTGTACAAGCTTCCGTTGTACAGAAAGCCATTTAAAGAAAATGAATTCACAAGTGCTTTACAACTGGGGCCAAATTACCGCATTCGATATCGAGTAAAATTTATCGTAGTTTTCTTATTTGAGATTATGGCATTCGATATCGAGCAAGAAATTGAGTACATTTTATCATAATTTCGATATCGAAATCATTTTTCGATATGATAGCTCATTCGATCACGAATGCGGTAATTTGGCCCCTGATTTTTTACATGTTACGTATACAAACATGTGTAGATTTTTATGTTATATTATTTTTTTTTGTTTTTAACTCAAACTACCTGAAATTTACTATCTTGAATTATTAATAAATTTTGAGTTTTACTTATAACTAAAATTGTAGGGAGGAAAAATTGCTGTTGTAGGGAAATGTGGGGATTTTTTTTTATCAAAATGTAGGGAACTTTAAAAATTTCATCTGACATCACTACTCGTATGTATGTTATTATCGCGTGCATTCTACATACATATGTATGTATGTATGTTGTAGTCCTATCCAGATTTGACCCATTGTATCGAAATACCAACAATAAATTTGTTGATTGGATATTAAACTGCATACGTCTCATTACTCTGATATTGTTATAGTGCAGATAGTATAGAGATCTAATAATTATTTTGCTGGTGGGAATTTGTTCATCTTTGTAGAGTTAAACAGTTTTTGCTAGAAGGAATTTTGGCAATTTTCATTGCCAGAATAAAAGAAGAACCAATCCAAACTTCTTCTAGAGATATAGCCGATGGATATTTTGTCTTCCAAGACATAATGTTAATCGATATCAGTTTCTAGACTCTTTTGCGACTTTTGATCTAAGTTTTAATATTTCTAGAGAAAGACAACTTTTGGAAAAAATATCACATGCCAACCTGCATACCTTGTTGTTACTAAATGCTCCAAGCATGTTGGAAAATAATTAATAAATGTACGCGTACTATAAATCATTTCGCTGAATTTTAGTGAGTCAGTAGAGATATTCCGTAATTGTATGAAAAGTTGTTCCATGAATGCCTGATACACATTTTAATGCTAATTGCAATTTTTCTTATCATCCATTTGGTTTCAGAAGTAGTACTATCAAATAAGTTCATCGAACTAATACACAAAATGATCAAATATTTAAGAATGATAAATATTCGCTTATGTTAATTTCCATACAAATAAATATATAAATTCCCAATGATTCGCAAATTCACTTTTGCGGACGACACGACATTTGGAAGCATTTACAAAAATCTCTCGACAGCATGCGAACAACTTCACTTCCACATCAGTGAGTTGAAGAAATAGCTGGACAAATTGAAAATAAAATAAAATACGTTGACGTTGACCCGGTTAAATAAATTTAAAAATAAATCCATAATTTTTGGGTACTTGTCCGGCGAAGGTATTTAAGCGTTTACGGTTATTTACCTTATAAAGGTAATTAAACGAATTTGCTTAAATGCATTTAAGAAGGTAATTATCAGAATACCTATTTTAAGGACCATGAAGCATTAAGCCTCAGTTAGCCGACTGTAACGGAATGTAACTGCAACAGTAAGAAACAGCTGATGGATATTGTTATGCGTAAAGTAATGTAAATGGTTATGGAGATGTAGAGGTAACGCACCACTGTAATGTATGAATCTGTAAGAAATAAAATTTCCTTACATTTTTACGTCATTATATTACATTCCGTTACAGTCGGCTTAACAATTAAATTCTGCAGCTATTTGGTGTTTTGTTTTTTTCCCCCCTTTTTTTTGCGATGTTTTCGTGGGAGCCATTTCATTAAAAATGTGTGTTATGTGTTTGATTAAATTCACCACTTTTTTAAAAACTTCTTACAAAATTGTACAAGAAGGTACTTTAGCTAAATAAACGAAGTTAAACTAACGAAAATGTCAGTGATGAGAATTTGAATGAGAAATTGAATGGAGGTAATAACGCGAATTGGGTATTTAAGCGAAAGTTATTAAAACATGTTGTGTTCAGGGCTGCCACATGAATATCGGAACAAATTGTCAAAATCCCAATAAAAAAAATCTTCATTTCGAATTTTAAAAATCGTCAAAGAAATCGGAAAAATAAAAAGTCACTATTTCTAGTAATATTTTGAAATTTTTATTTAAAGGAAAACAACAAAATTCAAGTTTATATATGTATGTAGCCTTTATGTATTACAAACTTATCAAAATACATAAATTTTAATTTTTTAAATAAGAAATCACAACTTGTGTAATATTGTTATAATATCTTAGTCCGCTTTTACACTTTTCAATTCTGAATCGTCAAGGCAAGTATTTTTGGATGAGAAGGGAAAAGATAACAAAAGGGGTACAAACTTGACGGTACTAGTCAATTTTCTTATTTCCTTTTGTTTTTTTCACGCATGTTGATTTGCATTAAAAAGTGCATAAATTGTATTGACGTGTATAAATGAAATGGCAAGTTCAAATGAGAATTGAACAAAAACTGGTCAGCTAGAACTGAAAAGTGTGAAACAGGACTTACAGTATTTTATAAATAAATATTTAAATTTAGCTTACTTTATTAATTAAGGTTTAATTACAATGTCAAAACAATTTAGTTTATTACGTTTTAAATAATATTTTGAGTATAGAATTTATTCATCCATCATATGCAGTTACATACTTATTTTAAAAAATAATTCCGTATTTTTGTTGTATTGAAATTTATTGGGCTGAATATTCTTTCGACGTTATATTAAAACAAGAGAAGTTTCTGTAGAATTTCCCCCATTGAAATTTAGAAAATGTTTCCTCTAAAAATTTTAGTTCATGGAATTCAGCATTTAAAATTTCTTTTTACAGATAAATAAATAAATAAGATAAATAAGTAATTTCTACTATCCTGACTCAATATTATTTGGAATTATTATACTTAAACTTAAAAATTGTCAATAATTAGGAGAACATGCCATGTTCTTTTTATAATTTATGATTAAATGAGAAAAATAGTTGTTGTCTCCATAAAAGAGAGAATTTGGTTACAAAAAAATTAATAAAACAAAAAAATAGAATAGATAGAAAATGTTAATAATTCAGAAAATCGTCACTTTCAATGAAAAAATCGTGAAATCGTCACTTTACTATTTTTGAAAAATGACGATAAATCGTCAAATTTGGCAGCTATAGCTGTGTTGTTTGAAAATGTATGAAAAATAAACGGGGATTAACAAGAAAAAGGCAATTAATCGTGGGCTATTTAAACGGTGTATACTGAACCAATATTCCCGAATAGAATCATGAAAATCACATTGGAATTTATATTGGCCCATATATTAAGCCCTAAAATATTTTTCATATGTAGCTATCAAATATAGCTTTTAAGTCTGGGAATTTTCTGGTA
The DNA here is from genome assembly GCA_950370525.1 of Bellardia bayeri. Classification (NCBI taxonomy): domain Eukaryota; kingdom Metazoa; phylum Arthropoda; class Insecta; order Diptera; family Calliphoridae; genus Bellardia; species Bellardia bayeri. Next base: position 52,919,071 of record OX493265.1, on the reverse strand, counting down.
TTCTAACACGACATCAATTTGGTTTATCATGCTCCCGTTAACGGGGATGTTGCTGTAGAGATTAAATTTTCTGACAGTAAATGGAAATTCTGTGTGTTTTTTCTCTTTTCGGGATCTATTGGAATTTTATTGCCATATGTATGGTGCAACTATACAAGGTGAGTGCAGTAGCCCAGGTGACTGACTTTGTTTACAATTTACTTATGTCAAAAGTAATACTTTTTCAAGTATTTTTGAGAGTAGCACATTATTTTATACAAACAAAATGCCTGTTGTTACTGTATTGTGTTGTATTTGTTGTCGATTTGCACTCACCTTGTATAATTACACCATGGCCATATGTACATACATATATCGCAATATATATTAATTACTTGTTACTACGATTAATTAACGTTTTTTTTTTGGCAGAATTTAGTCATTCGTACTGAAAATCTATGATAAGTTATGATGGCTGTTTCCAAATAAAGAAACTTAAATAATTTTGTTTACTTCTCACCATTTAGAAATCCAATAGTATTTAATTATCGAATGGAAAGGGGGAAACACAAGCAAATACCAAAATTATTGCAAGATTGCTTAACGTTCGAATCCAAAAGTTCCCACGTTTAATAAACTCCTCTTTTTATGATCTTCGTAAAAATTAACATTTTATTGAAATTGAATTATTAACACCAACCCAACACATATTGACATACTTTTAAAATTAACACACAAGTGCACCACATGCTGTTTTGTCTAAAGCACCCACAGACAAAAAGACACAAAATGTTGAAAAAGGACATCTACCCCCTTCTACCTAAAAGTATACAGCTTAAAGCATGAACAACTTTAAATACATTCTAAGAGACACAAGAAAAACATTGATAAATGTAGGAAATATTAGCCACAATATGAAGTCATACTCGTATACAGCCAGTCTGCCCTCCACTCAGTCAGTCAGTCATTCAGCCATACACGCCTTTTACTACAAACAAACCGAATAAAAAAGTCATAAATGCAAACACACAAAAAAAAAACTAAAATACACACATAATTAATAAAAAAAAAAAAGGACTCCGGAAGAAAAGCGTAAAAAACGATTTCCCAGAACGAATTCTAAACGACATTTTAAAAGTGTTGAGTTGGCGGCAACAGTGGTTTTCCTCATTACAACGGCACAGCGAGTTCTTTTTTAAGTTTCTGTGACAGAGCAGCACATAAAGTCAAAGGATAAATTTAATAAACACTTAAATGTCACGTGTGTATGTATGAGAAACAGAGTCCAAAGAGTGGCAATAATCAAAACATTACAATTACGGGTTTATTTTTCTAATTTGAAAATAGAAAATAAATTCAAAGTCAACCAACCCTTGGTGGGGTGGAGCAAAAAGTTCATTGTTTCTTCGTTTCGCGAAGAGAACAAATGACAAATGCACGTGCATGTGAGGCCAATGTATGCCATTTAGACACGTGGCCTAAAACAATTGCAACAATTTCGTGCCAACATTCAAACAAAATTAATGTGTATGTGTGTCATCGTTTCCATTCATGATCGAATGAGAACGAATGAGTTCTTCTCTTCCCTGCCACTTGGCGGTCACATCATGTGAATGAATGTTGCAATAGGTGTAGTACAAGTATTCAATACAAGTATGTATGAGTGTGCCACGCACATTAACTCGTTTTCATTCTAACGGAGGAAAAGAAAGAACGGAAACCGGGTCGTGCGGCATCAGTAGACAGACTCCCCATGGGATTGAAGCGTGCTGCTTGCCGCACATAACTTTAATTTCTCTTTTCCTCAATAAAGACGAACCAACTGCCAGCCATAGCCACATTCATGCTCGTACTCGTACAAGCAACAATGAAAATGAGTAAATTTTTAGTGTTTCCTTAACTAATAAATAGCTTAGTATGAATACTCCTCGTCCGTATGTTGGCACAAATTGTTTGGATAAACAACAATTGTGCCAACACGTGTCTTGCCACAATTGCGCCAGCCGCTGCATTCTACTCGCACTGCTGTATGCATGAATATGAATGATGATGAGTCGTTAAGCTGGCGAACTGGAGAACAAGTGCATCTATGTAAACATTGTTCACACAATCATAATAAACATCAGAGGCAACGCTATTACAGTATTACAAGTGAGCAAGCAAGTAGTAAGTACTTAATCATTTATGACGGAATCGTAGAATGTCATTTCCCTTCATCCTGCGGCTGAATATCAACCCACCGACCATCAATTGTGTGTCTCCGTTTGTAACGAGGTGGATTTTGTGGGTGTTATCGTTTTCAAAATACTCGTTTATCATCAACGTCTTCCTTAGACTTGAGGCGGTAATTTTTACTGTAAACCGTCTTTTATTTCGGATGTTGGAAATAAATGTCAATGAGTTGTTATTGTTTAATACAAGATTCCCTTTGTTGGCTTTCTTTTATTTTATTTTTAGAGGTCACGTGTGTTTATAGCGCAGTTAATTGTCTGAATTCCTCCCACAAATCTTTGATTATCGATGTGAGATGTTATCGTAACAATTTGTATCGTATTTGATTTTAATTATAAATCATTTCGTTTTCATTCAGTTAAAAGTTGGAAGTGGCATTATAACATACATATGTATATGTACATACTTGATGCGTTTAGGAATAACAAGTTATCCCCTTATTCAAAAACGATTATTAAATTTAACAAACGTTTATTAAGACAGATTTGTATATAAAAATTTTTAATAAACGTTTGTTAAATTTAATAATCGTTTTTGAATAAGGCGGTAAGAGTTTATATTAGGATGTGCAGAATCTCATATACCCATCGCCAAATAGCAGCAGTGTGATCTATGAATAATTGAAACCAATTTTTGTTACATTTTGTATTGATAACGACAATTAGACTGGTTATTTTATTTTGCGGATCCCTTTATTTGAAGTTAATTTTGTTTAGATTTCATCTCAATAACAACATTTACAAGCATTTTATGCAAATTTCAGTTATTCCACAAAGTACACGGAGGTTTCATGCAGACAAAAAGACAGAAAATGTTGAAACAATCTCAATTCACAAAGTATACGTAGGTTTCACGAGACGGAGGGTAAGCACATTTTACATTTATCTCTTTCTTTCAGGACTGCCATTTGTTTATGTTTTTGCAGCGTTTGCAGATTTGCTTTGACACACAATAAAATAGATACCAAAAAAAAGCCCTAGGAAACTGATTTTGGCTTTTTGAAACGTCAAAATTGTCTGTATAATCCTGGGGCCAAATTACCGCATTCGTGATCGAATGAGCTATCATATCGAAAAATTATTTCGATATCGAAATTATGATAAAATGTACTCAATTTATTGCTCGATATCGAATGACATAATCTGAAATAAGAAAATTACGATAAATTTTACTCGATATCGAATGCGGTAATTTGGCCCCTGTATATGGTTTTGGAAGTGGATGTTGGCCAATTATGGACCAACTTTCACAAAAGTCAATAGTATAATTTTTAGATGCTTATAACTGATCTAAGTAAAATTTCGATTCGATATGGGCGTTTATGTAGGTTAATGGGTTTTCGGGAGCAGTCCTCATAATGAAGCTATGACTTATACGGGCCGATCATTATGAAATTCTGTACGACAGTTAATATGTATAATAGATGAATTATTTGTGTTGAATTTCGACTTGTTAGTGATTTTTATAAGATATTTATGCGCATAAGAGATTTTTGGAAATGAAGTTCAATTGGGGACTAAATATGGACCGATTATCATGAAATTTGGTAAGACGATTTATATGTGATAGTGTTTTTTATAAGCGATTTAAGCGCATTTTCGAAAATGGTCTTTGTATGAGGCTATGGTCAAAACATGGACCGATGCATACAAAATATCGTTTTGAGATTTCACTTTGCATGAAACTTATTTTAGTTGAATTTTGTATGGATACGTCTTTTCTATAGACATTAACGTACCATAAAGCCATATGCCAGGGAAGACATTTGTATGCGGCTATGAGAAGTCGTAGGCCGATTCCTACCATTTTCAACAGGACTTGTCTTTCTATAATAAAAATTAAGTGTGCAGAATTTCATGGTACTATCTGCATTATATTTGCAGAAAATTGTAAAAAATATCTGAAAAATATCGAGGTTGTCTGAAACATGAGTAACATGGTAACATGGCTCTAACTTGGATTCTACTGAACCGATTTTCTCCATTTTCAATACCAAACATTTCCAAAGACCAAAGAATGATTGGTAATAATTTCATAGTTCTATCGTCTTAGAATCTTATGACAACCCAGAATATACAGATTTTTTTTGTTCTATGGCAATTATTACAATGTGTTACAAACGGAATGACAAATGTATACCGCCCATATTTTTGGTGGTGAGTATAAAAAGAAAGGAATAATAAATAGTTTATTTAATTAACATTAACATATATGGCTTGTGGTGACTAAAATGTGAAACCTTCCTGTTAATAAATTTTAGAGGTATGAATTCTAAAAGTCCCCTTTAAGATCTATGAAAATATATTTTGATTTATCTTCTGCTAAATTGTCTATAATAGTCACTTATTATGGAAAAATAAACCAAAATCTCCTACAAATATTCCGTAATACAAAAATATCTATCAAATCCAAATATACAGTAAAAGGCTGATATAAACGACTTCATTTTATTAATTACTTCAGCTCTGGATAATTCAAAGATCCTTATCCTTGTAAATCAATAGAACGACTATTTATCGAAAAGAGGAATCTTAGAAGAGAGTGGCAACAAAAAAAAAAACGGAAAAACTGTTTGGAGGAAAACAGCAGAAACAGAATCTACGTCGAGAGTTTGACGAATACTTAACAAACGAACTTCTATCTTGACAAATAAAACAGAAGTAAGAAAGTATCGTCGGTCAAGTATGACCATATAATACCCTACACCCAGTATATGTACAACAGTGTAAAATATATTAATGTATAACAGTTTTTCAGAAATGGGCGCTATATGGGAGATATTACCTATTCTAGACCGATCATCCAAAAAATTACTACCATGACTTCCGTTAATATAAACATTATGTATGTTTAACTTTATCTTAATATAAATATTTTAGAAAGACTTATGGAGGTTAAAGTGAATTACGAATAGGTTCTTATAGGAGAGTTTTGACTAATTACGGACCGACCGTTGTAATATTAGGTGTCATCATTTCTGTATATGTGCAACTTATTTTTGTTAAATTTTATGTATATACGAAAAATATTTGTGTTCAACATTATTTGGATACCGACTATTTTTAAGAGATTTATGCCATTTAAAGTAATTTTAGGAAGTAGACCTTATATGGGAGCTATGATCAATTATGAACCGATCTTCACAACATTTTTAAATGTGATTTGGCTTCATTTACTTCTCATTTGTGGTGAAATTTGTTTGGATGCTTGCATTGCAAACATTTATGATCGGTAAACCCCAATTTCGGGAGGACATTTGTATGGGGGCCAGGTAAAATAATGGACCGATTTCCACCAGTTTCAATCTTCAAAATTGCGTCCTGTACTCTGTGCACAAGCTTTACATGGACAGCCAGCCAGACGGGCGGACGGATGGGCATCGTTAAATCGACTCAGGAAGTGATTATGAGTAGATCGCTATACTTTAAGGTGAGTGTTTGATCAATATTTATGGGCGTTACAAACATCAGCACAAATCTAATATACCCTCCCCACTATTGTGGTGTAGGATAATTGATGATAATTGATCAAGACGTGCAAAGAATAGAGCATTTATGTCGAATACCTTTGTAATGTATTTAAGCCAAATCTACCAAAATACTTGAAAATTAATCTATTTATTATTATTATTTATTTATTTATTTAGTAGTATCTTAAATATTTTATAACAAATTGATTTATATTCACCCTTATCGTGAATAAAAATTCCCCATGAAATTTGTTCCCTTTTATTTTTGTAACATTGAATTTTAATAGGAAAATGTGAAAAGGGAACAAATTTCATGTGGAATTTTTATTCACGATAGAGGTGATTATTTCTAATTTTAATGGCTATGATATACATACTATACATTGCTTTTATATAAATACACAATTTCTTTTAAATATTTATATTAAAATTTTGTTAATTTTTAACATCATTTAATAACAAATTAAATAATTGTAGTCCTTTGTAGAATATGCATTATTTGCAGCTTAATGTATCCTAAAATTATTGGCATTTCGTAAATTATATGGTTGACATATGTACATATGTATATTAGTTGTTCTGTTAGGTATTCTGGTGTGCTCCCTATCTTCATTTGGTATATAAATGTCAATGTATTTGGTTGAAGTCTTTGTCTGATATACAACCATTTTAGTGTATCTAACATATTGCATATTATTATTATCCACATCGCTTTGTTTTGTAGCTTTTGTAGTCTCTCTATTTGTGGATTTGTGCAACATGTGTATAAGATGGTCGAACCAAATTCAAAGTGTGGTTTTATCATTGTGTTAAATATATTTATAGCATTTGTCGTCGAAACTTTACTTCTTAATCTTGTGAAAAAAAATTTCCAATCTTTTTTTTTGCAAATATTCTTTAAATGATCTAAATGATAGATAAAGCTTCTTAAAAATATTAAGGAATCTATAGTAAAGAGAACCTTGATTTAATTTTGCCACCAATATATGAAGCTGACAAAAAACATCGTTTACATTGTTTGTAGAAAAAATTGTTACCAAATTCTTGTATTCTGATTGCATAAACAAACCTTTCTCACCCTCCGAAACATATAATTCTTATTCAATATAAATTTTTTGTATGGAAATTTACTTTATAAACCTCTTATAAACCTGTTGTAAATTTTTATGAATAAGGGGGTATATTATTACAGATATTATTAGGTGTTGTGGGGGGATTTTATATATTTTAATTACCTTCAATATTTCATTCGTTTCGCAATCAATGTTTTAAATTCATTTCAAATAACAAACATTTCTATTTCTCATTATCAAATTCACTCTTCAATTTTGGGGTTTTTCAAAAATTTAAAAGTGTTAAGTAAATCATCTTTTATTCTTGGTTTCTTTTGAAGAGAGATTTCACCAGATCACTTTTTGATATCTCTTTGAGCATAAAGAAATAGGGCAACATCAACCAAGAGCTTTGTTTTGCTGCCATTTTAAACGGATTTAAACATTTAATAGTGCTACCATACTTTTATCATAATTAAATACCAAACGCAATTTGAGACTGAAAAAATGAAACCATATTTAAATAAAACTGAAATTTAAGAAAAAATTAACTAATCTCGTATTTAAATATCAAGTTAAAAACTGATCATTAGTCATGTAGAAACCAAGACAATTCACATGAAGTTAAAAGCCTCTAGTCTACAGTGGTTAATCGGTGATCTGTCAAATTTATTCCTTGAGAGCAGTATTGATTTTTTACAGAGGATTGAATCTGAAATTCTTAGAAACGTGACTGGCGGATCATGGTACATACGTAATGAGAACATACAGGGACTTACGACTACCACTAGTTAAGGATGAGTTCAATAATGTTTGCGAGAAATATATTATTAAACTACAAATCCACCTGAACCCGCATGCAAGTTTTCTCCCACAGATCCAAACGAAATCGAAGCATTCTCTCTACAGTTGGGAATTTGAAAAATAAATTCTATACGAATATTCCAATGTTAATAAAACTTTGCATTTCTGTTGATGAGCTACGTTGAGTTTTCAAGTTTTAAAAATAACAAATTCTTAAAATCCATATACGAGTATTTAAAAAAACTTGAATAGAGCCAGAATTTCTCTTGTTAGTGCATCTCCTAACTTCAGAATGGATGTGGCACAGATTAGTGTTGTGCAATCATCCTGACATTATTTACAATGTAGCTTGAAGTTTTTGTCGTCCATACAATCATAGAGCTCTCCTCCCTCTTATTCATACAAGTATGTATGTAAGCCCTGCACATTTCAGGAAAAATAGCTGTTGAACGTTGCACAGGAAATAAATGTAAGAATATTGTGGCCATTTTCAACAATTATTTTTCCTTTCAATGAACACAATTTCAAGTATGATTTATGGATTTGAATAAAAACACATACAAATAAAAAATGTACAGAGAAAAGTTAATGTGAACCAAAATAAAAAAGAAAGGAGGCCGTTTAGCCAACTTGAAACAGGAACTTCCCATTTTTTTCCAATCACTAAACACAAAATAACTTTTACTTGGTTGTGAAAGCAACCATAACAGACAACAACATCGAACGAACGACAACATAAACACAAACATAAATATGTACATATGTATAAAATACAACAAGAATAAGTATGAATAGATCAAACGATTACACACAAATCACAACAGAAGTAAAGGACCACCTACTTTTCCTTTGCTGTACATCATTTTACATTTATTTATTTTTATTATTATTTTCTACAAAAAACAAAAAAAAACAAAAAAAAAACACGCTCTCATCACATACTTTCATAGTATAAACGAAACAATCGTAATGGAGACAGTAAAGGAAAATTATGACCAAAAACATTTGTATGGATTAGAAGCACAAAGGCTCGTGTTTTATACATACACCGCGAATTATTATTAAACATACTCGTACATATATGGAATACACATTTACATTCGAATGCCCCCGAATAAAGGTTGCCCTGCCATCCCTTGAATATTAAAATTTCTGTTCGAGGACTAAAAACAACATTATACTTTTTTGTTTTACCTCTTCTCTTCAGCAACTTCAGACAACTTATCTTTACGGCTGCTGTTAATTTTAATGTGTAAATTTATCACTGATGCAATACTGCTACTTTATTCAGCCACCATATACATATTTTTCATCTAGTAACATCCCAGTAAGCCATATGAGTCCAAAAAGAGTCTTTTCTGACACCTTTTCCGGAGCGTTCATGCTCTTTATGAGCCCAAAAAACAATCATTATTGCTCCGAAAACCTTCATTACATTCAAAAATGGTCCGTCAGAAAAAGCTCTTAGATAATGTCAGAAAAGAGTCTTTTATGAGTTTTTTTTTGGGCCCAGAAAGAGCTCTTACATCATGCCAGAAAAGAGTCATTGCAATTTTAAATACAAAAAATTAAAAGTTCACAAATATTATTTTTTTTTTAATTGTTTTTACTTAAACAAAAATTTAGTTTACAAATAAATTAAATTAGAAATGGAAAAAAATTAAATAAATTGTATTTACAGTAAAAACATTGATTTTACATTTATGCTTTCCAACGGAAAGCTAATGTAGAACATATAATGAAGTATACAAAAATAAATTTCAAATTAAATTTTTATATTTAACTAGAAGGCAACTTCGAATAAAAGAATTTTATATAAAATAGAATTTATTTAAATAAAATATATAAAAATGGGAAAAAAAACAATTTTTTAAGCAAATTTTTCTTTCGCTCCGAAAATGCTTCTTAGTTGGACTCTTTTCTGAGCGCTTTTCGGAGCGCTCCTAGAATGGTGACAGGCACACAAATGAACAGGCTGAAAATACCTCGACAGTTGAACAATAAACTTTTTGCTGAATAAAATTGATTTAAATATTATCCATACTAAAAAATCAATAGAAACATTTAATTGTGAAGAATATACATTAAATAAATACAATATGAAAAAAAACATTTAGTTCTCTTGGTCCCCGTTTACACAGGGAAACATTTGGAAGGGAAACATTTTGTTTGGAAGAGAGGGACGGGTGGGGAAGAGAATATGAAATTTGTTTCCCGTTCTCGGAGGCACGCTTTGTGCTTTCATTCTTATTGTTTACATTTGCTATGCTTTTTGACATTTGCTTTATTTCTTTTCGGCGTGCTTTGTTCTCTATGTTTTATATTTGACTTTCTTTGAATGAAAATTTAAAAAAAAAATAATGTACTACGTAAAATTTATTTATTTATTTGTTTTACAAATCAAATATACTTACCTCAGCAAATCAAATACAGTAGAAATTTAAAAAAAACACAACACTGCAATTAGACAAATGTCAAAAAAAAAAACAAATAAACTGGAATGTTTCCGACAACAACGTTCCCTGTATGACCGCGAAGGAAAATGCAAAAAAGAATTCCAAATGTTTCCCTTTCAAATGTTTCCCTGTGTAAACGGCGTCTTGTATGTAAATTATCAAATTTTTACTTTTACAATTTTTATAACACTCTCCAAAATACAAATTAATAAAATGTTAATACAAAAAGATTTATATAAATATATACATATAATTATTCTGTGGATTGGATGCAGAAATGAAGAAGGGGGCTTTTGTTTCTTGACATCAATGATCCGGAACAATCATTGGTCATCTTAAATTAGATTTTACTCAGATCTTAATCTATCTATTTTTCCCACTACTCAATACCAACAAGTAAGAGTATTAAATTTAAAGCAAACATCAACACATTTTTTTTACAATGAGTTCATTCGAGACTCTATAGTGCCTTCAACTAGATTGTCCTAGAATGTTATAAGGATACATAATCTTGTTCATGGTGGGTACAAAAACTTCATACTCAAGACTTCCAAAGTTGTAGTTTTTAGTACAATAAGGAAAAAAATATTTTTCGAGAGAAAAATACAAGTAAGAAAGTATAGTCGGTCAAGCCCGACCATGTAATACCCTACACCCAGTATATGTATAAAACAGTTTTTCAGCTATATGGAAGATATGACTTATAGTATTATGGACCGATCATCCAAAAATTTAGTGTAATGATTTTTGTGAATATAAATATTGTGTATGTTAAACTTTATCTCGATATAAATTTTAAAAGATTTATGGAGGTTAAAGTTGATTACGGAGAGGGTCTAATATGGGAGTTTCGACTAATTAATTTCTGTATATTATTTGTGTCGAATTTTTTTTGATTACCAACATTTTTAAGCAATTTATGATCGTTAAAGTGCACAGAAAAAAATAAAAATGAGTTTCAATTAAAATATATGTGGAATCAATTAAAAATTTAATTGAAATTGGACCTGTAAACAAAATGACCAATATTTCTGGGCGTTACAAACATATGCACAAATCCAATATACCCTCCCCACTATGGTGGTGTAGGGTATAATAACTAGAAAATAAGAATTTTTAAATGTTATATGGGCAACTTCAAAAATTTACGGTACTTAGAATTGTTTTTTTGTCTGCCATCCATGTCGATTTGCGTGTGTATAAACCGATATTTGAGTATATGAAATCCGTTCATTTTTACTGCGGTTTTAAGTTAAAAAAAATATAAAAAGTACAGTTTTTGAGGTTAGAAAAATTTTTTTTCCTCCATAAAATTTTAGATCTTTAAAAATTTGTCCCCGGTTTGAAAAAAATTTTGTTTTTTGCACTTTATCAGTTTATTCCGTCGCGAAGAATCTATTTAGATACCTCAACCTGTTCCCACGCCATGTTTTGATATAAAAAAGTAAAAATATATGTTTTTTTTGCAAAAATTTTCAAAAGTTCATAAAATTTTAAAGTGCGTTTGTGATCTCCGTGATACGGTATTGGTGCGCTGACACCAACTTGATATACCTCAAACTTTATAAAATTACGCAGTTTTTTTTAAGTCTGCATTTCAAATTCATTTTTATTAAACGGCGCAAAAACGCTATGTAAAATCTTCAAAAAGTTCAAAATTCGGAAAATTTTCGTTTCACTTTTAAAACACATGTAACTTTTCACCCAGCAGCGATATCAAATTTTTTTTTGTGGATATATCCTCCAAGTCTAGTGACTATATTTTGTATTGGTTTGGATCTGAAAGCTAAAAACTATTACAAAGAAAACGGAATGGATGAAAAAACTCTTGCAAGTTTCAAGTCGTTTTTTTAATTTTTCGAATTTTAGATGACCACCAAGGCTTTTCAACGTAAAACTTTGCACGTCATATCCTTCAAGTATAGTCATCCAAACCCTGTACAACAGTTTTTTTTTTCAATTCATAAAACTTAACGGAATAAGAGCCATAGTATGTTGGTTTCAACAGGTGCTCAAAAAATTTGAAATAACCCATATATGGCTTCACTATCGAGTAACCAAAAATAAACAGTATCTTGTATTACGAATTATTTCCCCACTCCTGTAATTATTAGTTTTGACTATCAATAATTAATACTACATATTTGTTACCAAACTTGAAATAATAGCTCCAGGGAAAGAGATTTATACATAAATTTGTATGTGTATGTTTGAATTGTTTGTCCGTTAAAAAGTTTCTACTCGTATGTATATATATGTATGTATGTACATATGTATATAAGTAGATGTAGGTATCTGATTAAGTTCCGCCTTGAGCAATTCTTTGTTATTTGTGTTTATCGAAATGAGTGGATTATTTTTATTGTTGCCGAATGAATGAATTTACTACCACTAAACAAACTCATCTCAAAGTGTTAACACGCGTATGCGACACCACTTCTACAAAACAAAAACAAAAACAAAAAAAACACACACACATACAGAAACAAAAAATCAAATCTCTTCCGCTTGATTTGAGGCAAAAATTCTTATGATTTTTATTTATTGCTAAAAACGGGGTGTTGATACAACAAAAATTCCATTTCCTTTAGAAATTAAAGTTTCTTTTGTAATTCGACGTACGTGCGTTGCATTTTTTGCACACGCACACACTCGAACTAAAAAATATTTCACTTACATGTAGATACGAGTACATTGTATGTACATAATAAGTATCTAACGGATAAACTTAAATTGTGTGCAATATTGTAATTTGAAGTGTTAAAGAGTTTAATCGATGACATGCGTACGAAATTTTCGCAATTATCTTCATGCACTTTTTTTATACAATTCCGGCAAAAATAACATTTTGAATTTTTTCTATTTTTATTTATTACTTCCACTCAATTTAGGCGAATTGTTGCATTTGTAGGCCTTTTGCAATTATTGCTGTTAATGATGGGCAATTTATCATGAAACAAAAGGATTAAAAGGTTTCTAGTTTTATTGATTAGATTTTATTTATTACATTTTTTAGGAAAAAAAATACAAACATTCATGCTTACAATTGTGAATGCGTTTAAATAGTTGTTTTCTTTTTTTAGAAACATGTATCGTACAAATCACAAACGACTGTTGGGTGTGACTTGTCAAACAAATATGTATGTCATTGTATAATTTGGTAACTGTTTCTTATTACATAAAATAAAAAACATTCTGGTTGCGATCTACAACAAGTGTAATGAAATAAAAATTGTATATATGTAATTCAAAGTAATTTGGTACGAGTAAGTACAAATACTTAAAATTTTGTAATTAATGTTGTACAAACGCAGGTACACCGAGACCTCCAACGTAGTATGAAAACTAAGTGTAAGAGGTCATTTGTCAACAATATTTGTTATGAGAATTTCATATTTGTAATTCAGATTTAAGCATTTTCTAGCCTAACAAGTGCAGGGAACAGCAAGCATGTAGGTATTTTTATAATGACAGTTTGTTCTAATAAGGAAATTCTCACACTTCATTTGATTCACCTGGCGCTCATGTGTAAAAATACAGATAGTGAAACATGGAAATTTTCACTTTTAACTGTTTTTTTGATGTCATGGCAGTTATAAACCATTTTATAGTTTTAATGACAACAATATTTAAACAGATCTTCAATATATGTATGTATGTATATCAAAAACTTTTATTTTATTGCAACTGGGTTTACTTTATCTTAACAACAAAGCCTATTGAACTTGTTTGAATCGGTTAATAATTTCAGTTCTAGAATAGCGCATGAACACGCATTCATACGTAAATGCTTTAAAATCGCGGAAATCATTATGAAATTTTCCACAAATATGAATTAAAATTAATTTTGATCAAGTTCATTTGTTTGTGATAGTTGCAAGAATTTTTTTAAATTTTTTGCTTTTATTTTGAAATTTTAATTATTTAAAGTATTGGCAATTGTTAAAATATTTTCCTATTTTTTGTTTTGGCAACAACTGGATTCCGCGGCAAAGGAACTGCTCATCTTTTGAGGCCAAGTACGAATCAAGCCAATTTCGGATACCTTGCTCGGAAATGTAGCGCGTCCCAGAGAGAGCGTTCAGCATCCATCGAAACAAATAGTAGTCAAACGGGGCCAGGTCTGGACTTCCCAACCACTTATTTTTAATAGTTTTTAACAGTAATTTGCAACATGTGGTCAAGCGTTGTCATGCTCGCTTCAAACGAATTAATTGCATTCTGTACAGATTTGCTGTGATGTTCTGCCCTAATACCAGCAGCTCATAATAGATAGGACCGTTTTGGTCCCACCAAATACAGAACATATAGGTGAAAAAGCATTAAGGCAGCATTTCCGACATGTAAATTCACATTTTCAAAGCAAAACAAGTAAAAAAGTATAGTCGGTCAAGCCCGACCATATAATACCCTACACCTAGTATATGTAAATATAAAAAAGTTTTTCAGAAATGGGCGTTATTTGCGAGATATCACCTATTTTGGACCAAAATTCAGTGTCATTATTTCTGTGAATATAAATATTATATGTGTTAAACTTTATCTCGATATAAATACTTTTAAAAGATTTATTGAAGTTAAAGTGAATTACGGAGAGGGTCTTATATGGGAGTTTCGACTGATTATGTACCGACCATTATTTCTGTATATAAGAAACTTATTTGTGTCAAATTTTATTTATAAGAAATTTCTGACCGTTAAAGATATTTTCGGAAGTGGGCCTTATATGGGAGCTACGACTAATTATGGACCGATCATAATAAAATTGTACCGTATTATTTTTACACATATGAAATATATTTGCGTTAAATATTATTTGGATACCAACATTTTTGAGTGAGTTATGCTCTTTAAAGTGATTTTAGGAAGTGGGCCTTATATGGGAGCTACGACTAATTATGGACCGATCTTCACAAAATTTGTTGGTGTGATTTGGCTTCATTTAATACTTATTTGTGGTGAAATTTGTTTGGATACTTGCATAATTTAAACATTTGTGATCGTTATACTCCTATTTCGGGAGGACATTTGTATGGGGGCTAGGTGAACTAATAGACCGATTTCCACCAGTTTCAATCCCATCCATCCTTGGGCCAAAATAATATTACGCACCAAATTTTATTGAAATTTTTTCAAAATTGCGACCTGTACTCTGCGCACAAGCTTTACATGGACAGCCGGCCAGGTGGACGGACGGGCGGACATCGTTAAATCGAGTCAAAAAGTGTTTCTGAGCCGATCGCTATACTTTAAGGTGGGTGTTACAAACATCAGCACAATTGCAATATATCCTCCGTACTATGGTGGTGTAGGCTATAAAAACGTTGTGGTGTACGCTATAGTGTGCAATAACTAAGTGGGAATAAATGAAAGATATGTACCTCTCAAAATGACATATATGCAAGTTAATAATTAAAAAAACAGCGTTAAAAAGAAACGCATGTGTCATTAATATCGTATGATTTAGTTAGACACCCAATAATTTAGACAAATTAGAATATTTTTATCGTCTTCCCAAGAACATATTAAGTAGGTGATCTTCTCTTGATATAATTGCAATCCAGTGGCCCCAGTAATTATCCCAACTGTCTGTTGTTGGGGTCCCTTTGGCGCTACATAGTGGTTATGGTTAAATCCCAAAATCGCGTGAAGAGATTGTTGTTTAAATGGCAGATGTTTGTACTAGTGATATTTTTCGGAAAAACAAATATATCACTAGATGCGGTTGCCGAAACAGAGCCAATGGCAACTGTCTCATTTTACATACAATAGCTGTTTCGGGAGTTCAATTCTAGGTTGCCATATTTAGTGCTTTAGAAACATTTTATTTTGGAAATAATTTGGTAGCTAGTGAAGGTTCCAGATTTCTTAATTAAATTTTATACCTATTGTCAAAGCTGAGTCTTTCTCTAAAATTTAAAACTTACATACATATGTACGTATGCATGGTGCAACTATACAAGGTGAGTGCAGTAGCCCAGCTGAATGACTTTCTTTACAATTTACTTATGTCAAAAGTAATACTTTTTCAAGTATTTTTGACAGTAGTACATTATTGTACACAAACAAAATGCCTGTTTCTGTTTTGTGCTGTATTTTTTGTCGATTTGTTGTCAAAATTGGCCAAATTTGGGAAAGAAAGCAAGTTCCCTGAAAAATACATTTTTATACCCTACACCACACTAGTGGGGAGGGTATATTGGATTTGTGCTGATGTTTGTAACGCCCAGAAATATTTGTCCAACACCCACCTTAAAGTATACCGATCGACACAAAATCACTTCCTAAGTCGATTGAACGATGTCCTTCCCTCCGTCCGTCTGGCTGGCTGTAAAACTTGTGCGCAGAGTACAGGTCGCAATTTTAAAGATATTTTCATAAAATTTGATGACACATAATTTTATAATGATCGGTTCATAATTAGTCAAAACTTTCATTTAAGACCCTCTCAGTAATTCACTTTAACCTCCATAAATCTTTTAAAAGTATTTATATCAAGATAGAGTTTAATATACACAATATTTATATTCTCAGAAGTCATGGTACTAAATTTTTGGATGATCGCTCCATAATAGGTCATATCTCCCAAATATCGCCATTTCTGAAACACTCTGGGTGTAGGGTATTATATGGTCGGGTTTGGCCGACTATACTTTCTTACTTGTTTTGTTTGTTTTTACAATATAATATATTTTATATAATTTAAATTCAGGTAAAGCATGAAAAAAATCCCATAAAAAGGGAATTTTAATTATAAATAAATTTTATCTTCAGAAACTATTTATTTCCAAAAAAAAAAAAGTGAACACAAAATATTAACAATTGGTAATAAAATGAAAAGTTATCTGCTCATTTTAAACATTTCTAATGATTGATAACAAATGTGAATGTGATGTGAAAGTGATGGTGGCGGTGGCGGTGACGGTGACGGACTGTGATACATTCATATTTCCTACGATGACATCTGTACAATGTTTAGACATTTAAAGTGTTGTAAGATTCAAATAGAAAAATATAACATTTTTACATTCACCCCTTTCTGAAGTGTATATAGTACATATTTATTGCAAGGAGCCCAACAAACAAGAACAACCATTAAATATCGAGAAATACAAATGCATCATCAACATAAAAATATGTACAAGAAAACCTCTTGAAATCCATTAATTTTTTCTTTTTTTTTTTTTTTGTTAAAACCAACAAAAATTTTATCAAAAATACTTTTGTATTTTATTTTTTCAATAAAATTGTTTTTTTTTTTTGTAAACTCGTATTTGTTAAATACGATAATATAAAATCTCATATAAACATGGATATGAATGTATATTTGCTCTTGCACTCACTCGTATTTGTATATATATGTATGTATGTACATACAAACATCTGATTGGAGTGATTTTTAACTCAATGGTACCACTTCTGCCACTCGTATGAGAGATTTAATGCATGTTCAATGTACACTTGAAGGAAAATATTAGTGCATAGAAGGAAGTATCTTAAATAATAATTTATAAATTGATCCAGATATGCTACTTAATACATATACATACATACAAAGTACTTCCCAGCGGGCAAAAATGCAAGTGTCTCCATTTGCAGCCCTTATACACATTCTAAAAGCTTCGATACTCATTCCACTATGCATTCTCTCAGAAGGCGTTCTAGAATGCCTTCCATACACATTCAAAATTGAATTTCGAAAGAATATCAAATCATGATTTCAATAGAAAACACGAATGGTTTTGCAAATATTCCTGTATATCGTCCAACAACAGCAAACATTATTTTGCTCACTTTGTTATAAATATATATTTAGTATTTTATGAAAGTTTGTGGTGTAAAGTATGCGTAAAGCAGTACTTTAAATGCATGCAATTTTTTTTAATTAATTTAAAACTAATTTAAACCCCTTCTTTTATATTAAAGCCATTCGTTTACTTTTCTCAATGAAATTATTAATTTAGCAAACCTTTAATTACTCCTTGTATGTGGTATTAGTTGTTAGACCTTCCAATTTCCTCTTAGCAATGAGGAAATTGTCATTGACGTGTCAATGTAAGTTTCAGTTCTTAAATGCGTTTGATTTTGTAAATCGCAACCTTTAACATTGTCAGTGGCGTGTTGTAAATTTGACCACTTTTAATTCTACAAGAAATTTGTTATAAAAACATTTTTTTAAATATTTATTTTTTAAGAACAAGAATTAATGTTTTTATCTAAAAACCACCACCTCCGTAGTTAAAGTTTAAAGATCCTGGCAACAAAACAGCAAAATAATTGTTGTTGCGGTGGGATGGTTTTCAAGATTAATTATCGAACAATATTGAACACAACTAAGAAGACACCAGCCACGCGTGATTTGTAAAAAAAATAAAACAATAACTGGGAAATAATGAATGTCAATATATTTCAATTGTTGTAGAAATATATTCAAAATTGTCACCAAGAGAACACAAATTACACGTTATTGCAATATTATTGAATTAATATTTTTTTGGAATTTTCTCTCATAATCGAAAAGACTAAAAAATATATGGGTACTAATTAAAATTTGCACTCGATTTAACTTTGCAAAATCGTTCCTTTTATTTCGAGCAGTAATCATTGAGACTGAATATGGTGGCCCGATATATGTAGAAAAGTACAATTTGTCATGAATCTCAAGGAATGATTTCCATTGAAAATAAATCTCTTGCAAATAAAATCAAACTGTCAAATTTAGCTAGATTCGATTGATGGTTGGAAAAGGGTCTCTAACAAAAATCATTTCGAAAGTTGTATTGGTACATTGAAAACTTTAATTTAACATTTTTATTCTCATTTTCCCATAGTCATCGTTTGAGAGATATTTTTGCAGAAAATTCGCAAAAAACATGTTCCAACTCCGAAACTGTTAAATGTGTGATTTTAAATTATTATCGCTTACAATATAAATTCATTTTACAGAATTTAATTCCGTTTGGTAGTGGAATTGATTCCGTTTTTTGCTTCTATAGAAAAAGCAAAACCAAAATTTTTTTCGGAATGAAACCACTTTTAATTTGCTATGTGGAATTGTAGTTTTAAGAATTTCTAGGTTTCATTCCGAACAAATTCTTCGTTTTACCTTTTCTATAAAAGCAAAAATCGGAATCAATTCCACTTCCAAACGGAATTAAATTCAGGGACATGGCTGATAAATAGCGCTGTGCCGTTCATGAACGAACGGGTTTAAATGAACTTCATTGAACGGAATGAACCAGTCATTTAACTGAACGATTTGCGTTCAATAGTGTACGGATCAATTTCGTTCAGCTGCTGTTTATCAAAAGACAAGAAGAAAATCACATTCAATAAGGGTTGTATTCATTCGTTCAAAGTGAACGATTGAACGAATTGAATGAACGAATCAGTCTTGGATAAATTAACGAAAATGACCGGTTACTGAAATGAACAATCGGGCACAACTCTAGTGATAAATTCATTTTACAGATTTAATGAAATCAATGAGTTAGTGACTGACACATTTTCTTGAGTGTTGCATGTATGTATGTATGTATGTATGGTTCGATGTGAATTTGTATTATTGTATTGTACTCGTATTTTTAAGAATGTACTACAACTGCTACCTTCAACATTACTCAACTTAAACACTTTTAAGTCGTCATCAAAACTACTTCATAAAAATGCATGTATGTGCACTTCATTTAAATCAACAACTGCAACCACAAAAACATCAGCTTGCACTAAAAGGATAACACGCGTATGACTCTCCCTGCAACGATGGCAATTATTTATCGATGGTAGTTTTATTTTCCTGCCATCTTTATCTCAGCTTCCATTTACATCTCTACTGCTGTTAATGAAATCAAAAGTGTGGAAATTGTAATAAATTTAAAACCCAAAAATAAATATGTTCTTTGGCTCTTATTACTTACTCTCTTTGTTTTTAACTCATTCATTTCATTCATTGTATTGTAATTGAACCGTACAAATAAAATAAAAATGTTGTTCAAAAAAAAAAAAGGATACGGAGAGGATAGTCTTTTGCAGAACTTGTGACTACTTTAATGTGTTCGTTGATTGATGTCCACTTGAGATTTCATCCAGTTGTTCATAACAACTCTGCCAACAAATACGAATATAAATATGTAGTAGTTTTGTAGGATCTTGTTGCGGAGGAATGATGATCTGTAGCTGATTAAACAGTAGTACTACTTGCAACTGACCACATGGCTCTTAAATTGTCATGACTATATCGGTTTCAAATTACTGCCACTCGGCCGTTTAGCATTCTCGTGATCTATTTATACTCGTATTTGTAACAAATGGCGCCAGTTTAAATGTTGTCAACGACATTTTTAATGAACTGTAAAATTGTAATTGAATAATATTCTAAATTTAGTACAACTACTAAATATGTACGTTTTTTATTGTCGGTTATTTGATTCCAAACGTAACGTGTGTTATGGTCACACGAAAAAGACAGACTTAAAATTAAATAAATTATGAACAAGATTTAATATTTCGTAAAAATAGAACTAAATTATTCTATATTCGTTGTCAAACGTCTCAATTCTGGTCATTAAATCACTCGTCGTGCGCTGATGAAAATTTAATACAAATTTCAATTAGCACTGATTACTTAAGATGAAAAAATATTTAAGGATATTTTTATCTTAATGGACTTATGTATGTAGACAGCTTGATTTTGTAAAGCATACGATTTTAAATTATAATCCTTCTATAAATGTTATAAACTGTAATCATAGTAAATTCAAGTGCTTGACTCACGGCTGACATCAGCATTTAATTTTACCCTTTTGAAAATACTTTGAAAATGAAACAAATGGTAAAGCTCACCTAGAGTCTTGATTCATGCATTTAATTAATACCGGGACTAAAATATGTAGTCTTAAGTGCGAACAAAGTTTTCAATAATTTTTAATCCAAATCATTTTACCAGTTTGAGCTGGTTATTTTTGGAAATTACTATTAGTAAAACTGTCTTTCTGAGTCTTCTAGTTTAGGACCTACGTGTTTTAATTGGCTGATATTTCGTTTTAAAACTGTAGGTTTTACTGATTACCGATGCCCATTTCCAAATATTTATAATCAACAAAGAATATTTGAGGATTTTATTCTCCCCTAAAGTCCTTCCATATAGGGACTATATGTAACTATATCTTCTTAGATTCTTAAAATTGCAATCTTATAAGAGACACAGAATAACAACGTACATATGTATATTAAGGTGGCCCCAAAATAAAGTTGCGGATGTTCCCGACTAATATGAAAATTTGATTCATTTTAAGACTACGTTTCTCAATTTTTTTTTGTCCTAGGGTCAATATTTGGTGAGCTGGATCAAAGGCTCAAAATGTCCTTTTTAGAGGTTTTTTGATTATTTTTCACATTTCTTCCAAAAGAAGTATATGTAAATTTGGTATCACATGAAAGGTATTAGGGAGGCACTTTCAATGGGTTATCAAAAATTAAAAAAAAAAATTTTAAATTCAAAAATTTTTTTAAATTTTTATAGAATTTACTTAAATAAATAGTTGAAATTTCTTGATTATAAACATCATGCAATTTAGCCCAAATGGGTTTTCCCGTTTTTAGCTTATAAAATTTGCGTTATTTTAATACCCATTACATTTACGAATTGAGTTAACAGAGATTGACAAATAGAGAAGAATTTAGGTTTTAAAAAAAATTAATAAAAATTGAACTAGATAGAATTTAAAGAAAGAAGTCAGCTGTTACTCTAACAAGTTTTTTTCGTTATATTAGCGACAAAAACTTGAGTTGTGTTTATTTTATCGATAAAGTGTGTATACTAAGTTTATTTTGTGTTTAAAATGGCTTTTGATTATTTGGCATACGATTTAGCAGGGAATAACACAATTTTTGACGTTCCAGCAGTTAATCGTCGTGTTCTTCGGGATTTGGACTATCCTAAAAATAATATAATAATAATTAATAATTTCACCATTTATATGGCCTTAAGACTTTTTTCAAATCACTACCAAAATTTTATCACTAATAGAATTTTAAATTCTGATTAAAATAAATAAAATTGGGGCGGTCACGCATATTTTCAAGTGGGCGGGACTCCAAAGTTTTAATATACAGTATTTTTCGGTTAATTGACCCTAGGTTAATTGGTTTCCACGCTTAATTGAACCACATGATCGGACAAAAATATTGCATAGGCAAACACATGTAAATTTCCTCGGATAATTGAACCCGGTTAATTGATTTTCCCGCTTAATTGGTTCAAAATTCATGTCATCAAAAATAAATTTCCTCTTACTTTTACCCGGTTAATTGCATTATTATTGAAAAATAATCTGGCATTTTTGCACATACATATTTATAAATTTTATTTTTTTGTAAAACTAATGTGCACATAAATAGTGCATTTAATAGTACATACCTACAATAATAAATACCTGCGTATACACATATATGTACATTTTTTTCTGTTACTTGCATTTGTTTTCGTTTAAGGTAAAAAAAAAATTATTTTGAAAAACTTAAAGTGCACATATGCGATTTCTTTTAATTCATTAGTACATAGTTCCAATTATGCGTGATTTCTGTAATTGAACAAACTGTTCAATTAAGCGGGTATTGGTAAATTGGTTCCCCGGTTAATTGAACAAAAAGTTGTGCAAATTTTGATGTGCAATTAACCGAAAAATACTGTATTTATTTATATGTATCTTGAAAACTACATTTTTTTATTAGACGATATATATATATCAAATGATAGGTATTTAAAAGACCTTACCAGCGATATGTAACATGAGCTATATATTTATATGGACCACCTATTGATAAATTTTGCAAAATAATTTTTTGATCCGAAATTTTTTTAAAAAATTTAAAAAATCCGGAAAAAGGTCTATATGAGTAAGTAGATAAATTACAATATTTCAAGAATTTAAGCTTTAATTTAAGGTATAACATGACCATGTAGGTAATATAAATCCGAAGATATTAATAGATCTTTTAATTATTTTTTATAATCATGATATATATCGTTAATACCTTTAATTTAATGTATTGCAACTTATCAGACACCCAGTAGTTCCCGAGATATAGGCCTATATATTATCAACTTTTAGGGCCCGCCCCCTCGAACATAGGCGTGATCACCAACAAATTTTTTTTTTTTTGCTGTCATCTCCTCTAAAAGCCCTATTTACATAAATAAATAAAACGCCCAAATTATGCACAATTCCATTTGTTTTTTTTTTCATTCTCTTTTGTGCTTTTCGCTTATTTTGACACTTTGTACACAGAAGTGCCACATTTTATTAAATTAAATAGTAAAAAAAACAGCTGTATACTATCGTTAAAAAAAGTTACAGAATCACACAATCGTTACTGCAAACGAATATTTATGTTGACAAATATTGCGATTGTCGGATCGTTAAAAGTTAGTGAATCGCAGTACTGATGAACAAGTCCTTCCCTCGAGTCATAATTAAAACGTCTTAAAATTTTATAAGGTCCCATAATAGATACTTTTCAGTTCTACGATTAATATTTTGATATGTTACAAACAAAATGACACCAACGTTTTGGTGGTGAGTATAAAAATGGTAGAAGAAAACGGCAAAGTTAAGATAAAGCTGAAAACAAATAAGAAGGCTAAATTTAATCACAACATGTAAAGGGTTCGACTGTGAGTTTCATATTTTGTTCTCTATAGTAGTCCGCAAAGTTGTTTATATATTTTGAGCCAAGTATTTCTAATGAACAAGGAATATTTGGGGAAAATTTCATCTCTCTAGTCCAGAGTTTACTTATCATGCCTTCAATAACTTTTGTGAGCCTCTAATTTTTTAACGGAATCACTTTTTGTTGGTTAAGTTGGATATTTGATTAAGAAAAGGAGAGCAATTAGTAAAACTAATATCTTTTTTACATGAAGGTGTATGTATACCTCTACCAGTCACAGTTTTACGTAAATTATTCCAATTTTTTTTTTTTGCATCAACTAGATTTAGGCATTAAAGAACAATATTGGACCCATCCAAGTAAGAGCAAGTAACTTTTTCTTTTTTAACAATTAATCGAATCATTCAACTCTTATAAAACTACATATAATTCCCTAAGCTAAAATTTAAAGGAAAAAATCATAATATTTTACCTTTGATACAAGTAAATGCGTCGCAAATGTCCACTTCGTGTGTAACTTTGTGTACAAGTAAAAGAGCAAAGTCATCATCATCTGGTTTAATCATTATAAAAAGTATGAGTGGTGACCATATGTTGGTTCAACTGGCCAAATATCAAAGTTAAAACGGAATTAGACTTACTCCCTTATTCTATAATAACCAAACGACAAAAAAGAACACACAAACAAACAAAAATTAACAACAAAACTAAACCAAAAAGGGATAAAGAAAAACATGTTCAACTTTGAGGAAAACATGAAAATCCTTGTGCGTTTTTGCAACAAACTTTAGAGTGTATACTCCCACATTCAAACATACAAGGTGGCGCAAAAGTAAACTTCCGATGTTTTTTGGCTGTAATTAAAAAAAAAAATTAAAAACTTTGATTCTTCTTGTGGATTATTTTTATTTGGTCTTTTAATTTTTTTTACATCAAGTCGAGAATATGATGTGGTGTAACTGGCCGCCGCCACAGTTGATTGTCATTTGAGCCCTTTTTATGGCATTTTTCATCACTTTGGCCAAAACTTTCGGCGATAGGTCCTCACATTCTTGCCGAATATTGTCTTTAAGAGCTGCAAGAGTCTGAGGCTTGTTGACATAAGTCTGGAGCGGTCAAATCAGGCGATCTTGCTGGCCAGTGCAAATCGCCAAAATGGGAGATTAGGCGCCCGGGAAATGCATTCTTCACCATATCGGTTGTGGCACGTGCAGTGTGTGCCGTTGCACCGTCCTGTTAGAACCACATGTTTTCCAATCCCAATTCATCAAGTTGCGGCAAAAAGAACTCGTTGATCATTGCTCTGTAGCGCTCACCATTCACAGTAACCGTTTGGCCCGCGACGTCTTCGAAGAAAAAAGATCCGATAACTCCTTCAGCAAAAACAGCACACCATACAGTGACTTTGAGCGGGTGTGATAGCTCTTCGTGGGTTACACGCGGATTTTCAGTGCCCTAGAAGCGTAAATTTTGCTTATTTATGTACCCGCTAAGATGGAAATGGGCCTCATCACTCATGATTATTTTTGATGAAAAATCATCTTCCTCACCTACCGATTATTGGTCAAATAAATAGTCAGCAATATTCCGCGTTCTGGAGCAGTGTAGCGTAACATTGTTTATTAACGTGTATTTCGCATGTGTTTACTACACAAATGTCAAAACAGAACTAACATTAGGGGCCAATCGCAAAATGTATAGCATTTTCTGATTGGAGGATTACTTTTGCGCCACCTTGTATGTACAGACTAAATACATACAGTGCATCACACAACTAATTTACCTACTCATTTTTAGGAGAACTTAGTTTTTCATTCATACACAAAATTATAAAATACCAGTAAAGAAATTTTATTATGTTGCAATAGATACGAGTATAAAGATATTATGAAGAATAGGAAAACTTTAAAAAATATTTATTATAACCTACAACATCATACTGGGGAATGTACATATATTAGATTTGTGCTGATGTTTGTAACGCCAATAAATATTAGTCCAAAAAAGTTTTAGTACGAGTTTACCGATCGTCTCAGAATCACTTCCTGGGTAGATTTAAGAGCTTATGCTCTCAGAATCACATGTAGGGCATCGAATTTCGAACATGATATTTTTTTTGGCCCAAGGACGTTTTGGATTGAAATTAGTTGAAATCAGTCCGTTATTTCACCTACACCCATACAAATGTCCTCCCGAAATAGGAGTTTATCGATCATAAATGTATGATTTATGCAGATAACCAAACAAATTTCACCGCAAATAAGTTGTACATTTATAAATTTTGTGTAGATTGATCCATAATTGGCCATAGCTCCCGTAAAAGGAAGCCCCACTGCCGAAAATTTCCTTAAAGACAATAACTCTTTTAAAAATGTATCCAAATAATATTGAACATAAACAAGTTTCACATATACACAAATCAGTCGGTCCAAAAAACTGTTTATACACATATACTGGGTGTAGCGTAGTATATGGTCGGGCTTGACCGACTATACTTTCTTAATTATTTTTATTTAGTTATTGTTGCATTTTTTAATTTATGAGAATTACAAATTTCCGAGAAAAGAATTATTTTATAGCTCTACGATCACTATGGGACTCAGGTCGAGCATTAAGGAGGCGTTGGCAAAAGCTAAATTCTAACATCTAAAACTATGTAGGTAGTTCAGGTCAATATAATGTAAAAAATAACAATATTTCTTTGTATAACCATTTTCAGCTCTGGTGTTACGATTTGCTTTCGGAATGGGCCAATATCTATGGTAGTCCATAATATCTTCAGTATATACAAGATTACCAACTCTATTGGCAGAAATACAGCCCCATATCACTGTAGAACCGCCATCATAATAAACCGTGGATTTTGTATTCTTATACTTAAGTCTTAATTTGGATTTCACTAGACCCTACGTAGACCATCTGAACCAAAAATTTTGCATTTGCTTTCCTCATAGAATACAAAATGATAACTAATTTCTTCAATCTGTTAATTTCCGAAACACATTGTTTTTACCTGGCCTGACGACCGTATGTACTTATGGCTCTCAGCACCCTGTGGTGCTTTACATTGGTATATAGTGTTCTTTTTAGTTGGTCTTTAGCTTTTGGTCCGCACAAACGTAGGTTTAAGCGGGCTTTCCTCCCCTGCATTCAACGATTTTGGACGACCATTTCATGGTAAATTTTAAATGCTTGACAACATATATTAAAAATACCACAAAAGGTTGGTTGAATTTATTTGCCCTAGTGTAAAACTGTAAAATATTTTTCCTTCCGAAATGTTTAATTATTTTCCCTCCGGATCTTCATACCTGCGCACATGTGACACAAGAAAATGTTGGACTTGGCCAAAGTGGTTTTTTAAATCAAAATCCATCGACTGATGTAATAATGTTATAAGAAACAAAAAAAAAACATTTATTAAAATTGTATTCTTTTAGGAAATTAGGAAACTATTTGCCTTGCATATGTGGATTTATGTGGTAGAAGATTTAAATATGAAAATCCTTTAAACGCTATTGAAACTTGTTTTCCTTGCTTTATGGCAATGAACATCAAATACCCTAAAAATTGCGAGCATGTTTGGGTATTCATTCAAAAACTTGTATGTATTTCAAATAAGTACTCCATGGGATACTGATTTACAAGCAGTAAATACTCTTATAAATGACCTGCAAAAATAATTCCAAAATAAGTAAATTTTTTTTACTAATTTTATAATATTTCAGATTATGTATGCGTATATGCATTTATGTATGTATACCATATATTTATGTATGTACATATCTACAAATGACTGTCTGTATATATTATATTTATTTTTCTCTTAGTTATTTTTTATTGGATTGAAATTGTATCTGTTTATTAAGTTTAAAGAGTGTTATATTTTTAAAACACTCCGTAGTATATATAATTATACACTTTAAGTTTTAAAAATAACACGAGTTATTTTTCTAAGATTTCATTATTTTAAACTTTTTTAACTTACTAAAAACTTGTTCCCATTAAAACAAATGTATGTACCGCTAAATTAGCACATAATTATATAAATAATTAACTAAATGGTAATAAGCTTTAGCTGCCATAAAAGGTTCATGAACGTCAATAAATTAATAAGACACACATACATATAAGAATTCGACACACAAATACATATTGATTATATTTGTGTCACAAAAGAGAATATTATTTTACTAAAAATTTTAATGTATTTTTATATAAAATATAAATAATAAGCATTAAAAAAAACTAAAATTCTTGTGTCTTCATTTTAAATAATGTTTCAACTGGTACCAGTTATGATACTATCATAATATGATAACTAGTAAAAATAATATGATATTATTTTAACATATTATGATAAAGTACTATCATAATATGATTACTTTATATCATAATACGGTTATTATATATCATAATATGATTACTTTAGATCATATTATGATTAATTTAGATCATAATATGATTACTTTAGATCATAATATGATTAATTTAGATCATTTAGATCATAATATGATTACTTTAGATAATAATATGATTAATTAAGATCATAATATGATTACTTTAAACTATTATATGGTTACCCTAGGTCATAATTTGATCACGTATGACAATTTTATGATTATATTAGGTTATAATATGATGTTATAATATCAAATTATGATTAACAAGAAAATATTATGATGAAATATTACGATGATATTTAATCATAATATGACATTTCATGGCACTTATATTCATCATAATATGTTTTGACTACAATCATAAATCTTATCATAATATGTTGCTCTTAGATTATGTTTACCACAACTATGTTTTTTCTCTTATTGCAATAATAATAAAACATAAAAATTCCAACAACAATTAAGAAAAAATAAAAACACAGTTAATCAAAAAAGAACATTTTTACAATTTTTCGGGTTTTCCCATTTTACGCAATTACAAAAAGGAAAAAATATTTTTACCAGCTTTCTACAATTTTATGTGTGCATGAAAACAAAGTTCTCTTCAAAATGAATAGGCAATATAGTTTTGTGATACACTGTATGTATGTGTTTCTATGTTTGCATGAGTTGTGTATGGTTCAGGCTTTTGGTAAGAGAGTTGAAGTCAATAATTTATTCATGTGTGATTACATGTCGTAATGTTGCAACCACAGACGATTTATGACCTTTTGAAAGCACAGCAAAAATATAAAACAACTTTCTTGCAAAGGTCTTTTCTATTACAGTTTTGTCTCGTTTTTTTTTTGCTTCGACATTCAAAACATTTACACAAACGATGTTTTTTTCACTCTATGTATAATTAACGCAAAAATAATAATCATGCGATGTTTTACAGCAAAAACCTACTTCGTAAAATTTAAGTTTCTTTTGGTTTTCTTTTATTATTTTTTTGGATAAAATCCAGTCAAGTAGAAAACGTTTTGAATGACCGTTTTTATGTTGTTTGGTATTTAGCCCATAAGCACCTTATAAAAATTTAAATTTTTTAAATTTCTCGTTTATGATGTCATCGCATTGACCACCCATTCATTAAAGGCAAAGCACTAAAAATGACTTAAATACCATTAATGCTATTAAATGACAAAATGTCAAAGAAAGGGGAAGAACAAAAACTAAGATAAATTTAATTCTCATTCTAGTTCAATACAAAAAGTATGATCCTGTTATCTAAAGTTTAAGCAGATGTTTTACTTCTTTTTGTTTTCTGTTAAATACATGATTACAGTCTTCCACTGTATACAGAATATACACTGAAAAAATTAAATACAATAATGATTTTATAAACTTTAGAATTTTAAATGAACAAGTTTTAAGCGATGTGATAATGGATTTTATTAAAATGTGACTTGGGGCATAATCTAAGATTTATAAACTCTTTATTGGGGGGGATATCGTTTCTCTTAATGATTCCACGATTCTACATATTCGACAAACATGTGTTCATGAGTGTAGTAATAATAAAAAATGAGGACAAAAGTACTTTTTCTTTTTTTATTTAACATTTCGATTTCCTTCTTTTTTGAGCCAAAGGCAAAAGTAGTAAATTCAATTTATTGAGATTAGTAGAACTTAAATTGAACTCAAATGAACTCAACATAACTCTTCTAAACCAGTGCTACATTCAATTCAACAAACATGTTGAATGTATTGGGATTTGTGCTTAAGAGGACTTTATATAGCAGAATCAAGTGAAAGATATTTTATCAGTAGTATGGAATAATAATTACTCAGCTCGCGAAATTGCTAAGAAGTGGTCAATCTGTCATCTGTTATAGCAGCTGCAGTCTGTTTGGGTGTTTTTCCCTGTCTGGAAGATAATAATCGCTAAATTGTCCTGGCATCTCGTTCCGACAGCAGACAAGGTCGTGATTTTTTTAGAGTTTGTTGACTAATGTTTTTTTATTTTTATGACTTGTAGCACTGTTCGATGACAGATTCCCAACTTCTGAGCAATTTCGCGGGCTGAGTAATTATTATTTTTTAAAACCCACCACTTGGTTTTCTAAAAAGTCTGAAATTTTTCTCATAATAAATTAAAAGCACGCAATAAGCTAAAAATTTGCAAGAAAAAAAAAAAATTATGAACAATTTAAAAAATTACATTTACTGTTGCTTAATATTTTTATAAATACCAAATAACGGTGCTTATGTACATAAATTTGCTGCAACTGTCCATTTATTCTTGCTGCCAGATTAAACGAACTTTAACGTGCAAAAGTGGATACATTACCATTTCACATAAATTTACCCTAAACTTCACATTCGCTTTAATAATTCATGAATTTTAATTTATTTTCATTTTTGTTTTATTTATTTAACATTTTAAATAAAAACCATTATTTGTTTTTCAAATTTAAGAGTTTATTCGGGTTTTAAGTCATATGTAGTTACAAAAAAAACATCTACCATGTGTCCTCGCCACTGTATATATACAAACAAACTAAAAATTGACATAACGAATATGACTAAAAAAAAAAACAGCTGGCTTTTCAACACCACCTTGTAGTGATTTCACCATGGTAGTAATGTTAAAAATTTTGCTGACATTATATCGAATTTTCACTTGTTTTACATTTCCGTAACCGAGGCAGTCGAAACTTGGCTCCTTAGTCTTTGTGGAACACATTCTGTGTAACTTCGGGAATCTTAGCACACTCTCTGTGGCCCATTTGCTGATAATTCCGAAATCATTGTGCATGATATCGCTAATCAATATACATAAACCCTTCTGTTCTTAGTATTGTTGTTACTACCTTAGTGCTCTAGAGTACCTTGAATTTGAAAAGTTCGATCGACCTTTTAGGTGGAATGTTGGCAACACCAGTAAAATTGCTGACTTCTAAACATATTCAAGAAAAATATATTTGAAATTAACGGTCTTAGAAACGAAATACATCTATAAAACGTAATGAAATATGAACTAAACTCATGCGATAAATAAACAAATTTCACCAGTAGTAAAATGTCAAAATATAGTTTGGAGTGAATATCATGGGAAACTCTCCTATTAAGCAATTAAAACACTTTTATTAAAGCCTTTGTATAAAAGCGAAATTTGCGACAATGCGGTTCTTTTTCTCTTAACCTTATGGGCAGTAAACAAAATTCAAAGTGAACAAAAATTTCGTATTTCTTAATAAATAATAAGAAATAACTATTTAAACATAAAGCAAAAGTGTATAAAAAAATTTAATTAACATATTACTCAATTAGATATTTTTATTGGTGCAATTCCAGAAAAGGGTAATCTACTATATAGATACATATACTTACAAAAGAGTAACGTGACTAACTGATTCATTCATCATGGCATAGCCCAAATTTTGAATTTCTTTTACATCGTAAAGATCCACTAAGAAGGAATTTTTGGAAATTCGGACGTTAGATGGATAAAACGGGTAAAAATGGTAACTGTGTATCTCCAAAATCTTCTATCTTCTAAATAAATTAACACAGGAATAAAATTTAAAATGCATCCGGCTAAGATCATAAAGACATTTTTTCGGTACTGTTTTGAAATTCGAATTTTTAACTTGTATCTCATTTTGGTACTTTTTTGTCAAAACCTACTTTCTTAATAAAAAGATCTAAAAATATTATTCTCTAATTCCAGGTCTTACAATGACAATTTTCCAAAATTATTTCAATTTGAAATTCAATTTATTTTGAAATTCGAATTTTAAACTTGTATCTCATTTTGGTACTTTTTTGTCAAAACCTATTTTCTTAATAAAAAGATCTAAAAATATTATTCTCTAATTGCAGGTCTTACAATGAAAATTTTCCAAAATTATTTCAATTTGAAATTCAATTTATTTTGAAATTCGAATTTTAAACTTGTATCTCATTTTGGTACTTTTTTGTCAAAACCTATTTTCTTAATAAAAAGATCTAAAAATATTATTCTCTAATTGCAGGTCTTACAATGACAATTTTCCAAAATTATTTCAATTTGAAATTCAATTTATTTTGAAATTCGAATTTTAAACTTGTATCTCATTTTGGTACTTTTTTGTCAAAACCTATTTTCTTAATAAAAAGATCTAAAAATATTATTCTCTAATTGCAGGTCTTACAATGACAATTTTCCAAAATTATTTCAATTTGAAATTCAATTTATTTTGAAATTCGAATTTTAAACTTGTATCTCATTTTGGTACTTTTTTGTCAAAACCTATTTTCTTAATAAAAAGATCTAAAAATATTATTCTCTAATTGCAGGTCTTACAATGACAATTTTCCAAAATTATTTCAATTTGAAATTCAATTTATTTTGAAATTCGAATTTTAAACTTGTATCTCATTTTGGTACTTTTTTGTCAAAACCTATTTTCTTAATAAAAAGATCTAAAAATATTATTCTCTAATTGCAGGTCTTACAATGACAATTTCCCAAAATTATTTCAATTTGAAATTCAATTTATTTTGAAATTCGAATTTTAAACTTGTATCTCATTTTGGTACTTTTTTGTCAAAACCTATTTTCTTAATAAAAAGATCTAAAAATATTATTCTCTAATTGCAGGTCTTACAATGACAATTTTCCAAAATTATTTCAATTTGAAATTCAATTTATTTTTGAATTCGAATTTTAAACTTGTATCTCATTTTGGTACTTTTTTGTCAAAACCTATTTTCTTAATAAAAAGATCTAAAAATATTATTCTCTAATTGCAGGTCTTACAATGACAATTTTCCAAAATTATTTCAAACTAACGGAAAAAAATGAGAGTGAATGGGGGTCAAAACGTCTAATATGAGGGTGCTGTAGCTCAATTGGTTAGCGCATTTGATCATTAAGCATGAGTTGGTATTTCGATTCCCAGCCGCTGCCACTCAAACAACATAAGTTTCTGATAATTATTAGTTTTCTTTCTATCCATCATAACTAATATTTATCACAGCGCCCTCCTTCAATGGTTTAGCATTTAAACGCCACCGAAGTAAAATAATTAAATAAAGGCTATAAAATCAAGCTTTAAAAATAATGCGCCTACTCACCACCAGAGGCTCTACAATGCTGCACTAAAACAAACATATTGCGTAATTGCAGAGTTGTGATATAAAGCTTTCTTCTACTTTCTTCTTCAATATATCCCCTTTCCAAAGAAAGTAACGCAATTATATATATAGGCATATTAATTGCCTGAGTGTTACTTCTCTTAAAAAATGGTATTCGTAGAACTATTTGTATCTGCTAAATAAATAACCACAGAAATAAAAAATTAATACTCATTCGATAAAGAGCAGAAATCGTTTTGTACCTTTTTGAAATTCCAGTTTCTTAGGCTTAAAAAAATTTGTTGGTACTTTTTTTAATTAGTTTTCTCAAAAAAATTTCATAAAATACTATTCTCTAATATGTAGTTTGTATTACAAAGAAAAATGTTTTATCACGGGAGACAAAAGGGAGTAAAAAAAAGGTACTTTCCATTATTTATTAAAGGTAACGATCCAATATAGATAAAATTAGAATTTAGCCACACAAAATTAATTACAGTACACATATTTTGGCAGCTTTTTTAAATCATTTTTGTTATATATTATACTTTAATTTGAATTTTTTTTAAAAATTTGATTTGAACCCAAACTCGAACTAAACTCTTGGGATACACTAGATTTTATTTCACATTTTTCGCGTCAAAATAAAGTAAACAGGTATATTAAAATTAGATAAAACATTGTCTTTTCTGATATATTAGATTTTCATAAACTAAGAAAACTTTAAAGATAGAACATGAGTTTCTATGAGAGTTAAAAGCCAGGACTTAAAGGTATGTATAATTTGTTTATTCTGACTTTAATTTTAACATTAACTGAAACAATGAACCTGAATGTATATCTGACCAAAGAAGTAATATACATACCAAAAACACTTATTGGCAATTTGTAAGCAATTCTCCAATATATATATATATGTATATACATATAAAGAATAGCGCAATTCACAATCTTGTGCAAATGGTATTGCATCATTGCCGTTTTAATAAGACCACAGTAGATTCCCTACTCCAATATAACATAAACTAAGAACACCCTGAATTCTGTGATCTATCATTGTAATCGATGCACAATTTAGTTTTTTTTTTTAATAATAAAGTGTCCAATTGATCTCTTATTTCAAACTGCATTTAAGTATAATTTTTTCTTACAGCTGTCACTTCTTTTGAGAATTTGCGTAATTTTACCAGATGGGATTTATATGGAGATTCAAATTAAATTAATATTCCAATAAAAACTAATCTACCAATTCTTCGAAAAGTAAAACTGACTCTGTCAGTGGTATAATGATATTCAGAAGGTTTCACTTCCTATTGAAGTTGGTTTCTTGAGACTATAATTAACTTTATTTACTAGGGCCACATTTCAAAAGCGCATCATTTAATTTCTCCAAGTGTGTTCTGCTTTTCCAAACCAATATGATTTGATAAGAGTTCTTAGTCCTCATAATGAAACTGTATTAAGTAGCCATTGAATCCTATCATTCAACATTTTTACAAGACACAGAAACAAACAAACATGAATTCTGCAGTAGTCTTCTTTAATGCCAATGGTCTCAGACCAATTGGAGTTGAGGCCCAGGCAAATGAAAATAAAAAATAAAATAATATCGCCACGTAATAAATCATAACATTAAGAACAAGACAAGCGACAGCGCAAAATGTCAAATAACGATACAATTGTCTGTTAAGAAAACGTTCTCCTGGTTGGCATCGTAAAGTATTTTTCAAGGTTTTGTATGTGAAATCTCAAAACTACTGCTTATTAGTACCAGCAAAATACCTTCCACAAACTATTTTTGTGTCAAATTCGCGTTTGCATTAAGTTTCTTTGAGTCATAAGACTGTTGGGGCAGTAAAACTACCTGTACCAAATATGATGAAAAGAATAATTGTATGAATGTAACAGAAATGAAAAGGAATTAATTGTTAAATTGAATTCATAATATGTTGTTCTTTTTTTAAATTTGTTTGATTTTAACATTTGCTTTAACTCTGAAGTGATGTTATAATATTTTCCATGGCAAATAGAGTCTGAAAGTAACAATAGAGGATTTTCATTAATTCAAAAATTCTCACAAAATTTATCAGATTGTACATAGAACTATTAGCGTTATATCTTATACGGAAACAGTTATCAATGTAGATGTGCAAGTGTATTTTTGAAACCATTCCTTTACAAACCTGCAATGGACATGCTATAAGACAACTACAGCGATGATGAACAGCAAAACATATTTTGATCCTTCTCAAATTTCTATCACATTAGCACACGAACAAACCCAAACTCACTACATATACGATAAATACATCAGCAAACAGCGATGGCGACAACGTAAAGGTTTCGCCTGCGTTATAAAGCAATACCAGAAGCCTTAATCAGTTATGTTTATTTCCCTCTTCGTCCGTCTACTGATTTGCTCTTGTTTTTTTCCCTAAATTTTTAACCCATCATACACGCCAATACTTAATAACAATCTTACACCGTCTTGCTTTGCGATCGTTTCTTTGACGCGACGCGTAAAATATGAGACGTTGTTTTATTTTGCTGTTGCAATTAATGCATGCTGCTGTTGTTGCTTCTCGGTCGTTGCACAAGAAAATGAGCCTTTATATATTTGTTTTTTTGTTTCTGGATATTTTGAATAATGATCGCCTACAGTTTGTTGACAAAGAGGAGAGTCTTGTCAACCACAATCACCGCTAAGTAGGTAGGCTTACGACATTAATATTCACTTCCTTGTCTCATTTACAGCTCATACTCGTAGATATTAAATGAAATGACTGCGCAACAACAATTATGACAAGTATTTGTCAAAATTCTTAAATTTTATTTAACATCAGCCAGTCAGTTGTAAACTGAAAGCAGGTTACATCGTAGTGATTCATACGCACGAGTATCTGTTTCTACCTGTTGTTGGCTGAAATTATCACAACAGGTACTAATGTCATAAGTATGTGCATATCCCTAAATAAATGGTAGGCATTTAATATGATATGAATTTTATTTGAAACGGAAGGAAGTACAGATAAAGAAATTAGTCTATGAAAATGTATTGCATCTTACGTAATTATTTATTACTTGTAAATTATTTTATAAACGATCATTAACAGCATATGAACTATAATGTATTAGGTCTTGTAATTAGAGACTTTTATTGAATAATTTGCATTGTTTAGGAGTAACACCGGCCAGTGCTGCCAGTATTTTTTTAGGGTTTATCCCCAATTTTTGATTTGTCATCCCCAAAAATCCCCAAACGGTTTTATTTCAAAATTTTTTTTGTAAAATTTTTATATTATTAAGATGGTCCACAGAAGAAATAGTGGTATCTTTTGCTGTGAAAATGGCAATCTTAATATCCATAACTTTGGATTCTGTTGTGACAGGAATAGTACCTAAATGAATTTAAAAATACATTAACATATTTTTATGACTGTAATTGAAAAAAAATATTTCTTACAATAATTCTCTAAAATATTTCTTGCAAAAAGGGATTCGAAGTTATTTTTGTGTTTGAACGTTTTACCGTGTCTCTTGAGATCCTTTTTGTGATTTTAAAGATGTCTTGCATGCAATACACCAAGATTAGTTTGTTGGATTACTAGTGTCTTGAAACGATTTTGGTGCACAAGACACACATTTTAGCCACCCTGGATGACCCTTAAACCCTTTAAAAATATACTCGTATATGTATATTTCAAACCTTCTGCCCACTATTCGCGTTCCCAAGAAGCATTAGGAGTTTTTTTTAATAAAATTAGTATTTGCAGCCATTTTAAACGGTAAAAAATATACTTTTTTTTTAAATATTTACATACTTCTTCTATAAATAATAACACACATTTTTAGACTTGCCAGACTCACATTTTTGTTATCATCAGTTATAAAAAAATCTCCAAAAAATCCCCTAAAATTGTGTTGGCATCCCTAACAAATCCCCGGATCCCCAAGATGAAATTTTTATCCCAAATCACAAAAAAAAACATCCTCAATTTGGGGATAAATCCCCTAAACTGACAACGCTGACACCGGCCAAATTCACAAATATTGTTTAATTGTGAATTTATTTTGTAAATATGAGATAGCAAACTTTGGGCGTAAATTTAAAAGCAATGAATAAGAAAACAAAAACCACGTAAAAGACAGTGGCAAAAGAAAAACAACCTAATTAAACCCACTTAAGATGTGTTATCAATATCACTAGTGAATCAGACTTCATACATACAGATTGAAACACACGTGCAAGGCACAAGTCGACTTTCAACCCATTAATGAAGAAACCCAAGAAGGCTTTGACGTGGAAAGTCTGCAAATCAAAATGTATGAGCACGGCTAAAAGAAACAACATCAACTGTATGACAAACACAAATAAACAAACGCAAAAATAATAAACAGTAAAATAACACAAACAAAACACATACGAATACACTTCTAAATACATATATACGAGTACAGTGGCGTGCAAAAATGAGCTTAAAGCAAATGTTGATTAGTGATGTACTCGTATTTATGCAATCTGGTGCGTTTAGATTTGCAAACTAAAGCATTAAATTATAATTTTAATTATGATATTTACTTTATATCCACAAAATATTAATGTTCAATATTTTTATAGAACAGTGTTAAACCCTTTTGTATCTCCTTAGAAAATTTAACACAAACTATAAGTTTTCAGGCCTCCCTAATTGCATACCGATGCATAAGATTTTTGACAGAACATATAAGACTTCTTTTGTTCGAATAAAACGAATAATTCGAATAAGAAATTTTATATTGTTCGAATAATTCGATCATATATTTAAAATTAATTGAATTATTTGAATAATTTAAAAGTTTTAAATAAAACATGTAAAAAAGTATTGTCGGTCATGCCCGACCATATAATACCCTACAGCTAGAGTAAGTATACAATGTTTTTTATAAATGGGCACTATATGACAGATATAACCTATTGTGGACAGATCATCCAAAAATTTAGTGTTATGATTTCCGTGAATATAAATATTATGTATGTCTCAATATAAATAATTTTAAAAGATTTATGGAGGTTAAAGCGAATTACGGAGAGGGTCTTATATGGGAGTTTCGACTAACTATGG
Source organism: Bellardia bayeri (assembly GCA_950370525.1). Lineage (NCBI taxonomy): Eukaryota > Metazoa > Arthropoda > Insecta > Diptera > Calliphoridae > Bellardia > Bellardia bayeri. The sequence goes on along the minus strand of OX493265.1, from coordinate 52,880,800 downwards.
CCCGATCATCATAAAATTAGACCATATTATTTGTACACATATGAAATATATTTGCGTTAAATATTATTTGGATACCAACAGTTTTGAGAGAATTATGCTCTTTAAAGCGATTTTCGGAAGTGGGTCTTATATGGCAGCTAGGAGTAATTATGGACCGATCTGCACAAAATTCGTAGATGTGATTTGGCTTTATTTGCCACTCATTTGTGATGAAATTTGTTTAGATACTTGCATAACATTTATGATCAGTAAACCCCAATTTCGGGAGGTAATTTGTATGGGGACCATGTGAAATAATGGACCGATTTAAACCAGTTTCAATCCCATCCATCCTTGGGCAAAAAAAAAAATATCACGTACCAAATTTGATTAAAATAACTGCAAAATTTTAACCAATACTCTGCACACAAGCTTTACATAGACAGCCAGCTAGCCAGCCAGCCATACGGGCGGACGGACGGACATCGTTAAATCGACTCAGAAAGTGATTCCGAATTGAAAGGATTGTAGTGTTATCCTTGTAGTTTATTTAATACAAATAAAATCTAGTGCTAAATTAAATGAAAAAGAATAAGAATAATAAATACAAAATGGTCCTGACAATTCGATCAGAAAGTGATTCTGAGTCGATCGGTATATACATATATATATATACTCTCCCCACTATGGTGGTGTAGGGCATAAAAAGTAACTGCCAGATATTGTTATGTCGCAGAATAATAAATATTCGACATGCATTTATATTTTAAGTGTTTGTTTTTTAGTAAACAAAAAAACTTCAAAATTAATCATATTCTGAATAGAGAAAAAGCTTAAAAATAAACAATTATGTTAGTTTGCAATGTTTGTATATTTCATACATACGAGTACATATATACCAAACAAAAACTGTTAATGAGAACACAAAATTTATATTAATAATTTATTATCAGGACCATTACTAAGTACTTTGCTAACTGAAATAATATCACTAACATTTTCGATATACACTATACTCTAGCATTTGATAATCCTGGAACCAGTATACTTAGTATTAAATCCCCTTTATTTTTATTTTGTATTTCTTATTCTTATTCTTTTTCATTTAATTTAGCACTAGATTTGTATTAAATAAACTACAAGGATAACAATACAATCCTTTCTTTATATAGACAGGCACAAGGCATCTCTTAGCCAGGCACACGTACAAGGTGCTTTTACAAACACACTCACAGGAATGTATTATAAATATATGTATGTGTGTATATGTAAGTAAGTTTGTGATTATTTAAGTGTATGTGTGTGTGTGTGTGTGTATATATGTTTATAGTCGTAAATAATGTGCTTTTAATTAGCGTTAATGATATACGAGATGAACAACTAACTGCTGGCAAGGATACGATGAAGTAAAAGGCCAAAAGGAAACAATTAGAAATCAATACCTAATATTTACTATGTTGAGAACACTTTGTTTGCATAGTGGATTGAAAAAAATCAGAGAGGAAAAACTGATGATACACAGTTTTAAATTATGGATAAACCATAAAAAGTTGCTTATAATCAGCAGTTAAAAGTCCATTTGTTAACATTTTGTGTTACTTAAAGATGTTGTTTAAAATGTTTCTCCAATTTCAGTAGCCCCCAAGTAGTAGTAAGTTTGATTATTTTTATTTTTCATTTTCGTTTTCATTTCATTTATTTTCAAATTTACGCGTATTTTAGTTTTAAATTTATTTAGCGTTAAATGTTTTGTTTTGTATGCGATATATAAACGAAACTTTTTAATTTACGTTTATTTTGTGGCTCCTTTTAGATAAAAACTCATTGTGTATGTAAAATGATGAGTTTGCATGTTTAGGATGCGTAAGCATTTCGAAAATAAAATAACAACCAACAAAAAAATTGATGATTATTTGAAATTCCTTTTTCTTGATTTGTTCAATTTTGACTCTAAACATGAAAAAACGTCGACTACTGCAATACTTACGGATACACACATACACGCACGCACGCCAACTCACTCACTAACCCATTCACTCATTCCATCGTTATCATATTGATTTCATGTCCAGTCCATCAATTAAATAAAATATGAAAGGAATGGAAAAAAAGAGAAAATTACACCATCATTTCCATTGCAATAAACCGATATTTTTTTGCACGGGAAAGTCCAAACTTTTCAAGTCTGTTCAAAGACTTTGTAGTAGACTTTGATTGCTTAAACTCTGGCGGAAGGCTGCCTATTTTTCTAACAGTGCGTGTTCGAAACATTAGATAGGTTGATTCATTTAGAGGTTTTTGTCACCCTATTTTTATTATTCGACAATTTTTTAATAAAAGACTCACACCCATACAACGTCTACGAATTATGTAGCTGTAATGTATTTACAATTTTCAAAATTAAGTCTCTGTGATTCTAAACAAATCACCCTATATAATTAAACATACATATAGGCAATTATATACTCGTATATGACTAAGATCCCATTTAGGATTTCTTAATGCTGAACTAGTACACTGTTATTTTATGAGTTGTATGGTTTCGACCCAACTTGATTGATGGCTATCGTAACAAGGTAAAACCAGTTAAAGAGAAACGAAAATATTTGAAAAAAAAAAAATGCTTCGTGTGCCCAAAGGTAGGGTCACCATGGTTTATGCATCGTTTGTTCAAATGCTACTTTATGTCGCACCTCTGACTCACAAACAAAAAAACCACTCTTGTGGAATATTCAATGAAGATTCTCTTGCATACAATTATTTAAAATGTATTTCTCATATGATTAGGTTTATGTTGTCGTCTAAACACTCGCACACATTGGAATACAAAGTTCGACTTGCAGCATAGTACAACATACTACGCGTAGTATGAGCCGCTTTTTCAATGTTGTTGTATTTTTGTGTCATTTTGTTGTATGTTTTGTGGTGGCGTTATCAGTGCAGGTTTAACCGAAACTATAAACAACCGCGTGGAATGTCATGCATAATGTCCCCAAATTAGATAAACATGGCGCCAATGCAATCGGCAATATGCTTACGTTTATATATCATTAAACTGACACACACACATAAAAAAATACTCATGCATACAAATGTCAACTAAGTATTTAAGAGAGCAGTCGTCATACAGTCATACAAACATCTCGTTAATACACATTCATTGTTTGTTTGAGAAATGTACCAGAATTTTACTTTATAAGATGTATTGAAAAATTTAAATGAATTTTATTTTTTATTTTTGTACCAAATATCCTCAAGAAATTAAAGCACAAATAAATACTGTAGACCCATAACAACACTTCTCCATAATCAAATGTTGACATTATATCCTACACGACCATACTCGAGTGGTTATATTGCATTTGAGCGAATGTTTGTAACGCCAGAAATATAATTATAACACCCAAAGTAAAGATCGTAATTTTAGAGATATTCCATTAAAATTTCGCACATTCTTTGTTTGAAATCGGTCCATTACTTCACATAGCCCCATACAATTATCATTCAGAAATATGACTTCATGGGATTTAAATATATAAAACTTGATCATGCCGACCTGTTCCGATCGGTCAATAATTGACCATTTCTCATCTCACTTTAACGAGCATAGATGTCTCGACAATGTGTTTCATATATACCAATACGCAAATACGGCTTAATTTTATTTACATACGTTTTTTTAGATAAATCTCTTAAACATTTTGGTATCGGAATAAAAATTAACGCAAATAAGTTTCATATACACAAATGAACTTATTTTCCATATAAGTATAATGAAGTCCTTTGCACTACCATGTATTTACTAATAATTTCAACTTCGAAATTAAATAGTAATGATATTGTTACGTTTTTACTTTTTAAAAACGGTGGTTTATTTCCTTAAAATAAACCGGATTTCTTTTCATTACAAATTAAAAGCTTCAAGTAGTTTGAAGAAAATATAACGAATCTTATATACCCACCACCAGATCACTTATTATGGAGATTTATAAGAGATTTAAGAGCATTTATGTGATTTCCGGCAGTATACTTTATATGGGGGCTACGGTCAAATATGGGCCGATCATCATCATATTGAGAGTGACGAATTATATATACGAGTATATGTATTAACCATTTGTGTAGATTTTAACTTGATAATGGTTTTTATAAGGAATTTATGCCCATTTAAGTGAATTTCGAAACTGAACTTTATATTCGGACTACGGTCAAATATTTACCGATCATCAAGGAATTTGGTATTTACGACGATTTGAATGTATATTTTGATTATCCTTGTCGAATTTGAACTTGATAGTCATTTTAACAAAAGATTTATGTTCATTTAAGTGAATTTCGGATATGGTCTTTGTATAAGGCTACATATGTAAAAATTATGAACCGATGCAAACAAAATATTGTTTTAAGATTTCACTTTGCATGAAACTTGTTATTGCAGAATTTTGTTTAGATACTAATTTTCTATAGATGTACCATGGCTTTAATATTCCGGGAAGACATTTGTGTGTGGGCTATGAGAAATTGTGGACCGATTCCTACCATTTTCAACAGGACTTGTCCTTCTATAATAAAAATAAATTGTGCAAAATTTCATGATATTATCTGCATTTTATTTGAAGAAAAAAGCAAAAAATATCTGAAAAATATCGAGGTATCTATAACTCAGATCCTACTGGATCGATTTTGCCCATTTGTAATACCAAACATTTTAGTAGATCAAAGAATGTTTGGTAAAAATTTCATTTTTCTATGTCTTTTTCTCGAAGCTCTATCGCGCCTACAACAGAAGGACGAATATGGCTAGATCGTCTTAGAATCTTATAAGGACCGGGAATATACAGACTTTTTGGTTTTACGACCATTATTTCGATGTGTTACAAATGGATTGACAAAAGAAATATATCCCTTGTCTTTTTGGTGGTGGGTACAATAAACATTCTGTCTTTTTAAACACTTATATTACGGTTTAAGAACACACTTAAATTAAAGTTTGAGAACGCCTGATGTTTACACAACAATGACTCACAATAAACTCAGTAACTTGATTTGACCTGTTAGTCTATTTATACACCAATCATAATTTCTAGACGGTTCGGAGCTAAAATACTAGAATGTTCATGACTGCAAGTCTAGAATGTTCGTTTCTAGAATATTCAGCCAAGTCGTTAAAACTTAATGTTGCCACATTGCTCAGCTATGTTTATAACAGGGTGTTCTCAATAATGTTTATAAATTAAAACTTCTACAAATCCTAAACAAGTTGTATGTCGATAAGCATGCAGAGTGTTGATACCGACCGTTAAATTTTAATTGAAATACAATTTTGTAACAATGTCAAAACCTGCACTGATTTTGAACTTACTGCCGTCTTATATACTTATTAGCCAACTTCCTTGTCTGTTGAAGCTATTGGTGAATATTTTCCAAAAGCAAATCATGACTGACGTTATTGCAGTTCACTAATTTAGTTCCGTAAACACCATGGAACTATTAAACTATCAATCGTTTAGCTTCAGAAAAACTGATTGGATTCTTATTTATCAGACCGATTATTCAGAGCCAATTACAATGATAAAGACTAGAGCACCAAATGGAAACATTCTAGCCTTTATATTCTATTTCATTTACACCTGTGACTTTCTAAAGTCATTATTTGTTAATGACGTCAATTGTTAAAACTTTATATTATCATTTGGACAATTTTACAAGAGACAATAAGAACATCATTAAACTTGAAAATTACATATTTTATGCTTGTGCAAAAACTCAATGAAAACTTCTAGTCAAAACTTGACCACATTGGTTGCTGAAATTTGGCTAAAATTAAACATACATACATACATACATATGTAAATATCCATTTATTAGGTTTTTATTTAGCTCTTACATCATGTCAGAAAAGAGTCTTTTATGAGGGTTTTTTGGGCCCAGAAAGAGCTCTTAGATAATGTCAGTAAAGAGTCTTTTATGAGGGTTTTTTTGGGCTCTGTGTAATCTTGTTTGTATTTTTTGTTCAAAACACAAATAACAAGACAACAACGTTTTGGTACACACATAATTAAGTGGAATTTCTGAGTCATACTGCGTGCCGACTCAGGACAGTAACAAGATTTTTCTTTTACTCCGTAAATGCTCTTTTGTTGGACTCTTTTCTGACTCCTTTTTCGGAGCGCTCCTAGAATGGTATGCTGGGTACATATATACATACATACATATGTACATATACGAGTATATATAATGAAATGAAGCAAAAAACAAAAATTTAATTATTTAAAAAATCATTATTTTTTATTTTACCTCTTACTATAAATACACTGAAAATAAAATAACTTCAAATACCAATATTCACAAAATGTGAATACATAATAACTTTAATAATGTGTTAGGCCTCCTATCACAAAAGTTTTGTGTACGTTTGCGGCTCGCATCGCTTTGATAACTAGGTTGTTGGGTGGTGGCTCGACCTGGTCATGCGCCCTAAAGCATGAGATTAGCCACATCTTAGATGTTTTGGTTTCCCATGCGGCAGTTACTATATCATAATCGCTTTAGATAGAAACTATAAAGATATTTAAATGGTCTTTGATCAAAATGCAAGATCTTATTTTACCTATGCCTTTAGTGTACAAAAGTTTGTACCCATTTGTGCTTAGCCCAAGAGTATCGCCAATGTGTATCCACGGGTCTTGAACTAGCGCTACATCCTTGTAATAAGGAGATAATGAGATTATTACTATTATTGACCAATCATGTTGAAATGTATCATTAATCCTAACACAATTCCTTAACCACCAGTTTACACCCCAGCTGGGTCTTCCGACTACTTATTACGAACAAGACACATTGACATCGCTCGAGCATTCAGCATATTCTGTGACCATTTGTACAATGTAATACAGAACACGATGATGGCTCCCCCTATCTGCCACCTGGGACGCGTCCGATGGAAGACTGTCAACTCTACACGGATCTTTTTTGTTTCATTCAACCAAATTTCTTTTACTGTATTTGAAGAAATTTCAATCGCCGCAACTTATGACCGACCCACAAGTTAAAAATTCATACCCAACGGTCTTATTGATCTCTCTAAAATCGGTGGTGTGAATGTTTGTGGATCGCATTCGCATTGAACATAATTTGGGAATTTTCAAATGTCCAAGCAACAAATTTTCACCTGTAACAAGAAATAAATTTCAGACGCAAGCTTCATTCAGTCGCCAGAACATTATTACATAACAACTATTGCATGAAGATAAGCTATTATCTATTATACTTTTTATATGACGAATGAATTTTATTTGTATTTTTATCTTAAAATGTTCCTAATTTCTTTCATGATAAATACTGACGGGCACAAAACTATGAAGTTTTTGTTTTTCTTATTTATTTCCACTTTTTTGTTTGGAATTCATTACAAATTCTAAAATTTTTTTTATCATCATCATTACAATAAAAAAGAAATTTGTAACTTTGGTTGGTATCTCTAAACCACACATACTCATGCACACTTTCATGCACACATGTAACATTCAACCAACCATCTTTAACCCATGAAAATTAAATGTCAGTCATTCTCCAAGGAAAAGAAGATGAAAAAAAAATTCGAAAATAAAATGAAAATAAAAAATAAAATATTTCTGAAATATTGTTATCGGTCTGTAACGACAACAATTTGGACGATAGCACATGCAATGTGGTTTCACTTTGGTGCCATCTTTATTATTATTGCTCTATTTTTATTACACACATTTAAAAGACCTTCTTACTTATTCTATTCCATTTAAAGAGTTTTTTTTTCTTATTTTCTATTTTTTAACAAATGAAAAATTTAATGGTAATTTCTTTTATGCCAAAGATACATTAAAATGCTGGCAAATGTAAAATAAATTCCTTCAAATTGCCTTTAGACTCTAGGATGGCAAATGTATTCAAATACAAAGACAACATCAGATAGAATGAACACAAATATATACCTCTGACATACTGTTCATAGGAGCTAAAAGATTTTGTGGGCAGATGTTGAGGGAGTTGGGTAAAGGTCAGACAAGATAGATTTCAGAAGGCGTCCCTTTAATATAAAGGGTATGGATTTTTACTTTCAATTCAAGTTGTAATTGTATTATAAATAAAATATTTTAAATTTATTAATTACATATGACACTATATTCGCTCAGATGATCATTGTCAGGTAAAGATTTATCCCTATACATTTCATTGTTTAGTTTTTTTATACAACTGAGAATCTTTAAAACGGGGTTATCTTACACAGTTGACATGTAGTCACCGGAATGGCTTAAAACTTAAAATAGCTTCTTGACTTATTCATCAGAAGCATTTCGCTTCATCAGCCTTAAAAATCTATCTTAACGACTCAATAAAAATGTATTCATGTCGCATGTGAACATAGGCACCGAAAACATTAAACTTGCATATCTTTTTTCATTGTCGTAATTTTGAAATGAGTAGGAAATTATGAGAAAGAACATCTATCTAATGGTTTTAATATTCTAATAATCTTGTTGTTAGGTTTTTACCATTGAAAAACTACAGTTTATTTCTATTTAAATTACAAATAAATGCCAAGTAGATTTCAAATTATATCCCGTCCTTATTTATTAAAATTTACATAAAACTTTTACCCCCTGGCCCACGATGTCGAACAATAACGTTCGATTTAGATAAGACTTAAGACACAAACTTTGTATCGTATCTATTTTTTTTACTAAATCAAGTTTGTGTCTTAAGTCTTATCTAAGCGAACGTTATCGTTCGACATCGTAGACCAGGGGATTAATCTTCACTCAATCAAGACACACAAACAGCTGACCGAATATTATTGCTGCTGCCTGCCATTATTTATATTTTAACAAGTAAGAAAGTATAGTCGGTCAAGCCCGACCATATATTTTCTATCTAAAAATATAAAAATCAAAAATAACTCTTATTTCTTGATTTTTTTGATAAAAGTCATAACAGTTACGGTCCCTGCTTTCCACGCGTTGACGCTAAAAAGCGAGTTGTGGACCTACAAAATGCGAGAAAACATAATCAAAGCTAATCTGCTTTTAAGTGCATGTCGTATGCGAAAGCTGCAGATCAATTGTTTGTTCCCTTAAAATATTAAAACACGGCCGTCTTAAACCGTCTTGTTCGAACATTATTAATATGAAATAGTATCAAAAATTAACAATCAACTTTATTAACTTTCAAATCCTTAAGTTGGATCTTATTTTCTTATTTCTTTGTTAACTTAATGGGCCAATTGTTGGCCTCTATGAATACTGGCTTTTGATGCAATTGACACATTTCTCTACAGCAAAGACCGAAACCTTTTGGAAAACTTTTTACATCCATTAAAGCCATTTTTTGTGGAAATTTTAAATAAATTTAATTTACAAATTTCTGCACTGTTCTTCTAATTTGCAATAGAACAACGAATTTCTTTGATCTATAGATTTTGTTTGAAAAAAAAAATAAACTAATTTAGTACTTTTTATACAATTTAATCAAGTTTGAATGTAACCCTATTCTTCTAAATTCTAGTGTTATTCCATATGGTTATCAGAGATTTTAACCATATTCTTTGATAATTACATATGCCTTGCAGCTAAATAAGTGCAAATGAATTTAGTGTGTTCTCGTACATAAAAATTAATATGTACCTAATAATGACTACAAAATGTAATGAAAAGAAAATCATAAAATTCACTTAAATTCGATATTTTGTGACATGTGTTACGGTCATGATACTATCAGTGAATACTCGTACAAGAACCATAGAAAATCGAATCTCCTCGAAATACTGAGAGTTAAAAGGCAAAGTGGATTATTGAACCTGTAATAAACATAAAACGTACAAAGACGACAACCAACCCACCCTCCAACCTACAGGCAACACTTGTCAGATTTAGATATAAACGAAATTCACTTAAACAAATGCAGTTTCCAACAACAGACCGACCAACACACAAAAACATGGCAAATGCACAATATATTACGCGTTAAATTCAATTTTTGTCCATTAAAATAGATTAAAATCCAACTCAGTCTTACGATTACATACTCGTACATACATACATACATACATGTGTATGTATGTATGTATATTATTATTCTGAAAGTGTAAAGTGAATTTTATGAAAGGACTTTCCCCTTTTCAATAAAAGACGAGATTCAACAACATCAAGCTGAAGGAACAACAAAAAACAACATGAGCCTTATTAGTTGATTACAGGACACATTATCATGATTATCAAAAAATAAAAATATAAATAAAAAAAATTACACACACAAAATTACATGTACGACAACGAGGATGATAAATTCGAATCTGTTTTTACGCATAAAGCGGAACAGAGAGTAGTGAGGAAAAGGTGGTGGTGGATGTTAAAGTAAAATTATTGGAAAATCCGTTAATGTACCCTGTGCAGAAAATACAGCAGTTAATACGTATTGGGTACTTTACACCTCGAAGCTCATAAATATCTCCATCGTCAACATCATGAATTTTTACGAATTTAACAGTGGTCTTTACAAACAAGTACATTAAGTTTTTATGCTTACAGCCATACAGATGAGGCCATAAAAATAGTATTTTATGCTATTTTTATACCCTACACAACCATAGTTTGTACCCTATATTGGATTTGTGCTGATATTTGTAACACCCATAAATATTGGTCTAACACTCACCTTAAAGTCGAATCACTTCCTGATTCGATTTAACGATGTCCATCCGTCTGGCTGGCTGGCTGTCCATGTAAAGTTTGTGCGCAGAGTACAGGTCGCAATTTTGAAGATATGCATTTCAATAAAATTTGGTACGTGATTTTTTTTTCAGCCCAAGGACGGATGGAAATGAAACTGGTGGAAATCGGTCCATTATTTCACCTGGTCCCCATAAAAATGTCCTCAGGAAATAGGAGTTTAATTATATTAAATGTTTGAGTTATGCAAGTATCCAAACATATTTCGCCACAAATGAGTAGTAAATGAAGCCAAATCAAATCAAAACAAATTTTGCGAAGATCGGTCCATTATTGATCATAGCTCCCATATAAGCACCAATTCCGAAAATCACTTTAACGACCATAAACCGTTTAAAAATGTTGGTATCCAAATAAAATTCAACAAAAATAAGTTTCATATATACAGAAACGATGACACCTAATTTTATAATGTTAGTCAAAACTCCCATATAAGATCCTCTCCGTCATTCACTTTAACTTCCATAAATCTTTTCAAAGTATTTATATGGAAATAAAGTATAACATACATAATATTTATATTCACGGAAGTAAAGCCACTACATTTTCCCATATAGCGCTCATTTCTGAAAAACTGTTTTATACATATACTGGGGGTAGGGTATTATATGATCGATTGGGCTTGCCCGACTATACTTTCCTTGTTGTTATAATATAATCTCAGTATAATCAAAACAAGTTTTTTTTATCAAAGACCCCTAATGTCAGTTGTAATTGAAAATAGTAAAATTCGTATACTTAACATACTTATACAGCAGTATACAACCAGTAACTGAGATCAGTAATTAATAGGGAAGAATATTATATTCGCAATTTTATCAAGATCACATATCGACTATATATTTGAAATCTATTATATTGTAAACTTTCCACAACATTGAGAAAGTCTTTTTTTGTTTCTTTTTTAAATTAACAAACACAAACTGCGAAGCTTTTTGGTTATCTGCAGAAAACATCCAGAGTCTTTCGCGGGAATCGACCCGCAACCCTCTGACTGATAGTCCGGCACACTATCGCCTAGTCTATCGAGGCACCCTAGATAATATGATGGCAATCTGACGTGGTCAACTTTGGTCGAATCTTGTATCGTCCTGATTATATAAACTCTGAATATTAGCGTCTCCAATACCGGACATTGTCCAATTGGTAGACATGTCCACCAATGGATATTGTCTCGAGGTGAAACTAATGTACTTATTAGAAACAGAACGATCAGTAATTTATGATTCATATTTTTGCATGTATACTAAACCAAATGATTTTGATAATGTTAAGCATTATTCAGATCTGCTAGTATTTGCAACTCAACTGTAAGGTATAAAAGTTAAGGGCCGTAAAATTCAATAAATATAAAGATAACAACAACAGTTACTGTAACAATAATAATAATAATAATAATAATAATAATAATAATAACCCCTCGGTATTTAGTCTGTTGCAAAATACGAGTAGAAATAAAATAACAAAAAAATCTAAATGCATTCTCGTCGAAACTCAGGCAGAATGGGATGTAAAAAGGGGGAGTGTCATGACTGTGCTGACAAATAAAAATGGTAAAAGAAAGAGCAGGAGGAAAAAAGAAGAAATACTCAACGCTAATAGTTTGATTAATGGCTTATGTTTCAATGTTGCTCGCCCCATATTTCGAATTGCTGTTGTTATTATTACTGTTGTTAGTGTCGCCCTGTTGCTACAAAAATGAGCAGCGCTAACAGTAGCAAACAAAGTGACAGTTGTTTTATTGGTATGTGTTTGTATTTAGTATTAAGGAGCTTTAAGAGATCTCCTTCGTTGTTTGTGATTGAATTAAAGTCAAAATTCGTCACACAGGATAAAAACCTATAATCATTGGTTTTGATGTGATTTTGTAATATTTTTTGAACATGATTTTTTTTTTCTTTTACAGAGACACTTTCGAAATGAATGAATGAATGACGACTTGAATCAATGTTTAACTACAGTTTATTACATCAACTTAGACACATACGAGTATGTATGTAGTTTTATTATATGTGCATGTGTATGTATGTATTATGTGCAATATGAAATAGTTTTTGTTTCTAAATATTTAGGGCGTTTTATGTGTATTTATCAGCTGACCTCCTCCAGTCACATCACTCACTCACTCACTCACTTGGTTGCTTATTTTTCTATGGTCACTCACACATGTTTAAATGTAGTAATGTTGTTGGATTAGTTTGTTTGTGTTAGTTTATATGGGTCCGTGGTCAACCGATGATGTTGCATTTACGATCATAATGAATATTTATTGCCATTACCACAACTCACACCATCATAATCGTCCTCATTCTCCGCATCATTATACTAAACACACTCACTCATCTCACATCTGACATTTGCCCATGGATACTTTTGACAATGGTGTGTGGCTGAGTTGTGTTACGTATGGTGTGAGTATGATTACGTTGCTGATAATGTTGATGATGATTATTATGATTATTGATAAAAGCATGATATGTTCATATTTTGGGTGTTTGGATTTGGCTGGTGTATTTTAACACAATCGTAACATATTGGACATGAGATTCTGCAAATAGATTATGAATAAATTACTTACCATCAACTATGTAAAACCTAAAATAACATATACATACATACATATTTCTAATCTTACAAATTCAGCTTATTTCATACTAACCTAACAAATAAAGTAAATAAATAATTATATTAAAACCTTGCGTTATTCTGTATTTGTCCTTTATTACGAAGTTTGTGTAGAATAAAATAAAAACTTAAAATACTATAATTAGGACAGATTTCAGAAAATGGGTAAAAAACATTTTTGTTCTATTATCCTAATAAAAAATACGTTGGCGATTCCGAAACTTCTCAGCCTAACACAAAAAGAGAATAGTTAGTTTTTCAAAAACATTTTTTATTTTTCAGTATGATCGCCTGAAATTTCAATACACTTAGCTTAACGCTTATCTAGCAATTCTCAATGCCTTTAAAATAGCGGTTTACAACTGCAATTGTTTCTTCATTTGAGGTAAAACGCTTGCTAGCTAGGAATTTTTTTAGATTTGGGAACAGGCAAAAGTAACTGGGAGCTAAATCAGGAGAATAAGGTGGGTGGTAAAGCAACGTGTACTTTAATTCGTTGATTTTATCCATTGTTAAAACGACGTTATTAAACGTCGCTTAAAATCTATTTTATTTTTCTTAAAACGTTCCAAACAAGCTTGAGAAATTTTCATTCTTATGCGTTTTTGGTCGACTGTTAACAATTGCGGCAGCCATCTTGCAGAAAGCTTTTTCACCTGTAGTTCTTCATGCAATATTAACTGGACTCGATCATTTGAGATGCCCATGAGATATTAGCTATTTCACGCACTTTTATTTGTCGATCATTTAATACCATATCATGCACTTTGGCTACAATTTCTGTTGTTGTTGCTGTTTTTGGACGTTCACTCTAAGGCATTCTCAATGCTTGTACGACCACGTTTAAACTCAACCTACCAATTTTTTACTGTTGCATATAAAGGTGCACTTTCACCAAACACATTCATCATATCATTATGAATTTCTTGTCCCGATAAACCTTTTTTATTTAAATATTTAATGACACCACGAATTTCTAATTTCTCGATTGTAAAAAAAATTGCGTACCTATGCGTCTTTTTTTCTATATGAAGAAGTTGCCGGATCGAAAAGAAATTTAACATGTGTTCATAGCACAGATGGAAGTTTCCAAACCACTTAACTTTTTTCTGTTTATACCGCACTTATGTTCTATTCTAAAATATTTCCGAACCGCCCTCGTACCTTTAAACTTTTCTGTATCCACAATCTCCTATTCGTTTTTGAGTTACTAAATAAATAATTTCCTTAATTCCAGGGTAAAACTTAATTTTTATTTCTTCCACAAGTGTATCAGATGCAAGTTTAGCAAAATTTTGTAATAAAAAACAGTTAAAAATTAACACTTTTATGATTTTTTTTCTGGACCAGAACTTATTGGTATATTAATGGTGTGATGATAGAGGAAGTAAATTAACATTTGAACATTACAACACTGAATGTGACTGTTAAACTTATAATGGAAGTTTATTCCTAATAATCAGCCTTATTATGAGTGTCGTTTTCTTTTTACAACAACGACTGTTTCGTAATAGATTAAAGAAACAAATTTAATTTTATTTTTAATCTATTACGAAAGAGTCGTTTTCGTAAAAAGAAAACGACACTCATAATAAGGCTAAATCATTTTTCCGTGTAGTTATCTAATGTAAGCAGCACATAATTAATATTTTTAGAGAATCAAGTCATTTTCTGAAGGTCCTAAATAGATTTTCAAGTACCTGGTCATACATGAGGGAATTTGTTTCTATATGAATCCTTAAAATCTTAAGGTTCTGTATTTTTGTTTTATTTGTGCATTAAAACTGTCAAGAAAATGACTTGTATATGTTTCAATATTGTCTTTTTATTCAATGTTTCTTCTTAGTTTCTGTATTGTTAGTAACAAGTTAAAGCTGTCTTAGTCCCCGTTTACATTATGAAATTTTTGTCGCTGCCATTCTTGTTTTGTAGACGAGAGCGGTGAGTCGTATAAAAAGGGGTACACATGTACTCGTGAGACACGCTTTGTTCCCTCATTCGTTGTTTTTTATTTTCATACATACATGTATGTATGTATGCTAGCTACAAAATATATAAAAACATCTCTGCAACAAAAATCTCACAATGTAAACGCAAATATAATTTTAAAGAAGATACGACAAGAATCGCAGCGACAAAAATTTCATAATGTAAACCGGGACTTACTTTTAACAAAACCACAGATAATCTACTGGTTCCTGTATATAATATGTGAGGGAATTTTGATACTTGAGTGTCCTCTTAGATAAATTGTATAACGAATAACTGAAAACACGCAAAGGAATAGAATTACATTGGTCCAAATTGGTGCCATCTAATACAGTTATAATTATCTACATATGTTTTTATGAAATCTATCCTTCATCATGAGTATAAATATTATATTAAACATATGAAGTAAGTTTGAAATTTAAAATTATTCTGGCTTAAAATTTAAGACTTTATTTTTTTATTTAACCGTTTATAATCTTCTCCACTATAAATTTAACATTTATAATTTTTTTTTTATTAAAAAAACCAAAAACATTGTAAACCAACATTTCTAGTCACATATAAAATAAGCACAACACATTTACATACATACATACATATATACATATATATAAATATCAATGTATGTAAAGACGAGTGTATGTACATATGTAAATACTCATGAATAAATGTATATAAAACTAGGATTAAATATGAGTTTGACTATCATACACACACATTTCTAGTCGAACCCTCTCAAAGACCCACCGAGAATGTTTTTTTTTTTCTTCAACATTTCGAATTCACTTGAGCATAATTTTTGCGGTCCCTTTTAAGTTTGCATATCAATTGAAAACTTATGTGTGGAAGCCACATATTGCAGGGAAAACCAAAAAATAGTACTTATAGCATACAAATGCAAATATTCACAATGTACATATGTACATATGTGAGAAATAATGAATAGGCAACAAAATAAGGACAAAACCAATTGTTACTAACGCGTATAAATGAAGTTTTGTTATTGGACAATAAATCCAAAAAAAAAAAATCAAAAATCAAAAATTCAATTTTAAAAGTTATACCGATTCCCAAGATTAAATATCCAAGAAACATTTCAGATTATAGACCAATAAGTATTCTTCCAGTTTTCTCGAAAATTTTGGAAGTTATTTTGAGGCAGCAAATGTTGACTTATTTAGATACGTCAAGAATGATAAATGATTTTCAATCCGGTTTCAGGAAAGGGTACAATACTACTGCAGTGTTACTTGATATAACTGAAACCGTAAGAAAAAATTTGGATAAAGGAAATGTGAGTGCTTTGATATTTCTTGATTTTCGGAGGGCATTTGACTCTGTTAGTCATAATATTTTGGTGGGAAAACTACTTAATCAATACGGGTTCGGCTCGAGTGGTTGCAGACTTATTTATTCTGATTTATGTGGTCGTAAACAATTTGTGCAAGTAGGGACGTTAAATTCACGATATAAGTACCCTAATAGAGGAATTCCACAAGGATCAATATTGGGACCTTTATTGTTCTTGTTATATATTAACGACTTGTTTCAGAGATTATCTTTTTTAAATTGTTATACTTACGCTGATGATATACAACTCTTGGCCACTTCTCAAAAATCTGATTTGCTAAGGTTTCAGAACTGTATTAATGAGGATCTTGATTATGTAGTGGAATGGTCTAGGGTAAATTCTCTGGAATTAAACCCTTCTAAATGTAAAGTCATGATTTTTTCGAATAATTTGGATGTTAACTTGAGAATTTTAATCGATAATGTTCCTTTGGAGATTGTTTCAAAATATAAAACATTGGGTGTTATTTTGGAAAATGATCTTTCATTTAATAAACATGTAAATTATGTTATTACAAGAGTTTGTTTGACATTACGCGGCCTTTATAATGTGGCTTGTTACTTGCCATTGGCTGTGAGATATCGTGTTGCTGTTTCGACATGTCTTCCACTTTTCCTGTATTGTTTGGAGATTTACTCGGGTACATCTGCCATAAATATTTTGAAACTACGACGATGTTTCAATATGGTAATTAGATATATTTACGGTCTAAGTGTTCGGGAACATGTTTCCGAATACCAGAAATTAATTTTAGGGTGTAAATTTGACCAATATATAAATATGAGAAAAATCTTATTTTTTTATAAGATAGTTAAATATGGAAATCCATCATATCTGTTACAAAAATTTATTTTTGGTAGTTCTAGTAGAACGCATGCGATTATTATGCCTAGACACTTATCAATTGTTATGAGTCGATCGTATTGCGTGACTATATCGATATTATGGAATTCAATGATTCCATATGCGGATCGCAGGTTTTCACACAGTTTGTCAAATTTCAAACAAATTTTCTTGTCAAATTTATAAATGTCAACATTCATTAATATTTTTTGTTCTCTATTTCGTGCTGACCATGGTACATTTAAACAGGTAAAATTATTAGGAGTGCTATTATTTGAAAAAGAACTATATTATAAATTGTGCTTTGTTTGTATGTTTTATCATTGGTTCTATCATGGGTTAACAATCATTTTCCTGCAATTATACATTATTTATTGGTTTTGTGCAAATATGAAGGACTCTCTTCATTATTATTATCTTAATCTTAAATTTTTTTATTTTTCTTCATTGTTATATATCTAAACAACTGTATTAATATTATTGAATTATTAGTAGTACTGCTAATTTTGGCCCCATGGGCTTGCGGCATATTTTTTGAAATAAATAAATAAAAAAAAAAAAAAAATATTGTTTGTTTTTAGTACATTTTCCTCTTAATAGCAAATTTTAGCATATTTCGACTTTAAAATATTTCTTTACGACATTCTGTAGTTTCCCATTAAGTTTCGGTTTAATTTTCTCTTACCAAACTTAATTTTAATTTTTTCATCCTTAATTGTTTTTCTTTAAGTGTAAAAAATTATGAGCAAATAGAACTTTTATGAAATATTTTTTTCGGTTTGCTTGTCCTGCATACTGTTCATATTAGTTTGTCTACACACTGTATTTGCATTCTAACTTTTCTATAAACATTCACATGTACATATGTATGTATGTATTAAGCGAATGTGTGTATAACTCTGAACCCACTAAACATTTTTTTACCGAATTCAATAAGAACTCGAATTGGCAGTCTGCTCAAGTTACCATATCCGATTAATTATTTAATTCATTATCATTAAACATTAGAGCAAAGGAAAATCTGACAGAATCGTTGACTCTGGCAAATTCGTATAGAACTACCCTGGCAAATAAATTCCGGTGTGACGGACCACTTTAGTTGAACATGAAATTCTAATACATATAATTAATTCTAAAGAATTTAAGCACAAATTTTCATTGTGTCGGAATCAGCAGTGTGTAAGTCGTTATAGACACAAAGAAATATAGGTTTAGCGATTGCTAAACCTACTGACTACCAGATCGACCTATTCTAAAGAAAATGTACACTATTCGATTAGACTTGTCAGCGTAAAATGTTTACTGAGACTACATATACACTTGTATTCGTATGTGTGTTAGTTGGTTGGTTGGGCTATGTACGATTATACGATATCTCTAACAGATAGTGTGACCAGATCTCATAAAGTTAAGCGACTAAATCAGTTTAAAAATAAGCTAAAATATGCTTAAACTGGATTTAAAATGCCAAAAAAAAAAATGTGCTAAATTTTTTTAAATACTTTCTTGAAATAATTTTGTACAATTTGAGGTACGCATGATTAAAAAATAAACTTTTTATATAAATAATACAACTTTGAACTCAAGAACAAAACTAATTAAGGTTCTCTTCCAGAGTCTAATCTCAAAGATAACTCAGTTGTTAAATATTTTATTTTAAATAAGGCATTAATAAGGTCTTCTACATATAATTTGAAAACATTTATTTAATCATTTTAATCCACATCTAATATAAAAGATAGAATATGTCATTTGAAATCATCACAGTAGGGAGGGTATATTGGCTTTGTGCTGATGTTCGTAATTCCCAAAAATATTTGTCTTACTGATATCCACCTTAAAGTATACCAATCGACTCTGAATCACTTTCTGATTCGATTTAATGACTGTTCGCGCAAAGTACAGGTCGGAATTTTTAAGATATTTCGATTGTTGAAATTGGTCCATTATTTCCCTTAGCTTCCATACAAATGTGCTATCGAAATAGGGTTTTATCTATCATAAATGTGTGATTTATAAACGTATTCAAATAAATTTTGAATATGAAACCTAATCACACCTACAAATATTTTTTCGGTCAATAATTAGTCATAGCTCTCATATAAGGTCCATTTCCGAAAATAACTTTAACGGCCATAACGCTCTTAAAATTAATAATCACCCCTATCGTGAATAAAAATTGCACATGAAATTTGTTCCCTTTTATTTTTTTAACATTGAATTTTAATAGGAAAATGTGAAAAGGGAAAAAATTTCATGTGGAATTTTTATTCACGATAGGGATGAATATTCAATACAAAAAAGTTTCATATACATACATATATAGAAATCATGATACCTAATTTTATAAAAATTGGTCCATAATCAGTCCTTGCACAAATATTAAGCTCAATCCGAAACTCCATAAATCTCCTAAAAATGTTGGCATCCAAATCTTTCTATGCCATATGGCATAGCCAGTTTTTGAAGCCCGTTTTAAGGCAAAATACTTATGGGTATATTTTTCTTTGAAGTTTTTTAAAAAAATTAATGAAAAAAAAATTGATTAAAATTATTTATCATGGCACCTAATTGTACAATGAATGGTCGATAATTAGTCATAGCATCCATATAAGAACCACATCATTACTTGATTTTTATAGAAGTCATTCCACTAAATATACGTTTAACTTCTGAATTGATATATGGCAAAACTAAATATTGAGAACAAAAGATGAAATGTAGTTTTCATCTTTCAACAACGGTTGAGTTTTGATTTTTCCACTCATATGAAGTTAATTTTTTATCATCTGTTAATAAATTTGTCATTTTTGTTCATATAGTTTTCCTTTTTTTAGTTTCAAACTACAAATTAGTATTTTTAAAATTTTAAAATATTAAGAAATGATAATTGTAAAATAAGCTAAATTTAGCCGTAAAAATGCTAAAATGGTCACACTGCTAACAAAATCTACTATTCATTGTTGTTGTTGATGTTGTAGTTTGTGCAAAAGGCAAAGCCATTTGTCAGTGGTGACTGTGTTTTCATAAGAGTAAAAAATTTAAATGAAAATGTATGTATGTGAATTTGTAAATGCAAGTGCGATTGTGAATTTACACAAACATATACGAATACATTATAAATATGTACATATGAATGTGTATACGAAGGCAACCTTAAATATCCAATATAAGGGAAAAAACAATTTTTGATAATAGATATATAATAACTCAACGATGGAAAGCTCTGTGAATCAAGATCTCTTTCCAATTGAAAACAGGAAATAGTTGTTGAGGCAAACGTATATAACAAAACTTGCTACGGTATTGATATTATCGATGACATGATTCTCAGTATGGTCGATAGAGAATATTTGGAGAATGCCATTGCCACCATAAAAAGACTGAATTATGTATGAATGTCCTTGGACATAACATAAAAGTACGTATTCTAAATACATATATTGATTTAACGTTGTTAAGGATGCCTGCTTTTTGAAATTTTTTGACAGCAAATCTCAATAACTATGAGTAGAATAAAAATTGGATGAGCTGGTTGTACTGTCGTATATCGTATAGATATTTATAACTGACTAAATTCATTGACCGGTCACCTATTTGCCTTTTTTAAGCAATGCTTGTGGATCCTAGAATATATAAAGATCTGCACCCGGCAAATGTGGGTGTCATAATATTAGTACTAAGGCTCATCAGGAATAAACAGTGGCCTAATGGTGTTTTCTTTTCTGAAATAAAATGTTACACCTTTATTATGTACATTTTTATAATGTTTACCCCAAATTTTAAAGATGTCGCATTTTTAATGATCAAAATAGAACACAAAATCACAACAGTGTAACACTTTTTTTTCATGTACAGCTGTTTTTGTTTTTTTTTTTTTGTTAAAAAAAGAAGAAGCAGATAGTTCCCTGGTAAGATCGCTTGAAATAAGACAATTAATATCTCTCAAAATGACCAATGGCACCTTCCCGACTAATACACAAATTCTTCTTAAACTATGAAAATTATATATACTATATAAACATACATTACATAGGTACATATATAAGAAGTAGGAGATATTGTCCTATGAAATTTGACATTGTACATGAACTTCAGAGTATTCAATAATTACATTCTCTACAAAGCCTTTCACTCGCGGTTGTGGATTTCTTTCCATAATCATATCAAATAATTCATCATCATCAGATGATGAAGATGAATCCAACAAGTCATCCAAAATTTTTTCAGCACATAAAAAAGTAGTAATATTTTCCATTTTGTATATATATTTTTGTTTTTGTTTCTTAATACAAATACACATTCATAAACAAAACAAATGTCAGCTGTTTTATCGTGCGATTCTCCCCCTGTGAAAGAATGTGAAAGGTGTAACATTTTTTAAATTTATAGTGACATTTTTAGAAAAGAACACACTACACTTTAGCAGTGTTGACATTTTTTCAGAAAAGAACACAAAAAAATTAAAAAAGGTGCGAAATGGGAAAAACGTGTAACATTTTTGCCAGAAAAGAAAACGCCATAAGATACTGAAAGGTCTGCACTCGCATATACTATGTAATGTATGTAAATACATATGTATGTGTGTGAATGTGTATAAAGCATGTTTGCACACATATAAAAAATATGCATTTGTTAGTGTGTGTGTGTATGTGTGTGAGAGAGTGAGTGTGTGCGTGTATATATTTTTAAAATTTTATGTAAATGCGCATACAAGGTGCATGAGCGGAAAGAAAAAACACTCCAACAACAGAAACAACAAAAGCTGGGTTGGTTGGTTCCATAAAAACATAAAAGGAAATAACAGCCAACAGCAACAACAATAATAACGACTACCACAGTAACAGCAATAACAACAACAACTACAGCAACACACAATAAGAAAAAGGCAAAATAAAACAACGACACAGCAACGAGTTTTTTTCCTATTTAGCATTTTATGCCTTTAATACCCCTGCAGGAAATGTCAATAGTGAAACTGTACTGATTTACTATTGACACAGTCACCAGTACTAGTGACTTACTATACCCCAGACAATGCTAATTACTATAGACATTTAATATGTGCGTGTCATTGAAAATCCACTACTGACATAGGTACTATTGACAAGGTAGTTCTTTTGGTACCAAATTGTCTACACTTTTGATACTTTTCTGAAATAGACAATAAAACTGCATTTTTTGCTAATTTTTGGAGTTTTATTAAGAAAAAAAAATTAAATACTAAAAAATATTTAGTATTTGGCGGGAATCGAACCCGAAACCCTCTGAATGATAGTCCGGCACACTATCGCCTAGTATATCGGGGCTCACAATTGAAAAAAAATAACTGTATAATAATAACCATTGTGACAATGCTGTTGACAATGTCGCCAAAGCTTTACCAAAATAGTAGACACAAGTGGTGACTTGGAGACACTTGTCCCCAGGTTTCCTTCAGGGACTCTATTTACTCACACACACACAAATCCATACAAACACCCATGCAAATATAAAAAATTAATGAAAAATTTACATACATTCACACTCATTTGTTGTACTACAAAAATTATATGACAACAACACAAAGGGTTGCCATGTAAAACATGGCGGACTAAAAAAGGATTGAAATTTTTAACAAAAACAAGAAAATAATGATGGCATGTGGTTGGTTTTGGTGCCAAACTACAGAAACAAGTAATAATTGTATGTCAGTCTGTCTGTCTGTCTGCCCAATTCTTAACATTGGTTTTGTATGCTCAACACCCATTCAAATTTAAAAAATGCCCGCAAGGTACAATTTATACTCTTTTCTTAGTTTTACTGCTAAGAGATACATATTTAATGTTAGCTGGTGTTTTTCTTTTCCTATCTTATGTGCCTAGGTTTAGTTGAAACTCCCACTTACTGTTTTTTAAATTTTTTCTATTGATATAATCAAAACAAACCCTGGGCGAGAAACTTAAATCTTTCAACGACTACAACGACAATGAAGAACTTAAATAAAGTTCAACATTTCTATTTATGTTAAATAAAGGAAATGGATGGTAAGTAACTGTATAGAAAGAAGCCCACCAACATGATAAACATACATACATACATACATATGTACATATATATGTAACTATATATGTACATTAACACAAACATACATATTTAGTTGTTTATAAATTAATAGAGCATAGCTACTGTTTAATAAGTTTGAAATCTTTCTAGTTTAGATCTTTCTATGTCAGGAATTGTTTTTCTTTTTATTTCAACGTCATTCGAGTCAAGGTATAAGTGATGTCTATTGCTCCGCGAAGTTATTTTTGCGTCTTGGCATACTTAGCAAATACAAATTTGAATTTAAAATTTACTTTGTAGGTTTCATAATATAATATGAATAATATAACAAAACACAGGTTCATACATTATTCTCTTGCATATTTTTCTATGTTCAATGCATAATTCTGTATAAGTTCATGTTTTTGATACTAACTAGGTATATCTCATTGTATTCAACATTTTTCTGTTTTTTAGTGAATTTTTCTTTGTAAATGCATCTTTTTCGACACATTTATGGTGCATGTTTAATGTACATAATTACACAAATTGCATTTTTTGAATTAAATTTATCAATAAAGCCTAGTACTCTGTTCAAATTTGGGAAAAATTTTGAGCAACATTAATTATTTCATACGGAAAATTTGACGTATAGCCAATGTTGCCTATCACGCGAATTTACATAATTTGACGTTTTTTTAAATTGAAAGTACGCCACATTGTTTTACTTATGTAAACAAAACACATATGTTTTGCTTTTTTGTGAATATAAATCGAAAATAAATAAAAGTTAAAATATTAAAAAATCTGTGTTGAATCGAAATCTTTAAATAAAAATGAATAAACAAATATTACTAGCCGCTTGTGCAGCAGAACAACAAGTAATAGATATTGTTGTTGCGACAGAAGAGCTTTTGGATAAAAATTCCACGTGAAACAATTGCTACTTTAAGCATAGTACTCTGTTCAAAATTTCAAGTGGAATGCTGTCAAAATACATTTTAAAAAAATTCACATGAAATTTTCATGAAAAAATGTTGCAGAAGTAGTACTCTGTTCATTTTGTGAAAAACTTATGAAATGTATCTGGCAACATTATTTTTTCACAGCGAAATAATATAATATCGATTGTTGGATCATTATTTTTGGCCGTTAGTTACAGAAATATATTAATTACAAATAATAAATTTCCAAATTAGCCTGATGCTAAAATAATGTTTTTTTTAATGAAGTAAAACTTCAGAAACAAATGTAAATAGGTGCATTAATTTGGAAATAAATTAGAAGTTGCGACGCAGATTAGAATAGAAAACTTTATACATACATATGCACATACATAAATAATATATAAATATGCACATACATATGTATGTATATGTAGCACTCCCATACTTAGATATCTGATCAGTAGGTTATAGTCAGAAGTTACAGTAAAACTTTTTTGATTTATTATAGGTTATTTGACCTTTACATTAATATTTTAATAATTATTCAAGCTTAATGCCATATGACAAAGTTTTGTTTAATCTCGAAAATTCAAATTTGTCATAAAGTATATAAACATTTTGTAACATAACAAAAATTTTAAAATAATTTATATAACAAGTAAACAAGGAATTACTAATTACAAAATATTTAGAAGTTGTGTTATTTTCATTAATTGTTTTAAAATTCCTAAAAAAAGAACAATTTATCATTTTTTATTCAAACTGTTAATTTTAAATTTTTGATATTTATTTAGTCGGGCTCGAGTTCATTAAATTTAATTTTCATTAAATTATTTTTACTGAAGGTAGGAATTGTTTTACAACTTGAAAAATTTTTTTTATTATTAAAATTTTTATTGATAATTTTCTTGGCTGGGATTCGAACCTGGGTTATAGAATTTACATATGTTTCGAGAAACACCACTTTCTCTCATCAGAATTCTTTGCGTTCTAACCCTCTGCACCACTTGCTGTGCCTGCTAGCCAACAGACAAACATCAATCTTTTAACCAGTGTTACCTGGTGGTTCGAAATTTGCTGTAATTATCATTTTTATTTATTAATTTCTATTTACATGTTGCCTCCTTTTTTTATTATATTTAGTATAATAAATTTCTTTAAAATTTACAACGAGTAACATAATAATTTTTAATAAAAGCTTTATTTTTATTTAATATGTGTCAAAATGAAACAAGGCGAAATTAAAAAATAAATATCTAGAAACTTATTATTCCTTTATCCTTTAAAGTTTTTATACTTTACCTCTATTTTTGTAACCCTTCATCAGCATCATCATTTACATCGTCATTTAGGTTGATGATGATTATCTTTAGTAATTATGTGTAAACTAGTAAAGAATGTAGACGACTAAAACAGTTCAACTTCAGAAGGCTTTTATAAAGACGTAAACTTTCAGTATTGTCTGATATTCAAATTGATTGGTCTTTCATTCTTCTAAATAATAATTATTTCTTCGCCGTAGATCCTTATTAAGAAACTATCTACATATATATGACTTCTATTCCTTGGGCACTAATAAGGAATATTTCGTTGATAATTACACTAGTCAGTCCAAGCGATAAAACATCGAAAACCAATCATTCGATGTTGGCATGTGATTGTTGTCACATAAATCTTTATGTTTAAGGTAATTTCAAAGGAAGCCTATTTTCAATAAAATAATGGTGAAAACTATCAGATTTTCACCGAAATGTTTATGTAGTTGACAAATAATGTTTGTCGCCAACATCCTTTAATACCTTCGTGGGCATTATTGTGGTAGTACCTACCTACACCTTCACAATTTATACGAGTCACAAGTGGGTCTGACATTGCATGACGTGAATTGTACGTGTGTTCAGTACTAGCAGTATGTATTTGTATGTCAGTCGTACACAATATTATCAGCAGCAACAAACAACAACAACTAAAACATAAAATGACAACAAAAAATGTTTATAGTCCAACACACACAGTTACAGAAGATAAATTCAGCTATGGACAGAGAAATAGCGCACTTTATTGTTTTAGAAGTGTAACGGGAATTGAATTCTTTCTTGGTTTTTTCTCGATGTACAAACGTTTTTCCTTCAGAACCAATCAAATTAATTTTTGTTTCATCTGTGACAAGCACTCATTTCCAGAATTTTATATCCATTTTCCGGTGTAGTTTTACAAAAGACAATCGTGCTTTTATATTCTTTTTTCACAAAAGTGGTTTTTTTCTACTTACACGGTCGTAAGGCTGACTTTTCATTGAGAAATCTTTGTACATGTCTACTGGAAACATTTAATCCAAATTCCTCATCTAATTCAGTCATTTTTGTTTTCCATGACTTGGAAGGATCTAGCTTACTTTTTTAACTATTGCCTTATCCTCACGAACTGTTGTCTTTCGCGGTAGCTTCTTCTGATCTTTCTTTACATTAAACCATTTTTTTTAAACATCCATTTCAAATAACCCTTTTTCTCAAGTACGCAGTGCAGTCCTCTTCCATTTTGGTTAGCAAAATTGATGATAAACAATATTTTTGTTAAATTACACAAGAATTTACCACAGAAATTAGCATCACTGCCAGTTTTGTTTAAAATCGAATTAACTGTTCGCTATTTCATTGTCTAACCAAACAAAAATTTATTTAATTTAACAAAATATGACAAAATAAAGAACGCGCAAAAGGTAAACCAGAAGATTTCCGACGAATTTTCGGAATCAGAATGGAACAAAAAAATATCATAGAATTCCATGTTCTTATTATTCCATTTTTTAATTTAATACAATTGGCACTTCATAGAACATTGATGCGTTATTTCTTTGTCCATAGCTGTACATACACACCGATACTGGTATACAAGTACAAGTTGACTTTTTATAGAGTCGCAATCACTATAAAAGAGTCTATTATCCTTTTGCATTTCATTTTCTCTAGTTGTTGTTTGTTTTGTAATATTCTTTTTGTTTTTTTTTTCATTTCATTTCTTTTTTTATGTTGTGTGTATGTTTTTTTTTCGGAAGGATCGATATCCATTAGGAAAATTAAAATTGTGGCAGAGGCAATGAACGTAAAACGGAAACGTCCGCCATTGTATCAGCTCAGTCACATGTACACATAAACACACACAGCTACATATGCAGGAATACAATAACAAGCAAAATTTAAAATACATCAAACAACAGAAACAGACGACGACTCGTCAATGAACCGACTGAATAGCAAGTGGCAACAAAACAATTTACAACAACAATAAGAAAAATATCAACAAAATAGACGCAACATTGAATGAAACACACAAGCGCATGAAATAAAATATATTTTACCTTTAGTTAATTTGAAACAAGTGCAGATGTGTGTGTTTTTTCATATGTTGGACTACCACCTACATTCATATACATATATGTATGTACATATGTATATGTATGCAAGTTACTTACATTCAGTCGTTGTTGTATGTATGTATACTACGAGAATAATCTGAACAATCCTTTGAAAATGTAATAAAATATTAACCAGAGCCGACCATGTTGAATTCTATGTCAGGCAGCCCTTCATCAGAGTTAGCGAAAAGTTTTCTATAGAAAAGACACGTTAGCGATACGATAACATTTCTATAGAAAAGTCACAATAGCGATAATTTTTCTATAGAAAAATTAAGTTAGCTTTATCTTTTTTGTAGAAAAGCCACTTTAGCGATATACATATTTGTCATAGAAATGTCGCGTTAGCGATAAGTTTTTTCTATAAAAGTCACTTTGGTGATAACTTTTTTATATAAAAATCACGTTATCGATAACTTTTCTATAGAGAAGTCACGTTATCGATAATTTGTCTATAGAAAAGTCACGTAAGCGATAAGCTTTTTATAGTCAAGTTAGCTTTAACTTTTCTAAAGCAAAGTCAGCGATATATTGTTTATAGAAAAGTCGCGTTAGCGATAAGTTTGGCACGTTTTCGATAAGTTTATTTTAGTAAAGTCACGTAATGATATGTTTTCTATAGCAAAATCACGTTAGTGATAACTTAACAATAACAATAACTTTGTACCTTGCTGGACACAACATCAAACTTCAAAAAGCGTTGTTCTGTATTTAAAGTTCATTCATAACTATTTCCTTAAATCTTACAAATTTAATATTTTTCAAAGAAAGAATTGAATCGATATAAGGTATCCATTCAAACGATTTCTTACGAAAACCTAAAAACTCGAATAATTGTTTTAATTTATCTTTTTTGACAGTCATAAATGTGTGATTTACTACGATATACATAGATTTGGCCGTTATTTTTACCGATTCCGTTAAAGCAAATACATATATGTAATTAAGCTGATATTGTGGATTATGTATATTGATTATAATTACTTTGAGGTAGACGCAGAATACATACAATGTACGATATATAAGTGATGTTATTGAAACAAGTTAAAATCTCTTTCAAGTTATTAGTTTTATTCTAACAGTAGAAAAATATAATTGTTTGGATACCCTACTATGAGCGCTATCACAAGGTTGACGCATTAAATTATAAATAGATATCAAAAAGCACAGCAGTCATGCTACTGAATTTGATGATAATCCATTCATATTAGGTCATTGCTCCCTCGAAGCGCCCACTTTTAAAAAACTGTTTTTTTTATCATATTTTCGGTGTACAAGTACTTTCATACTTGTTAAAACTTCAGAAATTTATTTCTTAAATTGTAAAAAGTTTTCGAGGCGTCCCTCGTATTTGCTGGTGTCGTTGTTGTTGATTTTGAATTAAATTGTATATTTGAATTGTTTGGTTAAAATATTGGATTGTTTGGTTGTTGTTGTTATTGTTGTCGTTTATTGCTGTTGTTACCTTTAGTATTAAAATGTTGGAGCAAAAAACACAACTGTTTGTTTTGTTGTTGTTTCTGGTTGCCATTGTTGATGACAACAAAATTGAGCATTTGTTTTATATTGTTATTTAATGTTGCTACTGCTTCTTATTGTTATTGCTGCGTCTCTCAGACACACACATTACACACTTTCCATACATACCTACTCCATGTTTAATTTTTTTCTTTTCGTTATAAATTTATCCTTTCATTCATTTAGTGTTATCAACTCTTCAATTCATCTGTCATGCAAATTTACGCGTTTGGTTTTTATTTGTCTGTTTTTTTTTTGCTTTTAATTTTTTGTTCGTTTTTTTTGTTTTAATTTTGTATTCAATCGATTTTCATTTTATATTCATCACCTTTATTCTGTTTTGGTTATTTTGTTGGTTATTTAGTAAAAGGTACATAGTTGTTGCAGGAGTAAACATACATACAACAGTATACATATATACAAATACATATGTATGTATAAATACATTAGGTACATACATATGTATATATGTACTGTCTGTCTGTCTTATTGCATTTGATGTTCTCTATAAAAGTGCCAATTTCGAAAACCGTGTAATGTGTCAGTTAGTAAGCCATTCATTCATTCAGTCAGTCATTCATTTATGCATTCAACCTTAAGCGTCTGCTCCTAATCCATCCATCAATTGAAAAATTGCATTCTAAATGCTAAACGCTAAATGTTGCAATTGTTTTAATTAGAAAACTGTCCGAAAACTTGATGTCTGTGTGGAATTTTTAATGAAAACATTTTGTACGAAAACAGAATTATTTAAGCAGAAAGAGAAAGTGCAAACATAAATAAATAAATGTTTTTAGTAATATTACATATTTAAATAAAATTATATTTATTTTATAATCGTTTTGTACCTACTCGTAATTGGAGCAATTGTAAAATAAAATGAATATGGGGCGTACATAAAAATATAGAAGAATCAACATTTTAAAGTCTTGTCATATAAGGAAGCTTTTATATCTAGCGCAAGCTCACTGAATAAATCTAGATTCGAACTTCTTGTAAATGTCAGTTGTAGACCGTTTGGATCAAATTAAAAAATGTATAATACATTAGCCAAATTAGTTTTTAGTAATAACTGGGTTATAAGTAATTTCAATAATTATTATGCTTTCAAAATTTTGATCTTTTTAAAATAATAATAATATTCTTTGCATCAACGATTTAAAATCTTAAAATCTAAAAACTGAATACATATGTATAAACCAGACCTAAAAATCAAGGATTTAAGAGACGCAGCTTAGATTTCAAAACTTACAGAAAATGAAACCGAATTGAGAATGCAGCCATTTATTTTAAGAAAGAAAACAAAATTAATTAAAACTAAAATTATCAAGAATTTATACAATATCAATTTGTAAAATTGTAAAAAAAATAATTCTATAAAATAGTTAAAAAAATCAAATCAGATTTTTTTCACACCGTGGGCATTAAAATGATTTACCCATTAAATAAATCCAGATATCTGAAACTTAAAAACAATAATGGCCATCCAAGGATGTTGTTCGTTATTTTATTGTCTTATTTGGCCGATTACATATTCAGATATTAGAAATATGATATACATATATAATAATTTTCATTGCGAAAGTGCTCCAAAGTATCATTCAAGAATCAGAGAATTATCTAGACTCATTTTTCGTTAATAACTTGTTGGCAGACCTTAAACTTTCGCTTTCGGTACTTTGAAATTTTAAAATTTAAAAGTACGATGCCAAAAAACCAAATGCTGAAAATATGAGCAAAATCAAATAAATAACATTTAAAGAATAATGCCCTTATTCATAAAACATTAAAGTAGACTTCAAATGTACTTTAAGAAAATTTTGTATGAAAATTTTGTCTAAAAGCACACTTCAAACCTACTTTATTTTTTATGAATACGGCAGTAAACATTTTATTTGATGTTTGAATGACCTCAAAATATATAATTACACAATTTTGAGAGCACTGCAAATCGAAAAACTCCAGTAAATACAACTATTTAGGTAAATTTCTAATACATAAATTAAACAAATATTATATGTAGATGTTTGTATGTATGTATAGTCATGGAATATAATAACAATATTTACATATCTACATAATTTATAAATATTAATAAAAACAAACTCAACTGCAACAATTGTCTGTCTATATGTACCGAAACCAAAACAATAACATTGTCGGAGTAACTTAGTTTTACATTAGCAGAGTTCAGTATTGAGTGCAAATGGTCTTGCAAATGCAAAAGTTCATAGCAATCATTTATCAAAATACATACAAAGAGCTGTTAATGTTGCAAGATGATTTGCACTTAATACAGAACTATACTCCACTTTGAGTGATGTAGATTGTTTTAAAGTTTAAATACATATGAACATACAACTGGTGCATAAATACACATGTGTTAATTTACAAAACTTACAACAGATACTTAAAATCCATAGTATGTACCTTCTTGTGTGTAAATATAAATATTTATATACATATATGTATGTATATACATATTTAGTACATATATACTTATGTATATATAAAATACATATACATACATATGTAGTATATGTATATGTATGTACATGTGTGTTGTATGTTGTCTGTATATTTAATATTGCAACTTAAAATTAGAACATCAACGAGCCACCAGAACTTCAATTAACCCAATTAATAAATGGATATGAAATGGACGAAGAGAAACCTAATTAAGTTTTTGGAAGCGCATGAACATCTGATTTGCAACATGGTCGACTAGATGGATGGATGAATGAAACGGGTGCTTAGTCAGTCATTTATCTCAGTAAACCCAGACAGTCGGTTGGTCTGTCGTTTGGTCACTGTGCCATTTCATTTGTCCGTCCGTATGCCTGCTGTTTGTTGGTCACTCAGTTTAATGGTTCGTTGGTTGGTTGAGTTGAGTTGTGCTGATTTGTTAGTTGCTGGCAACTTAGTTCAATGGTCAACGGAAGGAAGGAAGTAAAACACATGCAAACAAGATTTACAGGATAACAAGAGCAACAACAGCAATTCAAACTAAAATTAAAACGTCAGCAGCAACAACATTTAATGAAAGTCTATTGGGAGACACAGACTACAGTGAAATTTAAATATTTTTTTCGTATATTTTAATGACCTTGAAAAACGCTAAAAAGACAAATTGGGGGAAAAAAATCTCTGAAAAATTAAAACAAAAACAAAATTTGTGAGATAGAAAGTAAATTTAACAAAGTGGTGTTGAGCACAATTTTCTTCTCGGTCTACAAATCATCATTAACCTTAACTAAAAGGGAAGTGTAGAATATCTCAAATAGTAGATATTACTTTATACTAAAAGAGAGAAAGTGAGTAGGAAATCTAAATTTGACTTAACGGAAGAAGAGAAAACCAAAACCCTTCAAAACGGAAGTCAATGAACTGGCAAACTAGTCACCCAACAATCAACCGCATTGTTAAAGTTTTATACATTTGCGTTAGTAAGACTTTAACTTGAATGTTTAAAAATAAAATTGTTATGCTTAAAGAGATGAGGAAGAATTCCAGCAAAAGTAAAATGGCGTAGTGTTGGCACAGTGTACTAAATCGAATAAAATATGAATGTACATATAGGTATAATAAGTATAAGCAGTAATGTAATGATTTTATTGAGGAATGGTTATAGTCAATGTAGAATAGAACAAAATTTGTGTGTTTACACATTCCCGAATTTTGAGAAGAGACTTGATATAAATGTTAAACTCTGAAAGTTTGACTCGATTTGGCTAACATTAATTCATGCCGCATCTACTCTAAAGTTCTAAAATGTGTTTAATAATAGTGGTAATATTGTAACTGGTTTAAAAATTAATTAATATACTATATTAGATTTCACAATTAATTAAAACGGATTCGTAATAGGTATATGTACATATATGTATAGAATTGTCTTTAAAAATAGATATAAAAGACATGATCATAAAAGCTGATAGGTATGATTTTTTACTGTCTACTGTCTTACTGCGGCCAGAAAAGTTTGCACAAAATTAAGAATATACATATGTATGTAAGCATAAATATCTCTAATATGGTTTGGCAATAATTCGGTTAATATAACATTAGTTGCTCTGTTTTAATAAAACTTATTCAATTTATATAATCGTACCTAAGTAAGTTTTAGTGAATTTACCCTTTTATATTTTTTAATATTTAGAAATTTCTGTTAAAATATAGTGAACAATTTCAACTTTAATATCCTTTATTATCATTTACATATGTATCCTATATTAAAAATCTATTTTTATAACATTTACGAATTTATAAAAAAAACGATTCGTCTACAAACGAATTCTTTAAAAAATTGTATTTTTAGAAAATTTTTATACCTACATAGGTACATACATATGTACATTTAAATTGTTCAATGAATTTCTTCTGAAAATTATAAAAATCCTTTAATTAAGTAGAAAACATATTTTATTTCATTATTGTAACGAATTTAATAAGCTAAGGATTTTATAAAAAAAAATGTTGTAAACTTCTGTTATATGTAACTAAATCCAATTACATATTTAGCTTTAAATAAAATTTTGTGCAGATATTAAATACAAATAATAATTTTTTGAATCCTGATTTACGATTGATCTCGGACCTAAATTTTCACACAATTCTCGCATTTATTAAAAAAGCTTGTGTTTGTCTGCCATAAATCGTTACACTGTGTCATGATTTATTGTAATTTACAATACATATACAACAACAACATTTGCACATAAACACACATACAAACCCATGCATATACAATATGTATCACTATAAAGGTATGTACATCTGTGAGGCAAGAATGATGCAACATTCTATTGGAATACAATACATTGGAGCTCATTTAACAAACAATAAACGTATGTACCTACATGCAGATAGATACAGATTTCATTAAAATTTCAAACAAAAGCGTACGACAAGAGCAACGACAACAAACAACAACTACCGCAGGCCTTGTATGCAGACAGTCAAACAAACAGGCCCAAAATCAAAAGATCAATAATTATGAAAGATGCTGATGAGAATTGCATTTGTGTGAATGTTGATGTTATTGCTGGTTGCAAGTAAGCAGTGTAATGCGAATGGTTTTTGTATGTGTGTGTAGAATGGTGGCAAATGGAGTCCTCTTGTTGTATAAAAGCAGAACAACGGCAACAACAATGGGAAAGCAATGTAGCGTTAAACGCAACAGCAACACTTATTATAAGAAGAAATTAAAAAAAAAACAACAATGGCAACAACCAACTGCTAGGTTTACAAATCAACAGCAACAACAATAGAACAACCCACAATTTGGTGGCAACATGCAAATTTAAATAAATTGTCTTTTTTACTCGTTTTTTTTTATTTATTTTCGGTGCAGACATTTTCAAATTGTTTCATTGTGTGTGTGTGTATGTATGAAAGTGTCCATAATTGTATACCAGAGAGCAGGTGCAAGTGCAACCATTTTGTTAAGCAAGATTTTTACTCAAAAATTTTGCAAAATGGAGAAAATTATCGAGAATAAAAGCCAAAGACGATGGTAAGGCAACAAAAAACAAAACAATACCCCAAGAAGACTCTAGACCAGGCATGGAAAAGTTAATACAATGCACTTTTTTTGACATTTGGTATTTCACATTCTGACTCATTTGGTACCGTATCTCACTATTATATGTACATATGTATGTAGGTATGTTATTCAGTGTTTTCTACTATTTGAATACAAATAATTGTGATACTGAACAATAATTTAATTTTCCATCCCTGCCTTAGTCTGTCTTAGATTTCCACATTAGGGCTCCATAAGGGAGTTGCGTTGTTGTTGTTTTACTATTTGCACTCTTTTATAAAACGTTTAAAAACTCCATACAGCAACAACTTAAAGCTTTTGTGGTAGGTATACTAAATGGAAAAAATAAAGAAAAACTAATTTAAAAATACAGCAAAAATCTTTAAATTCCACCAAACTGAGCGTGTTAATAAACCAACTTTCGAAGAGTATTTCAAAAAAACTAAAATCGTTTCAGAGTTTTTTTATATGCAAACACAACTAACTGACTATTCGAAAATGAAGAACACAACAACGACAACAACTATAAAAAGAAACTCCTGACAAACTCTAATTGGAAGGTGGGGCACATACAGACAGTTAGTGAAACATAAAACAAAAGAAATGCTAAACGTCTAACTAAGCAACCACGGAGAATGCAAAACAATTCGAAAAACTCAGTAAAAGTAGGCGCATGCTTAGTTACCAGAGACGATTGGTGCGTTAAGACGCCATTTACAAAAAACCCAACAAAAAAATTTCATCAAAAACGGAAATAACACAAATTTACGAAAAAGAGAGATTGTATACGACCCTAAAATGCAGGCCATATGGCATATACACAAGTGCACATTCAAATGCGTTTCAGTAAAATTTAAACAAAATCAAACCAAATAGCTTGAGAGAAAAAAAGATAGTTGGTGTTTAGCACACGAAACAACACCTGTTTGTAAAGAATTTTCGAAAATAAACCTCAAAAACTCACGGCTCTTACTTCCCCTTTCGAACACATTTTACTAAACTGGTTGTACTGAAATCTCTTTCAGCTATTCACACTGAGGTGACGTTATAGGCGACATACGCACACACACCGGGAAAGAGAGAGACAACGATAGAATGAAGTTCGAAAAAGAGGGTGGTTTTACACAAACACTCACTTACCAAACACGTTCTACTACCACATATCATCACGTATGTATTCAACGCACAACAACAACACATATCGAAAACGGTCGTTGTGAATGATATTGATAAAGGGGAAGAGGAAAAACCAGCACCACTGGGTTTCAACACACAGCACTGGGCAGAACATAAGGCCGGTTTAGTTGTACGTGAGACTTTGCTGCGCTAACGTTACTTCGTTCACAGTAGACGCTGTTGTTAAATGTCAAACAAAAATACAACCCTGGTTGTCCCGTAGACCGTAAATAAAACCGTGAAATCGCGCGTTTCAAACGTTTTCTAACAAGCGACGACGAAATAAGCTTATGTATATTTTTATTATTTTCTTGTTTTTGTTACTTTTTATAGAATTAATGAAAGAAAAAAACGCGTGTTTCAAATAAATAATGAAATACCTATTTAAAATAAAAGTGACAGCTGAAAAAAAATTGGAATCATAAAAATACAAAACTACAAAAGTTAAATCTTAACAAAAGGAGATAAACATCACAATTTAATAACAAAATATTAATAATCATAAAAAAGAAAAATACCTATTTAGTGCCTTAAAAAATTAAATAAAAAAAAATTTCAATACAAAAGCAAAAATTTAAATACCAAACAAATTGCTCAAAAATTTTAACACACACAAAAAAATTACCTACTCATAAATAAAAATTTCCTGCTCTGAAAAATTAATAAAATATAAAATTTCACACAACTTCAAATAACGCCCTACATAGCAGAGTTACGGATTTTTTTTCGCCAAGAGTTTTGTTTATACCTGCAACTAATCGTAAATAAACACAAATTGTATAAAAATTTTCGAAATTTTTTTTACAAAACGCCTGTTTTAAACATAATATATGGTAATGGCAGAGATTGGTGGCCATTTGGCTCACCAGCTTCCCTTGCACAATCACAATCAAACTGGATTACAACCGTCGCTGGTGATGAACCATCACCTGGATTTAGATTGTCATGGACATGATGTTATAAGTGAGTATATATTTCAATCTCAGTTAAAAATAAAAACCGCGATTATGGCAGCATTGTTGAACAAACCAAATAGTTCAAGCAAAATAGGAATTACAACTTGCCGACGGCAATTTGATAAATTTTCCGAATTTTATTTTCAATTTCAGCACAATAATTTATTTATAATTAAAAGCTTTTATTCTGATTTCAATAAACTATTAATCATTTTGTTTGTACTCGTATGTTTATTTATGGCCGAAACATTTTTAGTATTTCTTATTTTTTTTGAATCTTTAAAAACGGGCATTTAATGACACAGCTTCCCAAATATCTCCGTAATTTGTTTGATCGTTATCGTGTTATGCTAAAACATGTCCCCTTAGAAGTTGTAAAATTTATACGATAATCATGACAAAATGTGCCAAATTTGTATATGTACCTAGGTATAATCTTTTAGTTAAAACACCAAAGTGCTTATAAATTCCACAAAACTAAAATAGGTACATGCCCTTAATCCTACAATTGAGCTCAACCCTTTTAAAGAATTATAATTATTTGGATTAAGGCAGGCCAAAGATTCTTAATCTTCAGTTAAACTAAAATTTTAAAAACTACAGCTGTTTATTAAAACCATGAATTAAATTTTTTGTATTCTAAGTGTAACAGCATCAGCTAATAATAATCTATTAGTCGGCTTTAAAATTAAAGGTAGTAGGAAGGATTTTAACGAGTTTAAAAGTTTTGTATATGAAATAGGTACCTATAGATTTTGCGTTTTTTGTAGTTTCGAATTTAAAAATTCATGTTTTGAAATTTAAAATAGGAAATGATATTTTCTTTAATCAATATATGTAGGTAGGTACCTACCGTCGCAGATTAAAATCTTCACAAATTTCTTCTACATACGTATATTTAGTGTACTTTTTCTAAATTTAAAATCCAAGCAAGTTTACAGGTCAAACATTTACTTACATCCCGATTTGTTATGCTTTTATAGTTTTTTTTATTCAAAATATTCTAGACAAAAAATAGATAAAAGTTTGGTTTTAATTGATTCCGAATTGAAATATGAAATTTGATGGATCCGTTATAAAATTGCAAAAAGATTTGAAACAATTTCAAACAAATTACAGAAATATACTGATCTGATATTCAGTTTATGAAATACTTACTTATCTGGATAGTACCTACAATAAATCGAGTTAGGGGAACAAAAGTGCTCGTCAAAACGAATCACTTAGAAAATGAATGCATTTTGTTAGAAAAAGATCGTTTGCTATTGTTCTTTGGCGATTTTTAAAATAATTAAATATTTAAGACAATTTTACCTATTTACTAAAATTTGTGTTTTCTGTAGCATTATTATTTATACATATGCATAACTACATATAAAGGGTGATTTTTTAGCTATTATCTTTTTCGCAACACTGGTTTAAACAGCTGACGCACGTTTCGTGTTTTGTTTCACTGTCAAACATCTTCAGTTTGGTCTATAATTTAACCATGAATCATCTTACAAACGAACAACGCTTGCAAATTATTGAATTTAATTATCAAAATGCGTGCTCTGTTAAGAAAGTTCATCGCGCACTTTTTTTTACCGAAAAATTGTGTTCAGCGACGAAGCTCATTTTTGGCTCAATGGGTACGTAAATAAGCAGAATTGTCGATTTTGGAGTGAATATCAGCCAGAAGCATTGCAAGAGCTACCAATGCATCCAGAAAAAGTCACAGTTTGGTGCGGTTTATGGGCTGGTGGCATCATTGGACCGTACTTCTTCAAAGATGATGCGAATCGTAACGTAACTGTGAATGGTGAGCGCTACCGTAAAGTTGGCTATACACTACGTGTTTTTGCTTATGTATTTTTAAGTTTACAACTCACATGTTTTTCTTTATGTCTGTCAAAATTGGTTATTTTACATATGGGTTTTAATTTTTGGTCACCAACTTGTATGTACAATTACACGTAAATTTTCATGTCGTTTCTTTAAAAAATGCGTTAAAGCCGCTACAAAGCGTCACTAAATTGCCGGCGTCAAAAATATTGATTTAAGGTTTTTCGTTTTTTAATATACAAGATGTGGAGCTTGTATCAAAAATTTTTAAATAATTTTTATCATTGTTATTAAATTATCAAAATGGGATAAAAAAAATATTTAATTTATCACTTATGCAAATTCTTTATAAGGCCGGCTAATGATAGCGCAGATTTAACCGTCGACAAATCTTTTCGCCTGGCATATACATTTGAAAACATGTATCTGAACATAAGAAAATAGAGCGTGTTCTAATCGAAAAAATACATATGTATTTCCACATGTATTTTACTCAAGCAAAGTTTTTGAGGTCACCAACTACATGTTTTTACTCCCTTATGTAAAATTTGACATATACAATGTAAAAAACACGTAGTGTATATGCACTTTAAGATGATATCCAACTTTTTTTTGCCCAAAATGCAAGAGCTTGACTTGCATGACATGTGGTTTCAACAAGACGATGCAACATGCCACACAGCACGCGCAACAATGGACTTATTGAGAGGCGAGTTCGGTAAACATCATTTTTCACGTTCGGGACCGCTCATTTCGCCGCATAGATCGTGCGATTTAACACCTTTATTATTTTACTATTTTTATGGGGCTATGTTAAAGCTCATGTCTATACAGACAAGCCCGCTTCAATTGACGCATTGGAAGACAATATTGAAGCATTTATTCGTGAGCTACCGGCCGAAATGTTGGAAAGAGTATGCCAAAATTGGACTAAGCGGATGGACCATTTGAGGCGCAGTCAAGGTCAACATTTGAAATAATCTTCAAACATTAAATTATATGGACCGTACTATCGATTCAAATAAAGATTTCATGCATTTTTCTGAATTTTATGTGTGTTTTTTTTTTTTAACTTTCCTATAGCTTTTAAAAAATCACCCTTTACATACATAGGTATTATATTTTTTACACGGTTGTTACAACCGAATTGAATTGCAGACAATCGAACAATTCAAACGCAGGAATTTGATTTCTTGGTTGTAGCAATAGACATTTAGTTAAGTGATACTTTAAGTATTATTAAAAAAACACATTCTAGTATTTAAAATAAAATTAAATAGCTAGAACAAAAAAAAATGTGTTTTAGCTACAAATTCGGATGTCACTATGAAACTATTTTCTCTGTGTACGTACCTAGTATCTTTTGGTTTTTTTTATTAAACTAATTTGTCGTAAAACACAATTTAATCAAAATTCAGCTTCGATTTAACCAATTTGTCCTGTGGAGACAATATTGCCTAACTAACTACACAGACAGAAAAAGTCCCATTAGATTAGTTTGAATGGGAATGGGAATAACAAATTTTACCACAATGTCTATGCAAAATTTTATCAAACAAAATAACAAACTTTAAGAATAAATTCTTTTTACAACCGACTAAATTATTAGCAGAAAAACACAATAAACTCTGAATTGTTCATAAACAAAAAAGTGCTAAAGTTCAATGTAATAAAATAATAAAATTTAAATGTTTCTACAAATAAGTCAACAATAAATGCCTTAAATATTTGCAGTAATAAATCTTTAATGTTTGCTTTTTATAAACAATTAATAAAATATATAAATAAATACCTGGTTGTATTTAAATTTGATATGAAAATGTTTCCAAAAAGAAACAAAAATTTCTGCAGCCATAAATTAAGCAAAATTAAACAATTAATTAGGTATGTATGTATATAAAGTTCAACAAAATGTTGCCAGTTGTTTTTATTTTTTGTTTTAATTCTAATTGAAAAAATATTTGAAATCCCATATGTTGGGTTTCTGAATTCTGCTCTACGGACAGAATACAGGCAATCCATTACAAGAATTTATGCCAGCAAGAGCAGATGACATCAAGATAAAATAAAATAAATTTTTATTTATATTTTTTAGTTAATTGCATATTTTTTTTGATGCATATTATTATGTTATAAACATTTAAATGGATTTCGTAAACACAATATTTAATTTTTTGGTTCATTATACCCTTCACCTTCATGAGAAGGGTAGATATAAGTTTGTCATCCCGTTTGTAATTTCCACAATATCATTTTCAGACCCTATAAAGTATACATACTCTGGATGCTTATAGATAACGGAGTCTATAAGCCATGTATGTCTGTCTGTCTAACTGTTGAAATCAATTTTCTGAAGTTCCCAGATATCTTCGGGATCCAAATCTTCAATAATTCTGTCAGACATGCTTTCAAGAAGTTTGCTATTTAAAATCAGCAAAATCCATCCATAAATAACGGAGATATGAGCAAAAATCCGAGACCACCTCTGAAAATTTCAACAAAAAAAAAACTATATACAGGTATCACTCGATTTACGCGGTACTTTATTAGCGCGGTTTCGATATAACGCGATTTAAAAATAATGGCAACCCTCAAATTACGCGCATTTCACCATTATTTAGAACATTTAGCACCAAATTTTTAATTTTTTTTTTTTCAAATATTATTTTTACAAATAATATTTTGTTATATCTACTGAAAAGAACAAATAAAATAAATTTAATTCAAATTATATTATACTAATAAGCATTTTTTGAACACGGATTTTCGGTCCCAAATTTAAATTTTGTATATAGCTAGTGTTTCAATTTGCGCAGTTTATTATATTTCTGGTGCCAAAACAGAATT
Source organism: Bellardia bayeri (assembly GCA_950370525.1). Classification (NCBI taxonomy): domain Eukaryota; kingdom Metazoa; phylum Arthropoda; class Insecta; order Diptera; family Calliphoridae; genus Bellardia; species Bellardia bayeri. Next base: position 52,838,992 of record OX493265.1, on the reverse strand, counting down.
TTGTATTGATAAATAATCTTTATTTACGTGGTTTTTATTCGGTCCCAAAATACCGCATAAATCGAAGGATATCTGTATATGTATGTATATAATATAATTATGCATCCACAACCACAAAGGTGAAGGGTATATAAGATTCGGCATAGCCGAATATAGCACTCTTACTTGTTTTTTTTAAGGTTGAATAACATTGTAATGCGTTGGGTTGAACTAATTGGTCAGTAAATAATTACAAAGTATGTATGTAGTTAGTAAAAAGTTTTTATCGAGATTTTTGTTGCTGTTGTTATTGTTATTATCGTGTTATTAGGGGCTTTTTGGATGATTGTTTAAAACGAATTTTTTAGAAGACCAGTTAACGAAAATAATTGATTCTTTATCGAATAATACAAATATGTACCTTTTTTACTGTTTCACAATGGTAGTCAAAATACATCTTTATTATGATTAAGGGACTAAATATTGCCAAGTGTTTCCTAATGTACCTACGAGTATATTGCCAATATTTCTACATTTATCGAAGAGCAAATCGTAATTATTTCACTTATTTAATTTTAATCTAAGATTAATTTAAAACAAAGCAAACACTGAAAGTATGAAACGTTTTAATAAATTTAATAGTAAATTCTAATTGCTTTAAAAACTAACATTTTATTTGTAATAGTTTGCCATTCTAATACTTATTTATAAACTCGTTTCAAATAACTTCATTACAGATATTGAAATAAAATGCTGGATTTTCACTAATTACGCTGTTACACTTTAAAGCGCCTACAAATTGGGAGTTAAATACAAATGCATATATGTATCACTAAAATAAATAGTTATATGTAACGACTTAAATAGCATATTGATTGTAAGGTCTTACGGAACGCGTTATCAGTAAAAACAGACTAACTTTGAGCAAGTTATGGCAATGTTTTAGAAAGCAGAGAAACGTAAAAATAGAACTACTTACGCGTAAACTATTTTTAACTAAATATAAATTACATAAGCAGGTATATCGGATTCTTTATATGATATGTTTCTCTTATTTATGGACAATTTTAACAAATATGTATGTACTTACATATATAACAAATTTTAGAATTGCAAAACAATCACTGTCGACACTAAAGCTATGTATAGACGATCGTCAGATATTACAACGTTGTCAGATCTAGCAATGTGCTGACATTGAAAAATTGTTAGCAAAAGGTAAATTGTCAGTTCAGACGACTGTAAGAAAACTAACAATTTCATTGTCACACAATGAATTTATCTGTCAATTGTTTTTCCAAAATGTTATTAATGCACACTTGTTTGTTTATTTATGTATATACAGAGTTGCATTTAGAAATAATTTCTATTACAATGCTGACATTGGTAGATACATAAACTTTGCCCATATGACAATGAAAAGTGTTTGACAATTGTCTTAAAACAATATTTTTGTCTTCCAATGTACTGAAAATGCTTTTTCTTAAAACGTTGGAAGACAAAAATTTTAAGTTTACACGGTTGTTTTCTGAACATTTTTCGGACAACGTTGTATCTGACGATCGTCTATGCAAAGCTTAAGTTTACATTTATTTTCTTTGGGAGGCAAAAATCCCATTTTGACTAGGAGGGAACATTGTTGCAAAATAGATTTTATTTTATTTTTGCTACTTTTCTAGAGTATTTAAAACCCGGATACCGGCTTGTTTCTATTTGAAAAACCGAACGGTTTCGAATATTTTATATTTTCGAATTATTCGACAATCCGTTTTTTTTTTTGGATCGGTTAACCGGTTTTTATAATTAAGAACTTTTTTTAATTAAAAAAAAAAATTGTGCAACTTTTTGTATTTGTATTAGTTTATAATAGATTTTGACATTATTTTCTTATTTTGCTAATAATAATATGTAAAAAATAACAAATACATACTCGTAACTGAACAGAGTACGTTTGTAGAAAATAAAAACCTTTTGGTTTTTTGCGACGTACATATATTACGACGTTTCTTCTTTTATAAAGTGATTTTATTAAGAGGTCTCCAAAAAGTCTTCATTTTAGAAATACTTTTGACACATTTTGTAATTATGTAGTAGATCTAACGCTCTGTGATGCAAAGCTCAATTATTAATTGAGAAATACGGCCCAATCATGAATAAAAAATCCGCGGGAGTTTTTTCCCTTTTTATTTTTTTTTAACATTGAATTTGAATAGGAAAAACGGGAAAAGGGAAAAAACTCCCGCTGAATTTTTATTCATGATGGGGCTGTATCAGCCCAATTTTGATTAATAAGTATTATTATTATTATGTGTCTTTCGTTTGTTTTTCTTTAAATTGTTCATTATCAGCCATGTCACAGAATTTAATTCCGTGCGGAAGTGGAATTAATTCTGTTTTTTGCTTCTATAGAAAAAGAAAAACGAACAATTTTCCGGACTGAAACCTGAAAATGATCAAAACTACTATTTCACACAGCAAATTAAAAGTGGTTTCATTCCGAAAACAATGTTTTGTTTTGCATTTTCTATAAAAGCAAAAAACAACATTAATTCCACTTCCGAACGGAATTAAATTCTGTGACATGGCTGTATATGTAAAAATATGTACATGTATCACAAACCGCATATAATGAAAAACCGTCTTTTTTTAGTTGAAACCGTATTAAAAAAAAAGCATATTTTCGGATAACCCGAAACCTGGTTTTCTAAAAAAATTCAGGTTTTGAATACTCTACTTTTCCGAATGTAGCGTTGTCATCGACAAGTTAAAAAGTAACGATACTAATTAATTTCTATAGTTAAACCACATAAAACGCTAATATTCTATGTAATGCAGACAGTATGTAGCAGTCATTTAAAAGTATGTACAGTAGGAAGCAAAACTGTCCGGATGTTTTGCATTAAGGATGGTGCTTTTGGATGCGCTCATGCGGTCTATGCCAATAGTATTCTTTTCCATCAGACTGATATCGATTGATTTTCGTTTCGTCTCTCCAAAATTTTTTATCCAATTTATGTGGGTTTTACAGAAATGTGCGGGCTTTTTCCTTTTCACACTGGCTATTAAATTTTATTTAATGCGCGTTTAACCGTCCAGGAACTGACATCTTTGCCAATACTTTTTGCAGCATTTTATGGGGTCTTGATGTCTTTATTCTGTAGCAAACGTTTAATCTGTTGGGCGTCACCATCAGAAAGCAGTCTTGGTCTTGGTTATTATTGCAAACTACATTTAATATTTCAGCAATTTTACGGCATGAATAATTATTTTGCAACAAATTTATCACATTGTTTTTAATATCGGTTGGCGCTTTTCTCATTTTTAAAGATCTTTTAATTTTTTATTTAAAAATCAAATTAATCACTTCACAGGTCAAACACTAATGCACAAATAGAGGCAATAAAAGCTTGATAACGAGATCGTAACAAACAATAAAACCAACCGGTCAAATACCGTTATATTTTAACATCGGAATATCGTGATAATGTCTATTTCTTGTACAGTGAAAAAGTATCCGAATAGTGAATTTATGTTTTTTTTTAAATTTTTTTCTTTTTTTGAAGCAATTTATGTGTGTTTTTGTGCTTTATAATTTAGAATAAGGATCAATTAAATAAAAAAAATTACTTTACTTCCTTAATGCAAAACATCCGGACAGTTTTGCTTCCCACTGTATGTATTTATATTATTCTGTCATTGTAAGTCATTATTTGCAGGCAACTTAAATCCGCCATACGTAACAATCAAATCAATAATTAAACTACTTGTTGCAATAATAGGTAAACTCTTCTTTAAAAGTTTCAATTATTAAAAGTGTAATAAACATTTAAAAAACCATATAAGTTTATAGCAATTTCAACAGTAGCTTAATCAGCTTTGAACTGCAATATCATTATTTAATTAGAACTTATAAAACATTTCATATCTATTATCACAGAAATATAGAAAACTTTATTTACTAGTCTACCTACCTATAAAATGACATAAATTTTAAATCAATTGACCAACAATAAGAAACATTGTTATAAATTGAAATTATATTAATTTAAGTTTTAACAAAATTTAATAAGTTAAGTGAAATATTTATTCGTAATTTACAACTTTTACAACTCGTATTTCTTGATATTTAAGTAGAGATTTTGGTACAAAAACGTAAAGTAAATTACTAATAGTTTTATTTTATTTATTTTGCTATCTAATACTATATCCCAGCAAAAAGCTGGTGATAACTTTACAATGACTATACTCGTAATATAAAGTCTGCGTTACATAAAAGTAGTAAGTAGTCTGTCTGGTAATGTAAGGTGACCATACGTTCTCTATTTTGGAGGACAATCATCTATTTTAACTCGCTGACATCTATAAAATTTGTGCCCTCTTTTAGTCATCTTTTTCATACTCAGTCATATTTTGCCATCTTTAATTTTAAATGAATGATCAATATGTATTTGTTTTTATTGAGCTTAGAGTATGAACAGAACAAGCACGGCACGGTTTCTAAGTAGAATGAGAATCCACCTTTAACAAATAAAACAAATTTTACTTCACAAACGTCGTGTCGTGCTTGTTCTGTTCATACTCTTAAGGTGGATTCACCCATTTGTTCTTAACAACAAATTTTTCCGAAGAAGAAAAATTGTTTACTGAGAGTTTTTTGCAGCACGATTCACCAATTTCGAACGATTTTTCTGAAAAATCAAAGCTGCCATATGGAAACAAAATCCATTCGTTTTACAAGTGCGACGACCATTGATTTGTTTTGATTTGGGTTTTAAGTGTCAAAATATAAATATTCAATTATTTTAAAGTATTGTCTATTCAAAATCACAGATATAAATTAAAAATTAATGAAAAAAAGAAAGTTGCTTTTGCTGATGGCAATGCAACCTATTGGCAACTCAATTCATTTTTGTAAAGAAAAAATATAAAATTAAACCAGTTCAAGTTCGGAAAAAATATTTTCTCTCTTTCAAAAAGAGAGACGTCAAACTTCATAAAAAAAAAAAATTGTTCGAACAAAATTTTTTTTAAGAACGAATGGGTGAATCCACCTTTACTGACTGAACTTTCGCTTTTCAAAATAGTAAATGGTAACAATGTGTAAAAAATGTAAACATTGAATTGAAATAAATTTTTTACTATTTTTCTTAATGCCATCTTTTTTCTTTTCCAAAATCTGGTCGCCTTAGGTAATGACTTATTTATTAGCAATTTATAAAGAACCTAAAGGCGGACACAAATAATTATATTGTGTCAATATAATTGCTGTTTAGTTAGTTTAGTTAGAAGTAATTAACGCAGAGGTAGCTCCATTTTTGCCAAAGTCTAAATACTCGTATATCTATATTTTTCAAAGTCTAAAACCAGTCGTTATCTAACGCCGTCTCGTAGTAACTACAAGCTTTCAATGTGTTTGTTTATTCAGTTGAAATGCTTGCTATTGTGTTACATAGACAATTTGAATTTTAACACATTACTTTGTAATGCAAGTGTTGGCTGGGAGATGTTCATTGAAGTTTGTTTGTCTACTATTTACGACCAAGTTAAATATTTAACATACATACATATAAACTTGTGTGCAATAAACAAAAACAATATTTGTATGGAAAAATTTATTTAATTAATTAATAATATTTAAGTACAAAATTAAAGTGAAACAAAAAACAAAAATACTACTTGAGAAGTTAACGAGATGTTTTGGACCGGCAAATAAATGAAATCCAAGTATGTACATATGTATATACAGATAGACGAACAACTAGTTAAATATGTATGTATGTATGTATGTAGGTATAAACGAGTGTGTTCTATTCACATACATTTCTAAGTATGTCTTCTTGCAAAACTCTGGCTGTAAATATGTAAAATCATATGTTTGTATGTGAATTGTTTTTTTTTTTTTTATTAAGAAGTAACATTATTGTATCTTTGGCGTATTCGAGGACAACCGACTGACTGCCTGACTCTCTCTCTCTTATATTTGTTTGTACCAGTAAAGATGCCAGTCAGTGTTGCCAGAAAATGAATTTCAAATTATGCTAAAGCTTAAAAAACTAAATGCTAAAGTGTTCTACAGAAGAAAAAAATAAGTGCTAAATTTTTTTCAGTGTAAAAATACAATTTTTATTTCAAATGTTACAAATATAAATTATAGTTTTTTCTAATTTTGTTCATAACAATTGTTGACTTGTTTTAATAGATTACATTTCATATTAGTTGAAATATTAATAAAAGTTATTTTTTATTTCTCCAAAAGTATTTTTTGGAGTAACATAGTAAAAATTTTTTATCAAGCAAATTATGCTAAAAAGCATTTAGCATAATTTTTAAAAATTTCTATGCATTTTCGATAAACAAAATGCTAAATCTAGCACTGAAAGTGCTAAAATGGCAACACTGAAGCCAGTGTAGTTGACTTTAGTTTCATGGATAAATCGTTCGTTTGTTCACAGCAAAAAGTACGTAAACGTTTTTAACGTTTTGTTGCGAAAATAATTTACATGAAAAATACATTAAAAATGTTTACTGACATACAAAACTTTAACTTTTTTTTTTTCGTTCGTTCGTTGTTGTTTTCTGTTCTTCTGCTGAAATAAACAGAAGAAAAAAACACATCATCTCAAAATAAATGAACTTCTAAATAGAAACTAATGAATATGTTTAATTTAATATAGAATTTATTTTGTAGTTGTACCTACTTCTTTTGAATAGCAAAACTAAATAAAGTTTTCTTTAGTTTTTATTTGTTCAAAAAAAAAAAAAAAATATTAACTATTTTTTTGTTTGTTAAAAGTTAAATATCTACAGTCAGTCGTATTTGTATTTTAATTTTGTTTTAATTACGCTTTAAAGGCTAAACGTTGACAGTGTAAAGTTTAGCCTTAAACAGTTTTCTAAGAAAAACAAGTTAAGTTTGGAGTTGTGAGAAATCATTATACCCTATTATACCCTTAACTATTGTAAATAGCTGGCAAAATATTAAAGCCTAATAGTAGAGTGAAAGTTTCTATTATATTTTTTCGTAAATTTTTTAAAAAGGATTAAACTGTGTTTCAACTTTCTCAGCAAAAATTAGGTATTAAAATGCAAATACTTACTTTTCAATGGAAACTACATACCGTCTATATTACATAGAAGTTGTCGTGTAACGCCTTGTTTCTTTATCTGTTAACTTATTCCGTATTTACTAATTACTATTTTTACTATATGTACATACATATATTAATTCAATGCCGATTCTTATATAGCCTTAATCTTAATAGAAAACCCTGTACATATTTGTAAAAAGATATTAAATATTTTTAACCCCGAATTTATGTGAATATATAAGATATTTTAAGAAAAATCGGCTAATATCTCCGAAATTTCAGTACATGTGTAATTGTATCATGCATTATTTAAGTTTTTCATATTTTCTTCTAAAAGTAGGTTTGCAAGTGTTGGTTTCTTGGTTGTGTTATACATACTTCGTTGAAAAGGCCTTTAAAACACTTTCTCTTGATACATATATCTGTATATTTACGAGATATAGGCTAATATATGCAAATAAAGATAAAATTCGTTACTTTGGCCATTATAAGCGTAATCTAATTTGGATGATGCTTTGAACACAAACCAATGAGTAATTTTATTTTTGTTACGTTCAAAAAGTTAATTTTTTTCAATAAATTCAAAAAAATAAAAACATCAATATAATCGTAGGTCAGCCATTATAATTATAATCTCCTGAAACTTCAATACACTTAGTCCAACGCTTATCTAGCAATTCTATCCCTTGATTAAAATAGTTTTCCTTTCCTCAAGGGCTTTAAAATAGTGGTTTACAACTGTAATTGTATCTTCATTTGAGGTAAAACGCTTGCCACATAGGAATTTTTTTAGATTTGGGATCGGTAAAGGTCACTGGGAGCTAAATCAGGAGAATAAGGTGGGTGGTCAAGCAACTCGTACTTTAATTCGTTGATTTTAGCCATTGTTAAAACACTATTGTGCGCTGGTACATTGTCTTGATGAAAAATTATATTTTTGTGTTGTAAGCCAGGACGATTTTGTCGAATTTTTACATTAAGTTGGTCCAAAATTCAATCCTTACCAGCCGATTGAATTATTTTTGCCTGCTTTGGGGCACTTCCTTCAGCTTCAGTTCATTGCTTGAATTGTTCTTTTGTCTCTGAAGTACAGTAGTGGATCCATGTCTCATCCACAGAAACGACGCTGAAAATTAATTTTATATTTCTTAAAACGAACCAAACAAGCTTGAGAAATGTTCATTCTAATGCGTTTTTAACAAATGCGGTACCCATCTTGCAGAAAGCTTTTTTATCTGTAGTTCTTCGTGCAAAATTAAATAGACTCGATCATTTGAGATGCCACGATTAAATTTAGCTACCGAATTTTTTACTGTTGCATATGAAGGAGCACTTTCACCTAATACATTCACCATATCATTATGAATTGAATTTATTGTCCCGTAAACTTTTTTTATTTAAATATTTAATGACACCACGAATTTCTAAATATTCCATTGTAAAAAAATCGCATATGTGTCTTTTTTGAACACCTGTTTCTATATGAAGGAGTTGCCAGATCGAAAAGAAATTTAACATAGCACAGATGGAAGTTTCCAAAACACTTAACTTTTTTCTGTTTATACCGCGCTTTCTGTTCTAGGCTAAGAAGTTTCCGGATCGCCCTCGTATTTGATATATTAATACCATACATGGATCCATTGCTTATGAGGGGACTTGAGAAATCCTATTTCAAGCATCACACGGACAGATGGCTAGACGAACAACGTCTAATTGGAAAATAATTTGATCAAATCTGGTATTCAACAAAATATTTGCATACTGGTACTATGTTCGAATAAAAGTCCTAAATTGTTTTAAAAGTAACTGCTTTCAAACATTAAACTAAATGTCCCTAATATTAGCCGAAAACAAAGTCTGTCGCTACAAGAATAATTCATAAATGTTTTTAATTTGTTTTTACGAGTATGTATTTACAAAATTAATTTAAAACAACTATTTTTCCATTTAAAAATTTGTTTATTATTGTTTTTATGCAGCCAGCCAGTCAGTCAGTCATTTGTTATAATGTTTAAGGTTTGACAGTTTGTTGGAAAAATAATGCAAACTAATAGTAAAAACAAAAACAAAAACAAAAACAAGTTTTATAAATTTATTTGTGTCATAAATAATTAATGAAAACATGCGTTAGAAAATAATTTAAATAATTTATGCAGGTTGATTTGTTAAAATTACCATTTATCACAAAAATAAGTTTTTTTCCAATTGTCTGTTAAAATTTGTAATCAAAACAAAAACAACACATAACTCCATTTATTAAAATAAATAAATAATTTCCAATTTTCATACTTTTGGATTGATTGTTTTTGTTTGGTAATGCGTTTTTTTTTTTTTTTTTTGACTGCCAACTGGTAAAAACTTCATTACTGTAAAATCATGCAATTGGCATTTTGTCAGCCATTCAAAAGCCAATTATTAATTGTTTATTTACAAACACAACAACAAAACTAATATAAAGACAGCATAATGAGCTGCATAATGTTAATTAGATTTGTTTTTGCTGTTTGATATTTTGTGTGTGTCTCTGTTTTTCCTTTTTTTTTCTAGTGAGTAAAATATTTAAATTTGTTCTAATTAGTGAATGAGTATTTGTTAGTTTGTTACTTTTGTTTGAAATAATTATGTAAGTTTTATGGTTTATTATGTGGTTTTATTAGAAAAAAGCCCAATTAACTTTAATTTCATAGAATTTTTTTATTAGCATAATGAATTTTTAAATTAAAGTAAATTATTCCTTATGATTTGTTGTGTCTGGTTTGGGTTTAAATAACCGGTTAGATAAAATTAAACAAAGTTTAGGCCAGTTTTAAACTATATATGTTGGACTATATACATACATATACATATATATGTATATAACAACAAAAATTATTTTTGAAGTACAAAAAAAAAACACCAGAAAAACTGGATTTTTCTTACAGTTTTCAAGAAATTTCTGATTTTTTCAAAAAGTCGGATCGTTATATTATTTACAGAACATAGTATCCGACATGAAGGCAAAATTATTTGCAATTCTATTTTTGTATAAGTTTTGTTTAAATAAATTCATGAGACTTTGGTATCGGAAAACCTATTTTAATCAACACACGAACAGACAGACATATCAAAATAGACTCCGCTATCAGCGTTGTCAACTTAGTGCGTTTCGCACCATTTTTGGTGCTTTTTTAAATTTTGTGTGCGAAAAATTCTTTAGTTAGTGCGCGGTGCGCTTTTTTGTTAATTTCGGTGCGTTTTTTTAATTTTTCCGAAAATGTGATGAAATCTTCATTTTTACTAATTTTTAATTACAGTTTATTATTAAATTATTATGAACAATTTATTATTTTTTTTATTTTATTCGAACTGTTAATTTTAAATTTTTGATATTTGTTTAGTCGGGCGCGAGTTCATTAAATTTAATTTTCATTAAATTATTTTTATTGAAGGTAGGAATTGTTTTACAACTTTTTATTATTAAAAAAATTTTTTTTTTATTGATAATTTTCTTGGCTGGGATTCGAACCTGGGTTGTTGAATTTACATATGTTTCGAGAAACACCACTTTCTCTCATCAGAATTCTTTGCGTAAATTATTATCATAAAATCTCTACGATAAGATAGGACCGCATTAAATGTATTTGAAATACGAATGTATGATAAATAAATACATACTATCAAATTCGTCACATGAGGGTTATTGGTAAAGGTGAATAGGGTGAAAATCTTTCTTTGAAAATAAAATTAACGTAGCCTGATGGTTTGATCTGCTGAACAACCACAGGAGTCCCAGTGGAGCCCTAACAAATTTTATTGACAAAATTCAAATGCAAGTACTTAAATAGAAAACAAAAATAAATTAAAAAAGTACCAAATATGTACTGAAATTAGCCCTTTTTTACCATTTAGTACTTCATTTCCGAATAGCATAGTGTTAAATTTTGACTGGGCTATTAAGGATTATTATGTCTTTTACTATTATATAGAATTTATTAAAATAAAAAATGTAAAATTAACTCCACGAACATTTTAAACAAAAAAGAAATTCTAAACTTGGTGCGTTTTTTTTAAATGGCGCGTTTTTTTCTCCATTTTGGTGCGTTTTGAAATTTCATAGTTGACAACGTTGTCCGCTATATAAGGAATTTACCTATGTATGTACTTTATAGGATGTGAAAACGCTGAAAACAGACAAACTTCTATCAACTTTCCAAAATACTGCACAAGTTTTGTTCGCCCGGTAGCGAGATCGATTTTTAAGATCAAAATGTCCCAAAATTTGTCCTACAGTGTAATAAAAATATTTACTATCAAATATGTAATTTGTAACCAAATTTTCTCTATCCATGCAACAAAAACCATAAAGAGTTTCTACACAAACTTAAATTTTAGCTATTGTTTTGCTAAACACTCGTGTGGCAAGTGGTTTACATCTAAGAACATTGAAAATAATATGACGTCTAATGTGTTATAAATTAAATTAAAACACAAAATTACACTGACATGACCACAAAAATTTAAACAAGACATGACAACAAATAAACATCAATGGTGTTTGTTGCAATCAAGGAACGAATGCCGTAGAAGAGGAAACAATTAAACGCCTTCATTTATAATTGAAATCTGGGTAAACTTCAATAGGAAACAAACTAATATTTTGTCTGTTATCTGAGCAGTACGAGTAACGAAACTAGAACGAAATACAAGAAATAATAATTTATTCAATAGTTGCAAATTTATCTTGCTACACTTTGTGACACTTGTTAGTTAGTTCCTGGAGAATGTAAATGTTTGCAGGAGCAGTCTTAAGGAATCTGCCATGGAATCAGTATATGTTTGATTAGAATGTGTTGTATGTGTCAAATATGTGTTGCAAATCAAACCACATGTTTATGTAAAACATATTTAACATTTTCTCTCTTTCTTTAAATAAAATGCAAGCAACGTACTCTTGTTCTAAGTTGTACTGTAAATTTAAAAATATGCAACACCGTTTGTTGATGCATGTTGTACTATTTACACGTACATACATATGATTTATACATATACATACAATATGTACATGAGTGCTGACATAAATATCTTATGGCATGATTTATGATCTCTGCTAGACAAAAGTGCAAAAATTGAGAAACTGTTTGACTAGAGCACATACAAAAAAAAAATAGTAGGAAAATTGCATGTGGCATGCATTACAGTAAAAATGTTATTTCTTATGTATCTACTTACTTGCCACACCAAGGAAGCAAAAAAGAACTTAAAACAAAAACAGGAATTATTTAATAAATGAAAACTTAACGAAAGTAGCATGGTGGTATTATAGTTTCAGAATTTTTCGTACAACATTAAAAAGGCCACGCATTAAAAAATTGCCAGCTTATTAAGGTGTCATTAGTTTAGTAGTGTCTGACTGCCACAGTGTAAATAGTGGCGGAAATCCCTTTTGACTTTCTTGCACAGTTTTTTTTTTGTTAGGAGGCAAACATATCGTATAATATCTGAGCTATGTTAGCAGTAGCAGGCTGGCAATCCATCTGAGCAAAAGAGCTATATTTAAATTCCCGCTGGGATTTATGTATTTAATGAGCGCTTTGGCGCTTATAAGAACGCCAGTTTACTGCAGGAATGGGCAATTCAGTAATAATGTACTTTTTTGAAAAGTCACTAATATTTAGTACTTTAATTCGCTTGTAATTTATATGTTTTAAAGAGAAATTTTTAGTGTTTCGTGGATTATGAATCGGAAATTTTGAAAATGTATGTTAAATCGTATAATTTTAACCTGTGGCGCATAGGCTCTGAGCTTTGTAGATGTGTTTCACAATCACTTTCTGAGTCGATTAAACGATGTCCTTCTCGCAGAGTACAGGGGCCAAATTACCGCATTCGATATCGAGTAAAATTTATCGTAATTTTCTTATTTGAGATTATGGCATTCGATATCGAGCATGGAATTTAGTACATTTTATCTTAATTTCAATATCGAAATCATTTTTCGATACGATAGCTCATTCGATCACGAATGCGGTAATTTGGCCCCAGGTCTCAATTCTGAAGAAATTTCGATAAAACTTAGCATGAGACTTTTTTGGTTTAATTCGGTCCATTATTTCACCTAGCCCCCATACAAATGTCCTCCAGAAATATGGGTCTATCGGTCAGAAATGTTTGATTTATGCACGAATCCAAAAACAAATTTCGCCAAAAATAAGTTGTACATGAAGCCTAATCACACCTACAAATTTTGTGCAGATCGGTCTATAATTGACCATATAAGGCTCACATTCGAAAATCACTTTTAAAAGCATAACTCTCCTAAAAATATTGATATCCAAATAAAATTCAACACAAATAGATTTCATATTTCGAAATTTTACAACGGTCGATCCGTAATTATTCGAAGCTACCATATATACCCCCCCTCCAAAATTCACTTTAAAATCCATAAATCTTTTATAAGTGTTTATATAGAGCCCAACATGAAAATCTGATTTTGCTGTGTGTAGGGTATCATATGGTCGGGCTTGTCCGACTATACTTTCTTACTTGCTTTTAATTTAGTCACAAGATCTCTTAGTAAAAAGTACTAAAAAAAGTACTTTTTTCATTTAGGCTTGAAATCTTAATTTTCTTCCCTTACTGGTCACTATTGATTCATGTTGTGGTTTTAGTTTGCCTTTATCAACCAACTATACATGGTTATCGTTTATTATTGTTGCTTTTTTGAAATGTTGCACGCGATATGCGGGCGTGGCATGGCGTTAAATTACACTCAAACAACTCATTCACTTCAATATTTAATATTTATTTTTAAATGCATATGTAAAAAGTGTTTGTTTGTGAGTTTCGTTAGACTTTTTATGGTTTTCTCTTCAAATTGCTGTTGCCATTTTTCCCCAATTAATATGAGTGAACTTTTTGTTTAACGTTTAAATGCTGTTGGCGGTTTTCTGTTGTTCGGTTGCGGCTTTTGCTGAATATCAGTTGATTTATTTATGTAGCAACGTTTTTCGTTTTTACTCCTGTCTTGGTGTTTTTGTTATTGTTTTGTAAAAATTCAGTATTATTTCATGTGGTTTGGTAAAATTGCCGTGAAGAGTGTGAGAGATAGATACAATATAAATATGAAAAATATATGCATATAATGTACTTGTATATAAAATGTGGTAGCTGAAAATGTGGCAACTGCTGACACTTTAATTTGCCACTTTGAAATAATTTAAACTTGACAAGCAAATTCTGGAAAATTTTTTAAAATTATAAAAATTATTTTACTTTTAATATGATTTTTTTTATGCCAAAACAAGATTTATGAACCTGTCTAAAATGTTTATAGAAGTGGATAGACATTTATAAACAACATCCGGTCTAACCCATGTTAAGATCATTCTTTTTGTCTATTCCGTTTGAGATAAAGATATTCCAAAGCTCATCATAAATTCCTCTAATAAGAGATTTGTATCTCTAATTTTGCACCTTTTATTTCTCACTGTCCAAAACTCTATGCTACATAAAAATGAATCCTATAAAGCAGATGCTTAAAAACGTTTTAACAAAATTCTTTATTTATTTTTTTTTTATCAAATATCTGGCAGTAGTAGTTATAGTAGGTATTTGATTTCAAATATGTACATTTTTCTTGGTCCCACATAATTTATTTGGTTTGTTTGTTAGTTTTTTTTTTTTTTTTTTATTTCTGGAGCAGGTATGTGTTTGTAGATACAAAACACACAAAAATCTTCCCAAACGATACCTTTTTCGTTTTTGTCTAATCAATAATGTTGTTGTTTGGTTTTATAATTTGGATTTTATTTAAATTTTATTTTCCTTAACCCTCCAACGTTTTAGCAGCCAGTGTGTTGGTTGGCATTCTAAACAAATTTATTTCTTATATTTTTAAATATGTACGAGTGTGTTTATGTTTGAGTTCAATATTAATACTCTTCCCCGTTTCAGTGTGTTAATTTGCACTGGCATCTTAACGTCTAACGCTCAGAGTTAATTAGACAACGATTAATTGCCGTTTAGTTTAAATTTATTTCACATTTATTATTAAATATGACGTAGACTTTTATTATATTTATTAAATTGATATTAAATAACAAATAACAGAAATGTCTATGAGTTACAATTGCACATTTTGTCTTAAAATAACAACAATGTATGTATAATTAATAAAATAAAAACTGGTTTCTTATTGAATGCGTTTAATTTGCAAAGGTGAAAGAAATCGTTGTCAGCAACAAAAGCAAAATTATATCTCAAGCATCGTTGGGAATTTTTCGCCTATTGCAATATGTAGATGCAACCCTTTTTAACAATTCAAAATCCGGTTTGTTGTCAGTCAAGATAAGATTAAATTGTCAGATAATATCTTCCACGTCTAAGTGGTCTATATTTTATTAAAAAATAATAAACAAAATTGCTTCTCTAAAAATTAATAAATGTCAAAATGGTAATCAAACATTTTCGAGTTTAAGACCTCTCATACTTTTGACGTGCGTACGGTTTGCAGTTTAAGGATTTCCGAAAACACAATTAAAAATCGAGAAACGTTAATAATTTCACCAACAGAAAGTTTTTGATAAAACCTTAAAAACATACCTAGGTATTTCACAGAGTCTGAGGATTAAGTTTTATTAAAAATGTACCCTTTGATGTACTTGGAGTCAAAATGAGTTTAATTTGTTGAAAAGTTTTAATTAATTTTTAATTAATACAGCCTGCTTGAAAGCAGACATATTTTTGCACTTGGGTTCAAAATTGCACAAAATAAATTTATAGAAATTCTGAAAATATGAAAAATATCCAATAATACAAACATTTCGTTAAATGTTCATGCAATTAAATTAAATAAAAATGTAATTTTTATTTGTTCTGTTTAAAAACTTTTATCTGGCAACACTTGTATTTTACTGCATGAAGATCACAACCGTGATGTCGACGTAAAGTAAGTAATTATTGTGTTGCCCAACCGGGAAGTAAATATTTTTTGTTGTTTTATAATTTAAAGATGATTTTTACCAAGAAAAATTAACAAAAAAAAAAACAAAAACTTAGTGTTTAAAACAAAAAATATATGTACGAGTATGTATGTATGTAAGAAAAAGTAAATAAATTGTTTATTACGCGATTTAATACCCAACATTATGACTAATTAACTTGGCCCCTGCAACAATGCGCTAATACGCGCTTTAATCTTAGGGAATTTTAGTAAATTTTATGACAACTGTTCTCAATGTTTTAGATTTTACGACACTTTTTCAGGTTGTTGACATAACATTGTTTGTTTTAACGTCAAATAACAACAAGTATTGCAACCGCAGTGCTGACAATAATTATTTTGTTGTTATTGTTGTATTGCAAGGAAAGAAAACAAATAAAAATAAACCCAAGAAATGTTTCAATATTCTTAAGCTGGAAAACATGCATTTTAAAGAGCCGTCGCTTAATGCTAATGATGCTGATTGTCGTCGTGTCGACCTACTAAATCAAGCAGACAAGCCAGCCAAGTTGACAATGTTGTGTGAGCAGCTAGAATTTTTTTTTTTTTTTTTGCCCAGAGCTGCTGCGTAGAAATTTCATTTAATGATGACCATTCTGACCATTGTTGTGCGTGTTTGTCTAGTTTAAAGTCAGTCGTCAGTCGGTGCATCAAATAAAATCAAATCAAATGTTAAACAAAAAGAAAAAAAAACAACAACACTATTTTTAGAGCCATTAAAAACTGTGGACACCTCAAATCAAAATGCCACCGCCAAACGAATGCAAAAGGTTGATGAAATGAAATCCCATCAAGACGTAAGAAGAAAACAAAAACCAAGAGTCATGTTCAAGTCAAACTCTAAGCACACTTAAGTTACTAAAAACCGATAAATGAGCGGTTTAAAGTATTTACTATTTCTTTTACGCTATTTAGGAAAAATAGTTGACACAAGGCGACAAAAAGGTCACTTTGATTCATACATATAGTACGTCTTTTGTTGGGTATGCTTTCTTAGTTATTCTCTTCCATAAGCCTAAAATGGCGCTAACGTTGTTAAGATAACATTTGTTTTCTATTTATTGTTTTTGAGATTTATTACCATGTGTTTATTTGATCAAAATAAATTCCAATATTAAGAACAAAAAAAAAAAAGGGTTATTATACTCGTAGTTGGAAAAAGATCCCAAATAATTTAAAGTTTGGTTCATTTCTTATAAAAAGCCGACACTTATGTATAAATGAAAAAAACTTTTAATTTGTTGACAAATTGAAGTAAAGTAAGTGCAACACTGGAGAAACGTTACACACATAAATATTTCTTTTAAAGTATGTACTCGTACCTCAGAAATATTAAACAAATCGTTAGAGATTTAATTTGAATTGGTTTTTAGAGATGAAAAACAAAGATTTCACAACTATGAAATAAAGCTGTAGCACTTGAGAGAGGCGTCTCAAGTCTGCCTAATATCATTCAAAATGTCAACTTGACATAATCAGAATTTAGTGATCATCACAATTGACTGTGTAGTACTTGGTAAACACTTCTAAACACATTAAAAATCTTATTGAAACCTGAGCTGAGTTAATTATACCCTACACCACCATATTGGGGATGAACAATGTTTGTAACGCCCAGAAATATTGAATCCAACGCCCACCTTAAAGTATACCGATTGACTCGGAATCACGTTCTGAGTCGATTTAACGATGTCCGTCCGTCCGTCCATGTGAAGCTTGTGCGCAGAGTACAGGTCGCAATTTTGAAGATATTTCGATAAAAATTTGGTACGTGATATTTTTTCGGATGGGATTGAAACTGGTGGAAATCGGTCCATTATTTCACCTGGCACCCATACAAATGTCCTTACGAAATTGGGGTTTACCGATCATAAATGTTTGAATTATGCAAGTATCCAAACAAGTTTCATCACAAATGAGTGGTAAATGAAGCAAAATCACATCTACAAATTTTGTGCAAATTGGTCCATAATCTATCATAGCTCCCATATAAGGTATAACTCTCTAAAAAATGTTGGTAAAATAATATTGAACCCAAATATATTTCATGTGTATACAAATAATACGGTACAATTTTATTATGATCGGTCTATAATTAGTCGTAGCTCCCATATAAGGTCCACTTTCGAAATTCACTTTAACGATCATAACTCTCTCAAAAATGTTGGTATCCAAATAAAATTCGACACAAATAAGTTTCTTAAATACAGAAATAATGACACCTAATTTTAAAATGGTCGGTCCAGTATTAGTCGTAACTCCCATATAAGACCCTCTCCATAAAGCTTTTAAAAGTATTTATATCGAGATAAATTTATTTATATTCACAGACATCATGACACTAAATTTTTGGATGATCGGTCCACAATAGGTTATATCTCCCATATAGCGCTCGTTTTTGAAAAACTGTTTTATACATATACTGGGTGTAGGGTATTATATGTTCGGGCTTGACCAACTATACTTTCTTACTTGTTTTCAATAAAATTTTAAATTTGTCAACAACAGCCACGGGTTGTCTGTCTGACATTAACTCTGTGCTAGTGATCTTAATTCAACAGCATGATCTTAGAGCTCCTGTAAGAAGAACCAAAAAAACCTAAAACTACCAACAGAGTTTTACAAAAATTTCTTAAGAGCAAACAGCAGGGAGTTTCATTCATAAAAATCCAAAACAAAACTTCTACCTACAGTCAAAAACATGACAAAATACTCAATTACTCAACAGCGACAGAGTGTATAGAGTTAATGGCTAAATTCTCTTTATTTACACACTTACATTTGTGTGATATGTAGATATCCTTAAATATCCTTTATTACTGTTTAAGCACTACAGACAGTCAATAGTTTTGCTGATCCTTTTTAAATAAAACACAACAACTCGATGACGACACTCACTCTATTGAAATGGCTTGGGTGTTGTCTGTCTCGCCATTCACATGCGTTCATCTATCATGTACGCATATCCTTGTGCGAGTCCTTGTTTCTTATTGTCGTGAGTTGTTCTTGTACAGCAACTACAATTCGAGTCAATATATCAATAAACTTATTGTTTATAAGAATTTTGGTTTCAGTGGGCGTATGAGTTTATAATTACTTTTCATGGCTTCCATTGTTTTTAAGAGTTTATATTTTCATTTTTCGCTGCCTGTTGTTACCTTTATTGCACGAGACGTTGGCAAATACATATTTTGAAATGTATTAAATATACATTAGTTGAGGAAATTGATTTACTATGTCCTTAAATATCAGTTTTGATAAGAAAGTGTTTTGAAGACGCACGTAATTTATTTTGAATTGAGGATTAGACGTACAAATACAGTTACAAGTTATGTATTATGAAATATAATGCTAAGTCGCAACATCAATTATTTTTTTTACATGGCTGCGTGAAATAATCATATTTTCAATAATTTTAAAAGAATTCTTAAAGTAAACACTTAAAGGCAGAATTAGTCTTTACTTTCTGTTCCGTTCCGAATCAGCTGACTTAATTCTGTTAAATAGAAAATGTGTAGAAGTCGTTAGTTGTTTTGTTACTTTCCGTGCCGTTGCGGACGAACCTGTTGAATTTTTATTTTATTTAAATTTACTAAGTAATTGTAAGTAAGTGACAGCACAAAACAGCTGACATCCGCACAACAGAACATTTTTTGGTTTATTACAAAAATTTTTAATTTCTTTGAATTTTATTAAGTTTTTGTAAAAAAGTTATAAAAATATAAAAAATAAACGATGGATGACGAAAAACTCATTACTTTAGTCGAAAGTAATGACATATTCTACAATAAAAAAACTTTGATTTGTATTTTCTAATTTATTTTCGCGATATGTGTTGTCTGTTTACATAAAACAGCTGATAGGTACGTTTGTACGAAAACCTAATTACAAAAACTTAACAACAGAACGACACGGGACAGAACAGCAACAGAAAGTAAAGACTAATGAAGCCTTAAGAGTTGAAATTATAATTTAATGACATTCTAGAGCACGGATTTTATAGCAATGTGCGGATCATGAGAAATACAAGGTGTTATACATAAAATACTTCGATACTTTAAATATGAATTAGTATAAAAAAACTACAACCGTTCAACACATGGTGTAACTATACAAGGTGATTGCAGTAGCACAGCTGACTGACTGTTTACAATCAACTTATGTCAAAAGTAATACCTGTTCAAGTGTTTTTGACAGTAGTACATTATTTTACACAAACAAAATGCCTGTTGTTTCTGTTTTGTGTTGTATTTGTTTCCGATTTGCACTCACCATGGTTCAACCTTTCCATCTCTGGCAGATACTGAATGTTGAAGATTATAGGAAATGCAAATTTCTGTATCTAACAGATAGCTTGAATAAAATTCAATCATTTAACAGCTTAATTAACATTAATTTATTCTAACATTATAAAAAATATTTGTTTATTTTCAAAAAAAAAAAAAAAAACTTAAGGCTGTAAGTGAGTTAAAATTGCAATTAAAATATTGAATATACTAAATTAAAAACCAGATAATATTTTCTGTATTTAAAGGCCAAATTAGTTTTTGTTTTGTATAAATTTGCAATTTCTTTTATATTTTAGTTTGTTAAAACTTTAGAAAAAATCAATCAAATGTTTCAAACTTTTTTCTTGTTTGTTTGTTTTTTACACCATGGCCTTTACTTTTATTTTAGACAGAAACAAATATTTTACTCTCTTGTCACATTTAGTTATTTTCATAAAAAAAAAACTACATGTCAGAGTATCCATTCGAATAATCGAACAATTTCTTATGAATAATTATTCGAAGAATTTAAAAATTACCATTTGGGAATAACGAATCATTCGATTAATTTTATAAAGAATAATCGATTAAAACGAATAAATATGTTTATGTAAATTTGTCGTTTTTGTTTAAAAATTTTTATAATTTTATAATTAAAGAAGTCACAATTTAACAATATTTTAATTTTATTTACACTAATAACATTAGTCCAACACTCACCTAAAAGTATACCGATCGACTCAGAATCACTTCCTGAGTTGATTAAACGATGCCCGTCTGCATGGCTGGCTGTCAATGTAAACCTTGTGCGTAGAGTACTGGTCGCAATTTTAAAGATATTGCGATAAAATTTAGTACATGATATTTTTGGCCAAAGAACGCTTGGGATTGAAATTGGTTGAATACGGTCCATTTTTTTCACCTAACCGTACAAATGTGCTCCCGAAATAGGATTTATTGGTCATAAATGTTTGATTTCTCCACTTATCCCAACAAATTTCGCTAGAAATAAGTTTTACATGAAGTCTAATCACATCTACAAATTTTGGCACATTGCCGAAAAATTACTTTAAAGAGTATAAATCTCTTAAAAATGTTGGTATCCAAATAAAATTCAACACAAATAAGTTTTACATATACATGTATCAATTTTATAACAGTCGGTCCATAATTAGTCAAAGCTCCCATATAAGAACCACTTCTAAAATAACTTTAACATGTACAAAAAATATTTATATGTACAGAAGTTCTTTTTATAATAGGTGGTAGATAGCGCACATTTATGAAAGACGGTTTTAACACACATGTACATTAGGGTGGCGCCGTTTGTATGGAGAAAAAAAGGTATCGATGTTCCCGACTCATTTTAAGACTACGTTCCTCAATTTTTTTTGTCCTGGGGTCAATATTTGGTGAGCTGGATCAAAGGATAAAAATGTCCTTTTTAGAGGTTTTTTTCACATTTCTTCCAAAGGAACTATGTATATGTAAATTTGGTATCATATGAAAGGTCTTTGAGAGGCGCATTAAATGGATCATCAAAAATTAAAAAAAAAAAATTTATATTCAAAAATTTTTAAAATTTTAGACAAAATTTTATTTTTTTTTTAATTTTTTTATAGAATTTACTTAAAAAAAGTTGAAATATTTTGATTATAAACATCATGCAATTTAACCCAAATGGCTTTTCCCGTTTTTTTGTAAATTCTAGTTCATTTTTATTAATTTTTTTTAAAACCTAAATTCTTCCCTAGTTGACAATCTCTGTTAACTCATTTCGTTAATGTTATGGGTATTAAAATAACGCAAATTTTATAAGCTAAAAAACGGAAAAGCATTTGGCTTAAATTGCATGATGTTTATAATCAAGAAATTTCAACTACATATTTATTTAAGTAAATTCTATAAAAAATTAAAAAAACTAAAATTTTTTCTGAAATTTTTAAAATTTTTGAATTTAAAATTTTTTGTTTTTAATTTTTGATAACCCATTGAATGTGCCTCTCAAAGACTTTCATATGATACCAAATTTACATATACATAGTTCCTTTGGAAAAAATGTGAAAAAAAAAATCAAAAAAACCTCTAAAAAGAACGTTTTTATGCTTTGATCCACCTCACCAAATATTGACCCCAGGACAAAAAAATTGAGAAACGTAATCTGAAAATAAATCAAAGTTTCATATTAGTCGGGAACATCTGCAACTTAATTTGGGACCACCCTAATGTACATGTATACTAGCTGCAGGGTATTATGACCGACTGTACTTTCTTACTTGTTTTAAATAATTTTAATTATTATTATCTATTATTTAAAGCATTTTTTTGATGGTGGCATTTTTGAATTTCAGGAGTCTAAATTACAACTATAAGTTTTATTGTAAACGAAAATTAAATAAAGTTTTTCAATCCTTATATAAAAATACCTGTATATGTATAAATCTTATTGCCATAAGTTATAATTCTGAAAATAAATCTGATATTTAGCAAAAAAAACTACGTTGAAATGTATTTCGAAACAGATATTTTAGAGTCCACATTTTGGCAAAATATTACATTTTAACTACACTATATAAGTATGTACGTACATATTTGCCTCTTATTGGTAGCTTCAATGGAAGTGATTGCATACAAAATAGTCTATAATATGGGATAAATCAAATGTCAAATACGGAAGACGAGAAAAAATAATAAATAATATAAATGGAATCATAATGGACCGCTTTGTTCTAAATATACACTGGTTCTTAATTGAACTAGTGTCATCATTACAACCAAACCTAAGGTGGTGCTAAATATTTGAAAGAAAATGATATTTATGATGACATTGATGATTAAATAGACAAAGAATATAATTATTAAAATATACTCGTATGTACATATATATAAGTGATATTACTAAAGGTGGCTTTAGATGAACGATACTACTTTCGAACAAGTTAAAATGTCTTATTCAAATTATTCGTTTTATTCGAACAAAAAAGAAGAAAACTCGTATAAATTGGTTGCCCTACTATATACATACATACATTGTATGTATTTACATGTCGACCTTGTTCTCTCATAAACTATTCAATGTATCAAATTTACGTCATATAAACCATTTATGCGTCAAATTTAACAATCTTCCAACTAACAACAGAAAATACAATGTAGTTTTACCTACATACATACGAGTATGCAGAGACATTTATGAAAAAGGTTGTTTCTTTGTTGCTGTGTTCATATACATACATACATATGTATGTATGTATATACGTATGTATGTATGCATTTTTTTAATCAAGTCTAAAACAAAACGTATCAAAAAATCAATAGTATTGAAATTTTGCAATACATGTAGAGGTCAGTCAATATGCATACATATATGTATATGTATGTATGTACATATATGAAATTATTAACAATGAATAATCATTCATAGATAATAACGGTTAAAATAAATTAAAATTCCCATAAATTAAACAAAAACAAAGAAACTTTTATATGACGATGGATTTCTGTAGTTTAGGCTAAAACAGTATTGAGCCGCAAAGCGATAGCAGCAAAATCTAATGAAATATTAACGGGCCCACCAGAAAATAACAGAAGACATTGCCAATTACTTACTCAAATTTACATTATTTACACGCTTCTGTTAAACTTGTATGTGAAGCAGCAGCTAGAGGTAATGGTCACACATGGCAAATATTTACTTAAATAAGCGTAACCTTAACTTGTTATGTAGTATGAGAAACCTCCACAAAAGTTTAAAAAATATTAATTTTTATTTAGTTGTTGATGTATTTTATTAATTTTGATTGTTTTTTATGTGCTTTTATATTGTTAAAAATCTTTTTACTTTATTAATTCGGCTTGAGGTCTCTTTTATTAAAAATATAAAAACTCTTGTTCGTTTTTAATTTTTATTATCTTTTATTAGTTTCCAATATTTCGACCAACTTTGTTGATCATCTTCAGGGGAGAAATATAATTTAATGTTTAATACAGTGTTGTCCGATGTTAATGTCTTAAGTTTCTTGCATCATTTTTTTAATTTTTGAGTATTTTTCTTTAATTTTTCATGGACTTTTTTTTATACATATTCCAATTGTCATTAGTAATAATTTTTTCCTTAAGAAACGAAAAGAATTAAACATTTCCAAGAAAATAATTATATTATACCCCTACAATTTACATGAACCTCAGGTCCAAGGATTTATGAGGTGTTGGAAAGTTTTTGATACTGTACAAAAGCTAAATTACAACATCTAAAACTGTGTATTTATTATAACGTCATACAAAATAAAAATATATTTATAAAGTGCCAATTAATTTTATTAATTAATTTTTTAATTAATCTAAAATAAAAGACACAGTGAAAATTCTAAAATTTATTATTTAATTGTATTACTCTAGTGTCGTAGGAAATATATTGAATATTGAATTGAAGTCATAAGTTGCTCAACGTATTAAAAATAACAACAATTCTTTGTAGATCCAAATTTCGGCTCTGGAGTTACGATTTGATTTCAGAATGAGACAGTATCCATGTTGGCCCATATAATCATCAGTATACACAAGATTGGCAGAAATGCAGCCCCATACCACCATAGAACCGTCATAATAATTAATCGTGGTTTTTGTACTATTATACTTAAGGCTTTATTTGGCTTTCACTAGATCCTACATCGCATGTTACATTTGCTTTCGTCATAGAATGTAACATATTGCCGACACGCAAAATTTGTATTTTTATGGATCTTAGCAAATGATAACCTCATCAGTCAGTTAATTTCCAAACCGCAATGGTTTTTACTTTATGGGTGTCAGCACCCATTTTTGGATTTTTGCTTTGTTTACATAGTGTTTTTCTTTGTTGGTCTTTAATCTCTGGTCGGGATAAATGTAGGTTTAAGTGGGTTTACATGGGATTTAGTCTTTCCTACCCTGCATTCAACGATTTTGGACCACCATTCTGTGCTAAATTTTAAATGCTTCCGCGACAATGACCAATTTATTATATTGTTGACTGCTTGGCAACATCTACTAAACAATTCACAAATGTTTTTAATTTATTTGTCCTAGTTTTAGCTTTAAAGCTGAAAAATAATATTTTTTTCGGAAATGTTAAATTATTTTCCCTTCGGCACACAATAAGCTCAAAATTGTTACTAATAATAATTGAAAAATACTTGGCACGTATCCTTTTAACAAAAAAAAAAAAATCTAAAAACATCAAAAAAAAAAACCCAACAGAATTAACTGGGATTTACAAATGCAATGACCTGCAATTTGTGATGCAAATTAATAAAATGCAACAACAACTAAACAAAAAAGAACATTGTTAAAATTTTCTTGGGATTTTCTTAATTTACACAATATCAACTGCAAAAGAGAAAAACTCTTTTTCTCTTAAAAATAAGTAGGCAACAAAGTTGTGTGACACACTGTACTCGTATGTACATAAAATGTCATTTCATTGCAATTCAAAAGACTTGCCTTAAAAGAGCTGCTATTCTCTTATTAGCGTTTTATTACCAACTATTTTTTCATAATTAAAATTTATCAAATGCCAATTAACTTTACAAATGTTAGAAATTTATGAAAAAGCAAATTAAATACACATTATAGTTAAAATTTCCTTTTTTCTAATAAAACAAGTTTTGTAATATATTTAGCAGCAAAAAACAAAAATAGAACAATCAAGAAATAGCAATTTAAATACATTTAGAATTTTACAAATTTTTAACTCACAATTTCATGATCAAAGATTTTTTGTTTGAGTTTCGTTTTGTTTGAAAATTTACAAGACACACATGCATCCAATACAAACCAGCCCAGCCAGCCAGCCATCCATCCGACCAATTTTCAAGTAATTTATGATCAAACCGCCTTAACAATTTGACCATACGCCAGATGAAACACAAACAAGTCAGCTAGATAATATTTCGCATACCGCAAACCTGAAATATGTTCCTCGTTTCGTATTTCGCATGTAACCAAAGCAATAACAATAACAGCAAATACAAAAAAAAAACAACAACAACAAGAACAGCCGCCATTACAACAATCAAGCCAAAGAGGCAAGCAACAGCAATGAAACCACAGTGTTGCATCTTGAACAACAAACACACACAGAATTTCAACTGACACTGAGTTTTCTTCTTTTGCTGTTGTTTCAGTTTGGCATGAGTTTTGTTCAGCTTTTATTTATTTTATTTTGTGGGTAATTAATACAACAGAAATGGAACTTCAAACGAGAAGCTTTTGAAAACGTAACTAAACTTAAACCCAAAAAAAAGTGCAAAAAATAAATAAACTCATGCATGTATTTATGTATGTACGTATGTACATATGTGATGTTGTGTGGAGTGTTTTACATTTTGTAGAAAAAAATGTAACTCATTATGTCACAAATTGAAATGTTGCAGTAAATAAATGGCCAGCATGCCACATAAGACAGGGAAACAAAACAAATAAACGACAGCTATAGAGGCGGCTCTATGCTACAAAATAATACAATAAAAGAATAGGAAGTCAGACGAATTATACGAGTATGTAATAATTATACTACCTGTATACATACGAGTATAGTGACGCAGAAGAAACGTTTTGTAGAAATTTTGTTTGCATTAAAATAATTTTATTTAATTTTTAAAACTTCTGAAACCAGTATTTCTTATTTTCAAAAAGTCTTAAATTTTTGTTCCCGGTGCTGTAAGAATTAACGTTTCCCGATTTCAAATAAAATCTTCAGTCTTTATCTTACAATTCAAACTGAGCACTTTAATATAATAAGAGGTTACTGACCAAATCATTGTTACAAATTTTAGTTTTTTCCTACAAAACCTAAAGAAACATTTTGAAATTTGATTTACAAATGTTTAAAAAGAATGTCATATTGGAGTTTTCATAAATCATTGAAAGCTCCAAACAATTGTCTTAAAAAAATATCAAATTTAAAAAAATTATTATTTTATATATTTAATAGTAAACTAGTAAATTAGCAACAAATAAGGGTGCTGTAGCTTAATTGGTTAGCGCATTTAATCATTAAGCATAAGTTGATATTTGTAGCCCGGGTTCGAGTCCCAGCCACTGCCACTCAAACAATATCAGTTTCTGATAATTATTAGTTTTCTTCTATCTATTATAACTAATATTTATTACAGCGGCCTCCTTCGGGGGTATAGCATTAAAACGCTACTGAAGTAAGATAATTAAATAAAGGCTATTAAATCCAGCTGTCACATTAATACGCCTACTCACCACCAGAGGCGCTGCAATTCTGCACTAAAAACAAACATTATGCGCAACCATCTTTACTTCTTCAACTATCCCCTTTCCAAAGAAAGTAACGCAAGTAACAACAAGAACTAAACCTAGAGCTGTGTCATTCATGAACGAACGGGTTAAAATGAACGGATCACTTCATTGAACGGAATGAGCCGGTCATTTAACTGAACGGTTTTCGTTCAATAGTGTACGGATCAATTTCGTTCAGCTGCTGTTTATCCAAAGACAAGAAGAAAATCACATTCAATAAGGGTTGTATTCATTCGTTCAAACGATTGAACGAATTGAATTAACGAATCAGTCTTGGATAAATTAACGAAAATGACCGGTTACTGAAATGAACGACCGGGCAGAATTGCAGCGCCTCTGGTGGTGAGTAGGCGCATTAATATTAAAGCTGGATTTAATAGCCTTTATTATATAGGCATCTTAATTGCCTGAGTGTTACAACAATTTTCAAAACGATTTTGAACTTTTATATCTTTTTAGAAAGATAATTGTAGTTACACGAGTATATCTTAGATATTGAAAAAAATATAAAATTTGTCTTTGAACTTAAGAACCGATATGTAATGGGATAATGTTATCCGATTTGCAAAATCTTAAAAAAATTATAAATGTAAAAATAAAAAGTTCTTTTAAAATGTGTTTAATTAAAAAACCACATTTTACAAATCCTTTTAATCATATATGTAACTTCAAATTTAAGTGTAAGTGTTCTTATTTTAGTAATTTCTAGATAAACAAAACAACAACTTCTATTGCTATGATCAAAGAACACCCAAGTTGTTTTACAATTCACTGAAACAAACTAAAGGAAGAGAGAAGGGGTAAAGCTACATTAAATTCAATTTAGGTATAGTAAACATTTTATTTGTGCCAAATAATTTTTACTCTTGTAGCTTAAGATCATCAAAGCCGTCTTAGCACACAGCCAACCAAGCAACCAACAGTTTCCTAAAGAGTTATCAATGTTATAAACTTCAACATACTTAAGTTGCCATAAAAACAAAGATTTTATTTGGCCATCGTCATCATGATCATTCTCATTTCCAGTGAGGTTGGTGCATGGTGCGACGTTCAGTGTTTGTCTTTTTCTACTTCTTATGCTCGCACCGCGCGTAGTTAAAATTCAAAACTTAACGCGGCCAAAAAACATCAAAAGTGAAATAATAAAAACAAAAAAACACAGAACCTAAAATTGTTTTAAACAACCGGTGGTGGTGGTGTATCATCGCCATCATTATTACGAAACTGCAAGCCCCAACGTCATTATGAGCAGCTTGGAAAGAACAACAAGTAGTAGATGATGACAAAAAATACGAAACAAATACAAACACTGATTTACACTCACAATCAAATGAGGCAAATAAAGCAACCAACCAACGAGAGAAAAAAGACACCGAAATTCATGTCACTTTTAACATTTATACCGGAGTTATGCGGTATTTTCCTCTTGAAATTCAAATTTTATGGAAGCTCATTAAATATAAATTTGTCGTTTATTATACATACGAGTACGTACCAGCGCGAGCGTTTGGGTTGAGAGAGTTTTTATTCATAACGATCTCTGGTAGAGGATCAACAACAGCCAAGAAACTTTAACATTTTGTAGGTGCAAGTGCATCACCATTAACAAAGCCAAATGCAGTGTGGTTGTTCGTTCGTTCGATCGTTCGTTTCCTGACCACCTTTCTACGTACGAGTTAACTTATAAACGTTGACGTTCATATATAAAATAATATAAATTAATTAACCCAAAATGCAATCATATATTAACTCTCCTTTTGGAGAGTGTCTTTGAAGGTTTTGTTCTTGTGGTGTCAGCCATACAGTCCAGTGGTTCTTATTTTTCTTTGTTTAGGTGTGCAATCGTAAAAAATTTGCATTTCTTTGTTTTAAACCGGCTTTGCGTGTCAAGGACTCAATAAGATTTCATGCCGCAAACCAAACGGAAAAGAGGAGGGATATAATAAACCGTACAAAAACAACAACTACACCAACAACGATTTTCATTAGTATCATAAACATTTCTGTTGATGCTATTGTTATTCTTATTGTTTTGCCATTGCCATTGCCATTGATGCATGCGTGCAGGTTATCGTCGTCTTAATATTTACTAAAACGAAACAATTTTTTAATGAATAATATAACCCAGGTTGAATGAAGCTTTTCCTCGTTTCGATCTGTGGTGTTTTTAAACAATAAAAACTTTCAGTCATAAAACTGAAATATGGCAACACTTTTAACTCCCTCAAACTTTAGACATGTGTCAGGAGATAATGCAGTTCTTTAGGTACTCCAGCAATATCTTTAAAACTGTTGATCTGTCATGTTATACTATATACATATATTTAAATTTGAGAACAAAAATCGTACGTTGTTGTCAATAATTCTTAAGGGCACATAAATCAATCTTGTTTCACTTCAGTTTTCAGTGTACACCAATAACTCACTTTGCGTCGGGATTACGTTCCAAAAAAAAACGCCTCAAAGTGAATTAAGATTTTCTAAAGCAAATCATGTAAACATTGAAGATAGATTCTAGGGTTACGAAAATACTAAGTCGACGGCTTTCTTTCACAAAAAATTAGTCCAATGTTTGCTGAACAGCTGTTTTTTTTTCAACGTAAAATTAATTTTCTTGTAGTAATTGTCTGTATTACTACCACCAGCATTATCGTTGGATTATGCTTTACTTTTGATGTCATTAATCAAGCTTTTTGGTTTTGTCTGAAATACCATTTTACTTAATGGTATTCTCTGCGCAACTTGATTTTCAATCCAAATAGTAAGCAAGGACTCCATTTCGATCATCAAAGCACTTCTTGTACGGGGCGTCGTTTTACCATCTAATGATGTTGTAGATTTTGCAAAACAACGCAACCTCACCAATCTAAAAACGTAAAGACGCTCTGTGAAAATAGTACTAATTAAGCAGAGATGCAACTTTGAAAAAAAACGCAAAACGAAAAGACGCAAAGCGAGGCATTGGTGTAATTATTTCAAATGTGATTAAATAGATAGACCTTAGACCTACCTTAACATTTTTAAGAAATTGCCCTGGTCGACTTTGTTAATCTTGAATGTAGAAATGCCTTACATCATAGACATAATTAAAAACCACATGTACTATATAATTCCCGTTTACACAGGGAAATATTTGGAAGGGAAACATTTCGTTTTGAAGAGAGGGATGGGTGGGGAAGAGAATATGAAATTTGTTTCCCGTTCTCGGAGGCATGCTTTGTGCTTTCATTCTTATTGTTTACATTTGCTATGTTTTTTGACACTTGCTTTATTTCTATTCGGCGTGCTTTGTTCTCTATGTTTTATATTTGACTTTGTTTGAATAAAAATAAAGAATATAAAATAAAATAAATGTTTTTATAAATTTTATCTTTTATAATTTATTTATTTATTTCACAAATGAAATATACTTATATTAGCAAATCAAATACAGTAGAAATTAAAAAAAACAACACTGCAATTAGACAAATGTCGAAAAAAAACAAATATAAACTGGAATGTTTCCGACAGCAATGTTTCCCTGTATGACCGCGAAGGAAAATACAAAAGAGAATTCCAGATGTTTCCCTGTGTAAACGGGGACATACTGTGTAAAATCTTATTAGGCAGGATTTTACAGTGAAGTACAAAAATACTGCTATTTCACCTTTCTAGAGCAATCTTGTAACAGGAACATTGTCAGAATTTTCACAGACAACAAAGCTGCTATCAGAGCACTACATATGGAACTGTAAAATCCAACATCATCCTAAAATGTATGATATAGATTATTTGTATCCTAAACTAATATGGAATCATGTGCAACTAAAAGACTGTAGAGCTTTCCAAGCACTTACAACAACAATAGATATAAATAACATAAGCAGTGCTAAATTTGTACAGGAGTTCAATGCAGAACTCAGTGAATTGACACATGATAATTATATCAGATGGG
The DNA here is from genome assembly GCA_950370525.1 of Bellardia bayeri. Lineage (NCBI taxonomy): Eukaryota > Metazoa > Arthropoda > Insecta > Diptera > Calliphoridae > Bellardia > Bellardia bayeri. The sequence continues at coordinate 52,807,432 of OX493265.1, read as the reverse complement.
CAGGCAGAGATGACTAAAATAATATGGGGAGATTCCGATAGGTATTTATAACAATTTTTAAACGAATCCAGAGTAAATTTTCAACTCTTTTAAAGTATAAGGCATACTTTTCCAAATAGTTAAAGTGGCAATGTAATAAATACCAAAAAAGAAAAGAACTCAATAAAAAGTACATAAACCTTTTGCTGTTGCTGCTCTGCCAAATGCAATGTTGCACTCTAAATACATCATATCTGGAGGCTATAAATGATGTAACATTTATATGAATGTGTGCAGCATCAGTTTGTCTGGTGAATTTAGTTCAGTTTAAATGTTGTATGTATTTTGGAATATTTTATACCAAGTACCCAACACCAAATATCGCACCTTGTTTTCACAGGATTTTTTTGGGGGCAAACACACACACACACACACATATTCATATATGACTGCACAAAGAAACAGCAGACTTAAAGGCTCTCGCTAAATAAGTACAAATTTTGTTGAGTCCACAGTTAAGTTTAGTGTATAAGTTCGTTCGTTCCGTTTGCCCCAAGAAAAATGATGCAAAATTCATTTTGAACAACAACCATAACAACAACATGTTGTAGAGGTGGCAAAATGTTAATGCCTGGTGTTGGCAAGTTATTGTAGGTATTTTGTGAATACCTAAAGCTTACAGGAGGGTCCACACATCTGGTCATATGATGTTGAGAACACCAACAACCATTGTCAGCATCATCATCATCGCCATCACCTTTTGTAGACTACGAAACCAAACATTTCATGTCGGAATTTTTGTAAGAATTTTTTTCTTGGATCTTTTTTTGATATTTTCGTTGCAACCTCTTTGCAACATAACAGATATTCTAACATGCAGCGGTGTTTATTGAACTTTTTTTGGTGCATGTTTGTAAGAAAAAATGAATAAAACATGAACGAATACGCTCGAAAATTAATAATAGTAAGAGCAATTTAACTCATTGATTATAACATTCAAAATACAACAAGTTTGTTTGCCTCAACAGCTGTCAATTAACACAGACAACGAATTTTAATCTTCATGTTATATTGGCTGCATATTAACTATTTAACGTTGACCTGATTTTTTTTAAACGCAGTTTAAACTTAAAGTATAAGAGTGCTAAGGCCCCTTTCAGATTAGGCAACTTTAATTGCGCAAGTATAATTTTCATTTTTATTTATTTTCTTTTGAACGTCAAAAACAAATAAATATCCCAAGACAAGAATGACAGCAGCTACAGAATTGCCAAGTACAAACAAGCCTGTACTCAGCAATTCGGCAATTCTTTCCGACCTTTCCTCTCACACCCACAAACACAAGACTTGCGCAAATAAAATTGCCTAATCTGAAAGTGGCCTAAGCTTGGCAAAACTGATAATTAAACAAAGTTTATGTAAGATACCTTGCTCCAGAAAATGTAACGGTTGCATTTTTATTGATGCAGTAAATTTCATTATTAATGTTGATCTAGATTTTTCGTCACATTTAAGCATTTTTATTATAATGCAAACATTTGGTAAACTTAAAGGCAAACAATTGACTTCTTAATGACTCATACTAATTATTTTAGTATGAACCCTTGTATTAAAAATAAACACTTGATTTAATAGTTCTTCTTAAAGATTGTAAAAATATTTGTGTTTTAAAGTGTCTATATTAGTTTCTACTCGGCATATGTTTGTTTTTGTTAGTTTATCAGCCGGTGAAAATAAAGAAATAAAATATCACGGCTTTAAATCAAACTTCTAACAATTTCACAAGTTTTATGATCGTGTGAAATTCCATAAAAGCCACTGAAAAATACACACCACGTTACTTATACTAAATACACACTTGGAGCCATTTACATATAATGCCATGAATCATCACCATCATCATTCACAACTTTAGCTTCAATAACTAACAGCAACAGAACATCAGCAGTATCAACATCATAGATAGAATTAAAATAAATTTGTATCTTTAGAAAAAATCTATGTAAAGATTAAAATTTTGCTAAAATTTGTTAACTCTTTTAGTTTTTTGCTATTCATACCATTTCGCTCGTATGTTAAACAAAATCAATGTCCAGTCATCGTAATATTCGTACTCGTACATTCATGCAGCATACAGTATAAATATGTATGTATGTATGTATCTTTGTCGTAATAACCAGTAGTAAGTTTTAACTTAAATAACGTGCACAATTTTGAAGCTTCCATGAGTTTTAAACTTGTTTCCGATGTTCTTTCATGTCTGAGTGGCCATCATCACCATCATCATTATCATCATTATTGGCTCAAACGAAAGACGAAAATCAAAACAAATACCTCATAATGTTACTACATTCATACTACTACTACTACTACTACAACTACAACTACTACTTATGTACCTTGTTGTTTTGTTTGTGTCTGTTACGTTTGGGGAGTTGGATCGAGGTTTAGAGTGATTCTTTGGGATTGTTCTGGGTTTATTTGCTTGTTTGTTGTTTTCTCGTAATCTTATCGATCGTTGTTTTTTCTTTTACTTAGATTTTCTGCATTTTGTGAGGCAAAAGCTGCAAGTTGCAAGTTGAGGTGGCTGCCGGAGATACTGTGGAAGGTGTGTGCCTTCTGTATTTATTTTAAATTTTAAACCAAAACTATAGAAACCATCTTATGTACTTGCGTATGTATGTATGCATGTGCGCATATGAACATGCATCCATCGATCCGCCGATCCATCTACATTCAAGTATTTATATTCTTGCCACTTGTATGCAACACGAAGTGTATAAAATCCATACACACAAACAATACAATACAATCAACCTATTAGAAATCTGTATGTGTATTTCTGTTGTTGTTGCTATTGCTGTTTGCGAGAATTTGTTTTTATTGTTGTTTTATTAAAATGTATTCAGTTCTTCATGTTCGATCTTTATACATTTTTGTTTTGGCCTTTGATAGATTTCCGACTTGATAAACATTTAAAAATGTTTGTATGTATAAATGGCTACATTTACATACATTGTACATACATTCATACATATGATTCTATATACAACCTAGCAAACATTTATATTGTCTATAAAAGCTCATTTCACTATGAGTGATAATTTCGTTTTGTGGTTTCTACAATTTTCATTTGCTATCCCACAAAGTACAATATATATGTACATATGTACTCGTACATATAATTGTTTATTCTGGAACCTTATATACTTATATTTTTTCAGTTATTTATTTATTGTATCTTCATTAAAAATGAACTAGCAATAAGTTTTTCAAATCTTATATCTAAAAAATGTTTCAATTATTATTCCAGCCAGTGCCGGACGAAAATTGTTTGACCATTATATATTTTATTTATTAAGTCGGCATTCTTACTTCTTTCGGCTCAGATCCACTGTATCCCTTCTTCTTAGTCGAATATAGCCACTATTATTTAATATGTTGCGGGCTAATGGGTTTGGGTGTACTTCAAGCTTTTTTAAGTGTTTTTCTGGATCTCAGTTTTTACCAAAGGCACGTTTATCTCTTTATGGATATTTATATTTTTTACGTACCAGGGGGCAATTGTGATCATTCGATAGATACATGAAATTTTTGATATTTATTTAGTCGGGCTCGAGTTCATAGCTGAAATTGTTTTAGCGATTTTTTTGAAATCCAATAGAATTTAGGAATCAACAAAATCGCCACATAAATCGACTGTCGGTGTTAAAAAAATACAAATTATCCAAATCGCTCCATAAATGGTCGAGATATAAGCATTAATATTGTCAACTTGTTATATTTGTCCTGCTGAAATTCGAAGACACTTTTTAATCTTATTCATGTCACAGAATTTAATTCCGTTCGGAAGTGGAATTAATTCCTTATTTTGCTTTTATAGAAAAAGTAAAACGCAACTTTTGTTCGGAATGAAACCTAGAAATTCTAAAAATTACAATTCCACATAGCAAACGTGGGTTCATTCCGAAAAAATTGTTCGTTTGGAATTAATTCCACTTCCGAACGGAATTAAATTCTGTGACATGGCCGATTATATGAAAGTTTTAACTGGCCTGTGGGAAATTGTTTAAAATACAATAGTCCCATGACATGTGAAATATAAAGAATTTGTCAAATTGGGTTAAAAATAATCACCCCTATCGTGAATAAAAATTCCGCATGAAATTTGTTCCCTTTTATTTTTTAACATTGAATTTTATTAGGAAAAATGTGAAAACTGAACAAATTTCATGTGTAATTTTTATTCACGATAGGGGTGAATATAATATCCAAATCGAAAAAAATCGCGTGGGTTAGTTGCATGTCTTGAAGCATTAAACACACACGTTTATATGAGAGTGACTATATTGACGACAGCAGGCAACACGACTGCAGGTTGTTGTCATGCTGATTTTTTCGTCGCTGTCAAATTAAACTAATTTCTGTTTTTGTTGGCGACAAAACAAAAACAATGTTGACCATATAGCACAATGTCTAGGCAAATTAAATAAAATAAAAAGCAAAATACAAAATTAAAATAATATGATCATTTATGAATCAAGATTGGTTTAATGTATCAATAATATTATATTATAATTATTATATTAATAATATTATATTTATATTAATAAAAATGAGTGAAGTTTATTAGCATGTCTGGAATCATGTACATATGTTTTTCATTTTTCATAGAAGAAAACGCTACTTTAAAAAAATAAAAGAATTAAGTGGCACCATTGAAATATAAATGAATTGCGTCAACAGCTGTTTAGTTTGATTAAAGTTTGTAAAGCTGTATTCACATCACTGTTGGGATCTTACAATTCTTAAATTGTACAATCTCAATGCCAACATTGTACCAAATTGCCATAAATTGTACCTAAATTTCGCTATTAAATAAAAAAGCATATAGTAAGAATCATAACACTTTTTATTCAATAAAAACAAAATAACAGAAAGAAAACTTAAAAACGTAAAACAATTTTTCAAATTTTATTTGTTTCTCTCTCTAAGTAAGAAAAAAAGTAGAACATCTGTGCTCTCAATGGCACCTGAAAAGTGAATTCGCCTTAAAAAAAATTGTACCAAAAAGGGATGAACTGTACCAGCATACCAATAAAGTTTTGTTTGTACCAAATTTGGTACAATTGTACCGCAAATCCCATCAGTGGTTCACATTATGTGTATTTGTCATGTGGAATGTCACTTTTCTACACATATGTGATTTCATGTGTATGTCAAAATTTGAGTTTTACATACGGTTTATAAATTACATGTTCATATGTTGGTTATGTCACATACATATGTACTTACTTTTGTTAACTCCTTTTCAAGTTTTCCCTCCATTTTCAATAATAAATTTGTGTAGTTTTTTTTGTATGTTTCTTTTACTATAAGGTATAAATTATATTTATTAAAATTTCAATTAATTTTTGCCGCCACAAAATTTTGGTTATAAAAAACAGCTGATGTCAGATGGTTTGTCACTTGAAAATAGAACTCGTTCTAAATACAAAAATGTCATATGTATTGCACACAGAGAAATAACACATGATATTGTTTGAAGGTGTTCAGACTATATGTACAAATTTGACATGCGAAAAAGTGACAGTCCACATGACAAATACACATAATGTGAACACAGCTTAAGTGTTTTATTGTTTAAGATTTAATATTTTTAATGTTTTTTTATCTACTTTTTTGTTGTATTTAAGAAGCCTTTATGTCATTAGCCATTATGTTATATAAAAAATTCGAAGAACAAATTAATTTTTTATTAAATCGTTAGATTTCGGGATCAGCTGCTGACTATGTAGCTGTCGTTTTCAAAATAATTAATTAGCTGGCTACAGGGCGGCATAAGTATCCAGCGGCGTTTGCACTCGTGTAGTCGTGTAGCCTGCTGTCTCGAATGTGTTTAATGCTTGACACATTGTCCATAAATGGTGTAAGAACTAGAACCATTCTTTCAGATCTCTTCCCCTATTTTGTTCTGAAAATTTTTTAAAGTAACAATTATTAGTCTAAATATTAAGACGGTGACTTTTTCATACATTTGATGCATTGTATGAGTTTTATTCAAATAACACTATTTAGTTCCATATCTTTTCAAGGACTTTCTTATTCTATTGTTTGCTGGGTTAGTGATGCCTTAATATATAAAATTCTATATATGGTGTTCTGATTTCTTTATGAATTAAACTGTTCTCAGATAATAGCAAATACTCGTACTTGTTAAATAAGAAATAAATTAAATTATCACCAACATAAAACTCTATGGGAGGTTTATAGCCACAAAGTAGATTTATTTGTAAGCTAACTAAATATAATTATAATAAAATAATAAATCGATTTCAAATTATCTCAACATTTAAGTATTATAAAAAATAAAATAAAAACTAAATGTTCAAAAATGTTTAAAAAAAAATGTATTAATAATTGCGTTCATTAGATTTGTGTGAAAAAAAATTTCGATGTTGACGATCAACTGCTGATTAGTTTGGCAGAAATGGAAATACGCAGCACCAACAAGTCAAAAATCAAATACATACTCGTAGTAACGGAATAAGAAAAATTAAAAACAAGTTGTTATTTGACAGTTCGTTGATAAATATGTATGTATTTGTATAAATTGCTTTGAAATTATTTGTTTGATTTTTGTTTTCTTGCACCTGAAATAATACATACCTACATATATTTTTGCGGTATAAATAATTTGTTTGGGTATTTTGGCAAATATTTGCATTACTTGGCTAAATCTTGCCACCAACATGTGTGTGTGGGTTTATGTGTTATGAATTCTTATACTGTTTAAAAAAAAAAAAAAAGTTGGGAGGTATATTAAGTTTGTCATTCCGTTTGTCACACATCGAAATATTAGTCGTAAAACCAAAAAGTCTATATATTCTGGGTCCTTATAAGATTCTAAGACGATCTAGCCATGTCCGTCCGTCTGTTGAATGCACGATAGAACTTCGAAAAAAAAATATATAGAACAATGCAATTGTTACTAAATATTCTGTGATCTACAGAATTGTTTTATTGAAAATGGGCAAAATCAGTCTAGTGGGATCCGAGTTATAGAACAAAGTTTCAGACAACCTCGATATTTTTCAGATATTTTTTGTTATTTTCTTCAAATGCTATGTAGATAATATCATGAAATTTTGCACACTTAATTTTTATTATAGAAGAACAAGGCCTGTTAGAAATGGTAGGAATCGGTCTACGACTTCTCATACAAATGTCTTCCCGGAATACGGCTTAATGGTGCATAAATGTCTATAGAAACGACGTAGCCATAATAAATTCTGCAAAAATAATTTACATGCAAAGTGAAATCTTAAAACGATATTTTCTTTTCATTGACCCATATTAGGACATAGCCCCATATAAAGTCCACTTTCGAAATTCACTTAAATGCGCATAATTAACTTATAAGCATGAGCAGCAAGTTTCAAAACGACTTAAATAGCCCATAAATATGTATATAGAAATATTCATTCCCAATATTAGGACGATTATTAAGTTGAAATTCAACATAAATAATTCACAAATACATATAAATTGTCGTACAGAATTTCATAATGATCGGCCCGTAATAGGTTTTAGCACCCTTAAGGCTTCATTAATCTTTACTTTCTGTTGTTAAGTTTTTGTAGTTAGTTTTTCCGTATAAACGTATCAGCTGTTTTAGGTAAACAGACAACACATACCGCGAAAATAAATCAAAAAAATACAAATCAAAGTTTTTTTATTGTAGAATATGTCATTACTTTCGACTAAAGTAATGAGTTTTTCGTCATCCATCGTTTATTTTTTATATTTTTATAACTTTTATACAAAAACTTAATTAAATTCCAAGAAATTGAAAATTTTTGTAATAAACCAAAATTTTTTTTGTTGTGCTGATGTCAGCTGTTTTGTGCTGTCACTTACGATTACTTAGTAAATGGAAAGTCACAAAACAACTTCTACACATTTTCTATTTAACGGAATCAAGACAGCTGATTCGGAAAGTAAAGACTAATTCTGACTTTATGAGGACTACTCGCGAAAACTCATTAACCTACATAAACGTCCATATCGAACCGAAATTTTACACAGCTCAGTTAAAATATGAAAAAATTATGCTATTAACATTTGTGAAAGTTGATCCATAATTGGCATAATTGGCACTTCCGAGAATACCCACAGAGTATACAGGTGAGAATTTTGACGTTTCAAAAAGCCAAAATCAGTTTCCTACGGCTTTTTTCTATCTAATTTATTTTGTGTTAAAGTAAATCGTTTTATGTCACACGCACACTGATTTTGACGATTTATCGTCATTTTGACGATTTTTTATTTTAAAAATAGCAAAGTGCCGATTTGACGATTTTTTCATTGAAAGTGACGATTTTTGAATTATTAAAATTTTCTATCATTTGTTTGTTTTATTAATGTTTTTGTTACCAAATTCTTTCTTTTTTGGAGACATGAACTATTTTACTCATTTAATCATAAATTATAAAAAGAACATGGCATGTTCTCCTAATTATTGGCAATTGTTAAGTTTAAGTAAAATAATTTCAAATAATATTGACTCAGGATAGTAGAAATTACTTATTTATTTGCAAACATAAAAAGAAATTTTAAATGCTGAATTCCAATAACTAAAATTTTTAGAGGAAACATTTTCTGAATTTCAACAGGAAAATTGTATAGAAACGTCGAAAGAATATTCAGCCCAATAAATTTGAATACAACAAAAATACGGAATTCTTTGAAAATAAGTACCTGTACATATATGATGGATGAATTGGACTCTATATTAAAAATGTTATTTAAAACTTAATAAACTAAATTGTTTGGACATTGTAATTAAACCTTAATTAATAAAGTAAGCTAAGTTCAAATACTTATTTATAAAATACTGTAAGTCATGTTTCACAATATTCAGTTTTAGCTGACCAGTTTTTGTTCGATTCTCATTTGAACTTGCCATTTCATTTACACACGTCAATACAATTTTCGTACTTTTAAATGCAAATCAATATGCGTGGAAAAAAACAAAAGGAAATAAGAAAATTGACTAGTACCGTCAAGTTTGTACCCCTTTTGTTCTCTTTTCCCTTCTCATCCAAAAATACTTGCCTTGACGATTCACAATTGAAAAGTGTAAAAGCGGACTAAGATATTATAACAATATTACACAAGTTGTGTTTAACATTCTATTTTTTATGATTTCTTATTTAAAAAGTTAAAATTTATGTATTTTGATATGTATTATAAAAGAGGCTACATATGTATATAAACTTGAATTTTTATGTTTTCGTTTCAATAAAAATTTCAAAATACTATTAGAAATAGTGACTTTTTATTTTTCCGATTTCTTTGACGATTTTTAAAATTCGAAATGAAGATTTTTTCTTTTTTATTGGGATTTTGACAATTTTTTCTGAAATTCATCTGGCAGCCCTGGTCACACAAATAGAAATTTTTGATTTTAACTGGAATATGCACAAAATTCTTTTATTTATTGATAAAAAAAACTCAAACAAAATAAACTTAAAATAAATATAAATTACGGTACAATATTTTCTGACGTTCGTCTTATAATAGGTGACTTGGTGGTGGATATTTAAGATTCGACACAGCCGAATATAAACTCTTACATGTTTTATTTGTAAATAATTGCTCGTATTTAAATGATGAAACAGAACTGGTGCTGAGCGTTTTTTTTTCATACAGTTTGACATAAAATTATGCCAGAGAATTCGGTAGTGAAAATAGAATCTATTTTATTTTGACAGCGTTTTCTCTTATGCTCTCACTTTAAAACACAAATTCTCTCAACAATATAACCATACTTTTATAAAATTTTATACATTTTGTAAACAAAACCATATGTTTTTGAAGCTTTGGCGCAAGAAAAATAAAAACAAAAGCAAATCAAAAGAAACGTTTAAAAGTGAGATTTTGTAATTTAAAAAAAAATTAGTGATATTATAGAAAAATTAATTGAAGAAGTACAAAAGCATGATTATATATAATTTGCAGTCGCCATTGTACAAAAATTTTTATTTAAAACAAGATTTATGGACAGGCATTGCAGGTTGGTACACAGAAGAAATATAAAATCATTAAATGACAGTTCGTGAAGCTGCAGCCGTCGTTTCAATTATGGGCCTGTTTTCTCTGAGATTCGTTTTGCTTGAAGTTGCGGTCGTGTTCTGTTTCATCATTTAAACCAATAAAATGTAATAAACCAAAAATATTTAGAAAAGTTTCAAATATCTTCAACTAAGCGGAATGTTTGAAAGTTTGTTTAAAATCACAAAAATTGGTTGTAAACTTCTTAAAAAACTTTTTTAAGCATTGTTTAGCTAAACTTGTTTTAAACTGTTGAATTGTTTTTGAAGCAGAAAACTTGGGAATTCCCTCTAGACCCTTTAACACTTGATTGTATCCTAATCAAGGTCTTTTCAAGTTTCTGAGAAATTGCAGCCATTTTCCAAGAATATGTCCCAAAACAACGAAAATCCCCTATTAAAACACTAATGATGGCAACATTAATGCGAGTTATTCGTTTTTTTTTTACCTGAAATCGCTTTTTTACTTTCTGGTGGCAAACGTATGACGTTCACTAAAAGGCATTCGTCCCAAAAACTAAACAAAGACCATTAACATACAACAAAATAAAAATATTAAATCTTTAAATAAAAAAAAAGTCGAACAATAAAAACACAAAAAAAAAAGAGCAGAACACAGAAAAAGTTCATAACGACGCCTGAACACGTGCCCAAATTAATACGCACTCAGTTGGCTGGCGAAGGAGACTCATCAATTTTGTAGATAAAACTGGAGACACTTTTGACTGTCAGTAGTATTTTATGTACGAGTATGTGCGAGCGACTATTGGAATTTGTGGTAATAATAAAATGTTGTTGTTTTTTCATTTTGGGATTTTAGTGTTTTCAATTTCACACATACATATGTACATATGTATGTATGTTGGCTTACCAGGATTTTTTGAAAAAATGGTTTCAATTTAAAACGTTTATTATTTGGGGAATTTGGAAAATAAAAAGGAATATATTGTTTTTTGAAATCTAACGGAAATACTTGAAATACCTTTGATACCATTAAATTATATAAATTGGTATGTATCGATGTTTGTACATATATAAATATTTAAATCCTTAACAAATAAAAAAAACTCATTAATTAATTAACCCTTGAAAGTCAGAGTGTGAGTTGAGTTGTGTTGAGGAGTGGAGAGGTGAGGAGATCAGAGAAAAAATAAAGAAAAACAAATCAATAACTACATTTATTTGAACGTTTGAGCGGTCAAGTCTGTGAAATTCACCGACTTTTTTACAGAACCAGGTTAAAACAAAGAAGCCGCTTTCAAGTGTTTATTAGCCACATTTAAATAAAACAAGACAACGGTCTACAAACACACACATACACACAGCTACATTCATTCTCAAGTACCGAAAAATAAAATCATGGCCAAGATGAAGGAAGAAAAATAAACATACGGTCAACCAGCCAGACAGACAAACAACGACAACTTTGAACAAAAACGTAACTCTTCTTGATATTATTGACATGGCAATTTCCATTGTCGCTTCAACTTTTAAGCTACTGCTCACACAGATACACATTTTCTTACTCATACACCTAGACATACGTTATAACTACACACTATAGTGCAACAATTTATGTTGAAGGCCGTTGATGACAAGATGTGAATCAAATGCCTTCCGCCAAAAAGAAACAAATTAAAATGTGCAGTAGGGGTTTTCCATTCAACTGCAGAAACAATCAAAGAAATTAATTTATTAGCAAAAGGAAAGCTGACAGAACGTTGTTCGTACGTTGGTTTAAATCAATTTTCGGATGACGAATTTTAGTACATATTTTCATAAATGGTAGAAATATGACCAAAAAACATGACAATAGTTTTGGATGTATCTCTAATGAAGGTGTCCACCACAGAGAACAGTGTCCACAATGGATAGAACAATCTTCTTTTAAGCAGTCAGAAAAGATTTCTTTATCCATATCTCGTGTGTTGCCGGCTAGAGTCAATTAATAACCAGGAATATCCTCTTAAATTGTCTATTGCAACATTACATACATGCACTTTTTTAAAACGTGTAAAATTTTTTAAAAGTAAGGTTAATGATCTCTTTTTATCCAAAATTCAGGAGACCACTTCATTAACTTAAGAGAGAAATTTTGCGTTATTTTTCTGTTAGTGTTTCATAACTATAATTACATCTTATGAAAAACCAAGAAAAATACTAGAAACACAAAGATATAACTCTTATTTATTCTTAAAGTTTGCCGAAAAATATGTAACCACTAAATAACATATATTTCAATTCGTTTATTTAGTAAAAAAAAAACTTTTCTTATTGAGGCCAAAGCACAACAAATATTTAGTTTTAATTTATTTGATGCTGTTTGATCTTGCACAACTCTTGTAAGAGTAAACAACGTCAAACAAATTTGTACTAAAATAAGTGGTTACACTTTTTTGAGTAAATATTTGCCAAATGTGACCGAACCTTTAGTCCCAATTTAAACCAAGTAATTTTTATTGAAAAGATTCATACAATTTTTTCATTGAAATTTCTTCGGTGTTCACACAGCACAATTTTATTGCTTAATCACTCGTATTTTTATTTGAGAGTATACACATATTTGTAATACGAATAAGAATACGAGAGTAACAATCTTCCCCTATCCCCGACGTCTAAAAGGTTATCAGCTTAGCTTAAATAATTGCTTCGTGTAAATTGGGACTTATTATACAATTTTCAACAATTTCCCATAAAATGCTGCGTGATACGTACTTTAGTGATTTTGAAAAAGGTAACATTTGTGTTTATACATAACAATTGCCAAAAAAAAAATATACCGGTCACAAATTTTGCAAATAATCCGGATTATCATGGTTAAAATATAAATGGCGGCCCGAAAAAAACAACTTTCTAGACGGGACAATTGCAGACTTATATACTTTGCCAGCAACACAATAAAGAGATTATAAATGATATGTGATGGTCCAGATAGTTTCAACCACTATTGAAAGGAACGACGATACAGAAGGAACCACGATATTTCTCAAAAAGAATATTGCAGGCGGTTCTTTGATGGTTTTTAACGCTTTCTGTAATGACCGTATACTTCATTTCGCGTTTCAAAAATAATTCTTCTGATTTTAGAAAATAGTAATGAACAACAATTTATTTTTCAAAAAGACAACTCACCTGGACATATAAGTCGTCTAATAATGTGATGGGTGCCTTCGAGAAATATTAATGTACCTGAATGACCCGCATCAGATCAGAACCCAACTGAGGACTTTTGGGGAATATTATGTCTTCGAATTTATGCTGAAAACCGAAAATATAAAAGCATATCTCACCTAATAGAAGCTGTTATAGATGCTTGGAGATCTATATCTGATGATATAGGAATAAATCTTGTGAATAGTATGCCTGATCGAATTTTTGAGTTGATTCAAAAAAGGAGGCCTAACACATTATTAAAGTGTATTTTTTTTTTGAATATCACTATTGCAAATTCATTGTATTTATAGTTATGAAAAGATGGAGGTATATGAAGTTTGTCATTCCGTTTGTAACATTTCCAAATATTGGTCGTAGAACCAAAAAATCTTTTTATTCTGAGGTCTTATAAGATTCCAAGACGATCTAGCCATGACCGTCCATCTATCGGTCTGTTGAAGGCATGGTATCGGTCCAGTAGGATCCTAGTTATAGTTATTTTTCAGATATTTTTTCTTTATTTTTCAGATATTTTTTATTCAAATATAACGATGATGTGCCCGTAATAGGTTCCCTTATGGGAACTACTCCCGAATAAGTATGTAAAAATTTGCCATAGCTTCCATACAAGCTACGCTTCCAAGAATGAAAATACTCTGTATACAGAGGTGACAATTTTGACGCTTTAAAAAATAAATTAGTTTCCTAAGGCTTTTTGGTAGCTAATCGCTTTATGTTACATGCTGAAAAAACATAAACACAGCGCAGTTCTGAAAGAGAGGGACAAATAAAAATTATTGATTATAACTGGCATATGCATAAAATAATTTTAAATGTCGTTATTGGAACAATATTTTATGAAGTTCGCCCCGTAATAGTTAGGTGATTTGGAGGTGGGTATATAAGATTCAACACAGTCGAATTAAACTCTTATTTGTTAAGAGATAAAAGTAAAAATATTGATTTTTGTTGTTAAATATTTTTTATACCCTACACCACCATAGTGGGGAGGGTATATAGGATTTGTGCTGATGTTTGTAACGCCCAGAAATATTGGTCCAACAGCCACCTTAAAGTATACCGATCGACTCAGAATCACTTCCTGAGTTGATTGAATGATGTCCGCCCGTTCGTCTGGGTGGCTTGCTGGCCGTCCATGTAAAGCTTGTGCGCAGAGTACAGGTCGCAATTTTGAAGATATTTCGATAAAATTTAGTATGTGACATTTTTTCGGCCCAAGGATGGATGGGATTAAAACTGGCCCCTATACAAATGTCCTCCCGAAATTGGGGTTCACCGATCATAAATGTTTGAATTGTGCAAGTATCCAAATAAATTTCACCACAAATGAGTAGTAAATGGAGCTAAATCACATCTAAACATTTTGTGAAGATCGGTCCACAATTAGTCGTAGTTAGCCCACTACCAAAAATCACTTTAAAGGGAATAACTCACTCAAAAATGTTGGTATCCAAATAATATTGAACGCAAATATATTTCATATACATACAAATAATACGGTACAATTGTATTGTGATCGGTCCATAATTAGTCGTAGCTCCCATATAAGGCCCACTTCCGAAAACCACTTTAAAGATCATAACTCTCTCAAAAATGTTGGTATCCAAATAATATTGAACGCAAATATATTTCATATATATACAAATAAGATGGTACAATTTTATTATGATCGGTCCATAATTAGTCGTAGCTCCCATATAAGGCCCACTTCCGAAAATCTCTTTAACGGTCATAAATTTCTTAAAAATTTTGGTTTCTTAAATATAGAAATAATGACACCTAATTTTATAATGGTCAGTCCATTATTAGTCGAAAGTCTCATATAAGACCCTCTCCGTAATTCACTTTAACCTCCATAAATTTTTTAAAAGTATTTATATCGAGATAAAGTTTAACACGTATAATATCAATATTCACAGAAATCATGACACTAAATTTTGGTCCAAAATATGTGATATCTCCCATATAACGCCCATTTCTGAAAAACTGTTTTATACATATACTAGGTGTAGGGTATTATATGGTCGGGCTTGACCTACTATACTTTTTTACTTGTTTTTTTTTTGTTCTTTTTTCTTTAACTTACAAAATTGAGAAAAGTTGTATGTTTTTCTAGCATATATATTTATAGATAGCGAAACATTAATACCCTTAATATATTTTATAACTGCTGTTGAATGAAAACTACACACCAGAAGAAGTGCAAAACAGGAAAAAAATTGGAAAAAAAAG
Organism: Bellardia bayeri; assembly: GCA_950370525.1. Classification (NCBI taxonomy): domain Eukaryota; kingdom Metazoa; phylum Arthropoda; class Insecta; order Diptera; family Calliphoridae; genus Bellardia; species Bellardia bayeri. The sequence goes on along the minus strand of OX493265.1, from coordinate 52,791,932 downwards.
AAGCCAAATACGCATAAATACAACAAGTGGTATTCATTGGTAAAATCAACAGAATTTAAGCAATTTTGCATTTGTGCCATCATTGTCATCGTCATCCCCACCAGCAACATCATGTTTATTTTATATTTTACCAAGCAGCGGAAATCATCACAGTATAAGCTTCATCATCAGCCATATCATTCTACTGGTACAATTAACTCCTTCAATTTTAAAAGTTTTTTCATCTTTATGCTGTTGATTTTAACGTGAAGGCAATCGTCTGCGTTTCTGATGTTCGAATATGTATTTTGTGTATAGGTACATTTTGTTGATATCAGGACCAACCTAAGAAGTTGTCATCACAGTCCAGATGACAACACTGATAGTGTTTATTTTTTATTTTTATTACTATTATTATTTGAATTTTTATTTGTTTTGTGTTTACGGACTCGGCTTGACTTTAGGATAGAGAGAAATGTGTGAATCTTGGTTGAAAAATGTTTGGAGTACAATCATCAATGATCATTAAAATGAATGAATAAATGAATGAAGAACTTAAAAAAAATGCAGGTTTCGTATGTAGGTTTGTAGAGAGTGTAATATACTTTTTTATATTGTTTAAACAAAGGAAATATAAAATCAATTTTAAGGTGCGGTTGGTTGTTAGGTTATTTATGATCTAGATAAATATTGAGACAAAAACCAAGTTTATAGATTCTTGGCGCCAATAAGTGAAATAAAAATTTCAAAATCGTTTTAGCTGAATTTATTATGTGTGTTTCCTTCCTTTACTAATAATCCTTAACAAAAGCTTAAAGTTTCAAAGTTTCACCGGAATATTAGTTTCTATTTCTTGATATTTAGCTAAACTGCAAATATGTACCTACATAAACAAATGTTTATAGCAACATTTTTAACTCCATAACTAATTGACAATTAAAATAAAAATATAAATGTAGTAAAAAATTGGAATCCAAAAAAAATTTTAAATTAAAATCATGTTACAGAAATAAATATTTACATACTCTACTGATAATAAACAATATTTGGCCACGTTACGTTTCTTCTTCTCTACTCATGTAACAACATCAATCAATGTTACTGAAACAAAAGAAAAAAGAAATAGATTTACATTAAATCACACACTCACCTCATCACATAGACCAGGGATGGAAAATTGGATTTCTGTTCATATTATGTTCAAATTGTCCGAAGAAATTATTGTTATATTCTATAGAAAATGCTTGTAATTCTGTTAAATGAAACATTTTCTGTAGCAAATACTGTTATGCACTAAATTTTCTGGAAAACCAAATATAAAATAAAAAGAATTGCAATTATTACGGCATTGCGACTTTGCGACTTTGCAACCATTTCATACTACAACATTTAATTGTGTTCCAAAATTATAAAGTTTTGCATTTGCGTAAAACTGAAATCCGCTAATATGGCGAAATTTAAAGAAAACGAACTGCTAATCGTTTTAAGTCTATAGTGTAAATGTTATTAATTTGGCTGCTTCCATAAAATAATGAAAATTGTTCGAAAGTATCAAATAAATCGCGGCAGTACGACGGTACTCTCAATTATGAAATATGTAGTATCAAAAAACGATCTTATAAAATTGTTCATCCCTGATACAACTACATACATACATATATGTGTATGTAGAACATACATACATTCATACTTGAATGCAAACCTTAGTTGTAACGAATTACAGCGGAAGAAGATACCTACCTATAAAAGCACAAATAAATAAATATGTATGAATGAATGGAAGTAGGTATGAGAGGGAAACAGAGAATAAAATAAATGCAAAAACAAGACGAAATTCATGTAATTAGATAAAAACATTTAAGCTTAACCAGATATGATCAGGTTTTTGTCTTTAGCTTATTGTTGTTGTAATTTATTGTAGTAACTACACAACAACAACAAGACTAGGTCTAAATACATACATATAGACAAAATCTATAGAAAAGGCCAAAAATTAAAAAAATATATAATTCATTCACAAAATTTTAAAAATGCTGCTGTTTCTGGTGCTGTTTATAAATATGGAAAGAATAATGAAGCAAAAAACTAAATCATTTAAATTTATATGAAATAAATAAAATTCAATTCGATTTGTTATTTTTTTTTTGGTTTTTTAAATTTTACCATTAAACAATTTAATTTTCCAAAAAAAGAAATCGTAAAAACCAAAGAAGCGAAAAAGCCACAAAAGCAACATGGTGTATGAAACATTTTTTGTATTTAAATATGTATGTTTGTGTGTATGTGTGGTAGTGTATGAGTGTATGTCTAAACGAAATTTTAAATGAAACACATGGCGGCGTCTCCAAAATGTACGAAGCAAGAGCTAACTGAAAAAAAGAAAATGAAAATCCCTGTGAACAAAAAATTAAAAAAAAAAAAAACAGACAGTGAATTTTTGGCACACAGAGTTTGTTAACCAAAAACACCACAACACGGCATGAAGCCCTCAAAAAAATTGGCAACATATACAAGCCGACATGAAAAGCAACATACACAGACTCTCGAACACCAATACCAACAAACTGTTATAAATTTAACAAAATGGCAAAAATATTCACACAAACACACACATGAACGTACGAACAGAAAAAAGTATTTGCCACAAAATGCTGAACGGAATTCACAACAGCAACGAGTGCAAAAAGTACCTACTCGAACACTGCTCTAAAAAGTTCAAATCCCCATTATGGTTATAATGGGGCTGTTAAAGTGTATCCAATACCAAACACCACTACACATGCAATACTTTTACACACTTACATACTGACACTACGAAAACGGATACTTAATAGAAAACAGCAAAACAAAAAATACGAAATCTCTCATACCCTTCAAGCTCTTTCTTGTAAAGGCAATCGGCGACAGCACGCACTGCGCAGGTCATTCTAAGTAGATGTAGGTATTTATTATTTTTATCCTCATTTTTGAACCTTTAAAGCCTTAATATGACGTCCATGATTTTGTTATATTTTTTTTTAAATACTTTAAAAATTAATTCATTTAAAATTATGTATATGGAACAGCAATGTTTTTAGAACTTGCTCTCTATAATCATTTTAGATTAAAAATGAATTATAAAACCACTTCAAATCCATTGGAAGCAAATAGTTGCAATTGTTGCAACAGCGTGGCGGCTGATTTTACAGCCCTTGGTCGAGGAAAAATAATTTTTGGGGCCACCTAGAAAAGGTAAAAATGTCAGAAATACATTCTAAATTATTGGTGTTGAAAAAATTATCCAAATTGGTTCATAACATAATCGTTTCTAAAATAAATTTGCCGTACAAATACAGGTTTTGCGAAAGGTATATAAGATTCGACACAATCTAATGCGGAAGAACTCTTGTTTTATAAAGAGCATGGTTGGTTACTGTTGCCGCTAAGCTACCGTTAACCCTAAAATAGCCTTTCAGCTCGACAACCGTTATCTCAAAAACACTGTTACTGATACAATTGCAACTCTACTTGTCACCAAAATATGATTACCGTTATTCTAAAAACGAGTTTAATGAAAACTTTGTTAACTTATTTTTTATTATCGAATAAATCAATTTAGAATGAAATTACTAAATCAATTAAAAATAAAGTTATCGAAATAACGTAACTACCGTAATCGCTAAATTTTATTGCCAAAATAATAAAAATTAGCGTTAGCGAAAGTAACAAATACATGATGCCAAAAACTTATAATCGTTTTGAATCCTTGTAAGATAGTAATAAAAGTGTTAAGGGTTTTTCGATTTAACAAATTATCTTATTTAAACTGGTCTCTAAAGCTAGATTTACACGATTGAAATTTTCTTCAAAATTGCTCTTCAAAATGCTTCAAAATCGTGTAAACAGCAAAATTTGTTCAAAATTTATTTATTTAATAGTTATTAGTTAAAGAGCAATTTTGAAATCTAGCTTAAGTCTTCGATATGCAAAATCTTGTATATCTACTAAAGGAATTCTAAATTCTTAGAACTATTGTACATTTTTTTATTTATTAATGGCCGAATTCACAATATTTAGTTAGCTAATAACAAAGGCTTAACTAATGATTCTATATTCGCAATGCTTAGTTTGCCATAAGAATAACAAGTAATAGTTAAACAATAGTTAGTATTTTAGTTTACCAATGGTTAACTAATGTCTGAGAATTCGGCCATAAGAGTAAGAATTTCTTAAGAAACAAAACAAGAGATTTTGAAATTATATTATTTTAAGACGAAGAAAAACAATGATTTTTAAAATTACATATTCTTTAAAGTGATTACATTAATTAACTAGATTTATTAAAGCTCTTATATTTGTCCCTCAAACATTTCAATAACTCTAAACTTTATTGTAAAGTTTATTAATTTCATATACGGGTATATCTTTTTTTTACACCGAAAGGAAAAATATGACAAAAACATAAAAAAAGCTTAAATTTTCTTTACGAAAAAAGTCAAAATGGAGGATAAATACAACAGTTATACATACAACTGTAGCTTTAAGAACCATAATGAAAAACCATCCCCTCATTCTTCTTGTACACACGAATCTATACAGACTCCACGAATAAAATAAAATAACAAAAAATAAAAAAAAAACATTTAAGATTGCGTGCGCGTAAATATAACGAAAAGGAAGAAAAAATACAAGAACTTCATTATGAACAAACAAATAAGTAAAACGTAAACAACAACAACAACAACAAGGATGAAAAATAAACCTTCTTAACTTCTGTATCTCTTCTAACCATTTGTATATATGTATCTGTATCTTGTATAAATGTTCTTTATTTTCTTCTATGTATCTTATTAAACGTAGCCATCATGTTCTTCTGCGACTGACTATAAAGCAATGGAGGCCAACAGATAAAACAATAAATACATACATGCACATACATATATACACATGGAACAAAACAAAAACCAGCAGGCTTAAAGCTTTAACATTTAATAGCCACGACTACCAACAACGCAACATCATCACAGATACAAAATAATGTTGAATGTTGTATATACGAGTAGTATGTATATAAAAAAATGTATCTTTTTTCCTGATACATACATACATACATATTTATGTACATACATATGTATATGTAATCTTGTCTGCTCCGCCTTTATAAATAATTCATGATATCTACACCAAAATGTTGATGATGATGATGCTAAGATCCGTATTTGTGTAGATATATGTACATACATATGTATGTATTTATATGAGTATGTTTATAGTAAAGAGATTGATGATTATACTACATACTCTAGTTTGTTGTATTTACTTAATACACTTGCAATTTCAAATACTCGCCAGTACTCGTAAGATTTTCACAAAAAAAAAAAAGAAAAAAATTAACTAAATATTAAAAACTGTGTGCAGAGCCAGCCCAACTGCAAAAAATTCTACCAAGCAAAACGTTTTTTAAACATCACTAAATACGTCAAAGTTTGTTTTTATGGATGAAAAAAGCAACAAAAAAGTTTTCGTATTTTTTACTTCAGGTTTTGTTTGCAGTCTTCTACTTTGGTTCACCCTAAAAATGTACTTGACTAAAAACGTTGGAAAACAAGATGAAAGAAATAACGACAACAAAATCCCCAAATAAAAACTTTTTCAATGGTGTTCTTTACACTTTGTTGTTTAAAAAGTTGTTCAAGAACATGAACATGATTCTTGAGTTTTTTTTTTGTTTCTAGTTGATAATTTTACAGAAAAAAAGAGAAACATATCTTTTTACCTTGTTTGTTACAAAAAAAAAACTTTTTCTTTGGTTTGAAAGTTACTTTAAATAGAAGAGAATTACAGAAAAATCGAATTAAAAAAAATTTTAAAACTCAACAACATGTTGCTAAACATTTATTAATTAATATGTTGATATTTAATATGTTTACCGTTACAGTTTCAGACTTTGTTTTAATTATACTTTGATTTTTAGATTTTTCAATTAAACTTTATAAATAATATCCATCTGAGGACATTGTTGATATTTAAACTAACAGTCGCCAAATCCATTCCACTACTTAGAAGACCACATGAATGTTGCTATTTGGCTTAAGAATACAATCAGTTATCTTATGCTGGGTCTTTACTAGGCTGTTGCACTAAATACATTTAAATTCAAAAACATTTGTTTTTTTAAACATTCTCATAGTCCCCGTTTACACAGGGAAACATTTGGAAGGGAAACATTTTGTTTGAAGAGAGGGACGGGTGGGGAAGAGAATATGAAATTTGTTTCCCGTTCTCGGATACACGCTTTGTGCTTTCATTCTTATTGTATACATTAGCAAATCAAATACAGTAGAAATTAAAAAAACAACATTGCAATTAGACAAATGTCAAAATAAAAATCAAATATAAACTGGAATGTTTCCGACAACAATGTTTCCCTGTATGACCACGAAGGAAAATACAAAAGAAAATTCCAGATGTTTCCCTTCCAAATGTTTCCCTGTGTAAACGGGACATAGTAATTCCAAGTACAAAAGAGAAGCAAAACAAATAAATGCCAACAAAAAAAAAAAACACAAAGAAAAATTTTATTCTTTTTATACTCTCAGAGTATTTGTATTTACTCATTCTTGCTCGCTATAAGTAAAGTAAAGTAAACATTTTTTTTTGCTAATATACTGCAGTATTTTGCAAGGTTCTTATTTTACAATATGGGTATTTTAAGAACTAAATGCAAGCAATGGTTATGGTTGTTTAATTTGTCTTTTTTGCATCGTTTTTTTAAATCGTTGTGATCTTTCCCATGAAATAAATGAACTAGAAGATTAATGGATAGGTAATGGACATTAAAATAGGATATTAAACAATTGAATTTTGAGGTTGTTTTTATTTTGTTTTAATAAAATTTAAGTTTTCATTTTTATAATTTTTTTTTAACACAAATTCAAAGACTTCTATAATTCTATTTTACTCTAGTATTTCAATAAGTAGTTTAAGAACTGCCTCTCCAAACACGTGCATATTCGTATTCTTTAACACTTATTGTATTTATTTAGTACAAAGACAATATTTATTGTGTTTGTATTTTATAAGAGCAAGAGCATTTGACTTTATAAAGAGAAGATCGAATAAAGCAAGTAAACGAAAAAAAATTAAATGTATTTATGTATTTGTTTTTTGTACTTTTGCAACAGCCTCCTACATAGTCTTTACTTTTAACGGGTTAAATTTCTCAAAAACGATGATTACAGGCTTGCTGAAGTTTGTGCTGTTGGTATTTAACAAAATGTTTAAAAAAGGACCGTCATCAGAATTTGATATCATGGAGCTATAGTTAATAATAAAATACTTTTGATAAAATATATACTTGTAATACATACGAGTACTCGTACTTATATACATATGTACATAGCTCAGCTTTAAGTATAATAACAACTTTATTAATTTTTCTATTTCTGTTTATTGTCTTTTGCAGAAAAACAACGTCTATCCTTATGTGTGGGTTGTGGTGGGCAAATTCATGATCAGTATATCCTGCGTGTAGCACCCGATTTAGAATGGCATGCAGCCTGTCTCAAATGCCAAGAATGTCGGCAATTTTTAGATGAAAGTTGTACGTGTTTTGTACGTGATGGCAAGACATACTGCAAACGCGATTATGTTAGGTGAGTTGAATAAAACAAAACAAAATAATATTAAAACTTTAAGAAAGCTAAAAACTTTCTGTTAGTTTATATCACTCCCGTTGACGGTGTGCAATGTGCATAGAACATGATAATATTTAGACACATGCATTTTTCATAACAAACCACGCATTTTTGCAGTTAAAATATTTAAAGTTTGCCAACGAAATCCCCTCAAAAACAACCAACCCACGCTTGTGCTGGTTGGTATGAAGCACAAAACTCGCAACGAAAAAAAGCCACAAAAACTGTAGCTGGAAAAAAAGTATCATCCATCAGTCATGAGACTTTTTTTTTCTTTTTGTGCATATACATGCTGTGTGTTTATTTAACAAATTAGTTTAGTTGTAGTAACTACTTAAATAAGCAACACTTTGTTTCGTTTTCGTTGTAACAACAAATTTGCTTTAAATACAAATAAAAAATAATATACATACATACATACATACCCGTACATACATATATACATTTTTTATTGCACAAATATTAGCCAGCTATAAAAAAGTATTTAATTATTTAAGTAAATAAACGATTTCGGTTTTTTTTTATTGTTATGTATTTAGATTTGCACGTGTGTTCTAGATTTTAGAGGGGGGGGAGGGATATACATACATATGTTATGGAGATTTGATCTTGACAACAATATTTTTTAGCCACTTTCTCCCATTTTTTTTTTACAACATTGCCAATTTCATTGCCATCTTCTACTTCCTGTTTAGTTTTAACTTCCTACAACAAGATCAAAGTAAAACCAATATTTAACGAGATGTTTTTCAATCTACAGCAAGATTACAAATTGTTTAAACAAACAGTAAAAAGAAAACAAAGTACAACAAATAGAGTTTTTTGTTGAAATTTCTAGTTAAAAGTAACAACAAACTACAGGTGTAGCCATACAACCAACCCCAGCCAGTCAGCCAGCAAATATTGTTTTGTATATATGTACATATTTTGTATGTAAATGTTTAAACATTTTATTAACATCTAAACCATAAAATAAAACTAATAAATTAACACTTTATTTTATGATTGATAGTGTACATTAATAAAACCACAATAACAATAAGCTAATAAAACTATTTGTATGTATGTACATACATACATACATACATACAATTGTATAGTGTACAAAATGTTTATTTAATAAACAATGCGAGAGAGAAAAAAAATCGAATAAATCAAAAACCTCTGCAAAAATTAAATATTTATTTAATATACAGTAAACACACATTGTACATATTCAAAAAAAAAACTTCTTATTGAACTTGAAATGTTTTACAACATATGTATGTATGTATGTACTACTACTACTACTACTACTACTACTACTCCTACTACTACTACTTAGTATTATGTATTTACCTTTGATAACTTATGTAAAATGATTTATTTGTTTGTCTTGTTACAGATTATTTGGTACTAAATGTGATAAATGCGGTAATTCTTTTAGTAAAAATGACTTTGTGATGCGTGCTAAAACGAAAATATTCCATATAGAATGTTTTCGCTGTTCAGCATGTGCGAGACAATTACTGCCAGGTAATTATATTAAGTTTTAAGCTAAACCTACTTATACATACATATGTATACATATTATCTGGTAAATATGATATTATTACTGATCTTTGTTCTTCTCGAATTGATTACAGGTGATGAATTTGCGTTAAGAGATGGTGGCATTTTATATTGCAAAGAAGATCATGATGTATTAGAAAAATCCTCCCAAAGTAGTTTAACTTCATCGTCTATAGAGAGCAACAATAACAATAGCTGTAGTAATAATAACAATCATTCAAGTCTTAGTAATAATAATCATTCCAGCGAATTGGGTTCAATGTCAGGTGAGTCTATAATTAATGCTTACATAGTAATTATTACGTACTCAAAATTATCAAGAATCAATAAATGCTGTATTGATGCCAATTACTAACGGTCTGGACATGTCATCAATTTGCTCATTCAACCAATCTGTTCTTGCTCATGAATTTGTTTCGTGTGAAAAACTCTTATCGATATTTGTTCGCACAACTATGTCTGCCATCAAATCTTATTTTCACACAAAAATACCGATCATCGACACGTTTTCCCCACACAGAAAAACAAGAACATATTTGTGTCCGTAATTGTGCCGGCCTTTCTTTTTTTTTGTGAGCACAAAATGTGTTGCCAATCTTCTACTCAAAACGTTGTCATATGTACATGGTTCTATGTAGTTTTTAGAAATATGACATATCAGAATTTTATATACATATATATATATACATATATATACATACATATATATGTACATATATACATATGTATGTATGTATATATTGTTTAAGGATTTTTTATTGCATTTATTGATAATAAAATACAAATAAATGTTACTGATATTATTTTTCTAAAATTCTCTGAGAAACGGAATATGCATCCAAATCTGCTAATTGTGTCTCTACATCTATCTATATACATATATAAAAATGAAATGGTCCATGTATGTAATGACATCACGTGAGAACGGCTGGAGCGATTTGCTTGATTTTTTTATTCGATTTGAAATTCTCAGGAGATGGTTTGTAAATAAAAAAAAATTCAAAAATTCCGGGTAAAACTGGGATTTTTTTTGTGGTCCAGTCAACTTTAATTTGCAAATAAATAAGGTTAGGCAGGTTGTGCATACATCTTATTCTATCTATATCCATATAAAAAAATTGAATGGCATCACGTGAAAACGGCTGGAGTGAATTGGCTGATTTTTTTTTATTCTATTCAAAATTTTCAGGAGATGGTTTGTAAAAAAAATTAAAAAATTCCTGGTAAAACTCTGAAATTTTAAGTTTTTAACATTTTGCCTCCTTTTCACTTCTCATTTTTCTTAATAAGAGACATTTTTTGAAGAACCTTGAAGAACTGACACCAAAGTCTCCTTTTCACTTCTCAGAAAATTTTAGCAAAACTCACCTATTAAACCAAGTGATCTACAATTTAATTTTAAAAGCGTTCACTTTCCAGTTCGCCTTGCATTCGCAATGACGATAAATAAATCTCAAGGACAACCTTTAAAAGTGTGTGGCTTAAATTTAGAATCCCAATGTTTTTCCCACGGTCAATTGTATGTTGGGTGCTCGAGAGTCGGTACACTGTCAGAACTATTCATTTTCTGTCCCAATAGAAGAACAAAAAACATTGTTTACCATCAAGCTTTAAAATGATTTTTTTTTGTTTTTTAATTAATAATTGTTGTTGCATACACATAATAATAATCGAATTTTGAAGAAACTTTTTAAGCAATAAATTGATACAAATTTTTGTTATTTTTTCTTTTACTGAAATTTTTGTGTCTTAATTTTTAATTCTATATGAAATACAAATCATTAGTAAATACCCAGCGAAGCCGAAGCCGAAGCTAGTTTATAATAAAATTGTATTAATTTCTATTTTTTTCAAATAGCCCAAGAAATCAATGTGTTTTATCTTAAATATACGAGTATGTATATTTATTTAGCTGATAGAATCGTTTTTTTTTATAAATTCTAACTAAATAAACTTTATTGAATAGGTACTAGCTGACCCGGCAAACGTTGCTTTGCCTTCATGTTTTATTTTTATTGGAAAGGTTTCATGCCAATTGTTCTATTATAATAAGAAAGGCCACCAGTGCCATTTTCGAAAAGGTAGTTGAATAACCTAGATACCGACTGCAGCGCCATCTGCCGGGCTGGTTTGTGAATGTAAACCATCCAAGGTGGCACCCAAACGCATGCAGAACAAATGTATTCAGTGGCATACACACGTACGGTAGAATTATATACATAAAGAAGATTTGTAGGGGAGGTACCACGCCCCTTTGTACAATCCCGCCCATATTTGCAGCAGCACTTAAAAAATGCACACCAAACCGATGTACCAAATTTTGTTTAAATACCGTTATCAGGAGCAGAAATAATAGATTTTTAATTTGTGGTTTGTATGGGAGGTACCACGCCCCTTTGTACAATCCCCCCCATATTTGCAGCAGCACTTAAAAAATGCACACCAAACCGATGTACCAAATTTTGTTTAAATACCGTTATCAGGAGCAGAAATAATAGATTTTTGATTTGTGGTTTGTATGGGAGGTACCACGCCCTTTGTCCAATTGGACCGAATTGTAAATCTAAAGCACCATATGTAGGTATGTAACATTTTCTGCCAACTACATATTAAAGTTTTAAAATGTTTATAGGTACATATGTATGTATGTATGTCCATAATTTCGTCTTTTTTTTTTGCTATCTAAAGCTATGTTCACATTATGTGTATTTGTCATGTGGAATGTCACTTTTCTACCCAAATGTGATTTCATGTGTATGTCAAAATTTGAGTTCTACATACGGTTTATAAATTACATGTTCATATGTTGGTTATGTCGCATACATATGTACTTACTTTTGTTAACTCCTTTTCAAGTTTTCCCTCCATTTTCAATAATAAATTTGTGTAGTTTTTTTTGTATGTTTGTTTTACTATAAGGTATAAATTATATTTATTAAAATTTCAATTAATTTTTGCCGCCACAAAATTTTGGTTATAAAAAACAGCTGATGTTAGATGGTTTGTCACTTGAAAATAGAACTCGTTCTAAATACAAAAATGTCATATGTATTGCACACAGAGAAATAACACATGATATTGTTTGAAGGTGTTCAGACTATATGTACAAATTTGACATGCGAAAAAGTGGCAGTCCACATGACAAATACACATAATGTGAACACAGCTTAAAGCTGTAACATATGAAAACTATGTTTTTTAAACACATGCGAAAAATTCTTAGAAAAAATTAACCGAAAAAAGCGAAAACATTTTACTACAAACAAAACAAGCCGAAGCTTTGTACTCGTAACAACTAAACATAAAATTGATAAAACAAAAGCAGAAATAAAACACAAAATAAACAATCGATAATAATACCAACTAGCAACAAATAATAATGACAACAATAACAAGAGTAAGAGCAACTAATAATGATTGTGTTTTGTTTTTCCTATGCTGTGATATATTGTGCGGTGCATATGTCGCACAACAAATGTCACACCATATCGTGGACATAATCTATTTGTTTGTATCTCTATCACTATCGACATCATCAGCAAATGTAGCAAAAACAACATCAAATGACAGCGATGGTGTTTAAAACAGCAACAAAGAGAAACCAAACCATGGTCGAATATATGTACATATGTACATAGTTTTGCGCGGGGGGTTTCAAAGAGGGGAAAAAAACATAGAAACAATACCGACAAACTAAGCAAGTATTTATTGCAAAACGTTAAATATGACAGCTACAAGAAGATAGAGCAGCACATCACAGACATATTGGCAGACCTGAAAACAAAAATAAAATGTACCTATAGTAGTAAAAAGTACTGGTTAGTCGAATTTGTTTAACCCTATTACCTACATGGTTTTACATTTAATAATATCCTATTACCTACATGGTTTTACATTTTATAATGTCAGCTGTACTGTACCCCTTTCCTTTTTATTCGAAATAAATTTTAAAGGTTGGATTTAAACTTTTCGCAGATTTGAGCTGCAATTTATTTGGATCTCCGCTACAGACATTTCACATAAACGTTTATTGGTGTCACCAACAAAACGACAACCTTACAATCAGTAATAGATGTTAGTTAGTGACTATGCAAATTATTCTTACGAGTATTTGTATTTATTTAGGTTTTCTCGTAAACAATCTGAATAATATTTGCCAATAATCTAACTGCTCAAGCACAGCACCATTTCATTTTTCTTAATATGTATTCAACTGATGATGATGATCATTATTATCATTGTTAGCACAACAAATGACGAAGATGATGGATGAACAAAAAAAAAAAATAAAGACAGCCGACTTCAGTGAACAAATACAAATTCAAAACTACATAAAAAAAAAACGCGTAAAATCAACAATCATGTGGAATATGTTTGAATATTGCATTCAAGCGTGTATATTTTATTGTTTAACAAAAACAACAAAAACAACAACTTCTTGAGAAATTCACTTTTTTAAATACATACAACAACACATAACGTATGTACGAGTAAAGACAAGCAACAAGAATAATTATAAATCGTATTATATGACGCGTGATCAACGTCACAAAAGGAACTGACTGATCAGATCACGCCAAATACACCGCAAGAAACTTCTTACGAACACACACAATATGATGAGAAATATCAATCAATCATTTGATCAAATCAATGATAGACAGATATAAAAACATAAATGTGCATACATTTGTTGTTGTATTTACTATTTGTCTACGTTGCCATCTCGACATGATAAAAAAAAAGTTGTTGTATTTGATTTTCAATCTGCATTTGTTTGTTAAACTATTGAAATTTACTACAAATATACTGTGTTGACTTGACTGTCTTTGACTAAATATGACGGCATAATAATATCACGATAAAAAAAAGGCGGCAATTTGTCTTTAATGTTTTTATTTTACAAAAATAGAAACAAAAAAAAAATAGTTGTTTTGAATGTTAACAACTATTTAGAACATTTTTATTGTGAAGTAAAAACTTTATTTCAATAAACATAAATATGTACGTCAATTTTGATTATCACTCCCTAATCGAAATTAAATCTCTTCAATATCCACTCACTATCTGTCGGAAACCCACAATAACTCCTGCCTCTATTAATGATCAAGATCTGATTAGCTATTCCGATATACACACGTCGAAATACAAAAGTACGATTACATATGCAAGTACATACGTACATACATATGTATGTAGTATATGAAATAAAGTCTCATAACTTTTCTGTAATTTCTCCAATTTTAATTTGCAACCCAATACATAATGTATAGAATTTTGTTAAACGCCACTTTTCAAATTCCCCAGATATCGTACGGACCTCGGATTCATAAATAACCGAGAAACGAGCAAAACGAGTCCGATAGAATATTAAGTTTCTTATACAGAATATTATTTGCTGCTAGTATTTTGTATACGTGTAAAATTTGACCAAATAGGTTCGGTAGGATTTCGTTCTGAAAAAACTAGTGTCGGTCGGACATAGTGTCCGCTATTTTTGTACATACGTACATATATCAAATGATAGGTATTTAGAAAGCCTATCCAACGAGAAAGCAAATAATATTGAATGAGCATAATTTACGAATTTCGTAAGCGTTGAATATTCATTAAAAAACGAACTAACGATAAGTATTTTTAGAATAATTATTATTTTTAGTTGAACTGTTTTTTTTAAATTTTTGGTATTTCTTTAGTCAGGCTCAAGTTCATTAAATTTAATTTTCATTAAATTATTTTTACTGAAAGTAGGAATTGTTTTACAACTTGAAAATTTTTTTTTTTTTTTTATTTGATAATTTTTCTTGGCTGGGATTCGAACCTGGGAACAACCACATTCTCTCATCAGAATAAACAAATGTATTCAAGTTTACAAGACAAAAAATCTTGACATGAATGCGAACTGAAGAAAAGGAGTCAACATATGAATAGAAATTGAAAAATGATAATTACAGCAAATTTCGAACCACCAGGTAACACTGGTTAAAGGATTGATGTTTGTCTGTTGGCTAGCGGGCACTGCAGTGGTGCAGAGGGTTAGAATGCAAAGAATTCTAATGAAAGGATGTGGTTGTTCTCGAATCATGTAAATTCAACACAGGTTCGAATCCCAGCCAAGAAAAATTATCAAATAAAAAAAAATAAATTTTTTTTCAAGTTGTAAAACAATTCCTACCTTCAGTAAAAATAATTTAATGAAAATTAAATTTAATGAACTTCAGCCTGACTAAAGAAATACCAATAAGTATTTAAATTTTTTTATATAACTAGCTGACCGCCCCGCTTCGCTCGGTATTTACTAATGATTTGTATTTCATATAGAATTAAAAAATAAGACAAAGAAAAAAATAACAAAAATTTGTATCAATTTACGCGACTAGATTATATCACAGAGCAAACACATATATCACTGATTAGGAACTTTCTAAAGTTTAGGCGTAGGTTAAGTAAAACAATTGAGTAGTGAAAAGAAGGCAGTGTTGTTAGCTCTTCAAGTTTCTCCAAAAAATTTCACTTATTAAGAAAAATGAGAAGTAAAAAGGAGGCAGTAAAATTTAGTTCATTGAGTTTTGTTAAAATTTTCTAATGCTTAAAAAATGAGAAGTGAAAAGGAGGCTTTGGTGGCAGTTCTTCAAGTTTCTCCAACAAATTTCGCTTATTAAGAAAAAATGAGAAGTGAAAATGAGGCACTAAAATTTAGTTCTTTGAGTTTTCATAAAATTGTCTCATACTTAAAAAAAAATGAGAAGTGAAAAGGAGGCTTTGGTGCCAGTTCTTCAAATTTCTTCAAAAAATGTCTCCTATTAATAAAAAATGAGAAGTGAAAAGGAGGCAATATATTAAAAACCTAAAATTTCCGAGTTTTACCCGGCCAAATCGCTCAACCATTTTATTTTTATATATATATATAGATTAATTTTAATCTTTAGTCCAGCCAGTGCCGGACGAAAATTGTTTGACCATTCATAATTTTATGTATTAATTAGGCATTCTCCCTTCTTGTCTTTGGCTCAGATCCGCTGTACCTCTTGTTCTTAGTCAAATATAGCCACTATTATTTAATATGTTGCGGGCTAATGGGTTTGGGTTTTATGATGGTGTTATAAAGTAGGAGTTTACAATCTAAATTAAGCTTAGAGTTTTTGCCAATGAGCCAATTAATTTGGATTAATTTTAATTTCATTTGAGTCAATTTTGCATCTAAATCGGATTTCCATGTAAGGCGACGAGCGAGGTGTATAGCGAGGTATTTAACTTCGGATTGTTGTGTTGCTTCTCTACGCAATTTTTCTAATTCAAATATATGATTTTCTAGGTAACGAGATGCTTCTTGAGGGTTTTCATGAATGCTTAGAACAGCAGTATCATCAGCAAATGTAGATGTGTGAGTACGATTGTTTATTGGGATATCTGGGGGGTTATTGTGTATTTCGATTCGAAAAAAAATCATTCGAATTTGTATACTTTTTTTACATTGTATTTCGAAAGCCCCAGATGTATATATCAAGTATAAGAAGGGTACTAGGATACTTCATTGAGGTACTGCTTAAATGTTCGACTCCTGTAAGTACCCGCAGAGAAAAAAACATGATTGGACATGGTTACGACAACTACACCGTGTTTTTGGTAAAAATATATTGTTGTGATACACAAATAATTGTTATTTTAATTTGATTTTAACAATAATTTAGTTACTATAAACATTTGTATGTTTATCGCAATTATAAAATTGAATATGGTTCACTGAAACATAATTATTTTTAAAAAATGTTTACCACAACTATTGAATGATAACTATTCAAACATATTATGTTATTTACAACTATTTAAATAATAAGTTTCTATATTTATATTAATATTATGTTTAAAATGCAAACAAAATATGTTTAATTTTAATAGTATTTTGTTTATATCATTCTACAAATGCCTTTGCATCAGTTCAGTAGTTTGTCTGCGTGATATTAGATTATTTAGTTGGAGTTAAATGTTTCAATAATTGAAAAAAATCAACTCGAACTTTAAATATACCAACTATTACTACAGAATACCCAATTTGCAAAGAAGTGTAAAAGACCTAAATAAAGTGTACATTAAATAGATAATCTTAAATTTCTCAATATAAAAATCTATTTAACATAACTACAAAAACAAAGTATTTTTTTATGTACGTTGAAAGTGTGCAAATATTTATTTCTGTTTACAAAACTATTAACTATTGCTTGTAAGTTTTGTGTTAAAAAAAAAATGTAGAAATAATTGCGATTATACGAAATACTAAAATAATTGCGTCTTAATTTAACTGGTACCATTGCATAATTTTGCATTCATGAAAGTATACTTAATATTAATTTAACATATTATGATAAAGTACTATCATAATATAATTGCTTTAGATCATAACATGATTACTTTAGAACATATTATGATTGCCTTAAACTATAATATGATTACCTTGGGTCATAATATGATCATGTATGACAATTTTATGATTATATTAGGTTATAATATAATGTTGTAATATCAAATTATGATTAACAAGAAAATATTATGATGAAATATTACGATGATAATTGATCATAATATGATATTTCATGGCACTTATATTCATCATAATATGTTTTAACTACAATCATAAATCTTATCATAATATGATGCTCTTAGATTATGTTTATCACAACCACGTTTTTTCTCTGCGTGTAGCTTTACAATAGGTTATGTCTGTTTACGGGAAAGTTTAGTTTCAAATTGTATATAAGACCATCATGCCAAACTTTATCAACCGCTTGAGAAATGTCGATAAAAAGAGCAGAACAATATTTTGTTTCTTCAGATGTTTTTTTTTTATGATTTTTACCAGTCCATGGGTTTGTTCGACAGTACTGTCTGTGTTTTCTTCTAAATCCAAATTGATGTTTCGGAATACAATTGTTTTCAGTTCAAATCGGGTACAACTCGTTCATGAGTCTCTTCTGGAATAGCTTTGACACGATCGACAATAGGCGGATAGGTCAACATGATTCTACGTTTGTGTGATCGTTTCCCGACTCAGGTATCATGGTGACCAATGAAACCTTCCATTCTGGTGGGTAATATTCAATTACGGACAAATGAAAACAATATACATAATTGCATTTCTCTGGTATCTGGGTTACGAAAAATCTCAGCAGTAACAATTTGGTTGAATATTGCATGATTTGCTGCAAGTTAAGTGTTTACTTGCATTTTTGATTTTCTACTAAATTACATAACTGGTAAGTTAACAAAACGTGAATTTATTGATTTATTTTTATCTCGTATTTGATTTTCCCGTGTCAGTTTTTTTCCTACTCTAAGATCTGTAGATAAAAAATTGACTAAAGGCAAAAAGGCCGCAATTAGATAACAACATGTAATTAGCTTGTGAACAAGACTTAATTAGCAATGTTCTTTGATTATTTTGAAATAAAACTAAGATAAATTAAAAAAGACCTTTTCACAATGCCAGTATGAGTAGCGTAAAATTAAAAAAAAAAAAACAAAAGTTTCCCAACAGAAATCAACGAACTTTTAAAAAAATATTCCTTAAAAGGTTGACAACACGATTGTTACAAAAATAGCACAATTTCTTAAAATTCTCCAAAAAAATCAGAAGACGTAAAAGAGTCGAAACAATTGATCTTTGTTTTTCAACAAAAACACCATCCATATTCACTTGTTTGTCTGACAGGTTGGAATTTACTTTGAAGTTGACTGTTGAAAGTGCAGGGTAAACTGCAGAACGCATTTGTGTCCATATTGGCGTCAGGAAAAACAATTTATCAGCACATGTTTTTGTGGATGCCACATACAAACAATGGGACCCGGTGTTAAAGCAGCCACAAAATGCACAAAAATTTATTATTTTAGAAATTCATTGATTGATTTTTTGCAAATAAAAATAAAAATTTGCGTACGCTTTAATGCCGCTGCTGTTGTTGTTGTTGTTGTTGTTGATATAAAATTGAAATAGTTGATTAAAAGCCAGCATGATTAAAATGTAGATTTTTTTGGTTTTTGATTTTTTATAGATTCTGGCAGCGAATCGGGCTCACATAAAAGTATTAGGGAAAAAAGACCATCGGGACCATCGGATGGTAAACCAACCAGAGTAAGAACGGTGCTCAACGAAAAGCAATTACATACATTAAGGTAAGTTTAAAGCATTTTAACTTAAACTCTAAACAGTACAAACTGTCTTTAATTTATTGCAGAACCTGCTATAATGCTAATCCGCGACCTGATGCGCTCATGAAAGAGCAACTGGTGGAAATGACCGGTCTTTCACCACGCGTTATAAGAGTGTGGTTTCAAAATAAACGCTGTAAAGATAAAAAGAAAACTATACAAATGAAATTGCAAATGCAACAGGAAAAGGTAAATGAACTTGAAAGTTATAAATAAACTGAAATGAACGATTAACATGTTTGAACTAACTATGCAGCTACTAATTTTTAATATATGTTTTTTTTTGTTTTGCTTCTGTTTCTTTAGGAGGGTCGCAAACTGGGCTATGGTGCTATGCAGGGTATTCCTATGATAGCCAGTTCACCGGTCAGACACGATTCTCCTTTGAACCTGCAGGGCATCGATGTGCAAACATATCAACCGCCATGGAAAGCTTTGTCCGACTTTGCCCTCCATGCTGATCTCGATAGCAATGGTGCCATCAACACACATACACCAGCATTTCAACAACTAGTCAATCAGGTAGGCTCTCACAAACATACATATGTACATAACTCGTTTGCCTGAATTTTGAATATAACAATTCAAGCTAGAGTTCCAACCACAGTAAAGGCTTGATTAGTCAAAAAATTTGTTGAAGCTGTGTGTCGAACTTAAATGTAACTTAAACGTACATTGTGTTACAATATATAAAATTTGTGTCTCCTTTATTTTCAGATGCATGGTTATGATATGAATGGTATGCCACCCTTGCAGGCCCATCAACAGGGACCACACCCGCAGCCACCAGGTCAACAAATGAACGGGCCACCCGGTGGCAGTATGGACTCAGGAATTACCTCACACCACCATCCGGACAGTACAGATTCCTATGTAACCTATCTGGAGAGCGAAGACAGTATGCCAGGCAGTCCGTAGAAAAACGAATGCAAAAGTAACTAATTTGCTTCTTTTGTTGCTTCACAAACAGAAACCAAACTAATGTTGACACCATCATCATCCACCTCCTCCTCCTCCAATTGTGCATCAGCAGCATTATCCGCCTCAACTTCAGCCGCCACATCCGTATCATCACCGCCTACAACAAGCTCTTTTGGATTTGCCGTTGCAAACAACAACAACAGTAGCATGCACCATAGAAATAGTGACATTTCCAATATCTCAACATCACTACAAATGCCTACGGCCACGGAGCAATTGTTGCAGATGCTACAAAAAGTAACTGGCGGTCAGACACCACCACCAACATCACAACAACCGCGTCTACTAGGCCACATTACACACCCAACCGGAGTGCTGTGAAATCGACGAGTGCGTAATGAGGGTCAAAATCCGGGCCAGTGCAATACAACCAACAATTAATAATAATACAAACACATTTCTGCAAATCATCCTCGTTCTCTTTCACTCTCTCTCTCTCTCTCTCTCGCTCTATCTCTTCATTGAGATTGGAAATTCATTTATTTTCAATTTCTATTTGAAATCTAACCTCAAAAATTGTACCAAAAATTTAATATTTGAAATATTAGAGGAAATTAAGAAAGTTGATTAGTTAAACAAGAAAATATTAACAGACAAAAACAAATTAGGGACATTTAAATTTAGACTTGAATATTGTTGTTTAAACATTTTAATTTGTAACAGTTTTCGTTTAAACAGAGTGGAAAGTTTTTAAAACAAGTATAGTTATGTTCAAAGTTGTTTTAAATGCAATGCATATATGCTCTCATGTATTTTTAGTAAAATAAAATGTTAATGTCCACCTGGTAGTAAAATTCAAATAGTTCACAACGTCTAGGAAATTTAAACAAAACTGTTACAAATAAACGAGCACAGGAAAGGGTTTGCGATAAATAAATCATTATTATTTAGAACAAACCCTGGTGCTGGTAAATGAAATGTTTTAACAAACTTTCGAAACAAATATTTATTATTTTACTAAAACAACAAACAAAATATAAAGAAATACGTTAAAAATTAATACAAAAATGCTCACTCACTTAAAAAGTTAAATATTTTTTTTTTCATAAGTTAAATGAATTTGTAAATTAATTATTAAATCTATACATACATATTTATATTAAAAAAAACGTCATATTTCAATGTTTTGTTTTATTATTTTGAGTTTAACAATTTTTTGTTTATTGATTGATAAATTCCCAAAGTCAAAATCATCTCCTCACATTTTTTTCTATTTATAATGAATTTAAACCAAACCAAACAGAAAACATACCTACATACAACAAACATACATACATACATATATACATATGTACTATATCGTCGTATTCATTGTAAGAAAAAACTAATTGTGTATTATAAATATATAAAAATATAATTATAAAAATTTCAAAACAAAATCAACTAACTTGACTTAATAATAAACAAAAGAATCTTATAGTAATTATTATAAAACAAATTAAATAAATCAACAACATTGTAAAATAGTATTATATAAAATTATTATTGTTTTTATTATTATTTTTTTTTTTAATTTTAATTTTCATTCAATTTTAGTTATTCGAATTGATTTATTATTACTATTATTATTAATTTAATTTAATTAGAGATTTAGGTAAATAAGTACTACAAGAAAAAAATAACAAAAACAAATAAATAAAACAAATGTTTATATATTCTTAGTTATGTAAAAAATAAAACAAATAAAAAACTTAAACTCTGTATTTTAACTTCATTTCTGAAAATGGAAAACAAATTAATTTTTAGTATTCATAGAAAATGTTTGAAAATTAAAACAAAAAAAAAACAAATAATAAAAAAAAATTATATTAACAGACATTTTCCGACTTTTATTAAAGGAGAGTTTGAAAACATCTTAAAAATATAAATATAAATTCTCAAGATGTAAACAAAGCATCTTGTTTCTTAGTTAACCACAGCTTAAACATGGAAATTTGTTTGTTCAGGATTAGTTGTTTTGATTTTAATCTAGGCTTAATTAAGCAGCATTTTCAATTGGATCGAAGTTAAGTCAGACAAATTTGGAAAAACTTAATTGCCTATTCATAAAATAACGATTCAACCTAAGTATGTACATTTTTACTCGTACATACACATATTTTTATACAGAAAGCTGTAATTAACAACTACACACACGTCATCTTATATCTGTCTACCAGATATTTATTCGATACATCCCAGCAAGCCATATGAGTCCGAAAAGAGTCTTTTCTGACACCTTTTTCGGAGCGTTAACGCTCTTTATGAGCCAAAAAAACAATCATAATTGCTCCGAAAACCTTCAGAAAAGAGGGTCATTACGTTCGAAAATGGTCCGTCAGAAAGAGCTCTTAGATAATGTCAGAAAAGAGTCTTTTATAAGGGTTTTTTTTGGGCTCTTAAAGAGCTCTTAGATAATGTCAGAAAAGAGTCTTCTATAAGGGTTTTTTGGGCTCTAAAAGAGCTCTTAGATAATATCAGAAAAGAGTCTTTTATGAGGGTTTTTTGGGCTCTGTGTAATCTTGTTTTTATCATTCTTGTGTGGTACAGCTATGTTTTTTTTTTGTTCAAAGCACAAATAACAGGACAACAACGCTTTGGTACACACATAATTAAGCGGAATTTCTGAGTCATACTGCGTGCCGACTCAGGACAGTAACAATTTCGCTCCGAAAATGCTCTTTAGTTGGACTCTTTTCTGACTCCTTTTTTCGGAGCGCTCCGAAAATGCTCTTTTGTTGGACTCTTTTCTGACTCTTTTTTCGGAGCGCTCCGAAAATACTCTTTTGTTGGACTCTTTTCTGACTCTTTTTTTGGAGCGCTCCGAAAATACTCTTTTGTTGGACTCTTTTCTGACTCTTTTTTCGGAGCGCTCCGAAAATACTCTTTTGTTGGACTCTTTTCTGACTCCTTTTTCGGAGCGCTCCGAAAATACTCTTTTGTTGGACTCTTTTCTGACTCTTTTTTCGGAGCGCTCCGAAAATACTCTTTTGTTGGACTCTTTTCTGACTCCTTTTTCGGAGCGCTCCTAGAACGGTATGCTGGGATGTTATTCGTACGATTAACAAGTAAGGGAATAGTATAAAATAAACAAGTAAGAAAGTATAGTCGGTCAAGCCCGACCATATAATACCCTACACACAGTATATGTATAAAACAGTTTTTCAGTACATACATATAACCTATTGTTGACCGATCATCCAAAAATTTAGTGTTATGATGTCTATGAATATTAATATCATATGTGTTAATATTTATTTCGATGCAAATACTTTTAAAATATTTATGGAGGTTAAATTCCGTTGGTCTTATATGGGAGTTTCGACTAATAATGGACCGACCATTATAAAATTAGGTTACATTATTTCTGTATATAAGAAACTTATTTGTGTCAAATATTATTTGGATACCAACATTTTTAAGAAATTTATGATCGTTAAAGTAAATTTCGAAAATGGGCCTTATATGGGAGCTACAACTAATTATGGACCGATCATAATAAAATTGTACCGTATTATTTGCATACGTATGAAATATATTCGGGTTCAATATTATTTGGATACCAACATTTTTGAGAGAGTTATGCTCTTCAAAGTGATTTTCGGAAGTGGGCCTTATATGGGAGCTACGAGTAATTATGGACCGATCATAATAAAATTGTACCGTATTATTTGCATACGTATGAAATATATTCGGCTTCAATATTATTTGGATACCAACATTTTTGAGAGAGTTATGCTCTTTAAAGTGATTTTCGGAAGTTGGCCTTATATGCGAGTTACGAGTAATTATGGAACGATCATAATAAAATTGTACCGTATTATTTGCATACGTATGAAATATATTCGGGTTCAATATTATTTGGATACCAACATTTTTGAGAGAGTTATGCTCTTCAAAGTGATTTTCGGAAGTGGGCCTTATATGGGAGCTACGACTAATTATAGACTGATCTTCACAAAATTTTTAGATGTGATTTACCTCCATTTACTACTTATTTGTGATGAAATTTGTTTGGAGACTTGCATAACTCAAACATTTATGATCGGTAAACCCCAATTTCGGGAGGACATTTGTATGGGGGTCAGGTGAAATAATGGACCGATTTCCACCCGTTTCAATCCCATCTAACCTTGGGTCGAAAAAATATCACGTACCAATTTTATCGAAATATCTTCAAAATTGCAACCTGTACTCCGCGCACACACTTTACATGGACAGCCAGACGGACGGACGGACAGACGGACATCGTTGAATCGACTCAGAAAGTGATTAAGGTGGGTGTTGGACCAATATTTCTGGGCGTTACAAACATCAGCACAAATCCAATATACCCTTCCCAATATAGTTGTGTAGGGTATAAATATTGGATGGTATCAACATACATTATGTTCATCCACATTTAATGGAAACTTCCATTTGCCTATAAAAACAATGTCGATAGCATGTTGTTATCTCGTTTTTAAAGGATATTGACTATTTAAATCTGTTATTGTAAACTTAAATTAATTTTATTATAAACCAACGTTTTTAAACGATGAGCTTAGCTTTAGCTCATTTAAAAATTGTTTATATTTTATGAAATAATTGTTGATTGAAAGACTGTAGATTCCTGAGTATTTTTAAATTCGTATAAGGGGCTTAGTAAATTTTTAAGGCGTTTGACTAAAATAGTAGTCACAAGGTTTTAGTTCTTCAATTTAGTTTCATAAACTCCGTCTTGACAATTTAGCAATTTATCTCTAAACCAAAAATTTGTGCCTGTACAGCAAGATGAGTAGTGTAATCTTTTGTTTTAAAGTCGATAAGGAGCTTAAAATGAAAGGTGCTGGAATCTAGCGACTAATTCTAGCACTTCTAATCAAAACCCCTATTCCACATTACATACGAGTACGTACTTAATGCCCATTTACATCTCCCAAAATCTAGTTTATTTTATTAGAAGTACGACAGTCAGTAGGGTGTTACAATATAAGATATATAAAACCAAATATGAGCATGAAGCATATTTGATGGTATGGTGCGACATTTGAAACATGACAATAACCAGATTTATACGCCAAAATGTGGCTTTTGTACCAAATGCTTTCCAACACAAATCCCGAACCTAAAAATTAGTATTGATTTTTACATGGATAATTATATTTTTAATAGAACTTCCTATTTTGATTTTCGAATTGTGCCTTATACGAGTATAGAAGCTAATTAGATACCGATCATTATAAATTAAGGATGCATGTTAGTATGTATATACGAGTACATATGTAAGTATGTATGTATATAAAACTTATTTGGGTTGAATATTTAATTGTTTTAAGCTCTTTAAAGTGATTTTCGAAAGTCGGGCTTAGATGGGTGCCGATCCCAACCAAATTTTTTTGTCTGATTTATTTTTATATAAAACTTATTTGCGATGAAATTTGTGCGGATAAAATCCTCTTCAACGTAACACAGAATTTAATAAAAAAAATGTAATTTCTAAACGAGAACTATATGAGAAAATAGATTTTCAATTATTTTCTACACCCTCCACCATCAAATGGTGAATACTGAGGATATACTCGTATACGTATGTCTTATCTATGGTATATATGTATGTATGTATGTATGTATGTATGTATGTACTTTGTACTTTTGTCATCTGTTACAAATATGTTACAAATTATTTGGCATCCAAATTATTCGATTTTTCTTTTGTACGAATAAAACGAATAATTCAAATAAGAGATTTTAACTTGTTCAAATAATGCGATTACATATTTGAGATTAATCGAATTATTCAAATAATTTGAAACTTTTAAATATAGTAAAATGAAAATTTTTTCTTCATCAAGTCGTACATAAAGTAGTATCGTCTAAAGCCATATTTAACAAGATCTCTTATACATACATTAGGGAAGCTAATCCCGACTAGTATTTGTTTACAAAGTGATCATCAAAAATTTAAATTTTAAAACGTTTGTCGAAGAACTAAAGGTGAAAAAATTAAAATTAATTTTGGATTGCCAAACACGTACGCACTACGAGTATTTGATGAGTCTACAGTTTTTGGAATTTGGAAACTCCTATATAAAAAGCTTTAATTGATTTAAAACCTTCTTTGCATGATTTTTTCTTTGTCGGTGAAATAAATCAAGGTGATATAACCCAAGTTCAAAATTAAAGGAAAAATGGTTAAAAAATCTTAGTAAATATTTATAGTTATTATTATATGTATGTAAAATGTCCATCATCATGCAATGTTAGATCAGTAGCTTAATACTAAATATAAATAAAAGAATGCATTCAATGTTATGATAGGAATTTCCACCATTATGCAAAGAAACCTCAAGAGCTGTAGAATTTGTTTTAGTTAAACAAATAGTTGTCATTTTAAATCCGGATAAAGTAACAGACAAAAGCTCTTCGTCGCAGTGATGTTGCCCTTTTATTTATGCTCAAAGAGATATCAAAAAGTGATCTGGTGAAATCTCTCTTCAAAAGAAACCAACAAAGAAGAAGGATGATTTACTCAACACTTTTAAATTTCTGAAAAAACCCAAAATTGAAGAGTGAATTTGATAATGAAATAGAAATGTTTGGTATTAGAAAGGAATTAAAAACGTTGATTGCGAATCGAATGAAATACTGAATGTAATAAAATTTACCAAATTATTCGTATCCATCTGTCAAACTTCATTGTTTTGTTTACATGTGTTTTTTATTTAAAATAAAAAAAAACAAAATTTCTATAATTTTTGATAATTTTTCGTTATTTCAAAATAAAAAATTATTTAAAAGGAAAATTGATATAGAAATAAATTTCAATCTATTTTAGTAATTGTTCAAGCTTAAGATCTTTTTAATAAAATTTTATTTTTTGTTTTCGATATTTCGCTACGTCTTTATGTAGCATCTTCAGGAAATTTTATTACTAAATTACTAAAATATTAATCAAAAAGGTGAAATATTAACCGTCTGGCCCACGATGTCGAACGATAACGTTCGCTTAGATAAGACTTGAGACACAAACTTTTTATCGTATCTATTTTTTACTCAATCAAGTTTGTTTATTCCAAACCCAAGTTTGTGTCTTAAGTCTTATCTAAGAGAACGTTCTCGTTCGACATCGTGGGCCAGGGGGTAAATTCTATTGTGTTAACAAGAAATATGTATGAAATTATATACGGCTATGTTTTAGACTTGGGTTTCGACTATCAAATCAACAACTCTGGTCAAATATCTTTTCAAACAAAACTCAAGGCAGTTCATATTTTTAACCAAATCATCAACTCTACAGCTAATTGCATCATTCCCGCTATAAGTTGGTTCTTCACGTCTAGATCTAGTATTTTGTAGGTTACTTTGATTCTATTTTCTTAGAAAACTTAAGAGTGGCTCATTATCACTATCACTCCAATATGACGTAGAATTGTTATTATTTTGTTGTTTCAAAGCAACGTCTACTTTTTCCCGGTACATCATTGGGCATATTTGTACAAAATAAATCTTGGTGGCATGACTATAATATGATCCGTCTAAAAATATTTCTGTGTGTCATATTGAAGAAGATCAAAAAGAATTTTACATTGCAAAATTTATTAATAGTTTCACATATTGTCCTCAAATGGGGCTGGTCGAATAAAACCATACCTTCTGAATAACCTTTTCACTTGTTTGTTAACGCTTTAAACAAAATATTTGATTGATAAAAACAAATTTTTAAATCAATAGTATTGAAAAAAACTCTGGAAGATGTCCAACAAAGCCATCTTTTGAACATAGATATGTACTCATATGGGGACAGTGATCCACGAATATATACAATTCTAAAATGTGGATTGTAACTATTTTGACTGGCAGTTTAAGCCAGGATGTGTTAGAGAATTTCGTTTGTGCCATAAACAGCAAGGGATGTTTAAATGATCACCCCTCACCACACGAATTCAAAAACAGGATACCCAAATATGTACATATTAGGCAAGTTTTTAACACAATGTATATACATATGTACATACTTCGAAATGTTTTAATTTATAATAATTTAAACACAGAGCACTTAAATGGCTCAGGAAATGTGGAAAATGATACTACTGAGTGGCTAAACTCCACCATTTGTGACATTAATGGTATTAAAAGCACGAAATTCTTTCGTTATCTCCAACTCAATAAAAATTACGAAATAGGTATTATCTGACTTAGAAGGATCGGATTTTGATGACATTGATATTTTTCAAGAGGATGGCTATGTATATAATACATGTGGTTATATGATTAGAAAGCTAAATCTTGAAGAATATTAATGATGACTGCCATGAAAATTCAACCTTTATTTTATAATAATAATAAATAAGTATAAGCTTAATATGCAATAAATAAAATATAAATATAAAATAAATAAATAATAATGATAATTAGATTTTAGTTATATGTGTTATTCACAGTGGTGGGCATATAATTAGAAACGATGCTTTGATATAATAAGATCGCTGTGTAGCTTCTTTAAAGACCTACCCCCTTTTTCAAAAACGATTATTAAATTTAACAAACGTTTATTAAGCAAATTTTTATATGCAAATCTGTCTTAATAAACGTTTGTTAAATTTAATAATCGTTTTTGAATAAGGGAGCTACACTGTAAACAATCAACATTGTTGTTGATGCACAACACGTTAAGTTTCAAGTTAAATTAAAAAAATAAATAAATAAATATTATTTTCACAATTGTAATTAGAAACGCGCATTTTTTTTTTTTCTTCAACTTTTAAAATTTTCTAAATATTACTGACAAAGTGAGTATAATTTGTTAAACAATTAACTTGTAATAATTTTGATACGCTTTAGTTTCGAAAATGGGCAAAAACAAGTTATGTACTCCAGAAAGAAGATGGTTAATTAATTATGCAGTGTTACCAAAACGAAAAACTTTTAATGTCGGCTATTGCACAAAAGTTTTCTTGCTAAAAAAATGGATACGAAAGACCACTTTAGCAGAAGATAGGGTTATTTGTAGAGCCAGTAAAAAATCCGTTTTTATCTTTGCGCGAAACAAAGGCTTAAATTGGACAGCAAACAAGCGTAGAAATATTCACACGGACAATATAAGAAGACGCTTAAATGAGTCAGGACTTCGTGGATGCATTGTCAAAAAAAAAAAAACTCATGTCTCAAAAAAAAAAATATCATGAAGCGGTTGTGATTTGCAAGTGAAATGCTCAGAAAAGATCCACGTTACTGGAATAGAGTTCTCTGGAGCGATGAATCTAAGTTTAACTTGTTGCAATCTGATGGAAATGGTATGTAGACGTCCTCCAAATAAAGTCTTAAACTCCAGATACATACACTGTTAAAACAGTTAAACATGGTGGAGGGTCTATTATGGTCTGGGGTGTCTTTCCTTGGCGTGGTGTGCGTTCAATTACACGAGTTCAGGGAATAATGGATCAGCATCAATATAAAAACATTTTATAAAATGTAAAATGTTGCTTTGAGAATATGCCCATTCATTATATTTTCCAGCATGATAATGACCCAAAGAACACTGGATCAAAATATTAATATTCTTGACAGGCCACCTCAAAGTCCCGATCTTAACCCAATTGAAAACTTATGGGCAATTGTAAAAAGGGACCTAAGGGACAAAAATTCTACGAAATAATGATGAATTGTTTCAGTTGGTGCAACAAAGCTTTGTTAAACAAAGCTGGAAAAACATATATCTGCAAAGATACCAGCGTTTAATTAAGAGTTTACCAAAAAGACTGGCGAATGTTGCCAAAAACAAGGGTTACTAAAAAAAATATTAAAGGATAAGTCCGTTTTGTTAAACCTCACTAAGGTTTTTTCCATATATATTTTTACCGCCTGGCCCACGGTGGCGAACGATAACGTTCGCTTAGATAAGACTTAAGACACAAATTTGATATTGCGTTTTTTGGTGTTAAAGTTACGAGTAATTTTCCTTTAAATAGTATTGCTGTGAAGTTTTTTTTATTTTAAACTTAATAATAATTTGTTACTTTACTATTTCTAGTTATTGGTTTTAATATATTGGATTAAATTTTTAAAATATGTTAGCAAATATGTATGTTGAAAAGTCGTTTCTAATTATAAGTCCACTACTGTATGTTTAAATAATAAACAAGACACACAGGAAGAGAAGACAGAAAAGAAGAAAAAAAAGAGAAGAGAAAAAAACGTGGGAAAACCGAAGAAAGAAGGAAAAAAGAAAGAAAAAAAGCGGAATGGACGAACAGAAAATTTAAGGGGGTGGAGGAGAGGAAAAAAAGCCCCCCGTCGGGGCGCCAGGAAATTTTTTCTCATGTGGTGAAATTAAAAAAATCATGGTGAGTATAAAAAAATTGTGGTAAGTATAAAAAATTGTGGTGGGTTTTTTCGAAATTCACCTCAAATACAGTTATTTGAAATTGTTCAAGGTCATTGAAAATTTTTCATCCTAAAAGTAGACAATGTGATTTTTTACAGTTTTAAGGGGTGATTGCTGTATTAGCTAAAGAAAGGAAGAAGAAAGTCCTGTTGTTATTTTTTTGTATGTGTAAAAAAAAATTACAAAAACAATGATGAATGTCGATTGAAAATATTTTAATAATTAGAATCGTCACTTTCAACGAAAAACTCGTCAAATCGCCATGTTGCTATTTTTGAAACAAAAAAACGTCGAAATGACGATAAATCGTCAAATCTGGCAGCTATGCTAACCAACACATTTTTGTAAAAAAAAAAGTTAGTTAACTTTATTGAGACTTCTTTTTTTTTCATAATTTAATATTTACAAACATTAATTATAAGAAAACTTAAAACTATAGCGTATTATTTTAATTACATAAATATTCATTTGGTTATGCGACAGGCTTATCAAAAGTAAAGAAAACTTAATTATATGAAAAATTAATTTGTAGTTAATAAATTGAATGTAACAATGTTTGCTCCCTAAAAAAAAAAAAAAAAAAAAGAATTTAATTATTTTCAAGATTATTTTCATATTTACATAATAAAATTATTAGCGGTTTATACAAACAACTATTAAATTTCATTATATACTTTTTGGCGTAATGATTAAATCTATTACAATTTATTACCAGGAGCGCCATCTGTAGACACTCGAAAAGTACTTAATATGGTGTGGATATTTGCTACTTTTTTCTTTCTTTTTGAGGTTTTCTAAACACATTTTTTGACATTCATGCTTAAAACTTGGCAGCTCTGTGAACTGTCATTTATAGTAAATACGACAAAGAAAAGTGTGTGTGTGATTTGCCGAAAGTTGTTATTTAATATATTATTTTTTTTAAATAACTCCATAAAATTCTATATAAAATGTCAATTGCGAAGCGCGTACAGGTAGGTGAAATTTATAAATACAAAATTTCAACAGCAATTTAATATATGTATATCTTTTTCTACATTATTTAGCAATGGGCTACATTCGCCAGAACATGGCACATTTACGACTGCACTTGGCAAAATCCATTCGATTCAGCTAAATTGATTTCCAGGCACCTACAAGGCCTGCAAAAACCAATATACCATCCAATGAGTAAGTGCTTTTCCAATTCTTCCATTTAAGTTTATTTATATGAACAATTTGTGTAGTGTTACATATAATTTAAAAAAAAATAAAATATGACAAGATTTAATGAATGGTAAATACCAATAGATTATCTGTAAATTCTTTAATATTTTATCTTTATTTTGCAGACGATTGCGGCGATCATGTCATTGTTATTAACACAAAAGAAATAGCTTTGCCTGGAGATGAGTGGGTGAAACGTGTATACTTCCATCACACTGGATATCCAGGAGGAGCCAGCTGGACTCTTGCATGGCAATTGCATGATAAAGATCCTACTATGGTCATGAAGAAAGCGGTATACAATTCAATGAGTGGCAATCTTCAACGTCGCCACACTATGCAGCGACTTCATCTGTTTGCCGACGATAAAATTCCTGAGGAAATTTTGGCAAATGTAACAAATCAAATTAGGACACCACGTGAAGTGCCACAACGTTTGGATCACATCGATAAAGAAACTTTAGAAAACTTCCCTTCAATTATGGATTATCCAAAAGATTATATTTTACGCTAAGCTCCAATAAAATTGTTAAATTGTGTTTTTAATTAATTAACCTGGAAATGTTTTTAACCCCCTGGCGAACGATAACGTTGGCTTAGATAAGACTTAAGATACAAACTTTTTATCGTATTTATTTTTTATTTAATCAAGTTTGTTTATTCCACAATCAATTTTGTGTCATTTTTTTTCGTAATATTTCTGTATTGAAAAACTTTTATCACATAAAATATAAAGATATTGGGCTACTAAAGAGAATCTTAAAACAAAAATTTTAAAAATTAGATTATAAAGAGCATTAAAATGTATTTCCAAAACTGATTCGTTTTCGATATCAATTTTCATCACATGCCTGAATGATTTTGATTTGAAAATTTTATTCCAAATGAATCTGTCACCCATAGCTAGTAATAATCACCCTTATCGTGAATAAAAATTCCACATGAAATTTGTTCCCTTTTCACATTTTATCTATTTAAATTCAATGTTAAAAAAATAAAAGGGAACAAATTTCATGTGGAATTTTTATTCACGATAGGGGTGAATATTAATTTTATACGTTTGAAAAATATTTACATATACGTATGCATAGTTATTTTAGAAATCGCAAATGTAACGTTGTTTTCACAATCGATTTCTGGCACGGGTTCTAGTTGTCTAATTTTTTAGCAATTGGTTTTAGGTAATAAATTATAAAATGAGATACAACCAAGAGTACATATTATTAAAATATCTAATTTTATGGAACGAAGTTAAAGGCAATTCAAAATAATTTACATAAATATATTTTAAAATATTAAGATATTTGTCGTATCCTCAGCGGCATTGAATGAATGTCGTCCAAACTGTCATATACGAACTACGATCAAATGGATACAAAAAGACAATTCATAAAACGATGAGTATTTTTGTTTATTTAAACTATTCTTACAAATTATGTATCGAAAATAAATTTATTCAAGTGTTTGCCAATTATTGATTGAAAAATATTTTATTCTAACTGTTATTCATTCGAACAAAAATTAAGACACAAATTTAAAAAATATGTTTATTATACCTATGTATAACTTTTTTATACCCTTCACCATCATGAGAAGGGTATATATAAGTTTGTCATTCCGTTTGTAATTTCCACAATATAATTTCCGACCCTATAAAGTATATATATTCTGGATCCTGGAGTCTATTAAAGTCCCCAGTTATCTTCGGGATCCAAATCTTCAATAATTCTGTCAGACATGCTTTCGAGAAGTTTGCTATTTAAAATCAGCAAAATCGGTTTAGGCCAACCAGAGTTACGGACCAATATGTGAGACAACCTCCATAAAAATTTGATATTTTTTGTCCATTTTATTGCAATATTTTGAAATATATTGCAGATAATACCATGAAATTTTGTATACGTTGTTTTTATGATAAGAGAAGAAAGTGTGCGGAAAATAGTATGAATCGGTAAATGATTTCTCATAGCCCCCATACAAAAATTGAAATATCAAGACAAAATTCAGCAAAAATAAGTTTTTGCAAAAATAATGTACATCTTTTGTATAGTATCGTAGAAAATGTTCCATAACATACTGCTGAAATCAAATAAAAAAATCTAACCAAAAGTACATGGTGAGCACATCCTGAAATAAAAAAAAAATATTTTCATACATTTTTGGCATTAAAAGCAAAGAAGATTTCCAAAGGAAATCGAAATATCGAGTTAATTGTATATAAAAATAAAAAAATCTTTTATAAAAAAACAAAAAAGTGACCTCAAGCTTAAAAATTATTTAACAAAAATCATAAAAAAGGTCGAAGAAAATAGAATAAAATTAAGCACTATCTGCTAAAAATTTATGAAGATCTAGAGTTTAGAAAAAAATTATGATTTTCGTTTAGTTTAAAAGATGTAAAATATACTTTACCCACAAATTCTTCTTAATTGGCTATTAGAAAAAGCACTTTTAAATGCAATAAATTTTAATCTGGCACCAACATTATTTTTTCATTTATACATATGTATCATGGTGAAATTAATGTACAAGGTGACAGCATAGCGCCAGTTGTGTATTTTTTGCTCTATTCATGGTGAAATTGAAAATGTCAAAAAATTGATTACAAATAGTCAAAGTTTATATAAAAACGTTAAAAAATTATTTTGTGTTTGAAAAAGTGAGTTTTTGTCGCCGTTTTATCTGCGTAAAATAGTTTAAAAGTGTTAAAGAGCTATGTATTTTGTATTAAATAGTGTGTTTGTTTTTTGAGTTGTTCTACTAAAAGTGTTAGTGTTTTCTGTTTTTATCCATGTTTGTATGTTTGTTTTCTTTATTTTATGCCAGATGTTTTTGACAGTAACGAAAGTATTACACAAACAAAAATGCCTTGTAATTGTTGTAGCAATGCTGTCACCTTGTATGTACATACATATATTAATTTCACCATGCATATGTATGTGTTTCAGCGAGTGTTGTCATTTAGGCTAATTTTTGTTGATGTCATTATCCAGTGAATTGAGTTGCAATATTTACGCAATATATTTATTTACTGGTAAGAATTATACTTTGTGTTAAGAATGCAGGTATAAATTTATTTAATTGTTACTAGAAAATGACATACATACCACCTACATCAAAATACAACAATAGTGACAACCTGTTTTCTTTTGGAATACATTTCAATAAGAATAATACCAACAATAACAATTGAATATTACGAATTGTTGGAGTTCTCGAGTGTCTTAAATTTTACAGTAAAAAAATACTTGTTGCTCCCAACCATAATAAATGACCACAATATTAATTTCCAGCCGTAATTCTGTTCTGGGTGGAGAAAAACCTCACACACCATTGCCATTGCGACTCGTTTGCATTGGGTACTGTTTGGCGTCGTATAACTAACGCATTACGGTTTCTCGATGTTTGCATTGACGTATGTGGTCATCGTTTTTGGTTATATAACTTATAAGTTTGTCGTGGTGGAGTACCATACAAAACTTATTTTGGATCTTGGTGGATACCATTAAACTCAGGAGTTGATCTTCCTGGAGGAGTCTCTTTTTAGGCGAAGGCCGTATATTGGTGATGGCGTTATGATTATATCAGACCAAATAAATCCTTCTGTTAAGGAGGCAACTTAAATACAAACAATATAATATTAATTTAATTTTAACAAATATTTTGATTTACCACATACCTATACACACATACCTAATAGTCTTTAAATGGAAGTTAATGTATTGTTGCGATAAGATTAATTGGTTTCTGTGAGCATACAAGATAATCTAATATCAGTAAGAATTCGTTTTGTACAAGTGGTTAAATTTTTTCCACCATTTCAGTTTTAACACGTACTTTAAGTACACAACAACTACCGCCATCGTCAGCAATAGCGTCAGCTAATACCAGAAAGTTCCAAAAAACTGTTCCATTGTATTCCGTACAAAGCCAACGTAAAATGGGTCGCCTGGGTAAAATTGATCCGAGTTCATTCTCTCAGCCAGAATTGATAACAACAAAACACATTGTCTTGTCCTGGAAAGTCGATTTTGAACACACCAAGTTAAAGGGAACTGTCACTCATCGTTTCAACGTTTTGAAAGAGAACCTGTCTTCAATTGTAAGTACATATCAGTTTTCATTAACAAATTTCGGGAATATTTTAAAGGTGTTTATTTTTTAAGCTATTAGATGTCCGTGATGTTAAAATTTTAAATGCTGAGATTATTTCTGGAAATTCTTCTATTCCATTAAATCATTTCGTTAGTGATTCTGTAGATGATATTGGTTCTAAACTTACTTTGGAATTGCCACAGGGTACTGCTACTGGAGAGTAAGTATTTTTTCTTTTCGATAACAGTTTAACTATTGTTATCTATCTGCAAGTACTAGCGATTTGTGTTTTTATTTATAATCTCATTTGTTATCTATCTGTAAGTACTAGCGATTTGTGTTTTATTTATAATCTCATAAATTGTATAAAATCATAAATTGTTCTGCCACTGACAAATAGTAAGAAAATGTAGAAAAGTATAACAATTAAGATTATGAGAAAGCATCCATAGTATGGCCATTTTTTAATGAGTCTGAATTAACTTTTGTTGTTGAAATATTTATTGATTTGTTTAACAAATTTTACAAAATATTTACAGTTTATTTGTACGCATCGATTACGAAACGGCAAGTAATGCCAGCGGTCTCCAATGGTTGAATCCGGAACAAACATTAGGGAAGCAACATCCCTACATGTTCAGCCAGTGTCAAGCCATACACGCTCGTTCAATTATGCCTTGTCAAGACACACCTGCTGTAAAATTCACATACGAAGCAACTGTAGAGCATCCCAAGGAATTGACAGCACTTATGAGTGCTATAGTTGCAAAGAAAGAAGATGGTGTAACCACCTTTAAGCAGGAAGTACCAATCCCAGCTTATCTTTTGGCTATTGCCATTGGTAGATTGGTTTCGAAATCTTTGGGTCCCAACTCGAATGTGTGGGCAGAGCAAGGCATAATTGATGCTTGTGCTGAAGAGTTTTCACAGACTTCGGAAATGTTAAAAACTGCTTCTGATATTTGTGGTCCTTATGTATGGAAACAGTATGATCTATTGGTTATGCCACCTTCGTTCCCATTCGGCGGAATGGAAAATCCTTGTTTAACATTTGTCACACCTACACTATTGGCTGGGGATAAGTCGTTGGCTGATGTGGTAGCTCATGAAATTGCACACAGCTGGACTGGCAATTTGGTGACTAATAAAAACTTTGAGCACTTCTGGTTGAACGAAGGTTTCACCGTTTTCGTTGAGACAAAAATTGTTGGCCGTATGCAAGGTTTGAAAGAGCGTGATTTTCATATGATCCGCAATTTGACAGATCTACAAGAGTGTGTAAGTAAAATCATTAACAATGAGTTCCATTGAATAGTTTTCAATAAAAAATTAATTTAAAGATTCGTACTCAACTGGTAAATAGTCCTGAGTTGACAAAACTTGTAGTAGATTTATCCAATTGTGGTCCTGATGACGCCTTTTCAAGTGTGCCTTACATTAAAGGTTCAACTTTCTTACGTTATATTGAGGATTTGTTTGGAGGACCAGAAGTATTCGAGCCTTTCTTACGTTCATATTTAAAGAAATTTTCATATAAATCTGTTGTCACGGATGATTTCAAATCGGCCTTGTATGATTATTTCATTGACACCGACAAAAAGGATAAACTTAATGAAATTGATTGGAACCTTTGGTTAACCTGTGAGGGTATGCCACCAGTTATACCCAAGTGAGTTCTTTGTACTATTAATATTAATATAATATGTAACTGTTTAAGTACTATTAAATCTCTTTACAGATTCGATGAAACCTTGGCCAATGTTTCCAAAGGATTGGCTTTATTATGGAGCACCAAGACCACTGATGAATTGGCAAACAATGCTGACGTTAAACAAACTATTTCAACCCATCAACTGATTGATTTCTTGGGCAAGTTAATTGAGTGCAAAAATATCAACGATTTGTCAGAAAAGAAGATTGAATTATTGGAATCTACATATAATTTGAAAAACACTCAAAATGCTGAAGTTCGTTTCCGTGTAATGCGTTTGTGTATTATGGCCAAATTAATGAATCGTTTAGATGAGATTATTGCTTTTGCCAATTCAAACTTCCGCATGAAATTCTGCCGCTCAATTTATCGTGATTTGGCCCAATGGCCTGAAGCCAAACCTAAGGCGGTTGAAAACTTTGAACGCGTTAAGGATCAAATGATGGCTGTTTGTTCTCATACAATTGAAAAAGATTTAGGTTTAAAATAAATCCTTCAAAGTTTTCAATTGAAATGGCATTTACTAAATAATTAAAATATTTGCTAAAACACGTTTGATTTTTATTTAAGAGTTAATAAATTTTTGATACTTTTGTAAAAGTAATAAAATAATTTTTTTTTAAATACCGACAAGAAATTATTTCGTTAACTTCTGCTTATACTTTTTTTATTTCTAAAGGTATGATCAAACATGGCAAATATTTACTCAAAAGGCGTAACAAATTGTTTTAGAACAATATATTGCCTGGAATGATATCTATTTTATGTACACCGTTGATGAACAATCTTCATTTCTGGAACACAATATTCAATATCTTTTCGATCTAACAGTACCACTGAAATATAAAAAAACATTACATACTCAAAAACCATGGTTTTCAAATTCTGTTAAGAATGCAATACAATTGAGGGACTTAGCATATGTCAGGTGGAAAAGATTTAAAACTCCTGAACTAAAATTACAATATTCCAATGCCAGGAAAAATGTAAATAAACATATTAAACAGGCAAAAACTGAATATTATTCCAAACGCTTTGACTCAGCAATCAACTCTCAACAAACTTGGAATACCATTCGCGAAATAGGAATTGGCAATACTAATAACCGTATAGATTGTAATGTGGATGCAAACATGCTTAACAGAACTTTCACTACCATACCTGTAGTACAGGCAAATCCTACTTTTTTTAATTTTTCCTCGAGCTCGCCAAATACAGATACTGGTATAATTAGTGAACATTTCCAATTTTCGTGCGTTACTCAATATGACGTTATTTCAACAAGCTCTTTGATAAAATCAAATGCAGTAGGAATTGACGACATACACCCGAAGTTTATAAGATTACTTTTACCCGTGATGTTACTTATTTATTTAATGCTATTATAATGTCAAGTACGTATCCGTTAAACTAGAAACACGCAAAAATTATACCATTACCTAAATCGAATGGAGAATATAGACCGATAGCTATCTTGTGTTTTCTATCGAAGGTTTTAGAGAAGCTCTTGTACGAACAAATTATGGAATATATTGACACTCATAGTTTACTTTCCAGCACGCAATCGGGGTTTCGTCAGAATCACAGCTGCGTTACGGCTCTTGTGGAGGTTAGCGAAAATATACGTCAAGGATTAGATGAAGGTTGTATGAATATTTTAGTACTTCTAGACAATTCTAAGGCGTTCGATACAGTAGACCATGATAGACTTATTAAAAAACTGGACCACTTTTTTCAGTTTAACGACACTTCTACTAAACTTATATCTTCGTATCTTACGAACCGCACACAATCGGTGTTTGTGAACAATACATGGTCAGATAGCGTATCCCTTAATAGAGGAGTACCTCAAGGTTCTATTTTAGGACCACTCTTATTTTCTTTATATATAAACGATTTGCCAAACCAACTCTCTAAATCCATTTATATGCAGATGACGTGCAACTTACTCTAAGTAGCTCTGTTCAAAATATAGTTTCAGGAATATCATCTCTAAATGAGGATTTGAACAAGATTTACCTCTGGGCTTGTGCAAATGGACTCTGTTTGAATCCACACAAATCTAAATGCATTGTGATATGTAAAAGAAGCTTAAATCGTTACATTCCAGAAGATATTGTTTTAAATGGCGAAAAAATTAAAATTTTTAATTCAGCGAAAAATCTCGGTGTAATTTTCAATAGCAATCTGACATGGACTGATCATATAAACTCACTGGTTGGTCAAACATATATAAAGTTACGAGCTCTCTGGTCTACACAATATTTTACACCAATAAGAATAAGAACCTTACTAGCCAAGACGTATCTGATTCCTTCTCTAATTTATGGGTGCGAGTTATTTGGAAGCTGTGATTCAAGTAGTAAAAGTAAGCTTAATATATTGTTTAACAGCATTATAAGATATGTGTATGGATTGAGAAGGTTTGATTATGTTTCTGCTGTTTCCAATAAACTTTACGGAGTTTTACTTGATAGCCTATTAAAAATTTGTATTCTTGCCCAAAATAATAAATACTCAAACTCCCAAATATATATTTGAAAAAATACGTTTCTTCCAATCGTCTCGAAATCGAAATATTATAATACCTCGACATCAATATCTAGTGTCTGAATGGCAGTTTTATGTACATGCCGCTCGTCTTTGGAACAATCTTCCACGAAATCAACAAATAAATAGTAATAATGCTAATAGTTTCAGAAATTTTTTATATAACTTTTACACGTAAGATGTTATCAATATAGGTTTCTCTGTAACTAATTTGTTCATGCTCATGATAAAATTGTTTATAACGTAATGCGTTCCTGTACTATAAATATAAGACTTAGTCTTGTTGTACAGGAAATGAAAAAATTCAATAAATAAATAAATAAATAAAAAAAAAATTTATTTGACGTTATATACGGTCAAAGACTAAAGTTTAAATACACCTCAAGAATTGATTGCTTAAAGAAAAGTAAACGTTTCAGGAAAACTTAAAGTATACAGTTGTATTTAGTTTTATAAATAACAAAATAAATAACAAAAAATTAAGACTTCATTACGAACATAATGGTAATTCTTAAAAATACGATAAAATTCACTAGACAAAAGTTTACATCTTGGCGTGGCATAAAAAGTACCAAGCTTTCTGTTTCAGAAGGCGATATTTCTGACCAGATTTTTTTTAAGAGCTGCTTTAAGCGACTCTTTGCTCGTTATTGAAGTTGCTACTAATTTGGGCTTCATTATATCCCAAACGTGCTCAATTGGGTTCAAGTCTGGCGATATAGGTGAACTAGGGAGCAGAATAAAGCAACCACTCTTTCAGAGAAAGTGCGGTGTGCTTGGGATCGTTATCCTGTTGAAATATCAAATGGGATCCAAGGCCCAAGATGTCGACGGATGCTTGTAAGTATGTTTATTCACGATCCCATCAATAAACTCCAAATTTCTAACCCCTGCTGCTCCAATCGCTCCCCAAACCATTACATTGTGTTTTACCGTATAAACCAAATTTTGGGTTTGAAGGGCAGTGTTTGGCTTGTGCCAGACCTTTGCACGGCCATCGCTTCCAAACAAAATAAATTTGCTCTCGTCTGTAAAAAGAACTCTTTTCCAAAACTCAGCGTCTTTGTTTCTGTACTTATGCCCAAACTTCAGTCTAAGTTTTCTGTTTTTTTCACTTATTAGTGACTTTTTTCGGGGAACTCGGCTTTTATATCCATTTTCTCGCAATGCTCTTTGAACAGTTCGTGGGTGAACATGTTTGTTATAGTTATTAGCGATATCATCTGCAAGGTTTGGTGTACTTATTCTTGGATTCTTTTTCACTTATTTTACGATGTGGTTAACATCACGATTAGTAAGTTTTTTTTTGGAGGACCGCTTCTTAGAATATTTGCTACGGAGACATTTTTCTTATATTTTCTAATTATATTTTGGATACTTTAAAATGGCACATTTAATAAGTTTCCTATTTCCCGATTGGATTTTCCTTCTTTGAAACGTTTTGTTATTAAATGTTTAATGATGGACTCAATTTCTTTACCTTAACCCATAATTTTCGACAAAACTTGTAATGCTGACAATAAAAAGACTTCTAATAACAAGTTCTGGCTTGTAAGAACATAATTTCACCAAAACATTAAATATAATTGTACTTTGTTTTTGAGAAATGAAAGAGAGTTCTTTGTTTTGCAAGATGTATTTAAACTTTTGTCTAGTGAATTTTATCGTATTTTTAAGAATTACCATTATGTTCGTAATGAAGTCTTAATTTTTTGT
Source organism: Bellardia bayeri (assembly GCA_950370525.1). Lineage (NCBI taxonomy): Eukaryota > Metazoa > Arthropoda > Insecta > Diptera > Calliphoridae > Bellardia > Bellardia bayeri. The sequence goes on along the minus strand of OX493265.1, from coordinate 52,749,919 downwards.
TATTTTATTTTGTTATTTATAAAACTAAATAAAACTGTATACTTTAAGTTTTCCAGCAACGTTTACTTTTCTTTAAACAATCAATTTTTGAGGTGTATTTAAACTTTAGTCTCTGACTGTACCTTACAAGAGTTTTGCAAGATCAAACAGCATCAAATAAATTAAAACTAAATATTTGTTGTGCATTGGCCTAAATAAACGAGTTCAAATATATATTATTTAGTGGTTACGTCTTCTTCGGCAAATATTTGCCAAGTGTGACCGTACCTTAATGAAAAATATCAATACTAACAGACTATTTTGTTCTGATATAGAAAAATAAAGCGAGAACACGGTTGCTTAAAATTGTAGCGACTTCAAATCACGTTTTTATACCTTACACCAACATAGTGGGATTTGAGCTAATGTTTGTAACGCCCAAAAATATAAATCATTTTCAAGTTGATTAAACAATGTCCGTCCGTCTGGCTGGCTGCCAATGTAAAAATTGTGCAAAGAGTACAGGTCGCAATTTTTAAGATATTTTGATAAAATGTACATGATATTTTTTTGTCCCAAGTACGCTTGGGATCGAATTGGTTGAAATCAGCCCATTATTTCACCTAGCGCCCATACAAATGTCCTCCAAAAATAGGAGTTTATCGGTCATAAATCTTTGATTTATACACGTATCCCAACAAATTTCTCCAGGAGTAAGTTGTATATGAAGTCTAATTTCATCAACAAATTTTGTGCAAATCGGTCTAAAATTGGCCATAGCTTCCATATCGCTCCTTAAATACAAAAGCACCACAAGTCAAAATAAGCTAATTATGCAGGAGCGTCATTTTTAAAAATAATTTTAATTATTTTATGATTTTTACTACAAAACAAAACTAACGGTTTTGCGTTTACGGGTGTTTTCAATTATAAAATGTCGGCTGTTTTAGCGAAACATGAAAGTTTCATCGTTTAAGAAGCATTTTATGCAAAATAATAATTTTTGATATTTTTTGAAATGTGTGACTTTTGTATTTAAGGAGCGATATATGGCCCGCTGTCGATATCAATCACTTGATAATGTTAATATACAAATCAAATTGAATACTAACAAGTTAGAGTGCAAATTCGACTGTGCCGAATTTTAAATACCCTGGTTGAAATTCATCTCAATAACGTTATTTACAAGAGTTGTATGGTTATGTAAATAATTTGTATAGATATAAAAATTGTTGTACTAAATTTTATGATGGTCAATCTATAATAGGTCTTATCATCTATGTACATATATACATAGATCCCATATCTGAAAATATGTTTTTATACATATACTATGTGTTCCAAAGTTTCAATGAATCTTAAGGCGGAGCACACCGTCTGGCATGGTTTTTATGCCGAGAGTTGCTATTGATATCGTGTAGCACCCGAAACAGGGGTTTCACCTCTTTTGCGGTACGAATATAAACGGCTTTGGAGATGCTTGAATAGAAACCACTAACTGCTGTATTCAAATTTTAAAAATGTCTTCTAGTTAGGCTCAAAGTATCGGTTTGTTTTTAGCCTCCAGTGACCTTCGAACTGAAGCAGACCCCGACCGAGGTAGTTAGGGTGGGCCATCAGTTTATCGATGTAGCTGATTGAGTAATTTTTAATTCCTCCTGGACAGTGGGGACGTTGAGATCTCTGTGGATAATATCATTACTTATATACCATGGGGCGCAGACAATTTGTCGTAATATTCTAGACTGTCTTCTTTGAAGCTTTTGGATGTTAGATGCGCATGCAGTACCCCATAATTGGATGCCATATGTCCATATTGGTTTTATGATGGACTTGTATAAGAGAATTTTGTTGTCTAAAGACAAGTTTGAGTTTCGACCGAGAAGCCAATGTAGTTGAGCTGCTATAAGTTTCATAGCCGTTATTTTCGCTTCAATATGACGAGACCAAGCGTCTGTCTATATGAATTCCCAAGTACTTAACATGGTTTTCTACCGGAACAGTGATGTTATTTACTTTTACAGCTGGACACGTTTGTCTTCTGAGCGGGAAGGTTAAGTGAGCACATTTAGCCGGGTTAACCTTTATTCTCCATTGATGTGGGACTGCAGATTTTGCGATGCGACTTTTGGGTCATGGTTGACGCTAATAAATGCTGTGTCGACTGCAAATGTAGAGGTATGCGTGCTCAGGTTTGTTGGCATATCCGCTGTGTCCTAATATGCTGCCTAATATGAGTGTTTTGAGGAAGCATTCGTGTTATTTTGATGAGTAGCCCATCATGCCAAACTTTGTCAAATGCTTGAGAAATGTCTATAAACAGGGCTGAGCAGTATTGCTTTTTCTCAAACGCCGATCTAATTAGGATGATAATTCTATGCACATGTTCTATTGTACCATGTTTCGCTCTGAATCCGAACTGGTGATCCGGGATGATGTCGTGTTCATTTAGATGAGGAGTTATACACTTAAAACGAATATTTTTTCGAAAAGCTTCGATAGGATTGATAATAAGCTTATCGGTCTGTACGACGCAACCTGGCTAGCATCTTTTCCTGGCTTGAGAATCATAACAATTATAGACCTCTTCCATGAGGATGGGAAGTATCCGACTCCTAATATCGCGTTAAAAATGAGCAGCAAGATTCTAGAAGCAGACGATGGTAAGTTTATTATCATTGAGATTTTCTAATATTAACTTTTTCTATTGCAGATTTTACTTCAGTTTTGTTAAATTTTATTGGATGGTTTACCTTATCAGGAATGATTGGACGACAGGAACATGTATGTGCATCATGTGGCGTTAAAACTTTCTCATTTGTGTTTTTGGCCTAAGTGCGGTTTTCCAGTCTTAATGGAGATTCTTGGGTTATAGGGCATTTCATATGCCGTACAACCTTCCATAATTGTAGTTGGGCCTTAGTGGTTGGGGAACGATTGTTTTGCCATTGTCTTCTTAACTTCCTTTTTTCTCTGATCAGGGTCTATATCCGTCGATGTATTGTAAGAAGCACGTATAATTGTCCGCTTGATTGGGGTTGCATTTCTTGCTGCAGAATCCAAGACTTCTGTAAGTCGGTCGACAGCTATTTGGATGTCAGATGAATTTTTTAGGGAAATGCACTTTGATAGGTGAGAGCTCACATACATTTTATACTTTAACCAATTTGTGTTTCTGTTTGGAAATAAAGTTTGCAGCTGCGGCTTCAGAGTTGCCTTTTAAAATGAGGATTGAAGGTGAATGATCAGACGATAGATCATAAGAGGAACTAACTAGTACCTGATCGCGCTTGATGTTTTTAATTACAGCAAAGTCAATAAGGTCTGGTATCTTGTTGAAGCCGGTTGGCCAATAGGTAGGCTCACCACTCGATACGACATCAAAATTATTTGCAGTTACGGTATGTATAGCTGATTACCTCTAGGACTAATAAGTCTGGAGCCCCAATATGTATGTTTAGCGTTGTAATCGCCAGCAGCAATGAATTTCTGGCCCAATGTGAAGAGGAAATTGAGAAATTTATTGTATACAATTTTGTGCCTCGGACAATAAACGGATGACAAGGAAAGTTTGAAATCAGTAAGATTTATAGATGTGGCCTGAATACAATCTTCTTCGAACTCTGGCAATGATAAGTGTCTGAAGCCCTGCTGGGATGTTTTGTGTCATACGTAAGGTATCCCTTTACCCTAAAGCAGTTTTTATGAGTAAAGTGTGTTTCAAAGACAAGAAGTACGTCTATTTCATGCCTATGAAGAAAATTTGCAACTTCGTGTTAATGTTGGGATAACCCGTTTGCATTCCAGAAACATATTTTTAACTGGTTCATTTGTTGTTGAGTAGAACTTGCAGGAACATGTTCTGGCTTTGCATCATTTCCTGAAACATGTTCTGCATAGTGACCATGAAGTTATTCATAGTTTGAATTAAATTTTCAATTGAGCTAGGCATATTTCCAGAACCACGTATAATGATATGTTTTTTATATTCCACCAACTTGGGTAATTAAGACATCATTGAATCTGTTGTATAGTCAACACTGAATCGTTTTAACGTTTCCAAATGTTTGCGTTGTCATCACTGTTTTTCTTTTTTAAAGAATTGAGTTCAATTTGATTTTCGGTCTGACCGCAACGTGTTTATTAAAACTAAAATTTTTAGTTATCCTTTATTTAACTCTTCATATTCAATAAAATCTAATTAGTTGAACTATTAAAATACACATCGTTTATTTATTTGAATGGACAAGAGTGTTCCGGAAAAGGTTAGCAAAGAGATAACAGAATCTTAATTTTATTTTAAAAACATCATTGAAATTTAACAAGCAGTTCTTATTATTTTTTTAATACTGCATCTCAAAAAAGTTCTGCTTTAATTTCTTGAAATATAAAAACCTTTCATTTATATTACGAACTAGCTGACCGCCCCGGCTTCGCTCGGCATTTGCTAAATATTTGTATTTCATATAGAATGAAAAGGAGGCTTTGGTGTCAGTTCTTCAAGTTTCTTCAAAAATGTCTCTTATTATGAAAAATAAGAAGTGAAAAGGAGGCAATATATTAAAATCTTAAAATTTCCGAGTTTTACCAGGAATTTACATTTTTTTTCACAAACCATCTACTGAACATTTTGAATGGAATACAAAAATCAGCCAAATCGCTCCAGCCGTTTTCACGTGATGCCATTTAATTCTTTATATATACATAGATATAGAATAAAGGTCGTAATACACTATCCTACACAATCGTACGATTCATTCACTGGAAAATCTGACCGATTTCTATCACACTCAAAAGAAAATTGCATCAAAGTATGTCATAGGTGCCACACTATTACTCAAAAAAGATGCAAAAACATATGTTTTTTCTAATGTAAAAAAACGCAGTTTTCCGCCTTTTAAATTAATTTATATTCATTGTATTTTGTTGTTATATGTGAAAATAATAAATTGTATAAACTATACAAACAATTAAAAAATGTTAAACGTCTGTCCTTTAAATTATAATTGATTTTTTAAATCAATGAAGCCGACATTGTTGTTTTCTTATCAGCTGTATTAGAAAATATAACTCTGATCGCATTTCATTTTATCATTTTATGAAAATTTTAAAAAACTTTTGCATGTCGGACAGACTTTTCAAAAAAATCTGTTATTTAGTTACATTTTTAGGCCACACTATCATACTTTATGAACACACGCGATTTTTTTGACATATCGTACGACTAAATAGGATAGTCAGTAGACACCTTAAGATGTATTCACAACCTGCTTGTTCTTATTTATTTGCAAATAAAATATCTAAATTTGACTGGACACACAAAAAAAATTCCGAGTTTCTTTACAAACAATCGAATCGAATAAAAAATCTGCCAAATCGCTCCATCCGTTCTCACGTGATGCCATTACATACATGGACCATTTCATTTTTATATACATACATATATAGATGTACCGAATAAAAAATTGTTTCGGTTTATTAATACAAAGAATTCCATTAGCAAATATATATTTTTTATAAAACTATAAAAACTCATTTGCGCTAATTTATAATAAAATAATAAAAGCCGAAGGAATGTTATGGTTAGTGGAATGGTTTATGGAATTAAACTTTTTGAAACTTTAATTGTCTTTTTGAAATAATTAATCTTCGTCCGTTTAGATTATTTATTATAAACTGTACTGTTCACTTTTGTTAGAACAAAAGATTTCAAATTCTGGTGGAACAAAACATTTCCAATAGTCAAGAACCCTGATTTTGTTAATTCAACACTACAATAGTACAACGATACCATAGCTTGAGAGCACCGGAATTCCGGTGGGAAGAAATCTTCCCTCTAATAATCATATGTATATAATTCTGGAGACTTATCGAAGCTTTTTAAACACTTCTTCGGACATCTGTAAGATGTAGGAATCACAAAATTAGTTTGATCTAAAAATAAAAACACTTTTTAGTTATTGATACAATTTTTCATTTATATAATTTTTTTGTTATTCCTTTATTAAAAAATAAGCAAAACTACGTTTATAACAAGATGATTTTCATTTTCTTCTCATGCTTAATTAATTAGTTTTTGTTGTCATTTATTTTGTTTGTTTTTATTTAATATCTTGTTTACCAAAAAAAAAAAAAAAACGAAAAAATATGTCTTTTTTTTTTTTGTTATTACTTTTCGATTACAAGTGTTACGTTTTTTGTTTTATACTGTTGGTTTTCTTTTAATATATTTATATGTATGTTTGTAGACCATGTATGTTCATTCATTTATTTATTTTTTTGTTGCTATTTTCCAAAATGGGACACAATTACATACATAATAACATTTTTCATTTAATTATTTATTTATAATGTTTATTCTCATTTATTTCATTGTTTTTGACTGCTGTTTAATTAATTGATTTCTTTCGTTTTAATTTTTGTTTTTCTCTTTCTTTCTTTTTTTCTTGACTAAGTATCAAATGGTTTGGTTTGTTTGTTTGTTGTTAGATTACTACTCTTACTATGGCTGGATAGGATTTAGATACACTTGGTATACAATACAATTATCCCAAAAAGAAAATCCTTAAATAGAAATATGCATGTTGTATACATATGTACGAGTACCTCTTTTTTATTCATATACATACAAACAATTATGTACGTAATACGTATGTACATACAATACATATGTATGTATGTTTATGTTTGAAGGATGTGTGTGTATTTATAGAAAAATGGGAGTCAGAGTGTGATTGATATTAATGATTGAGAGAACAATGATGATATTCAGTTCAATGTCCTGTTGTAGCAAATTATTAGTGTTTTCATTTTAGCTAAAAATAACAGTTTCATCTTGGATCGATTTCATAAAATTAGCAATTTGTTGCTGACTTTCACATATTTTCTTTTTGCTATAATTAAATTGCTTTTGCTTTTTTATTTTCTGGGCAAAGAAAATGTTTGTTGTCAATTGATTGATTTTATAAAAATAATTTTACATGTGCAATACGCTTGTTTCTAATAATAATTTGAAAATATATGTATGAATGTTGTTGAAATTTACAAAAATTATATTTTTGGATTTCGGGGTAAATGTAAAGGTAGGTGTTTGCTTGTTTGTTTTTGTGTTTTGTGTATGTATGTATATATATTTATATAATTTATGTTTTGCTTTATTTTCCATTCAAAATTAGTTTTTCAGTACTGTTGTTTTTTATCTATTTATTTATTTTAATTTAGTAGTTGTTATTTGTTTTTACTTCTTTTATAATCTATAGTTTTTGCTTGTTTGTTCTAAATATGTTTGGATTTTGGTTTTAATTCAATGGTTGTCATATTTTTTTTTTCTTTTTAAATTCTTGAATTTCCAGTTTCCAGTTTTATTTCATTATTGATTTAATTTAATTTTACACAGATACAAATTTAATGGTATTATTGTTTTATTCATTTCATTCTTAATACAATTTAAATTTTTTAAGTTTCCAATTAATCTTATTGTTTTGTGTTTTAATTTTTAACTAATTTTATTACAATTAAATTTCCAATTTCTTAATATCATTACTAATTTTTTGTTTTATTTTTTTTTATTTTCATTATGATTTAAAAAAAATGTGTTGTTTTTTGTTTCCATTTTTCGTCCAAAGATTTGTTCAATGCAATTAATTTGTTTGTTTTTTTTTTAAATTTATGTATTTTTTTTATTAAATATTAATTAATGTAATGAGGAATAAAAACTATCACGCACTAGAATTATCATTGGATCGGGATGTGGATGGACCGGCCCCAATATCATCGCCTAAGACGAATGTGGGACTCTGGCGGGACGTAGACGCAACAGGTTGATAGTGATAACCCTCACGATAACGTTGATTCGATTTACGGGTTGTTTGAGTATGACCCAGTGTTGGTCTTTGATTATTTAATTCATTGGGTCGTTTGGCTGGAAAGAAATGGAAATTCTATCAATTAAAATAATCTAAAATGATCGAATTGTTTTTGGCTACTAAGTTAATACAATTCTGAAATCCCAAATAGAAAATCGATTACAAATTCCAATGGTAAGAGTTCATCTTTGGAGTGATGCATTTAATAAATCTATGTATAGACGGTTGTCAGATCATACAATGTTGTCAGTTCTAGCAATGTGCTAGCAATTTACTGACATTGAAAAATTGTCAGCAAAAGATAAATTGGCAATTTTAAGTTCACACGGTTGTTAAACATTTTCTGAACATTTTTCGGACAACGTTGTAAGATCTGACAACCGTCTATACAAAGCTTAAGATTTATACATATTTCAACAAATGTAAACGGCATTCATTCTGATAGCTTAATTATTCCTACATTCGAAATCCTATTACATATGACCCACAACAGGCTGAACGTAGCAACATACTTTATTACTTAATACATACCAGGTATATAAGGCTTTTGATTATTATAGGACGTTGGTGATGATATTGTACGATTTTGTTGATTGTGGTGATTTGTTTCACTGTGCGTTGTTACGCTATTATTACAATTATTGTGATTCTGTGGTCGCTGTTGTGGTAATTGATGGTGATTATTCGGCACATCAGTACTATCGATTGGACTCATAGGCGTCATCTCACGATCCTCAATATACATGTCACTACCGTCATCTGGAACATGGCGATATTGTGACCATGGCCATGAGGCAATACCTGACAATATAAATGATTCTACAGCACAAATGTAACCAATTATCTGTGAGACAAAACAGCACAAATTGATTATTATTATTATCTAGATTTGATTATGCATACATATTTGAATCAATTAAATAGTAGCTTACCGCTGATGTAAACAAGGTGTCCTTTGTGTATTTTGGCACCCAGGTGTACTCTTCGGCAAAGAGGACCATGTGCATAATAAGTGTAGAGCTCAAAATCAATATTAAACCAATACTCAGGTACATCCATGTATTCTAAAAATAAAATTTATTTAGATTTTTATTATAAATAAATAATTTGTATTAAAACTTTAACAGTCTTATTCAGAAAAAATTAAAGTAGACTTCAAATGTACTTTAAGAAAATTTTGTATGAAAATTTTGTCTTAAAGCACACTTCAAACCTACTTTACTTTTCATGAATACGGCAGTAAATATATTTATCAAATTATTATGCCATCTGTATATTTTGCCCCAAATAATAGTGGTATCATATCAAATGATTTCAATATGCAACTCTTTATTTGTGAGTGCACTTTTCCTTGGTGGCTTTGCAACAATGTTTGGGCAAAAAAGTAAGAACGTACAGTAGAACATGCCTGACCATACATTTACTTACACTATTACAAGTGAATAATAATAATTATTGAAATTACAATTATTAGTGGAAACAAAATTGTATGTGTTTTCTGTTTTATTCTAAAATCTTTTAGAAAGATTTCTGCATACAATACATTCATTTAATGTAAATTTTATTCTGATAATTATGTTCTACACAAGATTTTCTATAGAAAATACTGTTCTACACAAAATACTGGTCTACATAAGAATTTCTATATGCTGTTCTACACAAGATTTTCTATAAAAAATAATATTCTACACAAGATTTCTTATAAAAAATAATGCTTTCCACAAAATTTTCTATAGAAGATTCTATGTAGAAAATACTGTTCTACACAAGAATTTCTATAGAAAATACTGTTCTACATAAGATTTTCTATAGAAAATTATGTTCTACACAGAATGGGACCTTATATTAGGACTTTAGACAATTATATACCGATTCTCATAAAAATCTGAAGAATCTCTATTTAAATGTGTAACTTGGTGTAAACTTAATTTCGTTACCAAAATATTTAAGAGATTTATTCAATTTAAGTTAAAAACATCAGCACAAATTCTGAATGCTGGCACACGATGTTCAAAATTCCTTTAAGCGATCTTGTTTTTTTTTCTAACAATTTGAAATTAAATGTATAATCGGAATTGTCTTTTAAACAAGATAATACCCAGTTAAAAAATTGTGTTTTTTTGAAGCACTTAAAAGAAAAAGCGCTCTTTTGAAGCAGTAAATGCTTACGAATAAAATATACAAAAAAGATGCTGTTTTAGTGCTGACAACGTAGAAGGTTTTAAAGCGAAAAAACAAAAATGAAATTATAGTCTACAGATTTACGTATGACAACGAAAGTCAATTACAAAACGAATATCGCGCTTCTCAGTTACTATGAATTGTTCCTAAGCAAAAACATTCAGATGGAATTTGTTCTTTGATTGGTGTGCGCTAAGTGATGTAAAACACTTTAGGAAAGTGCTTTATTTGCATGTTTGATTAGGTTGAAAGAAGCGCTTATTGTCAGCAGAAAGTAGTTCCCAAACCGGGAACACCACATACAAAAATCATGCATCCCATCAGCAGGTTTGAAGCGATTTAAGGTATGAATGCATACATAAACCTGCTCCTTTTCGAGCACATTTTTTACTGGATAATAATAATAATAAAAATTTTATAGAAGTAGAAATAATTTAAATATAAATTTCCTTGTCTTATCCATTATATGTATCGTATATCTTGGACTTTTTGTGTTTTTGCCCATATTTGCAAGGCAGTTTTTTCGTTTTCAAGATCCAAATAGCTCAAACTAACGTTAATTTTAGAAATATAAAGTTTAATTTCGCCACACAATTATGGTGTAGAATTATGTACATAATATGCTCCCTGTATAGACCTATATAGACTATATAACATGTTCCAACTTGACCGAATATTACTATCTAAATTGCTTGTGTTAAAAATGAATTTCTTAAAAATGTTTGTACTTACAACTTTTGTCCAATTGAAGGGAAACATTAAAGCTATATGGGAAACGTCAAGAAATATCATGAGACATGTGATTAAAAGGGAGAATAATGCACAAAACACCATCAATCTGAGGCGTCCGATGAGTGGCAGTAGAAAGAGACCAACTTGAACAGTGCCCGCCGAACATTCGCAGGCAAGACAAGCGGCTGAGGACAACTGAAAAAAAGAAAGAACAACAATATAGTAATAAGTGTAAATTAAATGAATTGATTATGTTTGTATGAGATATTACCACCAAAAGTATTCGCACAATCCCTGTAGGCGTTTTTAAATGTTGCGGATCACAGTGTAGGGCAACACCCCATGGCAGTGGCGTTTGGGCGGTACGCTGCTTATAATTGGCGTGAGAATCCCACGACGTGCACGTACCCAGCGGCGATTCCAAGGATAATGATAACTCTCCGGCTCTGCTGCCAGCTATTTCAAAATCCTGTTCATCGTCCAGCTGACAGCAGACCGGCTCTAGTTCACGTATTTCGTCCAGTAGAAGTTCTATCTCGTCCGTTCCATATAGATCAGATACAGACGGTATGTAACGTTGGGGTTGTTGCATTTCCCGCTGCGGGGGTTGTCCCACATCACCGGATCTTGTGCGAAGAAATTTTTAATATTTGAAAATGTTTTTGGCCTACGACTACCACCAAAACACAATCACGCAATTGAAACAGCTATTAAATCAATCTCTTATTATTTTAATGTTGTTTCTCTTTCTAGTTGTCTTCTCTATCACTCGCACTATCTTCCTTTCTGTTGTGTCGTCTCTCGTGTGTTTGTGTATGTTGGTTTGTTTTTAGATTTTGTCCTTATTGTTGTCCTTATTCTCTCTTTTGGATGGATTGTGTTATAAAAAACGTTTTGTGGTTCTCTGGTTTTTCTTGTTGTACGTTTTAAGGAAGTATAAAGATTGTTTAGTTTAGGTGTTTCTTGTTGTTTTAATTTATCGTATTTTTTTCTGTTATCGTTTCAATAATTGAATCTAAAAGAGAGACAAAAAAAGAAATAACATGAAATAATTAATTTACTCGCAAATAATAATATATTTAAAACAAAAAACAATACAATTGTTAGTTTTTATGGAAGAGGCTTGCGGAAAAATAATTAAAGCCGTTATCGGATCCAAACTAAATTTTCGAATATTAAACTCAAATAAATTTAGTTTTAAGCTCAAATTATTTTAAACAAGCAAAAGTGCTATATTCGGCTATGCCGAATCTTATATACCCTTCACATTTGTTGTGGATGCATAATTATATTATATACATACATATACATATATTATATTAATACACTTTGTTTGATAGTTTTTTTGATGAAATTTTCAGAGGTTGTCTCGGATTTTTTCTCAACCGAGACAACCGGATTTTTTCTCATATCTCCGTTATTTATGGACGGATTTTGCTGATTTTAGATCCCGAAGATATCTGGGGACTCCAGAAAATTTATTTCAGCAGACAGAGAGACGGACATGGCTTAATAGACTCCGCTATCTATAAGGATCCAGAATATATATACTTCAGAGGGTCGGAAAATTATATTATGGAAATTACAAACGGAATGACAAACTGATATATCCCTTCTCATGAAGGTGAAGGGTATAAAAATCAGTTTATATAAATATCACATACATATATTCGGCTGTACCGTGTCTAATATCTTTATGCATTTTGGTTGAATTTCATCCCAACAACAATATTTGCAAGAATTTTTTGGTATTCTAGTTAATCTCGGAGCTGGACTTTAGACTAATGTGTTTTTCAGAAGTAGTCCTTATCTGTGCTTAATGGGAGACTAATTATAGAGAGATTATCATAAACGTAGTAGGTAATTGAAGTTTATATGTAAGCTCTGGTCAAATATGGACCAATATTCAAAAAAAAATCAGTAGTTTAATTTGTGCATCTATGTAAAATTTTGATTCAATAACGATATTTATGTCGCAAGTTGTCCTCATATGAGATATATTTTAAATAGTTATAGGCCGATCGTTATTCAATTCGGTACGAAGATTCAACTGATTTCCGGAGGTGTATTTTATGTGGGAATATGATCAAATATAGATCGATCCAAACAAAATACCATTTTGTGATCTATCTTTATCTGAAGCTCATTTTTGCTGCATTTTGTATAGATACTGCTTGTCTATAAGTATTTATGTATCACAGAGATATATTCCAATATTTGTCTGGGGGCTAAGAGAACTTTTAAACAAAACTTATTCTTTTATAATAAAAATAAAGTGTGCAAAATTGCATATTATCTGCACAATATTTAAAGAAAACATAAAAATTTTTTTGAAAAATATCGAGTTTGTCTACAATTTTGGCCTATAACTCTAATCCTACTGGACCGTCAAACATTTCTGTTTGGCAGAATTTCATTCCTCTAAGTCCTTATTTCGGGGCGCTATTGTGCATTCAAAAGATGGACGAAAATAGTTAAAAAATACTCTTTAGTTCTACAACCAATACTTCGATGTGTTAAAAACCTATATTTTTGGTGTTGGGCATAAAAATATTGAAACATAATTTTCTCGGCTACTAAACCATTAAATTATTACGTTAAGAATAACATTATAATAATGTTTATAATGACAAAATGACTTCAAACATTCAAAGTTATTTTTCCCGAAACTATGTATTTTTGTTATACCAGATGGCGATATTTAATCAAAAACCCTAAAATTTGTATATATTTTAAACTATATTTTTAAAATGTGTATTTTCCTTCATTAGAAATTCAAGATTCTCCGCTTTTAAATACATTTTATCTAATAATAAAAAATTGCATCTGATTAAAATTAAATTGCAATATTTGAAAATCATCCTGCTAGCAAAATTAACCCTTATATGGTTCTGTAACATGGGTCGAAATTTTCCAAAGAGTTGTCTAAATCGGTCAAATAGATGAAAATATTTAAACTATAATTGAGGTGGAATCCTATGAATCATTCCTAGCCATGAGTGTAAAAGAACGTAATCAGAAATAATGTCATGTGTGTTTTATTTTTAAAATACTGTTACCGTATTAAAAAATAAAACTTTCCTACATTCAATACGTTAGAAACACCTCTGAAATGTTTTTTATTTGATATATGCAAAATATATCAAAAAAAAATAATATTAAAAAATCAAAGTAACCCAAGTATGTAATTCTTATAAATACATTTGATATATTCACCGAATCTGTATACTGTATATGGATATTCTTACGAAATAATAAATTCTTGACTATGTAAGTGACGCGCTTCAGTATCTTATTATTTTTCCATATGGAGAAGATGGATATCCCTTTGAAATGCGTCAAATCAATCATAATTATCTTGTTGAGTTCTTAAATTTACTCGATGTGCCAGGCTTTCCACCACATGTGCTACAACTTAAAACTGGAGTGCCAATTATTTTACTGCGTAATATCGATCGCCACGGCTTTGCAATGGCACTCGACTTGCAGTAAAAAAACTGAGAAATAATTTAGTAGAAGCGACCATTATAACAGGAAAATATAAAGCTACAGATGTACTTTTGCTACGCATTCCAATGCTACCAACAGATTTACCATTCGATTTTAAACAATTTTTTCCTGTTCGGTTAGCGTTTGCGATGACTGTTAACAAAGCTCAAGGTTAATATCCCGTGTATATGTGTATGCTCCTGATGGGCAAACTAAACCTAAATCATTCCAATAAATACATTAAAATTAAATAAATAAATGTTTGCAAATATATAAATACGTTTTATATTATTTTATAACGAGGGGGGGGGGGGTAGCGAAGCACACCGGGTTTAGCTAGTTACATAAATATAAGTACATAAACAACTTTATTTTGTTTGTACATATTACAACATGGTGTAACTATACAAGGTGATTGCAGTAGCCCAACTGACTTATTTTGTTTACAATTTACTTATGTCAAAAGTAATACTTCTTCGAGTGTTATTGACAGTAGTACATTATTTTACACAAAAAAATGCCCGTTGTTTCTGTATTAAGTTGTATTTGTTGGCGATTTGCACTCAGCTTGTATAGTTACACCATGTATTACAAATTCCTTGGATACCAAACAGTTCGATAATACAAGTCACCATAAAATTAGTTTAATATAAACACTCCTTCCCGTTTTGAGATTAAATCTATAATTTAAACTGGTTTACATCTTACGCTACTGATACCAAATATACATGTATACTCGTATGTACCTATAGGTAAGTATTTAGTTTTACCTAAACTATGTGGTGTTCAGTTCATTAAAGTCGTGTAAATTTACATAATTTTTCGCACAATCATACATATGTACGTATCTAGTAATGTAAAAGAAACACTCTATAAATCGTACAAGCATGATTGTTTTTGTTGCTGAATGATATAAAATGCATGAATGCGCTTCCGTTATGTCGCGTGCTCATATTATAATTTAAATTTGTAAAACGGAAATGAAACCTATTCTTAGTTTAGTTTGTTATTTTATATAGAATGGCTAATAATATTAGCAACAAATGCAATAACATGAAACAGCACTCGTTCGACAAATATATAAAACGACAGACACTATTTATATGTACATATGTATATATGTACCTATATTTTGTATAATTATACGAATTTAAGGTATGCACATACATTTGTCAGAGAGTATACTTACTTGTTAAAGGGATTATTTTTTATTTGTTTCTATTATTGTTATGTGGAATTTCAGTTTAGTAACAAACAAGAACCGCTTATACTGGTACCGTAGAAAAAACAATCACCGCATTTTAACAACACACACATACATACATATATAAAACAATAACAAATTATTCAACACATTGATATTTCATTGTGTTGCCCTTTTTAGGCATTAACACACATTCGCACTTACACAAAAAAAAAATAAAACACAAACACATGCATGTTTGTATGAATCTACCCAGCAAACCATATAAGTCCGAAAAGAGTCTTTTCTGACACCTTTTCCGGCCCGTTCATGCTCTTTATGAGCCCAAAAAACAATCATTATTGCTCCGAAAACCTTCAGAAAAGAGGGTCATTACATTCGAAAATGGGCCGTCAGAAAGAGCTCTTAGATAATGTCAGAAAAGAGTCTTTTATGAGTGTTTTTTTTTTGGGCCCCGAAAGAGCTCTTACATCATGTCAGAAAAGAGTCTGTGCAATTTTAAATACAACAAATTAAAAGTTCACATTTATTATTTTTTTCAAATTGTTTTTACTTAAACAAAAAGAGGTTTCATTTACAAATAAACTAAATTAGAAATGGAGAAAAATTAAATAAATTAACAGTAAAATAAAAAAAAATAAAATGGAAAATGAGTTCTGTGATATTAGCTTTAAGTTAAACTTGACTTAAGTTTTGTGGTCGTTTATTGTATATTATATTTTTATTAATTATTTGATTATTTATACCAAAATTCTGTTCGTGATGTCCCGTTTTTTAGTATTTTAGTAACTAATTAATAATAAAAATTAATATCCAATGATAAAAAACATTAAAGCTATTATTTAGAACGAGCCCCCTAAAGAAGTTAGAATAAAACTAACGAAACGTTGGGTAAATAAAATAAAAAATAAAAATCGAACAAGTTTTTTATTTACGTTTGGAAACAAACATTTGACCAAATTAGCCTGAAGGAAACTTCTTAAAAATTATAATAATTATAAATATTGGTCACAAAACAAATTAATTAAAATGAAATTCATTTAAATAAAATATATAAAAATGGAAAAAAAATTAATTTTTTAAGAAAATGTTTCTTTCGCTCCGAAAATGCTTTTTAGTTGGACTCTTTTCTGACTCCTTTTTTTGGAGCGCTCGAAAATGCTCTTTTCTGACTCCTTTTTCGGAGCGCTCCTAGAATGGTATGCTGGGTAAGTTTGATCGTTGACGACTTGTCTGTATGTACAAGTAATTCAATTTTTATTTAACTTTATTAGGTTAATTTACACAGCACCAGTAAAGAACATGAACAATTTGTAACTGTGTTATTATTCAGATTATGTTTAAATATTTACAATACAAAAGTACATAGTGCTAGTAAGTGACTAATTAATTCTGCTAAAACTAATTATGTAATTTGACAAAAAAAAATACTTCAGTTTCAGGTCTAAAGATAAAAAAAATTCCAATTAACTGATAGAGACCATCAGTTAATTAAGCTTGTTAGATATGTACGATTTTCTGAAAACTTAAAATAGTGTTTTGTCTTATAGGATTGAATAATCAGATTATAATATAGCTTCCTTTACAAAATTTATAGTAAACAAGGCAATTTTAAACTATCTGATACGAACACTATCTGATACTTACCTTTTAAATATTACTTTTATAAAATTCTAAATCTTTTCCGGAAATAGAAGTTCTTTGTTTTTTTATTGTCTGATCAAAACCTCTAAGCCCTCCAGACCCACATATACAACATATGCAACAGTTCTTATTGTTCGTGTTATCGAATTTCGTGAATACATATTTTATTTGATTATTACATAAAATATCTTATAGATTTTTACAAATTTACATATGTATGTATATATGTAGGTCATTTATGGAAATAACAATAGAAAAGAGAACAACTTGCTTGTGCAGCAAATTGAAACATTTGAATTGAATCATTTAAGCCAATGAAAAATCATACTAAAATACAATAAGAGAGTTCAAAAGGTGGATGCTAAAAAACTTATATTATCTGTTTGTGTTTATATAAAAATATACTTTCATATATTAAGGGGACAACTATTTCAACAAAAATTTAAGGTATAAAAGTGGTTATATCCTTAAAGTAAATATGCCAAATATTTTGTTTTTCATTTAAAGCGACGATCGAGGTGCACATAGAGGTATTTAACTGCGGATTGTTGTGTTATTGCTTGATTATTGATATACATACATAAATAGGCAACCATGATTCTCTACGCAATGCAAAGGTTATGTGTGTGCATTTCTGCTTATTAACTGTTATCCTCCATTGCTTTAACCAGTTTTCTAATTCAAATATATGATGTTGTAGGTAGTGAGATGCTTCTTGAGGGTTTTCATGAATGCTTAGAATTGCAGTATCATCAGCAAATGTAGATGTGTGAGTACGATTATTTGTTGGCATATCAGATGTCTGTATTGAGTATGAGAAGGGTGCGAAAATACTTCCTTAAACTACTCCTGCTTCAATAGGCTGTGCGAAGCTTAAAAAAAATCTCCTTCTTAAAGCTCAAATGTTCGACCAGTTAAGAAGCTTTCCAATAGCTTATGTTTGTTTACGGGTAAGTTTAATTTCAACTTGTATATTAGACCATCATGCCACACTTTATCAAACGCTTGAAAATCAAATGTTTTTTTTTTACAATATTTACAAGTCTATGGGTTTATTCGATAATACAGTGTTTTCTTCTAAATCTAAACTGATTTTTATACCCTTCACCTTCATGAGAAGGGTATATATAAGTTTGTCATTCCGTTTGTAATTTCCATAATATAATTTTCCGACCCTATAAAGTATATATATTCTGGATCCTTATATATAGCGGAGTCTATTAAGTCATGTCCGTCTGTCTGTCTGTCTGTTGAAATAAATTTTCTGAAGTCCCCAGACATCCAAATAACGGAGATATAAGCAAAAATCCGAGACAAATTTCATCAAAACAACTATCAAACAAAGTGTATTAATATAATATATGTATATGTAGGTATATAATATAATTATGCATCCACAACAAAGGTGAAGGGTATATAAGATTCGGCATAGCCGAATATAGCACTCTTACTTGTTTGGAATACAATTGTTTTTAATTTAATTTGTTTATGAGTATCTTCTCGAATAGCTTCAATATATTCGACAATAGGCTGATGGATCTATATGATTCTACCTTTGTGTGATCTTCCATTCTGGTGGATAATATTCAAGGCGTAATATGGCGTTAAAAATAAGAAGTATTATGTTTATTGCTATCCGGGGTAGCTCCATAAGCATATTGTTAATGATTTTGTCAATAACAGGTGCTAAATCAACAACAGCCTTTACGATCTCTCGAATCTGAAAACGCTGCTCCTAAATTTTGTGTGACTGGTGGCATGTAAATTGTTTCATTTAATGTGTTTGGGGTAAATACTTTTTTTTCAAATAATTAACAAATAGATTTCCCTTTTCAGCGTCATTTCTTGCCCAACCACCACTTAAATTTCGCAAGTGGGGCTGTTCAAAATGACATGCCTTTTATTTATCATTTATATTTTATATATTTTTCCTTTGCTTGGTATACCGCTGGCAGAATGTTCCAATACTTGAACATATTTTTATATTTTTTATATTTTTTATATTTCTAATATTTAATGTTTTTTTTTATATTTTGTAGAAAGTGTACTTGTGGTTCAATATTTTTTTGTTTACATATTTTTACATTAAAACGCATGTGTTCATTGTGTAGATAAGGAATGAGACCCATGTCACTTCACACATGCCTTTAAAAGAGATGTTCTTATCACTAGTGTGTTGTTTACCACACGAAGACTTTTAGTGGCTTGCCATAATGTGTAATCCGATTGCGGAGTTGCGTCCAGATTTTGTAAACCACAAAACCACAGTGGTTCAGTTTTCCGATATTCCAAGAGCTCTTTAAGTCTTTTTATGCAATCTCTTATAGTAGATTTGAGTTGGGGCGATCGGGGCAATTGCCACTCTGTTCGAATTCTTCGTTTTTTATTTAAGAGCCGTTTGACATCTGCAGAATAAATTCTGTTATATCTGATTAGTCGGGAAGTTTGGGTATCAAGTTGAGCTGCCAGTTTTGATAAGAGAGTAATCGATATTTTATGGTTTTCTCAACGGTATGTTTTCAGAACAATGTGTACATAAGTATTTTCTATTTTTAATCTACTTTATACTTGTCTTTGTCATCACTAAATTACCAGTTGGGGATACAATTTTAACAATATATACATATATATTTATATATATACATAGTAACAATTGTGGGTGGGTGATCAGATGATAATTCTAACGAAGATTCAACTTGAATCATTTTTCTTGGGATATTTTTTATCACTCCAAAATTAATAACATCCGGTATCTTCTGAGAACAAAACAGCGTTATAGTTGCAGTTGCCAGGAAACGGGGGCCTAGTGATTTCAAAAATTATATTGACTTTCTGTTATTGAAAATCTAGAGAATGAATATATAGACGAAATCACTATATTTCGATAATAATCTTCAATACAGTTTGTAGTGGCTTGAAGATAGATCACTCATTAAGTAGTGTTTAAACCGAGTTTTTATTAAAATTGCTGTACCTGCACATGGTCTGCCACTGGGGTTAGTATTATAAATGAAATACAATTTATACGACGAAATAAACTTCTAGACGTCAAAGTATTATTTCTAAATATAATAATAAAAAATAAATATCAAAACCCGATAAAGACGTTTTAAAATATATTGAATATGAAAATAGATTCTTTGAATAGACCAAGTTATCAAAACGAACGCAACTCCCAAATAACATAAAAGTGCATTCACATGTGTATCATTCATGTACGAGTATGTACATATGTACATATGTCATGTTTTTGGGTAAATACAAAGTAGTCAAATAAAATATTTCAGTCTAATAACCTCCAAATTGATTTATGCAACAACAACAACACCTAATATAACGTCAACAATCGTAGAAAGTCTACTGTGAATTTCAGTGTTTGGCTTCTTTGTATTTCATGTGAATACAGTCATATATGTATGTAAGTACATACATACATATCTATGTACATATAAACATATGAACTCGTATACATACTACCTATACATAGTTTAAATACATGTGTTGTATGGTTTTACTTTTCATAATTTGTAATTTATTCGTTCCATTTCATACAGAAATCAATATTTCAGGAACGAAAAATTTACAATATTCACAACAACCAGGTTTAATAATATACATACAAACTTATGTATGTAAGAATTTACTTTACATACTCAGGAGTTCGAAAGGTTTGTCACCATTTTCCAACAATATGGTTTCATGAGAAACCATGAGAAACCATATTGTGAGAAGTCGTTGCAATGTACAGCTAATGGCTCTAACAGATTAAAGTACTTCCGAAACTTTGTTATTTATCATATTTAATGATTTTAAAAAATAAGTTTTTTTCCATTTCTCAAATATAGCTTGTTTCAATATTCTGAAAATATCCTCAACACAACCAACCAACTATTTTGCTATGAAGATAAAATCATCATAACTCCTTTTCTGTTTTAATAACATAAAATTACTGAAAAATGATTTTATCGTCTACATATATAATTTCTTTGAATACTATTTCAAGTACTCAATTTAATGAATAAAATAGTGGTATTGTTTGAAAGAAAGCCTTTTGAAAGACAGCATATAATAAAATTTAAATAAAAAATTTTAACTTTTGGAAAATTCTCTTCTTTTAAATATATTGCATATTGATTCAATGTTGTTGTAGATTGTACTGAATCTATACATTATTGACCAAACGATTATAGGACTCTGGTTTGTAGTTATTAACTATTATTCAGAAGTGTTTGTGTTTTTTAATAGCAAAAACAAGCACTTGTCTTACGATTAAAATGCAAAGAAAACCAAACAATATTTTGTCTGCAAACAACTTCAACATACCTAAGTGCATTTGTCAGTATGTACTTGTGTGCAAAGAAATGCATTTGTGGTGATTTACTACAAAATGGTCTTACATTTTAGCAATGCAGTGGCTTTCAATTACTGACTTTTTCTACAATCATGTAGTTGTTGGTGCAATTTCTCGTTTTAATGTTTTGTGAGACAGTTTTTAAAGTATTTTATTCTTTGACTATTTTTAAAAATTTGTTGCTAAGTACACACAGATATACTTATATAGGTCTACTCTATGGTACTCATACAGAACTAGAATTATACTAATGCTATAACTAACTATACTAACGCCATATGACAACCCGTTTTCATACAATTGCCAACAATTTGGACAATATGACAACAAAAATGACATAGTGAAAACATATTGAAGACGCGGTCTTTTTGTAAATATATGAATGTATCCTTTACAAATATTTTTAAAACTTAAATCAGTCCACTCATAGTGTTTGGGAATAATTAATAATTCAATACTGTTATGGCTAAAATACCACTACCAAAATTTGTCAAAATATTGTTAATCCAAATTGACCGTTACCTTCTACCATTTTGAATCGGTGTCAAACCTGACATTTTTCACTGTGTTACATTACTATAAGACACTTGATGTTTGCTATTTGTAAGAAAGTTACAAATTTGGGAGACCACTTCATAATTTTAAAACAGAAATTGTCCATTAATATGTTGTTAGTGTTTCATAACTATAATTACATTTTATGATAAACCAAGAAAAATACTAGAAATACTGCTATTTATTCTTATTATGTAATTCTCAACAATTTGTAATAAAATGCCGCAATGGACAAAAAAATAAATAAATCGGGCACATGTTGTAGTAATAAAATTTGTAAATAATAAAAAAATAGAAGTGGCGGCACGATAAGAAGCTTTTTGAACAGGAAAATCGCAGAACAATAAACTGTGCCAGCAACACAATAAACAGCCTTGGTCAGATTACTAATGAATGTGAGGTAAATGTGCCCAAATCAACCACAAGTAGGCGGCTTAAAAAATCCCAGACTATTACTCGACAAACGCTGTTGTATGTGTCAAGACTATTACTCCGGCACAAAACTGCAGACTTGAATTCGCTAAAAGAAACTTACAAACTAACTGGAGATAGTCTTTGGTAATAGTAGTGGTAGTTAAAACTCAATCTTGATGGTCCAGCTATTGAAGAGACCTACGGAAGTATCCACCATACAAAAAAAATTGTAGTCGGTTCTTTGTTATATAGATTTGATAGATTCTGATTACACAAAGTAAAATTTTTCTACATGTAAGTCGTCAAACAAATGTATGGTTGTCTTCGCAAAATATTAATGTACGAGTACTTGAATGGCCCACATGTTCTCCACATCAGAATCAGAACCCCATTGAGAACATTTGGGAAATATTAAGGCGAAAATAAAAAATAATGATTATTTTGTTAAATTTTCTTCGTTATACATATACATAGGTGTATATGTAGGGTGCAACTGTTTTACTTTTTCCTTAACTTATAAAATTGAGAATAATTTTATGTATTTATAGTTATGCAACACAGTGTGTATTATTTGCAGAAACAATTTTACTTATTCATATATTAAACCAATTGTTTATATACTCCAGTTGTCAAAATGCTTCTTTTACTTTGGCGGGAGCTTTAAATTTGTGCACAAATAAACATTGGTTTAAAAGTATAAGCACAAAAAAATAATTTAACCCTTTCCTTGTGTCACATATGATGCACAGCAAGTTGCATTCATACGCTTGTGTATCACATGTGATTCACAAGTGGTATATATTTTCAAGGTTTGTATTTTAATGTGCATCACACTTTTTTTAAACAGTTTTTTCATTACTAAAATTACATATAATAATAAAAAATAAAAAACAGTGCCTAAAAACCGGTTTAAACAAAATTAAAATTTTGGACGTACGGTATAAATTTTTTTTATATGGGGACAGGGAAAGGGTTAAATTATGCCATCAAATAAATAAAAGTTACATCAAATAATATGCATTGAAATAATAATTTGACATAATAAGCAACATGAATTCGAAAACTAATTTCATGTGTATTAACATAATGTATTTACTTGTTTTCTAAATAAATGTAAAAATATAAAGCAAATTTTTAGAGAATTCCTCTATTTAACCATTTTAAAATTAAATAATTTTTTAGTTTGAATTAAGTTAGACATACGACTGAGTAGCCAATAAGGAAACGCACGCGACTAGTTTTAGAAATTTAATAAGTTTTACATTTAGTGAATGAAACAACATTTTTTTTGGAGAAATTAGCTTTCCATTTATATATAAAACTCGTTGACCGCCCCGGCTTCGCTCGCTATTTACTAATGCTTTGTATTTAATATAGAATTAAAAATTAAGACATAAAAATTTCAGTAAAAGAAAAAATATGTCTTAAAAAAGGACATATGTACATAAGTAATGTATGTATATTTGCATTCATATTGGATGAAAACTAAATTTTTTGTGAAACAATGTTATTATCTTTTTCGGATCAGAAAAAATAAATGCGCTTACGCAGTTAGTTTTGAACAGATAAAACAGTCGTTAAAATTGAACTTACATATATTCTTAATGGCCTAAAAATGTAAATTTTGCAAAAATTGTCTCATACTTAAAAAATGAGAAGTGAAAAGGAGGCTTTGGTGCCAGTTCTTCAAGTTTCTTCAAAAAATGTCTCTCATTAAGAAAAGTGAGAAGTGAAAAGGAGGCTATATTAAAAACTTAAAATTTGCGAGTTGTACCAGGAATTTTTTCATTTTTTTTACAAACCATCTCCTGAAATTTTTGAATAAAATAAAAAAAAATCAGCCAAATCGCTCCAGCCGTTCTCACATGGAACATCTCATTTTTATATATAAATTGTGTCCCAACTAGAACGCAATTTTTAAATTTGGCGCCATTCGAAGTGTCATTGTTTGACATTTGAACAATTGTTATTGTTTGCTAGTAGAAGATACGAGGTTAGTAAAAATGGAGCGCTATACGAATGAACAACGCATTCTCATTGTGAAATTGTTTTACCAAAATGGTGAAAGTTTTGCGGCTACAGTTCGCAAATTGCGAACAATTTGGGGTCACAATAATTCTCCAAAAGAGTCAACTGTAAAGAGATTAATGGATAAATTTGCCGAAACTGGGTCTGTTAGTGATGTAAAGACAACAACGCGCCTTCGACCAGGTCGATCGACCGAAAATGTCGCAGCTGTACATGATGACCATTTTTTTTTTGTGAAAATAAGGCAGGTCAAGCGCAAACAGTCAATGGTGTTCGGTATCGTGAAATGATAACCAGAGAAAAAATTCAATTGCTGCATCAGTCATTTCCCGGTCGTGTTATTTCGCGTTTTGGAGACCAAAATTGGCCGCCTAGATCGTGCGATTTAACACCTTTAGATTTTCTTTGTAGTTTTTTGAAGTCGATGGTTTACGCTAATAAGCCGACGACGACTCAAGCCTTAAAAGAGAAAATTGGACGCAAAGGTAATTGAAAATTTCATTAAAAGATCGCGTGTGTGCCAGTAAAGCCGCGGCGGCCATCTGCATGATATCTTGTTCCATACATAACCTCATTCTGTCTACTTTACGATATAATAAAGTTTCACGATTTTTTTTAAATATCTGTGTGTTTATTTAAAATTTAAAAAGAAGATTGTATAAAACAGGTAAATTAATTTTAGTTTTTTGCAAATGATCGGAAACCCCCTAAAAATTGTAACAATATAAATGTTTGTTTAATTGTTGTTGCATTTTATAATTTGAATCACAATTTAGTGTTTTTTATTTTTTTCTATTTTTTGTTGCATAAAGGAAAAATTTTATGTATTCTCCAAAATATTGTAAACTGAACAACTATGTTGCATATTTTTGGTTGATCTGGTTATTATTGATAATTAGGTCTTTATATTCAGCGGTTGCATTAAAAATGAGTGAAAAGTAATGAATATTCACCACGGATTGCTTGTCAAAAATCTTTGAATGCAATAGAGGAAAGACTAATAAAAATCAAATAAAGACATATTTATCAGCTCCAGAGATGAATGTATACAATGCTGATTGCTGAAAGCCAACAATATGTACGATCGTCTAACAAAGAAAAAAAACACTTTTTTAAATAAACTGTTAGAGAAAAGGTTGACATTCGCTGAACTCCAGAAAAATAAAACTTTTAGGTTTTGGGAATCTGGAAATCAAGTGCAACATAGAGTAGATAATCTGGTATTATGGACCATCATCGTCCGAACTAACAATTTATTCGTTTTTAATACCTACATACCAGTACATATACATTAGAGTACATACATATACATATAATGAATTACCTACTTATATCATTTTAAGAATTTTTAAATAAGAAAGCAATTTTAAAAAATTTAAATTTAAATTTTTATTTAAATAAACAGCTAACGTATGAATTTAGAAAAGATCGAGTTTGCCAAATTTGTTTGCATTTGAAACATATACATATACATATGTATATATGTATCATGTGTCGTGTAAGCTGCATTCATTTTATGTCCATTTCACACCCTATGATTTCATTTCACAGACTATGATATCAAATCTTTTGAAAATCTATATGTATTCAAAATCAACTACATACATACATACATATATAGGAATATATTGTTGGGAACATTTGATGAAATTTGTATTTATTTTAACACCCAAATAAATATTAGCTTCTTTCAAATCCTTCATTTCAAATTCTTAAATTAAAAGTAACATCACAGTTTCAATTTTCTTGATATCATTTCCTACAAGTAGTAAATCATCGACATAAAGAAGCAAATAAACAATCCTAACATTTTCTTCCATTCCATTTTCTGGGGTATTATTCTTACAAATTGCACTCGTTGGTCTTTTGTTAGTAACGTAATTGGCACACAATATTGCTTCTGACCATAATAGTTTAGGCAAACCAGAAAATGTAATAATTGATCTCTCTTTTTCCATTAACGTCCGATTCATACTTTCTCCAGTACCATTCTGTTCTGGTGTATAGGCTATAGTATATTAAATACTTATACCAGCATTTCTGCAAAATAACTTAAGTTCACATGTCGAATATTCTCCACCATTATCGCATCTTATGCTGGATATCTTGAAATCGTGCTTATTTTTTGCCATAGATTTGAGCTCCTTAAAATATTCAAAAACTGCGCGCTTATTCGACATCAAAGATATTACAGTAAAATTTAAATAAACGTTAAGAAAAAACACTTTCTATTCCAATAATTATGGGTTAGAAGACCTAAAACATCACTATGGATGAGCTGTAAACAACGACTTGACTTCCGCTGCGATGGCCGAATCGTTCATCGGTCGGTCAATTATGTGAGAAATAAACGATGGCATTATTGAGAAATCATTTTGTTGAGCTACAAAATCACAACTCTGGAATTCTTTCTTTGGGGTTATGTGAGTCCAAAGTCTTTATTCGCGAGACACCGGTAACAATGTGGGATAACTTAACTTTCTGAATTGTACACACAGAGGTGGCGGTCAACATTTAAATGAAATTGTCTTTAAAATGTAAATGTAAGAGATTGTTCATTCGAGCAATAATAAAAGATTCCGACATACAGTTCCATTTTGAGTGTTTTATTTAAAATTTAAAAAATTTCTTAATGAATCACTCAATGTTAGTATTAATTTGTTCTTTCTATAACAATACAGTCTTAACTTAAAAAAAATCATACAAATAATTTAGTACTTTTATTTGTAACAAGTACTTTTTATTTTAGTAGCAGAGTACCATTTCGAAAACTCAATTAACATGCCTGTTATGTAGTATATTGAGGTGTATGATGTACATAATGTGTTTTTTTTTGTGCAATGTTTCTGTTTCTCTTGTTTTTTTTTGGAATATTTTTATTTTAAAAACATTTTTAAAAGACCATGTTTATCGTTGTAACAGTTGAAAAGATCTTTTAGTTAAATGACATTTTTTATGAAATGTTTTTCATAATTTTTTTCCCTGCCTACAATTACCATTTTGCTTTCACACATACATACATTATTGTATGAAACATTTGGTCGTGACAGATTGTACATGTTCCTGTTTTTTTTATTCGTACCTATTCATCACCAGCATATATAGATATTAAAAATACTAACATATAAACAACTACAAACACTTTTGTTTTGAAAGGATGCAAGTGCATAAGGAAGAATAATGTTTCTAAAAGGACATACATATTTATGTACATATAAATATACAAACATCCGTACAGAAGAATACATAAATATAGAACTTTATTTTGGCAATTGTTACAATGAGTTCAATTTAGCTCGAAAAATCACATTAAAATCGTAAAAATTAAAAACAAACCGCTGGTTTTTCTGCAAAAATAATTTTTCAGTCCAAACCCATTTTCATTTTACATTCGGGCATCTGAATATTCAAGAGCAATTGTTTTTTTTTAAATCGTTCAAAGTTAATAATTTAATATTGGCCTTTTATTAATGATCTGTATATAACTTACATGTGGTTTTAAAAGGACGGTGCTACATGTCACATATCCACCTAAAGGATGAATTTATTGTAAACCAAATTTCCCGATTTAGCTGTTAATTGACACTACTGTCTATAACACTACTGGTTGTTACTGTCCATGTTAAAGATAGAGTCTAAACAGAGCAAATCACATCGATTACAGAATTAAAACTCAAAATCCGTGCTCAATGAAATTTGATTAAACATATTGAGAACAGAATGGACATATGATATCATTACACCACATATTGAATTTGTGCAGATGTTTGTAATGATCAAAATAATTAATAAGAGACCCACATTAAAGTATACCGATCGAATCAGATATTGAAGATATTTCGATAAAATTTAGTTGTAAAGACGATGGGGATTAAAATTGGTTTAAATTGGTCCATAATTTCACATAGCATCCATAGAAATGTCCCCTTGAAATAGGACTTTATGGGTCATAGATGTTTGATTTATACACGAATCCAAACAAATTTTGTCACAAATATTGGTAATAAAATACTAAATCCCAAACAAACATTTTATGCAGATCGGTCAATAATTGACCATAACACCCATATATGGAATCTTTCCAAACATCACTTTAAAGAGCATACATGTTCAAACATATTGTTATCCAAATAAAACTCAACACAAATCATTCAGCATAATTTTATAACAGCTCCCTATATTAGACCAACATCCGAAAATCAAATTAACATGGATATAGGTAAATCTTTTACAAGTTTTGATATTGAAATAAAATTGAATGCAAATAATTTGTCTAATTTTAATTTTTGCTCATATATTTGGTGTAGGTCGTTATATGGTCGGGCTTGACCGACTATACCTTCTTACGTGCTTTTCATTTCTTTTTGCAAACATTTCCAATTCAATAACAATTTGAATCATTTTCATATCAATTATTTTTTTTTGTTTAAAAAACAAAGATCTCGTTGAAAACCCCTTTGTTAAATATGCATGTGTGTGAGAGCGAATTAGGGGTACCTGATCCGAATGTGAAAATTGTATAATATTTTATAAAATAATAATTATCGAAAAAACCAATAGTTTTTAACTTATAAAATCTATATTATTTAAATATTTAATTTACAAGACCTAAAATAAATTGACATCCAAGCCCTTCAAGGCTTAAGTCCACGTCCACCATAGTGTAAACGTACATAGTACATAAATATGTAAAAGAGTTTACATACTAGTCTGGTCCAAGTTTTGAATAAAGTTGCAATGCTTGAGCGAAACAAAATACAATGATCATGGAAATTAATTTAAGGTGTTATTAAATGAAAATTCTGTTTCTTGGTGAGAAAATGTTTGTTAAATAATTTGGCTTGAAATAATTAGAATCGTAGTTTCCTGCATATACTGCAGACCGATCAAGAGCAAAATTCTGATATTCATTATACATACTATATATGTATGTATCGAATATACACAAGGTGTTGATTACAATTATAAAATAAGCAATGCAATGTATTACCAAAGTCACAAAACATAAAATAGTTTGAAGAGAAATTCTAGTTCATTCACGAAGTTGTCAGAAAATGCCGCTGATATAATTTAAAACTGTACTAAAAATATTAGTTTTATTTAAATGAAATAAACCAACGTTTTTAAAAGGTAAACATGTTTTTTTTTTGTTATACTTAACTTATGTCTTTGCGAAACTGACGATTTTGTTTCCTCAACTTGGCTGGTCCTAATCTACTCGTATACGAGGTCTGATAAAAAATAACCGTTATTTTAAATTTTTTCAAAAAGTATTAATTTATTCATCAGTAACTATCTTGTTTTTTCCAATCCTCGAAACACTTCTGAAACGCGCTTTTTGGTATCGCCAACAGCTCCTGTTTCGATTTTTCTTTTATCTCCTCAATTGTAGCAAAACGCTTACCTTTCATCAGTGTCTTCAGTTTTTGGGAAGAGGAAAAAGTCAGCGGGGGCCAAGTCCGGTGATAACGGTGGTTGAGGCATGATAACGGTTTTGTTTTTGGCCAAAAACTCACGCACAAGCATCGCTGTGTAAGCTGGTGCGTTATCATGGTGCAAAGTCCATGATTGGTTTTACCACAATTCTGTGCGTTTCTGACGAATTGCTTCGCGTAAACGGTGCATAACTTCAAGGTAGTATTCCTTATTGACCGTACGACCTTGTGGCAAGAATTCATGATGCACCACGCCATTGCAGTCGAAGAAAACAGTGAGCGAAACCTTCACATTTGACTGAACTTGACGTGCTTTTTTCGGTCTTAGCTCTTCTGGACGTTTCCATTGGGATAATTTTGCTTTGGTTTCAATGTCATAGCCATACACCTATGGTTCGTCACCAGTTATGATCTTTTTGAGGAAATCTGGATCGGCGTTCACGATGTTCAACAGCTCCTGAGCGATGTTCATGGGACGTTGTTTTTGCTCAAAATTTATCAATTTTGGAACAATCTTCGTTGCCATACCTTTCATGCCTAAAACATCCATAGAAATTGCTTGTCATGAGCCGAACGATACGCCAACATCATCAGCAACCTCTCTGATAGTGATTCGACGATTATGCAAAATCATTT
Source organism: Bellardia bayeri (assembly GCA_950370525.1). NCBI lineage: Eukaryota > Metazoa > Arthropoda > Insecta > Diptera > Calliphoridae > Bellardia > Bellardia bayeri. The sequence goes on along the minus strand of OX493265.1, from coordinate 52,719,406 downwards.
TCTTCACTGCTTCAATGTTATCATCGGTTGTTGACGTTCTCGGGCGACCAGGACGAGCATCGTCATTGACATCTTCTCGGCCTTCCTTAAACCGGTTATACCACAATTGAACTTGTGTTATGCTCATTGTAGACTCGCCAAACGCCACAATCAACATTTCAAATGTCCTTGCACATTTAATTTCATTTTTTACACAAAACTTAATACAGTTTCTTTGATCCATTTTTTCGAATAGTAAAAAATCGAAGAGCACACCAAAACACGACTAACCTTTTTATCTGTCAAAAACAAACTGACAATCTAAAATGGCTGATATTACCAACATATATAACAGACATGTGTACCAACATAACGGAAAAACAAGTAATAAAGTATAGTCGGTCAAGACCGACAATAATACCCTACACCCAGTATACAAATTATACAGTTTTTCAGAAATGGGCGCATGACTTTTGTGAATATAAATATTGTGTATGTTAATGTATGTTTTAAAAGATTTAGTGAATTACGGAAAGGGTTTATATGGGAGTTTTGACTAATTATGGACCAACCATTATAAAATTTGGTGTCATCATTTCTGTACATATGAAACTTATTTTTGTTAAATTTTATTCGGATAACAACATTTTGAAGAGATTTATAGTCGTTAAAAAGATTTTCGGAAGTGGACTTTATATGGGAGCTATGACTAATTATAGACCGATCTTCACAAAATTTGTAGATATGATTTATCTTCATTTATAACTCATTTATGGTGAAATTTGTTTAAACATTTATGATCGATAAACCCCAATTTGGGGGAGAAATTTGTATAGGTGCCAGGTGAATGTACGATTTCCACCAGTTCGTCCTTGGGCCAAAAAAATATCACGTACCAAATTTTATAGAAATATCTTCAAAATTGCGACCTGTACTCTGCGCACAAGCTTTACATGGACAGCCAGCCAGGTAGACGGACGGACGCACATCGTTAAATCGACTCAGGAAGTGATTATGTTCAACGGTGGGTGTTGAACATACATATATTAATGGACGTTATAAACATCAGCACAAATCCAATATACCCTCTCCACTATTGTGGTGCAGGGTAAAAAAAAAATGCGAAAATCGAACATACGTAACTCACGAAATTTGAAAATAACGGTTATTTTTTGATCAGACCTCGTACACATGTTTACAAATATAATCTTTATTATAATATATTTAAGTATGAGCTTATTTTAAAACAAGCGTTAAGTGTGACAGCATAAAAACGAATAAATTTCTCTTTTAAGTAATTAAAATATGTACTTGCATTTATTTACATACATGTGTGTATATGTATGTAGATATTTAGTTGCTGGTGGGGGGAGTTGTAAATTTAAATTAAAGATGCCCGTATATTTGGGCGAGCAAACTAAATTTACTTTCAGTATAAAATTTTCAGTAATAAACAAATAAGTAATAAAAGGCTTTATAAACAGAGAAAGAAAAACATACTTCATAAAATAAATTTTCTCTTTTCAATCACAACACTAACTACTATTGAACACTATATGAGGAAATGCAAAAATTTTAAGTGTTTAACCCTTAATATCTTAGTTTTTTTTTCTTCTATTTTTTAAATGGTGAACATTTATTCACTCAGTTTAATAGATTGTACAAAAAATATAAAAATGCAAAAAATTTCGTCAAAATTTAACAAAATATCAAAAAGGAAAAAATTTTCATTCAAAAAATTCTTTCAGATTTAGAAAATGATTTGCTTCATAATTGTTTATTTGCTGAGAAGTTAAAATAACCGATTCCGTGCCTTTTATAGCTTAAGCCAAGGCTAACGTTTCATTGCAAAAGTTAGTTAAATTTGAATTAGCATAGACTCATGAGGAGTAAAAAAATGAATATATAAATAAATATAACGCTGTTTATTGTTAAAGTCACAAATAGTTTCTGTTAAATTATTTCAACACTTTCAGAGACACATATCAGCAATAGAACACATCCGCCCATATACTCGTATACAAACATAAATAAATCTTTATGTATTAAATCATTTGTTGAAATGCAACCCAACACATCCCAGTAACATTTTTAAAGAATCGACAATGTTGAGACAATGTATTGTTTTAAAAATATTATACGAGTACAAACTTATATGTATATATGTATATGTATTTATGCATTATGTAATAGATTTAAAATTAAATTACTTTAGGGCAAATACATAAATGTATTAATTTACACATACTGTGAACGTCAATATAAAGTAAACACCTAATATTAGTATTTCTATTATTACTATAAATACATACAAATTTAAAACAAAATATATTACATAATTCATAAGTAATTTACAACTCATTAACAAAAACTAGGAAAATATAGAACATAAGTTTAGTTGAACAACAGACGATGAAGAGAAATAAACAATAATTTTCCGTGGTCCATATAAATTATTATTTATTTGTAAGTTTACGTATTATTGTTTACATGTATTTTATTGTTGTTGTTTTTTCTATGTGGTTTATTCTGATTGTTATTTGTTGTATGAGTTCTAAATTATACTTGTATTTATAGACAAGCCCAGATGATGATACTCAAAGAGCATCGAAATATCGGCAAATAAAATAAAATAAAATTTATTTTCAATACTGGCCTCGAGCTTGAAACAAAAGCATTTTTATTTATTGAACATAAAAAATATTTAAATTTTAATTAAAAAGTAATAACAAGATTGTTGGCGTCAAAATAAAGTAAACAGGTATATTAAGATTATGTCAAGCATTTATTATTTTTTGTGTAGCCTTAATCATAGCTGACAATCTTCTAGAGGTAGACATACGTATACTCAACGAGTTTTTTAATGAAATCAAGCGAAATTTTGTTTCATTCATCCTCTATTACTTTGCATATTTTTTTTATCTAGATATTTTCACTGGTGCTGAAATGGATTGAAGTCTGGGAACTGCGGATGATGATCTAAAGTTTTTGCAAAATGATTGTGTTATGTCTTTAGATGGGAAATAATACACGCAATTGATTAACAGTAATATTTCAATAGGAATTCAATCTTTATTTTCATAAATAGATGTCTGACCACGCTGGTAACAGACATCCAACTAATGAAAAAGAAAAATTGTATGTATAATAGAAAGAATATATATAAGGAATAATGACAAGTGACAATAAGGGTTGCCAAATGTCTATAACTACATTGCAGTCTCCCAAGCTTAATAGCATACGTGGTCCTCTAAATGGACCGGTGGTCGTCTAACCCGATTCGATCGTCTTACGCTTCCTTCAGGAGTTGATACTAAGGTAGGTTGTTAAACTGGCACTGGTTGACTAGCCGGGTTGGTAACTCTGTGTTCGAAGTAGATTTCGTCCATTTTTGGCTTTTGTTGAACGGGTGGTTTCGCAAAGCTTACAGACTTTTTCGGTTGCTCCACACCAGATTTGTACAATTGGTTTATATGGCGTTTCAATTCATATCCATCATCTAATTTTACTTGGTAGTGAAGATGTCCAAACTTGCGTTGCACTATACCAAATTTCCAAGTGGGTTTATTTTTATGGAACCACCGCACTTGTACTCTATCTCGCACGCCAAGTTGACGCACTACGGGGTTCGATATTGTTGATTCTACTTGCGTTAACGGCCGCATAGTATCTAGTTTAATTCTTAAATCACGTCCCAAGTACATCCGAGCTGGGGTTTGGCCATTTGTCAATGGAGTTGCCCTATAGCGAAACAGGATTTCCCGTACCATAATATTCAAGGGTAACCCTTCGTTATCCATTGCTTATAACTTTCTCTTCAAAGTTTGGACTTATCTCTCGGCCAATCCATTGGTCGCTGGATGTCCCGGCGCTATTGTATGTATAATAGAAAGAATATATATAAGGAATAATGACAAGCGACAATAAGGGTTGCCAAATGTCTATAACTACATTGCAGATTAAGTAACCATTATTTTACAATTTGGACGTATGTATGCATAAGATCATTGTCCTATTGAAAAATGCAGCTCTTTTTTTATTGTACAGTGATGCCTTTCAACAATTTGACCTATTACATGCAGGGATTTACCTTTTATATGTAAGTATATTATGATTTGCCGCGTCTCAATTGAAATTAAGAAACTTGCATTTATTTTATATTTTTAAACAAAGAAAAATTAAAAGAATTGGCACTACTTTTGGCATGACAGGAGTTTTTTTTTTTTTGCATAATGATGCCACTGTTTCCTTTATTTTAAAGCGTAAAAATTTGTCCTTTTGCTTTTGTTTGTTTTTATTTGTGAATGCAATTCTGCTTAAATATATAAAATATATATATAAATGCAATGCAAATTTCTAATATTTTCATTATTTATATTAATATGTATAATTAAGCTTTTCTTTTCATAATATATGGTGTTGACTTTATTTTGACGTTCACAGTATATATACATAAATTTTTTGTATTTCAATTTTGCTTTGAAAGTTGAATGTCCTTGCTCTAGTTTTGTGGTGGAAAACAATTTACACGTGGAATAAAATTTGGGACACCAGCATTTGCAGCTACCGTTTATACATTCATACAAACATACATTTATGCATGTATGGAATGAAGTGTCTTTGTATGTTTATCTAAACAATCAAAGGAACACTAGTGCAAATAAAATATTCAGATTACAATTGCACAATTTGAAAGTTTCGCAACCATTTTCTCAGTGCAGCAGTGCACACAATTTAATAACATTTTACTCTTTTTGTTTTTATGCGATATTGCAAAATGCTGGTTTTGATGATGGATACATTCACGAATGAATAAGCGTACAAAACAATTGTATGTATAAAACACTGGAACAAAAGATTTTGAAGTTGTATAGAGGAAGTTTTATAGAGGATACTTATAAAACTTGTTTGGTCTAAACGTTATTTATCCAAGAATATTGCATTTTTTCCCCTTTTATAATTTGCAAGTGGTAAAGAATGATGACTTGGTTAACCAACACATGAGTACATGAGTTTCTATGTCTAAGAGTTGACCGAATAATCGATTAGTTGCACCAACATGATAGACGATATACATATATATATATATGATATAATATAAGTAAGTAATAACTTACAATGTCATTAGGCGGTAATTGAGAACATGAACCTCCGAACTGGTTTATCACTATTGTTCCGTTGTCCGAACGCTTTTGTTCATGTTTAATCTGTTTAAGTGTCTAAAATTAACATACACATCTGATTTACCTTCACCGATGAGCTATTCTCAATAATTTTTTAGTTACTATTAAACAAACAATTGTATACAATTATAGATATAAATACTCTTCCAAATATATTAAGATATAAATACTCTTTTGACGCAGTTGCTAGATTAATGGTTTATATTATGTGTATACAATTGAGTATTCAAAACCCCGTCTTTTTTAAAAACCCGGTTTTCAGGTTAATCGACAATTTGCATTTATAACAAAAACCTATTTCGAATTCGGACTTATCTTAAAAACTCGGTTAGGCGATATTTTATTATTTAATAATTTAATTTTTTTTACTAAAAAATAGATTCATTTTTTGTATCCTTTTGTCATATATTTTTACATATACGAGTATAATATTTTATTATTCTTGGCTTTTTATATATTTTTCTATCTTTTTTTAAAAATTCACAATAAGTAGTTTCAACAAATGAAACACAGCACGCGAAACAATGGTTCAATTGAGAGGCGAGTTGGGTAAACAGTTTATTTCACGTTTGGGGCCGGTCAATTGGCCGCCTAGATCGTGCGATTTAACGCCTTTAGATTACTTTTTGTATGGGGCTATGTTAAGGCACATATCGATAGCCACAAGCCCGCAAGAGTAAAAGCACTAGAAAACTCATTGAAGAATTTATTCGTGAGATACCGGCCAATAAAATCATCTTTAAACGTTAATTTATATACATTATAGGTCTTCTTATCGACTCAAATAAAAATTTAAAAAATTTCTCTAAATTGTATGCATTTCTTTAATCAAGTCAGAAAGCTCTTAAAAAATCGCTCAGCTGTTATTGCCACTGCAACATCAACCAAAAAGTATTTATGAATAAGACAATTTCGATAAGTCTAAGGTTTCAATTCTTCTAAGACGTCTGTGACGCTCAAAGAATAGCAATTCCCTAGCAAAAGGATTTGGATGATCAAGTAATTTTTCATGTAGTTCAGACTTGGGAATTTGATACCGTCGCGTATGGTAGGGATATTGAGATACCATGCATGTTACAATTTCTAATATATTGAACAATGATATAATAATAATATAAAACAAAAATATTTTTAATTAATTAATAATAAAATAGTGTCAAAGATCGTAAGTTCCATTCTAGGCTACGAAAATGTATCGGAAGTATTTCCAAGTATAAAATTTTATCAATTAAATTTAATCTGATAAATTTAAAAATTTTTCAGAAAGTGATTCTGAGTCGATCGGTATACTTTAAGGTGGATGTTGGATCAATATTTCTGGCCGTTACAAACATCAGCACAAATCTAATATACCCTCACCACTATACTATGGTGGTGTAGGGTATAATAAATATTGTTCAAAAACTTTTTGGAATAAAAAGTTCTAAATTATTATTATCTAAAGTAAGAGGCTGTTCCGAATCTTATATACCCTTGAGGTTTATTTTGATTGAATTTTATCTCAGTAACGATATTTACAAGAATTTTATGCATATTCCAGTAATAATCAAGAATTTATATTTGTATCTATCTTAAATAACTGCCCTTTATTTAATGTTTTTGCAGCATGTAACATAAAGCGATTTATTTTGCAGTTGTTTCTTTGGCCACAGTGATGAATTTATGAATGTTAGTTTTTTTCAAGCTAAAATGGCCTAAATTTATTCAATGTAAATAAAAATCCAAATTTTAATTACAATATTTTCCCGACGTTTCGTCGATTGTTTGTCGACTTTTTCAAGGGATTGTCTATTTAAAAATTATAAAACAATAAAATAAATACAATAATGTAATACATAAATAATATAGACTTACAATATTAAATCTTTTTTAACACATTAAGAAGTCCTAGATGTCACATTAAGAAGTCACATTAAGAAGTCCTAGATGGTATATGTAAAATAATTTTAATACTTAATATTTAAATTTTCAATGTATAACAGATTTACTTTAACACACAATAAATTAGGCATCAAGAAAACGACCGTTTAATCGGGTTGGTTTTTTTTTTGAATACTCTAGTTTAGAATATAAATTCCATAAAAATGTTCGTTTTTACTTCAAAAAAAAAGTTCTTCTAAAAAAGTACCCTTTTTAATATGTTGCGAACACACAATTTACGCTAACACTTATTGAAGAGCCACTTAGCAAGAGCCTTAAAAGCGTTTTTCTTAAACATCGAAGAAACTTTAAACAATATACACTCAAGAGACAACAAATTATTACAATGAATGGTTGGACGTACAAAAATATACAAGAAAACAGTTTTATCAGTAGGAAACAATTTACACACTGAAGTAGAAAATTATTTTCATCTTAAAAAAACAATTCAATAACACTTATTGTCTGATTCGTGTTTAATCTATTAATTTGTTTAAGTTGCTACTAACATATGTATACATATATAGTACATACAGTACTGTGCACAACATTAGCAGCAACATTTTTCAGAAAAATTAAATTTGAAACAAATATAATTTTACGAAAATATGTTCATTTTTTAGTAGCAACAATAAACTGTAACCGTAAACGAAATTAAACTTTTTCTGTTTGACAAAACTAAAACGAAAGTGTTTTGTCTTAAATTTGTTTCTTGTTATTTTTTTAAAGTTACATTTAAGCATAAATAATGAAAGTTTGTTTGATGGGCTTACACTACATCTATTAAACTATGGACATACATAATAAACTAAAAATTATACAGTTTTACTGTAAAAATAATATACAGACTCTAACAATTGCTTCCAGATTTGTTACAGAAGAAAGTCAAAAGTATTTAATTTAGAGGACTTTTGCCGAGAACTTCGGATGCTATTTATGGTTCACAAAAAATATAACTTCCTACAAAAGCGATTTTGCAATATATGTATGTATGTATATGTAACTGGATTCTAGGATCTTAAAGAGGAAAAAATATTGCTTTACCCTTTTTTATATGTATGTATGTATGTCGATTTTCCTACTCGAAAAGACTATAGATTTTAGCTGTTTTCACTCATTATCAACAACTGCATAATTGGTGCAATGAGTAGGGATATTTCAAAGTTTCAACTAATCACGAGACTTCTCGGAGGTACATAAAATGGCAGTTCTTGTTCAGTTCATCTTGTAAAACTAACCAGGAAATTATTTATCAAGATATTAATTAAGGTTGTTTAAGCTACAACATTCCATATTATTTAAATCAGTCTGTAAATTAGAAACATTAATGAAAGAGTCAGTTCTTTAAAATAATTTCAACACAAAATAATCTAAAAATATTTAGACAGTCCTGGATTTGTCATAAGTTTTAATGTCACATTGATCGTAAATACACATTTTTTAAAGCATCATCTTTAACATAATCAGATTAAGATCCAAAACTTGCTGAAAACCATTTCGCGATTAAAATTAAACTTGAAGATATTGTAAAATATGGCCCAATTTACACAAATCAAATTTTATTGATCGATGTTCATACAGCACAATTTTTATTGCCTCAATCGCTGGTATTTTTATTTGAGAGTAAACACATATTATCAGCGTTGTCAACTTTGAAATTTCAAAACTCACCAAAATGGGGAAAAAGCGCACCATTTACAAAAAAAAAAAAACGCACCAAGAATTTCGTTTTTGTTTCAAATATTTATTGAATTAATTTAAAATTTTTTAATATCATAAATTCTATAAAAACTTTTTATCAACGATTATTGGTAAAGGTAATAATAGAAAAAGCATTTTTTTAATAAATGAGCTAATAAAGATAAAATAAGCATTTAACCACTCAAAATTTAACTCACAATATGATATTCGGAACTAAAGCACTAAGTGGTAAAAAAGCTAATTTCAGTACACATTTGGTACTTTTTATACCCTACACCACAATAGTGGGGAGGGTATATTGGATTTGTGCTGATGTTTGTAACGCCCAGAAATATTGGTCCAACACCCACCTTAAAGTATACCGATCGGGTTAGAATCACTTTCTGAGTCGATTTAATGATGTCCGTCCGTCTGGCTGGCTGGCTGTCCATGTAAAGCTTGTGCGCAGAGTACAGATCGCAATTTTGAAGATATTTCGTTAAAATTTGGTACGTGATATTTTTTCGGCCCAAGGACGAATGGGATTAAAACTGGTGGAAATCGGTCCATTATTTCACCTGGCCCCCATACAAATGTCTTCTCGAAATTGGGGTTTACTGGTCATAAATCTTTGAATTATGCAAGTATGCAACCGAATTCCACCATGAATGAGTAATAAAGGAATATGAATGTGAATTATAATCGAACTCTATCTACTAAAATAATATTTTTTATAGAATCATACATACCCACACATGTATTATAGAAATGTCCGTTTTATTTAAAAAATTAAATTCTTGGGAATATAATTCTATTAACTATAAACGTACATATGTATGCATATACATATGCACATACAATGCAATAGCAGAAATGAATGTGTGCGTGTATTTTTATGTTTTCATCGCGTGCAATAGGGCAACAACCATGGAAAATGTCCACAGACAACTGTATATTGTATTGACTACCCAACATACCATTCTAGGAGCGCTCCGAAGTGTCCAACTAAAGAGCATTTTTAGAGCGCTCCGAAAAAGGAGTCAGAAAAGAGTCCAACTAAAAAGCATTTTCGGAGACAGAAAAATTTTCTTAAAAAATTAATTTCTTTTCCATTTTTATATATTTTCTTTAAATGAATTCCATTTTATTTTTTTTCTGTAAATACAATTTATTTAATTTTTTTCCATTTCTAATTTAGTTTACAGTCGAACTTCCATAACTCGAACTTCTCTAACTCGAATTTTCTCTAACTCGAACAAAATTGGTTGGCAGTAGCGTCAAGAGAGTAAATAACATACATTTCTTCTTCCGTAACTCGAACTTCCATAACTCGAAGATCTCCATAACTCGAACTAAAATGTATACATATAAATTCTATAAGTCGAAGTTTTTTGCTTTAAACTTCGAATTGTTATTTTTTATTCGGGGAAATCCCGTTTTGTTAATTATTTTCTTTTTTTGTTTGCGTAAATGTCAGTTTAGTGCGTAAAGTCGGTCGTGTTTGATGTTAAAGGTAAACAAAATAGAATTTGTTCATCACCATGGCTACTAAACGCGTTTTAAAGTGATTGTCGATCGAAGAAAAATATAAGTTAATCAATGAAATTGAAGATGGATTAAAGAAAAAAAAAAGCAGCGGAAAAATACGGTATTCCGGCTAGTACTGTCTCAACGATTTTGAAGAATAGGAAATCGATTATCGCATCTAATGAATTGGGATCTCAATGTAATAAAAGGATGAAATATCCAAAGTTTTCAAATGTCGACAAGGCAGTATTTGATTGGTTTACAGCAGCAAGAAATCAAAACATGCCCGTATCAGGAAAAGGCATCGGAGTTTGCAAAAAGTTTTGAGGATGATGACTTCATGGCAAGCACAGGTTTTCAGACCTTGATTTTAGAATTTTTTACTGAAATATAACTTATCATTATATTATGTATTATCTTATTGCTACGTATGTACCTAATAACTACATAAATAATAGTTTTCAATAAAAAATAAGTATTCATTACTTAAAATACAATCGTTGCATTGAATTTTCTTTGGTTTAACAAAAATTTCTATATCTCGAAGTCTCCATAACTCGAATTTTTTCTTGGGATAATGGTGATACCAGTTATGGAAGTTCGACTGTATTTGTAAATGAATTCCCTTTTAGTTTAAGTAAAAACAATTAAAAAAAATAAATGCGACCTTTAAATTTGTTGTATTTAAAATTGCACAGACTCTTTTCTGACATAATGTAAGAGCTCTTTCTGAGCCCAAAAAAAAAAAAACACTCATAAAAGACTCTTTTCTGACATTATCTAAGAGCTCTTTCTGACGGACTATTTTCGAATGTAATGACCCTCTTTTCTGAAGGTTTTCGGAGCAATAATGATTGTTTTTTGGGCTCATAAAGAGCATGAACGCTCCGGAAAAGGTGTCAGAAAAGACTCTTTTCGGACTCATATGGTTTGCTGGGTAGTTACGTACAATCTACATTAATACTTACATATGTATCTTATACATACAAACATATATATACGTACATAGAAATTAATATTTGTATGTAAATTTTTTTTAGCATATATGTATGTATGTATGGTATGTACATGTACATATATGAATATGTATGTATGCCCAATGACCTTGTTCTCCTTAATAATAAATACGTATGTATGTACATGCAAACACACTTATTAAAAAAAAAAACAACAAATTTTGTATTCAGTTTGTTAGTTAGTACAAACACATTTTTAAATTAGGGAAATCCCATAATTTATACTTGCACATCTGTACATGTGTCTGATTTGTAATAATTCGGGGTCAAAGTGCATCCATTCTTTAAGTAAATAAGATTTTATTGACTTTTTTCCACAATAAGTATGTATGTAGTTAAATATAGAATTATTTACATAAAGAAATACTTATGTATATATGTATGTACATCTCGTATTTATAAACTAAAATTTAATAATATTCTAGTGCTACTTGGGGTGTGTGGAAGGAATTAGGTTGGAAAGACAATCACAAAAGTGCTGATAAAATTAAAGGTCTTTTAAAAATGAAGACAAATTCTTAAACAAGCAAGAGGCAAGTTAGATAAAACAAATTATTTTACTATATTCGACTGCACTGAACCTTACAATAATGAATGAAAGAAACAAGATTACGCATTGCGCAGATCCGTTAGTTAAAGTCATTAAAGCTAAAAAAAATGTGTAAATTAAAAACTAAAATGTGGTGTGCAGTGAAAAATTGTTGTAACAATAATAGAAAACAAGTAGGAAAGCATAGACGGTCAAGCCCGACCATATAATACCCTACACCCAGTATATGTATAAAACAGTTTTTCAGAAATGGGATTTATATGGGAGATATAACCTATTGTGGACCGATCATCCAAAAATTTAGTGTCATAATATCTGTGAATATAAGTATTACATGTGTTAAACTTTATCTCGATATAAATACTTTCAAAAGATTTATGGAGCTTAAAGTAAATTACGGAGAGGGTCTTATATGGAATTTCGACTAATTATGGACCGATCATAATAAAATTAGACCTTATTATTTGCATACATATAAAATATCTTCAAAATTGCGACCTGTACTCTGCGCATAAGCTTTACATAGACAGCCAGCCAGACGGATGGACGGACGGACGGACATCGTTAAATCGACTCAGATCTGTCTTAATAAACGTTTGTTAAATTTAATAATCGTTTTTGAATAAGGGGGTAAATGTACTGCAATAGAATGCGTAGTTTTAGTTTTAGTAATATCCGTGTGTTCATTGAAAAAGGTTTTCTGAAGCCTACATCGCACCTGCGTGTAGTAGCATTTCAGATATTATTTTCGATTTTTTTTTAAATCCCCAAGTCTGACCATAAATGGCAAGAAACCATGACTTCCTTGATTTTTACCAACAAAATACACAAACATTAACTTTTGGTAGATCCCAGATATTTTTTAAAAGGCACAAATCTTCTAAAAATACTGAGCTTGTTTGTGTTGAAAGTATCATCCAAATCGGCAATTATATGACAGTGATATAATGGAAACCCCGGGTTTCTAACACCTTGTTTTTATAAATACATATAGAAAACATAATTTCCGTCAGTTTTTCAAAAAATTTAAACAATAGAAATTCAAAATAGAAAAAATCGTGCACAAATTGTAAAAAAGCTAAAGCTTCCAAAAAGTACTGTAATTTATGTTATAAAGTGATACAAGCAACCCATAAGCACTATCTTAAGCATGGTACTCTGTTCATCATTTCGTGCGAAATACTATCAAAAGCCCATATAAATAAAATTGATGCGAAATAAATGCGAACTAATGCTGCTGAAGTTGTACTCCCCAGCATACCATTCTAGAAGCGCTCCGAAAAAGGAGTCTGAAAAGAGTCCAACTAAAGAGCATTTTCGGAGCGCTCTGAAAAAGGAGTCAGAAAAAAGTCCAACAAAAGAGCATTTTCGGAGCGCTCCGAAAAAGGAGTCAGAAAAAAGTCCAACAAAAGAGCATTTTCGGAGCGCTCCGAAAAAGGAGTCAGAAAAGAGTCCAACAAAAGAGCATTTTCGGAGCGAAAGAAAAATTTGCTTGTTACTGTCCTGAGTCGGCACGCAGTATGACTCAGAAATTCCACTTAATTATGTGTGTTCCAAAGCGTTGTTGTCCTGTTATTTGTGCTTTGAACAAAAAAAACATAGCTGTACCACACAAGAATGATAAAAACAAGATTACACAAAGCCCAAAAAAAACCTCATAAAAGACTCTTTTCGGACATTATCTAAGAGCTCTTTCTGACGGACCATTTTCGAACGTAATGACCCTCTTTTCTGAAGGGTTTCGGAGCAATTTTCGGACTCATATGGCTTGCTGGGTCTGTTCTTATTGTGAAAAGTTACGAAATGTTTCTGGCAGCATGTTTTTTTTAACAAAAAAAATGTATATGGCAACATTTTTTTCCAACTGTGAAATAATGTAAGCGGCACGAAATTGAAAAAAAAACAGCCAAAAACATATGGTTTTTGTTTATATAAAAGAAACAATGTTGCATACCTAAGGGCAATAAAAACGACAATTTTCTTCTAAATCGCGGCATTGTAACCACTTGCTAATTGATGTTGCTCAACAAATTTCGCAAATTTGAACAGAGTACCATGCTTTAAAGAAAACAAAGTGTTGCTAAAAGGAAATCTGACAAAGATCACGAAAGACACGCAAATGAATATCCAATGATTTTTTAACCTTTTATTAAGTTTTAGAAAATCTCTATTATTTTCTTGTTTAAATACATATGTATGTACATATGTATGTATATACATATGTATATGTACATACATACACACATAGTTTATATTTTCTATACGATTAAGGCAATTACTTGTGTCAACAAATAAAAATATACATTTACCATAAATTCATTAGTAGTTTGCCAGTAAGAATTAATAAAGTTATTCTTATTAAGTTTCCATAAAATTTAGGCAATTAACTTATGACCATTACAAAGAGATGTATAGAATTTTAAATCAATTGAAGAAAATAAATAATAAATGGTACCTATAATACTTTTTTTTATTTCTATACAAATTTAGTTCAAAGTTTTTTTTTTGTTTTTAGTAAAATGTGTACTGTAATAAATGAATTTATAAAAAATTAAATCAATTTCTGAATTAGTTTTCTTAAGTCCCTCAAGTAACGGGTTTTCCAATAAGGACTTGACAACTTTTTTTTTAAATAAAACGCAAACCGTTTGAGATATTTCCAAAACTTTATTACCGACTTGAAATACATTCAAAACATTTATGAATGGAACTCGACTTCGTTCATATGGGCACCGCGGCCACGTCGACAGTGGTCGATTCGTTGGACCCAATTTTGGATGACTCGGTCACACATTTCGGCCGGAATGGCCGCTATTTCGCGTTCAATGTTGGCTCTAAGTTCTTCCAACGTTGTCGGCTTGTTGGCATAGACCAATGATTTGACGTAGCCCCAAAGAAAAAAATCTAGAGGCGTTAAATCGCAAGAACGAGGCGGCCAATTGACTGGTCCATTTCTTGAGATAACACGCTCGTCAAACTTACTCTTCAGTAAATCGATTGTAACGTGTGCTGTGTGGCTTGTGGCACCGTCTTGTTGAAACCACATGTCATCCAAGTCCATGTGTTCCAATTCGGGCCAAAAATAATCGCTAATCATTGCGCGATAACGATCGCCATTCACAGTAACGTGACGATCGTTATTGTCGACGAAAAAATATGGCCCAATGACGCCGCCGGCATGCAAAGCGCACCAAACAGTAATTTTTTGTGGATGAAGTGGTGATTCGTGAAGCACATGTGGATTTTCAGCAGACCAATAACGCATATTTTGCTTATTGACGAACCCATTGAGCCAAAAATGAGCTTCGTCACTGAAGATGATTTTGCGATGAAATTCATCATCTTGGTGCATCTTCTCCAGAGCCCAATCGGAGAACGTACGTCGACTCAAATGGTCCATCGGCTTCAATTCTTGAGTCAGCTTAATCTTGTATGGGTGTAAACCCAGATCCTTACGCAAAATTCGCCATAAAGTGGTCTTGGGGATGCCCAGTTCTTGAGAACGCCGCGGAATCGACTGATTTGAATCGTTTGCTACGGACGCCTGAACGGCAGCGATATTTTCGGAACTTCGACCAGGCCGTTGTCTCACTGGCACGACAGCATCACACAATGAATATGTAGACTCAAATTTTTGCACTAAACTTGTTATTGCTTGTCTACTAGGGCGATAATTACGACCGAAAATTGGAGTTAACGCTCTTAAAGTTGCGGTCACCGACTCCGAATTTCGGTAGTACATTTTTATAATTTCCAAACGTTGTTCCTTCGTGTACTTTACCATAACGAAAATGTTAAGTTTACTGAAAAAAAAGAAAGCAACAATTAGATGATCAGTGAAATAGTGCGTTCACAATTTAAATTCAGAGTTGTCAAGTAGCTATTGGAAAACCCGATATATGTATATCGTTACTTTAATTAGATAATTAGTTAGATAAAAGCCCTACTAATATTTACCTTACTTTACATGCGAGGTCAAAAACTAAATAAAATCTTAAGTTTTAAAGATACAGTAATTTTTAAAACGCAGTTTTTTATTAAAATTTCTAAGGAGTTTAATGCTATAATAATTTTTTAAAATTAAGAGATTTTTATAAAATTATAGGGCCTTTCGTGATTCAATATATTGAAAGTTGTTGCGAGTTAGGGCTTTTCGTTATAAGTTAAAAAAGTAATATTTTTCGTTAAAAACAGGGGTTTATTAATTGAAAACAATCAAAATAATATGTAAGTATAAAGGAGAAATATATATTGTTATATAGATAAGACTTGCACGTCGAAGTAATGTCCTTATCGCACTTCCTGGATTTACAAGGAAGTAGTTCATATTCCGCATTGATGTTCGTTTGGTAATATAATAATCTAGACGAATCATAACCTATGGCCCGCAACATATTCACAGATCGATCTGGCAAAAAATAAAGTCGTATCTTTTAAGTTACACACTTAAAAGCGTAGGAAGCGTTAATGCTTGAAAAGCGAAAAGTTCGTTTACTTTCTACTTTTGAAAGCGTCGCAAACGTCGAACAGCTGACATCGACAAATGAACAGCAAATTTATTTTAAAAGTAATGTCCATGGTGCAACTACACAAGTGCAGTAGCCCAGAAAACACACAGAGTATTTGGCGGGAATCGAACCCGCAACCCTCTGACTGATAGTCTGGCACACTATCGCCTAGTCTATCGGGGCACCCTAATACTTTCTGAAGTATTTTTGACAGTAGTACATTATTTTACACAAACAAAATACCTGTTGTTTCTGTTTTGTGTTGTATTTGTTGTCGATTTGCAGTCACCTTGTATAGTTGCACCATGGTAATGTCACAAAAAAAAATGACAGTTGAAAAAACACTTTTTATATGAATTGGCAAACAAACCGATAAAAAACTTCATATAAAAAAAATCAGCTGAGCTTACGACATCTCCTGCGGCGAAAAATCTTCACATGTAACTTGAAATACTTGACGCTAAAATTGTTTAGAAAACTATAAACGCGTTCACGCTAAAAAGCGAGTTATGGACCTCCAGCTTTAGTCACTACATTTCACATCGTTCAACTTACTTTCCTCAGTATAAGTACTTAAGTTCATTTCAAGTAATGAATTCGAGCTTTAATTTTGAAAAAAAAAATACTTAAGTGACTTAGGGCTTTTTATACTGCTTGTATCTTTGTTATATCTGGTCGGATTGAATAATTTTTTTTACCATGAGTGTACTAGTGGTTTGTCTATCAAAATATGGTTTGAAAGAAAAACGACTTAGGGCCTTTCTATATTCAAGTAACGATATATATGTAATTGAACCATGCAACTGATTTTAATTTTTTTCAATTCAATTCTTTATATTTGCTCTAAACAATTAATTAATAACAGGATTCATAAAGAGATTAGGTTTTTAAACCTTTTCTACTTAAATATTAAATAACAATTTTTTGTATTCATTATAGGTATTTTACATTAAATTTAATGGTAAGGAGAACATTTTCAAAAAACCTTTGCAACTGATTTTAAAATTTATTTGATTTATATGACTCAATTTGCTATTAGTGTTAAGAAAACAGATTAAACTAAACAATTTTTCAATTTAATTAGTAGAAAGCATTTAATTTACTTATTAATTAATGCCACATTAATTTTTAAAGAATTCTTTTAAATATTTAGTACGTACATATGTGGTTAATTAATGTATTTGTTGGGGTAGTATATAAATTATTTTGTAATTAAATCCAAAAAGAAAGTATTATTTGAAATACTTATTGATTTGTTCAATATACATATTTATATGGACAAGTACCAATAAGTACTCATACAATCAGACATGAATGTATTTATAACAATTAAATGTATTTATGTTTGTATTGTATGCAGAATTATACCTATAAATAAACCAATTCATTTATATTCATTTATACATCCAGTCTTTATGTCAATAAATAAATGTCGGGTGGATGATTATTTAATAACTCTCAAAGACATTTCGACTACAACAATTAACTGTTAATATTCATTCATATACAAATATGCACATATACAAATACCCACACTTATCCACACAAATGGGTAAAAAAATTAAACATTACAACGGAAAACAAAGCTCATCCAAATTATATTGTAACAAAAAGAATTACAAGTAAAAGGTGTTTTATACAAACTTACATATATACAAATATATAAATATATATACATATTGTTTTGTTATACGACATGCATACATACAAACATATAGACTGGCATGTGTCCTTTAGGAAGAGTTGAATGAGAAAAACTAAAAATAAACAAAAATAAATATGTAGTATGAAATGTCTACGATGTGAGAATATGTATGTGTAAGTGTTTTCCGTTTCCGGGAGCAAGCAAAATACTACTGCAAATAGTTGAGCATAAATTTGGAACACGAAAAAAGAACAAACGTTATCTCATAATCTATAAAAGAGACGCATACCGAAAAGAGATTTTTTTATTTGCGCAAAGCTTTTCACCACATTTTTTTAGAGGGTTTTTAATGTTAAACAAAAGCAAAGAGAGCATAATGTGTTGAGCAGAATTACAAAAGTAAGGAAAGAGGTAGACATTAAAAATAACATATGCTTAAATTAGTTGCCAATTTTGCAGTTTTTTTATTTATTCATTTGTTGCCAGATTTTGTGCATAGATATTTTTAATGATTTTCAAACCCGCCAATTTTAAAAATACCAAAACCTTTAATGTCTGTTACTTTCTTCTTTAAAAGTATGATTTGAATTAAGCAACAAAATTTGTATATAATACTCCGTTAATGTTCCAGTATTGTTATTCAGTACCTGCAACTGCAACAAATAGTGAATGAAAATGTGCTTCAAAATTAATAATTATCCAAGAAATAAAGGCCTTGTTTCAGATATGTAAAATTTAATGCTGAGTATTTTCAATATTTATAAAAAAATACAAAAAACTCCGATCTACAGAACTACACATACACACTTGTATATGTGCAAAATGTGATATAATAATCTAGCTCTCAAAATTTGAGTCAAATCGAATAATGTTAACCCGTGTCAGATCGGTTCTGAAATATATTAATATATAATATAGTATAGTCGGTCAAGCCTTACCATATAAAACCCTACACCCAGTATATGTATAAAACAGTTTTTGAGAAATGGGCGTTATATGGGAGATATAACCTATTGTAGACCGATCATCCAAAAATTTAGTGTCATGATGTCTGTGAATATAAGTATTATATGTGTTAAACTTTATCTCGATATAAATACTTTTAAACGATTTATGGACCGATCATAATAAAATTCTACCGTATAATTTTTAATTTTATATGGAAGCTACGACTAATTATGGACCGATCTGCAGAAAATTCGTAGATGTGATTTGGCTTTGTTTTATTTTAATCGAATAAGAAAGTGATTCTCAACCGATCGGTATACTTTAAGGTGGATGTTGGACCACTATTTCTGGGCGTTACAAACATCAGCACAAATCCAATATACCCCACTATTGTGGTGTAGGGTATAATTAACATATACGAAATAATTAAATATTCCCTTAACCATAATGAGTCCCAGGCAATATTTAACGGGAATTTTATTATTATTTTCAAAAGCTCTGATGTGAGGTTTTCTCTTACTAGAAAAAAAATTACACATTCTCATTTGAGGCCATAAAAAGTTAAATTTGTTATAGCATAATAAAATTCTAGTTAGACAAAAATTCATATCAGGAATATTATGAATTTTCAGAAAGTGAAAATCATACTGTATTATAAAAACAAGCAAAATTCTTGTATAATAACTCGAAAATTTTCCATTAGATTCTGTAGTTTTAACCATTTTTAGAAAATAACACACTACAACACATGATTTCGGGACTCCATTCTGATAATTGTTTATGAAAGTAGCCCCAAAAAGAAGAACTTCTGCATCATTCGTTTGGTCATGTTACATCAAATAATAATTTAAAAACTAATTTGAAGTTATTAGGCTCTTTTGTTTGTCATAACTCGAGAACCACTAGTCCGAATAAGCTCAATTTAACGCTTACAAATCATTCAGGAATATCGGTATTGTAATAAAATTCGCCATAATTGTGTTTCATTTAAAAAAAATCTTAATCAAATTGTTCAAGAGGGTCCGAAATTGGTTGTAGCCGTATTTGTCCCGTAAATATGTAATTTATGTATATTATGTATAATAATTTTACACACATTAACACGTAATGATAAAATGACTAAATAAATTATTACAATATGCATATATGTACATATATATATATATATACAAATTGGCAGTAAAAATACTTTAAATAATTTCAGAAATTCTAAAATGTTGAAAAAATTATTGGTCACAACGAGGATTTTCATAATCGATTTCGATTTAAATATCAGAATAATAATTAGTTGTATTACTTGAACGTATGAGTAGGGATGTTTTAAAAAATCCTGGAATTCTTCGGGATTAATAAATCCCGAAATTTAATATTTGTGTAAAAGATCCAGTGAAGTAAAATTGTTTTTATCTGCTTTTTTTTGGCATACACAAATAAAAAACGTCGTCACTTAACGTAAATCAATGTTTTCAAAATTAATTTTGGAAATAGTTGTCATTTTAAATCCGGTTAAAGTAATAGTAAAGGCATTTGCCGCAGTGATTTGAATCTCTGCCGATGTTGCACTTTTATTTAAGCTCAAAGAGATATCAAAAAGTGATTGCATATTAAGCAATAAACTGGTGAAATCAGAAATCAAGGATGATTTACTCAAAACTTTAAAAATTTTTGATAAAAAATCCAAAATTGAAGAGTGAATTTGATAATGAAAGAGAAATATTTGTTATTAGAAATGAATTAAAAAAGTTGATCATGAAACGCATGAAGTAATGAATGCAACTGAAACATGTAAAACATATTATTTATAATGTCTGTAATGACATGGAATCAAATATTGAATAAGAAAAATATGTATAATTATTTGTTTCGGAGGGTGAAAAATGCAATCAGCATACAATAATTTCCTAACAATTTTGCTCGCATGCGTTAATTGTGAACGATGCATTAATATATTAATTAATTATCTAGTTTTTATTTTAATAAATTTAAAAATCATAGCTATGAGGACAGAAAATGTTTGTTTAAAAACATATTTATAGTTAATCGATTAATATTTTAGATTAAATGTATTAATCGTAGGATTATTTTTAAAAAATAAATTAATCTAAATAAATCCTCTTTAATCCTGACCTAAATTTAATTCTAATCGATTATGAATCCTTAATTTCGATAACTAATCTTAGTTAATCAATTAAAATAGAAACAAAAAAATTTTAATTCGATTACTAATCATTAAGATTATTAATTATTAATTAACAGCTCTGTTTTTAACTATATTATCTGAATGTTTAGTTCAATGGAAACATAATATGCAAAACATTATTGAGAGAGACTTACGGTTTATAAACAATATTTTATAATTACATATATTATATATTTTATAATTATATTATAATACATATGTACATACATACATATATCACACAGACAGAATGAGGTGTATATTTTAATTTTTCATAAACTCAATTTCTTAAAGCCGTAGCAAAATATGGGTAGTAATTTTTTTATAATACAACATAAAATTGCTGAAAAATAAAATGAAAAATTAAATTTTTGTCGATCCATCAAATATTAACCAATTTTGGATTGCAAGTTAACAACAACACAAAAATAAAATCTAATTAATTGATTGATAAACAAAATGTATATATGTATTTGCAAACAATGTATCATATTGCTAAAGAAACCCAAAGAACCAATTTTGCCAGTTTAGTCTTTTTGAGGCTAGATTTAGAATTTTTATTTACCTTTTAGCCTCGAAATTTATGTTTTAGCTTCTGGCTTAAAACAACCATTTAAATGCTATTTTTATTTTAAGTTCAGAAATATGTATTTTACGTAAAATTATGTACGCTCTCATTAATTTGGCACCGTTCGACTGTTAAAAGAGTAAACTAATTCATCGGCACATAAATTCGAATAATATTTCATATATTGAGACAAAATAAAAATCGAAAAAATACAATTTCTAAAAAAATAGTACGCCGAAAAAAGTGTCAAATTTTTTAATAAACAATTAAAGGTGGATTCACCCATTTGTTCTTAACAAAAATTTTTTTCAGAGAAAAATTTTTTTACTGAGTATTGTTTGCAGCAATTCATCCATTTCGAATGATTTTTTTGAAAAATCAAACTGCCATATGTAAACAAAATCTATTAGTTTTTCAAGTGCGACCGACGACCATTGATTTATTTTGATTTGGTTTTTAAGTGTCAAAATACAAATCTTAAATTATTTTAAAGAATTGTGTATTCAAAATTAATGAAAAAAGAAAGTTTCTTTTGCTGATGACAATGGAAATGGCATTGTTATTTGTATGAAAAAATGCAACCTATTGGCAACTCAATTCATTTTTGTCCAGAAAAAATATAAAATTCAACCAATTCAAGTTCGTAAAAAATATTTGCTCTCTCTCAAAAAGAGAGACGTCAAACTTCAAATAAAAAACAAGTAAGACCCAGTATATCAACAAAACAAAACAGTTTTTCAGATATGGGCGTGAATTACGAAGAGGGTCTTATATGGGAGTTTTGACTATTTATGAAAAAAATATTTAAGAGATCTATGGTCCTTAAAGTGATTTCGGGAAGTGGGTCTTATATGGGAGCTACGACTAATTATGGACCGATCATCATAAAATTCTACCATGTTATATGTATATGTACGGAACATATTTGTGTTCAATATTATTTTGATACCAACATTTTTAAAAGAGTTATGCTCCTTTAAGTGATTTTCGGAAGTGGGCCTTATATGGGAGCTACGACTAATTATGGACCGATCGTTCTACCATGTTATATGTATGTATTTTTTTTATATGTTATTAAATTCTTTATTATTAAATTGCTATGGGTTTACATTTTTTCTTAATTCTAATCCCGCGAAGCCTTTGGCTTGTCTGCAGGATATAATATTTAAAAAAATAGTAAATAGATTATAACATTTTTCTTCATTGCGAATTTATAAAATATTGTTTTATTATTTTTTTTCTTCTATAAGTATTAGAAATGTTTAAGATACTAATGGGTACATTATTAAATATATTTGGTATTGCAATATTTAGTGAATTTTTTCCGTAGGTATTCTTGTGGCGTTCTACTTTGTACCTTCCTTCTGCTCGACGTCTTGTGTTGTGGGGGTGATCGATTGGTTTGAGAAATCTAGGATCATTGTAGAATTCGTTGATCAGGATTGTGCTGTATAAACTTTTAATATTCAAAATTTTAAGCATGGTAGCTATGTTGTTTGTTGTATTGGCTCTGCTGTTGGTGTGGATGATAGTTCTTGTCGCTATACATTGAGTTGTTGGTATTAGTGTTAATGCTTACACTTGCAGTGTTGTGGATATGTGCGCAGTTAAGAGTTGTGTTGGTGATGTTTGTAGCGGTGACATTGCTTTTGTTGTTTGTCATGTTGATGTTTGGTGTTATAATCGTGTTTATGTGTGAGGTGGTATTAATATGATTTGTGTTGATGTTGGTGTTACTGTTGTTTTCGCTTCTATTGTTGTGGGTTGTATTATTGAAAATAATGTTGTTTGATTTGATGTTACTCAGATTTTGGTTGTTGATATTTAAGTTGTTGGAGTTTGATATGTTATGATTTATATTGTTGAGGCTTGTGTTGTTGAGGTTTGTGTCGAAATTTGCAGTGTTAATATCCATGTTGTTGATATTTGTATAGATATTTCTGTTGTTTTCGTTTATGTTGTAGATATTTGTGTTGTTGTTGTTTGGGTTAATGTTGTGTGCATTTGTGTTTTTAGTGTTGCCATAAATTAGTTCATATTGCAGTGGATGTTTGTTGTATTCGTAATTTTTTAATAATATTTTTAATAGGTATTTGATTTTTGATATTTGACACATATCGGTGTTTAATATTATTTGGATACCAAAAAAAAAAAGAGTTATGCTCTTTAAAGTTATTTTCGGAAGTAGGCTTTATATGGGAGCTACGACTAATTATGGACCGATCTTTATGATGTTCTTTAGCTTCATTTATTACTCATTTTTGGTGAAATTTGTTTGCATACTTGCATAATTGAAAGATTTATGATCGGTAAACCTCAATTTCGGGAGGACATTTGTATGGGGGCCAGGTGAAATAATGGACCGATTTCAACCAGTTTCAATCCCATCCGTCCTTGGGACGAACAACTTTCACGTACCAAATTTTATCGAAATATCTTCAAAATTGCGACCTATACTCTGCGCACAAACTTTACATGGACAGCCAGCCAGCCAGACGGACGGACGGACATCGCTAAATCGACTCAGGAAGTGATTCTAAGCCGATTGGTATACTTTAAGGTGGGCGTTGGACCAATATTTCTGGGCGTTACAAACATCAGCACAAATCCAATATACCCTCCCCACTATTGCAGTGTAGGGTATAAAAATTGTAAGAACAAATTTTTTGTTAAGAACGAATGGGTGAATCCACCTTAAGTCAAAGATTACGAGCAAATATGGATACACTTCGGAAAATTTACTTTTTATCTATTGATAATTCACTAAAAATAGTAAAACTAAATATATTCTCTGAGATTGAAAATTAAAAATTTAACTTAAAGCTCAATGGCGAAACCAATCAACTTAGAAATGTATAAACGTAGAATCAGCAGTTGATTTTTGGGTGGAGGTATAAGAGTTTAAAGATTTAGTATTTAGTTTTTTCGTACTACCTTTGAGCAATGCGGAGGTTATTTAGTACAAATAAAATTGTTAAAACAGAACAAAGAAATAGAATTAAAGTTAAATTACTAAATGTATTATTAAATATTCGATGTTCTTAAAAAGTATACGGCAATGTTGAGACGATTTTAAAATTTCTGACGATCTCATAAACTTCCAAGACACCCGTAATATTCTTTTAAGGATGAAAAAAGTATTATACCAATTTTATAATTATTGATGTTTGCAAAACTAAACAATATTTAAAAGTACATTACATATTAAGTCTTAAAAATCAGATTAGTTGGGTGGATCTTATTTTATTCTTTAGCATCTAGTCAATGCAAAGATTATCGGATGACGAGATTTCTTGTCAGAATCCGATTGAAAATTATTAAATTAGTTAAACAGACACTTTTTTGACATCTTAAAAATTGCAATCCTTTTAAAAGATTTATTTAAATAATAACAATACGAGTATTGATGAAGGCCAACTTGTTGGCATATTGTTGTATGCTGATTGCAAAAACAATCCTCTCTTACCTTTTGAAACAAATATGTAATTCTATTTCTTTTTCAATATTTGATTCTTTAAAATTATGGACGCTTTTAGGTGTATGATGGAACTTTTACACAATTTAATTGCTTTAATTATTTAATTTGTTTATAGCTAAATTTGGAATAAATTTTTGATGTCTCTTTGAGCATAAACGAAAGTACATTATCAGCTTTACAGAGATGCTTATCACTTCGACAAGGGCTATAACTGTTACTTTAAACCGATTTAAAATGGCAACTATTTCTTTAAGTAAAACTTATTTTTCATCTGCAGAGCGTTTAAATCATTTAAATATTTTTTATTGGAATTTCCAATTCCAAAAACCCTAGACACGTGTCATATAGTGTGTTCCATCGAGTTTGGAATTCCAAAATTAATTTTAATTCTTTCACTTTTATTTTTTTGACATACTTTTACAAAATTTGATGATGACTTCGTAAATAATTTTAAAAGGTTTTTCACCTTTTCAATTAGTGATTGGCATGCCTATTCTTAAGACTATGTTTTGTGTTTCGTATACATATACTATAAATGTAAGTAATTAAATTCACCCCTATCGTGAATAAAAATTCCACTTGAAATTTGTTCCCTTTTCACATTTTTCCCATTAAAATTCAATGTTAAAAAAATAAAAGGAAACAAATTTTATGTGGAATTTTTATTCACGATAGGGGTGATTATTTAAATTAACAATTTCTTTATTTCACTTAAATTTTTCTTAATTTTAATTGGAATTTTACAAATTTAAAATTGAAATTCTCTATTTCATTTGGTGTTTTCACAAATTATATTGAAATTCTCAATTTTATATTGAAATTCTAAAGCTGGAGGTCCACAACTCACGTTTTAGCGTCAACACGTTTATAGTTTTGTAAACGTTTTAAGCGTCAAGTATTTCAAGTTACATATGAAGATTTTTCGCGTCAATCATTTGTGTTTTATATATATGTATGTACTTTCGGAGGTGATGCCGTAAGCCCAGCTAATTTTGTTTTTATATGAAGTTTTTTATCGGTTTGTTTGTCAATTTCTTATAAAAAATGTTATTTCAACTGTTATTTTTTTTTAGTGGCATTACCTTTAAAATAAATTTGCTTTGCATTTGCCAATGTCAGCTGTTCGACGCTTGCGACGCTTTTAAAAGTAGAAAGTAAACGAACTTTTCGCTTTTCAAGTGTCAACGCTTCCAACGCTTTAAAGTGTGTAACTTATAACATACGACTACATTGTTTCTACTTTTTTGACAGTTGCTTAGAACGCGAAAAACGCGTAAACGCTTGGTATGGACTTTCAGCTTGAAAATCTGTGTAAATACACATTTACACATTTTTATTATACACACATTTGTTTTGAAATATGTATGTATATTTCTCAAATATTTTTTATATAGTACATACATATGTATATTAGAAAAATATTAAAAACATTTAACTATATTTTTGAACTTTCCTTTTATTTTATATTTACTCATATATATGTACATACAAGCTCAATATTATAAAAATCCAGAGTTGCAAGTTTTGTTTTTGGTAAAAACGGCATATAAAAAAGTTTTTCCCCTTTTAAACATAAATAAATATCTTGTTAAATACTGGTTAGTATCAAAAAAAAATAATATTAAATTTAATAATTGAAAATAATAATCAGTATTAGCTTGTTTGTATAATTAGTCTTGGAAGAACTGTTTTGTTATTAAACCTGTAGTGTGATTCACTAACTTTTAAAACTTTCAACAGGTTTTTACCATTAACCACACATTTTGATATTTGAACTAACCACTATGTGATTCACTACCTTATTTTTAGCCACGCTAAACAGTTTTACATTTCTCTATATTCAAATTAAAGTTACGTGGCAACTTTGTGAAAATAAGAAAAAAGAACAAAGAAGAATAGAAAAAAACAATTAAAAAATTAGTTTTTTTTTTAATTTTAATTTTGAATAGCAAGGTACATGGTGCAACTATACAAGGTGAGTGCAGTAGCCCAGCTGACTGACTTTGTTTACAATTTACTTATGTCAAAAGTAATAATTTTTCAAGTATTTTTTACAGTAGTACATTATTTTACACAAACAAAATGCCTGTTGTTTCTTTTTTGTGTTGTATTTGTTGGTCGATTTGCAATCACCTTGTATAGTTGCACCATGGCAAGGTAAGTAAAATATTACAAATAATTATTGATAGAATAGAATTTGAATGAAATGAATACTACCTCCAAAATTATTATCTAAGTCACGAATATCACGCCGGTTGACTATGGGAGCACAATCAGCTGCCTCATTATCAGATAAATTTTGGTCTAAATACTCAAAAGCCATTATATTTTTTATCAAAATTAGAATTTATTATTTATATAAAGAAACACTTTTCTAAACACACATTAAACAGCATCAAAAATGTTGGCGTTAATAAACCACAATTTATTTGGTTAAAAATAATATGTAGCTGATTTAAACAACTGACTTTAAATATCGACAGAAATCGTTAAAGTGTTAGTGAATAGCATAATGGTTAATTTTGTGGTTAAATTTTTTTAAAAGAAACAATTGTCGTTAAAAAAGCTTACTGAATTGCACTACTGGTTTGGAGCTAGTAATGTTCGCGAGTAGTTTCGTAATGAAAATATATTAAAATAGATTGCCTAGTTTTAGGAGAACTCTTTAAATACATATATTTCCAAGAATATGTAACAAAGTTGAATATCTATCTATGTATGTGAATGCCAAATAAGTAAGTGTGTTTCTATGTATGTGTGAGTGTGTATTTATGTGCATGTATACATATAAATTTATATGAATATTTCCTTTAAAAGCTAAAATTTAATTTCCTAACCACTAGATGACTTCCGCAACGTTGACAGTCCAATGCAATGTAAATAATTTTTATGGTTTTATGGGCTTCAATGCAAATGAGGATGATGAGAACGATAATGTGTTGTCATTTTATATATGTACACACATTTAGTACGAATATACATAAGTATTTTATTTGTTCGTCGTATGTTTTTTTATACGTACATACATACATAAATAATTAAAAAGGAAACAGAATTTTTGAAGAAGGATATTCTCAAAGTCTTGTATGATGTATGCATGTGATATAAAAAAGTTCGTGTGGTTAGACATTTGTTGGGAATGAAATAAGTATTTTCATGGTAATTTCTTTTTTGGCACCATGTGTTTGAATGTGTTACTTTTTATTTAAACATATTGTGTATTTGATTGTGGTTTTTGTATCTATCAAAAATTTACACTTGACCCACCTTTTTAATGTTCTGCTTCTACTTCTTTAGCTTGTTCTGTTTTCTTGTATTTTCTTTTGTAGTTCTTTCTCGTATTATTCCTTTGTGATTTTTCTTAACAAAACGAAGAGTTTTTGTTTTTGTGTTGTTCTCTAAAAAAAAAACTGGAGCACGTTTTTGACGAATATCTGCTTGATTTCCTTTATTTTTATTTCTGTTTTATATTTTATTTTTTGAGAGTAGCAGCAAAAATATATTGTTAGGATTTAGCAAAGAAAATGACGTTTTATAAGTGTCGTTGTTTTTCTTGTTGTTGTTTAGTTGACGGGGGTTTCTCTGTTTTGTTTAATCTGTTTTAAAATGAATTTAAAATTGCATATAAAACGCACGTGAGTAATATTTAATGGCACCTTTTCAGACACACTGCCACACACACGCATACATGCAAGCATACACGGAATGATGTACATATGTATGTATAGTATATATTTATACATTGTTATGTATCCTCATGCAGACAGCATGAAAAGATATAAAAATGCCCTCAAAACAAACAAACAACAATACAAAAGAAAAAGTAGAAAAGGAATAAGAAGATAAAGAAGATGAAAAGTGTTGTATGGGTATTTATGGAGGAGCTTCTAATGTACTCTATTGCATTCTACAATAATTCTCTACTGTTTAATGTTGTACATATTATACATATGTATCATCTTCTTCATCATCATCATTATCATCATCGTCGTCGTCATCTACGAGTATACTGTTGCCAACTTTTTACCAGCATTAACCATAAAATTTTACTACATAAACCGCATGAAAAACTTACTAAAAAATTTAGCTACAATCTATTTGTGACCAGAATTCAAAACATTTAATTTTGTTATGTGTATGAACATTTTTAGTTTGTTTTTTTTATGCTTATGTAGTTCTTTTTTCATATGAATTCAAATAAAATACAATAATTCCTTACAACATTTTAATACAAAATTATTGAAAAATACAGTAACTTTTTTATAATAACAAAAGAAGTACATCTAATTCTGTTTTTACACGGTAATTGGTTCCAGGAAACTCCGTGTAAAAAATAAACCGTGTAAAAAAGACATTCGTCTGGGTTCTATATTCCACTACGCAGTGAAACTGAAATCGTTTTCAATTCCACATAGACAGTTTCACGGCATTCTAGAAAAAGAGTGTAATTTATATTCTTATTAAATTTAACCCTAAAAAATTTTGAATCGTACTAAATAGAATAAAATTATGTAACAAATTTAATATTTGTTTATTTTGAAACCATGTTAAATCAAAACCGCATTAAAAATACCGTGTAAAAACCGAATGAGGTGTATACAATTATTTTGTGGTTCTCTATTGTTGGTCTACCGTTTTTGAGGGTTTATTATATGTATATAACTGAGATTTAGACAAATTTAAACCACTACTATTGTTCTCTAAATATTAATATCCTTAGAAGTTATACTTCTAAACACGTTAATATTAAGTCAACACACGTAAAAAGTACTTTTTTATGTTTGTCACACAGAAACTGTGTATGAGATAATTGATAATTAAATATTTTCTTGTGGCTGAAATTTTGTTGGAACCAATTGATTTTTTGTTACTAGAATGCAAAAATATAGATATATGATCAAATTATTAATTTGGCAACAATCTGAACAAACGGTACATGAAATAAATATCACTCTCTTATTTAAATTCATTTTATTCTCTTTTGCTCGTTTTTTAGTTAATTTGTTTAAGTCTTTAAGAGCCATCCCTAAACACCGGCGATAAGTGGCACGTTTTTTAACGTTTAGCATTAACGCTGATACCCCATCTCTAAACAAAAGCGGCAACGTTATGTCAAAACGATAAAAACAGGGTTATCAAACAAATAAATAAAACGACCCTGTTTATTGTAACTGCTGGAAATTACTGCTTTATTTTTCTTTTGTTTTCTTTTACAACTAACTTCACTGTGAAACGTCTTGTCAAAATCGGATTTTCCAATAGCAAAACGTTGCCGCCGCGTTGTTTCGGTTTCGGCTCCATACAAAATGTATAAGCATGAGAAAAACGCTTGCCGCCGTTATTTAGGGATGACTCTAAAGAAGATGCTAAACTATAGTGCTTACTCATTTTCTTTCATACATAATAATTAAAAAAGAGGTAAAAATACTTTTTATTCTTTTTTGTAATTGATGACAAATTGCAAATCATAAAAGTGTTTTTAGAATTTGTATGTTTTTTGTTAAAAGGAACGTGTTACATATTTTCCAATTCTTATTAGCAGGGCAACCAAAAATATGTTTTCAAAGTTTTATTATACATAAATATATATAAAAAGTAAATAAATTACTAAATTCAAAAATTTAGTTGGTTTTTATGGAAGGAAAGGTCCAAAAATCGCCTTTTGCTCTCTATTTTAGTAACAATATACATATTTGGTATCGAAATCAGCAACATTTTAACAATATCGTTAAGTATTTAAAGTACCTAAATACTTTAAACAATTTCCCGTAATTAGTGGCATAGGATCAGTTCCCCATACAATTCTGTAAAGTAGAGTACTTTTATTGTCCACAATTTTATAAGTTTCACAAACTGGATTACGAGTATAGTGTGTGTAATTTTTCAATGGCTTTACAGTTTTCACCAATATTTATATAAAATTTGTGATAGTTGCATGATTTGCTATTTTTAACTAAATCCTTACAATTACCAACTTTAACATTTTATATATTTCATTCTTTTTCATCTATTCTTTCGGTTATCGATATCACTGTATATTGGTTTTAAATGATTTCTTAATCTCTTCGATGCGTTGAACTAATCGATGTGTTCGATGAAGCTCTATATTCTTATTTATATAAAATGTTGGTAATAATTTTATGTTAGTGATAAACTGTAAATGCCTAACCATTATAATTGTCTTAAGCAAACTTAAGTTGTTTAGTCACATACTTAATAAAATGCTAATTTTTATATACATAACATATAAAATTGTATTAATTTTCGAGTAATTAACAGGAATTAATAAAAGGAAACTACCATGGTGTAATTATACAAATTGAGTGCAAATCGGCAACAAATACAACACAATACAAAAACAACATTTTGTTTGTGTAAAATAATATACTACTGTCGAAAACACTTGAAAAACGATTACTTTTGATATATGTAAGTAAATTGTAAACAAAGTTACACCATGGAAATTACTTGTGTGACTTTTAAATTGTCAAATGAAAATCAATCATTTTCAACTGCCGGAAAATAATAAAATGCAACAATAACTAAATAAAAATCAATATGTTTTAAAGTAGGGTAGGGTTTTCCTATTTCACATAATATCTATTATAAATTTGTTTGCTTGTTTTTTGCAATTTTATGTTTGAATGAAAATAAATTTCTTATAAAAATTAGTGGCAAAAAAGCTTTATAAAACTGTATGTAAATTTAAATTTAGAAAATGTTCCCTCTTGGAAAACCATTGATGAGCGAATTTTAAAGATTTTTAAAAGCTGTATATTTCATTGTTTTTATTAATGAATATTTTTGAAATTTGCTTTAATTTTCAAACAATTTGTTTTATTTATATATTTTTTCATATTTATTTTAAAATATTTACGAATTTGAGTGTTTGATTTTACAAACACTTTTTTTGCGATAGTTCGTCCCATTTCACTTGATTTTATAAGTTTAGTATCAGAATATGAACATATACATATGTATATATATGTATGTACATATACTATAGTGTTTATTACTAATAACATGCAAAAAATTACAGTAGTTCCCAACAACTTCTCTGACAACAAATGCCATCAGAAACAGAAGCAGAACAGTTATTTTTTGACAGTTTTTACAACACCTTGTTTTCGAAATTTGTTCGTGTTGTTGTTGCTGTCTTTGTTGTCGATGATGTTTTTTTTATTGTAAATAAAAAGTAAAAAAAAACAAGAAAAGCTAAATGGAAATTTAAAAAGTAGACAGTTAAAGAAACGAACAGGCGAACAAACGTGCAGAGCAAAATGAGCGGGTGATTGAGAGTGCTTTTTGTTGCACATACATACATATTGTGCTGTTGTGGGCGAATGAGGGGGTGACAAATAAAGAAAGCTACGATTTGTGCCTTTTCATTCATATTCTCTGCCATGTCACATTATATACACACTCACACATACATACATACATACATACATACATACATACTACATGCAAGCACACACATTTTTACTGTATGTACTCACCAACACTAAACACAACAGAATTCTATGTCCGTGCATAGTTCTTCTTCTACTTCCTTGTTTATTTCCCAGTGTGTATGACAGTCAATGTGACTTGGTGGCCTGGCTATATGGCTGGCTAGTACGCTTGACTGTCTGCCAAAACGTCTATTGGACTAGTTGTCCAATTTGTTTTACGCTCTGGTAAGAGTACGAGCATGTTCATTGTACAACAATGCCAGCTAAAAGTACTAAACGAAATGTGTTATATTTGTACTTTCTTCCCGTTTTCTTTGGTGCTTCGTCGATAAGAGCAAGAAGAGTACATATGTATGAATGTATGTATGTGAGTATGCTTAAGTATTCGTGCATGTGTGTGTGCGTATTTTAGAATTTTTTGTTTCCATTTTTATTATTTCTCGTATACGACTACACAAAGATGTGTGTTTGTTTGTATATATATATGAATATTTTGTAGCAGATTTTTAGGAGCGACAATAAAATACATCACTTTTCTATTTTTGAAATAAAAGTACTGCCACGGCATGCCGCACTCACATACTTTGACGCACATTTAAAACATAATTTACTTTTTTTTTTTGTAATCGTTTTAGTAAGTTTTTATTGCATATTTAGAAAACACTATTATTTTTTCAAACAATTTTTATTTCAACTTTAACTTTTATCTCGATTACCGCTGTATTATTCACAATTTATTAAATCTTTGTTTAATATTTAGTTGTTGTATTGTTGCTATCCTTTTGCACTTACACATCAATGACTTCGGACTAATACAGCAATAACCATAATAATAGTGTATTCTGTATATAAAATGATTAATTATCTACACATACATATGTATGTATGTATGTATATATATGCATTAATTAAACAAATAAGTATAGAACTATTCACTGTTGTTGCGTTGTTTTTTTTTATCCCAAAAACTACATTTTATAAACGGTTTTAAAATCACATATTATTTCATGATATATACATTTAAATATTTATTTTTTTATATACGATTCGTTGCCGTGTCACTTGAATGTGTTTTTGATTTTATTTTATTCTTTGGTTTTAATTGGTATATCTTTTGAATTTTTCATGAAATAAAAAAATATTTTATATTTTTCTACTGTGTATATTTGTTGGTACATTGGTACGTATATTATACAATATTGAACTCCTACAAGCTTTTAGTTGTAGTAAAGAACGAGTACAAGGACTGAATATTTTTTCTTCCTCTTCTTCTTTTTTTCACTTTTTTCAAAGACGTTTAAACGGAATGTGGAATTTTCACTTAATTTCTTTATAAAGGATTATTTTTCACATGAATTTCAAATATATACACGTATATAATATGTGTGTATATGGATATATTTTTTCGTTTTAACTTGGTATGTTTTATTTTGAACACATTTTATTTCAATTTTAATTTCATTTTGTTTTATTAATTTTTGTTTCTTCATTATAATGTAGAAAAATCATTACTTTAATGAGCTAGCAACACTTTTTTCCACAACAGCACCAGCAGCAGCAGTAGTAGTAGTAGTAATAGTTGTAGTATGTGGTAGTAGTAGCAAATATTTACCGCAGCACACCAAATTCGTCAGACGACCACAACGCACGAACAGCAGCCACAATACTCATCAGGATGTCTATTGTACACTTGTTTCTATTCCATCAATAATAAAGTGTAGCCAAAAGAAAAGCTTAATGCCTCACGAAGCTCAGCACAGTGTGTGCCGAGAGCATGAGTTTTGTGGTGAAAAGAGGCAGATTTCCTTGAGATGGCAATACAAACAAACATGCGCTTCTCATAATAAATTCTCTCTATGATAAAATTCTTTTAAATATCAAGAGACAAATTCACCATTTTTGTTTATTTACATATTTACATACATAAACTCATACATATGTATGTATGTATATGTCAGAATAGTAAAATATGAGTATGATTATAAATTCCTATATATACTTATCTTTGTCAAAGCCTGATCATTTAAGTCAGACCAAAGTTACCGTTAATCGAAATAGTATAAATTATAGTTACTGTTACCTTTTAACAATTTCGAATAGTATTCAATTCTAGATTTATATCATTGTTTAAATTTGCAAAGCACTGAACATTGGGAGTATCAGAATAAAAATATTAATAAATATTTATGTTCTAATCTATAAGTTACATTTGTTTTTGAACTTTGAACGTCAGAATATAGTTTTTACAGTTATGAGTTATTTGAGATTTAAGTCTGACATCATTCAGATTGTATTAAAATCGTACGAAAGTAGCCTATGTGATTCGTGTCAATTGGGACAGCCAATTAAAAATTGTCTATTTATGTACATATGTATATACAAATTAATCTGATTCTGAATGAGAAAATTGTGTCTTTTAAAAGTACAAAAACATAAAAAATGTTTCTATGTCCGTTCATTAGATGGTTTCATTAGAATATTGTGGAGATGGTTTCAGACCACTAATACAATGCATTAGGCTTAATCGGTCCATTCATGAAGTGGACTTTTCCCATACAAACATTTTCCCGAATTGTTAGAGAAGATTTCTTATTATTATGGCTTGAGTTCATTTTTAATTAATAAGTCAAAGAATACCATTGTAAAGTTATATTTTTCTAGACAATTGGCAAACTGGAATGCATTTTCTACCCTGCCAAGCGCAATTTTCATTGTCCACGATCAATCTGTAAACATCGTTTTTTGAGAAATAGAATTCGAGAATTATCATATTTCTTTTTAGGTGTTGTGAGTTAGAACGAAATTTACTTACGTTTACAATGTTTGTGTATTCTTCTTTATTATTATTATTACAAATTTTTGTATTACTACAAATTTGTTTATACTTTGTTTTTTTTTTTTGCTGCGTCTACCGTTGGTTGACAATATCAGCGAAGTATGTTGTTGTTGTAATTTTTCCCTTATGGTAGATTTCTGTTTTTTTTTTTTGTAACTATGAAAACACCGGAGATGGGATGACAACTTCTTTTTACACCGTGCCTTGTGTGTTTTGTTAATTTGTAGACTACTGTTTTTTTCATAGTAAAAAATCGTTGAACTTTTTTTTTTTTTTTTTTGAAAATGCTTACAAAAAAACTACTAAATATTTTCTCAAATTTCTTTTTTTATTTGATAGCACAATCCTTCCGGTTAATAATGGAAAATAATTTCATTCAAATGGCTGCCTCGGCTGGCTATACAGTAGCCTACACGATCGGTCCAATTTTTAAGCACATTATCGATTGCGTGCAGCTGTATTTCACCAATGGCTTCACGAATATTGTTTTTAAAGCGTAAATTGTCTCATGCTTGTCGACGTAACACTTATCTTTGACGGCACTCCACAAATAATAGTCCAACAGTGTCAAATTGCAGCACCGAGGTGGCCAAACGACATCAGCTCTGCGGCTGCTAATGCGATCTTCAAAAACAGGGCGCAAAACATCGAGTGTAGCTTCGGCTGTGTGGCACGTAGCGCCGTCCTGTTGAAACCAAATGTTGCCAATATACTCCTCTTCAATTTTTGTGAACAAAAATTCGTTCAAAATAGTCCGATAACGATCGCCATTGACTGTAACGGCAACTCCTCTCTCATTTTCGAAGAAAAATGGCCCAATTATGCCTATGGACCAAAATCCGCACCAAACAGTGACTCGTTTTGGGTGCATCGGCTTTTCAATGTATGCGTGCGGGTTTTCTGTGCCCCGAATGCGACAATTTTGCTTGTTTACATAACCGCCAAGATCAAAATGAGCTTCATCTGAAAAGATGATTTTTTTTGGCAAAATCGGCATCTTCTGTAAGTCGATCGAGTGGGCCTGCCACTTAGCGAAGCGAAAACGCATTGGATGGTCAGTTGGCTTCAACGCCTGAACCAATTGGACTTTGTATGGCGTCATACCAAGGTCTTTATGCAAAATTCGTCTCAATGATGTCTCCGAAATGTTCAATTGTTAAGAACGATGGTGAATTTATGTTGATGGCGCTTCACGCACACTTTCTGCCACAGCAGCAATATTCTCGGGTGTACGTACTGTTTTTGGCTTTTCACGCTTTGGTTTATCGATGAGGATGCCAGTTTCTTTCACTTTTTTCACAAGATAACGAACATACGGAGCTGACGGTGCTTCTCTTCTTCCAAAATGCGTACGCAATTTTCGCACACATTCTGCAACGTTACCATGATTTTCAAAGTAATTTGAAATATTTCCCATCGTTGTTCAAGCGTATACACAACCATATTCGTTCAGCGGAAGGATAAAACTAATTATCTGTCAAATCAGACATGAGCTAAGTGCACTAGTTGAAAAAAAAGTTAGATGGCGGACCCGTTATTAATTATTAGAGAATTTTTTTAAATTTAAATTTGTATATACCAGCTCTCAGCTACTCAATAGTTTCCTTTAAAAGTTTTTTTTTACTGCTGATGCTAATTCGCAACCGATCGATTCACTTCGAGTAATTACAGTTTCAAGTGCATCTGGCTTTTGCCATATTCATCGACAAGGCTCAATGATAATCACTAAGTATTGCTGGTTCGAACTTGGAAAATTCCAGTTCTTAGCACTGTCATACAGTTATGCCTGGCTACCAAAAAAACTCAAAATATTGTTTATGGTTAATATAAAAGGGTTAATTAATAAATTGTTTAGGATAGGGCTGGGGAGGGCTACGTCCGGTTAAATATGTTCTCTTTCCGGATTATATACAAATTATACATACATAAGTATGGTTATAGTCCCAAAGAAAAGTTTTTTCTATAAAAAAAAATACAAAACTTTTTCCGTAAAAAACCTAATGTGCATATTACCTTTTGGATGCTCTTGGAGAGCTTTGGATGCGTGTAAATTTTTATAGGAAAGAGATAAGTGCTTGCAAGTTGTTTTCATTTTACTTAGAATTTTATCACAAATATTGCTAATTTTTTAGAAAATTTTTTCGAACCTCCATATATAAAAAAGGCAAAAAAAAATCGAGCAAAACTAAAAAAAAATTTAAGGGATAACATAAACGTGTAAGCCTATTTTTAGTAGAACTTATCATGGTCTATTTATATTTTAAATTTCAGCTCATTCGGATCATAAATGGATTTTTGGCAATTTTTTTAAAAATGTGAGACCCGAGGTGAGGAACTTTGAGAGGCCACACACTGTCCACTTTCCGCCTACGATACCACAAAACTTATATAGGATCACTGATAATTTGTTGCAGGTCCCAATGGGTACACGTGATAACTGTGGTTTAAACCTAAAAAACGCAGGAAGAAGATAGTTGTTTAAAAGACTGATGATTGTGCTAGTGACAAATTTCGGGCCAGCAAATTATCTTTTGTTCTCTTACCGAATCAAAAAAGCCATTGAAGGTAGTGATGGCAGATTGTCTTTGTGTTTGAGAAAGGGAACAGAGTCTGTGGAATGAGTGGTCAACGGTTATGTCTGGTTAGGGGCCGCAACAAAGGTTGACTCACTTGGGCCGATAATAATAGTGGTCGGTCAACGGCATGCTAGGCTAGTGGCAGCGAGGGGCTGTGCAGCTAGGGTGGACTATGTTCGATTTAACAATCATCTTGGCCTGTGACAATTTGCTAAGCTATTGATGGTAGGGATTATATAGTCCGAACACGCTAACAAGGTGTTTGAACAGTAATTTGTGCAAACATACAAATTTTATGTGCTTGCAAGAAACCATATGAATAAAATCATGTGGTCATGTTCTCTGCACGATACTGCATATAAAACCCCTGGACTGATAATTAGTAATAAAAAATTTTCTAATTTGTTAAAATATTCGCAGTTTTTAGAAAATTTCATATCTTAACACGAAGCATTACATTTTTTTGATTGTTTTTTTTGTAAATAGTTGCAATAGATTTTCTTTCAATATTAAAAAACATGCATATTACTACATACATATACATATGTATATATATGTATATATATATGTATATGTATATATACATATATATATATATTATATACATACATACATATGTACGTACGTATATTAAATATTTTTGTATATTGCAGTCAAAGAAATCTCAAAGGATGAACACGTTCATCCATGACATGCAGACAGTGTTGCTTATGTATACGTGATGTATTTCACATGTTACATAAATATGCAGATGTCTAACCAAAAGTAAATTCATAAAGCACAAGTTAAATTATAAAAGTACCTTGAATTGGATACAGATCATGTTTTAGACTTCAACGAATAGAATGAACGATTATTTTTGCAGTTTTAACAAAAAAAATTTTATTTGTGTAAACATCTGCACCTATCAATGCATTTTATTTTTATTTATTTATTTATTTATTTAATCAATACAGTACAACAAGAACTAGTCTTATCTAATAGTACTGGGAAGATAGTGGCACAAAAAAAATTTTAATGAATAATGAATTTTAATTAACTCGGAAATTTGGAAAAATTGGGAAAAAAAATTAAACGATATTTCAAAAATTAAAAAATTATGATGTTTAAATTAAATAAGAAGAAAGCAAATAATATTACTAACATCAAATAAATATAAGTTAACACATTAAATATGTAAGAGTTATATATAATTAGTTTTTTGTTACCCTAAACGATTAAATATTGCAATTTTGAAATGCTTTGCATTGCTAATAATTTGAATATTAGGGGGAAGTTGGCGCCAAAGATTTATAGCATTGAAGAAAAAATGTCTTTTCGATATATCTTTCGATATACGAAAGGTATTTACCCTCTTTCCACGGTCAGACCTTGAAAAGATTATTCTATTGTATAGGTATTCAGGCTGTTTAGTGTAAATTACTTTATGAAAAAATAATAATGTTCGAAGCTTTAATAGGCCATCAAATGGTATATTATATATTTGTCTAGAGTACTGTGAGATTCTGCTTCGCCTACTGCGGCCAAACACATATCTGGCAATATTATTGTACGTAACATTAAGCCTTTTCATACTTAAAGTATCATAGTTAGCGAAAAGTTCACAACCGTACAAGAGCGTAGGCAATAAATATGTTTTAGCAAGTAACATTCGAACATCAAAAGGTGTGTAATGTTGCGATATCCATAGGTTTCTCAACATCGCATATGTTTTACCACATATAACATTTATGTGATTAGACCAGTCTCCTAAATTTTTGGCAGTTTCGTCTATTCTGATTGTAGAGTCTCCGATCAGAATTGGTGGTCAAATAGTTTGCAGTGATTCGGTTTTTCCAATTATCATAGCTTTTGACTTCTTGGCATTTATGGAGAGTCCATTGGCTGAAGCCCATTTTTTAACACTATCTAGGTCATTATTGATCCGGCAAATGCAATTATTAATATCAGATGATTCACAACTTATAAAAAGTTGTACATAATCTGCGTACATATGTATTCCACAAGAACTGAGACGAGAAGGTAAATCATTAGAATATAATACATATAATAGCGGACCAAGTATGGAACCCTGTGGTACACCTCTCGGAGTTGAGCAACTATAAGACTCATCAGTCCCATGATACACAGATTGGCTTCTGTCACACAGATATGAATAAATCATCTTTACGGCAGTAGCCGAAAAATGGAACATATGTCTAAGTTTTTGACAAAGAATTAAATGGTCTACTGTATCAAATGCTTTAGAATGATCAAGCAAAATTAATAATGATACCATACTGTTGTCTATGTTTGCTCTAAGCTCCTCTGAGACTTCGATTAAGGCAGTAATGCAACTGTGTTTGGGTCTAAAACCAGATTGCTTGTCGGTGAGCAAAGAATTTTCATGTAAAAATTGGATCATTTGAGTATGGATTAAACGTTCAAAGGCTTTAGATAAAAAGGGTAATATAGCTATCGGTCGATATGTGTTATCAGCTTTTGGTATAGGAACAATCTTTGCGTGTTTCCACGCTGATGGAAAAGTAGATGTTGTAACAATATTGTTGAACAAATGTGTTATATGTAAAAGAGTATAAGTAATTATTAACTTTACGAACTTCGGATGGATTCCATCGTATCCCACAGAATGGGATTTAATACTTAAAATAGAACCTAGAACGTCTTCTTGAGTGAAATGTGTGAAGTTAAAGCACAGTGTATTATTGGAATTATGATTACTGACATCCATGGTATTAGTAAAATTATCATAAAAGTTAGGATCCACTTCTGGCATTGGAATATTGGTAAATTCATAATTCAGTTTGTTAATATCGATCGTATTACCATTTTTGGCATTACAATTAACAATTCCCATATTCCGAATTTCACTCCATTTCTTCTTCGAGCAAATAGCCGATGCGGACTTTGAATATCTAATTTTCGAGTTTACTTTTCTTCTAGCGTCCTTAAAAGCATTATGGAGCTCAGTAGTTTTAAATCGCTTCCATCTCTCATAGGCTATGTTTCTTTCTGTGATCAATGTTTTAATCTCATTTGAAAACCATGGTTTACCATTACGTAATTTAATTGTTTTTATTGGAACATATTTTTCATATAAATAAATAATATTATTCTGCAAGAAAGTCAATTGCTCATCTACGGTTGGCATAAGGAAGATTTGGTTCCAAGAAATGGTCGACAATTCAGTTTCCAATGATTAAAAATCTATGTTCTTAAAGTTTCTAAACGTTATTTCCGGTGTCGCATTAGTAGCGATAGGAAAATAAATGTATAAATAAATAATTGTACAAACACTGGTTTGATCTGTACAAAACTTTAAAACAATACAGATGAAATTAAGCATTCAAAAGACTCATTGTCAAAACTAAATTCGTATAGAAAGAATCTATTAAAAGGGACTGAAAATAGAGCACTTTTATCAGATTTATTATATATTCAAATATGGGATTTTTGACTAGTTCAGAAATACATATTTCTGATCAAGAAAAACTTTATGAAAGTGCGCACACATACACATAATTGCTCAAAACTTTTAAACTATACAATGTACAACCTAACTTTGATATAATTTATACCATTCTATGAAACGGAGATTTCAATAGCTCAAAGGGCAGTCCTAGAGGTGCAAAGTGCATATGTACTCGTATATCTTAAAAACTCCTACACTTGTACGGAGTTTAAAGGTGGTAACTAATTGAATTTAGGAATTATAAATTTAAAAAATTGAAAGTTCAAATTCATCCAAATTGTTCTTATCTTTTGACGTTAAAAACTAAAGCAATTTTATAGTCAAAGTGTTGTTTTCCTAAGATTCATATAGGCTCTGTTATGAAGTTTTGTATAATATATAATATTCATGGCCACTTTTTCTATGTTCTTTATTGGATGTCATGACACAATGCCGATTATAATATAATAAATGCAACACCATGCTACTTGATTTTTAAACACTCTCTATCTGATTTTGCTTATAAATGTATCCTATCACAATAACCTATCCTATGAGGTTATATTCTAACTAATGTATGTATGTAATTTTGTCCAATGTCATACACAACAAAACAAAATCAGTGTTTAAGATTACATAGCATTGCGTTACATTTTTTATGCTCGATACTGTAATAAAAATCAAATGAAGTTTTGTTAAACCTTCTCATCCAGTCGTAGTCATGATTCCAATTAGAATGAATATACATACATATGTAATATTAAAATGTATAACAGATAAACATTACTCTCTATTAAAATGTCACACTTAAAAAATAATTGAATAGGATTTGATAAGAACCTCAGTGCAGATTTTTATACTCATTCGTGCTGCGATTAACGCGTCAAAAAAATGTACTCACGATCATGATTGCTTATTTACTCGTACTAAAGAACTGATTTCTCAAACAAAATCATCGCAATATAATTTAGTTTATTAATACATTTTGAGTAAAGCGGTCGATAATTATTCGAAACAAAAAAAAAAAAAAAAAAACAAAAAACAATCCAAGAATATTTCAAAAGTTTATTTATGTATATCACTT
The DNA here is from genome assembly GCA_950370525.1 of Bellardia bayeri. Lineage (NCBI taxonomy): Eukaryota > Metazoa > Arthropoda > Insecta > Diptera > Calliphoridae > Bellardia > Bellardia bayeri. The sequence continues at coordinate 52,676,824 of OX493265.1, read as the reverse complement.
TTATACGATTTATTATAAAAAACATGACAAAGTAATAATTATTCACTATTTTTTTTTTAATTCTTGCAATACCTATATGTACATATTAAGAACATTTTAATTTTATTCTTTTAGAATATTGAATGAAATTAAATATTTTCTGAAGACATTGATGTGTTTTTTAGCGGCTTGTCTTTTACTGCCCATTATTTTATTAACATTCATCTGTAAGTAATAACACATAAATAGTTAATAAACAATTCATTTCACTAACAAATAACTATTACAATTATTATAATTTTTTTTGTAATAATACGAAAGAGTTGTTTGTTGTTTAGTACTATTGCAATTTAAATATGTATGTATAAACATATTTTTGAAATTAGGTTAATCTGTGAATTGATAATAAATAATATTTTTTGTAATATTATTAAATGAATTTATACTGTGTCTGTTCAATATACAAGGTGGCGCAAAAGTAATCCTCCTATCAGAAAATGCTATAAATTTTGCGATTGGCCCCTAATGTCAGTTCGGTTTTGACATTTGTGTAGTAAACACATGCGAAATACACGTTAATAAACAATATTACGCTACACTGCTCCGGAACGCGGAATATTGCTGACTATTTATTTGACCAATAATCGGTCGGTGACTTTTTCAAAAATAATCATGAGTGATGAGGCCCATTTCCATCTTAGCGGGTACGTAAATAAGCAAAATTTACGCTTCTGGGGCACTGAAAATCCGCGTGTAACCCACGAAGAGCCACTGCACCCGCTCAAAGTCACTGTATGGTGTGCTGTTTTAGCTGGAGGAGTCATCGGACCTTTTTTCTTCGAAGACGTCGCGGGCCAAACGGTTACTGTGAATGGTGAGCGCTACAGAGCAATGATCAACGAGTTCTTTTTGCCGCAACTTGATGAATTGGGATTGGAAAACATGTGGTTCCAACAGGACAGTGCAACGGCACACACTGCACGTGTTACAACCGATATGCTGAAGGATGCATTTCCCGGGCGCCTAATCTCCCGTTTTGGCAATTTGCACTGGCCAGCAAGATCGCCTGATGTGACCGCTCCAGCCTTCTTTTTGTGGGGCTTTATGTCAACAAGCCTCAGACTCTTGCAGCTCTTAAAGACAATATCCGTCAAGAATGTGAGGACCTATCGCCGTAAGTTTTGGCCAAAGTGATGAAAAATGCCATAAAAAGGGCTCAAATGACAATCAACTGTGGCGGCGGCCATTTACATGACATCATGACCTATCGCCGGAAGTTTTGGCCAAAGTGATGAAAAATGCCATAAAAAGGGCTCAAATGACAATCAACTGTGGCGGCGGCCATTTACATGACATCATGACCTATCGCCGGAAGTTTTGGCCAAAGTGATGAAAAATGCCATAAAAAGGGCTCAAATGACAATCAACTGTGACGGCGGCCATTTACATGACATTATATTCTCGACTTGATGTAAAAAAAATTAAAAGACCAAATAAAAATAATCCACAAGAAGAATCAAAGTTTTTCATTTTTTTTTAAATTACAGCCAAAAAACATCGGAAGTTTACTTTTGCGCCACCTTGTACATATAAATCAAATCTCCTTTCTGTCTATACTCGTGCGGCTATATGGAACACAAACAAAAAGTAGTCCCTGATAATTCATCACAATCGGTTGGTCTTTTTCAGTTAATTATTTACAAATGATGATCAGCAAATCAAAAGATAATCTTCAATCAATAAAGGTCTTTGTTATGCGAAAGTACATTTCTAGTAATATTAAAAATAATTAGTAGGTGTTAATACTGATAAGAACTATTTTCCTCATATGTATATACATACATACATACATACATACGTATATACAAATATATACTAAGTCACAAAAATTCATAATGCACACACACAAGCCTCACGGAATTATATTTCGAGATTTAAAATAACAATAGCAAACAAAAAATCACAATTAAATACAAATATTTACCTTTTTGTTTTGTCGGCGATGAGCAAGTATGAAGAATGGATTTGATCTTTGGTCGCTTGTTAGTCATAAGTATTTTATATTTTTGATAAGAGTTTAATGTGAATCACATTTAATTAGATTTCTTTCTTATACTACCACAATTTTCTGCGGAACTGTCACTTGGTGAGAATGAAAAAAATAAAAAAATTTCTCTGGCGCTCCTTAAAACTTAAATGCTGAAATTTGTCTATTTTATAACATGATATAAAATTTTCCAAAATAATTTACAGCTCGTAATTTAAATTATTTTGTTTTTTTTGCGATTCAACATACCGAGTATAAAAAATCGCATTCCTGAGCAACCCCAGGATTTCCTAAATAGTATTAATGTATACTAATTAAAATAACAAGTTCATTGTTTTAATTCTCATAACAGACAATTTCCCTGTAAAAACGTCAACGATATGCAATTTATAAATTTTCAATAACTATTTCACACCATCTGCATTACTTAGACGTTGTTTGATAATGGAGTAACGTGACTGATGCATTCATCATCGCACAGCCCAAACCGCTAAAGCTAGAAACTTAAAATTCGTGTAATGGGTTCCTTTTACAACATGTAGATCCACTAAGACGGGGTTTTTGGAAATTCGGTCGCTAAGGGGTACAAATGAGGCAAAAACGGGTAAAACCAGTACCTCTATATCTCCAAAATAAATAAACTTAGAAATAATATTTTAAATGCGTCCACCTTTAATCAAAAAAAAAAACCCACAGGTGTCTGGTACTTTTTTAAAATTCGAAATTCAAGTGACCATATGGGGTAAAAATAGTCCCCGTAGAACGCTTCGTTAACATGTATATCTCCTACATAAATAAACATAGAAATACTATATTAAATGCATCTGGCTCAGATCAATAGACTAAAAATTTTTTTGGTACTTTTTTTGAAATTCGGATTCGAATAAAAATTGTATTAGTTTTTGGTACTTTTTTATCAAAATGTATTTTCTCACTAAAAATTCCATAAACTATTATTTTTAAATAGTACGTATAATTAATAGGTACTTTTTTGAAAATTATTTTTTCACGGATGACAAAAAAGAGACAAAAACGGGGTAAAAACGGGGTAAACACGGACATTTGATATTATTTATCAAATTTCAGTACACTTATATTGGTACTTTTTTGAAATTCATTTCTACTATTCTATTCTCGCAAACTATACATCTGATCATGTTATTCTCTTCGGCAAAGTTGTTGTGCATGAGCCCGGAAAGGTTTCTGAGTTGGTAGGACTACGCCTACTTTAACGCCCACTGTTCTTTAATTGATTAATTGCTTCTGCATGGCTTTTTACAGATTTACTTCAAACAAGTTGTATACACATCTTACTGAAGGCGAGGTAAAAATAAAAATGTTATGTGCCACGCCCACTTTCATGTCGCATCTCAAAAAATAAATGTTTGTATGTATGTCCTTTATAGAATCGTAAACTGTGTGTACAAAGTTGTTGTGCATGAGCCCAGGAAGGTTTCTGAGTTGGTATGAACACGCCTACTCTAACGCCCACTTTTTTTAATTAATTACAACGCCTGCCAGGAAGGCCAGACCGCTGGACCGATTTTACTAAAACTTTGACGGGATATAACTAGCTATATGACTAAGAATACTTTTTTCGACCGCCTACTTTTTTTCAAAATGAACAAAATCATTAAAATTTTTCAAATTAATATTAATTGGTGGCGTAGCAACGCGAGCAAATGCCATCTAGTATAATTTGCGCACAAGCTTTACATGGACAGCCAGCCAGCCTGCCAGACGGCTTATATGGGACTCAAAATTTCCATATAAGTCACTCTCCGTAATTCACCTTAAGCTTCATAGATCTTTTAAAGTATTTATATCGAGATAAAATTTAACACAATCGGTCCACACTAGGTTATATTTCTGAAAAACTGTTTTATACATATACTGGGTGTAGGATATTATATTGTCGGGCTTGACCGACTATACTTTTTTAATTGTTCTTAAATAGAAGTTCGCTACTGATTCAAATTGTTAAAAGGTAACGATTACTCCCATTTGGATTATTTAACTATATTTTAGGTTTCCAGTTACTTTATCGGTACTTTTGGAATAACGGAAATTAATTTATTAAAAATAAACTTCATTATTAAGCATAAAGTTTAATCTACAAGCTAAATGGCAACTGTAACTGTTTCCAATTATTTAGGTAACGATACCGCTAAAAAATAACGGTAATTGGAGTTATTTTGTTAACGGCCTAAGAGTGGAGAATAAAGGTATATAAAAGTTTGTCATTTCGTAATCATTATAAAATTCCAAGTCAAAAAATACACAACAATACTAAACAGGCTTTCAAACAAAATTTATATCAGTAACAATTCATATCATGGGCCTATAAATGGTAATATCTCAAAGATATTTTTTTGCTGGATTATGTGAATATCGGCGCATACTTAACCATAACTTAATATGTAAACTTTTAGAAATATAGCTATAAAACTTAAATTTAATAGAAACAATATTTAGAAATTCTTTTAATATTTTTGTCCAAATTTGTTTAAGATGGGTCCATAAATGGCCATACATTAATGTTAATCATAAATATATATCAGTTATATATAGGAAAAAACAATTCATATAAATTTGTATATACATGTATGTATATGAAAATCTACTGGATTTTCTGTTTTCCACCATAGCCCCTATATAAGACCTACTTCCGAAATTCTAGGTAATTAATGTATATAAAAATCATTGTACCAAATTCTATGGTCCACTAATAAAACAAGTTAACATACATATGTAAATATCTAATAAATATCGATATCGCACCAACTTTGTGATTATCAGTCCATAATTGGATATATATGTAGCTCTCCAGAAAATACAAATGTAACAGTATTATGTACCACTGATGGGATTTGTGGTACAATTGTACCAAATTTGGTACAAACAAAACTTTATTGGTACGCTGGTACAGTTCATCCCTTTTTGGTACAATTTTTTTTAAGGCGAATTCATTTTTCAGGTGTCGTTGAGAGCACAGTTGTTCTGCTTTTTTTTCTGACTGAGAGAGAAATGTCAAAAGTTGCTTGTGTTTTTGACATATTGACCAACGAAATCAACAAACAAAATTTGAAAAATTGTTTTACGTTTTTAAGTTTTCTTTCTGTTATTTTGTTTTTATTGCATAAAAAGTGTTATGAATTCCTACTATATGCTTTTTTATTTAATAGCGAAATTTAGGTACAATTTATGGCAATTTGGTACAATTTTGCCATTGACGAGACGGTACAATTTAAGAATTGTAAGATCCCAACAGTGTTATGTACTGAAAATATGCATATTATACGAGTACTGTTACTGTTAAAGCTGGAAGTGCTGTGTTAAAACTAATATCCATATGCAAAATTGATTCTAACCAAAAAAAAAAATACGTTTGAAGTTAATCTAAATACTAAATATATTAAGCGACAGTTCAGTATTTCTTATTCTATTATAAATTATTTTAAATTTTAGTCGTTCATTACAGCAACGAATTTGTAAATTATGTACTCTCAATTAAATATCCTCAAATATCAATCTCAAAAACGAAAAAGATACGTTCCTTCATTGACACGCCAAGAAATGCTGGTATTTTCAATTTTCTAATACAAGTGAAAGGGACATGTGATTTTGATCAAATTAAGAGCTATTATGAAGAACATTTAACTAGCGCACGCGATAAAACTGGCCATCTTAAATTTCCCAAGTTAAGGCAACAATTGGTAAATTGTTGGAGTCATTACGGCTGGGTGAATGATACAAGGTAGCGTAAATATTAATTAAATGGAAAATTTGCAAAATCTTTTATAATTTTTAAATTTATTAACTTGTAGTTCATTTAACCTCAACAACCACATTTTGCTGAACACCTCACCACATCGGGGATATGCAGTAAATGACGCCAATATACAAGATTTTATTAGCGATTTAGTCACCAAATATATACCGTCAGATTTGCCGCAATGGCAAGTTATTGTGATACCATCAGCTAGGTCTGCTCTGAGTCAGGAAGAGAATGTTGCAGAAACTTATCAAGTAATATACAGGGGCTCCAACGCATAATCGGACAAGAGTTTGACTTATCTAATTATGCTCTGAACAAACACAAAATATACTTAAGGTATTGCTTTTTTTAGATTTTAACTAAACACAACAAATTATTTGATTTTTTTAAGACTGGTGCTTACACACTTTTGAAGCTGTGTGTATATTAATAACTAGCTGACCATCCCAGCTTCGCTCGGTATTTACTAATGATTTGTATTTCATATAGAATGAAAAGGAGGCTTTGGTGTCAGTTCTTCAAAAAATGTCTCTTATTAAGAAAAATGAGAAGTGAAAATGAGGCAGTAAAATTTAGTTCTTTGAGTTTTCATAAAATTGTCTCATACTTAAAAAAATCAGAAGTGAAAAGGAGGCTTTGGTGCCAGTTCTTCAAGTTTCTTCAAAAATTTCTCTTCTTAAGAAGAATGAGAAGTGAAAAGGAGGCAATATATTAAAACCTTAAAATGTCCTAGTTTTACCAGGAATTTTTAACTAAATTTAAAAAATTTGCTACTGCTTAAAACTTACAGTTTTTGAAGGTGTACAAAGTGTACACAATATAAAAAAATACAAGCACAACGAAAATAAGACTTGCTTAACTTCAGCACAGCAAACGTTCACAGTTTTTAGCTCAGCAAAAGCATAAAAGAAAAATTCAAAAACTGTAAGTTTTAAGTTTGTTTGGCTTGCGCTGCGCTGTTGCTTGCTCACTAACAAAGTTTTAAGTGTAAGCTAAGCAGAAATTTGTGTGCTTTTGCTAACTCATAGTCAGCTAATTCAACGCTGTTCACAACCTGCATGTTCTTATTTATTTGCAAATAAAATATCTAAATTTGTAAAGCATACTTTAGGGGGCCTTTTTTGATTAAAGTTGACTGGACTTACAAAAAAAAAACAAAGCCGAGTTTTACCCGGAGTTTTTGAATTTTTTTCTTTACAAACCATCTCCTGAGAATTTCGAATCGAAAAAAAATCAGCCAAATCGCTCCAGCCGTTCTCACGCGATGCCATTACATACATGGACCATTTCATTTTCATATATATAGATAACAAGAACAAACAAATTTTTAATGACAACTCCTCTATTTAAAAGAAAGTTCTATGGAGTTGCAACATTCTAACAAAACCTCCTTTAGTTGACCTAATGTGTTGAATATATTTTGATGCACTCTTCTGGCCAATTCCTCCCAAAGATGTTCAATTACATTGAGGTCTGTGCTTTGAGCAGGGGCTTCATTCAGTTTGGGGCAGTTATGAATCAACCAAAGCTTTGCAATTCCTGAAGTGTGCTCAGGATCGTTATCTTGATAAAAAGCGAAGTTGTTCTCTATTCCCAATTTCTTTTTGTTTTACATTTTGCTTCAAAATGTCGAGTTAGACAAATTTGCCCATTTTATCATCTATAAAATGCAAATTGCCTACTCCAGCACCCAATATGCAGATCCAAACCATGACAGAGCCTCCTCCGTGCTTAACTGTGGCTTTTGTATATTGATGGTTAAATTCGCAGTTTGGTTTACGTCACACAAATTGTATACAGTCTGAACCATACGAGTTAAACTTGCCTTCGTTAGTGACCTTTCAATGGAAACTTTTTTTAGACGATTTACCGGCAAATTACCTGGTTCCAAAAATCCTTTGTTTTAAGGAAATACTCTTTGGGCATCTTTACACTACGGTTTTTATTTGTAGGACTAATAAATGTCTTTTTCTGGCAGTTCTTCCCTAGTAATCCTATTTATGTAATATATTGCGAACAGTATTCAGACAAACAGATTTTCAAGTGCTAGATTTTAATCTTTTGCGGTTTTAAAAGGATCATGCTTGATTTCTTTAACAATCGTCCTTTCTATAATATTTTACGTTGACCTTTTCTGCTTTTATTTGCCAGTCTAGTTCATTAAATTCATTTATTCCTTTTTATAGTGTAATGGGCAGTAGATTTAATTTTTCCAACCAATTCGGCAATTTCTTACAGTTTTACAATCTAAATTATGTTGGACTATTAATTGTCTTATTTTGACAGTAGTCTGTTTACCACTTGGAGCCATTTTCGATTGATTTTAGCATTTGAAAAATAACGTATTTTTTGCATGTCTTTGTCCGATTATTCGTTGAGTTGTTTTTGTTTTTACAGAAATAGTTGTATTAAAAAATTTTTGTTTTTGCATTGCTGTAAAAGTTAAGTGGGTAAAGTGTAAATAAAATCTAAAAAACAATACCTTAAGTATATTTTGTCTTCGTTCAGAGCATATTTAGATAATTCAAACTCTTGTCCGATTATGCGTTGTAAGCACTATATATAATCGGTTCAAATATTACATCCATATACCATACGCATTGTCTTTGCGCCACCCAAACGTCTTATGTGTAATTTTTAATAAAATATTTGTTCGTCCATCGACATTTAGGTATTTACTTACCAAATTATTTTCAAATACACCCATAGATTTCAGTGTTATTAAGGGGATTAATGAATATTTGTTCATGACATCAATCTTAAAAATAAACAATTATTTGCTCTCTGAAAAGTTTTTCAAATAGGACACATAGCACTTTTTGTTGGCGCATAGATGTAAGTATGTACCATTAATATACATAATTAAACAATATTCCAGGACGAACACTATTATATTCTCTTGAAAATACACCATTTAGTAATAGCCGATGAGGATAATCTTCACATTAGCGAAATGTTAATGTTAAAAGATGATAGCGATAAGCCAACAGTGGAATTCGGTGGTATTACCAGACGCAACTCTAAATTAAATAATATTTATTCCTTCATACGTAAACCGCAACATATAGAAAATCTCGTGAAACACATCGTTAGTGTGATCATTAACCAGTGGAATAAATTTATATATGAATTTGAATCTTTGGAAACTCCCGATGGTATAATTGGCTTGAAAATCACAAATTTGTCACAGCTGCTTTCAGTTCTGATAATTATCGGTGTGAACGTCTTTGTCGATTATTGGAAAATTATGACAGCTAAACAAAAAAACAAATCTTTGCACAAACATCAAAAAGTAGAAGGCAGGTATAAGATTATAACGATGCTGTTGGCTAAAGAAACCGGCAAGCGAAATTTGTCATGGAAAGTCGCTAACGATGCAGTTCGTAGTTCCCTGCAGTTATCAAACATAACCAAAACGTTGGCGAAAATTTTGTGGCAAGTTAATGTTCATAGTGTGATGTCAATACCATATCACGTTTACCTTGAACTCTTAGCTTTGATAGATTTAATATTTAAAGGAGAATCTACGCACATTACGACCTACTGCAGTCGTTTATCGGTGTATATACCATTGTTAATTTATGCTCAAATGGAACTCATTAAAGTCTGCTATGAAATATTTAAAGCTCCAGTCAATATTTATAAAGAATTATTTCAATATCCTTCAAATGAAAAGAATAAATTGCACAAAATGTCTTATTCGGGTCGGAAGATCGTTTCGTTTAGCCAGTCCATAGATGGCAAGCAGTTGCAAAAACGATTGACATTTAGTGACGAAATTCGCGAATCAGATTATGTACTCTCCTGTTTGTCCGCAGCTATTTACGATTACTTTGAATATTATGCCAAAGAAGTACCAGTACCAAAAATGCTTAATACCACTCGCCGTATCATGGGAAAGGGATATTTGACCGATAATCTGCGAGATAAGACCGATTTTATCGACGGTGTCGTCTTCCTACAATTGCCATTGAAAGTACCAGATCGCGAACATGCAAGACAAATTCATTCGATAATCGAACAGGTTCGCCGCAAACAAATAATGATATACTTGGCATCATTGGGTCAAACTAAATATGATATGTTGACCTCTATCTTCCCTAGTGTATTAACAAAAATATTTATAAATTATTTTTCATCAAATTTCCCAGTTACTATAACAGAAATACATGGCGAAAACTCTGAATTTCAGACATTGTGGGGTCAAACGGTTGAAGATGTGTTACTTTTCCGTCCGCCACAATCTAAAACATGTAAGTAGTGAGAAAAAACAATTTAAAATACAAATTATGTATTATCGTTTAAGTAAGTTTATATTAATCCTACACGGCGATTCTGTGAAATAATTGTGTTATTGAAGTAGTTAATACATATGTATGTACCTATATAGTTATCATAAATTTTAATATTAATGTATGTATGTAAAATAATTGTAGGGAACGAGGCGTATTAATAAAGTGTATGATGCAACAAATCATCTGAAATAATGTATCCATCTGTCAAACATTGTTTTGTTTACACTTGTTATTTTAAATAAAAAACGAAGTAATGAAAAATATATGGTGTAACTATACAAGCACTGCTGACAGACTTTGTTTACAATTTACTTATGTCAAAAGTAATACTTTTTCAAGTGTTTTTGACAGTAGTACATTATTTTGCACAAACAAAATGCCTTGTCGATTTGCACTCACCTTGTATAATTACACCATGGAAAAATAAATTTATTAAAGAGTCTGGAAAAGTTAAATTAATAAAAATAAATAAATTGTGTGTTGTTTTGGTTAAAAATCTGTGATAATAAATGAATTTAATCGAATTAATTTTTTCAATTTCAATTATCAATTAACAAAAACAAAATGTCTGTTATTTTTGGATGTTGTATTTGTTGCCGTGTCGCATACACCTTAATAATAAGCCTTGGTACGGAATATTTGGATCTATAAAAACGGTTTCAGATACGGGTTTGGCTGCAAAACCTGGTTAATATACGGTATTATTTTAATTTTTCTTTATTTTTACTGGCTACAAAAGGTTATATACGAGTATTTGTTAGCTGCTACAACTTTTAATCAGCGTAAGATTTTCGAATTAAAATTAGAAGTTTTTGTTAAAATGTATAAAAAAAAACAGGCAAAACAAGTACATAAAGTTAAACAAAAAAATTTAATATTGTCTTTAGAAAAATTAAAAAAAGTTGCCGGTTAACCGATGGAAAAACCCGGTTTGTCGAATAATTCAAAAATATAAAATATTCGAAGCCGGTCGGTTTTTAAAACACAAAAAACCCGGTATCCGGTTTCGATTTTTGAATACTGTTTTTGCAATCATGTGAAGTACATAAACATCATACTTATGTATATATATGGATTCGTATTTTTCGAAAACTGAGCGATAATGTTATCTTGGGTTACCATTACTATTTTTCATTTATAACGTAGATAATACAACTTAGGTTCTATTTTGAAATTTCTTTAAATTTTTAAATAAATATTTTTATATTTTCAGGTCTCTCATTGAATATACATCGCTTTGGCCAAAAATTCCGATTGGCCGTCATGGCAGATACTCAACTTGGCCCAGATCATTCAATTATAACACGTTCGTTTGAAAATTATATGAATACTACTACGTTATAACTCTTTATTTTAATTGCATATTTTGTTAACATTTTAATAGATTCAAATACACTTTTACTTATAAACTGCTTCTATAAAGTCAGCTTCTTTGCGTTTAGAATTTTAATGGAACGAATTATTAAATCATTAATATGCATAAAAATGTTCCCAGATTGTAGAGACAAAAACAACATTATTCATTATTTATAGATTCAATAAATCTAACAGGCGATTAAAAAATCAATTCATAACATTTACAAATAATATGATTTTTTGAAGAAAATAAATTTCTTTAAAATTAATGGATAATTTACTATTTTTACTAAAATTGTTACCTTTTAGCTTTTGTTGATTAATCTTGAAGGATTGACCAATATATGGTTATCGTACAAAAATTGTATGATTAATTCAAATTAGAAAAGTGGAATCTGTTAAACTTGTATTATCAGCCATGTCACAGAATTTAAATCCGTTCGGAAGTGAAATTAATTCCGTATTTTGCTTCTATAGAAAAAGTAAATCGAAACTTTTTTTCAGAATGAAACCTAGATACATATGTATTCTTAAAATTACAATTCCACATAGCAAATTAAAAGTGGTTTCATTCCGAAAAAATTGTTCGTTTGGCTTTTTCTATAGAAGCAAAATACGGAATTAATTCCAGGTAAATACCTCTAACAATTTAGGCGTACCTGAAACTTGAATTCTTGAGAATTTCCACTTTTCTAAACTTTTATAAAATTCCGGCAATAGATATGTATATAAGTCACAATTTACACGAAGCAATTCTTATTGAAAAGATTCATAAAATTTTTTTATTAAAATTTCTTTGCAAAATTCTTATTGCTTAAATTGCTCGTATTTATACCCTACACCACCATAAGGGGAGGGTTATTGGATTAGTGCTGATGCTTGTAACGCCCATAAATATTCGTCCAACAGCCATCTTTAAGTATATCGATCGACATATAATCACTTCCTGAGTCGATTTAACGACGAAATGTTTTGTATATAATTAAATTTAGTCGTAGCTCCCATATAAGGCTCACTTCCGAAAATCACTTAAAAGAGCATAATTCTCTTAAACTTGTTGGTAGCCAAATAATATTGAACACAATTATGTTTTGTATATATTCAAATATTATTAGTCAAATCTCCCATATAAGACCCTCTCTGTAATTCCTCCATAAATTTTTTAAACGTATTTATATCATTTAACATACATAATATTTATATTCACAGAAGTAATGACACTAAATTTTTGGATGTTCTATACATACGGGGGCGGTTCGGAAATTCCTTAACCTAGAACAGACAGCGCGCTATAAACAGAAAAAAAGTTAAGTGTTTTGGATGAACCACGTAGTGGACAGCAACAACAACAACAGGAATTGTAGCCAAAGTGCATGATATGGTATTAAATGATCGACGAATAAAAGTACGTGAAATAGCTAATGTCATGGGCATCTCAATTGATCGAGTTCATTTAATTTTGCATGAAGAACTACACATGAAAAAGCTTTCTGCAAGATGGGTGTCGCATTTGTTAACAGTCGACCAAAAACGCATAAGAATGAAAATTTCTCAAGCTTGTTTGGATCGTTTTAAGAAAAATAAAATAGATTTTAAGAATCGTTTCATAACGTCATTTTAATAATGGATAAAATCAACGAATTAAAGTACGCGATGCTTGACCACCCACCTTATTCTCCTGATTTAGCTTCTAGCTGGCAAGCGTTTTACCTCAAATGAAGATACAATTACAGTTGTAAACCACTATTTTAAAGGCCTTGAGGAAAACTATTTTAATCAAGGGATAGAATTGCTAGATAAGTGTTGAAAAATGTGTTTGAAAAACTGTGTTAGGCTAAGAAGTTTCCGAGCCGCCCCGCACCTAGTAGGCTATTATATTACTTGTTTTATTATTGATTTGTTTAGAAATTTCTAAATCGGGCTTATTAAGGTCATGTATTTTATGCAAATAAAAGATTATTACATAATTTATTTTTCCGACGTTTCGTTGGAGATTCCCAACATCATCAGGGATATTTTATTAGATATATAATCTTTCGTCAATAGTTTTGCATTTAGAATATTTTATATATATTTTGTTTTACATAAACACAACATAAAACATAAATTTAATTAAACAAAACAAATGCAAAAATATAAATAAAATAATATCACAGTATAATTAAATTGTATTAAACTAAGTATCACAGCAGTAAAATCAAACTAAAATATTGCGATTGTATAAATTGCATTCATTGTTTTATTTGAGAGCATACACACATTTGAATACATATATGTATGTAATACGAATAAGAGAGTAACACGAATTGCAAATACATACAAACAAGTGTGTACTCGTCTTATCTTCCCCTCACCTTGATGTATAAAAGGTAATCAGCTTAACATAAAGAATTGCTTCGTGTGAATTGGAACTAATATTTTATTATATTTCAATTTATTATTCGAAATATGTACATCTTCCCTAATTTTAACCGATATTTACAAATCGTTTTACAAAAATTATTTATTTATTATAATTGTTACTGTTAAACACATTATTATTACTTTTTATAAAGTTTCGCTTATTGCAACGTTGATAACTAAAGATTTAACTTCTCTGTAATGCAATAAAATATTTTTTAATAACAAAACAAATATTGTATACAAGGTTGAATACATGGTGTAATTATACAAGGTGACATCAGTAGCACTGCTGACAGACTTTGTTTACAATTTACTTATGTCAAGAGTGGAAATAAATCTGTAACTTCTAAACGAATAGCTCGATTTTAATAAAATTTCCCATGGCTATAGAGGAGCCACAATGCCCCAAAGTGGGGCACCTCGGGTATACCAAAAATTAAAAATGATGCCAAATTTTTGTTTGCGATTTGATTTTAAAGATTCTTATATATATGGAATGTACTAGACGAGATCTACAAAAGACATTGCTTTAGCCATATATTATCTCTTTTAGTTTACGAGTTATTCGCATTTGAAAAGTAAAATTTTATTTTTTTTTCTTTCCCGATTTTCTTGAAGTGTCTTTTTTTGAATTAACAACAAATTTATTAATAATCTTAAGAAAGAAATGTTAAAAAATATCTACTGAGTCAAAAGTTATGTGCATTCAAACTTAAAAAAAATAAAAAAGTCGATTTTCCGCCAAAAAAAAAGTAACTACATTAATTTTAAATTATACAGAAAATGAGAAAAAGATAAATAATGTGTTTATATTTTTCTGAAAGGTAACATTTCGGGAAATATTATAAAAGTAAAATAATGTCAAAATTTTTATTATTGCGTGGTCCAGAACCTTTCGAAGTAGACCTATTTTTTATGAAAATTTCAACTTTAGACAACATATTCTAATATCGCATAGCTGCTTTCAAAAAACTAAGACCTGTTTTGTATGTCCCAATCTGTTCTTCAATAGTATGCAAAGAGATTTCATAGCCCCGAGCTTGGAGCCTTCAATAGATCCAAAAATCAAAAAATCTCAATTTTGGGATTTTTGAAAAGTTTTTTGGGAATTGTGGGATTCTCAATAACAAATCTAAATCCAAATTTTCACTTTTGCATTTCGACAAAAAATGTCTATATAATGGTAAAATTTAATTAAAAAATATTCATAAACCAAAAAGCTTAAAGGTTAAAAATTTAAATTTTCAAAAAAAAAAATTATCTTTTGTTTGCAAAAAGTCTTCTATGAAGTTTTTAATTTTTACTATATTTAAACATTTTTGAAAAGAAGATACAATTTCCAAAATATTGATGTATAATATGTCTACCTTATTTTATCCACGTGCCACAGTAATGAACGAATGATTAACATCTCTAGTGAAATTTCTTCACCAAGTTATTTTCTTCCATAACAAGTTCAATGTTAGGTACCTACGTATATAATACATAAGTACAAACATAAACCGATTGCAACTCTTTTTTAACAATGAATCCCAGATACAATATGAAATACCTGGGATATCCCTAAAACATATTTCATACCTAATACTATTTTTTTACTCCAGGTAATATAACAGGTAGATTTCATAACATACAGTTCATGTGAAATATTTGGTAAATAAACAAAAAACTAAAGAAACAAGTAATGTTTTTTTGGGAAAATATTTTTTATTTTTAAATTTATAAATTAGGTTAATTTAGTAAAATAATCAGAAACAGAGCAATCCATATCTAAAAGATAAAGCAAATCTAGTACATTATATATATAAAAATCTGTCAAATCGGATCACAACCAAAAATTTGGCATCATTTTTAATTTTTGGTATACCCGAGGTGCCCTACTTTGGGGCATTGTGGCTCGCCCCCCCCCCCCCCCTTGGTTGTTTAAGCCCAAATTCAAAACTTAAACTTATCAACACCTCCTCTATAGCCATGGGAAATTTTATTAAAATCTAGCTATTCGTTTAGAAGTTACAGATTTATTTCCACTTTATTTTCAGATCCCTCACTGTGCGAGGGTGTTCACGTTTTAGATTGCATTTTTCTATAACATATTTTAGTCTCTTATCTTTTATAAAGTATGTTCGTTAGTTTTCACCTATGAAACATGTTTTGATGCTACTTTTTCTAAGTTTCTGCCATATTTTAATATACTACATAGCTACTATGGTTTGCAGAAGTGTTTCTAAGATACTGATTTCTAAATTATGTTATTGAATTCATCAAAAATCGAGGTTAGCTGAATTTAAACTACGATAATTATAAATTTGTTTATTTAGTTTTTATTGAAAAGGAGCAACTACAAAAGAATCTACTTATCATGCAACAAAAGTTGTTTACAACACACAAACTATGAAATTCATCTGCGGGGAGTCCCAACATTTTTAAGTAAGCTTACAAAATTGAATTTTAACGTTCGATAAAAAAAGTTCACGTTTTAGAGCCTTCAGCCTATATTCACGTTTTAGAGTAGTTAATGTAAAAAACAAAATGTTCATGTTTTTGGGTAGTTCATGTTCACGTTTCTGCGAGTTCACTGGATATTGGTAACATTTTAAAACTACACAACTCACCTTTGGTATAAAAATCATTTAAATACTTCATTCACAATTTTTAAATACAAAAAAAAATAAAACATACATACATATTTTGTATTCTATTGATCGAATTTTTCAGAAAATAGTATATTTGTAAAAAAAAAAATTAAATTGTTTAAAAAAAAAATAGTGCATAATGGATGATAGCATAATGGATGATGAATTATACCGTCATGAGTTACGAAACCATTTAAAGGGTCACATGAAAAATGCAAAATTACAAGTAATAATTTGTGATATACATATATATGAGTGCATACAGCAGAAAAAAACGTATTAAGCAATATAAAATTTTGTTTTTTTAGCAAAAATATCGTCATAATTATTTAACAGAATCACAAGCTCAACAAATAAATGAACAGGCACTGAAAACTCAGCAAAAAATCCATGAATTAGAAGTAAAAAACGGCAAGCAACGAAATTTTAATCCAATGGCGTCCAGTGGCGGTGATGCTGATCGAATGTTAAACTATCCGCAATATGTCGCACATGACAGTGACGACTCATATAGACAACGTAACATAAATGATAACTACGGTCTAAAACTATTGCCGACCAATCTAAAACCATCAGCTCTAGGTTTAAATTCACATTCTTCTCGAAAATATCAAACAACTTCAGTCGTCGATGACTGTATTGGCGATCATCGTTATTTTTATGAAAACGATTCAAATTTCTGTGGTCATGGCAATGGTTCAGAGGACAGCTCAAAAAGTCAAAAGTCATCCAAAACGGTAGTCAGTCGGAAAAGTTCCCATGACTTACGAAAAATAGTTACCTCTCAATGTAAGCTTCACGATGTATTTGATGAGACACTGAAGCAAATGTGTAACACTGAAACAGATACCACGGTGGAAAATAATGCTTGTGGATTGCCAGAACAGACATACACACAGTATCCTTTCATACTGAGTCAATGCAAATATTGCACTGAACGCATAAACACAGTGCAATCACAAAAGGATGCCATGACCGAAATTAGAAAAGAAGATTTCTTAGACTGCCGAAATACCGACACTTTGACCATACCCCTAGATGACGTTGTCAATTCGAAAGTTATAAATCCCATGATTCGTAAATTACAACGCATGTACTTAAATAATCTCAAAGAAGAAATGTCTCTTATGGAGGATTTGGAACGGATGCCATACAAAGTAAGTGAAGTATGTAAAGCGGCAATATTCAAGAAAAAGGATTAGTATCGCTTATACATTACGAATGTGTGCCAGATATATATTACACTTTTATACTTTTTCAAAGTCTCGCTATTTTAAATTTTGCAATGGATTCCAAAATATAATAATGTTTTAAATTATAGCAAAACTTTATTTCCTATAGAACCTAAATAAAATTATAGTTAAAAATACACTTTTTTAGTTTTAGCATTCTGACTTATAAATATTATTGTGCAAATATATAAATGTATATATACCTACATGTGTAAATTTTTTATGGTTCACAACTCTGGTTCTACTAAACAGCCACGATTAACAAATAATATTTAAAAAAAAATTATATCAGCCTCAATACTTCCCTATCATGCTTTCAACCGACGTACGGACACAGCTAGATCGTACTTATACAGTGTATCAAAAATTTATTTTGTCTATTCATTTTTAGGAGAAATTTGTTTCATCATTCATATACAAATTGTAATCAAGTAAAAAAAATTAATTTGTTTACAATTGATATTATACAGAATAGGAAACCCTAACAAAACTTTAAAAATCTTTCTGTTAAATATAACAAAAGGAAAATAATTAAACATTTCCGAGAGAAAAATATAATGGGTCGATTATGTATAGCAACCAAACTGGAGTTGGGTTGCCAATAGGCAGAGTTTAAAATTACTACTATATTATGTAAAAAATAGCAAAATATTTCATAATTTTATAGGAAAACTAGAAAAATATTTTACTTTTCACATACTAAAAATATAGAAATATTTCTAGTAGTAATTCTAAAAATATTTTGCCATACAAAATATTTCTAGTAGCAACCAGAACACAAAATGAAAATTTTTCATTTGCAATATATTTACTACTAGAACACACGCATACTTTTTATAGTTTACTACCGAACCATAAACCATGCAAAGAAATAGTAACTTGATAAACCACTACCTGCCAGCAATATGTGAAATACAAAAAACAAACTAAACAACTATGGCACATGAAAAACAAAAACTGGCTAACATACGAAGTTGAAATATGTAAAAAACGAAATTGTCCGCAGTTGAAAATGTTAAAAACGAAAATGTGCATATATAAGATTTCTTCGCCGCATAAATAAACTATTTTCGTCGCATATGTGGAATATTTACGCCGCATATATGCAATGTGCAGAAAACTGGAAAAAAACTAGAAATAAGTATACAGTATACGTTGAGTTTTGTGTGTATGTGTTATTAAGATAAGGAATTGAAGTAAGTACATGATGCCTTTTCAAGCTAATGTTTTTTTTTTTTTTTTTTTTTTTTTTTTGTAAATTCAGTATATGATTTTTAAGAATGATTCTGATTAATTATTTATTTATTAATTGAGTCTTGAAATGCATTCGTGCTATTTGTAATAGGAATTCAGAAAATTTTAAAATAAAGATGTAACTAAGAAAAAGTTGTGGGCGTAAGTATGTAATTATGCGGTATGAATATAATAATAACAACAAAAACAAGAATGGTATAGAAAGAATGGAAATTCATCAATATTTATGAGGACAATTATGTTTCAAATTATAGAAAATTAAAAAAAAATTTAACAAAAAAACAGTAAGTTGGTGAAAACGAAATTTTTCAATGAGAAAATTTTACTTTTAGACACATTATGTGCATATGTATGTATAGGTAGTGTTTTAAAAGAAGGACCACAGCAACTCAGAAGAAGTTTTTAATAATAACATGCATTCATATCGATGTACGTTGTTTGAACTTGTGTGTATTCTGAATGAAATGATTAATTGCACGTGATAGTACAAATGATCGACTTGTGTTCATAAAAAATTGTGTGTTTCTTAATTCGAATTCTAATATTTGTAACAGGTAAAAAAAAAACAAATAAGTAGCAGAGAAAAAAATGTGCAGCGAAAAATCTAATGTGCAATATAGAAATGAAACAAAGGCTTGAGTAAAAAAGACAACAAAAGCATTAATTGCAAGATAGAAATGCAACAACAATAAGTTATGAATACAAAAGCGTAATTATGAAATAAAATTGTAATATGTGTGCATGCAACAACAACTGCAAAATGGAAAATCTATAACAACAAAATATGAACATAACTACACACAGGTTGAGCAACTCTTTTAACGAAAAGAAACAAATATATAAGACAAAGGTGATCGCTTAGGATTTTGTAGATGGAGAAAAATTTGGTACATAATGATTTACATACGTACATATGTATGTGAATATTTAGGCAAAATGTAACAACAATTCATGCAAAAACAAAATAAATGAAGTGACAACAAATGAGATCTGCTCCTGTAGCACATAAATGAAAGAAAGGAAAAAAATAAAGTAAAGAATGATCTAGAATCTAGGCAAATAAAATTATTTTTTACTGTTTGTTCAAAAAAAATCAAAAGTCAATAACAACTTTCGTAATTTGAAATGCAAACAGATTGCATGTGAGTGTGCTTGGCTGAGGGTGCGTAGTGTTTTTTTATTAGTACCGTTATACATACATACAGTCATGTGAAAAATAATAAAGCCACCTGCTGCTAGAAACAATTTTTTTGCCTAATTTACAAGAAAGCAACGATCCTGTCAAGATAATTTTTTACAGTGATGGCTGTACCTACCAAAATCGCAATTCAACAATGGCAAACGCTTTCCTAAATGCAGCAATCAGCAACAATATAACAAATGGAAGCCGATAGTGTCCACTCGGTGATTGAACGCGCTTTAAAAAATAGAAATATAAATGTACCTGCAGACTATGTAAGTTTATGTAAAGGTGCGCGAAAAAAACCAAAGCCCTATTTGTAACTTATTTAGATTACACATGTTTTAAGTCTTTTAAAAATATAAAATTCTTAAAAACTATTCTCCTGGTCGTGTAAGTGGAGATCCAAAAGTCACGGATATACGAGCACTTAAGTACACACCTAATGGTGATATTTTTTACAAGTTAAGATTTTCTAACGCGTGGAGCAATCTGCCCCAACGTCTAGATGGCAGTTGCCATCTGTAATATGTTTTTGGCAACTGTCAACTCCACTGAGATTCGGTTACCATTCGTAATCGACCCATAATTATCTCTACGATTTCTATGGGCACATTGAGCATTGAGGAGGTGTCGGCAAGCGTAAAACTGTCTATTCCGGATCATTATAAAGTAAAACTCTGTATTTCGAGACATTATAATGTTAAAAATAAACCATATTGTTCTTCTTTGTTAAGGCGGCCAGATTTTGGAAAAGAAAAAAGATGACATTAAGAAAAATAATTTATTTGAATTCAATGTTTACATTTTTTTTACATATTGTTACCATTTACTATTTTGAAAAGCGAAAGTTCAGTCAGTAAGAGTATGAACAGAACAAGCACGACACGACGTTTGTAAAGTAAAATTTGTTTTATTTGTTAAAGGTGGTGATTCTCATTCTACTTAGAAACCGGGCCGTGCTTGTTCTGTTCATACTCTAAGCTCAATAAAAACAAATATTGATCATGCATTTACAATTAAAGATGGCAAAAGATGACTGAGTATAAAAAAGATGACTGAAATAGGACACAAATTTTATAGATGACAGCGAGTTAAAATAGATGATTGTCCTCTAAAATAGAGGAGTTGGCCGTTAATCTTTGGTTAGGGATAAATATAGGTTTAAGTGGGTTTTCATGGAACTAAAAAAAACCTAGAAAGTTTTGTTATGGATAATGCAATTGGTCTCATCCCATTCACATTTTGTTTGTTGCACTGTGTAATTTTTCCTTCGAAAATGTGAAATTATTTCCCTTGGGCCTTATTAACGCAAAGATCTTCATAATTGCACACAATAAGGACATAATTATTACTAACCAGCTGACCGCCCCGTATTTATTAATGATTGGTATCATTCATATCATTTCATACTTAAAAAAATGTCTCTTATTAAGAAAAATGAGAAGTGATAATGAGGCAGTAAATTTTAGTTCTTTTAGTTTTCATAAAATTGTCTCAACTTAAAAAAATGAGAAGTGAAAAGGAGGCTTTGGTGCCAGTTCTTCAAGTTTCTTCGAAAAATGTCTCTTATTAAGAATAATGAGAAGTGAAAAGGAGGCAATATATTACAAACTTAAAATTTTCGAGTTTTACCAGGATTTTTTTTCTTTACAAATCATTCTCAGGAAGAATTTCGAATAGAATAAAAAAAATCAGGCAAATCGCTCCAGCCGTTCTCACGTGATGCCATTACATACATGGACCATTTCATTTTTATATACATACATATATAGATTACTCCCTCGTGGTCATATTTTTAAAAAAATACATAGCCTTTGTGTCCTTCGAGACTCAGAACTATCTATGTTTTAAATTTGATTAGAATTAGGCAGATAGTTTCAGAGAGGAAAAAATTGCCCTTTACCCCCCTCGTGGTCCTATTTTTGAAAAAATATATAACCTTTGTGTCCTTCCAAACTCAGATCTATCTATGTTTTAAAATTTATTAAAATTGAGCAGATAGTTTCAGAGAGCCAAAAATTGTCCCATCTGAAAATTTCAAAACTAATTAAATTTTACAATTCCGTTACGATTTTATACAACATGAATAGTTCTACAATACGAGTACTTCAATGGAATCTATATCGTTTTATTAACAATTTTAATGAATTACAGAATGTCAACATTACCAGAAATATAGAAATGAAATTTTGGATCTAATAGACCAAAAAACTACTAGAACTAGAATGTCCTTCGCAAGATAACATCATATACTCGAATATATGATTTTATTAGTAAAATTGTTATTAAAAAAAATAATATATTTTTACGCAATTAATATTAATAACACATTTGCATTGAAATTATTTAAGTCTTCATTTAATATGTATATATTGTATAATATATATATGTATAATATATATATATATATATACTCTGAGACATGGCTGATAATTATTTGTATATATATATATATATTATACAAATAATTATTAGCCGTTCGGAAGTTAAATAAATTCCGTATTTTGCTTCTATATAAAAAGTAAAACGAAACATTTTTTCGGAATACAAAATTTTACACGGAACATTTGCAAATATGCCAACATCAAACTGCTGGATTTTGACAATATCGGTCCATTTTTGCCTATATTCCCCATATAATATAACTATCAATAATATCTAATAAATATCAAATCAACATTTTATACAGATCAGAAATTTCAATCCAGAAATCATACTAATATCGGTTATACGGCAATTATGCTACTGAATTTTGTAGCTGTCAACATTTTATACAGATCAGAAATTTCAATCCAGAAATCATACTAATATCGGTTATACGGCAATTATGCTACTGAATTTTGTAGCTGTCAGTCAATAATTGGCAATAGCTCCCGATTTAAGTACTCCTCCGAGTATAACAACCAACCATACAACTCTTGTAAATAATGTTATAAATTGTTAATTTACATACAAGATTGTTATGAAAATCAGATAAGTTCTGTAAATTATGATGAAAAAAGACTGAATAGAAACACAGAATAAGGATATTCTAGTCCTGGTGATAGTTTTTGTACATATTGCACTATAACTTGTTTTTTTTTTCTTTGTAGTGTTTTTTATAATTTGTGAAATAAATTAATCGTGCACTTAATTAAGGACAGTGATACATTTATAAACATTTTCAAATTCAGGTCATTTTTCGACTACAGAAAAAGTATCCGTAAAAAATGTCGAAAAATCCTCAAATGAAAACAAATCCTCAAATAAGATTTGGATTGCAGTCTTTAGCCAAATTAGGCAATACAGTCTATAGATACAGTAAAACGTCGACTGAGAGAAGATGAACTGTTTGGAAGAATTTTACGAAATAAGCCATTCTTGTCTGAACTTAACGGAAAGAAGAGACTCGAATTCGCACAGAAGTACCTTCATTGGACGAATGTAGAATAGAAAACAGTTTTATGTAAGAATTAATGACGCTGTATACTGATGAGTACATGCCAGTAACATGGATATTTCAACAAGATAACGATCTGAAGCATATGGCCCATCACGTCAAGCAATTTTAACAATTCGGTAACTGTTCTTGATTGGCCTTCATGCAGTCCTGATGTCAATCCGATTGAGAACTTATGGCAAGTTTTAAAAACCAACGTAAACTCTGTAAAAACAAACAATTTTAATACAGAAACATATTCATAAATAATAATTAATCTGACACAATATACAGTTGTTTTCTAGGATTAAGAGGTAAATTGAATAAGGTACGACAAATTTTTAAAACATAAAACTATTCGTATTATTTGCTTCAAGCACACATATTAGCATCGTGTCCTTAATTATTTTTTGTTAAAATTTCTTTATTGTGCACTTTATATCACTGCTTTTCTTTTTCAAAAACGAAGTCGATTCATATTATTCCAATAATTATATAGCTCACCAAAAATGGTTTATCCAACAAAATTTTATGAGCTTTTATTATAACTCTAGTAACTATTATAACTCTATAATAATTTTAATATTTACGTTTTCTACTGGAAACTTATTTATGTAGTTCTTAGACATGGGTAATGAATTGTTGTGACAATTTATTTGATTCTGGCAAACAAATCGAGACAACTTGAAAATAAAATAAAAAAAACAGGCAACTTACTTATTACTACATTTAATTTATTTTTTACAATAATTAACCATGGCGATAAATTTCTTTACAATTATTCATGAATGATACCATCATGTTGTAGCCTTCCTTGTCGAAATCCACATTTTCTCCACCAAACAAAATGGCCTAAGTACATACATAAATTAATTAAAATGTATATGCAACTTTATTATACATTATACCAACCTCACTAGCCCTTATTGCCGTGGGACCAGCTGATTTTCCTATGACTTCAATCCAATCACCCTTTGCAGCGCCCACTGAATCGGACAAGCTCACTGTAATTTTTTGATCATCCGTAGAGGTTGCTGTCAAATTTGTGCCAGTCTCATCTTCCACGCACAACATAATGCTAATATTTTGGCCCACATGAGTCCTTAACATGTTGCCATTAACAAGAGTGCGGGGTTCGAACGTTCCAGGCATTGTTAACAATTATTTAAAACAAATCTTTGCGAGTTTGTGATGAAATAAACAAACTGATTGCGCCAAATTTTCTAAAACGACACAGCTGTAAAAACAATTTTTTTATAGTTGCCGTACCTACAAAATATATTGAATTATATATAAATACTGCTTGATATGAGAGAGAAATTTACTACTGCGTTTTAAGAGCAGTATTTTATTTCATTAAAATTTTAATATTTAGTGTCTCGTCGCTATGACATACATATTTTATATAATATAACGTTTTCAATAATATATTACACTTTCCCAGATTTAAAATTTTTTATATTGACATTACTATTTAATTCTACTAATTATCACGAATGTCGTTTTTATTAAGACAAAGTTTCAGTCGTAATTCAGCTTTGGGTGGAGGAAGAACTCGAGCTTCATTAACAAGCCATATTGAAATCAATATGCGTTGGTCATTGCCATTATCTTTTAAGGGTAATAATGCAGTCCTTGTTTTGCTGCCTTCGAGAGTCTTGCGACTCACTCGAATTGGTTAATGTTTGGCGTCGTATAACTGTACCGCGTTACAATTTCTCGAAGTTGCATTGACCACATGCTATATTTTTTTATGGTTTTATAACCTATAAGTTTGTCGTGGTGAAGTACCAAACAAAACTCATTTTTGATATTGGTGGCGACCATTAAAACTCAGGAGTGGAGTTCGGGAAGTCCGGTTTCCTATACGAAGGTATAGGTCGGTGGATCTTCCTTGACGAGACTCCTTTAGGCGTAAGCCGGATATTGGTGATGGCGTTATGATATATATCAGTAAATCCTCCTGGTAAGGAGGTAACTTAAATAAATACAAATACAAGACAAAGTTGTTTGAGCTGAACACTATAAATAGGGACTAATCTTGTAAATTTTTCTCAGGACAACAATTTGAAGTACAATCATGACAAACATTTATTAAATATATATAAAGCGTAAGAGATCAACGCATATAATTTAAACTTAAGTTGTGGTATTTTTAAAATAACGTTAACATTGATATTGATTAAGTTTCTGTAATGTTTGACATTTTAAAACCAACATATACGAAAAATATATAGAATTACCGTTAAAGGTTACAAGAATTCTTTCTCGCTAAAATAGTTTTGGAATTTTAAAAAAATTATTGGAAAATCGCTAAGTTGCCATTACTGCTTAAAGCAAAAAAAAAATAATCAATCCTAACAACAAAAAAATTCTTTTGCTGTGCATTTTGCAAAACTGGAAAAATTTTAAATAAAAATATTTAAATTTAAGAACTATATTATTTTTTATGTTAAATACTGAAAAAATGTATAAGTTTAATGTTAATAAAACAATGCAAAATAGTATAAAAAGTGCAAGGAAAGAAAGTTAAAAAAGAACTTTAAACAGCCGCATTGTCTGCAATAAAAATAAAAAACCCTCAAAACAAAAGGACGAAAATTGATTTTCCATAACGATACCAAGCTGCAAACACCTCAATAGAAAGTTGTAAAATATTTAAAAAGACGTATTAATTGAAAAAATAATAGCATATGAACAAAATGAGTAAGTTAAAGGATTTTATAGGATAATACATAAAGAAATACAATTGGGATAAATTGTTTAGTTCCAATTGGATACATTATTAAATATGTACATATGTATGTATGAGATGTGTGTTTATGTGTCACCTGAATTCCTTTACTTTTTATTCGACAAACATTTCCTGTTTTCTTTCATGAAGAAAAATTTCAATTTTGAAAAGTGCAACCCCTAAGTATTTGATTTCAGTTGGTAATAACATAAATAAATTATTAAATGCAAAGAATATGACGTCATTTACCCACCCTCTCAAACATCTTATGGCTATCGCACATCTTACTCCTTGAGTACAATTACAAAATAAGCCACAACAAACGATATTTTTAACTATGTCGTATTCAACTTTGATTTATAAATACTGATTTTTCTTAATTTTTTTTGTTGGCTTAGGTGAAGAGGAAAATGAAAAGGTTATTTTGGACTTGTCTCGCAAGCAATTGAAGAAGGTGCCAAAACAAGAAGACGCTCAAAATGTTCGTACTTTACTTTTGGATGAAAATGAATTGCAAAAAATTGATAATATCGATTCATATCTTAAAATTGAGAAGGTAAATGTCCCCCAAATGCATTCAGGTGGACAGAGAGAAAAACAAAGACAAGAAAGAATAAAATCTTCAGACATCATCGTAGACACTAATCGAATATTTTAATTTTTCTTTGGTTTCTTTTATAGTTGTCTCTAAGTAAAAATCAATTATTACGCATGTATGGTGTTTGTCGTCTACACTGCCTACGAGATTTAAATCTATCCTTCAATGGCATACTGTCGATTGAAGGTCTGAAGGAGTGTCTTCATTTGCGTTATTTGAATCTGGAGGGAAATAACATAAAGACAATTGAGCATTTGAATACAAATATAAAACTGGAATTTTTAAATTTAGCTGAAAATAGTATTGGGAGTGTATCGGATATTTCGTTTTTAAAAAGTCTTAAGGTATGATATTTTTTGTTTTAAATATTTGCTCGCAAAAACAGTGTTGTAAACATTTTGGAAAGAATTTGCTAAAAAAAGAACAATAACATTTTCTTAGTAACTGAACCAATTGAAAAATTGTCTTTCGTTTCAGGAGTTGTATTTACATGGTAATCGCTTAACACATTTAAGACAATGTGAAAAATATTTACCAACTTCCTTAGAAGCCCTTACTTTAGCTAAAAACAATATAAGTGATCTCAATGAAATTTGTTCATTAACCAATCTTGTCAATTTAAATAGTTTAACGATTAATGAAAATCCTTGTGTCTCAGTGACGGCTGGACCAGAGTAAGTAGTAGTTGTATTTGTTGACAATAATTGTAGTTGTTGACAATAATTTAAATTTTTATAATTATTTTGCAGTGGTTTCGATCACAGACCATTTGTTTTGAATTGGTGTCTAAGTTTAAAAATTATTGATGGCTTTGTTGTGGATCCAATTGAAAGGTTCGTATTTAATTTTTAAATATATTAAAAAAAAATGTTAATAAAAAAATGTTTTTTTTAGTCTTAAAGCGGAATGGTTATATAGTCAGGGTCGTGGGCGTAGTTTTCGTTTGGGCGAACAGGTAGCCTTGGCCAAGTACTTGAGTTCAGTATGCCCACTAATTGGTAAAGCCTTGGAAAATGAGAATGAGCGCAAGTTACGCTTAATACTTAGTAAAGCCCAACACCATCAACGTCAATTGCAAGAGGAAATTTCTGAAAATTCAAATCCATCTGCTAATAATTCACCTTCTTCGGGTCGTAAAAAGCCAGCGAGTCGCATACAGTCTCCTAGGTGTAAGTATTACATGGAATATGTAGCAAAAACTCAATTCAGAAATATACGATTTTGAATAAAAAAAATAATAAATATGTTTAGATATTAGAGAAAATTTCTTTAATTAGGCTTGAGTTCATTTTTTTTTATAATTAATAACTCGAAGAATACCATTGTGAAAACTATATTTTTCTCTAATATATAAATATGAAAAAAGTTCGACATAATATTCTCTATAAATTAATAATAAATATGTATAGTTTCTCGTTTGAGCGGGCGCCAGGGTTCACCAGATTCTATGGTAAACAGTTATCATGGTAATACAACAAATGAACAAGGTATTATTGTTAGTTCCACTAAAATCTATTACATTTCTTATTAAATTCTTTTTTTTATTCAGTGGTGAATGCCAACCATTTGGTCCAGATGACTACTTCATTAATTGAAAATATTAAAAATTGTGATACTTTAATGTCGCAGAGTATAGATGTTTCAAATGTCAACAGTTCAAATTCTAAAATGAATAACTCGCAAGATTCAACACCTCGCACTATTACCCCTAATCCCTATAATGGTATATTTATTACAATAACAATAATGTATGTTAGATACTGAATGTATATTCTTAGGAGGACCTTTAAATGCTGCCTCGAAAATGGTCCCTGTACCAGAAACTCTAATGAGTCCAGATGTGTGTCCAGTTTCTGTGGCTCAAAGAGTTACAGTCTCAGCTATAAATACTCAAATACAACAGACCAAAATAAATAAAAACAAAGGTACCCTAGCAATTTGCAAGTCAAGCCAAGTCAATAAAAGTTTCAAAATGTTTTTCTCTTTTGAATTATATTTTGAAAATTGTATTTATTCTTTGACAGATAATCGATTAAATTCTCCAAAAATGCGTAGTCCGCTCTTAAAACGCAATACCGCGGAGCGTAGTCCAATAATGAGTCCAAGAAAAACTAATTCACATTCCAGCACCGCAAACACCGCACAACACCAGCAAATGAACACAAAGATTGTAGGAATTCAACAGCAACAGCATGCATCGCACATGGATCATCAAATGAAATCGAAATTTATCAGCAATTCAATGCACGTAGCTGCACCAGAAGATTGTTCCGGTGGTGGCAGTTCAGACGATGACAGCGACAATATAAATGTTGACAAACTGAAAACGATACGTAATAAAGCTGCTCAAAGGTAAGCAAGCCATATCCTTAATTAATTCCTCCAATGTTTATGATTTTGATAACGATTTTGCAGATGCCAACAACTTAAACAAAATATGGAAAATTCTAGTCATAACCTTAGTCCCGATACTGAAAACTCGGCAGTAGTTATACAAAAAATATGGCGCGGCTATAGAACTCGCAAGAAAACGAAGGATATTGCGGAAAAATTGCTAAAAAAACGAACTCATGAATATATAGAGTAAGTAAATTATATAAAGAAATGTGTATGCATCTATACTTGTGCACAAAAGGATTCACAAGCTTGTGTAGTACATTGTCTGTGGAATAGAGATCTTAAAGACCTCAAAATCCTTTTTAAAATTTTAAATTTGTTTTTAATTTTTTTTCTCTACTGGGTGTTATATTGAGCCAATAAAACCATGCTCATTAACTGTGTTATTAGATAAAAATAATAAAAATGATAAAACTTTGACGTCCTGAAGACAACTTCACTCAACTTTTACTTCGATATTTCTGGTACATACAAAGTTTTGACAAACGTGTTAATCACCACAACTAGCAAGCCAACAACAAATTCTGGTCATGAATGTAAAATTTCCATATTTATATGTCATTTTTAAGCAGAACAAATTCTATTATTTTTGTTGTTTGTCGGATTAATGCCGCCCACTCCGGCAAAAGTTAATAACAGTAAAATCATGTCATTTGTTCAATAATATTTTAATGATTTATTGATAAATTAATTAATTGCCTCTGTTAGGTTAGGTTAGGTTAGGTTAGAAGGCCGGCGTGAGGTTGTCCCCACACCATCACCCAGAGACCAATACGGTCCATTGTGGTGCCTTTCGGAAATTCTTTGAGACACTTAATGCGTTCCAAGAGCGAAACGTCTAAGCCCTCACAGAGCCCCTTCCCCTGTTGCGCAGCCAGGCCATATTCATTACGAATCCTTTGAGATCCCCGAGCTTACAACCCGCCTATGTATCTACTGCCTAGCCACCTCAACCTGCTAACTTGTAACCTGGGACAATGGCACAGAATGTGCTCAATCGTCTCCAGTTCCTCTGGGTCCTCGCACAACCCGCACATGTCTGACAAGTCAGATCCCATTATCCTTGCCATTCTACCGATCATACAATGGCCCGTGATAACTCCTTTCATGGTTCTTACGCAGACCTTGCTCTCGCCCAGTAACGATTCCGAGTCGGACTTCCTAAGCGCAGGCCATATACTCCTTGACACTCGGCAGTCCGTACGGTTTCCCCAGGCCCTATTTGTCTCGCTTAGAACCCATTCCCTGATTCTCCCATAATAGAGACCTATAGGAGCGCCACCTGGCAATCAGGATCCTCCGAATCTGAGCCGAGTCTCGCCAACTCATCAGCCAGTTCATTCCCACTGATGTTGGAATGACCCGGTACCCAGCACAATCTCAGCACGTATTCGTCTGAGATTTCTCCTAGAGCTCTCCTACAATCATCGACTAAACCGGAGGTCACATAACAGCCCCCTACCGCTCTTAGAGTCGCTTGGCTGTCAACATATATAGTGACCTCCAGACCTTTGTCAATGTTGTCTCTTATTAGTTCCACGGCTTTAAAGATCCCTAGAACCTCAGCTTGGAAAACACTAAAGTTGTCGGGAAGCCTATATGATCTTCTGATGTTAAGATCCTTAATGTAGACCCCCGCCCCTGTACCTCTCATCTTTGAGCCATCAGTAAATATAGCAAGTCCTGTGTACAATCTGCTTTTCTCTGACCAGCTCTCTCTAGGTGGCGTTATTACCTCCGGCATAGTCCCCACGTAATCCGTGGAGCCGGTTGTTCCCAGATGGTATCCGTTAGCCCCAATCTCACCCAGTATCTTGACATGAGTGAGGTTACTTAACGGCCCCAACTCCCTCAGCCTAAGAAGGCTTCTGTCTGCCATTCCCATCACATACTGCTCAATCGGCAGGAGATGTAGAATAACATCCAGCGCCGCCTGAGGAGTGCTTCTCATGGCCCCTGTGATACCGATCGAAGCACACCTCTGAGCCTTAGACAGAAGGTTTCTACGACTGGATAATCGCAATGTCTCCCACCAAACACAACATCCATAAGTAAGAATGGGTCTAACCACCGAAGTGTAGAGCCATCCAACAACTGACGGCCGTAGACCCCAACTCCTACCTATCGATGATCTGCAAGCATAGTAGGCATTGAGACCTCTCTTAAGCCTCTCCTGTGTGTTCCTCTTCCAGGACAGTTTACTGTCGAGGAATACTCCTAGATACTTGGCGCTGTCAGATAGCCCAAGTTCTACACCTCCTAGTATCGGTAGCCTAAAGGCTTCAACCTTATACCTCCTTGTAAAAAGAACCAATTCTGTCTTCTCCGGATTTACCTCTAAACCTTTATCCGTAGCCCAAACTGACAGTGTGCCCAGCGCCCTCTGCATGATTTCGCTAATTGTCGGCAGAAACTTGCCTGAAATCAATATAACTACGTCATCTGCATAGGCCACGACCTTCTGTCCTACACTATCAAAATGTCTCAGAATGACATTGGCAGCCAAAAGCCACAATAAAGGAGAGAGAACTCCTATCTGTGGGGTTCCCCTGGTCACTAGCTTCCTTAGACGTTCCCCTCCCCAGTCCGAGTGGACCACCCTGCTGCTGAGCATCAGGATTACCCCCTCGACCAAGAATAGCGGAACATTCAAATCCACTAGTGACTGTCTAATAGCCTCTACTTTCAGATTATTAAAGACGCCCTCTATATCGAGCAATGCCGCCAGAGTGTACTCCCTGGTTCGCAACCCTCGCTCTATGTACCCCACTACATCATGAAGCGCACTCTCAACAGATCTACCCTTGAGATAGGCATGTTGAGAGCCGCTTATGATGCCGGTGTCAATCCTCATCCTCAGATGCATATCAACCAGTCTTTCTAATGTCTTCAATAGAAAAGACGATAGGCTGATTGGTCTAAAGTCCTTGGGTTTCGAGTGACCAGCCTTCTCTGCCTTGGGTATGCAAATAACCCTGACCTCTCTCCACACTCTTGGTATGTGCCTTTTCAGCACACACACTCTGTTATTTTATAAAAAGTAAAACTTATACAGTTAAAACAATTTACAGAAACCATGAGCAACGTGGACTTGATCCAATTAAAACATTTCAGTAGTTTACGATTCTTGAATACTAGTTTACGATTCATTAATGCTATTGCTACAGCAAATTCAGAAACAATATTTTCTCCATCACATACTATGGCGCAAGTTTAGTTTTTGTGATATTTTAGCAAAAAAGAGTAGAACAAATAAAACATTTAAATAATAACACTCTTTTACTTTTTCACATTTATTTTCAGTAAATTGACCAAAGATATGGAGATGACGAAAGCTCAGTTAGAAAATGAGCGCAAAATCCAACAATTGCAAATGCAGGCCATTAATGCATTATGGAAAAAAGTCTCGTCCATGCAAAATACAATATCAAACGACACCAACCCTACTATCGATAGTCAAAATATGGACAACATCAGTTCAACGACATCGATAGGCAATCAACAGATTCAAAATACATTAAGCTTAGACAATAGTTCAACAACAGTCGTCAATGATTTGGCTAAAACCTGCACGATGTTAACGAATCAGGTAAATATAATTAAAACTGGCATAAAACAACACCATTTTCAAATTATTGTTGCAAACTTTAATTCTAAGGTCCAGCAATTGCAAGGTTCTATGAGGGATATTTTGAATTGCCTAACATTGTTTTGCAATTTGCCGCAAGAAAATGTAAAACGTCTTTTAACCGCAGGAGTAGCTGAAGCTTTATCGACTACACCGCACAACGGTGCACACGTCAACAACTCTACTACCACCAATACCATCTCAACGTCTGTAGAGAAAAAAGATTCTGCTGCGACTCAAACAGAAATTGTAGCTGTACATACGCCCCAATTGGAAAGTCAATCGAATTTTCCTTTCATAAAAATACGACCTTCTACTTTGCCTTTAATAGAATCACAAAATCCTACTACACCAAATAATTGTAACAATGTCACTACCACCGCTACAGACACCGAAAACACCACTGTAACACCAACCAACACAAGGTCTTCTTTAGAGGAAAGCGGAATTGCCAGTACTGGCGACGTGCGCAATTTAAATGATTCCGTATCAATTGTTGAGAAACAAGACGAGGATGAGAAACACAATTTAAATTTGACCACAACAATTAGTGGCTAATCAAAATTTGAAAGTAAAGTAAAAAAAAGAAGAGACAACAAAGTGATAGATATTTGTATTTTATTAAAATGTATTTTTCACATTGATATAAGTTTAAAATTATCCCAAAGTACATATAAAATCATACAACAAATAACTTTAAAATTAACAACAAAATCAGTCAGCACATGCTTAAAAACAAAGAAAAATTATAAATCAAACATCGATAGTAGAAAAATGCCATTAATTTTTTATTATTGAGATTTTTAAATTAAAATTGAAATTAATTGTCTAGTTCTTCTTCTCACCACACTCATAAACACTCACTCTTTCTCAGGCTCGTAGTCGTTTCTATTTTTAAATGAATGAATGTTTTTCACAAGAATGCTTAATAAAAAAGGATCTCAAATATTTTAACATTGCATTAATATTTATTATAATTATTATCTTGTAGCTTTTGCATTAAAACAACAAAACAAAAATTACAATTCAACCTGATATAAAATTAAAAAAATTAAACTAAACCAAATATGCCACCACTTTTTAAAGCATTTCTATATCTATTATGCCTCCAAGGTTTAAGTTCATATAATTTGTATTCTTATACAGTACCACCCGACAAAGAAGTATTCAAACCAATACATTTTATATTGGTATTGCTATACAAAATATTTTTTTATTATTTTAAATTTTTGGATTTGTGTTTTAAATGTTGAATCACACGACAACATCCATCCATAAAAATGCAATAAGAACAACGAAACTATTACAAAATGATTGTTTTTAGTTTGTTCTTTATTTTACAATCTACCCAATTCGGTTTATTTTCCCCCATTTTCTAAACTCTGTGTAGCTGTAAGTAAAATATATTTCAAAGAAAAATATGTAGAATTTACAAAATAAAAAACCTTAATTTCAACCTGCAATAAAAATGAAGAATAAAAGTCCAGCTTTAAATTAAAAATCTTAAGTAATTATTTTTATGTATGCATGCACAAATATTTCTAAGGTAAACAAAGTCATTCCGAGTTCTGTTCAGTCAATTCTACTTCACTTTATATATTCATCCGACTTAGAAATATTTCGGAAATTTTATATAGTTTTTGCTGCTACAAAAACTAGATCAGTTAAAGATGCGTTTTGTTAAAAATCGTGCAAGTACTGGAACAAAGCTATTTTTACACAGCTTGTTTGTTTCTGTTGTAACATCAGTAATTGCTGAGTTGACAGTCCTTGGCCGAGTGATCCCGGTGATTCCGGTGCGTAGAACCGGCTGTCGTTTGTTGTGTCAACTGGCTGTTCATCCATAATTCTAGAACAATAACATACATGAAACATGTTTGTTGTGATTGGCATAAGTTCGTAATATTAACAAAATGGTCACATTAATTGGAACTACCTAATTCTCAATTTGCTTGTGGTCCAGATAGTGCAAAATAACTCGTTATGAAAACATTATTTTTAGATTCCCTCCTACGAATGGTGCAAAATAACTCATTATGAAAAAATTATTTTTAGATTCCCTTCTACGAATTATTCAGAAATTAGCTACGACCATTGTGTTTGAGCTAACATTGTGAAACAATTGTGACGTGAATACCTTAAGAATAATGAGAACATTAGTAAAAAAATTCAAAAAGTTCCTTTAGAATAAAGATTAATTACCATTTATTTCCCCTTTGTGAATCTTGGTTTATTGACAACCAAGGGGGTAGTTGTGTATTTCGATTCGAAATGCAATGTATAAAGTATACAATTCGAACGATTTACTTAGCTTAAATTTATGTTGAAATTATTTTCGAAATAACGGGACTTTTGTAAAAAATCCGCCTAAGAAAAAGTACATTTTTTACAATTGTGCTTTAATGGGTTAATAAAATGGTTCATGTTATACATATATATTTAGAAATCGCAGAGATATACACCCCTATCGTGAATAAAAATTCCACATGCAATTTGTTCCCCTTTTATTTTTTTAACATTGAATTTTAATAGGAAAAATGTGAAAAGGGAACACATTTCATGTTGAATTTTTATTCACAATAGGGGTGATAGTAGTATATATATATGTGAGCTTTAAAGCTCTGTAAAATCAAAACCGAAAGCTTCTTGCCCATAAAAGCTTTTTGAAATGAAAATGTTTTTGACGCTCACCCCTATCGTGAATAAAAATTTCCAATGAAATTTGTTCCCTTTTCACATTTTTCCTATTAAAATTCAATGTTTAAAAAAATAAAAGGGAACAAATTTCATGTGGAATTTTTCTCTCGGCCTCTTTCAGCTAATGGTGTTGAGTTCCCGTTGTTTGACATCATTACTCATCTCAAAAATATTGCTAGTTTCGATTCGTTATAAATAAGACATTTATTCGTTATAAATAAGACATTTATTTATAACGAATTATTACATTACATTTGTTATCTAAATCATAATTTATTAATGTAAATCATAATGAAAATGATTTTATTATCACTACTAACGGCAATTAGACTAGTCTTCTTCTGAACTAGAGCAATCATCACTGTCTTCATCACTATCATCCTCAATATTCCTTGTTGATATGGGTCTGTTCATATTTGGTTCCAAGTCATAGTCGTCACTATCACTATCAACATATTTATTATTTTGACCATCACTTTCAAAATTTTGATTATTTTTCTTGGCAAAGCATTCTGGCCAAATGTTGGCTTTTGTGTACTCCTTAATGTGTTCAGGTGTTAGGATCCTACAAATTTCCGCTTTTACTTTGTCGCCCTCCTCAATGGGCTCTACTAAAATATAGTCGCCGCGCTTGACCCAAACGTTTTTGCGAAATTTTGTGGGCATAGTGACTGCAAATGGAAAATGTTACAAAGGGATCATAAACAATGCAAGTTTCGGATTTTACCAAGAAAATTTTCATCATCTACATTGGCGTTCTCCACCTCATGCAAATTGTTGCCTCGACTGCAAACTACCCGTACTATCTGTTGATTTTCCTTGGGCAATTCAAAATCATCTTCCATCATTTCTTTTAGTACATGTTTGCGGCGTGTCACACGAGACATGCTTTTTGACTGCAAATAAAAAACAAATTAGTGAATAATGTTCCAGCTGTCAAACAGATTCAGCTACCTAGGTTTAATTTCAAGAATTTAACTGCTTCCTTTTAAGTTCAAAATAATTTAAAAACTTTTTAAATTTTAAATGCATTTAAATTTGGAAGTAAAAATTCCTGGAGCAGCTAATGCCACAAAAATGCGTGTTGTTTTGTTTTTGTGGTTACGAAGAACAGTGTTGTAAAAATAGAGGCCCAAAACAACGGTGATTATTATACTACTGTTTAAATCAATTATGAATAATTTTCACGAATGCTACCATGGTGAAATTAAATACATTTTAAATACAATTAAAAATGCCCCGAACAAAATCATCACGAGTTTCGAAATTGTTTAAGAAAATAAAATAAACAATTTTTCACTACTATTGTTTTCTGCTTTTATCCATGATTGTATGTTTGTTTTCTTTATTTTATGCCAGATGTTTTTGACAGTAACGAAAGTATTACACAAACAAAAATGCCTGTTGTTCTTGCCTTGTTGTAATCACAGAGAACACAGAGGCGTCAATTTTGGCGTTTTAAAATAGCTACAATCAGCTAAAAAGGCAGGTATATTAAAAAAAAAAAAGAAAGAAAACATTTTCTGGTAGTAAATTTGTAATGTGAAAAAGCAAAGCACTGTATAAAACAAGAATTTTGTGGACAAAACAATTTGAGTTAGAATATTTGAATTGAAAGTTTGTTTATATGTTTGTGATTTTAATAACTAACTAAATTGTATTTTCATAATTGTAATACTTTCTTGGTATGCATTGTGGAGTTTGTGCATTCGTTAGATGATATAAATGCATTTTTTTATGGTTGTATCAAACAATACAAAAATACTCTGTGCCAAAAATTAATTTTATTGCGTCAGAAAAATAGTAACATAAAGAAAACAAAAAGGCAGGTTCCAAAGAAAGAGACAAGAAAAAAACTACACTATCTTTGCTCTTCTGTCACCTCTGTTAGTTGTAATTGTTGTAGCAATGCTTGTATTTAATTTCACCATGAATGCTACCATGGTGAAATTGTGATAAAGGGAAATTTTGTTGTCTAAACAATTTCACCATGGTCTAAACTAAAACAATCGTTATATTTTAAAATTCATATACATAGAGTCACGATTTAAAGTGACTGCAAATTCATTCAGTCTTCTTAATATATGTACATACTTTAAATACGATCTATCCAAATAGTATGATTCAATCTATTACTATTAATGTCACTGTTTATTGTTAGTGTTTTATCAAATTAATAGGTCCATTAGACTTATATGCTAGATATCAGAAAAATTTATTTATTTAATTAGTTACTGCCAGAAAAATATATATGTACATAGTGATTTTCTAAGAGCTTTCGGATTTGATTTAAAAAAAACATAAAATTTAGAGAAATGTATAAAATCTTTATTTAAGTCGATTGGACGATATTTAAGTCGATAGGACGTAATTCAATGTCTAAAGATTATTTCATGTGAATGTTGTCTGCAGATACGCCTTAAATGGTTCATACGCAGGATCCAATTTTGGCATACTCTTTCTAACTTATTGGCAGGTATCTCACGAATAAATTCTTTAATATTAGCTTCCAGCGCATCAATCGTTGCGGGACTATGAACCTTTACAAAACCCCACATATAGACTGAAGGCGTAAAATCGCAATTGACCGGCCTTAACGTGAAAAAAATGTTCACCGAACCTTGTGCCATTGTTTCGCAAGCACCGTCTTGATGAAACCTCATGTCAGCCTAGTCCAGCTATTTCATTGTGGGCATAAACAAATTTGTAATCACCGTACGGTAGCGCTGGTTATTGACAGTAACGTTCCTGTCTTCGTCGTCTTTGAAAAAGTTTGGTCCAATGATGCAACCGACCCATAATCCTTTGACAGTTCTTGCAATGCTTCTGACTGCCTTCACACAAAGTACGACAATTTTGCTTGTTTACGTATATTTGTAACCAGAAATAAACTTCGTGCACAATGCACTTTGCATGAATTTTGATAATAAAATTCAATAATCTGAAAGTGTTGTTCGTTTGTAAGTCTATTCATGGTTAAATTATGGAACAAACTGACCATGTTTAACAGTAATATGTTACACGAAAACAGCTGAGCTGCAAAAAAACCAAGAAAGCTGCTAAAAAATCAACCTTTACTTGGGGGTAACAAGATCAATTTTAGCCTTTAAAATTTTAAAACACTTACATTTTTCACTAAATATTCATACTTTTAAAAATTGATACGAGTTTGCTGTCAAATTCTCGTTCTAATTGTGTGTTTCAAATATAAATAAGGGTACCAATCCAAAATTTTACACGGATCATTTACATACATGCCTAAATCAAACTGCTGGATTTTGAGAATATCGGTCCATATTTGACTATGTCCCCCATATAAGGTCCACTTCCGAAATACTAATATATATCTTAAATATACCGTTATTATGTCGAAATTCGACGTGAAATATCCTCATATCATTGTTCCAAAATTTAAGAAGATCGGCCCATAATTTATCATAGCTGCCATATAAGAACCATTTCCAAAAAGCAGATAAACCCACAAAAATGCCTAATAAATATCGATATCTGTATATCATAGAGGAAAAATCCTATCCTGCATACAAAATTTTGAAAAAATGTGTTTTTTTAATTTTTAAGATCTTATAAATCTATGACTATAGTACCTACAGACACATATGATACCTTAAATTAAAGCTTAATGTCTTGGCTATTTACATTAGTAAACTAAAATAACACTTACAAAGACATTTATTTAAATTTTTTTAGATATTAAAAAAAATTCGGGTCAGAAAATATTTTTTTCGGAGTTAACCCATATTCGGTCCATATTTTGTAATCATGATATATATCGTTGGAAAGGTATTTTTAATACCTTTTATTTAATGTATTACAAATTATCAGACACCCAGTAGTTCCCGAGATATTTTCAATTTTACGGGTCCGCCCCTCGAAAATAGGCCTGACCGCCAACAAATTTTTTTTGCTGGCATCTCCTCTAAAATCCCTATTTAATGAAGTCACTAAAACCGAATTGTTCCCCTTTTTTATACTCTGTTAAATTACACTCAAGATTATAATGAACATCAGACAAACTCTGTAAATTATGGTAAGAATTGGTAATTAAATCAATTAAAAATGGTGAAAATTAGACAAAATTTCAAAATATTTAACATAAATTATGTTGGTCGTAAAATTGTCTTTCAAACAATATATAAAATAATAATTAAATTTGCACTAAGACTGAATAGAAAACACAAAATAAGGATATTCTAGTACTATAACCAGTGTAGTTTTTGTATTTCTTATTACGTTTAGGTGGAGGGTATTTAAGATTCGGCACAGCCGAATATAGCACTCTTACTTGTTTACACTCTGTTTGTTAAATTACACTCAAGATTATTATGAACATCAGACAAACTCTGTAAATTATGGTAAGAATTGCATCCACAACAAAGGTGAAGGGTATATAAGATTCGGCATAGCCGAATATAGCACTCTTACTTGTTGAAAAACAAAATGTTTTTGAAATTAGTCCTGTACACAAAAACTATCAAACTTTGTTTTATTTATAAATTTATTGTTTAATGCGAAGTAGAAGTAGTTAAAATTCAAAAAGCCGTTATTTTTCAAATACTGAAATCAAGACTTTTTGTCATATTCATTTCTAAATTGTAGGCGAAAATATCTCCAAGTGGTAAACAGACTACTGTCAAAATAAGACAACTAATAGTTGAATTAAATTTGGAAGGTAAAAGTGTGAGAGAAATTGCTGAATTGGCTGGAAAGAGTAAATCTATTGTCCATGATACTATAAAAAGGTTCCATAATGAATTTAGACTGGCAAATAAAAGCAGAGAAGGTCGAGGTAAAACATTAAAGAGAGGAAATTTAAAAACCGCGAAAGATCTTAAAATATCATTAAAATCTCGCACTGGAAAAGGTGTTTGTCTGACAACTGTTCGCAATACATTACATAAGTATGATTACTATGGAAGAACTGCCACAAAAGAAACCATTTATTGGCCCCAAAATATAAAAGCCGTAAAGTTAGCCAACCAACCAACCAAAGTTCGGCAAAGAGTATTTACTTAAAACAGAGGATTTTTGGAACCAGGTAATATGGCGGTAAATTATCTAAAAAAATGTTTCCATTGAAAGTTTAAATTATTTTAAGGTTTTGTTCACTGACGAGGGCAAGTTTAACATGGATGGTTAAGACGGTAAACAATTTGTGTGGCGTAAAACAAATTGCGAAGTTAGCCAACAAAATACAAAAGCCACAGTTAGACACGGAGGAGGCTCTGTCATGGATGCATGTCGAGTGCTGGAGTAGGTAATTTGCAATTTATAGATGATAATATGGACAAATTTGTCTACCTCGACATTTTGAAGCAAAATGTAAAGCAAAGTGCAGAGAAATTTGGAATCGACAACCACTTTGCTTTTTATCAAAATAACGATCCTGAGCACTTTTTAGAAGTTTCAAAGCTTTAGTTCGAAACCTTTGCACAGAGCCCAGACCTCAATGTAATTAAGCATTTTTGTGGGAAATTGGCCAGAAGAGTGTATCAATATACAACATATTAGATCAACTAAAGGAGGCTGGGGATCAATAAAATTTTAATAGAGATTTCATGTTGTAAAAACAATTCCTTCAGTAAAAATAATTTAATGAAAATTAAATTTAAAGAGCTCGAGCTCGACTAAATAAAATATCAAAAATTTAAGAATTAACAGTTCGAATAAAAAATAATAATTGTTCCAAAACAATAAATTTTTATTAAAATATGTGTAGCAACTACTACTCTACCATAAAATACCTGTTTTAAAAAATAAAATATAAAAATAGTTTCCTTGAACTTTTTGTAAAAAATATAAAAAAAAAAATAAAAAACATTTTAGAGTCTTGAAAAATATTTTAAAGAAAAAACATTGTTTTATATTGGTGACCCCGAATTCTTCACGCAAGATGCCCAGACATGCTCAAGATTCCGCGGCAGAACCTGTTGTAACTACATCAACCGTAACACTTCGTATTCCACGATTTTGGAAAGAAAATCCAGCAATTTGGTTTGCTCAGTTGGAGGTACAATTTGAGAACCATAACATAAGCAATGAAAACTCGAAATATTTTGCAGTTTTACCGGAATTAGATCCAGAAGTCATCTCCCAAGTCAGTGACATAATTACAGAACGCCCAAACGATGCCTACACGAAAATAAAACAGCGCCTCATTGACCATTTCTCCATCTCTGAAGAGAAGCGAATAAAAACTCGACTAAATGAATTACCAATTGGTGACAAGAAACCAAGCTTTTAGTCTAGCCAACGGTGGTGTCAAAGACGAGTTTCTCCGCACTATGTGGCTTCAACGTTTACCTCCTCAAACTCAAGCAATTTTAGCCACTTCCTCAGAACCTTTGGGCAATTTAGCAACTATGGCCGACAAAATTGGAGATATTTCTTGTTCATCCTCAAACAATAATGCTACCATCCAAGGTACAAATGAAATTTGTGAGTTACGTGAACAAATTTCGGCCCTAACGAACGCAGTAAAAAATCTTCAAACTTCTCGAAACCGTCGTTCAAAACGCTCTAATTCCCGTAACAGATCACGAAGATCTCCTAGTTCATCAGAACAGGTATGCTATTATCATCGTAAGTTTGGAAACAATGCTAGATGTTGTCGCCAACCTTGTTCGTACAATACACATTCGGAAAACTCCCAAGGCGGTAACTAAATACAAATAGTGGCCGCAGCCAAGCAACAAATCGTCTATTTATTTTCGACTCCCAACTTCAAAAACGTTTTTTGATTGACACTGGAGCTGACATATCAGTTTTACCTTTGTCAAACCAAAATTTTAAGAAACGTCCAGAAAATTATAAATTATTCGCCGTTAATGGAACACCAATCAATACGTATGGGGATGTTATCCTATCCCCAACACTTGGTTTAAGAAGAAATTTCTCCTGGAAATTTATTATCGCCGACGTTAATCATCCAATAATTGGGGCAGACTTCTTACAACATTACGGTTTGCTTGTAGATCTTAAAAGGAATAAATTAATTGACAACTCCACAGGACTTCATACATCTTTTTTCGTTAAAAAGACAGATCATATCGAAATTAAAACCCTTCCATATCATGATTTGATTGCTCGTTTTCCAGATATTACAAATCCTTCAACAACATCTGTCAAACAAAAGCACAATGTACAACATATTATTGAAACGAAGGGACAACCTGTAATATCAAAAGCACGACGCCTAGCTCCAGAACAATTAGAAATAGCAAAACGTGAATTTGCGTTTATGATGGAACAAGGTCTGTGTTGTTCATCCAAAAGCAATTGGTCCAGTCCATTACAAATGGTTCCGAAAAAGAATGGGCAATGGCGACCATGTGAAGATTATCGAAGACTAAATGCTATAACAGTTCCTGATAAATATCCGCTGCCACATATCCACGATTTCGGATTTGGATTAAATGGTAAGAAACTTTTTTCTACAATAGACCTAGTACGTGCCTACAATCAAATTCCTGTGACTCCAGAAGACATTCCAAAAACTGCCATAATAACACCATTTGGACTCTTTGAATTTCATTACATGACATTCGGGTTATGTAATGCAGGCCAAACCTTTCAAAGATTCATTCATGAAGTTTTGCGTGGCCTCGACTTTTGCTTTAGCTATTTGGATGATGTTCTAATCGCATCCAAATCAGATGAAGAACATTACCATCACCTAGAATTAGTATTTCAACGATTTAACGAATATGGTATAGTGATTAATCTATCAAAATGTAATTTTGGCCAATCAGAAATTCAATTCCTTGGCCACATGGTTACCAAAGACGGTATATATCCGCTGCCTGATAAAGTTGCTGCGATTATGAATTACCCGAAGCCCACAAATGTAAAAGAAGTTCGTCGTTTTGTTGCTATGATAAACTTTTATCGTAGATTTATTTATTCAACAATTTATTCAATTTATTGAATACCAAAAAGGCAATAAGAAAAATTTAAAGTCTTAAGATTTAGGCCACGTATGGTTCATGGACAAAACTTTAGTGTATTTGTGAATGACAAAGTTTCTTCGATAAAGTATCATGGTGTACACCTGCAAAGCAATTTGTCGTGGGACTTACATATAAAATCTTTAAAATTAAAAATCGCATCAGCTACTGGTTTGATTTATAAATTTAAAAATAAATTTAACACTAAAACTAAATTGTTACTTTACCAAGCCTTAATTCAGAGCCACTTAAACTACTTAGCTATTGTGTATGCATGGAATAAAAGCAAAGAGCTTAAGTCACTTCAAAGATCTCTAAAAACAATTTTCAATCTTCTACTTCACCATTATATTAAGATATATCACCAAAAATTCTTCCTGTATGTTTATAAATCTATACATAGTATTGGCCATCATACTATCCAATTCTTAAGAAATCAACATAACTTTGATACAAAAAATGCGAGAAATTTGAGTATAAGCTTCTGTCGTTTTGAAAAAAACTAAACAAAGAGTTGAATGTAATAGGCAACCAGAAGCTATAAAAACATTCAAAGAATTGCAATTTTTAAGAAAAATGTTAAAGAATACTTATTTGATAACCTGGTAATGCTTCTATATTGTTACATATTCCCTTTTTAATTTTAATTCTAACTATGTACATATATATTTTGAAAATACATATAAATTTAATAATTTGATAAGCTTTTAAACTATTTGCCAGCCAACTGGCCTCAAAAATGTCCCTATTGACGCTGAGACAATAATTTTTTATAATAATTAAATTTCTAACTACCTACGTTAATGAATAAATAAATAAAAAAAAGAAATAGTTGGGAACTTTTTTGGTACCTTTTGAATACTTTGTTCTTAGTTGACAAACATCATTTTGTACCGTCGTAGATTCGTTGACTTATTTGCAAAGTATCTTTTTTATAAAACGACGTAAAATGTTTAATATATTTTATTTAATTCATTATTAGTATTTTTATGTTTACATTAGAAAATCCCGTATATTAACATTAATATGTACATATATGGGTCAATTAAAAAAAAAAAACGTACACAACGTGTTTTGTTTTGCTTATTTTTAAAGTTTTTTGAATTCGCCTGTAAGAGTGGCCAATTTATGTAGAAATTGATGAAGAATCCGGCGGTATTTTTAGGCTCTCAAAAAAATCTATATTTTTGGATTTTTTTTTAGGTTTTCCATGATTTCTATCTTGAGCGACACACACCAAATATGTATAAAAAATCGCTAAAAATGCAAAAATATTTGAAATTCTTACTACGATGTTCTTACTACGAT
This sequence comes from Bellardia bayeri, assembly GCA_950370525.1. Lineage (NCBI taxonomy): Eukaryota > Metazoa > Arthropoda > Insecta > Diptera > Calliphoridae > Bellardia > Bellardia bayeri. Next base: position 52,631,920 of record OX493265.1, on the reverse strand, counting down.
GTTCTTTTGTTTTTCAAGATTTCATCTTTTCGATTATAAACAAAAAATCACGATTCAACTTGATTTTTAATTTTTTTTTTTAAAGTGACTAGTTATTTTAAAATTTTAAGAACTTAGAGGTTATTTGCAAAATAATAGGCTTGTAACAATGTCTTTAAAAAAACTGCAATTATAAGCGTTTTAAGGGAAACAAATCTAAGTTTGATGCTCCAGATATTTTGTGACGATCAAGAGATTTTGTTGCACGTAAACAAGAAATAATGCCAAATCTTAAGTTTAACGAAAAAAAAGTTTATTCTTTTATAAAAAGAAAATAAAAAAAAAACAAAAATTCTTAAAAAAACAATAATTTTCATACAAAACTAAACATGTATGTACATATTCTTTGCTGTCTTTAACAAGAAACTTATACACATTTGTAAATATTTGACACAAAACAATAACTTAATTTAATTTATAAATTTTCATTCGAATTCTTATTCTGAATCTGTATAAACTTCATGAAATAACAAGCGGCTTTGTTTTTTTTTCATTCTCATTCATTTTTACCAATTTCGAATTAAGTTTGTGGCAAAAACAGAATCAGTCAGTAACAATAAAAATTAAACTCAAATATACCACGATTATACCTTTCTTTCTTCTTTCTTTTATATTCGTCATTATACTACGTTTCCACGACGACTTGAATCACCTGCTTCGCTTTCTGAATCATGTTTATGAATCATGCTGTTTACATGACTAATAAACTTGATTCGATTTGACAGTTGTTTTTAATAAACAAACAGAATAAAAAAAAAGCCGAATTTACAATTTGTGGAAAATAATTTTTTTAATGGACAAAAAAAGTGAGTGGAAATTAGTTAGCTTATTTGAAAAAAAAAAACATACATTCGTACGTATTTACTTTCTTTACTTCTAGCAACAAGAAAATAATTTGCTTTGTTTACAATAATATTAAATTTTTACAGCTAGTGCAGATAAACTTGCGATAAAAACTAGAGAAGAGTGCAATTTTTCGTGCTTCGCAAGTAGATTCAATATGAATCTACTTGATTCGCTCTTAAAATTTTGTATGGTGAAGCAAGTTGTTTCACTCATGATTGGGGTGTGAAGCATGAATAGAGAGCGAAGCATGTACAGTGGAAACGTAGTATTACGCGCTTTATCGAGCTTTATTTTCTCTCGATATTTCCGTGCTTTTTCAGCCGCCGTTAATTTTGTTGTTTTACTCTTGAAAATTAAAAAATAAAATCAAAATTAAGAATTTTAAGCTATGAAGCAATATATTTCAAAAGTGATGCTCATGAAATATTTGCCTATTTTGGGGTTTTTCCGTAGGCAATTTATTTTTCAAATTCACAAATTATAAAAAAATGAGTTGAAACTATGTAAACAATGATTGTCAACTTCAATTTTTTACATTTAATATATTCACTTTTAAAAAAATTAGCGTAGCGCTCAAGAAATTTTATCGCGCCGTTACCACGGTGTTCTCAAAAACTACGCAAATGCACACTTTTTTTAATAAATTATTTTTTCGCTTTTTCACTTTTGTAATAATTAAAGTTTGTACTTTCGTTACGTTATTTACTTTATTTAAACTTGAAATTGAAAACTAGTAATATTACATGCTTTATAAAAAAAGTGATGCTCAATGCAAATTGTGGGGACAACCCTTCTTTGACAACCCAATTTTGGCGACTATAACAAATCAAAACACAATAATTCGAATACTTTTATTAAATGTTGCATATTTATTTTTTTCTTGATTTTATTTTATTTTGTTTACTAAAAATTCTAACGGGGGACACATGCTTTTGTATGGAAGCAGTCAGAGGAAGAAACAAAACACAATTCTGAATAAACAAACATACAAATTTGAGAATTACATTTTTTTGTTACATATTCCTCGCTGATCACTCTCATATTTTTGTTTTTTATTGCTTTTTTTACCTAAAATGTAAAGTGCGGGACACAAAAATTGCGTTTTTTTGAAATTGACCCATATATGTAAATTCATGAACTGAGTACGAAACTATTTAGAAACAAATATTTAAGTACAGTTTTAAGAGGTGCTATTGTTAAAAATTTTCGTTTCAAACAAATAAAAACCTTTTATTGACAAATTGTACTCAAATTGTGATCTCTAAAATTTGGTAAAACCTAAAAATATTAATTTTTTCTTATCTTGCTCATATTTATACATTAAGGGGTACTCTTACAGTAAATATATACAACACCTGTTAATCTGTCCATCTTTTAATTTAATCTCGAATATCGATTTCTTTATTTGCACAAAAAATTCAGCGAGAATTAGAATCTTACACATTATGATGAAAAGACGCAAAAAGTTCAGATTGAATCATTTAAACTATTAAAACTTCAAATGTAAGTTTGCAAATTGTCAAAGAATCTTGTTACCAACCTACGACTTGCATATTTAAATATACCGTACGGTAAATTTTTAAATGTTTGATCATGCGAGAGTGTTTGATAGAACAACATTTTTTAGGAATACCAATCAATGTCAAATACGGGAAAATTCAAAATTTAAAATGATCAGCGGTCAGGAATAAGAGTTAAGAAATCCCCAGGCAATGCTGGGTTCAAAAAGCTGTGTATTTATAATTTAGATTTATGAATTTTTATTCGATATTAATTTTATATCCTTTTAAAATATATACATAAGTCTGCCTTCTTTAAATTTAATTTAACCTTGATATCTACATTATTAAGTAATATTTTTATTGATAATAAATTTTCAAAAAAATTATTACACTGAATAAAAGGAAAATATAAAAAATGTTTTCTTATTTTAAACTTGATTTTTCTTTTTAAAATTTATGCAGGCAATGTCCTCAGCATTAAAAACATTTTGATTTACAACTTTTTCCAACCAAATCTTTTTTTCAGAACCTTTGACATAGATTCTAGAATATTTTACATTAGCTTTAATGAATTTGTAGTCGCTTTTTTCGTCTTTTCTGGCTGCAGTCATTTTTGTTTAATTTCCTTAATAATTGATTAAATAACGAAAGATACTTCATGTTTCCGTTTTTATTAATGTTTTTTTTAATTGTTTCTGGATTTTAACCATGATCATAGACAACAAAATTAAATAAAATATTCAGGTTAAGAAACTTTGATTACAACAAAATAATTTACTTTAGCAATATTCTCAATTCATTTACTTCTGAAATACCAAATGTTAGTCAAACTTAAAAATATTATGTGTTTAAAAAATTGCTAACTAATAGGTATAAATATATTTCACCATAATTGAGGCATGAGACAAAAAGAGTTTACATATTTAGATATGTATGTATGTACATATATATAAATAGGTACATACTCGTATGTATGTATGGAAATGCTAATAACCAAAATAATAAGGGAAAATCAATTTTGTTTACATCACAATTTAGTTAATTTTAAATAATTTCGAAATTCAAAAAACTAAGAAATGAATGAAACAACACAAAGAAAGGGCATTTTGTTGTTATTAATTATTTGTACCTACTTAGTTTGGTAACTTTACAAAATAAAACACGGACACCAAAAACGTCTTTCTCATTCAGTGGTTTATTAAGAACTTAACTAAATAAAATGATAAATGCAGTGGAAACAAAAAAAAAAAAATCATAGTTCATACAAACTACAGTAAAAGAGAAAAAACATAAATTAGAGTTGCCATCGTGTAATACTTTCAACACATTTCGGCCTATCTAATTCCATATTACTATAGGATTGATTTTTAACTTATATAAAGACCGTTTCGTAATATTTTTAACTTAAATATTCTTTTATTTCAGCGAATTTTTCATATAAAGAGAAAAGCAATATAAATAAATACAAAATTTTAGTTTTTAGGGAAATAACAACCATTAAATGCTCTAAATAAAAAAAAAATACAAAAACTAGAAGTTTTTATTTTGAAGTGATTTCATTGTAAAATATCGAAAATAATTTAACTTAAACATTAGTAACGCAGTTTCATTGATCTGTACTTAGCATCCGTCCTTCTTTTATCCATCCTTCACAGACAATAAATGAGGAGGACAAGTAAAATGTGCTTCATTTCATTTAATTTCGTTTGTTTTTCTAAGGCAATTAATTGATAAAAAAATTTTGATAAAATACTCAGTGTCTGGAAATAATTAACAACGATTTTATTTTTTATTAAGACGCATAATACGTTCTTTTAGGCCACCCGGTTTTACTTTTGTAGTTTTAACTGTTTTGCGCGTTTGTACATCTTTAGATTTTTTCAACCTGCAACAAAACCAAAATTATTGACAGTTTTATTTAAAATTATTTAAACCGTTGAAGCGCACAGACTACATACAATTCATTCCATAGTATTGCGATTTCCTTTTTCATAATATCCTTAAAATCGTTTGTAAAATTGGTCCAGTGTTCGAAGAATTTATTTGGTGTACATTGTTCCAAAGTACCTGATTTGGGTGCATAATGATAAAATTTCATAGTCTCTATAAATACTTCGCGGCAATCATCCAGTTCCTTAAATAGTTTGTCAATTTCTTTGGAGGCATTTTTTACAAATTCTTCCATTTTTGATTTGAATGGTTCTATATTCTGGACAGTCGAGTGTATGATGACTTTGTCTGAAGTCCGTTTCTTAGCTGTAAAAAAATAATATTAGAAATATTAGTTTTTATAGAATGGGAATTGTGTCATTATCTAACCTTTTAGTTGATCACTTAATTTTGTAATTTGCCCTTTGACCTCATCGAAGTCCACTTGAGTTGCTCTTTCCACATCTGACGGTTCCGGTATTGGCAAAGGAATTTCCAATAATTGTACTCCTTCCTTTCGCTTTCTACCAATATATGTTCGCACTATGAAGTGCAAAAGCGTTGTTTGTGAGTCCTTGGATTTAACATCCTTTAATTTGCTTAAAATTTCCAAAGTGAAACCATCGGCTTGGCCTCGCTGACGATTACCGCCATTCATATAATTACCCAAAGTCAGAATAATTGCAAATATTAATTTAAGCTCTTCGCTCTCCAACAGAAATTGAGACAATTGCATGACAACCTCCAATTTCCGCTCTATAACAGTGGCAGTCTCTTCGAATTCAGCCATAAATACCATGCACGATATGCGTTCGGTGAACATAGATATATTCGATATTTTTAATAGGAACTGTTCGGGTTCATCGAGAGGTATGTTTCCTTGCTCTCTGATGCGTTCCAGCTCATCATTGGTTGCCTTATTTTTATTGATTTGCTGTAAAGTCTCCAAACTAACAACAGAAGTGTCTACGTGATAGATAGCATGCTCTATTTCACAAAAGTCGACGTGAGAACTTCGAAGCAGAATTCCCACATTTTGCGATCTTTTGCTGTCGAGTACTTTAATTGGTCTTACACGTACCTCGGCCTTAATTTTTGGTACTACTCTGGGTACTATTGCTTCCCGTGAAAATAGTTCAGTAAACTCATCAATATTATCGAGATTTGTTTCATCAATTTCTTGCCAAATCTCTTTAGGAGCTGAGGGCGATTCCGAAGTAATCGGCTCATCTGGAGATGTGCTGGGAGTTGAAGAGTCAGTGGTGTCACCAGTGACAGGAGCTATTGCAGCAATGGGCTTTAGAGGTTTTGGTGGTGGAGGTTGCGTTACTATACGAGTCCAGTAGAGAGGTTTCATGGGCTTTGGAGGATTAACAGCAGTCTTGCGTAGCGCTAAATTGGGGGCATTTGGAGCAATTACTGATAGTTAGTTTAGATAGGGATCTTAGGGAAATATACTTACTATTTGCTTGATTGAACCAACCTCCTTCAGTTGGGTTGGGTAGAGGCGCTGGCGTCGTTGTTGTAGGGACTTTAGGTGCACCCGGCGGCAGTGGAGGAGGAACTGCTGATGTATTGAGCGTAAGAGCAGATGTTAAAGAGGATCCAGGTGGCGGTGGAGGTGGTGGTCCAACAACACAAGGCGGAGGAGGAGGTGGTGGAGGGGGTAACACTGATGTGGAGGATGGCAGCGGAGGAGGAGGTGGAGCCATGAAAGGAGGTGGAGGAGGAGGCGGCGGTGTTGCTAGACTTCCAATTGGTTGAAGGGGTTGCGGTGTAGCTGGTTTCAGTTCATTTAATTTATTTTCACAAGTTATGCCTTTTAGAGAAACCTGAATTTCCTTATCATACCTCAATATATCTTTACTTTCCGGATTATCCTTGTTATCTTTACATTTGCTGCATACAAACTCTGTTATCGCCTGCGACACGTCTTCGGTTTGTACTCCAGCCTCGTGAACTCCACTCACGCATCCGGAACTAGCGTCTATATTATTCTTGTCATATTGATATACTGTCGCTTCACTGGCATTTAGGAGATCTGACAATAGCACACAACGTTTTGATGGTCGTTTTAAAGGTTCTCCCACCGATAACATGTCATTGACCACAGCATGTAGTTCTGCTATGGTGGAACAAGTTAAAAGCCGTTTTCTAAGCAGTTGCATGAAACCATTGTCTCTATCAGGCAGTGGCGTCGTATCTACTTGAATGGCTTTTGGTATGCGTGATATTGCCGAAGTGGGGGTACTACAGTACGGCCATGAGGTGACTTTATCTAATTTACCAGGTGTGTGTGGTTGTGAAGTTGTGGGCGCTTCAGTATGTGTCCATTGGTACATTTGGAATGGCTGCAAATGAGACAACAATTAAAGTAAATTCATTTGAATAATCTCATTTCATTTTAGCATTTCATTTGTGACGACTTGTCTTAAATATTTAAATGTATACGAACAGTGCGGAGCACAATTATCTATAATAAATAATTCTGTTTTTATTTAAAAGGAATCTTAATCTCTTAGCTGGATTCCAAAAAATATATCCCGTTTTGTTTGCCCCAATATGGTTTGAATAACTTTGTAAATGGTATTTTTTGTCCCGCTTTTGGTATAGAAAATATAACCAAAAATCGTAAATATCAATTTTTTGCGATTTAAAATCCAAACTTTTAATTGCATTACAAAAAAAAAAATTCAAATCTAAACTTAAAACTTGGCTTGTTTATGCAAAATGTTTATTAATTTGAAGAAGAATAGTTGATATAGAATATTTTCAATATCTTTATATATATAATTCTACTGTACGTGTGTTGTGACTAAACGGCTGGACCGATTTGCATAAATTTTTTTGTATATGCGTTTGGGTGACGCTCCGGGTGGTTTAGATTTACAATTCGGTCCACTTGGACAAAGGGGCATGGTACCTCCCATACAAACCACGAATTAAAAATCTATTATTTCTGCTCCTGATAACGGTATTTGAGCAAAATTTTGTACGTCGGTTTGGTGTGAAACTAAATTTTGCCGTACCTATGTACGAGTACATATGTAACGCTATAAATTTGAAACTTGAATTTGAAGTTCTCTTTTTAGTATACAATATTTCTCTTTTGAATCAAAAAGAAAAAGATTATTCAAATTTGTTCTATTATAGCTACTTTATGCCACTCATTTCAGCTCTTCACTGTAAGTTTTTCCGCGACTATATTAATTTGTTTCAAATGAACAAACAAGAATTGTGTAAACACTATTGAATACACAAACGGTTTTCTAATTAGTATTATTAAGGACCATGATTGCCAGGTCGTTTTATTTACTAACCCCCAAACGGAATTAAAGATATATTCTAGCTTTCTGAAGCAAACTATAACGTTTTTGTAATAAATATGCTATTAAATACAAATAAGTGAAATAGATCTGGCAAAAAATTAATTTCGAGTTTTGGTTCAAAAACTTTATAATTTCAAAATCATCTGGCATCTCTGCCTCAAAATATAAACATCGTGTTGTTCTGCGCTTAGAAGATAATTGGAATTTTAATAATAAAAGTACAGTAACTATTAATTTTTTTTTAATTTTCTGGTTGATGGCAATGTTTGCTCAAAAAAGAAAAAAGAAAGAAGACGAGGTAACTTTAAAAGAAAAAGTACCACCCATTATAGTGGATTCTACTCACAGTTTCTCATCTGTTTTTGGAATGATTGGCGGAAAATTTACGTTTAAGAAAATGTCGGTTGGTACGAAGATAATGTCAAAGTCATTGACCCATTATGAAGAAGCACTCAAGGCACTTAAGGACAAGAAGTTTAATTTCTATACACATGAAATCAAAGATTCGAAAAGTTTTAAAATGGTGTTATTTGGCCTTCCCCAGTTTGATATTAGTGTTATCAATGAAGAATTTATCAACTCTCATAACATTAGACCTTTAAATATCAAAGAAGTAATGACAAAAAGGTCTAATGCAGATGATGCGCTTTATATGGTTGAGTTTGACCGGCAACAGGTGTCAAAAAGAGATATCTTGAATATAAGATATTTTTGTAATATTGTGGTACATTGGAAAATACCACTTAAGGGTAGCAAGGGCCCAACTCAATGTTTGAAATGCTCAATGTTTGGACATGGGGCTAAAAACTGTAACAGAGTAACAGTGTGTGCAGCCTGTGCGGGTAATCATGATTACTCAGACTGTACTTTAAACAAAGGCAATCAGGAAGGCAGTATAGTTTTAAATGTTATAATTGCATAAGCAAAAATCTTAGAAATGCAAATCACAGGGCCGACGACCCCAAATGTCCTTGCCGACAAAGAATTACGAACAAATTTAGAGAGGTTAGTAAAAGAACAAATTCTTCATTGCTTAATACGGACAATAATAATTTTCCTCAACTACCAACTCGTGAATATCAAGGTACTTCAAATAATATGAGTTTTAATAATAACAAACTTTTCTCAGAAGTTACAAAAAATAAAAATTATGCTAAACCTAATGACGATGATATCTCCAATGAACAACTAATGGAAATATTTTTTAATGCTGTCGACGCACTTCAAAGGTGTCAAAACAAGTACGATAAGCTAAGAGTCTTAGGTATGATGCTTCAACATGTCATATAATTCAGCAGTATTTCAAGATGTCCATGTTATGCACTGGAATGCCCAGGGCATAACGACTGAATCAGCAGCTTCACAATTAGAACAAGTTCTGCACAACAAAAATATAGATATTCTTCTTCTTAACGAAACCTTTTTGAAACCATACCACAAATTTAAACTTGGATTCTATAAGATATATAGGGAGGATAGACCTACACACGGTGGAGGAGTGCTCGTCGCAATAAAATGTAACTTAGAACACCAGTTATTACCAAAGACCGAAACACGAGTAATGGAAAATATATCCATACAAGTAAAAATAAATAATCGTCCTGTGGTTTTTACTGCTGCCTATAATCCGTATTACTATGCTAATTTTAAAGCGGATTTAAATTTATTAACTTCCACTTCAAGGGACTTTTTCATATTTGGGGATTTAAATGCACAACATATTCATTGGAACTGTGCATCTAACAATACAGCTGGAAATGAACTATACAGTCATTGCATTCAATCAAATTACAATATCTTATACTTCTGATTACACTCCCCCATACAACCGTCAACAGTGGATATTCTTCTGTCAAACTCCTGTCTTCCTTTCTCAACTTTAGATTCACTACCTAACTTATTGCAGTCTGACCACGTTCCAATTTCCTGTCACATCTTCGGACAAGTTCACAATTTAGTAAAATCGATTAATTTGTGCAGATTGGCCAGCAATTAGAAATTGTCTCGAAGAAGAAATTTGTGTCCGAAACATTGACATAACAGTAACTAATTCTGATATCCTTGATTCATCGTTAAATAAATTAATAGCCATTGTAAAGGAGGCTAATAACAAAATACCAGTTGCCTGTAAGAACTCATGGCACAGAGAAATTTCCGATACAAGTAAAATGATAATTACTCAAAGGAACAAATGTAGGCGGAAATTTCAAAGATGCTACGATCAGAACCAGCAAACTCAATTAAGCTGTATTTCAAAACTTTTAAATCGCTTAATCGATTTTCACCTTAAGAAAGACAGAAATGACTCTTGGTCAAAATTTCTTTCTAAGCTGTCTCCTGGCTCTAAAAAGTTTTGGAAACTAACTAAAATGTTTAAAGGAAAGAATTCTACTATTAGTGATCTTCAGGTAAATGACAAGGTTCTGAAAACGGCTGATGAAAAAGCAAATGCCATTGCTGATGTTTTTGGTGAAGCACATGAAATTACTATCAATAACCCATCTCAATTTCAATCTAATGTTACTAACTTCATTAACAGTCTCAATAATGAAACTGGTGTTGGCAGTTCATCTGTTACACTTACGGATATTGAAGAGGTGAAATCACTCGTACTCTCATTAAAAAATAACAAATCACCGGGCTTGGATGAGATAAATAGTATAATACTAAAAAAAATGCCAAACCTCTTTTTTGAAACTTTGAGTAAGTCTTAATAGTGGATATTTTCCATCTACTTTTAAAAAGGCTAAAGTCATTGCTATTAATAAACCTGATAAAGATGTCAAATTGCCCTCGAGCTACAGGCCAAGCAGTATTCTAAGCTTATTAGATAAGGTTTTTGAAAAAATAATTCTTAAAAGAATTTTAGATTTTTCAACTTAGAATAATATTATTAATCACCAGCAGTACGGATTCCGAAAGGGGCACTCCACTGTACACCAGTTGATGAGAGTAGTTAACTTAATTGAAAATAACAAACGAAATCGTATAAGTACTGGAGTCGTGTTTCTTGATATCGAAAAAGCTTTCGATTCCATATGGCATGATGGCTTAGTGTTTAAACTTAACAAATTTGGATTTCCAATATAGGTATCTGCAGAAAATTATAAAAAGCTTTTTAAGTCGCCGTTCGTTTGTCGTATGCATTGACAACATATTCTCTAGTGAGAGACAACTACCAGCAGGATTACTGCAAGGTTCTGTACTATCTCCAACTCTTTACTCAATATACACCTCTGATATTATTATTCAAAGGAACCATGTAGCAGCGTTCTACGCTGACGACAGTGCTTTTATATGTTGTGGCAGAGTCTCTGATATCAGCAAATTGAACTCACACGTATACTTACGCTCTTTTGTTTGATCGTCAATCAACCAATAGGAAATCAGCATGTTGAGTGGGAGAGACAAAATACACTTGCAGAACTTATGTGTCTTATTCATGCTCTAATGCAGTGATGCCCAAGGTAGTAGTATTGGTGAAAGTGACAAAATAACACTGGAAGAAAACAATTTGATATTCATTTTATTTAGTCGTCAGCGAGATTGCGACGAAAAAATATTTTAATAATATTCATTTTCTATTATCTTGAATCATGAATAAGACACATAAGTTCTGCAAGTGTATTTTGTCTCTCCCACTCAACATGCTGATTTCCTATTGGTTGATTGACGATCAAACAAAAGAGCGTAAGTATACGTGTGAGTTCAATTTGCTGATATCAGCCACTACTGGGCATCTATGCATTAGAGCATATGCATTAAAAGCAATAAGATGCGGTTGCGCTCTTTACTCCCTACTAAACAGAAGATTGAAACTAAATCTGAAAAACAAGATACTTATTTATAAAATGTGTATTCGACCGATTATGACATATGCCTGGTATATGTCTGGTTTCAAAAAGCTGCAAAAACATACAAGAAGAAACTACAAATCATTCAAAATAAACATCTGAAGATAATTCATAACTTACCTCCAAGATATGCAACCGACCGGCTACATGACAATTTTAATTATAAATTACTTAGCACATTCTCTAAGGAACTGACTCTGTCATTTAAGGAAAAATGCAGAGCATCTGATTTTGGTTCAATAAGAATTTTGTTAAACAACCACTAGTGAATCTTTCATAAAGTAAAATTTTGATAGTGTTTGTTGTTAAGAATTCTTATACCTATTTATTAAAGGGTTTTTATGAACTATTTTCCCTAAATCATGTGATATTAATTATTAGTATCTTTATTTAATTATTTAGATGTGTAATTGTTGTAATACTATTAAGTAAAATCTCATAACTCTGTACATAAAACATAATAACCTGAACTCGAATAAAAAATTTTAATAATAATAATAATTTTATAATTTATAACAATTTTATTAATTTTTATTTTCTAATATTTGAGTAAAATTTGGAAATAACCTACATTGTAAAAGTCTACAACGAAAATATAAATTTTTATCAAATACTAAAATTTTTATTCCCAATCAGCAACAGGTTCGTTTTTAAAGTTGCCTAATTTGTACTTCAAAGCTTCTCTAACAGATATATATATAGTATAATCCTTTTATATTAAAATAAATTAGCTGAATTATTCAAAATATATCAGCAGCTATATCAAATAGAGAAAATATAGATTTTTGTCAGAGACAACATGTCTTTAATAAATTATATTTAAATTTAATGGTTTGCAACAGCTGGTGTAAACATACAGCATGTTTATCAACATTTTACATGATTATTAACATTTGAATTAGTAGAAACTTCTAAAACACTGTTGATAACATGCTGTTATTAACATATTTGTGGAATATGATAACAGTAAAGCTACATTTACACGATTGAAATTTTCTTCAAAATGCTTCAAACTCGTGTAAACAGCAAAATTTCTTCTTCTTCAACATTTATTATTACAGTGTAGGTATTCCTCTATACCTTTCAAGTAAGCGAAATGCCACGCCCACGTATGAAATAAGTAGTAAAAGTCTATCTCAGAAACTGCTACAGCTAGAGTCCTAAAATTTTGTACGGACAATTTCGACATGCACATGCCGAAATTTGAAGAAAAATAGGCCAACTAGAAATAGTGGGCGTGGTACCCCATACATAATGTAAATGCTAATACCCTTATTCATAAAACTTACAATAGGTTTATAAAACCAATTTTGTATGGATATTTGCTTTATAAACCTGTTGTAAGTTTTTATGGATAAGGGGGTAAAAATTTAACATCTAGAGCTTTTAAAGTCCAGATTTGAAAATCTATAACAGCTAGACTTGTTAAATATTGTAAGAGCAAGTTATAAATGTGTCCAATGGACATACATTTGACTCCTCCAAAGGTGCAATTAAAATAGTTAGGTCGAGAGGGCAAGATTAAAAATCTGTATTTGAAGGGAAAGTACCCTAAGGAGCGGAGATAGTATGTTCTATAAAAATGTTGGGGAGAAAAAATTAATGGGGGTCAGTCTGACATTTTACTACTCTAGGGGCGACTCCGCGGCAGTTATTGGACATTTTATTAATTTTTTCACTTTTACCTTGAACTTTGACCTCGATGAGGCGTCATTTATCCTCAACCAAAGTCCCCCATTTTTTGTTCCGTCTATTTTTTTTCCTACCCTAACAAAACAAAAGGCGGTAGCACTTTAAAATCTTGTCGCAAAAATTTTCATATATCACTATGCCATATCTAATGTCCATATGAATATGTGGGAAAAATTGTGTGGTCTATCTAGAGCGGGAGTGGCCTCTTACATATAAAGTAAATACATACTAAAATTATTGAAAAATAGGACAATAGGACAAATCTTCTAATTTCGTATGAGTAACAAACAATATGACCAAAATCTATGTTTCAGGCATAAGTTGTTGTATAAGTCATATAAAATACAATAGTTAGAATTACGATGGGGGTAGCGAAGCACACTGGGTTTTAGTTAGTATTGGATAAAAGACTATTCAATGATCAATTGGAAGCAAGAATTGACCGCAAAATGTGCAATTCTTTCAAAATTAATTTGGTCATACGGAATTTAACTACGTAAGATCAGGGGACAAATTACCGCATTTGTGATCGAATGAGCTATCGTATCGTAAAATGATTTCGATATCGAAATTATGATAAAATGTACTAAATTTCTTGCTCGATATCGAATGCCATAATCTCAAATAAAAAAATTACGATCAATTTTACTCGATATCGAATGTGGTAATTTGGCCCCAGTAGTGATCACATGCAGAATGCAAACATTCACAGAGCCTTAAAAGTAGCATTGGTTAAATACGATATGATTAACACACATTACACATAACAAAATACATAAGTATGTATGTATAGCGTTTAGAGAATTATTGTAAACACAAACTCTATTTAATTAGCTTTAGAGAAAAACAAATGAAGGTGTTAAGCCCAAAGCAAAAGGAAACAATGTTTATGTAATTTATGCAAAAAAACTAATTAAAGTATTTGAAAAGTGCTTAATAACAGTCTAATTAGTTTTCATTCGCGTTGTATTTTAAAAACTTGTATGTAATTAATATGTATTTTGAACTTGACATTGAAACAATGTCAATACCATTTCTAATTTTCATGTTGTATTATTTGGTGGATTTACAATTATTCTAATTCCAAATGCAATCTTCTTTTACCATTTCCTAAATAACACTCAACTGAATAAGAAAGTTTTGGAAAGTATTAAGGAACATTTAGGTATATAAAGATTTGATGTCGACCGATTCACAATCGCGAAGAAGTGTTTGGCGATAAATGGAGTAAATTAAATAAAGCGTGTTTTTTTAGATGTATAGAACTTTGAAATTGAATAAAACAAAGATTATTTTTTCAAATTTACATGAGATTTACTTTATTCGAAAGATAATCTTCTGGCATTATAATTTAAATACGACTTCTTGCATGATCGCCACGCCACGGCGGCAGGTCCAATTTTCGGTGACTTTTTCCAACAATGTGGCGGAATGTTTTCCTCCAAGTGGTCAATCGTTTCGTATAAGGAGTATGCTATAGCTTGTTATACCCTACACCACAGACATCACCACTGTGGGGACAGTATATTAGATTTGTGCTAATGTTTGTAATTCTTAAAAATTCAGACCGACTCGAAATCATTATCTGAGTCGATTTAACGATGGTTGGCTGTCCATCTAAACTTTGTGCGCAAAGTACAGGAACAAATGCTATTATTTATATACACAGAAGTCATGCTTCCATTTCTGCAAGATGGGTGCCGCATTTGTTAATAGCCAATCAAAAACGCATAAGAATGAAAACTTCTCAAGCTTGTTTATATCGTTTTAAGAAAAATAAAATGGATTTTAAAAGTCGTTCCGAAAAGAAAGTAAGACATGAATCCATCACTATACTCCAGAGACAAAAGAACAATCCAAGCAATGGACTAAAGCTGGAGGAAGCGCCCCAAAAAAGGCAAAACAATTCAATCGGTTGGTAAGGTTATGGCTACGGTTTTTTGGGACTTCAAAAGTATTTTCTTGATTGAATGTTTGCAAAAAGGTAAACAATAAAATTAGAGTACTTTTGCAATAGTTTGGATTAATTAAATGTAAAAATTCGAGAAAAACGTCCTGGCTTACAACACAAACAAATAATTTTCATCAAGACAACGCACCAGCGCACAAGAGTGTTTTAACAATGGTTAAAATCAACGAATTATTTGCATGACCACCCCACTTTATTCTCCTGATTTAGCTCCGAGTGGCTTTTGCCTGTTCCCAAATCTAAAAAAATTTTTAGCTGGCAAGCGTTTTATCTCAAATGAAGATACAATTACAGTTGTAAACCACTATTTGGAAGGCCTTGAGAAAAACTATGTTAACAAGGGCTTGAATTGCTAGATTAGCGTTGGACTAAAGCTAGATTTACACGATTGAAATTTTCTTCAAAATTGCTCTTCAAAAAGCCTCAAACTCGTGGAAACAGCAAAATTTCTTCAAAATTTATTTATTTAATAGTTATTAATCGTGTAAATCTAGCTTAAGTGTATTGAAGTTTCAGGAGATTATATTGAAAAATAAAAGTGTTTTTGAAAAACTACTATTCTCTTTCTGTGCTAGGCTAAGAAGTTTCTGTACCGCCCTCGTACATATATATATGTTTTAAGAGTAATTGAAAATGCAAAAATTAACCAAATCGGTTGAACGAGATAAATGTTTTGTTATAAAATTCACAAAAATTTATGCCCGTATTATATTGGTAGTGGGATGAGATTCGGTCGATAATAACGGTCTTACTTGTTATGCTGCAATTATACAAAAACTAAATGGCATATTGAATTTAGATGTCTGACTTAAAATGAAGCTAGTTTATTCGGTATGTAATACATATAAATTTATACAGTGGAATGCAGTGAAAACATTGCTCATTTACACCTAATAATAGCCTTTTCACACTTGCATACATTTAGGAACGCATGGAAGATGTTGAAAATGTGAAACATGCATTCACACTTGCAACATCTAACATTTACGATCAGTAGACAAAATAAACAAAAACCACGCCGCTTTTAAAAAATTAAAAAAAATTCATTTTGAAAATGATTTAATAATAGGATTGATTGATTATTCGTTTGAAAGAGCAAACCCAGATATTATTGCATTGTGTAGGGTTATTAATAGAATATATACTGGAAGAACATGATTTGTAAAATTCAAATTTCATTTTGTTTGTTAATTTTTATTTTGTTGATTATAAAAGTCAATTTTGTTAGTGATGTAACTTAAATTTCATTTTCAATATCAGTTTTGCTAGTGATGACACTAAAAATATCGGAAAATGTAAATGGGAACAAAATAAGTTAGGAACATCTTCTGAAGATGTTGATTTTCAGCTCTGTACATTTCTTATGGGAAAATTACAACATCTTCGCAAATTGATGGTGGATATTGACAAATGTGAAAAGGCTATAAAAAAGGAGTCAGAAAAGAGTCCAACAACAGAGCATTTTCGGAGCGAAAGAAAAATTTGCTTGTTACTATCCTGAGTCGGCAGGCAGTATGACACAGAAGATTACACAGATAAAAACACGATTACACAGAGCCCAAAAAACCCTCTGACATTATCTAAGAGCTCTTTCTGACGGACCATTTGCGAATGTAATGACCCTATTTTCTGAAGTTTTTCGGAGCAATTATGATTGTTTTTTGGGCTCATAAAGAGCGTTAACGCTCCAAAAAAGATGTCAGAAATCACTCTTTTCGGACCCATATGGCTTGCTGGGTTACTGTTAAATCTGTTAAATCGACTTACAAACGAACAACGTTTGAAGATTATTGAATTTTATTATCAAAATTCATGCGCGGTTAACAAAGTGCATCGTGCACTTTTTATTGGCAAATTGTGTTCAGCGACGAAGCTCATTTTTACTTGCATGGATACGGCAGTTAGAAGCATTGCAAGAACTGCCATTGCATTCCGAAAAATGTACTATTTGGTGTGACTCATAGGCCGGTGGCATCATTGGACCGTACGACAAAGGCAGGACGCTACTCTGAATATGGGGCCGGTAAATTGGTCTCCAAGACCCTTGAGATATCTGCCCATATGTTGGAGATTTAATGCCAAAATTTTACCCAGCGTATGAAGCATTTGCGGCGTAGCCACGGTCAACATTTACATGAAATCATCTTTAAAAATTAAATAATATAAATCGTTCTATCGACTCAACTAAAGATTTCACACATCACATTTCTCTAAATTTTATGTGTTTTTTAAACCAAATCCGAAAGCTCTTAAAAATTACTCTTTCCAGTATTTTATTTTAATGGTTTTTGACGTAATTTAATTCCCAAAATTTAACGTTCTTTTTTTTTGTTTCCCAAACTAGTAATGGTAACAACTCTTCAAGTTAGGGACTTAATACATGGATGGTTGCTTGATTTGAGATCTTTAGAAGTAAATAAATTTTAAAATTTTGTAATCTTTAATAGGATCCCAAAATACATTTCATAGAAAAATTTCAACATAAAAAAATGCAAGGTGAACAAATTTTTAATTGCAAAATATAAAGAATTTTGCTTTGACTTTGTGTATTGCAAAGTCGACCAGTTTATTCTTATAAATGCTTAAAAAAATGAAATCTAACATCAGCACCTTAAATTTTAACATAAGTACTTTGATTACTCATACTCAGAACGTTTTCATAATTTTCGGTTTTGAAAAACAATTCAATTCTTGTTTTTATAATATCTAAGCACATAATGACATACTTAGTTTCATTAAATTTGTGGTTTTATTTTCATTGCAGATTGTTGCTGTTTTTCCTGTTCAGCTTGTTTAAAATTCTTCCCCTAACGTTAAATTTAACACACCACAAAATGCACTTGTCACTTTAACAAATCCACTAAAGCAAAGAAAGTCAAAAGAAGATGAACTTTAGCCATTTATTTAGTTTTTATTTTTGTTTTAACTAACGTTGACATAAGGACATTTACACAACAATTTGCACACACGCGTGTATATGTATGTGTACATTTGTTTGTATGTATGCACCTTTATACATATACGATATACGCAAAGAAAATACACAGCCACGCACACATTTATTCATTCACTCACCCACTTCTCTCACTTAACAGTCAGTCCTCTTTAATCCACTTGAATTGTTTTAATGAAAAAACTTTCGATATTTTTGCATTGTTCTCGATGAGTGTTTAAAAAGAATTTTTCCTTTTAGTGGATCAATACGGATTAGAGTTTATGGAGCACAAAAGTAACAAAAACACAACAGCACAAAATGACTGCTGCTTTAGGAACAAGAACGCCAACAAAAAAAGAGCTAAACTTTGTAAGTTTCAATGCGTTTGTGCTTGCACCCAGTAAACATATTTTTTAGCCGACATGTCTAAAGTCAGAAGCTTGATAGTCATTCGTATTATGTACTTATTTCAGATGTTTATGAACATTATCCGGGTTATCGTAAGAAAATTGTGAGACAAGTCTTATTACTTCACAGGATGAGTTTTAAACGCTTTATTTGCTTAATGAATATAAATATGAGAAATAATATTTTTTACCATTATGTACTACACTTTCATATGTAAAACCATAATGGCTTTATGTCTCAATACAAACGGACATAAAGCCATAATTTGGATATGGCCTTAAGTCTCATACCAATTTTAGTGAAAGGAGAAATAAAGTCATTATGATTTAAAACTGTCTTATAGCAAGTAGTTGCAAATACAGAGAATCTGTACTTCGCACTGTACAAATTTCTTGTATTGCCGGCCTATGGCCGGGCGGAAGGATTTTCTCCTCCATGGTATACAGAACACCGGCTTCGCATAGTACAGATTCCCTGTATTGCCGGCCTACGGCAATGCATTTTTTACCTGAAATAGGGTGAGACGCAAAATTAAAAATATGGCTTTATGTCTCATTTTTAGAAAAAAAAAAATTATGGCGTTAAGTCCCATTCCATTGAGACTTAATGGCATATGCCATGGGACTTAACGCCATATGGTTTTATGTCCCATGGCATTGTGACACCCCACCGCATTTTATACATTCATATTTCAAATTTGAATCGTAATATTGGATGTTTTGTCCAAAATTGCTTTAACAATAAAGATACAGAGACAGAGAGTTTTTACTGACGTTAGTGCAATTATTAACTAGCAGTTTTACAAGTAGTCAATGTATTCCAATAATATGGCGATCACTTGTCTGACTCCATTTTATTTTTAATTTCCTTTTTAGTCATTTTATACGAATATGCTAGGGATGGCCAAACGGGATTGGATTTCTAAATTCCGTGATTCGGGAATTTTTCGGGATTTCGAGATTTTTGTTTCTTATTAAAACATATTGGTTTATTAATAATAAAAACTATTTATTTCAAAATCGAGCACTTCAATAAAAGCGCTCTTTTGAAGCAGTAAATGCCTACGAATAAAATGTACAAAAAATATGCTTTTTTAGTGCTGACAACGAAGAAGGTTTTAAAGCGAAAAAACAAAAATTAAATTATAGCCTACAGATCTACGTATGACAACGAAAGTCAATTACAAAACGAATATCGCGCTTCTCAGTTACTATGAATTTTTCTTAAGCTAAAACATTCAGATGGAATTTCTTCTTTGATTGGTGTGCGCTAAGTGATGTAAAACACTTTAGGAAAGTGCTTTATTTGCATTGAAAGAAGCGCTTATTGTCAGCAGAAAGTAGTCCTCCAAACCGAGAACACCTCATACAAAAATCATGCATCCCATCAGCATACATAAAACCTGCTTTTTTTGGAGCACATTTTTACTGGGTTATATTAACTATAAATATTTTTGTAAAAAAAAAAAAAACATTTTCGATCTATCCTCATAGCTATAAATTTTACATTTACTAAAAGTTAATAAAGCAAATTTTGTGTTTTGTATACAATCCTGGTATACAAAACAAATCGGGATTGGGATTTCGGGATTGGTATCCCTATAATTGGTACTTTATACATCCCAGGTAATCTAGCCTGAAGAGAAGAGAGTCAATTGTCATTTAGTGGCCAATTGTAATCTGAAGCGAAATAATGATGTTTTCAACAAAAAACATTGTTTACCAACAGGGCATATTTTGGACATTTTACTTGTTGACATATCACTAGTAGAAACTTTGAGAGTAGAAAAAAACAGAGGTGTCTAAATTTTTTTCTGAATTTCTTCAAATAAAGGTCGTACGCAAATTCGGGAACTTATGAAAAGCTTTCTTATGAATTGTCATCGAATTCGTCAAAAAATGTTCAGTGGGTATTAGTATAGATACTAGTGAATAAAATAGAATTAGTGTTTTTATTAGCAAATAAGAGTAATTTGTGTCATAAAAAGTTTTGATTTTTATCTCTTATATTGAGGAAAGAAAAAGTACGAAACTACGGAAACAATGGCAACATACATACATAAATAAATCTCTTTTACGCAGTTATAATCAATTAAAGGTTAATCCTGGATTATACTTTGTGCGAGTTGTGTCTGATACCTTGATTTATTATTTGTAATCATTTGAAGTGATATGCAGACATAATTGACTTTAGAGTTTTAGGAATACATAAAGGATAACTAAAAGCATAAAACATATGTAACATGTCCCCTTAATCAGGATCATATAGGTATGCGCTTAGTTTCATGTTATTTAATCATACAATTAAAACAGTTCAATAAAAAGATTAAAATTAACGATAAAGTCTTCCTGTGCGTTCTCCCATCATTTAGGATTATATGAGATAAATGTTATATTCATATGTTCATTATTACAGAGGAATTTCACTCACTCAAGATCATATTGAGTTGATTTCATGATTTTTTTCAGCATTATGTTTGTTTTAGTGCAGTATTGCAGCGCCTCTGGTGGTGAGTAGGTACATTATTTTTAAAGCTTGATTTTATAGCCTTTATTTAATTACTTTACTTCGGTGGCATTTGAATGCTATACCACCGAAGGAGGGCGCTGGGATAAATATTAGTTATGATGGATAGAATGAAAACTAATAATTATCAGAAATTGATGTTGTTTGAGTGGCAGCGGCTGGGAATCGAACCCGGGCTACAAATACCACCTCATGCTTAACGATCTAATGCGCTAACCAATTAAGCTTGATTCATGATTTTATGATTCAATAATGAAACTATTATAGAAAATTTAATAATTAGCATCAGAATACACTTTGTGGATTCTCATCCAGTAAGAATTATATGTATGTACTCGTACATAATTTAATTATTACTTTGTTTATTATGGAACAAAGAAAAATGTCACAATTAGAACAAAAACTTATGTTTAATTTCCACGTTTTTAGGTCCAGTTCAAAAAGTTTCGATGGGTGAGAAGGGAACATTTTTAATTTTAAAACAGAAATTACTCCTTGATGAGCCATGTGAAGTATACATGACCTGCACATGCATTCCAAGGAAATTTTATCTAGAATCGTCTAAAATGGAGAAAAGTTCAAAGCGATCCCACCAATAGTTTAGTTTCTATTTAAAGGTGTTCACTACGGGAAAGGTCCTCTGCCTTGTACTGAAATTTCAAGAAATCATTAACAAATGCACTTTCTTTTGGCTTGTTTTATTGTTTGAACACATCACAAAAGTACTCATAACGTGATCCCTTTACCATATTCCGCTCGATCATCAACGAAGACATGGCGTACATTATAATACGCGAATCGAAAATGCAGGAAAATGACAGCTGCATGTAAGTTTGCCAAATTCAAGGAAAACAAGGGATTGGAAACCAGTCATTTTGAAAGAGCTCGATGCCTTTTGACTAATATTTTGTATGCTGGACTTACTAAATCGAATAGTGAACCTCTTCCAGAGTTATGAGGCCTAACGAGCTGTTTAGTATACATATCTGAATTATCAATTGATCGTATGATGTGCACAAAACAATGCCTTAGATTCGACAATGGAAATACGCAACGGCAGCGACTAAACAACAACAAAACTGCGGTCATTGATGATATTTGGCAAATGCTGCAGTTTAACTTGGCAGCAGCTTATACTCCTCATAATGTAGTGACCGTTGTTGAGCAGTTATTCCTATACAGAGGCCACACCCGCTTCACAAAATACATTCCATGGAAGCCTGCCAAGTATGGTATAAAGATATGGCGGTTATGTGACTCGAAATCATTTTATCCTCTCAAAGAAATAATTTACTGTGGAAAATTGCCCGACCAGACATGAGTGGTGATCATTGGAAAAATCTTGTACTGCAGGCTACACACTTTATGCTGACAATTTTTTCACAACTTTGGATTTGGCGTGTACTTTGATTAGGCAGAAAACTGTATATGTCGGAGTTGAAAAAATCGTACGCGTCCAGCACATTGTTCGGTGTCAACGAAGACGATATAGCACTATATCCATATGTGCCCAAAAAGAACAAAGCGGTAATTTTGCTGTCGACACAACATTATACTTGCGGTGTGGACATGTAAACTGTGAAACAGAAGGCGTTTGCTATTTTGGATTACAACGCCAACATAGCAGGCGTTGATACAATTAACCAGATTCTTAGCACATATACACATATACGTAAGCGCTCAACAAACCGCTGGCCACTGGTCATGTTTTATAATATGGTGGACATTGCTGCATTAGTTACATTTATTTTATACAACGAAATTAATTTTGATGCTAACAAAATAATTGGCACAACCAAACATAGAGGAAGGAGCGCTGAACAACCGCATATCCAAGGATACGGAACGCAATGGAAGCATTTGGTGTAAAGGTAAGAAAAAATAATTCTAATGTTCAAAAGCTGAATAACTGAAAAAATTTTTATTCTTTTTAAATATTATCAATACCGACAGAAGGAGCTGCACCGTCATTTGCGTCTAGAACGAATAAGGGCAACGGATGACTCACTCATCGGAGGGTTAAAAGTGAAAAATATTGCAATAAATAATTGAATATGTTTCATATGAAAAATGTTTTACTTCACCAAGTTTGAACACTCAAAATAAAACTACTCTTTCTTCTAAATTTCTAACACTCCGCAATCTATTTGGCATTTTTCTTTGGAAATAATTTTAATTAAGCTTCATAATTTTCAGATTGAGTATTCATATTTATTAATATTTATTCTTGGCTTTTTCGATTACTTTTAGGAAACTTTGTCATTCTTCTTTTTTTATTGCAATTCTGGTTTAATACAAACAATGACTTAATTCAGTCATTTAAAAACACAAAGAGTGGGATGGTCAGTCAATTAAAAAATAAATATTGTAATATTAAACAAAAAAGTTCATAAAAAGCACAACTTCTTCTAACTAGTTACTAAAGAAATTGGTTTTGTGGTAAAATAAAAGGAAATATGCTTATAAAAATGACAAAATAAATAAAATTGGCATTTTCATTTTATGTTTATTCAAATATGCAGATTCATTAGGAATGTTGTAAATGATAAACATATAAATTTAGTTTAATTGAGTAAAGACTTTTGTTTTTCCTTTAAGTTCTTTGTGGCATATTTTAGAGAATTTTTTTTAATTTTTCATAGTAAAATAATAACTTTTACAATTTCTATGAAATTCGAAAAAAAAAATACCATTTGTTTCGTATATATTATACTATACATAAAATACAGTATTTAAATATCTTGGCTAATGACTGAATCTTCCTCTTAAAAGAAATCTCCATACATTTCATTTCCGTTTTGTTCGCATCCTTTGGCTGGTTATTGCATAATTTCCGTTTTTTATTTTACGAGTAAACGCAAAGACATGTCTATGTAGTATGTTATATGTGGTTTGATGTGAATAAATGTCGACGCGTCGCCAATTCGGTGCAACGACAACAAGTGCAACATGGGAAATTTCATTTTTTTCTTTTTCAACTGCAAAAAAAAAAAACTATACGTGTATGCAAACTGACCTATTCATACTGCACTGTACTCGTATAGTTTTTATACTTGGAAAGTTGTACATTTGTGTAGCATTCTTGCCTGCACTTAATATTTGAAGTGTTACAAATAAAATGACAGAATCAATATTTAGTCTCAACTTTAAATGACAATTTTAGTTTGTTACAAATAGCCTGTATAAATGTGTACACATACCAATATTTTCTAAAGGATTTAACAATTACAAATACGTTTGTATGTGTGTAGATACAGCCGTTTATTTCTTTCAATTTCTCTTTTTGATTTTCGCATCAAATTTAAATAAAGAGAGCAATAACCTGACATTTTTTTGCCTGCATCTTTCGAAGTCGATTTAAAAAGGAAATTAAAAAGGAAGTCTTTTTGCAAATTGTTCACTGCCATAAATTTTCAACAATTCTTCAATTGCCTCAAATAACATAAATTACAAAGACTAAATTACAGGGACAGCAAGCGATTTAAACATAGTTTCCTTAATATATGTATGTATATTTGTAAACGCAAAACATACAAGTACATATTAACTATTAACAATAATAAACAATATAAATATACAATCTTACATACATACATACATACATACATACATATGTATGTACAATGTACATTGTATGTTAATTCAAATACTCAGCACTTGTGCAAACATATTTCATTAAATATTTAACTATTACTATATACGTACATATGTACATATGTACATATGTATAGGTATGTATTCAAGATTTTAGAAAATTTAATTAGCCATATTAAATTCAAGTTAAATGATAATAATCCATATGCAAATGTATTATGGATTGCATTTAACTTAAGGTAAATACGACTACATAAATAGCATGTAATATTTATACTTATTACATATGAATATACAGTGGGAAACAAAACTGTCTGGATGTTTTTCACTAAGTAAGTAATGCGCTCATGCGGCCTATGCCAATAGTATTCTTTTCCATCATACTGGTATCGGTTGACTTTCGTTTCGTCGCTCTAAATAACCCGTTTTCAGTCATCTACTATCCAATTTTTGTAGGTTTTACAGAAATAAAGTCATTTTTTCACATTTCTATCGGAAACTGCTGGGTTTTTCTTTTTCACATTGGCTACTAAATCAGTTCTATTATACGCGTCTAACCGTCCAGGAACTGACATTCTTAGCATTGCTTTTGGCAGCATTTTTCGGGTAGCAAACGTTCAATCTGCCGCAAAGCAGAAAGCAGTCTTGGTCGACCCCTTGTTTATTATTACAAGCTACATTACGCCGTTTTTTATATCATTAACCGTGGATTGATTTTAATTTAATGTTTTAGCAATTTTACGACATGAATAATTATTTTGCAACAAATTTATCACATTGTTTTTAATATCAGTTGGCGTTTTTCTCATTTTTAAAGATCTTTAAAAATTAAGTTAATCATTTCACAGATCAAACAATAATGCACAAATAGAGCAATAATAGCTTAATAACGAGATCGCAACAAACAATAAAACCAATCGGTCAAATACCGGTACATTTAAACAGAGCAATATCGTGATAATGTTATTTCTTTTACAGTGCAAAAGTGTCTGAATAGTGAATTTTTTGTTTTTTTTTTTTAAATTTTTTTGAAGCAATTTATGTGAGTTTTTGTGCTTTATAATTTAGAATAGGTTCAATTAAATAGAAAAATACCTATATTTGTATTATTTACATTACCTTACTCCCTTAATGCAAAACATCCGTCCACTTTTGCTTCTCACTGTATGTATTTATATATCTAAGTCTGTATGCAGGTCTCAGAATTTGTCTGATTACACATTTATTTTAAATGAAAACGATGTTTTTCGTCAGTTTGTGTTATTGGTAACACAATTAAATCAAGAATCTTTTTACGATATGTAGATACATTCATATTTTTAAGAAGTTTTATCGATCGACAATATTCTATTGTTTTTAAATTAATATAGAAATTAATTAATGACATATTATTTTTGTCAATCTAACATTTCAATATAATGTTATCATATTTTGTATTTATTAATGGTTTATAAACTTTTAATCAATTTAAAATTTTTGTTTTCAAACATATTTATGTTAAATACATATGGACATTTTTTTAAATAAATTATTATTATTTATAAACCAATTTGTTTCAATATGAAAGAAAAATCCCGAAAATTCCGGGATCTCGAAAAATTCCGTGATATACATTTATGAAATCTCGAATCTCGGGATTTGAAAAACCAGTCTCGATTGGCATCCCTAATATTTATATAAAGGCTCCGCCAAATAACTTTTTTTTTGAAAATGTTATAAAAAAACTACTGAATATTTTCTCAAATTTCTTTTTTTATTTGAAAGTACAATCCTTCCGGTTAATAATGGAAAATAATTTCATTCAAATGGCTGCCTCGGCTGGCCATGCAGTAGCCTACACGATCGGTCCAATTTTCAAGCACGTTATCGATTGTGTGCAGCTGGCTTCACGAATATTGTTTTTAAAGCGTAAATTGTCTCTTGCTTGTCGGCGTAACACTTATCTTTGACGGCACTCCACAAATAATAGTCCAACGGTGTCAAATTGCAGCTCCGAAGTGGCCAAACGAGATCAGCTCTGCGGCTGCTAATGCGATTTTCAAAAACAGGGCGCAAAACATCGAGTGTAGCTTCGGCTGTGTGGCACGTAGCGTCGTCCTGTTGAAACCAAATGTTGCCAATATACTCCTCTTCAATTTTTGTGAACAAAAATTCGTTCAACATGGTCCGACAACGATCGCCATTGACTGTAACGGCCACTCCTTGCTCATTTTCGAAAAAAAAATGGCCCAATTATGCCTATGGACCAAAATCCGCACCAAACAGTGACTCGTTTTGGGTGCATCGTGCGGATTTTCTGTGCCCCAAATGCGACAATTTTGCTTGTTTACATACCCGCCAAGATCAAAATGAGCCTCATCTGAATAGATGATTTTTTTCGCACACATTCTGCAACATTACCATGATTTTCAAAGTAATATCGCAATATTTCCCAGCGTTGTTCAAGCGTATACACAACCATATTCGTTCAGCGGAAGGATAAAACTAATTATCTATCAAATCAGACATGAGCTAAGTGTTACCATTCATGAAATAAGGTTAGTTAAAAAAAAACGTTAGATGACGGACCTGTTATGTACATATGTATGTATATGTTTCGATGTTCATCCACCAGACAGGATATGAGGCAAACATTTGAAGATGAAGAAACAAGTTCAATTGAATATTGCACAGAAATAGGCGTTTAACGATCCTAAATATCTTGAATATTTTACTGATATCACACTGCCATCTTTTATTGTTGTTCAAAAGCAATGTATCCGACGTATTGCGAAAATCAACTTTCCGTGAAAAATGTTTTCGAGCAGCAAATTTCTCGTTTCGGACCTATCAACCTCCAGATTTTTTTCATTAAGGTTATGTTAAGTGCAATGTGGTAATTCGCGAGATACCGGTAGCCATGCCGGAAGGTAATCGTAAATTGAACCTCCCCTATGGACCACCTACAGCTTAAACGCGACTAATATTTGAACGAAATTATATTTTATTTTTGGTCGTAATGTTATTCCAGCATATTTTAAGTGTTTTTTTTTCTAATAAAATGCAACTATTGACATATTAAAAAGCTCCAAAATTGCAACGTTGAAATCTAAATTGAAAAGTTAATTAAAAGTCTTCATTCTTTGGCTTGTGCTTTTTTTATGTAAAAAGTGCGAGAAATGGAACTTTATAATCCATACTTATAAACCAAATCATAAGATTGTCACTGATTCATTTAAGACAAAACTGAGATCACGTTGAAATTAAATTGAATGATTTAAGATTAAGTTCCGAAAATATTGGTCATAATTTATAGGAAATGACAATTTAGCTTCAAATAATTATGTCTGTGGAATGCACACTAGAGCCTAGAGGGAATGATCTAGTAGAATGAAAAAATGTTTTAAACTATTGCTTGGTTTTCACTATATCATTTTTGTTGTCAAAAACGGGTTGTCATATGGCGTCATCTATGTTTGCAATCAACAACAATCATGATTGCAAACATACTATAGATGACGCCATATGACAACCCGTTTTCACACAATTGCCAACAATTTGACAACAAAAATGATATAGTGAAAACCAAGCAATAGTTTAAAACATTTTTTCATTCTACTAGATCATTCCCTCTAGGCTCTAGTGTGCATTCCACAGACATAATTATTTGAAGCTAAATTGTCATTTCATCTATGTTTGCAATCAACAACAATCATGATTGCAAACATACTATAGATGACGCCATATGACAACCCGTTTTCATACAATTGCCAACAATTTGGACAATTTTACAACAAAAATAACATAGTGAAAACGCGGCCTATTTAAAATGTAAACACGAAATAGAAATAGAAGTCCAAATTAGGCACAAACATTTATTGCTAATAGCTAACTTTGTTCGGACATATCATAATAAATATTATGTTACCGATAACATGAAATAGTAATAGGAAATATAAAATTAAGCAAGTCGTTTAGACCAGATAAATTCATAAATATCGTTTATAAGATGAGGTTTTGAGCTTTTTCGAAAATTGATATTAGTAACCAATACAAAGATATTCCAATAATATATATCGGTTACAGTCTTTTAGAGTTGTGAGAGTTTACAAATAATTTGCTTTAATTTGTAACATACTCGTACACCTTTTGTTACGACTCAAGGGTGATTTTTTTTTAACAAAATGATGTGTTGTCTATATTATTTCATTTCCTTTTCTATTTAATCCATAAATTTAAGCAACTTTGTCTATGTCTGCTCTTTGTTATCTGTCTGTGACAATACATAACAATGTATTTTTTGTTTTTATTGATTATTTGTTGATTGTTAAAGTGTTCAATGTACTTACCTTGAATGTTTCCAAATCATTTTTTTCGGAAATTTGCTTCAAAACACCCACATTGATTAAATTATTACAATATTGAAGTGTCAACATACTAATATCCTGTTCACTCAAGTGACTGCAATTGTTTTGTAGCGACGATATGAACCATTTCATCAGCATTTGACCTGGAAATGGAATAGTAAAAGGAAAAAATTAATTAATTTTATTCGTACATACTAGCTATATATTTGGCTCTGTACGAAAGCAACAAATAAACCCAAAACTCGAACGTACTTATTTTAAAAGAATCGTAAAATAAATTGAAAACTTCAATTAATGTGGCCATTAATTGATGAAATTCTCCTTGTGAATCTGGGACACTTTTTTTTTTTCTTGTCAACTAAATAGCTAAATCCAACCAAACACGGGAATTCAAACAATACTAAATGAAAATTACATATATTTTTCCATTCAAAACAAATTTTACAAAAGCAATATATTTTTAGAATACTGTTTAAGTTGTTTAAAATATACCAACAAACAATTTGAAATGAGAGAGTTGGTATGTATTATACAAAAGTGGACAAGTCAAAATATTATCAATGCATTAGTAGACAATTTATTAATAAAACTGAAACTATTTAAAGAACATTAAAAATTAATTTCAATACTCCGTGTGTAATCTGAGTGAGTACTCGTATAATGTATGAGCTTTTTTAACTTGATCTCTCAGCAAAAACAATACATGCTCTCAGTAAACATAACGCTATTGCCAAGTAAGACACAAATAAGGTTCCATTAGTAAGTGAGATATTTACTTTGCGTGTTTTTGATAATGTTTGTTTAATATAGAATTTAAACAAACAAATTAAATTTAATTTTTTTAAAATATAATATACATATATGTACATACATATGTGCATAGTTCTTACTTATGTTTGTTGGGTTATAACTCACTAGAGTCTATTTTTACCGTAGCGTGTGGCATGCGTCTTGTAGAAGTTTCTCATTTCTATTGAGGATTGGTGCACATTTCTCCAGAATAAATAGATAAATACAACATCATATGGATGTTGTTAAGTTGAGTAAAAAAATATATTTGTATGAAAAAAAAAACCGCTAAAATATACACATACATACATACATATGTACAGTGGTGGCCATAAAAAGGAAACATACAATTTTGCTATTTTAATAATTATAGCATTATTATTATTTTTATTGTTTTCTGTTTTGTGTCTTACGCTCTTAATTTCTCAGTTGTTTCTCTCTATCATCAAGTTATTTTGTAAAATAGTGCGTTATTTTACAGTAGAACATTTTCAACTTTGTTTTAATTAATACTAGCTGAACACAGTGTGCTTCGCTACCCCCTTTGAGATAAAGCCGCTAATAAACGTTGTAAAAAAAGTAGGCGCAGAAGTGTGCATGGTCGAAAAATATTATCATGTAATAAGTATTCCTGAGTCAAAGCTGCACGCTGTGAAAATTTAAGATCGGTTAACAGGTCTACCCTACAATATATCGCAAACAAATGGACGTGCTCCACCCACTTTTTTCCTGGTAACTATTCATAATTATGCCAATACCATAGCGACCAAATATCAAAAAATGACCAAAATATGACGATTTAAATTTTTGGATAATATGGGCTGTGCCACGCCCCTTTGTCCACTCACAACCGTATATAGTCAATAATTTATTATTTTGTAAGAATACCCTATTGTGAAAATTTAATGACGATCGATCCAGTAGTTAAGACAATATTACGATTTTTAATTTTTCTAAAAAGGGGCGTGATCCCACCCACTTTTTTCCTGGTACATATTCTTAATTATGCCAATACCATAGTACCATATATCATCGACATAGGTCAAAAATGACCAAAATATGGCGATTTAAATTTTTGGTGCCACTCCCGGTATAACTACAAATGTTGCAAGAGCTGCCAAACAGCTAAAAAAAAACAAATTATAAAAAAAAAAATATTTCAAGCTGATCCAGCGTTTTCTTGGCAAAGGATAGGCCCAATCCAGCCAGGATTTCTTCAAAAATGGATCAACATTTATACGTGTATCTAATATTAGCAAATATAATAGAAATAATATTCGCTAAAGAAAATTTGCCACTACTATAAAATTTTATGCTCGACAAAGATCCCAAACACAGTTCACGACTTGTGAAGGGCTGTTTAAAGGAACAAAACATAAATGTTTTAAAATGACCAGCACAGTCCCCTTATCTCTTCCAATTGAGAACTTGTGAAATTATGTTAAGAAAAGTTTGGAAGGGAAAAACAGCAAAAATTTCGTGAAATTTTATGGGAAAACATTGAAGCGGCCTGGAAAGCTATACCCATTTTACTTGGGTCCAAAGTATGCCAAATAGATTTCTTCATGTGATAACAAATAAGGGCTATCCGACAAAATATTAAAGATAATTCTATAAATTATTAGGAATAATAAAAGCGGTGTTAATTATTTGTCCAAACCCATTAACAATTTTCTTTAATTTTTTTATTTTCATAGAATTATGATCCCGTGAAGGGAAGGGAGCAAATTAAAGCAGCCAGATTTAGAATTAAATAGTGAACATTTTTGCGATCTTTAAATAAATAGAAAATAAATTTAATGAGTTATCTACTGTTCTAATGAATGTTTTAATTATATGATCACCACTGTATATACAGCAACGTGTAACTAATTACTTACACGATACTATGTTATACGAAATGTTTAATGATATTCCCAAAATTTGTCTTGGTTTAGTCAATTTAAATATTACTCCTAGAAAATAACTAAAAAAATTTAAAAATTATAAAAAATATTTATATGAATTTTATAAAATTTTTAAATCCACAATAAAAGTATATTAGAAATTACATGAAAATATTTTCGGCAATGGTATCCAAGTTATACAGTAATAAATTCAACACATTAATTCAATTTTCGAATCCATGTGACTTATCATGTTTTTGCTTCAAGCTTATTTAATGTTAAACTATCTCACAAACTCATTTCATTGTATGGCTTTTGTAAACTTTGTTTTATAAGAGGGAATGTTTTTAAAGAGTGGATAAATTTCCTCACCAAGATCGTAGATAGAGTACAAGAATCTACAGCTGTTGATACAATTTCTAAATGATTTATGTGTGATATTGCATGAGTCAACAAGTCAACAGCGGCTAATAGAACTACGAAACTGTATGTACGAGTACGAAATTCATATATTCTAAATAAAAATTAAACAAGTAAAAATGTTAAGTAACGCAATGCGGATCATATGATACTCTACACTAGTCAAGAGTTTATAGTAATTATTGATTTACCCCTTTTGACAATAAACACAAAGCCCGCTCTTCGCTTACTAATTATGGGTCTTAATTTGGAAAATCCGAAGTTAGAAAGTTGGAAAATTTAACAAAACAAAAACGTCGATTAAATTTATCTCCAACTTTAAGGATAAGTTGGACGAAGTAGGATGAGATTTTGTTAAGGTGCATTCCAGGAAAGTTACTCTATGATTCGAATGATTGTTAAGAATCTAATTTACGTTGAATAAAAAAGCAGTGGTATGTGATGGAAATCGATTTCGTTCCAAAAGCGAACTGAAAACGAAAACAGGTGTGATCTTCCGTTTTGTTTTTAATTCGATTTCATTTTAAAAACAAATTCGATTTCATGTTCCATTTGTTTCTATCAAAACGTAAGCTAAAAAGAGTGTGATGAAAAACGAAAATTTAAGCTCAAATTTCAAATATTACGAAAATGTAAGTAAACAATCTGAAAAATCTGAAATAAAAAAAATCTCAGAGGAAAGCATACAAATACTTCTCAGGAAGAGTTCATAGCAATTTTTATGAAAAACCACCTACAACTGGCAAAACAAAAGTTTAAAGGTGATAGATTTGAGGTAGAAAGGCTTTGGCAAACTTTCGCTCAGGAGTTAAAGATTTAGAGAATCCAAATAAAACCGACCTTGTTTATACGAAAACATTCTTTGAACCTAATTACCTGCATATTGAATGGGACTGAAACATTCCACAATCGTGTTCATTGTGATTCGAATTATTTATTATTAAAAAAGACCCTGATGAATTTTTTTCTATTAAAAACAACTTTAATTAATAATTAACAAAAGTTATTTTCACTTGAAACAATTTGAAAAGAAATAAAAATGGAAAATAAAACCGTTCGATTTTGATCACATCTTACAATAAAACGTTCGTTTTAAATTTTCGATTTTATTTGAAAACCGATCGATTTTCATCACATACTTGATAAAAATAATATGGTAATATGGGAAATAAAAGTGTAAGAACCAACGATTCAGTACATGTTCAAATGAAGAAGAATGGAAACTCAAAAACGCCGGTAATATAAAATCAGTTGTTTATATAAAAACACTTTATGTAGAGTATTCGCAATGATCACCACAATAGACAACAGACAGCCCCCCCCCCCCCCAACAGATTTCTATTTGTTTTCTAACAATTGAAAATAACATCTTATTTAATTAGTACAATTATCGATTTTCAATTGAGCGTGCGGAATCACTTACGTTTTAACAGTGAAGTAGAGAAATTGTTCAAGTTCATTTCAATCTTAACGACGCCATATTGAACGAAAGTTGTTACATTGTCTATTTTAATATCTTTAGTCACTTTTGATAAACATTGTTCAACATTTTCTGTTGAAATCGTATTTACACAGTTTTCAAGGTCATTTATATGAGCAACCATCCAGTCCTCCTCCGCTGGCGGAACATAGTGTTGTAGAGATTCATGGGCAATTGTTAAAAGTAGCAATGAATTTGATTTTGGTTTTAAAATAATGAACGGCAAGGGTTTTTGTAAATTGTAGACAAAGAAACGTTCATTTTTAATCGTTGTACTTGTCGTATCCATTTCACAATAAACTTTCAAATTATTGGTTGAATCCTTAATGGGCTTTGCTATTTGGGGATTTATAGTGGCGAACTGCCCACTTGTTATTTGGCGATAACGATGGCAACAACAGTGTGTATGATAATGATGAAGGTGGTGTTGCTGTTGCTGTTGCTGCTGTAGTTGGTAAATTGTTGGCTCAATTGTGTAGCAATTGTTTTTGTTGGTTTTTGCTGCACAGTATTGAATTTTGTGTGGTTTGTGCAAAGCTCTCGAGTTTCCATTTAATGGAAAAGGCTTCTTATTGCTCGCACTCGCACAAAAGCTATTATTAGCCAATGTCATCAATAAAGGACACCAAACACCTGAGAGCTCTTGTGTTTTTACAAATGCGGCTGGCGATAGTGTTGCCATAGCTGTAGTTGTTGTTGATGTGGCTTCTGTCGCTGCAGCAGCAGCAGCAGCAGTTGTTGTTGGTTGTACCCTGATGGTTTGAATTGTTAAAGATGCTGAAATTGGATTCGATGATGACATTATTGAACGCACCTCTAAACACACAAATGTTTGGATAGAATGTTCATTAATTTCTCTGTGTGTTTTTCATTAAAAACGAGCGTGTTTGTTTGTGTTCTTTTATTCACTACTCTTGTTGTGTTGAGTGGTGTTTGCCTTCCGTATGATGTCTTCTTTTGTTCACACTGAATTGCTGTATGGGGGCTCTCCCTCTCTTCAACTCATTTTTAAAACCTTTGTTTTGTTCCCCTTCCATTCATTCAATCTTTTTTTTTTTTGCGGTGTCGTCGATTCTTATGTCTTTACATCTATAAACGCGATTTAAGACTAAATACATTTGAAACGAAATAAAAATGTTGTCTATATTGTTGTTTAGTTTAATAACTTTATTTGTTTTTTTGCCTCAACGTTCGTCTAGTTTGCTTCTAAAACTAATCGTCGTCGTTATCACCAGCATTAGGTCGTTCATTGATTCATAAGTGGTTGATATAGATACAGTGGTTTTAATGTATGAATGTGTTTTTCAAATAGCGTTTCACCAATATTTTTTAGGTAGTTCAATGATTCATAAGAGGTTCATGGATATCAGGAGATGAAAAAAGGGGACAAAAATGTTAAAGTTGTAACAAATTTATAAAAATGTCACATTAATACAGTTGTTAAAAAATTAATTATTTTTTTAATATTTAATAAAAAAAAAGTTGTATGTGTGTATGTGTTACATATGTACATAGGTACAATAACGTTGGTTATCAACTCACTGCACAGTGGTTCAAGTTTCTAAGGAAAACGGTCATAAGTATTTTACTCAGTTATAGTCATCAAAATTAATTAGAATATTTATGTTTACGGTATTTATGGGCCAATTAGGGTAAAATAAGATTAAAAAAGTCTTTAAATATAATATTATAATAAT
The DNA here is from genome assembly GCA_950370525.1 of Bellardia bayeri. Lineage (NCBI taxonomy): Eukaryota > Metazoa > Arthropoda > Insecta > Diptera > Calliphoridae > Bellardia > Bellardia bayeri. Next base: position 52,596,679 of record OX493265.1, on the reverse strand, counting down.
TTAAATGTTAGTTATTATTTAAAGAAAAAATAATAACGGCAATTTAATACAACATTTGTACATTATTTTCAAAAACTTAACATACGTAAAGCCCCTGGTGAAAGCATAGACTTCTTCTTTCGTGGTAATTTACGTAAAGAAGAAATCAACGGGTCGGAATTTAGAAGAAGTCTATGCAAAAGATCAGTGTTAGTGACAATACGAGATATTTTTCGCGTGTTGTCTCGTCTGAATTGCTTAAATAATGTATTACAAGATTCAGCGGCTTCTTCAGAGAGCTCGCCTATAGAAACTAGACAGTGTTTAACTAATTCCGATACATGAATTAACACTTTATGAACTGAAGCAGGCAAAGTATACCAATAAGCATTTGTGCGGTTCCTAACGAGTAATCTCTAAATTCTACACTATTAATTTCGTATTCCGACGAAAGACAATGCAAAAGCTGATGAAACCGATCAATAGCTGCTTGATCTAAGCCAGTTATTTCAGCTGATATAGCTGAATTCCAAAAAAGGTTCTTACAGTGTTTCCGTCATTGGATGTGCCACTTCCGCCACTTTGAGCTTTGTCGACAATTAAACCTAATCGTGTCCTAAAGTTCTGCTGAACATATAGAGTTTTCTGTGCCAGAAGCTCCTTTTCATCTGTTGAACGAGCCTGTCACTTTTTAAATTCTAATCGCTAAGATAAATGTATAAAATATTCAAAAAATCTTATCCATAAATGCAGAGGAGATAACCCAAACTGATATGTAGCAGTATCAATAACGGGTTTTATATAAACGCATGTTAAACTGCTGAAAAATATAAGGAAAGTTGTTTTGATTTGTTCATTTCCGATGCACAAAAGTAAATGTAAAAAACAACTGATTGCAAATCTTTTTGCATGTTTTAGTAGTACGACTAATTGTGAGTATTAGAGCAAACTAACGGTGAAAAAATCGAACATCGTCATTTGACCACTATGTCCTACTACTGAACCACTGTGCACTGTGTTCTTTTTTATATTTAAAGTAAAATGTACAGAATCAGTACAAAAGTAAACTATTCGTTTTACATTGCACATTGGGCCCACTGAAGTACATTTACAAATAATGCAAACAACACTTTACTATGTACATATATATCATGAACCATATGATATATTTGACATTGTACTTGCAAGTGAAAGTTTGTAAACATTTAATTTCGAGCGTATAAATAAATTGATTATGGATTTTTTATTAAATTTAATACAGTAATAAGTTGTAAAATCATTTGCTGAAAAGTGTGATGTTATTAACATTTACTTTGAGATCGTCCCACGGTGCACCATATACATACGTATGAAATGTTTGTATACAAATTATATGTATATTTGAAGAGCGATGAAAGTAGATTGATCATTCAACAGTTGTCAATTTTATTGTTGGTATTTTGAATATAAATTTAATATTTACAAACAATTCTTTACGATTTTTTGTATGTATTTTTAATATGAGAGTGTTTTTTAATTGTAATCTTTAGTACGTATTTTTTCCATTGTTTATTTAATGGTTGTTGTCTTTATTTATAAAGTTATTTTTTATTTGAAGTTTATACGCTTTCATTTTTTGTCTTCGAAATTGTCTACTTGAAATGTTTTAATTAAATTTGATTGTATTATTTGTTGTAGATCTTGTTTTGTAGTGGCATACGTGCCCTTTAAGACATTCTATATCAATTCGATTCGATAATAGTGTTCAAAAGTTGATTTACTAGCTATTGTTGTTGGTGGTTTTTATTATCAAAACTTTTGTAATTGTAATTGATTTATTACTTGATTATTTAATTGCACAAGCAGTTGACTGCTTGTGTGAATTTTGAGAATGTAGTCACTAAATTAAAAATCTACTTTTGAGTCATTGTATGCATTTACTACTAATGCACATTGTGCTGAACGTAACAAATATTAACACATAGAAAATACCGAATTATAATCTTGAGATTATGGGATTGTATCATTTATAATCCCGATTCCTGGTATTGTTGCAACCCTAATTTCAATAATACCAAAACAATTATTCATAACAGATTAACAAAATTTATTAATGTCAGTGTAGTATTATAATCACTGTAGAGTATTATAATCACTGTACTAGTATATTTAAAATATGTACTCGGTACTTGTTGAAATTAAAAATCACCCTCAAAAAATCACGATGTTTTTGAATATGATCTTATCAAATAAAGACATTAACGTCATCATAAATTTCATTTATTTAATAAGCATTATTAATGACACATTTATTGTTAACATAGTTTATCGGTTTTATACCTCTGGCATAAGTAAATTTTCATGCTTTTTTATAGTCATAATCAAAATTTTGTATACAGCACACTCTTTCATTTATGAAACAAAATATTTTTATAAGAAATTTTTAAAATTAAAATTGATTTCATGGACATTTTGTAGGGAGAAGGAATAAGTACCTGTCAAAAATTAGTATACAGAAATATCCGGAGAAAAATTAACTTGTACATTTTGTGCATATCTCGAGCAAATTTTTGAAATTCATACCTTTACTTAATTGTGAATAAAAGCAAAACGCGTTCATCGATTATTCATGATTTATGTCTCATTTTGTTCATAGGTTATGCGACTTTACGTGAAAGTAATAGGACTTGACATTTTTTTTACCGTTTTGGATTTTTTATGAATTAAAAATAAAAAAATTAAATTTTTTAGGCAAAAAATAGTTTTTTTCTTCATACATTTATTTATAACTGCGAAACTGTTGCTTATGTAGCGAAACGTTGTATGAAGGAAATATAATTCCTAATTTTTTTAAATTTGTTTCAGCAAAATCGGGCTAGTAGTTCTCGAGTTATGTCAAAAAAAGACCACCAAAGGTGACAATTTCACCTATATGATAGTTACTAACTTCAAATCGATATATCTCGATTCCTAGACGTGACCCAGCACGTATAACTTATTTTTTACCGATGTAACATTTCCCGTTTGTTTCATCCAATCCCGATTTTGACTGTCGTATAGTGTTATTAATGGTGTTACATGCTCTAATTCTCTAATATATGAAATTATTTTCAACGTTCCACAACGTCCTACCAGAAATTTTTATCCAATGTTAATAAGATTTTTGAGATCAAACTATGCTGATGCTGACGCACTAAGAAGGATGTGCAACACATTTATTCAGTTATATTGATTTATAGATTTTTCATTAGATTCCAGTCTTGTAAAACTTTATTTAATAATGTATTTAAACTCATAGTGTTCTGGTTTATATGTTTTAGGTTTCTTAATTTTTAAATTTTTGTAAATGTTTGTAAGGAATAACATCCATATTCAATAAATAAATAAATAAAGAAATAAATCGCAAAACAAGCACAACATTAAAAAAGAAGCAAAAAACAGCGAAAAAACAAAAAAAGCATTTTAGTCTTCTCTGGTTAAAACTTATGTATCTTTCAGTAAGAGGAAAAGCTAATGGCGTTTACTTTTCTGGCAAAAATGTTACATATATGTTACAGTTTTTACCCATTTCCCATATAAAAAAGGAAAAAAGTGTAACATTTTTGCCAGAAAAGAAAACGCCATAAGTGTTCAATGAAAGTTAGACTATCCGAAACATTTTTAAACAAATAAATTTTAAAAATATAAACTTCTTTTAAAGATATTATTCTTTCCAGAATTTATTGTTCGCTGTATAGTAAATTTTGACTTTGACTGTTTATTATTAATTATTAATTAAATTATAAAAAACAACATTATTATTAAAATAAAAAAAAACAAGTTTTCTTTTCTTTCTAAAGATCATTAACTTGGAAGTTCTACAAATTCCTCCTTTGTTGGGTCTCATTCTATAGTTCATATGTTACAAGGACGCAAGAGTAGCAATTTGTGTGTTCTCACTTCGTTCTGGACCATATAAGCTTTATTTTATTTTATTTGTCTGGTTCATTATTACAGAAATTTCAAAGTGATCATAAATTTTATCTTGTTTCTTACTAATCGAAATAATTATATGGGCATAATATCATGTTCCTAGTTCCATTATAGAAAATTCAAAAAGTACCTTTACCGCTCCTTGATAAAGAAAACGTAATATGAAATTCCAAATTGTGTTTTAAGGTTCATTGTTAAATATAATTCAAAAAGTACCACTTAATCCAACTCTTGATTTATTATTATAAAATGTTTTCAAATGAACCATAAAGCCACCACTTGCGAATTCCCACTCGCTAGGGACCATAAAAGTCAAATTTCATGTTTCTAGATTCATTTGTAAATGAAATACATATAATACAATAATTTTTGAGCATTTTGTATAAAAATATTCATCTGGTTCAACCGATATGTACAATTTTATACTTCCTACTGTTAGAAAATAACAAAGTATGAAACAATAACAATTGTACCAAATTTTCAAAAAAAAAAAAAAAAATAATTTGGCATTGAAAATTTACTAAATATTTCCGATCAACAGGGAATATTTGGGAAAAGTTTCATCCCTCTAGGCTCAATAGTGTTTCACAAAATGGAAGGATGTGCATATCCATTGATTGTTATGACGAAACATATAAACTTTGTAAATTATGGTAATTACATCAATTATAAATGCTTAAAATTAGATCAAATTTCAAAGCATTTGAAAATTGTAAAACATAAAAATTGTCTGCATATGTAGATCATCTAGTCTGGTAGAGAGATTTCTGAAAGGATGCATTCCCATGGGAACTTTTTGGATCCTATGTGATGACAATGTATTTTCTGTAAAACGAACATAACAGAAAGAGTCTGAAAATTGTAACTTTTTTTTTTTTTTATCAATATGAACCAAAATCGGGGGTTTAGAATAGAATATGACGAAGAAGACGTAACCACTAAATACATTTTTTTAAGTCTTGTCTTGAAAAACTTTACTTATAAGGACAAATCACAATAGACGTTTGGGTTTATTTTATATGATGATGTTGCTCTCATAGAACATTTGTAAGATTAAACATGGTAAAACAAATATGTTATAAAAATAGTGGTTACGTTTTTATAAGTAATTATTTTTGTGTGACCGTACCTTTATCTACTGAAAATCGGTTCAGAAGAACCAGGCTAATGGACCAATGTGCGAGAAATGACTTTAAATATATACATGTGTATGTATATAATACTACGTTACTTATATGTTAAAAGGATATGCTTTGTTTAAAATGGTAAAAATCGGTCCATGATTTCTGCTTTTCCAGAATATTACGGAATAGAATAGCAGTATCCATACACTTCCGAAAATCACTTAAATACGCAAAAATCTGTTAGAAATATCATTATCATGTTATCATATACATATGCATATATTGGTCATATGCCCCGTATAAGGACCACTTACCAAAAATACATTAACCTACATATCTAGTTGCATGGCTGCAACTATCATGAAGTTTGTGTAAACCCGCCTATAAATGGCCATAGCTTCCATATAAGATCCACTACCAAGAATAATTAGAACACCCATAAAACTCTTAAAATATTGTTTTTGTCACGAAATTCAGACAAAATTAATCTCATATACACAGTAATCAAGCCACAATATTTTATGATGATCGCCTTTAATAGACCAAATCACTCATATTAGGCTAACATCTAAAAGAAACTTAAGGGGATACAAATTTCCTTCAAAATTCTCGAAATACCGATAGCAATTTTGTAAATGTTCGTAATACGACTTTGACTATTCCCAATATTTTTTTTAAGTCCCCAATTGAAATCCATATTTTAAAAAGTTTTAGTCTGAATAAAGAAAATAGAACTGGAATATGTAGTTTTCGGAACCAGAATCATTTAACATTTAATATATATTTTAAATACTGATACAGATTACACATAATATGACAAAGATATATGTACATATGTATTTATTTTGTTAACGTAATTAGTTATCTAGCAGAGATAAATCTTTATTTATACTGACTAACTTTATTAAATTTAGATTGAACAAGACAATTTCTTAATAATAATTAAAAAACAAAAAAAAAAAAAAAAACGAGAAGACAAGGAAGGAACTCATGTGTAACTACGTACAAAAGTTCATTTAAAAGTTAATGAAGTTGTCTAAAGTAAGCCACACACACAAGCACACAACACACACACATACATACACTATTGTTGAAAATTATACCAAATTTAATACATGAACATATCCCCACTTGCAAACACAAACAAACTACCATTGATATCATAAAACCATTAAATTAGATAGGAAAATTAGTTTTATCATATAAAAGTACACTCACTCACACACATAAAATCACTTATAGTTGGTCGTGTCCATGTGTACACACACACGTAGCACATGTGTGTAAACACTTCTGCAGATGCCTATGTGTGAACGTGCTCTAGAATTTTTCTCTAGGCTTAATACATGAAATCTTTTACACAAAAAAAAATCTTGTCGAGAGAAAAAACACACATAAATTGAAACAGAACAAAAATTATTTTTCTAATTTTCGAGTTTCTATAAAAAAAAAAAATAAAATTACTAGTTCTATTAATCGTTGTTAACTTTGGAATCTCCTCTTTCCCGTGTTCCTGCCTGCCTCATAATCTCAAGTGTTCCTTGGAAATTATTTAGAAGGAGATGTAGCACAAATGGTGTCCGATGTGTTGTGATCATGTGATGGTATATGTTTGAGTCGGTAGCGTATGTTTTTGTGCGAAGCGATGTCAGAATGTGATGGATGACTGCAAAACTAAAACAACTGTGAATGTTGTGATAATTTTCGGCAGTGGCGAATTTTGTGCACCTTGTACCTACTTTAAAAATGAAAAGTAATTGCATTACCAAATCAAATAGATGAATAAGTATCAAGGATTGCATAAATAGATTGTTACAAATGGCATCATTTGGATCTCCAACTATGCTTAATTTTTAATAAATGACGGACATATGATGTCAGTACTGTGCTCTGTGTAAAATGTTTTTTAGGAAGTGGGAGATACAATCAATTATGGGTCGATCATTTATGCGCAATTAAGATATTTATGTAAGTAAATGTGTTTTTCCGAAGTGGTATTTATATGGACATTTTAACGAATTTTATGAAAATAAATATCGCTTTGGGATTTCTATTTGCATGAGACTGATTGTGGTTGAATTGGATATTGAGTGGATATTGATTTTCTGTATTTATGAACAATACAACCATATTCTGGGAAGACACTTGTATGGGGCCGATTCTTACCATTTATAATTAAATTAGAGTGTGCTTAATTTCATTATATTTAATGAAAAAATATCGAGGTTGTCTCAATTTAACCTATTTTTCTTACCAAACATTTCGATGAAACAAAGTCTTTTCCTCCAGGCTTTATCGTGTCTTCAAAAGACAGACAGATGGCTGTATTATCTTAGAATTTTATAAGTACCCAGAATATATATACTTTTTGGTTCTAAGATCAATATTTAGATGTATTACGGTGGGTTAATAAAATCTTAAAGTTCACTATTTTGTTTTGTGCAAACTTTCCTTAACCAAATATTTTTTTTTGGTGAAATAATTTATAAGTTACATATTAGTGTCTGGTCAGTAGGATATCCGGCTTCGGAAAATCTATTTTAACTAACACACTGACATCGATAAGGAAACTAAATATTACAAGGTCACAAATGAATATTGTAGAAATTACAAACGGTATGACATACATACTTACATCTACATACATACATATATTATATACTTATAGACATAATTATTTAACGCTCGTGTTGAACGGTATAATAATTTATTTTATAAACCAAAGTTTTTGGAAAAGGTAAAAATAAAAATATTTTTATGTTTCTACATTTTTAAAAACAATGATTGCTTTCCTTTTCATTTTTTAATTGCAAAATAAAAGCGTCAAGTAGTTAAAAAAAAAACAAATATTACGAATCTTTATTTACTCAAATGTATACAAAAACAAATTTATTGAACACTCTGTCTAACACTACTCCTAAATTATTGTTCAAATACCACTTAAAATACAGTTTGAGAACGCTTCTTAACGATGTCTCACAATAAACCAGTGATGGCAAACATGGTACAATTGTACTTTTTTTTAATATATTTTAGACATCGTTGGCACCGTAGTACTACCACGAATCATTTGGTACAATTTCATTTGTTACTGTTGCATCAAAATTTGGTATTTCAGATGAAATAGATAAATATATCATTTAAGTTACTATTTGTGTAATAGTGCAAGCAAAAGAGATTTTATTAAACTTCATGAACATTTTGGAACTGATATCAATTTGATCTTTAAATATGCATCCATAAGATGATTATAACGACAAGAAATTTTTGGTTGAATTATCGAACAATGGGAGCCTTTGACATATTAATTTACATTTAATGATTTTGATTTTTCAAAATCTATAAAAGTTAACCTTTCTATTTCTTCTATTTTTGAAATATAAAATTTAGTTATTTTGGAAATGTAATCGAAGGATGCACGAATATATATATGTACATCTAGATACACATATATATATATATATATATATTAGATACACATACATATATATACATACATACATATACATATGTATATTTAACAAGTTAACTTTATTTTCATAAATAAGAATATTTTAGATAATGGCGATATTTAACGCAAATAATATTCTTAATTCTTAAAAATTCAGAAGTAGCCGTCTAACTATATATTTAAACAAAGCCAGACAAATCCCAAATGAAGATAATTTACAGGAAACATTTTATTACGATACGAGCTCTGTTTCTTTGTCTTTCCCAGAAAAAGAGGTTTAATTTTCTTTGATGCATTAAAATAAAATTGTTAGAGTTTGCTTTGGTAACTTTTTTCCTGGAACAATAGTTACATATCGTTACATATCCAGTTTTATAGCATTTAAAATATCACCAGAAGTTAGATAATGAAGATGTCTTACACCGCATTCTTTTTTATCACTTGCAATAAATCAATAGCAATCGAATATAAAATTATTTAAACATTCGTTATATAAGGTAATATTAAAAATGTTGTCATAAGATATATGGTTTTTTCTATAAAGTATGCTAGCGGTAAAGTTTTATTATTATTTAATAAATATTTAAAATTGTACCGTATAGGTCTAAAAAGTACATTTTATTTATATAATTTTGTACGATATCCAAAAACCCATTCTTTATAAGTGCAATAAAGAAAACTAACTTGAATGGTCCTGTTAGACTATTTATACACCAACCATAACTTCTGGATGGTTTGGAGCTAAGATACTACAATGTTTGTTGCCAAATTGCTCAAATATGTTTATCAACAATGTTTGTAATATAACCTTCTACTAATGCGAATGTTGGAAAACATGTTGTGTGTTGACATCAGCCTTTAAATATAAATTGAAATACAATTTCGTAATAATATCAGTAAAATGGTTAAAGTCATACATTTTCACACATTTAATAGTCCAACTTTTATTTCAGTATGAAAGAGTCTGTTGTAATTAACACGATTCTTGTTAAAGTGGACAATAAGGCAATATGTGTCTGGATCAGATTAGAGAACTACGGTTGCTAACTATACCATTCGTAAAATGTTAGGTTTTAAATGGCCTAATTCCTAATATTTATAATTAGATATACAAAGCATTAACATGTCTATAATTGATCTATGGATCTTTAGTATGGTGAAACGTGACTTTATAGATTTGTACATAAGAGATCTGCTTGCATTTAGATTACGGGTACATTATCTACATGTTTTCCAAAGGTTTTAAACACGCAACTTTCAGCGCAACAAGATTAGCTACTCTGGATGCAGAAGATCAATGAAGTATGAACACGTAATAATTTGGAACAAATTAAGATCATAAACATGTACATATGTACTCGTAAGTGTATAGTGACGTTTATAAGATGAGATATGGTGTAAGAAAAGTCTAAATTCCATATTCTAAAATGTTTTTCAGGACAATATATTGGCATTTAGGGAGACACGTCAAACTCTACTCGAAAAGAACAAGAAATAGTTTAGATAACTACTCAAGGAATGAGATGGCTCATAATGGAAACCAGTCTTACATAAAACCAAACCGAATCACTGATCAGTAGGCATGCAAGATGATTTTGTCTTTCTCTTAACAGTTTTTCATATTCTCATTGATTAAACAGCTCTTTGTATGATAAAAAGAAAATAAATACACTGAACAACCCTATCATAGGTATGGGGACAGGACCATGTGATCTTATTGGATAAAACAGGTGGTTTACGACAGGTGAAATCTAGCTAATGTGGGATTTGCCAAAAGTAGACATTAGACATTAAAGAAATTGAAAGAGTATGTATAACAATTCTCTAGTGTAGCTTTTTGAAATGTTACAAATGTGATGACAAACAGTTTTGTATAAGAAGTAGTTGCTAAAATTCACATTATTTGCCAACATAGTGAATAAACACACACACATACACACACACACATACACACACACACATACACACACATACTACCTACAATGATGTCGATGGGAGTAGAGATGATATTAGAATTGGTGAACGTGAGTGAGTATGTATGTGGAAAAGCAAATAGTTTCAGGCAAAGTTTATGTCATTAAAAAAGCCGAAAACCTCAAAAACCACATCGACGCATGATGTTAGAAAACTAAAATAAGACGCACGCGGTGTTGACGACAACATTGGAGGCTGTGGTTTAAAGTGATGTCTATTGGAAACATGTTTCATTAAACTTCGTTGCTTTACTTATTCAATCTATTTTTTCTGTGTTTGCAATCATTCCTTCGTTTTTCTTCGTCCTTACTCTTTAAACTTCAATTCATTATACTTTTTCTTAAGGCTGTTCTACGAAAGATAACCGGAATTATTTTCGCCAGCAGAGTTGGAGGTGGTAGTAGTGCTGCTGCAATATGTTTGTGTATTCCAGATCGATTTGGGCCATTCTCCTATTAGATTATGATTGTAGCCGAAGGTTTTGGTTGTGGCAAAGTGTAAACAAATTTTATTATTCCATGTTCTTGCTTAAATCTAAAAAAAGATTCGTGTTATAATGCCTTCAGGCACAATGAATAAAGAATTATTCATTTAGTCATTCATGTTTTTATTTTCGTTTTTTATTAGTTTCTTGTGAATAATGTGCAGTTAGTTAAAGGAATATATTCGTTATCGCTTATTTGATTAAGAATAAGGCAAATAAATAGGCAATAAACATTCTTTTTATAAGAACATAAATGAAATAATAGTGTTAATGTTTTAATTTGAAATGTTGAAACTAGGGTTAATATGGACTTACTGATTAAACCAACATATTTGTGTCAGACTTAGTGCTCAATGGCTTGGAAGTACTTGATCGAGTTCTCAGCAAGACAGCGTTGGTCCGTATAATTATTACTATTCTACAAGTGTCTATCTTTCCTCAGCTATGTCGACTATTGGTGGGGCATTAATATGCCCTATCAAGGCTCCGTCTTCAATGCCGGCATTCCAGGCAACCAAATTTCGGATTTGCGAGCCTCGTCCTTTACCAAGATTTGTAAAGGTGAAGTTAGCAGTTATTAATATGAGATGATAAACCTTTTACATTAAATCCAAATGATCAACATGAGTTTTATATGACCATTAAAACTTTGTAAGTGTTGTGCCCCATATCCTACAAAAGAACAGGCTTAAAGTATTCTAATGGCTTCCCTGGATGTACTGGACATGTGACCAGTCTTTTTGAAGGTATGTATTTAACGGGTTTAAAAAAGCCAATTGTTTAAAGGTCATTATTTCCGATATACAGTACGAGCTCGAATTGTGCAACCTAAATTAAATTATGGTGATTGCAACAACCGTATTCGACCAACTAATAAATAATCCATAATCCGTAATTTTGTAATTCATTAATTTTATATAGAAAGAAAGAATGTAGTTATTTCTCTTAGATAAAAAGAATTATTGGCAAAAGCAAAAATTGCCAACATATTTATTCTTAACTAAACTAAATTCGGTTGGTTGTGATAATAGGTGGTTGCGCAAATTAAGCTTCAACTGTATATGCATCACCATACCCTGTTGGTCACTGATCGTCGAGTCCATGGCGCGTAGAATTCATAAGGAAATGTTTTTTTTTATAATCGAATAAACTTTTTTTAAATATGTCTCAGTTATTACCAGTTTCATGGAAAAAATCAATCTAAAACCAATTCACTCTTTAATGTGGAGAATGCTGCATAAAGTTAAAACGAAAGGACATGTTCAACAAGACTATCAATGAAATGTTCCACATGTTAATGTATTCGTGTGCGTTGGTGTATGTATGTCCATGTTTATGTGCTGTTTACAATGAAATTCTCCACTTGATCCCGTAGAAAGGAAAAACCAAAAGTAAACATCTAAATATTGTTATACTATGTAGAACTGCATCCGTTATATTTCGCATCATTGCAACCTAAATGTGGACATTCTTCCTTTCTTTCGCAAATTCGCAGATTTGTTTTTTCAACCAACAACCCTTTGTTTTTTTTACGTATTTCCTTAGCTGCAAATTCGAACAACATTTGATGGTGCAAAAAGTAGACAAGTTGTTAAATGGTGGAGAAAAACAGAAATATCAAAAGTTCTTTCACTGCGAATGTGCGTGTGTTGTCCACTAACATGCTGCGGAAGGAGAGGATACAAAAAACCAGACGTTGTTCAAAAATCTGATTTATTTGTCAGGAATGTCAACATGAAAAATTGTGCAAAAAAAAGATGAGAAAAAAGTTGTCAAATAGATGAATGAATGGATATTCATCCATCCATGATGGTTCTACTATTGATGGTCATAATTTGTCAAAATGTTTACGTTTTATTTTTCTGTGAAACAGTCTATAAAGCAGGGTGTTTGTTAAAAAAAAAAAAATTTAAAACAAGCAAAGCATTTTTGAGTGCTGCAAAATTATCAGATGGAGTGGACAAATGAACAGGACGAACAAACCACATTAAATTGTGAATTGTTGCTGTGCTTATATTTGTGGCAAGTAGTGGCACCAATATGAATGCTGGACCGTTCATACAAATGCAAACTTTACATTTTATACAATTGATGAAACCTCAATTTTATAATTTGTTTGCTCTCTGCACTGGATAATTAGATGGACATTTAAGAGAATTTTGATTTGATGATAGCAAAATAAATAGAAATTGTTTAAAGATCTTCGAAAAACGATAATTGTTTTTCTTTTACATTTAATGAATTTAAGTTTTTAAACTACAGTTCCAGTGGATCGTTCACAACTGATGTTGTAGTGTCGTAAGAATTGTACGTCGCGACGTCTGAATTTACAACAGTTGTACAAATGTTGTTTCTAATTTCTATATACATTAATATTGTGTACAACACCTACGACATTTTTTCATATGCTTTTCGAATGTTGTATGAAAGTTTAAGTGTAAAAGTTCAAAATGTATGTAATCAGTGTCGGGCACACATTCAGTAGCAGATGAAAACATTAGCTACAGGCAAATAAAAGTAGAACTCGACCTCAATGTTACCTGACAGTGTCTACAGCAACTGCAAAAAAAGGATATTGGTCTTAAATATGAAAACAAAATAGTAAAACTGTACCTAACTCAGCGGCACATTGCATTTGCTGAAATATTCAAATTTTGGGATGAAAAAATTGAAAAAGTTATATTCAATGTCCAAAAAAAGTTTAATTTGAATGATCCTAACGGTCACCACAAACATTGGCGTGATACAAGACGCCCACGTGACACGTGTTTTAAGCGAAATCACGGTGGTAAATCTCTGATGGTGTGGGCTGTATTTGGAGCTCGAGGAAAGTTCCGAATATGTATCGTGCGTGCCAAGCAAAATGAATACTGAAATACATGTAGATCTTCTAGAGAATAATTTAATAGACTTTACAGCTGAGTTGTATGGTAATATTTGAACATTCCAACAAGATGACGCTCCGATCAACGGCACGTAAAACAATGATTTTTTTTAACACCCATAGTAAATATACCAGTATTAGAGTGGCCAGTCGTAAGTCCCGATCTCAATCCAAAAGAACACCTTTGTGGAATTCTTTCCGCCAAAGTGTTTTCAAAAGCAAAACAATTCAAAACATTTCAAAAATGCAATATTCACAGAGTGAGATAAAATTGATATTAATATTATAACATTTTTTTGTTAAGTGTAAACATTTTGTATTATAGTTAATTTTTAGAGAATACTATGTTGAACTTTTTATATTTATTATATTAGAGAAAATTTTTAATTTTGGCTTGAAGAATAACATTGTCAAAATTATATGTTTTTAGACAAATGGCACACTGAAATGCATTTTCTGTCCTGCGTCTCAGTATTTTTTCTTTGACTAACGATTATTTCAAATATATAAAAAATTAGAAATTCAAACACAAACAAAATATGTACAAGAGAGTGTTTACAGTGAACAACAAAATATATTACAACATAAATATATGAACTCAAGCCAAAATTAAAAATTTTCTCTAATATAGTAATTATAGTTAATATTATTTCATGCACAAATATATATTTTCTATGAAGTTCATATAATATTTTGTTTTTGTTTTTTTGTGAAATAAAATAAAAAATAGTTTTCTAATAATTTTAAAAATAAAAATAATTATTAAAAAAAATTATGTTTTTTTTTTGGATTTATAGAGAGAATATTTCGGTGAGCAGATAATTTCACGTTTTGCGCCGGTCCATTGGCCACCAAGATTGTGTGATATCACACCATTAGACTTTTTCCTGTGGGGATATGTAAAGTCTAAAGTTTATGGGGACAAACCCGATTCGATTCAGGCGTTGGAGGAAAACATCACACGTGTCATTCGCCAGTTACCAGTCGAAATGCTCGAACCAGTTCACTACAAAACATTGCACATATAATTATTTGTCATAGGTATATATATTAGGTTGTCCTAAAAAATTTTTCTTTGTGACTCAAGCCTAATTTGAAAGTTTATAGCGTAAAGTATTTTTGAGATTTTTTTCAGATTCATAAGTAGAATTTTTGGCCGATTAATAGCTCCTATTGCTCTAAATTATTTAGAATTAATAGATCTTTCAAACTGCATCATTAGTTTTTTTTTTCATTTTCATATAAATTTTAAAAGCT
Organism: Bellardia bayeri; assembly: GCA_950370525.1. Classification (NCBI taxonomy): domain Eukaryota; kingdom Metazoa; phylum Arthropoda; class Insecta; order Diptera; family Calliphoridae; genus Bellardia; species Bellardia bayeri. The sequence goes on along the minus strand of OX493265.1, from coordinate 52,581,575 downwards.
ATAAATGAAATTTATGAAAAATTGTAATGTACATATCGTCACCTAAAATGCCCAAAAACGTAACCCTTATTATCATAATTTTACAGGAGAAGCAAGAAACATTATAAAATGTTATAAAATGAAAACTTTTTAATTGAAAATCGCGATTTCTTCACATCTTGTCGTAATATATTATTTATGTATATAGACGACAAACTTATTTCTGTAAAAAATGTGGGTTAAGTCTTTTGTGTTTTATGAAAACGTTTAAATGATGTTACGTCTTTTTCCATTTCTTGAATAAAATCGTTTGTTTGGAACGTAGAAGCTTAAAATTTTTAGGAGCATTTTATTTTAGACTTGTGTTCCAGATTCAATCAAAAAACAAATTTTGATTTTTTGAGGGTTACGTCTTTGGGCATTTCAGGTGACGATATATAGGCTACCTATATGAGCAAATTCATTGCCAAACCTTATAGTTTTTGCACACAAAAATAAAGCTTGGACATTTTTCTTTTAAATTGTTTCCTCAAAAGTAAATAATATCGTAGTTTTTGACAAAACTATGAAGAAAACTTGTTTGAGAAAAATTCGACTTGTGTGACCTTAAAACCTTTTCCGAAAAATCTGAAAAAAATCTCAAAAATACCTTACCTTATAAGCTTTCAAATTATGCTTGAGCACCCATGAAAATCAAGAAGATTTTTTTTTTGGGACAACCTAATATATTGTGCCGGACTATCAGTCAGAGGGTTGTAGGTTCGATTCCCGCCAAAAACTCTTCAAGCTTCGCAGTTTATATATATATATATATATATATATATACTGTCCTTACCCTTCCAATTTGATTTTGTGTTTAAAGTCAAACTGTTTGTTTAAAGTTAGAGGTTAATTGATGCGTTTCCCTTTAATTAAAATCATAATAAAACGCCTGAATAACTCAAGTATTTGCCAAGAAAAATTACGACAAAACAACACAAAAATATACTCGTAAAAACATAAAGTTTCTGAAAAAAAAAAATAACAATACGAATCTTTTCAAGTGAAAATAAAACTAACTGTCGGTGGAATTCAATTCATACATTGATTGCTGACTGCATAAATAAAAGTTTTTCTCGCTGTTTTTTTTTTGTTTCTTTTCCTTTTGTTTGTTTCATTCTTGTTAAAGTAAATAAGATTTGAAAGAATTAAATAGTACCGATTCATATTGTAAATATTTGGTAGTGCAAGATGTAGAACAAGTACAATTCATGTACATTAGGGTGTTCTTTTCGCATTTTAGGAATCCCAAGGATTGCTGGTAGGATTAATGGGACACTTGAAAGAAAAAAGAAACCTGATTCCTTCCATTATTTAAATAATAAAAAATATTTGATTAAAATGTGTATCTTCAAAATTGCGGCATGTAGTTTGACAACAAGGTTTACAGACGGTCAGATGGGCAGTCTTAAGCGCTAGGAAAGTTTTATTCTCCATATCCTTCGTCCCTCGATATAGGCTCTCAGGAATTTCTAATTTCAATTCGTAAGATGTTCTAAGCATGTGATAGAGCATGAAAGTATTCGTCTCAAATTCGATTAAAAGTTGGACATTAACTCATTGAAACTTTAGCTCGGTATATTAAGTTAATACATTGGCTGGTTGAACTGCTTTGCTTTCTCTTGAGTCGATCGTTTGGCCAATTTTGAAATGTTCATTGCACATTCTTAAAGTTCGTTATTAAATTTTGGGAAGGTTTTGACATATTAAAAGGTGATGATATTCGTGCTTGATCCCATCTTGAAGTGCTTGTCCGTCTATTTGTCCGATAATTCCGTGATGGCCTCTGTCCCATACTACCTTAAGATATTCGTAATTTAAGTAAGAATTTATATCATTCTTACATTGTAAAATGTAATTCAATTTTATCTTGTTATTTCCTAGGAGTTGGAGAATTGTTATCAATCATCTTCGACAATTTTATATATATTTATATTTTATATAATAGCCATTATCATAATACTGGAAAACAGTATTGCGATATGGCAGCCATTTCCGTATATTTACCAATTTTTTAAACATTTGTACATATATCGATTTCTTAGTAATGACAAGTAAGTATAAGATCTAAGAATTAATGGTTAATTTTGAATAAATTGTAATCATCCATGTGAAATATTGCTCGCAAGGTTTATCAAAATCTGCTTTTCAAAATACTTCTTTAACTCTAATGAAAATAAAATACTTTCGTCCCTGGTGGTAAAAACGTTAACATTTCCCGATTTCAGTATAATCTTGAGTACTTTGGACTGATTAATAATAATCTGGTTTTGCGTAATAACTGACATAACCATACGTCCCGCTTTTGGCGGGATTATTCTGTTTTTTGAAAGCTCATCCCGCCTAGATTTTACAACCCGATTTTCTTTTTTGCTAACTTTAAAGGTAATATTAAAATTAAAAACTATGATAATATTTGAATCCAGTAATTCTCAAAAAATGAGACGAAATTCACAAAAATGTGTTTTTTTACAAATGGAATTTTTTAAATGTCCACATTTCTTTCGGGACATACATTTAGGTGTTCAAAATAGTTTGTCGTTTTGTATACCCAGTTTTGGCATTTTAGAACATATGGCCTAAACTATATTTACTGACTGGAAAAATATATTGGTTCCAAACTGTGCCTGTGTATTATTTGGCTGTTTAAGCAATACAGATGGTTGAAGATATTTTAAATCAGACCAATATTTTGAAATTTTTATTTTCAAAAGCATTTGATTTGAAAATTATAAAAGCATACGCTTCAAGCCCACAAGCGTGGCCGCCCATGTTCAAAACATAAACTCTAATGCTTGGCTACGCCCATGTAAAATTCTGTCCGGATCGACAGACGTTTTATTTATTTAAAAAAAAATATTGATTCTGCTCTTGATTTCTGGTTTCTTAAATGTTATTTTTTTCTTGAAGTGCTTCAGATCAAAAACTTGTTTTTTAAGGTTTTTTTTCGAAAGATTAAGATTTTTCCGCAAATCAATATTGCAAGTAATTGGTAACTTTGATGAATTTTGAAAAATTCTTTTATTTCTAGTTCCATCATGTATCCGAATGATTTAAACTATGTGTTGGTTTGCTTAAACCCTTCATAAGGTTTTAATTTTTAAAAGAATTCCAGTCGAAATACAAATTTTGGTTTAATTTGAGCAATTTGTTTTTAGGCACTAGTACACTACATCACCGATTCCTTGGCATAGGTTGTTTAAGTTTTTGCGGCACATTTTTGTATATATTCTGAAGCTAGTTCTAGAGTTAATGATTTTACAATAAAAAAAACGTTTAAAATTTAATTATAAATATGCGATTAATTTAAAACACTTTTTTATATCATAATTTCAAAATCCCGCTTTTTCATCCTTAAAATTCCGTTTTTTTTTATAAAAACCGTCTGTTAAAACTCTAGAGCTGATGAAGTACGGTTTAATATTGTGCGATTTGACAAAACGTAGCAGTTTTATTTATTTTAACCAAGTGTATAGTTATCGAGCCGAACCCCATGAATTTCGAAAAATATATATATGTTTGTATAGATGTATGTACACATATACATATGAGTATATATATACATATATATATATTGATGCTAAGTAACGAAAGTGCAAAGTGTAACTTTTTAATGCGAGTATATTCTACTCACAGTTTAATATTGACAGCTACACAACGTAAGCAGACTTAAACTTACCTTCAAACTTTTCATATGCAGCGAAGCTTAACTTTTCTGGCACAAACGTTGAACGTTTCGAGCCTATATTTTCCAATTGCCCTGGCATGCCCGAGTAGGGATCACCATTATTGATTTTACTATTCGTACTGCCACCCGCTGATTTTTCAAGTGTAAAGGATGCCACTTTCTTTAGTACATTATTTTTGGGAGTTCTGGGAGTACAGATTGGAGAACCCATTTGGGCTGTCGTACTAATGTGGCTGCTGTTTGCCAGTGAGGTGGTTGGTGTGTGTGTCATTGTTTCTGTTATCGTATCGTCATTGCGTGAAGGAGTAGAAATGGCTGCAGTGGGATACTGTTGTTCTAACTGCTGGTAGTGGTGATAGTGATGCTGTTGATGTTCGAATGCTCCGGCAATTGCAAACGGTGTCTGAGATTGAACAGGTGTTTGGGATGATTTAAATGAAATTATAACGGTTGATTGAGTTTCCGCTGTTGTTGATGTTGTATTGTTCGTAGAAGCTGAAGTAATGTTCGTTGGCAGATTTGGTGATTGTAAAGTTGGCAAATGTTTGGCTTCCGTTGAAGCTGAAGAAGTAAAAAAGAGAAACAAAAAATGTTAAGAAAAGATTTTAAAGTGTTAAGAAAATTTTTAAAAAAATTCATTGTAAAAGAAAAATAATTGTCGGTGCATGAAAACTCTCAACAGCTAGCAGACTATTGCAGGAATGATGCCCAACGAGCAACCCTAAAGAGTATAAATACTACACCACAATAGTGGGAAGGGTATATTAGATTTGTGCTGATGTTTGTAATGTCCATAAATATTGGTCCAACACCCACCTTAAAGTATACCGATCGACTTAGAATCACTTCCTGAGTCGATTGAACGATGTCCTCCGTCCGTCCGTCTGGCTGACTGTCCATGTAGAGGTTGTGCGCAGAGTACAGGACGCAATTTTGAAGATATTTCAATCAAATTTGGTACGCGCTATTTTTCGACTCGAGGGATTTAAACTGGTGTAAATCGTTTCATTATTTCACTTGGCCCCCATACAAATTTAACAAACATACATGTTTGAATTATGAAAGTATCCAAACAAATTTCACCACAAAGAAGAGGTAAATGAAGCCAAATCAGATCTACAAATTTTGTGCAGATCGGTCTATAATTTATGATAGCTCCCATATAAGGCCCACTTCCGACAATCACTTTAAAGAGCATAACTCTTTTAAAAATGTTGGTATCCAAATAATATTGAACGAAAATATATTTCATATGTATACAAGTGATACGGTACAATTTTATTATGATCGGCCCATATAAGACCCTCTCCGTAATTCATTTTAAGCTCCATAAAACGTTTAAAAGTATTTATATCGAGATAAAGTTTTGGATGATCGGTCCACAATAGGTTATATCTCTCATATAACGCCCATTTCTGAAAAACTGTTTTAACATATACTGGGTGTAGGTCGGTCAAGCCCGACTATACTTTCTTATTTGTTAGAAACTGAAAAATCGAAATATCAATAACAAAAATCGGTTGCAAAATTTCGTTATTAAAAATTTCTGGATAAAGAAAAAACAGAAAGGAAAAGATATACACTGGAAAGTTTACGGATACAACAGAAGAGAGAAATAACGATGAACATGAAGGAAACTATTATTGCCAATTTGACGGTTTTCCCGTCAAATCTGACGTTTTTGCAACGCCAATTGCGGGAAAAAATGCTTTTTAGCGGTTAGCGTGAAATCTGGAGTTTTTTACAGCGCTTTAGCGTTTTTTAGCGTTTTTTTTCCAAGGTTGAATTGTATGGTATAACTTAACTAGTAACTCAACCTAGTTAAAACCAAACTACGAAACAGGCTAATACCAGTACAGTCAATGATGTGCTTCGAATAAGGTAAATTTACTTTTAACGCAAACATTTAAATTTATATACATTTTTTATTAAAATATTTTAAGAATTCTCAAAAAGCTAAATAAATTAAAAAAAAACAGTAATAAATGTGCCCCAAAAGAAACAGCTTTTATGTAAGAATTCATACCTCAAATCGCTTCAAACCTGCTGATGGGATGCATGATTTTTGTATGAGGTGTTCTCGGTTTGGTAACTACTTTCTGCTGACAATAAGCGCTTCTTTTAACCTAATCAAACATGCAAATAAAGCACTTTCCTAAAGTGTTTTTTAATTCTATCTGAATGTTTTTGCTTAAGAAAAATTCATAGTAACTGAGCAGCGTGATATTCGTTTTGTAATTGACTTTCGTTGTCATACATAGATCTGTAGGCTATAATTTAATTTTTGTTTTTTCGCTTTAAAACCTTCTTCGTTGTCAGCACTAAAAAAGCATTCGTAGGCATTTACTGCTTCAAAAGAGCGCTTTTATTGAAGCGCTCGATTATGCGCTTTTTCTCTTAAGTGCTTCAAAAAACACGAATTTTTTTTACTGGGAATATACATATTTTATATATTTTATATATATATATTTTACATAATTTCTTTAAAAAGTTTTAAAAAGCAATTTATTAAATTTTGATTTAATACATTTTTGCAATGTAATACTTTTTAAACGAATTCAATTTTAATTACAGATACGGTCTCAAACTTGAGAATAAATGTTGTTTTGATTATGAATTTCCAAAATCTGGTCTAAGCGAAGTAGGTACAATGGCCACTTATACACAAAATGCTGAAGACTCGCACTATATTTTTGAAAATACCTAATTTTGTTTGTAAATGATTAAAAACAATTGAATAAAAAATACGTATGTGTACTTAATTTACATTTTATTTTACCAGCTATTTTTATTTAACGTAAATTCAAATTTTTAAAATTATTTATTTGACGGTTTTGTAAAAAAATTTATTTAGCGATTTCTGGCGATTTTTAAACCCCAATTTGACGGGAAATTGCGAAAAAATATTGGCAACACTGAGGAAGACACAGACAAAATAAGCGCAAGCTACAGGGTTGCAATTGGATAATGTATTGATATGGTTAATAACTTAAATGTCATATTCTATATTAAAATAAAAATATGTTATATTTAATTTAATATATATACACATATTGTAAGTAAATTTAAAATATATAAAAATTGTTTATGATAATGTAATTAATAAAAAAAATGTTTAAATAGATATTCCCCTGATGAAGTCAACAAAGAATTGACGAAACGTTGGGAAAAAATTGTAATTAAATGTATTTTTAATTTACAATATAATAATTTAGGCCCAAGTAGCTTATACGGAAATAAATACCAAATACAACACATTGGCCAAAACTAAATAAATAAGATTATTTTTTTATTTTTTTACCTTTATTTTTTTCTGTAAAGTCAATGATAATTCTGTATAGATAACTATAAAGTTAAAATTTTACCTAGAAAACACATCCGACTCTGCCACTAGGACACCTTTCCCTTACAACCAATAAAACAAAAAACCCTTTCCTTTCTTTACTTTGAAACCTTTTCTAATTTACTTCGTGTATAAAAATATAATACTAATTAATATTTTTGCAGGTGTTTATTATGAAGACAATTCATAAATGGGTCATTGTTTTTATAATATAAAAAACTTCTAAATTTCAAAAATGCGAAGAGCAAAAAAAAAAGATAATATTAAATTAAATATATGTTCATTAATTATTTGTTACAATACCTGAATCTTTAAAAGTCCCTAAACAATTAAACAATGAATAACTTGGTGAATTTATACTGATAAGCTTTCTATGGATCTCTTCAATGGTCACAACTTATGTTTTAATTTTATGAAAAATGTTAAAGTACATACTAGGAAAAAGTAATAAGAACGATATTTTGAATTTTGTATTTAAGACATCATTGAATTTTATTTCAACAGGAAAATAATAGAATAATAAATAAATATTTAAAACCATGGTGTAACTATACAAGGTAAGTGCAGTAGCACAGATGACTGAATTTGTTTACACTTTTCAAGTATTTTTGACAGTAGTATATTTTATTAGAAAATGCCTGTTGTTTCTATATTGTGTTGTATTTGTTGCGAATTTGCACTCACCTTGTATAATTACACCATGAGGCCCAATTTAGATGATGAATCTTTAATCATGAATTTTTTTATACCTTTGAAAACATCTTCTAAAGCCCCTTACAAGTATACGGTGATTTATAATTCTTCCACATTTTTATATTTTAATAAAAGTCTTTTATTTTTAAAATTAAAAAGTTTTTTCGAGCTCGAGGCAAATTATTTGTAAAAATATACATACATATATATTATTTATTAAATTATTTCTTCCAATAAAAAAAGTAATAAGAACGATATTTACTATTGAATGTGGAGACAATAATAAGTCTCTTAAAAATATAATTGTAACTCATTCCTTGATTCCTTGAACTCATTCCTCATTCCGATGGATATCAAAATATTGGAAGAAATAATTTAATAAATAATATATACATACATATATATTTTACAAATTTTTAAATTTTTAATTTATCCAAAAAAAGGTCGAAGAAATCAAAGTTTAATTAAGTTTTTTATTTTCAATAATTCAAAAATAATTAAAAAAGGAATTGCACTTTATATGATGATTTGTTATGTTCCGATCATCATGAAATTTGGTACGACAATTTAAATGTAGATTTGAATTGTGTTTGTTAAATTTCAACTTGATAGTGATTTTTAAAACAAATCAGAAAGTATAGCCAGACCACGGATCCAACTGGATCGATTTTACCCATTTTCAATACCAAACATTTCGGTGGATCAAGGAATTTCATTGTTCTATTTCTTGTTTTCCAAGCTCTATTGTGCCTTCAACAGGCCCACTTCCGAAAATCACTCTAAGGACCATAAATCTCTTATAAAATGAGTTTCTTAGTACAAATAGGATGACACCTAATTTTATAATAGTCTGTTCATAAATAGTCAAAACTCCCATATAAGACCTTCTTCGTAATTCACTTTAACCTCCATAAATCTTTTAAATGTACTTTTATCGAGATAAAGTTTAACACACAATACTATATTTATATTCACGGAAGTCATGGCACTAAATTTTTGGATGATCGGTCCATAATAGGTAATATCTCCCATATAGCGCCCATATCTGAAAAACTGTTTTATTAATATACTGAGTGTAGGGTATTATATGGTCGGGCTTGACCGACTATACTTTCTTACTTGTTATTTTTACGAACAAATTAACATTTTCCATAGAACTTGTGATTATTAAATATATTCATAGAAAGTTTATCAGAATATGTACATATATTCAATGTAAGATCATCAAAAGTTTGGCGGTACGATTTTTTAATTGGTGTGAAAGAAAAATTTAAAAATTTTTGTTTTAAGATTCTCTTTAATAGTCCAATATCTTTATTTTTATGTGATAAAAGTTTTTAAATTATATTCTAAATGCTATTATGAACTCTATGCAATGATATGTTGCATTGCATACTGCGTTTATGAAAACAGCCTGTGTTAAAGATGAACTAATTTGACGTAACAAAAAAACAATATATACATAAAATTAAATACATATATTATTGATGATAAAAGAGGATTTTGAGTATAAAAAATTATGTTGCTAGTGAAAAACTCGTAGACTTAGTCCCGGTTTACATTATGAAATTTTTGTCGCTGCGATTCTTGCTTTGTTGGCGAGAGCGGTGAGTCGTATTAAAAGGGGTACACATATGCATGTACTCGTCAGACACGCTTTGTTCCCTCATTCGTTGTTTTTTATTTTCATACATGCATGTATGTATGTATGTGCTAGCTACAAAATATATAAAAACATCTTTGCAACAAAAATCTCACAATGTAGACGCAAATACAATTTTAAAGAAGATACGACAAGAGTCGCAGCGACAAAAATTTCATAATGTAAACCGGGACATACAGTATGCGTGGAAAACAACATACAGTATGGTTAAAAACGTATTTTTTTTGAGAGTGAGATGAGTGTTAAAACTTACTTTATCATTGTGTAATATATTGTGCAGCCCAATGGCTGATATAAGTTCAAACTTGTTACAGGATAAAATTTGATTTTGTATTGATAGAGAGAAAGAAGAAGGCCTTATTAGCGAATTAAAATTTCTGTATTTGATCCAAGTTCTTCTCAACATTTCGCTGTTTTCTCAAAACGGGATTATGGTTTCTTATATTTTAAGAGGAACGAACATACGATTTGCTTATTAATGAAACGTTTCTATGAATATACATACCTTGATTTACTGATTTTTGTTATATATTTTTAAAGCCAAGATATATTTAATAGCCGGTCTGTTCTGTTCCTATAACAAGTAAAGCAGTGACGTCGGCAAAAGTTGTTGGTTGTGAGTGGCAGGTTACTCATAAATAAAAGGCATAGGAGAGAGGATATGTGCTTCCTTGCATCCAGCTTTTAAATATTTTACGCAAAAGCATATGATTATAAAAAAATTGCTTTTGTAAGGAAAATTTGCACATTAACTAATTTGTATAACACGACTATAATAAACAATGTACGTTTAGACTAAACGAAATTAATAGATCCTTAGAGTTCGTTATAATCGTGTTTTACTTTATATGCTAACTGCCGCATCATATGGTGTATCGCATGGAAAATTTGCAAGTTTATCCGCTTACGTTTGGAACGAAGAATATTAAGATATTCCAAACCTTTTTCGGTAAAATTAAAATTTTAAAAGAGCTGTCATTGAAGTTGAAGTTTTAATACATGAAACAAACGAACAAAAACACCAAAAGTGGCATTTGACTCCAAGATGAAAATCTATCTTATAGAGCCTTATAGTATGATTCTAAATTTCTTCATACACACAGCAACCACATGCTACTCCTTGATGTAATGGAATATGTTTCATTTCAATTGACGTGAAAAGAGTTGGGATTTCAGTTGTATTTGGGAAATGGCAACATTTCAGAGTCAATTATGTGTATCTATGTATGTATGTATGTATCTATCTATTTTGGAAATTTTACATAAATACCAGCATTAACTTGTAATGCCACAAAATTGTGTAGGTTATGCAAACGAAAAAATTATGTTGCCAACGACCAGACTGCGTTGTCTACGGATTCAGTGAACAAAACGATATCAGGAAGAAGCATTTACAAAGACGCATACAAACTTATGCACACATACAAATACACATACTGACATCTAAAGAATCCCACGAGTGTCGTTTTTTTGTATGGACGCTTTTCTGCCGTGAATTCTAAACAACTTGATTTAATTAAAATTTAACTTTAAACATGACCAACAACAACAACAAAAAATATATTTTACATCTGCCCAGAATAAAAAGGTTTCATTCGCAAACGTGTAGCAGTGGTAATTGCGTATAGGTCCGTGAAAAGTTTAACAAAAATAAATAAACATTTACGTGCTAAATACAAATTCTTCCGTTGGTGGACCATGTAACATTTAATAACCCCATAAAATTCTAACAAAACAAACAGCAATAGCAACAACTACAAACATATTACACTAACAACTAAGAATGCTTTTATTGGCAACACCATAGTTGGGCATTATTATTCAGATATGAAGCATTTAACTTCAAGCAGTTTCTAGTAGAAACCAGCTCAAACAAATGGAGCGGTATCATTAATCTGCAGCTAACAAATTAGTAGTGTTAGTCTGGGGCTGCTGGATCGATTTCCACTACCTCAGATATGTTTCAATATAAATTTCCGTTCTAGTTCGTTGTTGTTGTAAAATTTAAAACTACAAAATTATCTATTCCGGGTTATTTCAGACTCTGACCATAAGCAGAACATAAAATTATGATGGCTTGGGGCACGTATGGACCAATATGCCTGTAGCTACATCGTGAGCTTAGTAACGCTCTGGGAACCTTGTTTCTACTTCGTTCCTTGTAAGCAGAGGTGGCGAACAACTGTTTCCTAGTTTTGTGAGTGTGCCTCTAAACTTTACAAACGACTGTTTGGGCTCGCTTAATTAAGTTAGAATATGATTTGTAGTGATCTACATAGGATCGTTTACTAATAGTTCAATGTGTTACAAGCGAAATGAAATATTCAAATGTACGTTATTTTTTTTTGGTAGATGTAAAAATGAAATACATAACATCATCTACTCATTCATTCCGTCCTTAACTCTTACCGTCTATTTATTACCTTTTGTTAGTTGTTCGTTCGTGTTTTGAGTTTTTCTAAATTATTTTTTTAAAAGTCGTTGTCTAAAAAACACAAGACCCTTCATTTACATGAGTAGGAATATGTCCAAATTCAATGTCTACACGTACAAAATTCACGTTTTCGCATTCGTGTATTTTCCACGTCCTCTTCTCTTCATCTTTATTTCATCAACGTTGTTGATTTCGCATACTATTCTGTGTGTATGTGCGTGTTGTTAGAATTGTTACTGTTGTTGTTGGCGTACTATATTCGCCATCATTTACCGTTATTTATCCAATGGGACTTTTTAAACGATCCTATAGACGAGGTGCTTTGTAATGTTCTTAACTTTTTGTTAACAAATGTTTATTGCATTTTATAATTTTTATTTTTATTGTTGTCATTGTTTTAAAATGGTCATTAAGTAACTGGTTTGTGAGTGGGTGGATGTGGCGTGGCATTGTACGCTGTGTTGTAGGCATCTGGAAGAAGCGTTAGCCTGAAGTGTTATTAGACGACTACCTGCTGGGAGGGAACATTATGCGAATTGTAACACCACTATAAATGGCTAATTTTTTAATTATTTATGTGCAATTTAAATTCAAACAAGCGAAAACAGTTGTAAATTCCTTTACCTTAAAAACACATATTCAAATTTATTTATGAAAATTATTGCAGCATATTTTAAGGCGACTGACTGGCATATTTGAAACAAAAAAAGGTCGGTCGATTGTTTAAACGAAACACAATTCAAGCTCATTTAATATAATAAATTTCAGAAATAAACTAAAATACTTTTCATAACAAAAACTTGATTATAAATGTTTAATATTTGGTAACTAAATATTATTTTAACGAAAAAATTAATATTTTTTATATCCTTTACTCAATCAAGCTATTCTTATTTAAGGGGAATTTTTTAAAATCAGTTAAAAGTCATCATAAATATATACATATATACTTCAATAGTATATTGAAACAATACTGTTTACCTGAATCGATTTGCAAAGTTTGATAAACAGATATAGTTCCTGAACGGATCTGACATTTAGATTTAGACTTCTAGACTGCCGTTTAAAACAGAGACAATCTGTAATTCATACTGGTATACCAGTTATATACAGGGTGGGCCAACTTGGACTGACTGATTTGAAATAATTTTGAAATTTTGATAAAGTTATTGGTCCATATTTCTTCGAAAATGAGCTTAATGAACCACCGGACCATGTTGGAAAATTTTTTACGTCCGATAGTTTTCAATAATCGTAACATATGGTTCCAGCAAGATGGAGCTACAGCTCATACCGCAAGAGCCACAATGGCACTTCAGTCAGTCAAACTTGGCCCACCCTGTATGTATGTATAACATCAAAATTCTAACAAAAGGCGTTTTTTATATATAATGGAATTTATGTAAAAATCTCGATTCTTTAAGTGAATATAGATAAACCAAATAATATATTTATAAAGGGTGTTTTTTAGATGTACATAAAAAATAAAGATGTCATTTTTAAATTGGCATAAAATTTACCTTATTCGGAGTATATTCTTTTGGCATTATAATTTAAATACGACTTCTGGCATATGACCGACACGCTTGGTTTGGATGTAGTTTAATCTGGAGGTCCAATTTTCGATGATTTTTTCCATCATTCGTGGCCATATGTAGGCAATAACGTGGCGAATGTTGTAGTAGTTTCGGGCTTATCGGCGTAGACTAGCGACTATCCCCACAGAAAATATTTAAGCCACATTCATGGGTCCGAAACGAGGAAATATGCGGTTACCAAACGTTTCCTTCAATAAATCAATTGAAACCACGACTTCTGCACATCTGGATTGTTCAATTGATGAACGAAAAAGTCAGTATTCATGGCTCTATATCGGTCACCATTGACTTTCTGGCCAGCATAGTTTTTAAAGAAGTATGGACCAATTATTCTACCAGCCAATGAAGCTCACCAAACAGTCAGTTTTTCTGGATGTAAGGCGTCAGCTATTCATGCAGAAATGCCAAACCAAACTAAACATAAATCACTTGACAGCTGACAAAATGGTCTCCAGTTACAAAAGTGTTGTCAACTTAAACACCCTTTATTATAATATTTATGAACTTCGAATAGTTAAAGCTCTAGTATGGGAAGAGCCATTATTAGTGTTAACATTTAAAACTCGTAATGAATCCTAAATCTCATCAGAATAATGTTTTTTGCAACAATAGTTTTTATATCAGGAAATGTGAATTGAAGACACCTAAATTGTCTACTCATTAGCAAGAGAAAATTTGTTTGTTTTTCATTCAAACATAAAAATGTAAAGAACAGGTTAAAATATTTTTTATTTTTTTGCATAAATTTTGAAAATACCAAACATTGTAACAATGCCCTTTTTTGTTTAGTTGTTGTTGCGTTTTATTAATTTGCATTTTACAAATTTCAGGTTAAAAAAAGTAATTTGCATTTGGAAATCTCAGTTAATTTTGTTGGGGGGTTTTTTTTTGGTGTTGTCCTTTATTGTTCTTGGTATTTTTAAATGTTTTTTGTTAAAAGGATGCGTGACATGTATTTTTCAATTGTTATTAGTAATAACTTTGTGCGCAGATATGAAGAGCTTTGCGTTAAAAAGGCCGTAGGGAAAATAATTTAACATTTCCGAAGGAAATATTATTTCACAGCATTAAAACTAGGACAAATAAATTAAAAACTGTCAACTAGTCAACAATTTCACAAATTGAACTATGTGGCGGAACCATTTAAAATTTACCACAAAATTGTTGTCCAAAATCGATGAAAACAGGAGAGGAAAAACTGCTAAAACCTACAATTAATATGACCAGATTTTAACGACCAACTAAGAAGAACACTATATATCAATGTAAATAACGAAAATATCTACAGGGTGCTGACAGCCATAAATATCTCAGATTGATAATGTTATCATGCACTGAGATTAATAAAAATAAAAATTTTGCTTGCCGGCAATATGTTATATTCTATGACAAAGAAAATGTAATATTTTTGATTCCGATGATTGACGTCAGGTCTAAGGGAAGCCATTTGGGGCCGCATTTCTGCCTTGAATATAAGTAATATAAAAAACCCGGTTTATTATGATGGCGGTTCTAGGTGATATGGTGCTGCATTTCTGCCAATGGAGTTGGTAATCTTGTATATACTGATGATATTATGGATCACCATGGATATTGGTCTATTCCGAAAGCAAATCGTAACTATAGAGCAGAAAAACGTATCTAAAAAGAATTATTAATTTTTTGAACATTATATTGACCCGAAATAGACAGTTTTCAATGTTAAAATTTAGCTTTCTAACAGTACCAAACACTTGCTAACACCTTCTCAATGCTCGCAGCAGAGTCCCATAGAAATCGTAGAGGTATAATGTATTTTTTTTTCTCGGACATGATTAACAAAATAAATAAAACAATTACATAAAAAATTAAAAAAATACTAAAACTAAAAAAATTTAAAACGAATTTAAAAAATGAAAAATACTTTTGTTTCCTTCAAATAATGATGCGTATTATTAAAATGCAACAATAACTAAATAAAAAATAATAATTTTAAAGTTGTTTTAATTATTAAATTTTTCCGAAAAATGAGTAGGCAAATAGATTTGTGATGCACTGTAAATACTTTTTAAATATGAGTATAAGGTTGGTTATACTCGTATGTAATTTTTTTTTTTGTTGAAATTGAAATTACCTTCTAACAAAGATCTAAGTGGTTATTGATCATATTGCCAATTTAAAATAAGTATGAGGAGCTTTCCGCCTAAACAAGAAATATAATAAACAGATAGCATCTAATAATGTTCGATTAATTCAATTCAATTTATTTTATTAATTTCAATAACCTTCATGATCATCATCGGTCACAAATGTTTATTTAAAATTTCCAATTGCAATTTAAATTTAAACAAATTTTACTCAAATTTACACAAATCAAACTTAAACGCCTGGCGATATAACACCTTCAGATGTGATTTAAAATAATGAATCTACATACTTCTTAAAGTGTACCAACGAGAATCCATACTAAATTTTGCGTATTTGATTTTTACCCGTATTGGAATCTACTCCCTAAATCCAAATACATTTACCTAAAGGTACAGTCACATTTGGCAAATATTTACTGAAAAAAGCGTAACAACTTGTTCTAGCACAAATTTGTTTGACGTTGTTTACTCTTACAAGAGTTTTGCAAGATCAAACAGCATCAAATAAATTAACACCAAATATTTGTTGTGCTTTAGCCAAATGTGACCGTACCTTAACATACATTCAATGATAAATAAAAATATGAAAAGCAAAAGATTTGTAATTCATGCTGAGATGCGTCGATTGATAATTAGACAACGTTTCGAAGTCGATTCATACAAGTCGTAAACGCACAGTAACGAAAAATGACAACGCATAGTGCCAAAGTGAAACCATATTTTCGATTTTGCAACTTTGTTTTTCGTTTTAGCAAGCATCCTCTATAGTGCACATGCATTTACATATAATTTCCAGTCAAATAAAAGTTTTTACTAGGAAATAGCCAGACACAGAGTAAAATAATGAAAATAGTTTTTTATATATATATTCTTTAATATTTTATAATTACAAACCATATCAAATAATGCATTTGTTCTGCACAATACAACAAATTAATTTGATTTACAAAATAAAAAACAAAAATAAAATACTTAAAGATATTTTAGTACAGAAGTTGATTGCAACAATTACATGAGAGTAAAAAATAATATTATCTTTTCATTACTAATGTTTTGATACCTTATCCATTTATGCCTAAAGGTAAATTTTATTTAATGAATCTAATGAAAAATCTTATGATAGCAAAATGTATGCAAATAAAATGATATTGTAAGAGTGCTCATGTCTCTGTTAGAATGTTAATACTCCGAGTCAAAACAATAGAGCATATTATTTTATTTACATTTATAAAATCCCCAATCCCAGGATTTGAAAACCTAGTCTTTTTTGGCATCCCTAATGTGTAAACAGTAAAAATTATTTAAATAATCATATTTTAATATAATTTTTTTTTTGTTTATATAAAATATTTTTCTTTACATTCTTTAATTAATTTAAAATCTGAATATAAAAGTCTTCAAAGTGTAAATTACTATTTTTATTGAATTTATAAAATATTTGGAGTCAAATTTCATTTACATATGTAGGGCAATTTTTCGTTCTTAAAATTACCCAAACATTTAGAACCACCATTCATTTCAACCTTGAGACAATTGTTCATAACCTTTAGGGTGATTTTTCATAAAAAAACAAATAAAAAAGTATAGTCGGTCAAGACCGACCATATAATACCCTACACCCAGTATATGTATAAAAAGTTTTTCAGAATTAGGCGCTATGTGGGAGATACAAACTATAATGGACCGATCATCCAAAAATTTAGTGTCATGATTTCTGTGAATATAAATATTATATGTGTTAAACTTTATCTCGATGTAAATAATTTTAAAAGATTTATGGAGGTTAAAGTAAATTACGGTCTCTTATATCGGAGTTTCGACTAATTATGGACCAACCATTATAAAATTAGGTGTCATAATTTCTGTATATATGAAACTTATTTGCGTTGAATTTTATGTAGATATAACATTTTAAGAAATTGTATGTCGTTAAAGTGATTTTCGGAAGTGGGCCTTATGTGGGAGCTATGACTAATTATGGACCGATCATCATAAAATTGTACCAAATTATTCGTATATATGTATATAAAACATATTTGTGTTCAATATTATTTGGATAGCTAGATTTTTGAGAGAGTTATGCTCTTTAAAGTGAGATTCGGGGGTGAGCCTTATATGGGAGCTATGATAAATTATGGACCGATCTGCACAAAATTTGTAGATCTGATTTGGCTTCATTTACCACTCATTTGTGGTGAAATTTGTTTGGATACTTGCATAATTCAACATTTTTGATCGTTAAACAACTATTTCGGGAGGAAATTTGTATGAGGTGGACCGATTTCTACCAGTTTCAATCCCATCCGTCCTTGGGCCGAAACAATTTCACGTACTAAATTTTATCGAAATATCTTCAAAATTGTTAAATCAACTCAGGCAGTGATTTTGAGTCGATTGGTATACTTTAAGGTGGGCGTTGGACCAATATTTCTGGGCGTTACAAACATCAGCACAAATCTAACATACCCTCCTCACTATGGTGGTGTAGGGCATAATTATGACTAAAATTCATAAATATTGTGCCCCACAAATTGGCCCCATAATCCGCAGCGCCGAAATTTTGAAATACTTAACTTAATTAAAGATTTTAATTAGATTTAAGATCAAATAAACTTTTGTGTATTAAATACTTGGTTCTTATTTTAGCAGTAACACGATTCTCCATTGAATAATCAAATGATTTACCTTAATCAAAGGACGTAGAGACAGTTTGATGGTTGGTTGGGTGGCTGATTGGTATGTGTGAGAAATCAAAGAATGTAAAAACATTGTGAGTAGGTATTTTTGTTAAATTAAATTACATTTTACTCATTTAGTAAATACTCACATTCTAAATAAATAAACAACATCAAAATCGACAACAAACACAGAAGATGTAATAACAACAAGAATAACAACAATATGGTAAAGAAATTACCTTTAAGTGTTTCTTTTTATCAACAATCAACATGAGAGTTTATTCTCAACAACCACTTCTTCATCTTCTTTATTGCTGTTTCCATTTTTGTTTCTGCTTCATTTTTTCTTAAACTTAAGACATAAACAAACACAAATACACATACTTTAATACCCAGTTGGCCAAGCAGTTATTGACGATGTTGTCTTCAGGAAATTTTATAATTTATCGCCTATGTTATTGAGGACAAGTTAGATAATAAAGACATGAACTTGTCTTGAATAAGACAATATTAAGGACAATGTGAGCGACAAACCATGTCCGCGACAAGATGAGCAACAATCTCTACAAGTTATCGTCAGTAGAACTGGTTTGAGGACAAATTGAACGACAATTGCATGTAATTTGTCTTGTTTCAAATTATATAGAGATCTGGTGCGACAATGTCTTTAAAATTCCATTATTAAAACTTTCTTGAGGACAACTTAGGCAACACTTGCAATTATTTGTCGTGCTTTTATCAACAATATATTTTTATTATATACTGTTACGTTTTTACCTTTTAAAACGGTGGTTTATTCCCTTAAATAAACCGGATTCTTTACTACACTGTTACGGTTTAAAACACACTTTTTTTTTATTTATTCATGTTTTCTTTTTCTTAAGTGTTCATTATACAGTTTGAGAACGCTTTATGTCACTCAACGATATCTCACAATAAACTAACTCATTTGAGTGGCCTTGTTAGTCTATTTATACACCAATCATAATTTCTGGAAGGTTGGAAACCAAGATACTAGAATGTTCATGACTGCAATTCTAGAATGTTCCTGCCGTACTGCTTAGCTGTGTTTATAACATTTAAATTTAAATGCAATTTCGTAACAATATTAAATGATCGAGATTTGTTGTCAAGAAGTTTCTTTTTAGTTCTTATGTTTGCTCGTTAAAAGATGGAGATCCTGGAGAAATGTATACTTCTAGTTAGACTTTTATTTTGTTGTTAAATAATGTAAGATTATATGGATCTTTCAAAGCTTTTCATATACATAAATGCTATTATTATTAATGTATTTGTATTATTATTTGCTTTCCTTCGTATATTTCAAGATTGCATTAATGAATCTGATATTATCTCGTAGTTTAAAATATATTGAGCCTATTTTAAGTAAAAATATTATACCAAACTATAACTACGATGGCGTAAAGGGAAAAAATCCCTTGAGAGTATATATATTCTTGATCCTTATGAAATTCTAAGTCGATTTAGCTATGTCCGTCTGTCTGGCTGTGTAAAACACCCTCACGTCCAAAAGACACAACCAAAATCAACATAGTTTACAAAAAACCGTTTATAATTCTTCTAAGCAGTTTGGTATTAAAAATCAAATCGGTGTAGTAGAACCAGAGTTATGGACCAAAATGTGACACAACCTTCATTAAAATTTGATATTTTGAAATATTTTTCTTGCAATTTTTTATATATATTGCAGATATTGCCATGAAATTTTGTGCACGTTATTTCTATTGTAAAAGAAGAAACTGTGAGGAAAATAGTAAGAATCAGTCCATGATTTCACATAGCCTTCATACAAATATCTTTCCGAAATATGGCTTAATGATAAATAAATGCCTACAAAATTCAACAAAAATAAGTGCCATGTAAAAATAAATCACAAAACGAGATTTTGTTTTGTTCGGCCCATATTTGACCATAGACCCCGTTTAAAAATTCACTTAAACACGTAGAAATCTGGTACAAATATCCAGGCTAAAATTCGACACAAATAATTTTTATAGATATATAAATTGTTGTACTAAAATTTTACGATGGTTGGTCCATAATTGGTAATAGCTCCCATATAAGGACCACATCTGAAAGTCATTTATCTTATAAATATTGGTATGGACTCAAAACTTTACACAGATCATTTACATATATACAAAAATTTGTAAATTTCGGTCCATATTTGACCATATTTCCCATATAAAGCTCTCTTCGGAGAATCACTTCAGTATTCATAAATCTCGTATAAATAACGATACCAATTCAAAATTTTGCAGGAAGCATTTATATACGAGGTCTGATAAAAAAATAACCGTTATTTTAAAATTTCGTGATTTACGTACATTCGATTTTCGCATTTTTTTTCTGTTATGTTGGTACACATGTCTGTTATATATGTTGGTAATATCAGCTATTTTGAATTGTCAGTTTTGTTTTTGACAGATAAAAAGGTTAGTCGTGTTTTGGCGTGCTCTTCGATTTTTTACTATTCGAAAAAATGGATCAAAGGAACTGTTTTGTGTACAAAAATGAAATTAAATGCGCAAAGCCCAATCATCCCAATGGAAACGTCCAGAAGAGCCAAGACCGAAAAAAGCACGTCAAGTTCGGTCAAATGTGAAGATTTTGCTCACTGTTTTCTTCGGCTGCACTGACGTGGTGCATCATGAATTCTTATCGGTCGGTCAATAAGGAATACTACCTTGAAGTTTTGCGCGATGCAATTCGTCAGAAACGCACAGAATTGTGGAAAACCAGTCATGGATTTTTCACCATGATAACGCACCAGCTCACACATCGATGCTTGTGCATTCACCGGACTTCTATATTATCATTAACACCAATATGTAAGATATTGTCGTTCAATCTGTCATCAGCTATAACATTTGCAAAATGTCGTTTATATAGTAGTTGATGACAACTTTAACCATATTGTCCTCTATATAATCGTCAATGACAATCTGCATGATAATGTTGCTAATATTGTCGTGTACGATTAAAGTGCCCGTTGTACGAAAAACTCGTCAACGATTTGTATGGGCAGTCGCCTACAAATTATTTAGGTTTTAGATGTGTCTTGTACGCTTGAAGACGCGAAGACGCGTTGTCTTTAAGACATGGCCAATTGGGTAGTCACATGTATATTTAAGTCAAACATGTACTCGTACATATGTATGTTTAAATAAGTGTGTGAGTTGGGAAATCTCTAAAGGATGTGTAAATTTAAAAAATCGTTTGGAGGAATACACTAAACGACGCACATACAAACATCATATAGACATCCCAGCAGTTTTACAAGTAGTCAATGTATCCCTTTCACATTAGTGAAAATCACTGTCTTTGTAGTGCAAAAGGAAATTAATTGTTTACTTTGTAATCTGAAGAATGAAGAAAATTGTTACTTGAATGTCCCTAAGTAATCTAGGGTGACGTCACTTTAAACTTTTATTTTGTACAGTACGTTAGTGTCAGTAAGTGGCCCTTTGGAAACAAAAGTGTGATATGTTTATTTTTTATTTTCTTTCAATATATAAAGCTAGGTGTCTCTTTTTATACCAATCTAATCTACTATTGAAAAAGTTATTTCAAAAGTATAATAATATTTCCATTAATCCCCACTAATATTGTCTGATAAACTTAATTTATATATTTTTATGATTTTATATTAAACTTTAAAGAAGAGTTTTTTTACTTACAGCAAGTATTCCAGAGGTGGACAATCGTATTTAATAAACAATCGTATTTAATAAACATAATTAAAGGCGATTTTAAATGTTTATATATTTGATATTTTATTTACTACGATTATTGCCGTAAAGTAGACTTTTATTGTCTTATTAAATTTATATATGATTTTAAAGACTTTCGACAAATATTTTTTTATCGGGACATACGATTACTATACCAATATATTACAAATCTAACCTTAAATAGAGAATATTTTACTCGTAGGTTATTTGGTACCTGTTGTAGCTGTTGTAGTAACAAGTAAGAAGGCATAGTAGGTCAAGCCCGACCATATAATACCCTACACCAAGTATATTAGCAAAAACAGTTTTTCAGAAGTGGGCGCTATACGAGAGCTATGACTAATTATGAACTAAATGCTACATAACAAATCAAGTAACCAGTAACTCCATGTAACCGGTATGTAAATCGAATGCGTTAATTACTTTGAAGCAGTATCAGACAATCTCTATGTAGTATATGCAGGGTCAATTGAATTCCACCTTAGGGCTCATACATGTTAAAATAACTAGTCTTAGAGCTAATTATGTAGACAGCGATGAACCTAAAATATAGGCAAAACCACTAGTTCGGGACAGTTGCCAAGAACTGTTGTGTTATAAATGTGTTTCTATAAATATGTAAGGGTGGGGGAAAATGTCTCTATTTTAAGCTATTCGAATTGTTTTACTGTGTGTACAATGAACAGAAAGTATGGCCTATAGGCTTTTTTTTCTCCAGAAAATAAAATATCTTCCTTATCCTAAACCACATTATTCTATCTATTCCTCACCCCCATAATTTTTATGTGTAAAACACATTTATAACCATATAAACAAAGTTGAATTCTTTAGCTTTGTTCGTGTACTTTGGCTATCTACGTATGTATGTGAGTGTATTTTTGGGACATTAGAAAAACCAAATACTTTATATTGCATAATGTGTGAATATTTGCTAAGCTATGTTTACAAATTTTCATTTGTCTCGTTAGACTTATTCCACCATTATTTACCTCCCTCCAACTGAAATGCCAATTGTATTAAGTTTGCACATATGTAGGGGTTTGCATTCGGATTGTAAGAAATCCTGGGAACTTAGAATGAATTTGATTCATTCATAATTGCAGCTACAGAAATTCAAATCAAATATGGAAAATGACCAAAATAGAAACCCTACAACTAACTTCCCCTGCCTACACAAAGACAATCATTTATCAATACTGATGCCACCTGATCATATACTCGCATATCTATGGAAAGAATACATTTTTATTTTTCATTTCCTTCATAGAACTGTTGTTGGTCGGTTCATTCATTCATTCATTAATTTTATTGTGTTGGAATTTGTATTTGCTTTTCAAATTGGTGTTTTTGCAGTCTCGAATATTTAATAGGAACAAATGGTTGGTAGAGAATGTCGTTGGAATGGTCGTTGGAGAATGTATCTTTGACTTGTACTTTTTGTTTTGTTACTTATGTATCTAATCACACGTATACGAGGTTGACTATTTATATTTTGAGCCTTGTCTCAAGCAGTAGAATTAACAATTTACATCAATATATACTTTTTATACCCTACACCACCATAGTGGGGAGGGTATATTGGATTTATGCTGATGTTTGTAACGCCCAGAAAATTGGTCCAACACTCACCTTAAAGTATACCGATCGACTCAACATTACTTTCTGAGTCGATTTAACGATGTCCGTCCGTCCGTCTGGCTGGCTGGCTGGCTGTCCATGTAAAGCTTGTGCGCAGAGTACAGGTCGCAATTTTTAAGATATTTCGATTAAATTTTGTACGTGATATTTTTTCGGCCCAAGGATGGATGGGATTGAAACTGGTGGAAATCGGTCCATTATCTCACCTGGCCCCCATACAACTGTCCTCCCGAATTTGGGGTTTACCGATCATAAATGTTTTAATTATGCAAGGAACCAAACAGATTTCATCAGAAATGAGTGGTAAATAAAGCCAAATCACATCTACAAATTTTGTGCAGATCGGTCCATAATTACTCGTAGCTCCCACTTCCGAAAATCAATTTAAAATTGATTAATTTTGGTATCCAAATAAAATTTGACACAAATAAGTTTCTTATACAGAAAAATCGACACCTAATTTTATAATGGTCGGTCCGTAATTAGTCGAAACTCCCATATAGGACCCTCTCCGTAATTCAGTTTAACCTCCACAAATCTTTTAAAAGTATTTACATCGAGATAAAGTTTAACATACATAATATTTATATTCACGGAAGTCATGGCATTAAATTTTTGGATGATCGGTCCATAATAGGTTATATCTCCTATATAACGCCCATTTCTGAAAAACTGTTTTATACATATACTGGGTGTAGGTTATTCTATGGTCGGGCTTGACCGACTATATTTTCTTACTTGTTTGATATCTGTTTAAATTTATAAAAATGTTTCGATTTTCACTTCCCAAAAATCTTAAGAATATTCTCGATTTAAAGTCGACTTAATTAGAAATGATCTGAACAAGAAAATGAGTTTTATTTAGAAAACTATTTTGAACATTTTTTTCTTCAAAGTGAAACCATTTACCGAGTAAGAATACTATATTCGGCTTTACCGAATCCTTTTCTTATTTATAACTTTCAACAAATGTTGGTGAAAAAAATTTAGTTCGTCTGAATTTCAATGACGTTATATGTTTGAAATGTTTTTGAAATGCCTATCATTTGATATCAATATTGTCTGTATATGTAGGTACATGACATTATTTAATAAATAATATTATTGACTTATATTTCTAATATTTCTGAGCCGATTTCCCGAACATAAATAGCAATCAAAACAGGCTAATAGCCAATATGTTGATGTAACAGTCATTTAATTTATAGACTTCGGGAAGTTAATTTCAACTGATGAACGCTTATGATGAAAACAATAAAAAAAACAATAAAGCAAGTGATTAGACTCAAGATATAACTAGACGCCCTCCTATATAGTATATGCACATACGAGTATGTATGTATGAGTATGTACATATTTTGTATGTTTTCATGTTTTTTTACATGAATTTATACAAATGTATGGACACATTACTTAGAATACAAATAACATTTTGTATGTAGTATGAGTATGTGCATTTGTTGTCTGGTTGCCTGTAAATATGTCCTTGAATGTATTCATTATTTGTTGTTATATCTTGTTATTAACACATTCTCTTAAATATGTATGCCCTGCCCTTTATTTGGGCATACAAACTTTGTAGACTTTCTTAATTTCTTGATAAAGTGAGAATTTAAATAAATTCTTTTATTTTTTTGCAAATCATTGACACTACACCTTCTCAAATTAAAATTAAGAAAATACAATTTAAAATTCAGAAATCCAAATTTATATTCAGAAATAACAAATTTAAATTAAGAAATGCAAATTAATATTGAGAGTATACATTTTTGAAATTAAAATTAAGAAATCGAAATTGATAGTGATTTGTTATTTTTGATAGTGAACTTTCTTGGTCAAGTGTAAAATATTTGAAAGTTTAGGATTTTTTATAAAAAGATTTTGATGAAATTTCTGAAAATTATTTTACAAAGGCTAAAATTTTAATGTGTTTCTTCTGTACTGTTTCTGTCAACCTGGCGTTATGCAAGTTGGCAGGATGATATTGAATAAAAGACTAGCAGCGGAACAAATTCAGTATCGAGCGAGGACATCAGTTAAAATATGATTGTGCAGAGGACACAATTTGCGATAAATCTCTCATTATTTGTTTTCTATTAATGAAATGCGGAGGAATAACATTATATTTAATTTGTATACAGAATTCTTACACTCGATCCCATTGCCAGATTTGTTTAAATTTCTTGTAGACTTGTTTCTTATGATATGCATGTGGCATAACCTTGATTGGATCAAATTTAAATATGTAAATAAAATTTGGTTTCTCGGTGAAAGGAATTAAATGTAAATTAATATTTAATTAAATATAAACAACATTAGCGGATCCTGTTCTTAGACGCTTCCAAACATAACCTAATAATGTATCCTTTGAATTTTTTAAAAATATAACAAAGTATGTATCATTTAATAACGGTGTCATCATTCATTAAAACATGAATTTTTTAAATGTCTAATATTTATCCTGATTTCAAAAATTATAATTCTATCTCAATTTTTGTTTAAGTATTTATGTGTTTCGAAATTTCTATTTCAAATCTGTATACATTTTGTTAGATCGTGCGAAATACACTTTTTATGAAACTTGTAATAGAAAAATTATCGTCCTATCGTTCTATAGAAACACTGAGATATTTTAAACGCATAATATTAGCTATTTTTAGAGGTCATAAGTTTCTCAAAAAGTTAATTAATTTAATTAAATTACTCGACTCATAAACACAATCTATTTTGTTTGTTTGCTATGTAACAAGCTAAAAGCAATAAAATAGTGCTTATTAAATGTTAATTTCTTTAGTTTTAACACAATCGACACAAGGTCTGTGCGTAAATAAACAGGAAACGCTTTTAGTGTTTCACTGAGTGCGTATGTTAAACACAAAAATGGCAACACTTAACATTCAAAGAACTTGTCCTTCTATGCATTAGTGTGTGTATGTAAATAAATACATACAGATATAATATTTATAGTCAAGGGCTGACTACAATTGGGATTTAAACTTTTTAGTCTGCCTTTGATTCTAAGTTTCTGTCTTTTTTTGTGCTTAAACATTTTAAAATGTGTCAATAATGAAAATGTTACTTTTTTGTGTTTGCTCTTGGAATTGTTGTTAAGGTTGTTGTTCTGTATTTTGTTATCAGAAGGAAAAGTTAAACACTTCAAATACACTTAAGAATTATTTGGTATTCATTCCAGTTATCTTTGATTGCTGCTACTATGGCAGCAGCTGCTGCTGTTTCTACTGATTTTACTCCTGCTCCAGCAGTTTCTAGTCAAAAGGTTAATTACCTCTTGTTAAATGAAGAACTTTGAATATTCTTGTTTTTATTTTTTTTTCTATTTGGAAATGCATTTAAACAATACCTACTACACACAACAACAATCCCAATTACAACTAGAAATATAAAAAATAAAATTATAAAAAACAAGTAAGAAAGTATAGTCAGCCAAGCCCGACCATATAATACCCTACACCCAGTATATGTATGTATATATATATGTTTTTCAGAAATGGGCTTTATATGGAATATATAACCTATTGTGGACCGATCATCCAATTATTTAGTGTCATGATTTCCGTGAATATAAATATTATGTGTGTTAAACTTTATCTCGATATAAATACTTTTAAAAGATTTGTGGAGGTTAAACTGAATTACAAAGAGGGTCTTATATGAGAGTTTCGACTAATTATGGACCGACCACTATAAAATTAGGTGTCATTATTTTTGTATATAAGACACTTATTTGTGTCAAATTTTATTTGGATACCAACAGTTTTAAGAAATTTATGATTGTTAAAGTGATTTCGGAAGAGGTCTTATATGGGAGCTACGACTAATTATGGACCGATCTACATTAAATTTCCAAATGTGATTTGGCATCATTTACCACTTATTTGTAGTTTGGATACTTGCATAATTCAAACATTTATGATCGGTAAACCCCAATTTCGGGAGGACTTTTGTATGGGGGACGGGTGAAATAATGGACCGATTTCTACCAGTTTCAATGCCATCCGTCCATGGACAGAATAAATATCACGTACCAAATTTTATCGAAATATCTGCAAAATTGGGCCTGTACTTTGCGCACAAGTTTTACATGGACAGCCAGCCAGACGGACGGATATCGTTAAATCGATTCAGAAAGCGATTCTGAGTCGATCGGTATACTTTAAGGTGACCAATATTTCTGGGCGTTACAAACATCAGCACAAATCCTACTAAGATGGTGTAGGGTATAAAAATATCAAATGAATCCAACTGGGACTAAAGTGTGTATAAATGAATGAATGAATGAAAAAATGTGTATGTGTCTGGACTTTATGTCTACTCTTGCATTTTTTTTCTTGCTTTACTTTTATTTTAGTAAAAGTCGAAGTAGTTGATGCTGCTGCTGTTGTAGTAGATGCTAGAAAATAATTTGAAAAGGAAATTGCTAAATTAATAAACCAATGAATACGTTTAAGGATTTTCATTTTCGTTTCGTTCATTCGTACATATGTACATATGTATATATGTATGTTTATATATAAAGCATTGTTCACATAAAATCCAGTCACACGTTTTTTAAAGATTTGAATTTTAAACATAACTTCGTTATTCTGTCAATAAATTTAAATAGTCGGAATATATACAGTGCTTCACAGTGGCTCCATAAAGAGAAACTCTTAGGAATTTAACAAGTAAGAGTGCTATATTCGGCTATGCCGAATCTTATATACCCTTCACCTTTGTTGTGGATGCATAATTATATTATATACATACATATTGTATATATTATATTGATACGTTTTTAATTTTAAAAACGGTGGTTTATTTCCTTTAAATAAACCGGATTCTTTTTAAATGCAAAATAAAAGCGTCAAGTACTTTGAAGAAAATATAACGAGTCTTTATTTAGATGTACACAAACACAATTAAAAAAAAAACAAGTAAGAGTGCTATATTCGGCTGTGCCGAATCTTAAATACCCTCCACCTAAACGTAATAAGAAATACAAAAACTACACTGGTTATAGGACTAGAATATCCTTATTCTGTGTTTTCTATTCAGTCTTAGTGCAAATTTAATTATTATTTTATATATTGTTTGAAAGACAATTTTACGACCACCATTTTTAATTGATTTAATTACCAATTCTTACCATAATTTACAGAGTTTGTCTGATGTTCATAATAATCTTGAGTGTAATTTAACAGAGTAGAAAAAGGGGAACAATTCGGTTTTAGTGACTTTGCTCAAAAAAAAAAAAAAACTTCACCAAATAGGGCTTTTAGAGATGCTAGCAAAAAATAAATTTGTTGTCGGTCACGCCTATTTTCGAGGGGGCGAGCCCGTAAAGTTGAAAATATATGGGCCTATATCTCGGGAACTCCTGGGTGTCTGATAATTTGTAATGCAGTAAATAAAAAGTATTAAAAATAACTTTCCAGCGATATATATCATGATTATAAAATATGGACCGCATATGGGTTAAATCCGAAAAGAATATTTTTTGACCCGAATTTATTTGTTTTTTTTGGGAATGGTTCTTATATGGCAGCTACGACAAATTATGGGCCGATCATCTTAAATTTTGGAACAGTGATTTTCATGCATATGATGATATTTCACGTCGAATTTCAACATAATAACGGTATATTTAAGATATATATTATTATTAACGTGGATTTCGGTAGTGGACCTTATGTGGAGGATATAGTCAAATATGGACCGATATTCTCAAAATCCAGCAGGTTGATTTAGGCATGCATGTAAATGATGCGTGTGAAATTCTGGATTGGTACCCTTATTTATAAGAGATTTATGAGTATTAAAGTGATTTTCGGAAGAGGGCTTTATATGTGGCATACGGATAAAAATAGACCGAAATTCACAAAATTTTGTGAGATGATTTTTGTATATATGTAAATGATATGTGCAAAGTTTTGAGTCGGTACCGATATTTATACAATATATATAGGGATAAATGTCTTTTTCAGATGTGGTCCTTGTATTGGAGCTATGATCAATTCTGGGCCGATCACCATAAAATTTAGTACAAGAATTTATTTGCCTATAAAGAATATTTATGTTAAATTTTAGTCGTTTAACATCATTTATATCTGTTTTTTTACGTATTTAAGTGAATTTTGGAAATGGACTTTATATGGGGTCTATGGTCAAACATGTACCAAACTAAAAAAAATTTCGTTTTGCGATTTATTTTTGCATAAAACTTATTTTTGCTGAATTTTGTCTTGATATTCGAATTTTGTAGGCATTTATATATAATTGAGCAATATTTCGGGAAGATTTTTGTATGGGGGCTATGAGAAATCATGGACCGATTCATACTATTTTCCGCACACTTTCTTCTATTATCATAAAAACAACGTATTTCATGGCATTATCTGCAATATATTTCAAAATATTGCAATAAAATGGACAAAAAATATCAAATTTTTATGGAGGTTGTCTCACATATCGGTCCATAACTCTGGTTGGCCTAAACCGCTTTTGCTGATTTTAAATAGCAAACTTCTCGAAAGCATGTCTGACAGAATTGTTGAAGATTTGGATCTCGAAGATATCTGCGGACTTCAGAAAACTGATTTCAACATCCATACAGACAGACGGACATGGCTTAATCAACTTCGCTATCTATAAGGATCCAGAATATATATACTTTATAGGGTCGGAAAATTATATTGTGGAAATTACAAACGGAATGACAAACTTATATATACCCTTCTCATGAAGGTGAAGGGTATAATTAACCACTGTCTTTTTACACATTTATATTACGGTGTAAGAACACACTTAAAGTTTTCGAAAACTTTTTATACACATATATTACGGCTTAAGAACACACTTAAACACTTTGTTTTATCAGCGCCATCTGTTTATGAGAAAATTAACTGTAACAATATTAATACACTTAGTTTTTTGATGAAATTTTCAGAGGTTGTCTCGGATTTTTGCTTATATCTCCCTTATTTATGCACGGATTTTGCTGATTTTAAATAGCAAACTTCTCGAAAGCATGTCTGACTGAAATATTGAAGACTCGGATCCCGAAGATGTCTGGGGACTTCAAAAAATTGATTTCAACAGACAGACGGACATGGCTTAATTGACTTCGCTATCTATAAGGATCCAGAATATATATACTTTATAGGGTCCGAAAATTATATTGTGGAAATTACAAACGGAATGACAAGAGGGTTAAAACTAAAAATACAAAAAATGCTCTTTTTTCATTTTATTTTCTACGGTAGCGATAGCTCAATGCAGCGTTATTGGTTTTTCTTTTTTCTACTTCTATCAATATTTTCTATATTCGTGTGTTTGGCGGAAACCAAATACAGAACTCCACAGAGAAAACCTAAAGGCAACAGTGAAGCATGGTGGTGACAGTGTCATGGATTGGGCCTGTATGTCAGCTGCTGGTACTGGGAATTTAACATTTGTTGAAACAACCATGCACAAGTTTAAGTCCCTTAAGCCCACCGCAGCAGTTGCCAGACCTTCATGTTATTAAATTTATGATCAATTTTAGATGTTAGCATAAAGAAACACATAATTGTTAACAAAAACTATTTAAAAATAGCGCTACTGACGCTGTGATTGAATATTTCAGAGAGTATTACCCAATAACTAGGCTCATCTATGCCAAAACGCTTTAAATCTGTTGTAGATAATAAAGTATATTACACCAAGTATTAAATTGTGAAATTGCCAGTTTTCATTTCAAGTTTTCGAAATCCACAATTGCTTGCATAAAATAAACTGTGACGTGAAAAAACGAGCAATTTTTTTGTTGTTTTCAGTTTTAATATATTAAAATGTACATTTTTGCAATAAATATTTTTGTTTGTTGGACTATAATATTTTTTCTTTTAATGACAACAATTTCTTTTTTATGTAGCTTTGAAAACAAAACTAAAATGCACTGTATAAAATAAGCTGTAAGCTACTGTATATACTAATGCAAATATTATTAAATATTACGTTCAATAAGGCTAAAATCAGGTCTCACCGTGTGTGGCATTCGTGTGTGTGATAATTTGCAAACCTATCGTATTCAAATCATAGTGAAAAGCAGAATGGTGCCATAAAATTCCCATAAAATGGACTATTTGTTATAATACAGATGGATCGAAAAGTTTGTGAATCATATGATGCGATCCATAAAAAGAAAACCACGAATTTTTATAGGAGAAAATAAATTTTAATTTCTTCTTTTACATTTTTTTTAAATATTAATAAATATTAGTTTATTAGTGCATCAAACATTATTTAATCGCTTTCTTTGTTACATAAATAATAAATTACAGTATTTATGCGACCTGATTTTAGTTGAACAAAACTTTTTTTATATAGTTATGTATGAGTATTGCTGTGGCTGCTATTTTAATTTCTTCTCCGTCATCATTGCATACCGCCCGTTTTGATCTGAATGAGTGTATTTGTTAAAATTCTTTTGAGATGCTTTACAAAAATATTTGCATTGACTTGAAAACATTTTAGAGACGAAAACAAAACCAAAACACATACACATCTAAATGCGAGTATTCTATAAATTTCTGTTTGCATGTGTAAAGCCTGCCCTTAGCAAATTTCGAATCAAAGGTGTGGCAGAACACAGATACATTCACCCACCTATTGTACGCAAACATTTATCTAGAATCATTCATAATTAAATTTACTATGTTGAATGAAACACCAAAATTGTATAAACTGAAAATGAATTATTCGTTGAGATTTAGATTTTCATCAGGTTATTTAAATTATTTAATTATGACGGCAGGGGTAAAACGTATTGAGATTGTGTAAAACATTGGTTGTTGTGTATTTAAACAGATTTTGTCATGGAAACTCAGCAAATGCAAGAAATTTAAAACAAGTTTTTGTGTGAATTTAATAAAGACAAGAGCGTAAAGTCCCATCCGTGGTCATTGTAAAATGCAATGTAATTGTAACCAATTCAATCTTGGCCGCTCTTTTGCTCAGGAATATTCTTTGTCCAAATTAAGCTGTTTTCGCAAATTTAGATAGAATATTGTAGCCGTGACACACATGCATTTGTTTGCATTAATTTTCTTGAGTTAAAGAACCGATAATTTAAGTAAATTCTTAAAGTGTATTTGTAATAAAAAAAACTCTGTTCAACTTTGGATGAATGGTGTTGGTACTCTCATCTTTGGCTTTCCCTTTTTATACCCTATACCACCATAGTGGGGAAGGTATATTTGATTTGTGCATATGTTTGTAACGCCCAAAAATATTAGTCCAACACCCAACTAAAAGTATACGGATCGACTCAGAATCATTTTCTGAGTCGATTTAACGATATCCGTCCGTCCGTCTGGCTGGCTGGCCATGTAAAGCTTGTGCGCAATTTCAAAATATTGCGATAAAATTTGGTACGTGATATTTTTTCGGCCCAAGGATGGATGCGATTGAAATTGGTGGCAATCGGTCCATTATTTCACCTGGCCCCCATATAAAAGTCCTCCCGAAATTGGGGTTTACCGATTATAAATATGTGAATTATGAAAGGAACCAAAAGAATTTCATCACAAGTGAGTGGTAAATGAAGCCAAATCACATATACAAATTTTGTGCATATCGGTTCATAATCAGTCGTAGCCCCCATAAATGACCCACTTCCGAAAATCACTTTAACGATCATAAATTTCTTAAGAATGTTGGTAATCAAATAAAATTCGACACAAATAATATACAGAAATGATGACACCTAATTTTATAATGGTCGGTTCCTTCCCCGTAATCAAGTTCAAATTCCATAAATCTTTTAAAAGTATTTATATCGAGATAAAGTTTAACATACACAATATTTATATTCACAAAAATCATGACACTAAATTTTTGGATGATCGTCCATAATAGGCCATATCTCTCATGTAGCGCACATTTCTGAAAAACTATTTTATACATATACTGGGTGTAGGGTATTATATGGTCGGGCTTGACCGACCATACTTTCTTACTTGTTTTGAACTGTTTTACCTTAAGAGTGATGCCAGAGGACATCTATAGGCGCAGATGTCATCATATATTACCTTTAGATAATTTTATTCGTCAATTTTGTATTAAAATATAAAATATAAATTAATATAAATTTAAATTTAAATAATTTTTAATTTTAAATTTTTTAATTTAATCGATTTTTGATATTGAGTTTGTGTTTTTTTTTTAAATATAAATTATATAAATAAATTTTGTAAACCAATATATTTGAAAATAATAATAAATAAAAAGGAAAGTGATTTGATATCACATATTTTGAATTGAAACAAAAATACAATAAAACTAATTTTCTTTTTCTTTGTGGATCTCGCCACTTTGATTTAGTCACCTGTGTTTTTCTAGCCAAGTAATTGGAAACTTGACCTCCATCGATTCCACATTGGATAAAACCATATCGGTGGTTTTTTAAACTCACAGTTATTATTTAAATAGTTGTGTGTAAATGTGAATATATCAGAATTTTTAACGAAATTCGGCAATTCTCATATGTAGAAAGATTTTTTATTTTGAATTTTACCTGAATTTTATCTTTTTAAAGGAGAGACGGTTTCGTGACTTCCGTTTCAATAAAACTTATTTTTGCTGAACCTTGTATTTATGTTGTAATTTTATAGGCATGTACTATTGAACAATTTTTCGGAAAGAAATTTGTATAGGGCCTAGATAAAATCATTAAACGATTCTTACATCACATTTTGACAGTTTAAATCACAGTTTATCTTTTTCTCATAAGAATAACGTATGTATGTAAATTTGCATGGTATTAACTGCCAACAATATACATACATATGTACGAGTAGTGATGGCAAAAAAAAAAAAGAATAATCGATTAATGGATTATATGATTAATCGAAAAGAAAAAATAATTGATTGCAATTAATTGGAAAAATTTAATCGATTAATCGATATTTTTAGGTAAAATTGAAAATTATAATAAATAAAAAAATTATTATTGCTTATTTAAAAAAAATCATTTATTTAGCTTATAATTTAAAAATAGGAGCTTTGATAACCGTTTTGTGATTAATCTGTTCCGTTTTTACGTTACTATTTCACCTGCTTTGGAAAAAGCCGCTCTGATGGTACAGATGCACCAATCAAAAAGCAATATTTTTTGTGCAAGAGAGTACAGCTTAGGGTACACCGATTTCATTTCTTTCCATGCTACTCCACTTTTTATTGCTTCAAAACTCCACTTTTTATTGGAGTCATTTATGTATATATGTATTTATTGTATACAAATGTATTTTGTCAGCCTATAGTGAACAACGCGTTTGTAAAAATTATAGACAACAAAATGCGGGAAAAAACGGACACAAACATAGCTGCCAGATTTTACGATTTATCGTCATATTGACGATTTTTTTTTTCTTTTTTATCGGGATTTTAACGATTTTTTCCGAAATTCATCTGGCAGTCACGAAAAACGCTCATCCATGCGTTTGTTCCTCTTCTCTTTTTCTATTTCTTTTTGTTTCTGGATATATATCGATTATTTTTTGGAATAATCGATTAACTCAATTAATCGAAAGAGAATTCACGATACAATTAAATCGTTAATTAAAGAAAAATAATCGATTATTACTAGTTTTTCGATTAATCGTGTCATCACTATGTACGAGTATGTATATGGAAGAAAAAAAAGAAAATAGAAAACAACATCTAACAATCGTATAAACACAAATTGTTGTCATTGCCATTGTTTTAAGACAATTGTCAAAAGAATTTTCATTGTTATATGTGCAAAGTTGTAAGAAAAAGCATTTTCAGTACATTGCAAGACAAAAATATTGTCAGACATCTAACAATCGTATAAACACAAATTGTTGTCATTGCCATTGTTTAAGACAATTGTCAAAACAATTTTCATTGTTATATGTGCAAAGTTGTAAGAAAAAGCATTTTCAGTACATTGCAAGACAAAAATATTGTCAGACATCTAACAATCGTATAAACACAAATTGTTGTCATTGCCATTGTTTTAAGACAATTGTCAAAACAATTTTCATTGTTATATGTGCAAAGTTTATGGATCTGCCAATGGCAACATTGTCATAGAAATTATTTCTAAATGCAACTGTATATACATACATACATAAGTAAACAAACAAGTGTGCATTAATAACATTTTGAAAAAAAAAAAAAAAAAAATTTCAGTTGTGTGACAATTGTGTGCCAATGAAATTGTTAGTTTTCTTACAGTCGTCTAAACTGACAATTTACCTTTTGCTAACAATTTTTTAATGTCAGTACATTGCTAGCACATTGCTAGATCTGACAACGTTGTAATATCTGACAACCGTCTATATATACATATCTTTAGGACAATATTTTTTTAATATTCTGTTAAGTTTTATTCTATATTTTACAGACGGACGGCTACTTATATTGTATATACAAAAGTATATGTATACTGTGCTGGGTTTCATATGAATATTTCTCAACTCTACACAGGATTTAATAAACTTACATATGTACATACAGTGAAATCGCAGATATGTAAACATTCAGTAGCATGAATCCCCGAAGAGAAGAATTTCGTAGTTTGTTTGTTGTAAACAACTTTTGTTACATGATAAGTATCTTATTTTGTAATTGTAGTTGCTTCTTTTGAATAAAAACTAAATAAACTAATTTATACTTATCGTCGTTTAAATTCAGCTAACCTCTATTTTTGATGAATTCAATAACATAAGTAATTTAGAAATTAGTATGTATCTTATAAACCCTTTTGCAAACCATAGTAGCTATGTAGTAAAATATGGCAGGAACTTATAAAAAGTAGCATCAAAACATTTTTTATTTTAAATTAAATCAAAGATAAGCGACTAAAATATGTTATAGAAAAAATGCAATCTAAAACGTGAACACAATCGGTAAAAATTAGTTCACGTTTCTGCGAGTTCACTGTATACATATATGTACATTAAATGTGTTCTTATTTGTATGGACAAATTTAAAAATGGTTTCATTCCAGTTCGCCGGCCAAATTTTGGTGCCTTTATGTTAAAATTTTAAGCGAATACGATAACTCTTAATGGACCCGGACACGACTTGAATATACTTCTAAAGGGGGATTTTTGAAAAATTTTCCACAGAAAAATCAAGAATTTATATTTCGACAATAACCGAATTTAACGAAATTCGCCACAATGCAAGAATTTTTTTGACACCTCTTAAGGTTCCTGTTGTATAGTCCTCTAAACTTAGGCATCTCGGCTATTTTTGCAACAAGTTGGTCATATTAAATATTTAATAAATTTAGAGTTCGTCGTTAAATATTACAAAAATTGGTGCCATTTAAATGCTTTGCCTCTAAGTTTAACAAAAATGTTTATAAAAGGACATAGCTTCCCTTTTTCATTTGTAATGTCCTTGTTGATTATGTACAAAATGTAAATATGTATGTTAAACAAAATGATAGTTATTAAACTATATTTATTAATTTGAATAAACCTAACAAAAGTAATATCGGAATAGAGAATTCCTTTCTATATCTTTATTTCTTAAAATCATGAATATAATATTAGATCAGATTTTTATAGGATTTATGTTTCTGTTCTGAAGCAACAATTGCTTTTCCTCTTCATCATTAGTTAATATTCTGTTAAAGTCTTTAATAAATTTCACGTCTTACAAAATGTCCAATCTACCTGAAATTCAAATGATGTTTCCCAAATTGAAGGATCAAACTCTAGAAATTCCAGGGCTAAATTAAACCGACAGAAGAAATTTTTAGTTTTCTCGGACACAAAATCAGACAAGAAGTATTTTTTAAAGTCTATTAAATTCGAATAGTGCCGTCCATTTATAAGTTTTACAGTTGGATCCTTAACTTTAAGCTTTTTTACCATTTAGTATATTTGAATCTAAAAAGGCTAGAGCTACTGTTTCCTCAGACAAATACCATAAATGGTTGCTCATTTTTTTCAGAATTACTGCTGAGATTGCTGAACTAGTCTCTGAATACTTTATAGCATCTTGAGCAAAAGTTAAGTCTTGAAGAGGTGCGTCTAGTATTGCATTAGTACATTTGAAGCAGATATTAATATAAAGCTTCACTATAAAAATGCAAATACCGCATAATCCATTTGATTAATTTTTCGTAAGTGAGAATTCGTCACGGAAAACAAATATTTTTAAAGAGTATATGGCTTTTGACATCCAGCGTGCATGGCTAGTTGGACCAGGCGTTCAAAAGTTATACCGCTCTGCACTAATTGAAGCAATTCTTGGTTTTGAGATTTAGCCAGTTGGTTATAATAAAGCATTTTGCAATTTTCTAGCTCAGCTGGACTTATTTGTAAAAAAAACAGTAGCGTCTTCATTGCCACTTCTAAAAAATTGCTTGTTGAAATTTGGCCATGATTTTGCAAATCTTTGAAATATTAAAACTTCTGGTTTGTTTCAAAAACACTACGTATTATTATTTCATACACATGGTGGCTTGATTGGACCACGTCCAATTTTTTCCCTCAAAAGAACTGCGGGATCTGTATTGATACCAGTATTTGTAGACGTTGTATCATAATTCATCATTCATACTACGACGGAACTTTCCCGAATTTTATTTTATTTAGAACTCGGAATACATACATTGCGCAAGTGACAAAAAAAATGTACATCGAGAATAGCATATAATGTTATAAGAAGGTATGCCAGTAGTGAGTATATCATCACCTGAAATGCTCAAAGACGTAACCCTCAAAAAATCAAAATTCGTTTTTTGATTGAATCTGGAACATAAGTCGAAAATAAAATGCTCCTAAAAATTTTAAGCTTTTATGTTCCAAACAAACGATTTTATTCAAGAAATGGAAAAAGACGTAACATCATTTAAATGTTTTCATAAAACACAAAAGACTTAACCCACATTTTTGTACAGAAATAAGTTTGTCGTCTATATACATATATAATATATTCATGGGTGTCTTAGAAACCAATATTGTTAGAATTCTGATTAAGACAAGATGTGAAGAAATCGCGATTTGCAATTAAACAGTTTTCATGTTATGTTTTTTGCTTCTTCTGTAAAATTATGATAATGAGGGTTACGTCTTTGGGCATTTTAGGTGATGATATGCAAAAGATCCAAGTATATATTAGCCATATGAATGTAGATGACTTTTCGCAAAAGTGACAGAGATGCCCAAGTTTAGACGGAAATATAATAAGAACCATAAGAGGTATTGGACTAATTCTTACACAGTGTAATGCGCACGTAAGAGTAGTATAAATGTGTCGAATTTCATAAAAATTGGAGATAGCAAAAATATAATTTCTTAATTTTTTGTCGAATATTTTTTTAAAAATTACTCTAAAAAGGTATATTTAAGTCGTTTCCGGGTCCATTAAGAATTACAAATTTGGGTTTTATACTTTCTTAATACAAAGGAACAAGAACACCTTTAATGCACATACATATGTACCCTAACTCATCATTATTGCGCTGGACGATATACTCGTATTTATATCACTGTTGGTGGTATTGTTGGTGTTTAGACAAAATCTTTAATTCTTAAAGAGTTTAAAACTAATCATTCGTTAGATATTTATAGTTTTTCCTAATAACGAATTCCCGATGAGCTGTGCTAAGCAACCAGCGAATGGTCATCGAAACTAACGTACGTATTCAACAATACAGAATTCTAGCATCTCGTTAAATAATTTTGATAAATAATTGAATTTGATTTGGCTACAATTTAAAAATATTAAATTTTTCGTTTTAAACACTCTTGAAAAAATCAGGTGCAATGCGGCATAGGTTTACTGTACTCAATCACTCCAGAATTTATGGAAAAAGAGCAGTTATAATTTGAGTTACAGCCCATTAAGTTAATTTTCTTCTTAGTAAAATGTGAAAACTTAAACTGAAAACATGCATTTTTTTAACTTTCTTTAATTTTTGTGCTTCTATTTCCTTCTGAATTAAGTCAATCAAACCAGACATTAATTTACATGGAACATAGAAAATGTTCAGTTTTCAACAGTATTAGAAATAGAAATCAAATAAATTTAAAACTACCATAATGTTTTAAAGCTATAAAAACAATGTTGTATAAAATTCGTAAACATAAAAACTTATTAAATTTCAATTAATATTTCCACTTACCATTTGTGTAAGTTGCCGTGTGTGTCTCTATGGAGGTTGGCGTTGGTGGTGCAGTTGCCACCAAACGTGATGATAAACTCGGCAATTCAATCTTTTTTGCCTTGGCAATATTAAAGAGTTCATTGGTGCCGGTAATCACATTGCAACATGTAATATTATCTTGCATCGGCGAACCAGGTGTGCCTGCAGCACCAACCAAACCACTACCACCACCACCGCCACCAATATTGGAGTTTGCATTGCTAGAGCCGCTTCCACAACTCTCACTCAGCACTTGCGCCAGTTTCTTGCTCAGATGCAAAGCCATTTGTTCATCAGGACTTTCAGTTTCTAATTCGGGGCTAGATTCGGAAGGCGGTGCCGTATCAGTGGGCAACAGCACCAAATATGTAGTTTTGGCTATGGACAGCAGGGATAACTTGTCCGCTTGATGACGTCTTTGCAACTCGAATATAGCTCTGGCTGTTGTGGGAGACAAAATGCCCGAAGTATCACCAGAAGTTATGCTAATATCACTAAGCGGTCGCTGTTGTTCCTTTACAGTTACAGCGGCTGCTGTTGCTCTTGTTATTAGTGTTGTGTTGGCCGTTAATTCTTTTAGGGATGTTGGCAATTGTGTGGCTGATGTTGGGGTATAGAATGCTGTATCAATGTGCGTTTGATTTCTTTTTTGTTCATGTCCATCCACGGTCTGCTCATCATCAGTGTTGATATCATTGCTGTTGTCGTTATCGTCGTCCTCATCCTCATCGTCGTCATCGATTTCATCAGTTGTTGAGCATGGTTCGGCTGTTGAACCCACAGGCGCAGTTACGCTAGTCGAACTTTGAGGGGGCGTTAGTGGGTCTGTAAAGAGTGAATCAGAACTAGATGACAAATCTCTAAGGACAACAATATCACAGTTATCATTATTAAACGAATAGTGAGGATGACTTCCTCCACCCATCATCATCATTGTCAGTGAAGTGGCCATTTGATGGTTTTGAAAATCGTCATCAAAATTGTTGCTGTCACAAAATCTGTCCCTCAATATTGTACCTGTGCTTTGCAATGCATTAAGCATATTGTATGTTGTTGTTGTTGTTGTTGTCGTTTATTATTACATTTTTATTTACCAGAGATATTTGTTTCGTTTTTGTTTTGTGAAGTAGAAGAATAATGTGTTTCAAAGAAGTAAAGTGCAATGTTTCAGAGAAAAAAAGTAGAGAGATCATGAAAAAAGAATAAATAATTAATGCATAATGTTAAAGAAAGTTATGTTTTGTATTGGCATGACTTGTTGTGATAAATGTGGATTTTGACTTAAAGGACGGGGAATTTAGCAGGATCCATATAGATATAAGTCATTTTTCATGCATTTTAAATACAATTTTTATAGACATTTTAAGGACATCAAGGATGATATTATAGATATTACATATATAATAACTAATTGATTTGCTTTCCGATTGTGCAATTTAGAACTAATACATTTCAGTATAAAAATATAATATCACTTATGGCCGAATTCACAGTCTTTAGTTAGCTAATGACAAAGGCTTAACTAATGATTCTTTATTCGCAATGTTTAGTTTGCTATAAGAATAACAAGTAATAGTTAAACAATAGTTAGTATTTTAGTTTACCAATGGTTAACTAATGACTGAGAATTCGGCCATTGCCATCTCTTAACTAGTCAACAGCAGAAAAAAAGATTCGTACCAGTACCATATTTTTAAGCAATCTTTTTCTTAAAACTTATAAATTTGTTGTTAATAATCAGGCATGTGATGGAAATCGATATCGAAAATGAATGAGTTTTAGAAGTCAATTTTTTCGTAATATTTCTGTACTGAAAAACTTTTATCACATAAAATATAAAAATATTGGGCTACTAAAGAGAATTTTAAAACAAAAATTTTAAAAATTAGATTATAAATGCATTAAAATGTATTTCAAAAACTGATTCGTTTTCGATATCGATTTCCATCACATGCCTGAATATATAGAAAAACATTTGAAATCGGATATATTACATGTCAGAAGTTCCCTTCTATAGAGGGAAGGTAATCTTAACTTAAACTGAAACACTCCTCTGCTGCGCACTTGATTAATTGCATTCATGTCAATTGAATTTTGAATATGCTCCACTGTATAGTGTAATGTACTCATACATACACATATACATACAGTTGTGGACATATAATTAGATGGGTTGATATTATAATGTAGCTTCTTTAAAGATCTACACTGTAAATTGTTTTTACCGTCATTCAATGAGTGGGCAATCAATATTGTTGTTGATGCACAACACGTTGAGTTCTAAGTTAAATTAAAAAAAATATAAAAATATTATTTTCACAATTGTTTTTTTTTTGCTGGCCACATAAATAGAACCGCGCATTTTTTTTTTAATTTTTTAACTTTTCTAAATATTAGTGACAAAGTGAGTATAATTTGTTAAACAATAGATTAACTTGTAATAAGTTTAATACGATTTAGTTTCGAAAATGGACAAAAACAAGTCATATACTCCAGAAATGAAACGGTTAATTGTGCAGTGTTACAAAAATGAAAAACTTTCAATGTCGGCTATTGTACAAAAGTTTTCTTGCTCAAAAAAATGTTATTTAGCGTAATTTACTTGTAAAAAAAATACAAAGGAGTTTGCAACCCCAGCTAGGAATCCTAGGACACGAAATACCACTTTAGCAG
This sequence comes from Bellardia bayeri, assembly GCA_950370525.1. NCBI lineage: Eukaryota > Metazoa > Arthropoda > Insecta > Diptera > Calliphoridae > Bellardia > Bellardia bayeri. Next base: position 52,539,097 of record OX493265.1, on the reverse strand, counting down.
AAGAGAGAGTTATTTGTAGAGCCTGTAAAAAAGTCCATTTTTATCTTCGCGCAAAATAAAGGCTGAAATTGGACAGCGAATATGCGAATCTCATGTCTCAAAAAAAAAAACAAAATATAATAAAGCGGTACACTGTTAAAACAGTGAAATACGGTGGCGGGTCTATTACGGTCTGGGGTGCCTTTTATTGGACAAAAATCGACGAAATAATGATGTATTGTTTAAGTTGTTGCAACAAAGCTGGAAACATGCCAGCGTTTAATTAAGAGTTTAACAAAAAGACTGGCGAATGTTGTCAAAAACAAGGGTTATCCAACAAAACATTAAAGGATAAGTCCGTTTTATTAAACCTCATATATCTTTGCATATATTTTTTTAGTTTCTAATTATGTGACCAATTTGATATTGCGTTTTTTTTTGTTTTTACTAGTAATTTTCCTTAAAATAGCATTATTGCTGTAAAGTTTTTTTTATTTTAAGCTTAATAATAATTTGTTATTTTGCTATTTCTAGTTATTAGTTTTAATATGTTGAACTAAATTTTTAAAATAAAGGAACAAATATTTATGCTGAAAAGTCGTTTCTAATTATAAGTCCACCACTGCATGTCTACGTACAGATAACAAAATAATGTTTATTTTAATAAAACCAAAGCGAATGTGTGCCCTTATTCGCCTACAAATATGATGCCACATTTAACCACAGGAGCATGGTTTACAGGCTCAAAATATTAGTTTTTTTTTATCATTAACAAAAGTATGATGTATTCATGTTTATTGGGTTTTTATTTATTTTGTATTCTCCGTATTTTATAAATTAAATATTTTTCAATACACAAATTAAATTGTTTACTTTTGGGATCTAATGAAAACAAAATAAAATAGACAGACATATTTTCACATTTTTACCCAGCGAATAATATTCAAGATAAAGATTAATTTTCAATACGGCATTGTAATCGCAAAAAAAAATACTGGTGGATAAAATTTAATAATTTCTTATTTCAAACATCCCAAATAGATGTTCATTAAGCTGATGTGTAAATGTTGAGCAAAGAATTATAAGCCTAAAATGTTTATTGGGTCTAATTAACATTGTGTTAAAAACATAAATACAAATATTTATTTGGCCATTACTTCTGCATAAAGTATTAGTGTGTGTTTATTAGAGATGTCCTTAAAAAATAAATTAGTTTTGAAACGAATTTTTGTTTTTGCCAATAAAAAGAGAGCAGTTTACATTTTTCGGTCAACTGACACGACCAACAACAATAACAATGACATATGTTGTCTTTTAATAGAACAGTTAACTACCACCAGGCAACTTGTCAAGTGAAGAGTTTTCTGTCGGATCTAGGATAAGTTATGCATAGACACAAAATAAAGAAATGTGTTTCAAGACGAAATTCGAAATTTTCAAATGTATCAATCTTGTGTTGCTCAAAAATGTTACAAATGGCATGTCATACTAAATTGAACGTCTTTAGAGTGTCCGTCTACACGTTAATTTGAAAGATTGAAATAAATGTCAGTGTCCCATTAATTTTACATTTAATAAAACGAATACAATAAAATATTATTGCCCATGTGATATGAATAAATAATTATTCGAGGATGAATAAATGAATGAACCATCATTGTTTTTTTGGCTGTTATAATTTTATATTATGATGTCAATTTTTATTGTGTGATTAAAAATATCCTCAATATAAATATTTTGTTAAATTTGATGGGGTTTTTAATTTCAATAAATTATTTATGTAGGTTTACACATTGTGTTTAAATAGAGGAAACATATTATGGATTATTGATTTTTAAATGCATAAGTATTTAAACAATTAAATGATCCGCTTTATACATGTTTATTAAAATAATTAATAGATATTTTTTTTAATACATTTTTATACATGTTTTGTTCTTTTTTTAATCTGTGTTTTGAATTTTCAATAAAACATACTACATATTTTATATTATTGGTTTACTTTTTTCATAATAAAATTTCCTCCTCAACCTTTGTATATATAAGTTTTCTAAAAAACGTTTTTTTTCATTTCAGTTAATATGTACATATGTACATACCCAGTTGGCCAGACAGTCATAGACGAAATTTTCGTCGATGTTGTCTTCAGAACATTTGATAATTTGTCGTCTATACAATGCCTCTGAGGACAAGTATAAATCAAAGTCGCATATGTTGTCGTGTTGTTTTAAGCTCCATTGTTGATAAGTTAATGACAGTTTCATGAACTTGTCTTGAATAAAATAATATTGAGGACAAAGTGAGCGACATTTTGTGCATACATTTTGATCTGTATCAAGCCACATCCACGACAAAATGAGCGGCAATGTCTTCACCTTATCGTCAGTAAAACTGCTGTGAGGACAAAATTATCGACAATTGCATGCATTTTGAAGTCATTCAAACTATATTGACGACCAGATGAGCGACAAAGTCCTTAACACTTCTTCATTTAAACTATATTGAGGACAAATAAGACGACCCTGCATTCATTTGTCGTGTTTCTATCAACATAAAAAGTTGAAACATTTGACTTGTTGGCAACATAGTTTTTTTAAGTTTTTGTGTTGAGAAAAAAATGCAAAATAGCGGGACTCTAACAGAAAATGAGAAAAAAAAACAAATTATCGTAAGAGGGAACGCAGAATTATTTAGTAGAGTTTTTAAAGTGCTAGTGGAAGGTAGTTTTAAAGTGCGTGTGAAAATTTTTTATATACATATTTGTGAAAACATTTTACAATTCATACATCTGTTAATTGGTAAGTATAGGTATAAAAATTAGTAAAAATGCCAAGATCATTATGTAGGGAAATCACACGAAAAAGACAGGAATTTTTAAAAAGTGTGCACTATAATGTCATCAACGACAATATGGAAAATACAGTAGCTAGACTATCGTCAACGACGACATGAGATTAAAGTCATGTATATAGTCGTCGATGACAACTTTAACCACATTGTCACCCAAATGATCGCCAACGACAATGTGTATGATAATGTCGCTCACTTTGTCGTGTACGATTTAAGTGCCCTTTGTCGTCAACGATTTGTATGAGCTGTCGCCTACTTGTCGTCTAGGATTTAACATTGTCGTGTACGCAACGTCGACGTTGTCTTGATGACATGGCCAACTGGGTATTTATGCTTTACATCATAAAGTATTGATTCTTAAATTTTATAGAAAATGTTAATTTCCTAGAAAAAATAATAAGAACGGTATTTTAAATTTTGTATTTAAGACATATTTTAATAAATTATGAGTAAGATGTGAATAAATCATATGTGAGATGTGTTGCACAAGCTTCTTGAATTATACAGAATAGTTTATTTTCTATACATACATTACGTATAATTATACTCTACACCACCATAGTGGGGAGGGTATATTGGATTTTTGCTGATGTTTGTATCGCCCAGAAATATTGGTCCAATACCCACCTTAAAGTATACCGATCGACTCAGAAACGATTTAACGATGTCCGTCCGTCTGGCGCAAGAACGGATGGGATTGAAACTGATAGAAATCGGTCATTATTTCACCTGTCCCCATACAAAAAGTCCTCCCAAAATTGGGGTTTACCGATCATAAATGTTTGAATTATGCAAGTATCCAAACAAATTTCACTACAAATAAGTGGTAAATGCTGCCAAATTACATATAAAAATTTTGTGTAGATCGGTGCATAATTACTCGTAGCTCCCATATAAGGCCCACTTCCGAAAATCACTTTAACGATCATAAATTTCTGAAAAATGTTGGTATCCAAATAAAATTTGACACAAATATATTTCATATGTATACAAACAACATGATGCAATATTATTGTGCTCAGTCCATAATTGGTCGTAGCTCCCATATAAGACCTCTTCCGAAAATCACTTTAACGATCATAAATTTCTTAAAAATGTTAGTAATCAAATAAAATTCGACATAAATAAGTTTCTTATATACAGAAATATTAACACCTAATTTTATAATGGTCGGTCCATAATTAGTCGAAGCTCCCATATAAGACCCTCCCCGTAATTCACTTTAACCTCCATAAATTTTTAAAAGTATTTATATTGAGATAAAGTTTAACATACATAATAGTTATATTCACAGAAATCATGACACTAAATGTTTGGATGATCGGTCCACAATAGGTTATATATCCAATATAACGCCCATTTCTGAAAAACTGTTTTATACATACTTATATTGGGTGTAGGGTATTATATGGCCGGGCTTGACCGACTATAATTTCTTACTTGTTTATTCTGAAAAAGTTTATAAGCCTTCACTATTATGAAGTATTATAACGCTTAGAAATTTATTGCTTTAGACGGATTATTTGGCAGTCAGAACTAAATTTGAAGTTTAATTGTCGGAAGATATGATCAATATTTTTAAATGAATCGGTAACATTTTTCATTGGTTGAAAATATGAATTATAATTTTCCGTGCCCCGCATGTGAAAGGCACTATGTTACTTCACCTTAAGTAATTTATGTAATACGAATATTACAATATTACAACAGAATTAGTTTAATGATATGGATATTTTTTATTACTATCCTCATATACATCCTTTGACCTGCGTCTCGTTTCAAAGCCCTTTCAACAGGAATATGTTCATACACTGCCTGCCACTTGAATAAGGAATCACATTTTTAGTTTTAATTAAGTATATCTCCTAAACTAAAGTTCGGAAAAAATATGTTTTTACACAAAGAAATAAAAAATATACATATTTTCATCACACTGGCCAAAGAAACAACTACAACAATGAAAAAATTATAATTTTGAAATCCCCGGGGTCAGAATCCGGTCCAAATAGCCAAAAGCATTAATAGAGGAAAGACAGTTGTGTACAATTACTTAAATAACGTGGAAAGATATGGAAAACATGAAAGGGCGGAAGAAAATGACAACAACTCCAAAAGAAAGACGATGACTTTTTCAAAAATAATCATGAGTGATGAGGGCCATTTCCATCTTAGCGGGTACATAAATAAGCAAAATTTACGCTTCTGGGGCACTGAAAATCCGCGTGTAACCCACGAAGAGCCATTACACCCGCTCAAAGTCACTGTATGGTGTGCTGTTTTCGCTGGAGGAGTCATCGGACCTTTTTTCTTCGAAGACATCGCGGGTCAAACGGTTACTGTGAATGGTGAGCGCTACAAAGCAATGATCAACGAGTTCTTTTTGCCGCAACCTGATGAATTGGGATTGGAAAACATGCCACAACCGATATGCTGAAGGATGCATTTCCCGGGCGCCTAATCTCCCGTTTTGGCGATTTGCACTGGCCAGCAAGATCCCCTGATTTGACCGCTCCAGACTTCTTTTTGTGGTGCTTTTTGAAGTCGCGGGTTTATGTCAACAAGCCTCAGACTGTTGCAGCTCTTAAAGACAATATCCGTCAAGAATGTGAGGACCTATCGCCGGAAGTTTTGGCCAAAGTGATGAAAAATGCCATAAAAAGGGCTCAAATGACAATCAATTGTGGCGGCGGCCATTTACATGACATCATATTTTCGACTTGATGTAAAAAAAATTAAAAGACCAAATAAAAATAATTCACAAGAAGAATCAAAGTTTTTCATTTTTTTTTTAAATTTCAGCCAAAAAACATCGGAAGTTTACTTTTGCGCCACCTTGTATAATAAATAAATAATAAAAATAAAGTGTGCAAAATTTCAAACTATTATTTGAAGAAAATGTCTGAACAATATCGAGGTAGTCTGAAACTTTAATCTATAACTCAGATCCTACTAGACCGATTTTGCCCATTTTCAATACCAAACATTTCGCTGGATCAGAGAATGTTTGGTAAAAATTTCATTGTTCTATGTCTTTCTTTTGAAGCTCTATTGTACCAACAACAGATGGAGATGGACAAACATGGCTAGATCGCATCTTATAAGGACCCAGAGTATATAGACTTTTCGGTTCTACGACCATTATTTCGATGTGTTACAAACGGAGTGACAAACGTAATATACCCTCATCTTTTTGGTGATGGTTATAAAAAATGTGATTCCTTATTCAAGTGGCAGGCAGTGTATATACAAAAACCATGTCATCTAATTTTATAACAGTCGGTCCATAATTAGTCATAGCTCTCATATAGCGCCCATTTCTGAAAAAACTGATTTTTCTCATATACTCGGTGTAGGGTATTATATGTTCTTATTTGTTCTATTTAAAAATGTGGTTGATTGTAGTCAGTCAACCTTGCATTTATATCAATTTATATGTACAACAAACTTATACATACAGACTTGTACATACTCCAATTTGTAATATTAACAAAAACGAAATCTGATATCACTTTATTTTACCGAAATCCTATTGTAGTGCCAGCAATATTCTACATACATACATATATAAACTAAAGGGGGTGTTGGTTGAGTTATTAATTTAAAATTATTTTTAAAATTTCTCGAATAAACTTAAAAAAAATCTCCACCTTATGAAGTCACATTAAAAATAAAGAAAATACAGGGCAAATGTATGTTGAGGTAAAATTATGCACTTCACCAAGAACTATGTACAATAAATTATTGTGGTAATATTCGGAAAATAGTTTGTGTATTGAAAAGTATGAAAAATGACAGGAAATACGATAAAAGGCGAAGGTTATTCATGCACGACAATGACACCCCTGTCACCGACTACATTTAACATTAACTAAAGGTTGACCAATAACGACCACTGACAGAACAACAGAGTGAATGAGTTAAAAAAGTAACAGAAACAGAAACAGAAACAAAAGCGACAAATAAACTAAATAAAATAATGAATGAATGAATTCACGAATGAAAATTTAAAGAGATTGAAATGGAACGAAGGAAAAATGTAACAAATCTTTGAGAACTGGAAAACTAAAGGTAAATTAAATAAACAACAAATTGTACATATGCAAGCTGAAAAGTTTCTTAAAAAGTTTAATTTTCAAGTTCCACACAACTCTCTAGAATTGAAAGCCAACCGAATTAAAGTAGTAAACCTTTAAATAAAAACACATATTTGCATTCATTTATAATATGATTATAAAATTTATTTGTAAGATTTTCTATTTTGAGACGTTTAACCACCGCACCGTCAAAACTTAATCTCAAATACTGCCTATGTAAAATTTCATGCCAATCGCAACAGCCAATTATAAATGACCGATTTATTTCCAAAATATTTGGATTCTGTAATAATAATTTATTAAATAAACAAGTTGTTGGAATTTAATTTCTTTTGATAAGAAATCAAATTGTGCTGAATTTCATCTCGATAGCAACTCCTGTAAAGGTGGTAATAATTTTTAGCACACATTTGCTTGGCGTTGTTTACTCTTACATGTTTTTAGTAAGATCAAACAGCAGCAAATAAAATAAAATAAAATTAAAAATTTATTTTGACTCCTAATATTAATTTCTCGTCCTTAACATATCCTGCCTTAACCGCGGAAAAGCTTAAGCGACACAATTTTCAAAAAACGTTTTTTTCTATATATTTGTTCATTGGCATCACTCGCATCATCTCTTTAAATTGCATTGTCATACAATGTACCGTTACGAATTTATAGCAAAAACAATTTTAGCTTAAGCGCATATTGATAGTTTGTTTATATTTTGTGTGACAGCGGCTTGTCGCTTAAGCTAGAATTGTCCGTAATAATAAACAAGTAAAAAAGTATAGTCGATCAAGCCCTACATCTAGTATATGTATAAAAAGTTCTTCAAAAATTAGCACTATATGGGAGATATAACCTATTATGGACCGATCATCCAAAAATTTAGTGTCATGATTTTTGTGAATATAAATATTTTATGTGTTAAACTTTATCTCGATTTAAATACTTTTAAAAGATTTATGGAGGTTAAAGTAAATTACGGTCTCTTATATGGGAGTTTTGACTAATTATAAACCGACCATTATAAAATTAGGTGTCATCATATCTGTATATATCAAACTTATTTGTGTTGAATTTTATTTAGATACCAATATTTTTAAGAAATTTATGGACGTTAAAGTGATTTTCGGAAGTGGGCCTTATATGGGAGCTATGATAAATTATGGACCGATCTTCATGAAATTATTACATGTGATTTAGCTTAATTTATTACTCATTTTTTGTGAAATTTGTTTGCATACTTGCATAATTGAAAGATTTATGATCGGTAAATCCCAATTTCGGGAGGACATTTGTATGGGGGCCAGGTGAAATAATGGACCGATTTCCACCAGTTTCAATCTCATACTTGGGACAAAAAATTTCACGTACCAAATTTTATCGAAATATCTTCAAAATTGCGACCTGTACTCTGCGCACAAGCTTTACATGGACAGCCAGCCAGCCAGACGGACGGACATCGTTAAATCGACTCAGAGTGTGATTATGAGCCGATCGGTATACTTAAAGGTGGGTGTTGGGCCAATATTTCTGGGCGTTACAAACATCAGCATAGGGTATAAATTTGGAACCATATAAAAAATTTACGAAAATGCAAAAAAAATGTTAAATAACAAAATACAAAAAATCCCTCGTAATTAAAGTATTTCATCTCAACCGACATATTCGTTATCATTAGGTCATCAGAGAAACAGCAAAAAAAGCTTAAGCGCCAACAAACCGTTATTTTCGCTGATTTTTGAAAACAAAATTGATTCATTCCATACATTGGCTAAAACGAAATCTTTGTTCAAAATTTGGTTTCGTTAACTTGGTTTAAAAAAAGATATAATACAAAAAAACCTTCTCGTCTGCTAAACCGAGAATCTTGAATCTTTAAATGATATTTGACCATTTAAGGACTTAAAAGTGATTTTCTGAATTATTGAATGATTTTTACATAATCGAACGATAAACTGTTCACATTTAAAAGTTATCGTGAAAGGTATTTAAAACTTAAAAAGTATTTGCTGAGAAACAGTGGACTTTTCATCACTCCCTCGTATGATAAAACGAACATAAAATACAACTAAAAGAAAATACAACAAAATGATTGCGTGTTGCTGCCACAAAGTGCCACTCGTTGCCAACAAGTTGGAATTGAGCGTGTGTCACAAATGTTAGACAGGCAGGGCTACATAGCAGAGAGAGAGAATGAGGGAACCTGATAAACATCATATGTATAACAAAGAGTGGCTGTATCATGAACAAAAGTGACGTGATTGAAAAGGGCTAAAATTTACGAATAGCGTTGAAAATAATACTCGCGTATTTAAAATAAAAATCAAATGAATGAAAATTAAATTTTCGTGTAAAAGACTTTTAAAGGTTACAAAAACAAAAAAATATTAAATTTTCACAAAGTTTACGAGTATATTGTTTTCTTTATAGTCAAACAATACATACCTATAAAATAGAAACTTTTGTTTTATATCAATAATAACAATTGAAACAATAACAAAAGTAAAACCAACAAAAACAACTACAAACTATAACAACAATAGCTGCTTAGTTTCAAAGAGGCTGATGAATTTGAGGTTAATGTTGCTAAATGAGAAACAATTAAAAACTAATTAAATAAAAATCATTTTCAACTCCATCATTCAACAACATTTTCATTTCCCCATCATCATCTTAATCATCGTCGTCATTACGATAATCGTTGTTTAACCAAAACAATTCAATAGAAATTAAACAAGAGTTTGTTTCTGTTTTCAAAAGCAAGAGAAGAAAATAGGCACAACAACATTTAAATACAAAAAGCAACAGCAAAAAAAAGAGGGAAAGTTTTCACCAATAATGGTTGTAAATTACACCAGTACTTTAGGTTTATTATGAATACACTTAAGCCTCGTGTTACATGACATTTTTTTTTAATTTATTTCACTAGATAATGTTGCGGTACTTTTTATACCTAACACCAATAATATTGACTTTGTTGTTTTGTTTGTAACACATCGAAATGTTGATCGTAGAAACAAAATGTTCTGGGTTCATATGAAATTCTAAGACGATTTAGTTATGTCCGTCCTTCTCGCCCAAAACTTTTTGTTGATCAGAAATGTTTTGTATTTAAAATATACAGAATATATAGAGCCAGAGTAGAGTTATGGACTAAAATGTGAAACAACCTAGAAGAAATATTTTTCAAAACTGTTTTGATAATTAATTTAAAGATATTATGAAATTTAGCACACATTATTTACATATATTATAAAAGGACAAGTTCTACTGAAAATGTTAAGAATCGGTCTATGATACCTACATATAAAAACAGCAATAATAATTCAACTAAAACAAGTTTCATGTAAATAGAAAGTTTCACATAATAGAAACTCGAAAATATTTTCTATGGATCGGTCCATATTTGACAATATATCTCATATCATTTAAATATATATATAAGTATTTTTATGTATACATATGTATATGATTTATGAAATTTGTTACAAATAATCCCTCCGACTCAATATCGATATTGAACCAAAACTATATACAAATCAGATAATGTATGTTAAAATCATATTGTTGGATTTTGTGAAGATCAGACCAAAATTGGCTATAGCTTCCGTATATACAAAAACCAAATCGTGCTATCTGGTATAAATACAAAATGCACATAAATCGGTGATCTTATTATAAGATGCGGAACTTTGAGGATCTTTTTGCATTATCGAAAGTAATAATTATGCTAATATTGATTAAATTTGGGGAATAGAGTCATTGTTGTCATTTTTTATTTGTAGCTTTTTTGACCACTGAGCTAGCGCAGAGTGCAATGCAGCAGAGTGAATGTAGTGTGACAGAGACAATGCTGGCATTTACGTATTATATTTCATGACCTACATGTCGGTGGAGGCCAGGATTTACAACAACTCCCTATAACTATGTCATTACATTAATATTGAAAGATAGCTTGATGGAATCCGTTATCAGTAAAAACAAAGCGCGCTCTTGGGAATGACTCAAGCTATACATAGACGGTTGTCAGATCATAAAATGTTGTCAGATCTAGCAATGTGGTAGCAATGTACTGACATTGAGAAATTGTTAGCAAAAGGTAAATTGTCAATGCTTTTTCTTACAACGTTGGACGACAAACATTTTAAGTTCACACGGTTGTTAGAAATTTTCTGAACATTTGTCGGACAACGTTGTAAGATTTTAAGCAAAGCAGACGGTATTTAGTAGTCATTGAAAAGTAAGTTATTGAGTAATTGCAAGACGAAGATTTATGTAGATGATTAGATAATTAAACTTTTGTGGAACTGCAGAGTTAGTTCCATAAAATATAACATACTACAAATTATATAGATATGTAGGTATCTAGATATGTATGTATGTGGCAACGAAACATCAAATACTGTCCAATGAGGGATAGGTGTTGTGAGGGCATGCATTTGGTTGGGTTTATGTGAAATGCGAAAATAAAATTATAAAAGTTGGTACTAAATGAGAACAGATCAAGTTCATGATGTTTCATTTTGTGTTTTTATGTTTGTTCCCACCTGTGGCTTCTCCTTCAGATTTTGCTCTTCTTGTTTTTCCACTTAAAATCGCTTGATATAATTTTCACTTTGTTTGTTTGTTGTTTTTCTTTTTTTTTGTGGTTTATTTTTTTTTTTGTAATACTTGTTACTGCGTTTTTTGTTGCTTTTGTAAAATATATTTTTGTACTATTCCCTGAGTACAATTTTTAAGAATTTGTTTCACTTGTACAATCAAAGACTGATATTGAATTTATTTCCACTGATATATGTATATGTATGTACATACATATATTCTGAATATGTCAGTTGCTAAAATTTAATTAATGACAATACTTTTTTCCCTTTGTTATAGGTATTATTCGAATGAATAAATGTAAAATATTTTTGTTGTTGCGTGTTTATTAGTTTTTTGTTTATTTGTTTTCACTTTAAACGCGTTCACATCTAACGTCGTTTTTAGTCTCGCGTTCCGGCTTCTACTGAATGTAAAATAAAACTAAAAAAGAATTATAAAAAATGTTTTGGTTTATGACTGGAAATTATTATGGAAATGTCTTTAAGCCTCTGTTCTCTGGATGGCTGATTGGATGGATGAATGTATCGTAACTTATCGTATTTGTAATGAGTGTGTTGTTTGGTGTGTGTGTGTGTGGAGGTTTGTTAGTGTTCATATGTGCATGTTTCTTCTTCTTTTTCCATCTATGAGCAGTGGTACCAAAACATGTTTGGTTTGTTTTCTTGTTGTTCTTTTTATCAAATGGTTGGTTGATTTGGTTAAATGTTGATGAAGAGAGTAGTGTTGTATGATTGTTGCTAAATGGGGTTTTTAACACGAGTACTTTTATTCGAATTTTCAAAAGCAAGCATATTTACCACAGTAACACGAATTCTATTGATAACACAGGACGACAAACAATTCCAAAATTACATATCATTCTCTACTTTTTCGTTTTATATTTTTAACGAATTTAAAAAAAATATTTGATTGGAAGTATTCAATTTCTCACGAATAAATTAAATTATAAATATAACACTTATAACTTATGTTCTTATCAAAAAGCTGTATTTAACAATGAGATCGTTTAAAATAGACTGTTACATTTTTCGTATACTAAACATACATACACATATGGTCAAGAAAAAGAAGTACATATCCGTTTTGATATTATCTGGAAATTTCGCACTTATTTTTATACCCTACACCACCATAGTGATATTTGTGCAGATGTTTGTAACGCCCAAAAATATTAGTCTAACACCCACCTTAAAGTACACCGATCGACTCAGAATTAGACTTAGATTTGACGATGTCTGTCCGTCCGTCTGGCTAGCTGTCCATGTAAACCTTGTGCGCAGAATATAGGTCACAATTTTGAAGGCCCAAGGATGCTGGGATTGAAACTGGTTGAAATCGGTCCATTATTTCATCTAGCCCCCCTACAAAAGTCATCCTGAAATAGGTGTTTATCGGTCATAAATGTTTAATTTATAAACGTATACTAACAATTTTCTCCAGGAATAAGTTGTACATGAAGCCAAATCTCATTATCAAATTTTATGCGGATCGGTCCATAATTATTCATAGGTTCCATATAAAATCTGCTTCGAAAATCACTTTAATTCAGGAGCTATTGTTGACTGACACCTACAAAACCCAGTAACATAATTGCCGTATAACCGATATTAATATGATTTCTGGATATATAATATTTCTGATCAATATAAAAGTTGGAAAAGTTTTCGTGTATATTTAATTGTTATATAAAGTTTTAAGTCGGTACCGATATTTATAAGATATATATAAAGATTAATGACTTTTTCAAATGTGGTCCTTATATGGCAGCTATAACAAATTATGGACCAATCATCATAAAATTTAGTACAACAATTTATATATACATATATAAGAATTATTTGTATCGAACTTGGTAACTATATTTGTACCAGATTTATACGTATTTAAGTAAATTTTAGATGTGGACTTTATATGAGGTCTATGGTCAAACATGGACCGAACAAAACAAAACTTCGTTTTGCGATTTTTCTTTACATGACACTTATTTTGCCGAATTTTGTATTAATATTCCAATTTTACAGGTATTTATTTGTCATTAAACCATATTTCGGGAAGCTATTTGTATGGCGGGTAAAAAAAATCATGGACAGATTCTTACTATTTTCATCATAATTTCTTCTTTTATCATAAAAATAACATGTACAACATTTCATGGCAGTATCTGCAATATATTTAAAAAAATTGAAAGAAAAATATTTAAAAATATCAAATTTTTATGGAGGTTGTCCCACATTTTGTTTCATAACTCTGGTTCTTTTTTTTTTTTGTTTTGTTTTCTATAGAAAAAACTTTTCTACAGAAAAAATTTTATTTGTACAAAATATTTTAAATACATTTAAATTTCGGCCTCAGCGCCGTAAGGCATTATTGAGGCAAGTTGGCAAATTAATTCATTGTCAAAAGTACAAATAAAAGATTTAACTTAAGGTTAATATTATTAAATTACAAAAAATATGCATAAGAACTGTTTTACAAAAAATAAAAAATTACAAAAGCGTTTCGATGTTGTTAAATAAATGTTTTTTACAAGACAATTTAAATAGTGAAATTCGATTAATTGTCTTTAAATCTGCATGTAAATTATTGAATTTTATAGCACCCACGTAATCAATGCGTTGCTTGGTAGTTTCTAGTCTACATCGAGGAATGCTTAAATTTGTTCTGTTTCGTGTGTTAAAACTAAATTGCTGTTGAGAAAATGTCATGCTTTGGTGACCAATATGGTTAATGCATTTAAAAACAAACATTAACACCTGATACTCATGCAATCCATAAATTGGTAAAATTGTTTTGCTTATATCTTTGAACAATGTGACAGTTGAATTCAGTATTGGTAGTTTGTAAACAATTTTTAATGCTTTGTTTTGCATGCGTTGAAGCGATTTCAGTGAAATGTTATTTTTATTGTAAGCATATATAATTGCTAAGTAATTCAAATGCGATTGAATCAAAGATTGAAATATCATCAACCTTGATTTAACATCAAGTTTATTTTTTAATTTATATAAAATTCCAATTGCTGGAGCTATTTTCCTTTTCAAATAGGTTATATGTAAATCCCATGACAAATTACTTTGCATTGTGATTCCCAAATACTTTACGGAATGGGTTTCGTAAACAGCTTTTCCATTAATAAACACGTTGAAATCACTGTTTATACTTAAAGCATGTGGTCTAAAGCGTATTAATTTGGTTTTGTCAGGGTTAAGAACTAATCGATTTAATCGCGCAAATTCAAATATCAACGCAGCATCTCTTTCAATTCTTGTTTTAAGTGATAAATCGTACTTGTAGGGGTAAAACAAGCACACATCATCTGCAAACATAAAAAGTTGCCCATCTAAATTTAAATTTTTTAAATCATTTAAATATATAGAAAACAAAAGAGGGCCCAATCCACTACCCTGCGGTACACCATAATCAACAGAACCAAGAAAACTGTCAGTGTTGTTTATATTAACATATTGTTTTCTATTACTGAAATAATTTTTAAATAATAAAAGTTCTCGTCCCTGAATACTATATCTACTATACCGATTTTGCTGATTTTGAATACCAAACTGCTAATGAGAATTATAAATAGGTTTTTGTAAACACTGCTGATTTTGGTTGTGTCTATTTGACGTGAGAGTGTTTTATAGAGACGGACAGACAGATAGACGGACATAGCTCAATCAATTTAGAATTTCATAAGGGTCTCAGATAAATATTTCTCAGTGTTACACACGGAAGGAGAAACTTATATATACCCTCATTAACTACTTATGGTGGTGGTCCTCCACCACGCATCCAAGACCGGATAACGGGATTGTCGCTAAAAAGAATTCTTTTGAATCATCCAGGTAAATTTCGGCCGAAATGTTGTATCATCTGAGAAGCAGTGGCGCAATATACTTTTTTAGCAATGAAACCAAATGTTCGATAATGATAACGGCCGTAGCGTACGTTGCTACCCCTCTGATAAAGAATTTATCGAACTTGATGCACACCAGAATACTAATTCTAGTTTTGAATTAAACACCGTCTGACTGGCTGGCTGTGCAAGTAAAGCTTGTGCGCAGAGTACAGGTGGAAATTTTGAAGATATTTCGATAAATATATTTTTTTTGCACAAGGTCTGACAGGATTGAAACTGGTGGAATTATTATTTCACCTGGTCCCCATACAAATGTCCTCTCGAAATAGAGACTTAGCGATCATAAATGTTTGAATTATGCGAGTATGCAAACAAATGAGTGGTAAATGAAGCCAAATCACATGTACAAATTTTGTGCAGATCGGTCCATAATTGATCATAGCTCCCATATAAAACCCACTTCCGAAAATCGCTTTAAAGAGCATAACTATGGTATCTAAATAAATTTCAGCACAAATAAGTTTCAGATATATAGAAATGATGACACCCAATTTTATAATGGTCAGTCCATAATTAGTTGAAACTCCAATATAAGACCCTCTGCGTAATTCACTTTAACCTCCATAAATCTTTCAGAGGTATTTATATCGAGATAAAGTTTAACATACATAATATTTATATTCACAAAAGTCATGACACAAAAGTCGGTCAATAATAATGATCATCTAAAAATCTAGTGGCAAGACTTGTGAATATAAATTTTATGTATGTTAAACTTTATCTCGATAAAATATAAATATCTCCCATATAGCGCCCATTCTGAAAAACTGTTTTATACATATACGTAGGGTAGGCGTAGGGTATTATATGGCGGGCTTGACCGACTATACTTTCTAACTTGTTTTTTTTTTTGTTTCATGTCCTATATGATTATTTGTGAGATAATGTAAATAAAACAAACTTGAATATGATAAAAGTATAGCAAATATTCGAATACGAATACTACCAGTTTGTTTGTCATCACTAGCTACCTAGTCCCCACAATAAACAAATTTCATTGTTAGAGATGAAAGAGAATAAGTAAATAGTGCATCAAGTATGCATTTGTAACGTACATGTATGGGCATATGTATGTACATATTTCCCAGCCAGTCTTTCAGTTAAGTTCACTTGTACCCTGTCTCTACTGAAAACAAAAGCAACAAACAAAAACATATGTACATCAGACGATAGATTTTTATTTGTTTCAGTCTCTAACTGCTGCTGTTGATGCGATTATGGCTCCATGAGTGATCCCCATTTTTCGTAAACACATCAGGCTGTTGTTGAATGTTGTATTTCCAGCCAGTATTGGAAACGAATTATACAAGACTAGGGCTGCCAGATGAGTTTGAGCAAAAAATCGTCAAAATCCCGATAAAAATAAAAAAAATCGTCATTTCGAATTTTAAAAATCGTCAATTTCATTAAATTCATTCGCCTTGTCAGCACGTAGAAATCACAGAGTATAACAGAGGTGACAGAAGAGCAAAGATAGTGTAGTTTTTTTCTTGTCTCTTTCTTTGGAACCTGCCTTTTTGTTTTCTTTATGTTACTATTTTTCTGACGCAATAAAATTAATTTTTGGCACAGAGTATTTTTGTATTGTTTGATACAACCATAAAAAAATGCATTTATATCATCTAACGAATGCATAAACTCCACAATGCATACCAAGAAAGTATAACAATTATTAAAATACAATTTAGTTAGTTATTAAAATCACAAACATATAAACAAACTTTCAATTCAAATATTCTAACTCAAATTGTTTTGTTTATTTTGTTTTGTCCACAAAATTCTTGTTGTATACAGTGCTTTGCTTTTTCACATTACAAATTTACTACCAGAAAATATTTTCTTTCTCTTTTTAATATACCTGCCTTTTTAGCTGATTGTAGCTATTTTGAAACGCCAAAATTGACGCCTCTGTGTTCTCTGTGGTAGAAATGCAACACTCTTGTCAGAAACAACACTGTCTTTAAAAGTACGGTAACAGTTACTTACTGAACGCCAACAGCCAATAGAGCTCGTGTTGTGGTGGTGGTGGTGAATTTAAAAAAGTTAGTATAAAAATCGTGGTGAGTTTTTTAAAAATTCACCACAAATACCGTTATTCGAATTTTTTAAGGTCATTGGAAATTTGTCATCTTAAAAGAAAGCAATGTGCTTTTTTAAAGTTTTACGGGAATTATGTAGCTAAAGAAAGAAAGAAGAAAAGAGTCCTGTCGGTTTGTTTTGCATATGGTAAAAATAATTTACAAAAACAAAATGATGAATGTTGATTGAGAAAAATTTAATAATTCAGAATCGTCACTTTCAAAGAAAAAATATTTTTGGAAAAAAAAACGTCAAAATTGCGATAAATCTGGCTATGTATGTACGGAACGCTTTTTTAATGGTTTTTGCTCTTGTTGTGTTTGTGTTGTTGTTCATTCGGCGGCAGTAACAGCGACCGGAGTAGTTGTTGTTATTTCTTTTGCAGTCTTTTTATCTCAATTTTGTTTTGTTTTATATTTTTCTCACCTTTTTTATTTGCCGGCTTTTTTGGTTCGTCTTCGTCGCTTGGTTTAGTCACATATTCTAGTGCCTCTACATTTACTGTGAAATCAATCACTTTTTCAATAAACTGCCGGTGATCGGGTTGTGCGTTATCGGTTTCAGTTTGTGCTCTATTAATGGTGCTTGTTGGGGTTGTTGTCTTTGCTGTAGTCATTGGAGGTTTTGGTGCCGGACGTTTTCTGTGTATCGGCACATTCTCTTTTCGATAATTATTATTAACGTTTGATATGTTGCTTTTACATTTGATAAATAATTTAGATTTGTCATTACTTTGCGATGATTGCTTTCTTCCTGTTAGAAGTTTAAAGGAAATGTATATTTTAAACAAATTGCGTATCACAACAATTAAATAGAGAGAAAGAGCATTTACAAATCATACTCATACATAAATATAGATGTATGAATTAAATTTCAAATCCATACATAAGAAGTAAATAATTACCATGCAAACAACTAATTCAATAAACAACTACATTAATATTTAAAAAAATATATATGTATGTATATTAAGACTAGTGACTGACTGGTTTACATGTGTATATACATATTTTTGAAATGAAATGTAATAATAAAATAAATCGGAGATCAAGGACTAGAACAAAATATAAAACAAGTAGCGTATCTCTCTACACTTATTATCAATAATGTTAATAAAACAGTAAAGCTCAATATAATATTCGGTTTTAGATCAGGTCTAAAATTTGGCTTAGTCCACGATTCGATCTTGGGTCTAAATTAAGTCGAATACTGATATGTTTCAAATAGAAAAAACATAAATTATACAATACTAACTTTACACCTAAAACCTATTTTTGCGAATGGGCTTTATGTGAGAGCAATGATCATTTATGGCCATTGAGAATATTATTTATGTTTGCAGACAATTAATTATTGCTGAATTTTATGTCCAGACCTACATTACAGCAACGTGTAACTAATTAAGGACACGATACTAACATGTGAGCTTGCAGCAAATAATACGAAAGGTTTTATGTTATTCTCAAAATTTTTCATAGTTGAGTCATTTAACTCTTACTCCTAGAAAATAACTGCATATTATATTAAATTAATTATGATTTATGAATCTGTGGGTAGTTTTATCAAATAAGATTGATATCAGTAGTGAATATAGTTAAGAACATTCTATAAATTTTATAAAAAAAAACTATTTATTTAAAAATAGTTCAATATTTTGTTGTAAGTCCATTGTTATTGATAACTGCTTGACATCATGACTTTGACTCTGGAATACTTTATACATGATAATATTTTTCGACCATGAAAACTTCTGTGCCTACTTTTTTACTACGTTTATTAACGGCTTTACCTCAAAGGGGGTAAATATAATGTGAAATATCATTAATGTTTTCTAACCAATTTTGCACTTTTTATTTTTGTAGAACAAAAGTTTCGTCTAGATTATGATTCCGTTTAATAAAAAATCAATATTTTTAGACCTGATGCGGTGCGAATTATCATTATCCGATTTGACTCAAATTTATAAAGTTGTATTTCTGAGACAAGTGTCGTAGCTATTTAACACGCCTTCGACAAAAACTTAAAAAAAAACATCTGTATAAATATGTATGCATATCCTAAGTAGATGAAATCAAATATTTTTGATGATTTATATACAATGTTTATATGTATATAATGAGTAGAAATGTGTTTGTATATCTAGTTGTTATTCTCAAAATCAATGGCAAATATAATTTTGTGTAGATTTAATTACAATTCAAATTATAAGATAAATGCCTCGATGGTTTATTTTTGTAAGCACGAATGACTTTAAAATAATGAATTTAGTTGCAATTAGTTTTATTCCAATTATAAAGTAATTTTTATAGTTTCGAGTGGAAAACTATTCAATATTCATTTTGATAACTTATTAAAACTATTTATCACAACAAGACGAAAATAAGGAGGAAAATGGGATGATTTCTTTCGCCATAAGTTGGAAACTCAGGTAAAATTTTGTTTAGCACCAATTCATTTAAAATGCACACATAATTACAGTGTGTAACAAAATGAACGAAAGTATTTTGTAAATTCTTTTTTTATTTTTTTAATTTTATTTATTGAAATATTGAAAATAAAAATTTAAATTTAGCTTGAAGCTTGAACAATTACTAATACATATATTGATTATTCTGCATTTCCTGGATCTCAGTCTTTACCAAAGGCACGTTTTGGTCTTTGTGAATATTCGAATGTTTTATATACCAGAGGGCAATTGTTATCATTCGTAGCAATTTCTTTTGGCGTTTTTGAATTATGTCTACATTTGAATTTGAGGCCGTTCCCCATAGCTATATTCCATAACACCATTTAGGTTTTAGGATCGAGTTATTAAGTAGGAGTTTACAATCTAAACTAAGCTTACAGTTTCTGCCAATTCACCGATTAATTTGGATTAATTTTAATTTCATTTGAATCAATTTTGCATCTATGTATATTGGATTTCGAGGTAAGGCGACGATTTAACTTCGGATAACAGAAGGATATAAGAAGGGTCCCAGAATACTTCCTTGAGCTACTCCTACTCAATAGGTTGTGCGGAGCTTTAAAAATCTCGTTCTTTAAGCTTAAATGTTCGACCAGTTAAGTAGCTTCCCAATAGCTTATGTGTGTTTAATTTGTATATTAGACCAGCATGCCATACTTTATCAAACGCTTGCGAAATGTCAATAAAGGGAGCAACACAACATGTTTTTTTCTGAAAATTTTTTTTTGACGATTGACAATAAGTCTATGGATTTGTTTTCTTCTAAATCCAAATTGCTGATTGTTTTCACTTAAAATTGGGTATAACTTTTTCATGAACAATTTATCGAATAGCTTCGATATATTTGACAATAGGCTGATGGATTTATATGATTCTACTTTTGTGTGATCTTTTCCCGGATTTGTTATCATGGTAACCAGTGAAACCTTCCATTATGGTGGATAATATTCAAGGCGTAATATAGCGTTAAAAATAAAAAGTAATATTCTAATTGCTATCCGGAGTAGCTCTACAAGCATCTTGTTATTGATTTTTTCAATACCAGGTGCTTTCTTAGAGTTTAAATCAATAATGGCGTTTTCGATCTCTCGAATCTCAAAACGTAGGTGTACAGCTGGTCCTAAATGATGTGTGACTGGTCACAAGTCTATTCATTCATTTGATGGGTTTGGGGTAAATACTTTTTTCAAATAATTTACAAATAGATTAACTTTTTCAGTGTAATTTTTTGCCCAACCACCACTTACATTTCGCAAGGGGTGCTTGTATAACACAGCTCTTTTATTGTGGCTCGCCATAATAAGTAATCTGATTGGGGAGTTGTGTCCAGATTTTTAAATATTTATTTAGTGTTTCAGTTTTACGATATTCCATTAGCTCTTTTAGCCTTTTTATAGCATCTTTTAGCTTAGATTTAAGTTGGAGTATCTGTGCAATTGCCACTCTCTTTTAATTCTTCTTTTTATACCCTACACCACCATAGTGAGGAGGGTATATTGGATTTGTGCTGATGTTTATAACGCCCAGAAATATTGGTCCAACACCCACCTTAAAGTATACCGATCGACTTAGAATCACTTTCTGAGTCGATTTAACGATGTCCGTCCATCCGTCTGGCTGGCTGTCCATGTAAAGCTTGATATTTCGATAAAATTTGGTGCGTGATATTTTTTCGGCCCAAGGATGGATGGGATTGAAAGTGGTGTAAATCGGTCCATTATTTCATCTGACCCCCATACAAATGACCTCTCGAAATTGGGGTTTACGGATCATAAATGCTTGAATTATGCAAGTATCCAAACAAATTTCATCACAAATGAATGGTAAATGAAGACAAATCACATCTGCAAATTTTGTGCAGATCGGTCCATAATTACTCGTAGCTCCCATATAAGCCCCACTTCCGAAAATCACTTTAAAGAGCATAACTCTCTCAAAAATGTTGGTATCCAAATAATATTTAACGCAAATATATTTCATATGTGTACAAATAATATGGTCTAATTTTATTATGATCGGTCCATAATTAGTCGTAACTACCATATAAGGCCCACTTCTGAAAAACTGTTTTATACATATACTCTGTGTAGGGTATTATATGGTCGGGCTTGACCGACTATACTTTCTTACTTGTTTCATTTAAAAGCCGTTTGACATCTGATTAGTTGGAGAGTTTGGGTAGCAAGTTGTGCAGCCAATTTAAGATCATTATCCAAATTGCTAAATCAGTAATTGATATTTTCTGGTGTTCTTAGCGGTATGTTTTCAGAACAATGTGTACATAGGTATTTTTTATATTTAATTAAATTTTTACTTGTGCCTGTCATCGCTAAATTACCAGCCGAGAATACAATTTCTAGTGGGCTTGATATAGTAACAATTGTGGGAAGTAATCTGATGATAATTCTAACAAAAATTCAACTTGAATAAGTTTTCTCTGGATATTTTTTATAACTCCAAAATTAGTAACATCTGGTTTCTTTTGTGGGTCAGTAGAGCAACCTTCGATACAGAACGTAGTGGCTTGAAGATAATCTTCACAAAGATCACTCATTAAGTAGTGTTTAATTCGAGTTTTTATTAAAGTTTCTGTGCGTTCACATGCCTTGCCTCTGGGGTAAATTTGTAAATTCTAAACAGATAGTATTTGATTGTAACAGTTTAAAAGTTTTTAAAATATCTTTTTAGATTAACAACAAATTTATATATTTTATTTTTTAAATAACACTTTTAAAATCGATTAACGAATTTTCTTGGTTGAGTATGTAGGTTAATGTTGGATATTGTGACAGTAATATCAAGTTAATCAGATTGACAGTTGCACAAAAAATCCACTGACACTGTCAATAATCCACCAAGAAAATTTATTTTTTATATTTTGTTTTCAATAACCGAATTTTTCATCTGTCAGTGTAAATTGAAGAAAGCGCTTAGTTTTGTTCCACACTGTATATATGCTGGTTCTTACGTTCATTATAAGTAAAAACAACAGCAATGCCAATAATATCTAAATAATTGCAAAATTAAAAGTATGCCATAATAATTAATTTTCAAATGCACTTAGAGAAAAAACTACTTAAAATCCAATTTAGGAATAACAACATTAAAAAGAGATAAAAAACTCTTCGCAATGTTGCTTGTTGCGAACATCTTATGATGGCGGGGGTGTGAAGGAAACTAAATTACAAGAGTAACAGGAAAAGGAAGTGTTTAAAATTTGAAACAGATTGAAATATTGTAACATTAAGAAGGAGAATAAGAAATAAGTAGAGCAATCGAAGCAAAAACAACAAACTAAAAATAAGTTTAATTTTTTTTGAAGGGTAGATAGATAGTACAACAATAACAACGAAAATAATAAAAGGAAGAAAAATAATAAAAACTTACGAATTTCCATTTGTTCAAATTCTAATTGACGTACAACTGCGTCATGTTTTTGATGCAATTCCGCCTCCTCGTCGATGCTTGCTACACGACCGATGGCTTTTGTTGTCGTTGCAGCAGCATCCAATTTATTGGGCACATTCGTGGCACTAACTTGTGGTAGATCTGTTGCTGTGGGTGTTGTTGGTGTGGTGGATTCTTTCGATGGTTTCTTTTGACCCAAAAGGCCAAAAACTTTTACTTTACTGCCACGACGACTTCTTATTGAACCACCAAATGTTGTCGAAGACGATGAAGTCACACCAACCCCACCTCCCTCCGAACTGGTTGCCTTTGCTGCTGATGTCTGTGAGTTGCCCATTGCCGGAACAGTAGTCAGCAATGTTAGAGCAGGACTAGTTGTTGTACAAGACTGCAAATTGATGATTGAATTCAATGCAAGAAAGTCGAAAACATAAAAAACAAAGTAAAAGAAAAACTTATTTTATTAGTTAAAAAAACAACAAAATTGAGGAATAAGAAAAATATCAAGAATCAAAAATCAATTATAACTTTTCAATCAGATTATATTGCATTATAACTGAATGAATACACAGCCACTACAGCCGCTACTTAAATATTTGCTGGCATTGTTTTACATACATAGTCACGAGTATTAAAGTAAAATGAAAATATATTTTCATAATTATATAAATTAATATACAGACATATTTGTTTTTTATCACAATTTGATAATAAATTATCAACTTTCCGTCCTTAAACAGTAATATTATATTTTGTTTTCAAACTGGTTTTAATTTTTATATTATTTTTTTCATTAACATGGCGTATGAAGAAAATAGCGATGTATTTCCCTTTGCCACTCTATGAACAATTTAAAAACACTTAACTAATTTTTCTTATACGAGTATGTCTTGACAATTATTTTTTTTAGTATAATTCATGGTGAAACTATACAAGGTGAGTGCAAATCGACAACAAATACAACACAAAACAGAAACAACAGGCACTTTGTTTGTGTAAAATAATGTACTACTGTCAAAAATACTTGAAAAAGTATTACTTTTGACATAAGTAGATTGTAAACAAAGTCAGTCAGCTGGGCTACTGCACTCACCTTGTATATTTGCACCATGGTATAATTGGAAAATATAGAATTTTTGCAATAAATTATAATTCAAAGGATTTTTCTAACGATTCACACGTTTCAAACATTCTAATTAGACCTGGTTAGACAATCATTTTAATCAGAACTTTAATAAATCTTGGCAAGATGAAAATAATTTTTAGTTTCAAAATTTTCTGAAACGAGAAAAATTTTGAGAACACAATTATATTTAAATTAAATTTAAATATCGAAACATATGTTTATGTTTATGTAAACTAAATAAAATCTTGCAGAACGAACCAATTTATTGAAATCAATATAACTTTTATTTTAATATAAGTTTCCTAAAAAAGAAATTCTGTGAAAAATTATTTAAATTTATGCAAATGTGATTGATACGTACATAAATATATTAGATATGGTCCCGGATTTTCGACAATTTGGATATCAAATGAAGGGACCGACAATAAGTATCATTAAAAATATTTTTTATATATAATGGAAATATATAGGAACTATCAACTATTAATATATGTACATATCACGGCTTACAAATTCGGATCCAAAATTAGCCAAGAACTTTCAC
Source organism: Bellardia bayeri (assembly GCA_950370525.1). Taxonomy (NCBI): domain Eukaryota; kingdom Metazoa; phylum Arthropoda; class Insecta; order Diptera; family Calliphoridae; genus Bellardia; species Bellardia bayeri. The sequence goes on along the minus strand of OX493265.1, from coordinate 52,514,038 downwards.
ATTTTTTTTCCTTCGTGTGTCCGACCTATGATTGGATGCATTATGCAGCAAATTTTCTTAATATAAAATTTATTGGTAAATTTAAATTATCATGGAAATTTAATTAGTCATAGAATTTAGTGTTAAAGAGTCTAGACAGCAGGGCTGCCAGAAATTTTCAGCAAAAAATCTTAATTTCGCCAAAAAAAAAAGTCTTATTTTTGAGGAAAAAATATTATTTTTGGAAATAAGTAGTTTTTTTTTTATTATAAATAATAAAAACAATTCATATTTTATTTAACACTAACCAAAAAAATAACAACAAAAATTCATTTTCTTATACTAAATTGTACATTTTTTGAGATCGATTAGTTTAAAATTTTTCAAATGGGAATAAAGAAGATTTTTTTAATTGAACCTAACCTTCGTCTAGACAAAACAAAAAATCTTTTTTTGGGGAAAAAATCTAGAAATTTTTATACGGTTAAAAAATCTTAAAAAATAAGGTAAAATCTTACTTCTGGCAGCACTGCTATATAGTGAGCATCAATATAAAGTAAACACCCAATATTGTATAAATAAATGTTTTTTTTAATATATTGCATAATACATCAGTAACTTATAACTTAAGAAAAATGAGTTAATCAGTTAATATGTTAACAAAAAAAAAAAAAAAAAAAAACTAGAAAAATAAGGAACATGTAAAACTAATTCAATTATAACGGCCATTCGCGTCATTGTATTTATTCTTTTGCTTATAGTCCCTTTGCCTTTCTCCAAGCTGAAGAGAGAATCAAGGAGGTTTTTGTTGTGAAATCAGGCGAAACTTTGTTCCATTCATCTTCTATTACTGCTTTTATCTTATCCTTGCAAGAAATATTTCTTTGCCTAATTTCTTTGTCAAGATATTCCCACAGGCGCTCAATAGCATTGAAGTCTGGCGACTGTGGAAGATGATTTAAAGTTTTTGGAGCAACCACTCTTTCACAATTTTGAAAGTATGCTTAGGATCAATGTTCTGCAGTTCGGCGCTTTTTAAGTTCTACTTTTTCTATACTAGGGGCTACATTGTGTTTGAAAGTGTTAAAATTTATTTAATTATTAAGTCAATGGATTAAATCCTTACAGACTATTAAAAAAAAAGTATATTGAAAATTACAATTAATTACAAAAGATTAATTATTTAGTAAACTAATTATTTTATGCTTAATTACATTTGTTGAAAGAAAAAAATCAATTATTTCATATAGATTGTTAAATTCACATAATTAATACTAACATGTTTGACATACAGTGGCTTCAAATGGCGTGAAAATCGTTGAGGAACATTAAAAGTAACATTATTTACAAGGAACTCGGAGCTGACTTCACCATTAATTATATTGATCATAAATGTTACATTAAGCATAGTTTTTCTACTAGATAGAGTTGGTAATTTAATCAATTTAAGTCTATCGATGTATGATGAAAGGTTAATATCAGGATTCCAAGGTAACCCACGTAGACAAAAGAGTAAAAATTGTTTCTGTACAGACTATATACGCTGAATATGAATATTATAATAAGGATCCCAGATAATAGAGCCATATTCCAATATAGGTCTTACTAAGGAAATGTAAAGTTGTTTTGTGACATAGGGATCATCAAATTCCTTAGCCCATCGCTTTATAAATGCAAGTACATCTCTAGTTTTATTTATCATCATGGTAATGTTCGAAACAAAGTTTAATTTGTTGTCTAGTAAAATTCCTAGATCAAGAAAATTTTCAACAATTTCAAGCCGGTAATCACCCAAAGTATAATTACTTCTTGAAAAACGCAGAAGTTTAAATTTAATTCCATTAAGTTGAGACTGCACCACAAAAAGAAATTGTTGAGATCGGATTGAAGATATATATGATCCAAAAATTTAGATCATCATGAACGATTCTTTTGAATTGGATGGAAGAATTCTCAGCATCAATATTTGGAAACGATATAGCACGGTTAGTATAAAGTGTGTTGGGATAACTATCCGAGCAATATTGCTTATCGGAATATGTACTGTAAAAACAATCAGCAAACATATTACTAATATTAATTTGTCGGAAGATTCATAATTGTTGAGTTTCATTACTGAAGGATATCCATAATCTTCCTTTTTCAGTGCAGATTTTATAAATGTAAGATTACCGACCCCTGATGCGGCCATACAAACCCAGACTATCACTGAGCCGCCGCCATTTTTTATCGTCTTGGCATCTTTTAGTATTAAAGACTTGCCTGTTTTCATTTGTTTTATCATGAGACGTGTGTTCGCATTCGTTAATAGCTTTTTGCGACCTCTGTTTTCTGGTTTGCGAACAATGAAACGCCTTTTTGAACTTTTACGATCACTGATTGACTTACTTTAAGCTGTTGAACTATTATTCGCGTAGCATAGCAACTTTTTGTCATTGCTAGAATATCGTCTTCTTGACAGTTTCTTAATTTTTTATTATAATTTGATTTGTGTTGGATAATTTACAAAAAATGTTTACCACAGGCATAAGGAAACACTTACAACTCTAACGGGTAACACACTTGTGCAAAATGGAGTACACCAATAACTCGCTTGGCGTCGTTTCGCTTTGCGTTTTTTTTTTCGAAGTAGTGTCGCTGCTTAAGTACTACTAATTTTTACTGTGCGTCGTTGGATTTTCGAGGTTATGTTGTTTTGGGTTCGAGCCTTTACTTTTTTTTTAATTTTTGTAAAATCTGCAACATCATTAGATGCAAAAATAGAAGTTCCAAGAATCGATTTGATGATCGGAATGAAGTCCTAGCTATCTATTTGGATTGAAAATCAATCAAATGGTATTTCAGACAAAAGCAAAAGGGCTAATTTGAGGACATATAAGGGCGGTTCGGAAACTTCTTTACCTAGCACAGAAAGAGAATAGTTAGTTTTTCAAAAACATTTTTATTTTTCAATATAATCTCCTGAAACTTGAATACACTTAGTCCAACGCTTATCCAGCAATTCTATCCCTTGATTAAGATAGTTTTCCTCAAGGCCTTCCAAATAGTGGTTTACAACTGTAATTGCATCTTCATTTGCGGTAAAACGCTTGCCAGCTAAGAATTTTTTTAGATTTGGGAACAGGCAACAAGCAACTCGTACTTAAATTCGTTGATTTTAGCCATTGTTAAAACACTCTTGTGCGCTAATGTGTTGTCTTCATGAAAAATTATTTTTTTGTGTTGTAAGCCAGGACGTTTTCTCGAATTTTTACATTTAATGGATTCAAAATGTTGCAATAGTACTCTAAATTTATTTTTTTACCCTGTTGCAAAAAGTCATTCAATAAAATACCTTTGAAGTCCCAAAAAAAACTGCCATAAACTTACGAGCCGATTGAATTGTTTTTGCCTTCTTCGGGGCACTTCCTCCAGCTGCAGTCCATTGCTTGGATTGTTCTTTTGTCTCTGGAGTATAGTCGTGGATCCATGTCTCATCAACAGTTATGAAACGACGCTTAAAATTAATTTTTTTTCTTAAAACAATCCAAACAAGCTTGAGAAATTTTCATTCTTAGGCGTTTTTGGTCGACTGTTAACAAATGCGGCACCCATCTTTTAGAAAGCTTTTTTATCTGTAGTTCTTCATGCAAAATTAAATGGTCTCGATCATTTGAGATGCCCATGACATTAGCTATTTCACGTACTTTTATTCGTCGATCATTTAATACCATATCATGCACTTTGGCTACAATTTCTGTTGTTGGTGCACTATGTGGTTCGTCCTCAATGCTTGTACGACCACGTTTAAATTCAAAACCCCAATTTTTTACTGTTGCATGTAAAGGAGTACTTTCACCTAACACATTCATTATATCATTATGAATTTCTAAATATTATTTAAAATCGCGGATGCGTCTTTTTTGAACACCTGTTTCTATATGAAGGAGTTGCCAGATCGAAAAGAAATTTGACATGTGTTCATTGCGCATTCTAGACTAAGAAGTTTACGAACCGCCCTCGTATTGAGCATATTCACTGATATTCTTTCAAATTTGAGCAGTTATTGATTGCTTTCCGGTAAGTTTGAATTATTTGCAAATAATTCAGCCAAATGGTTAGCTTTATCAACCGGGTCAGTGAATGGTTGGCCATCTCTTAAAAGAGTAGGAATTTGATAAACTAGCATTATTCTTTTAACGAATAACTAAAAGCTTTTACTGCCCCAGGGAGAATTAAGAACTTTAGGACGGAGGACGCGCCCACGCTTTTCTTTAAGGGATGTGTGAGATTTTTTCCATTTTGATTTAAAAGTTTATTTTGTTTGAAATGTTCTTATTTTTTGACTTTTAGTCGATTTTTTTAGTATTCATATTTATTTTGTGTTCACAACTGGCCAATATATTAAGGTAAAGAAAAGCGTTTCTTAAATTTTTTTTTTGTATTTATTTATTTTTTACTTTTTAATAACCTAAGTAAAATAGGAAGGAAATAAGATTAAGCGTATAAATCGGAATGGAAGAATGTTTATTAAACCGGGTCGAGCGAATGTGTCCAAAAAAATGTCCCAAAGTCTAACGCAAATATTAAAGATCACCTTCAGACATTTAAGAAAAAATTTTTTTTCTTGCGATCGGAACCCGTTAAAACAGCCAAAATCGTTGTTTTTAAATGCTTTTATTTAGCTATACTTCAGAAAATCAAATCTTTTAACAGATTTTATCCTGGCGAATGCCTGCAAAGTTTAATCCATTTGCATTGGTACCTAGAAGGCAGTCAAAAAAGAATTTTACCAAAAAAAAAAGACTTATTGAGAGGCGAGTTCGGTGAACATTTTATTTCACATTCGGGACCGGTCAATTGACCGCCTAGATCGTGCGATTTAACGCCTTTAGACTATTTTTTGTGAGGCTATGTTAAAGCTCATGACGCATTGGAAGACAAAATTGCAGCATTTATTCGTGAGATACCGGCCGAAATGTTTTAAAGAGTATGCCAAAATTGGACTAAGCGGATGGACCATTTGAGGCGCAGTCAAGGTAAACATTTGCATGAAATAATCTTCAAACGTTAAATTTAAATTATATGGACGATTCAAATAAAGATTTCATGCATTTTTCTGAATTGTATGTGTTTTTTTTAAACTTTCCTATAGCTTTTAAAAAATCACCCTTTATTACAAACTATTTTGTATATTTTCACACCTATCAATGCCAGTAATTGTTTCAGAATGTGGGTATTATTTTCAAAAATTAACTAAAATTATTTGCATAGTAAAAATAAACGTTTATTAGTTGCGATAAGAAATCTTTGAAAATACAAAAAGAAACAAAAAATAACATTGAAATACATTAACAATGAGGTGGCACGTGACTCACACATTTGTGGAAACACTAATGTTTTGCAAAGTAATAATTTCATTAGTTTGTTCCACTTTGTTTAAATTTTTAGGCTTTGTTGTTATGACGTCACAGTAAAAAAAAACTAAAAAAAAAAAATATTTATCAATTTATTTTTTATTTCACACATACATTCAAACATATAAAAGTACATATTTGTATTTGTGTATGCTTGTGCAAGTGTTTAAATTCAGTTGATTTGTGGTCACATTTTGCAAACATTATACATAATTAAACTAATTGTCGTATAAATTTCATTTCATTCCAAATGCAATTTGAAAAAATGATGCGATATCAAGAAAGTTGAATTAGAGATTTTTAACTGTTGTAATTGCGTTTGCTTCCCGTGCAATTTATTTGCCATTTCAACTAAATTTATTTGTTTTGCTTTGGTGGAAACAAAATTACAAAATATGGTTGGGTGCGGCACACGCATTGAAACGACCACAGAAATGATATTAAAAAAAACACAAATGAACAGAATCACAGCTCAAATGCGACAAGTTCGTGACATGAACAATTTCCTTAAATATTTGTTTAATTTCAACCATCAGAAATTAAACTAAACAGGAAAACGGATAAAAAATATGAAATTATAACAAACTCACACATAAACTCTATTAAAATGTTAGAGAAAATTCATCACTGCTGCATGTGGCAAACACGCAATCTGCCCAACGAATTTAATCACACTTCTCTTACTCTCCACTTTCACACACGGTAAATAAAAAAGCACTGAAAAATGGCGATATTAGTGTTTGTTAATTACATTTCCGTTTCTTTTAATTTTCTATACATTTTGATTATTCGCGGCTGAAAAATATATGGACACGTGTGTGGTGTTCCAACATATTGATGTTAGACTTTCATTTCTTATATTTATATGTATGCTTTTATTTAGAATTATTATTCATTTTCTAAAACATCAATCACAATTTCGCTGAAGTAATTTTCGCGTGTTACTTTTACATTTCACAATTTATTTATTTGTCATTAATGAGTCCAATATTTACTTGCACTTGTTTGTTTACATGTTCGCACAGTGTCACTTAGCAAATGTCAAACTTTAATCTACAACAACAAAATATATGGAATGTAAACAAACAACCCACGATTGGAAAATTCAATAACAGCTGTTTAGTTGCACTCACTCATTCACTTGCACTCTCAATTACTCACTTTAGCTCATGTGACTCAGACACTAAATTCAATGTTGTTCTTTGCTTAGTTTTCATATAATTCCTCTTCTTCTCTGTATTTTATTTACAAAAATTTGTGTTCAAAATCGATAACACACACTTGTAGTCACTGTCGCTCGAATACTGAAATAAACAAACATTCTTGCGTTACAATGGCGCATGTATCTTATCAACTGTCAAAACCTTTTTATTCTCTCGTTTTTATTTGACAGAAAAACAGACAAACCAAGTAAATCACACAAAAATATATAAACAAAACCTACCAACCGGCCAATTATAAAACACTAGAATGAAAAATACAATAAAAAACATAAATTGCACAATGTTTTCAATTCTTTATGCCGCAAAACGTCAAATAGCCACCAACTAGAATACAAAACACACGAAAACAATAAATAAACAAGTAAGAAAGTATAGTCGGTCAAGCCCGACCTTATAATACCCTACACCCAGTATATCAATAAAACAGTTTTTCAGATATGGGCGCTATAGGGGAGATATTACTTATTATGGACCGATCATCCAAAAATTTAGTGTTAAATTTAAACTTTATCTCGATATAAATACGTTTAAAAGATTTATGGAGGTTAAAGTGAATTACGAAGAATGTCTTATATGGGAGTTTTGACTATTTATGAACTGACTATTCTAAAATTAACAACAACACTTTTAAGAGATTTCTGATCCTTAAAGTTATTTCGGGAATAAGTGGGCCTTATTTGGGAGCTACGACTAGTTATTGGCCGATCATCATAAAATTCTACCATGTTATATGTATATGTAAAAACATATTTGTATTAAATATTATTTGCATACCAACATTTATAAGAGAGTTATGCTCTTTTAAGTGATTTTCGGAAGTGGGCCTTATATGGGAGCTACGACTAATTATGGACCGATCTTGATTTGATTTAGCTTCATTTAATACTCATTTGTGATGAAATTTGTTTGCATACTTGATATAATTCAAAGATTTATGACCGGTAAACCCCAATTTTGGGAGGACATTTGTATGGGGGCCAGGTGAAATAATGGACCGATTTCCACCAGTTCTCCATCCCATCCATTCTTGGGCCGAAAAAATATCACGTACCAAATTTTATCGAAATATCTTCAAAATTACGACCTGTCCTCTGCGCACAAGCTTTATATGAACATCCAGCCAGACGGACAGACGGACATCGTTAAATCGACTCAGAAAGTGATTCTAAGTCGATCGGTATACATTAAGGTTAGACCCATATTTCTGGGCATTATAAACATCAGCACAAATCCAATATACGCTCCCCACTATGTTGGTGTAGGGTATAAAGATAAACACACATGCATGTACAAACAGCAAAAAAAAAATAATTTATTTAAATGATAATGTGCGATAAAGAGATTAGCGTTTGAAAATTTTAATTTGTACTGAGTGTTGTTAGTGAGTGAGTGCAAGAGAGGAACAATTTAGACCTACATATATGTATGTATGTACATACTTCATTTAACCCACAAATGAATAATAGTTTTTATTTATGAAAAAAATTATCCAGTTGTGCATCCGAGCAGGTTGTTCTTATACTAACAATTAAGAATAATTAAAAATAAATAAAAACAATTTTAAAAACTATTATATTTTGCCACACACCAAAATATCCGAACTTTTGTATTTTGCTATTAATTAAAAGTATGGTCGGTCACATACGACAAATATTTACTCAAAAAAGAGTAACCACATTTTTTAGCAAACATTTGTTTAACACTATTTGATCTTACAATTGTTTTGCAAGATCAAACAGCATCAAATAAATTTAAAAAAAAATAATAAAATAATTTAAATACATTTCAGTTAGTGGTTACGTCTATTTCGTCAAATATTTTCGATGTGTGACCGTACCATAAGCCATCATTTGAAATTCAAAATAACATGTAGATAACCGATATAGCTCTCCTTTCGGTAATTGTTTAATCCTACGCTGTGTTATCAATTCTTGGTGACCAATGTGGGCTAAAATTCTTTCAAAAAATTTTTACAAATGGCAAAAGAAAATGCTAAAATTTACCAAAGATGAGGGGTATATTAAGTTTGTCATTCCGTTTGTAACACATCGAAATATTGGTCGTAGAACCAAAGAGTGTATATAGTTTGGGTCCCTACAATATTCTAAGACGATATAGCCATGTTCGTCCGTCTGTTAAGGGCAAAATAGATTTAGAACAATGTCATTTTTCCCAAGCACATTCTTTGTTTCACCGAAATGGTTTTGATATTTGAAATGGGCAACAACGGTTCAGTAGAATGCTAGCTATAGAGCAAAGTTTCAGACAACCTCTATATTATTTGCTATTTTCTTTAATTATAATGCGGATAGTATCATGGAATTTTGCACACTTTTTTTATTGTAGAAAGACAAGATCTATTGAAAATGGTAAGAATCGGTTCAAGATTTTTTATAGCCCCCACACAAATATCTCCCCGGTTTATGGCTCTATCTATCTATATCCCTTATGTGTTCGGCAAAAAAAAAAACACCTTCTAATGTGTTCTAATGTAAGTAGAGAAAAAGCATTTTCGCACTAAATACATTGTTGTTGTTCAGATTGGCAAGCTACTAACAACTTCAAATAATAAACTTGCAATGGCTGCTTTCTCATATAAAACACGCAAAGGTACCCGGGTACCTTGGTGCACATTAAAGGGTGTTAAAAGTAAATTGGTCTCTCAGGCAAATTACAAAAAAAGTCAAGGCGTACGGCTGCAAAAAAAAAACTAAATTATTTGAAAGTTAGTAGTCCTTAAAAAGTTTCAGATATACAAGTTATCAATTTCAATGAAAAAACTTTGACTGAAAACGCCAAAGGTACCCGGGTACCTTGGTGCACACATAAGGGATATGCATATATAAAAATTAATGTATGTATGCCCTTTGTAGACTCCTAAACTATGCATCTGATCATGTGATGATCTTCGGCAAAGTTGTTGTGTATGAGTCCGTGAAGGATTCTCAGTTGGTACGACCACGCCTACTCTAACGCCCACTTTTTTAATTGATTAATTGCTTCTGCATGGGTTTTTACAGATTGACTTCATACAAATTGTATCCAGATCTTACTGAAGGCGAGGTAAAAATAAAAATTTTATGTGCCACGCCCACTTTCATCCCCCATCACAAAAAATTAATGTTTGTATGTATGTCCTTTATAGAATCGTAAACTATGCATCTGATCATGTGATGATCTTCGGCAAAGTTATTGTGCATGAGTCCGGGAAGATTTCTCAGCTGGTATGACCACGCCCACTTTAACCCTATCTTTTTTTAATTGATTAATTGCTTCTGCATGGGGTTTTACAGATTTACTTCAAACAAATTGTATACATATCATACTGAAGACGAGGTAAAAATAAAAATTTTATGTGCCACGCCCACTTTCATCCCCCATTACAAAAAATTAATGTTTGTATGTCTGTCCTTTATAGAATCGTAAACTATGTATTTGGTCATGTGATGATCTTTGGCAAAGTTATTGTGCATGAGTCCGGGAAGATTTCTCAGTTGGTATGACCACGCCCACTTTAACCCCAACTTTTTTTAATTGATTAATTGCTTCTGCATGGGGTTTTACAGATTTACTTCAAACAAATTGTATACATATCATACTGAAGACGAGGTAAAAATAAAAATTTTATGTGCCAAACTAAAAATATTGTATATCCTAAAGCATTGCAATAAATAAATTAAAATCAAATAAATCAATGTTTGTAAATATATAAATACGTTTTATTTTATTTTATAACGAGGGGGTAGCGAAACGCACCGGGTTTAGCTAGTAATTTATACAAAATTCAGCAAAAACAAGTTTTATGATAAGGGAAATCATAAAATAATATTTTGTTTCTATCAGTCCATATTTGACCTTAGTCCACTTCCGATAATAACTAAAATGCACATTAATGTCTTCTAAAAATCACTATCAAGTTAAAAATCGACAAAAATAATTGACGTAACGAACTTTATGGTGATCGGTCCATAATTGGTTGTAGTTCGCATAAGAATCAAATCACAGTAAAATATTGTAAAACAATAGTAACATAACGAAATCTTTAAATCCCGATAAAACGTACACTTTTAATCTTTATTTAGCAGTTATTAGAATAGAAAATAACTAATTTCATGTTTTAAATTTCGTAATAATCATATTTGAAAAATGTAATATTTGAATTATGCATGCAAAAAAATTGTGAAAAATTTCAAATCGGTAGGAATATTGGTGATTAAATATATTTTCTATTTATGGCTCTAACATATTGTAATAACCCAATTTACTTAATTCTACTTAATTCTAATGGGCCATTTTGCAGCCATGACGACGATATAGATGTTCAAGGAGCTCTTTGTACAAAAACTATAGAAATACATAAACAAATTTAAATTTCTACCACTATTGTATCTGTCAAACTTTTTATTTATAACAACCGGTGATCTTTTTTTTTAGTGAATCTGAGTTTTCAATAAATCATTTTTATTTACAATTTGTCTTACACTTTTTTTTCGGAACTGGTTTTTCCTATTTTCAATAGCACTCTGGATCTCAGATCGCTATAGAATTTCATAAGGAGTTTAATATAAAAATAAAAATGTCTAAATTCCAACAAGATTCAAAAGGCTACATTTATCCCAAAAAAGGCTGATCACACTATATACAATTGAATCTAAACAGAGTCCTGCCAAGAAATGCATTTTAGCATTTTCCTAGGCGTGACAGGTTCAACTTCGACCCACCCATATAAATTAGTTTTGTAATTAATTTAGAATAATAAAAAAAGAATAATAATAATTAGTCTTTACAGAAAAAATCAAGTAAGAATGTAAATAATACCCTACACCCGGTTTATGTGTAAATATAGTTTTTCAGAAACGAGCGCTATATGAGAGCCTATAGACCTATTATTTAACGCTCATCCAAAAATGGCATGACTTCTGTGCATATAAATATTGTTTGTGTTAAATTTTATCTCGATATAAATACATACTTTCAAATGATTTATACATGTTAAAGTGATTTTTATAAGTGGGTATATAAATAATTATGGACGTTTGTAGTGAAATTACAATTTCAATACTAAAATGTTGGGATTTACTTGATATTCAAAATTTGGCTCAAATAACAATGATACTTGCAAAAATGTCCAAGATGCTGTAAGTTATCTGGTGACAAATTGTTTTATAGCCCAGATGCAGCTTATGGGTTAATTTAAAAAATGTTTGTATTTCCTTTCGTTTCTCTTTGCTTCAAAATACTCTCGTTGAAATTTTGTCATCATCTTTTTATTAAACAATTGATCCAATTATTTATAAAGACCATTTTTCACCCCTTATTTTTTTTTGTTAAAAATATAATGTGGTTCAATTTGTTTACACACATTCATACGAAAGCATTTGATAATAAAATCGAGTAGAATATTTAATATCGTTGTTTTAAATTATCAATCTCGAATGTTGTTTTGAATAAAATTTTTATTTGGCATTTATTTTTTAATAAATGTTAGGGAGGTATCATTAGATCACAAGAGTCAGAGGAATCATATTTTAGATACAGTAGGAAGCAAAACTGTCCGGATGTTTTGCATTAAGGGAGCAAGTAAGCAATGCGCTCATGCGGTCTATGCCAATAATATTCTTTTCCATCAGAGTGGTGTCGGTTGACTTTCGTTTCGTCGCTTTAAATAACCCGTTTCCAGTCATCTACTGTCCAATTTTTGTGAGTTTAACAGAAATGAAGGCGTTTTTTACATTTCTATCGGAAAGCACTGGCTATTTATTTTCGTACTGGCTACTAAACAAATTCTATTTAATGCGCGTCTAACCGTCCAGGAACTGACATCCTTGCCAATACTTTTTGCAGCATTTTTCGGGGTCTTGATGTCCTTTTTATGTAGCCAACGTTCAATCTGCCGGGCATCACAATCAGAAAGCAGTCTTGGTCGACCCCTTTCGTTATTATTGCAAGCTACATTTTATTTTTCAGCAATTTTACGACATGAATAATTATTTTGCAACAAATTTATCACATTGTTTCAATATCAGTTGGCGTTTTTCTCATTTTTAAAGATAAAAGTATTGTAATTAATTTAAACAGTTTTACGTTTAAAATTTTTTTTTAAAGTAAGTTCAGTAATTTGCTTGTCTACAATAAGAAGTGTACTTGCACAAAAACTAGCACCGAGTATATGAGTAAAAACAGTTTTTTAGAAATTCTATTTGGGAACTATTATTTGTGTTGAATTTTATTTAGAAACGAAAATAATAATTTAATAGACATTTTAATATTGGGACGATTATCACAAAATATGGACGAATATTTGTATATATCTACTATATATGAAACTTATTTTATTTTGATATCAAAATTTTAAAGAGATTTACCCCCTGGCCCACGATGTGGAACGATAACGTTCGCTTAGATAAGACTTAAGACACAAACTTGATTGTGGAATAAACAAACTTGATTGAGTAAAAAATAGATACGATAAAAAGTTTGTGTTTTAAGTCTTATCTAAGCGAACGTCATCGTTCGACATCATGGGCCAGGAGGTTAATTTGATGGATAATTGTCGAATATGGTGGAAATGGCAACAAGGCACAATACCATACAAATAAGTTTTGTGTTAATCTATTGAGTTTTGCAATGATTGGCCCATATTCCATTGTAGTCCCTTTGTAAAATCCCCTCTGGCAAAACACTGCATCGCGGAATTTTGAAAATAATTCATCATAGCCTCCGAAATCAATGTAAAGCTAGATTTACACGATTGAAATTTATTAATAGTTATTAAATAAATAAATTTTGGTGAAATTTTGCTGTTTACACGAGTTTGAAGCATTTTGAAGAAAATTTCAATCGTGTAAATCTAGCTTAACCCTTATAAATCTATTGAAAATGTCGATATCGCGACACCATTTTGTACACATTAGTTTCATATTAATGATAATTTATTAAATTATGTGAGGATCAGTCTATAAATATTCAATCATTAAAAATGTTGTTATAGAGATATTTTTTAATATTTTGATATCAAGGTAAAGTTTGGCATATATGCATGTATGTATATGTTTGTTGAAAACTTAGTGTCTCAAACTAATCCTAACATCCAGATATGGTCAATAATAAATATTTTGAATATACAAAACTCAAAATTGCCCACCTAATTTTCTGAATATTTGTAGCAAAAAAGAAACATTTGATTTTATAACTTTATTTTAGTGAAAGAGAAGGTAAAAAATGTGGAAATACTTTGTTGTAAGAGTGCATCAAATCTAAATGTGACTTTATTGAATTGGATATTTCTATTTATTTATCAAGAATGTAAAGGATTTAAACATTTCCTAAAAAAAAATGTATCGTTCTTGTAGTTAACTACATATTTTGTTAAACTAAATATTATTTTAGGTTATGACGCTATTACAATTAATCTAATGAATTCAATTGCTTGTACCGAATTGTATTAACTTCAAATGAATCGCTATTGCTAGAAATATATAAATTGGTTGTTATAAAATTAGGTCACATTGTTGATTGTGTCGTTATAGCAAATAATTTTTACTCACATTCCGTATAGTTAAATACATTTTGATTTATTCCACAGGTCGTATTACAGTGTATTGCTTTATCAGCACCACTATGTAAAATTTAATACCATTCTATAGAACTTTGTCAATTACATGACAGATGAGCTTTGATGACATTTTATTTAATTCTTTTCTGAATTACTTTTGATAAGACAAGCCGACTAATTTGTAATGCGATCATATTAAATTTACAAGAATCGGAAGTCAACGCTCGATATTTTGCATAATTTTAGGAGATAAAAAAAACGCCAGAGTACGTATTTTAATAAATTACTGTGTAATTTTAAAAATTAATTAAAGTTATAATTTGAAGATTTTAGCTGCAATAGCCACTCATCTGAAAATAATGGTCCTGTTCGGAAATGCATCACTGCACTGCATATGATTAGTTTGCGATGCTGATGAGAATCAGCTGATGCTGATGCGCAGACGAATTATTTACAATTACGAACGCGGGAATATTAAAAATGGAGAAATTAATAATAAATTTATTTCTTGACTTAGATGAAACCAAAATTGTTTTAAAACTGTGCAATCAGCAATATAAAAGGCGCTTGAAATATAAAAAAGGCAGATATTATTAAAACTTTGTGTTCCAAAAGCAGACAAATCCCGAAGTAATTAAAGATGTTAATATTATAAAGCAATATCCTCCATGTCCAAACGGACTCTCACCAATAGTTTGGAGAATTTTGCATCGTTTTCTATTCGAAAAAACGAATACAAAATCAATTAAAATAAATTTATTAAAAAAATTTATACAATGCATCAGCCATTTTTGTGATGCTTGTTTGCTGTTTTTTTGCGCATCATCTGCTTCAGTGATGCATTTTGCTTTTCCGAACATACTGCGCATCAAATGCAGTGCAGTGATGCATTTTCGAACAGGCCCAATATAATATTAAAAACCAAAATTAATTAAATAAATAAATAAATGTTGTAACTACAAGCATTTTGTGCTAAGCCTGGCATATCAGAGCGAAAAAAGAATGATCACATGGAATTAATATATAAAGGGTGATTTTTTAAAAGCTATAGAAAAGTTAAAAAAACACATAAAATTCAGAAAAATGCATGAAATCTTTGTTTGAATCGATAGTACGGTCCATATAATTTAATGTTTGAAGATTATTTCATGCAAATGTTGACCTTGACTGCGCCTCAAATGGTCCATCCGCTTAGTCCAATTTTGGCATACTCTTTAAAATATTTCGGCCGGTATCTCACGAATTAAAATTAATTAATGTTGTCTTCCAATGCGTCAATGCCGTCACATAGCCCCACAAAAAATAGTCTAAAGGCGTTAAATCGCACGATCTAGGCGGCCAATTGACCGGTCCCGAACGTGAAATAAAATGTTCACCGAACTCGCCTCTCAATAAGTTCATTGTTGCGCGTGCCTTGTGGCATGTGGCACCGTCTTGTTAAAACCACATGTCATGCAAGTCAAGCTCTTGCATTTTGGGCAAAAAAAGTTGGATATCATCTCACGGTAGCGCTCACCATTCACAGTTGCTTTACGATTCGCATCATCTTTGAAGAAGTACGGTCCAATGATGGCCACCAGCCCATAAACCGCACCAAACTGTGACTTTTTCTGGATGCATTGGTAGCTCTTGCAATACTTCTGGCTGATATTCACTCCAAAACCGACAATTCTGCTTATTTACGTACCGATTTAGCCGCTTCAGTGGGTCGAGCACGCATTTTGATAATAAAATTCAATAATTTGCAAGCGTTGTTCGTTTGTAAGACGATTCATGGTTAAATTATAGACCAAACTGAAGATGTTTGACAGTGAAACAAAACACGAAACGTGCGTCAGCTCTTTAAACTAATGTTGCCAAAAAGATAATAGCTAAAAAATCACCCTTTATTACAATACGTTTTATGACAATTTATAAAATTTTTCTATCAGGCATGTTCTGCAAATCACTTTTTATCAAAGTGATTTGAAATCACATAAAAGGTGTTCTGTGCACATAAGTTTGTAATTTTAAAACGTTCAGCTAGGTCACTAATGTTTTCAAATCACTTTGTTATTTTTTCGGCTATTACATGGATAATATTAAAACAAATTATTTAAATAAATTAATCAATATGTTTTTTATTAATTTGCTTTTACAACAACATATTCTATTCAAAAAAACACCTAAAAATTAATAAAAAACTTGAGACACATTTTTTCCCCTAAAAAATTTATTTATTTTTGTGATTTCTTTTGTGATTTTAGGCTTGTTTTTAGTTGTCAGCTGTTTCTGATTTTCGAAAATACACAGAAGCTTGCCAGGCAAAATTTTTTTAATGGTTGTCTAAAATATGTTCAATATCATAAAATTTATTATCGATTTCAGTATAAAATGTTTAATATTTGCAATATTATATTATTATTTATCAATATATGTTAAGTTTCTTTTCGCTAATTGGAAAAAATTGCAACAAAGTTTAACCAAGTGGCAAATTAAAGCTATTGTATACTGTGGCAACTTTGCTGTTTTGTTTTCTTTTTGACAAAAACGTTAAGCGTCAATTCAAAAGTTGTAGAAACATTTTTATAAAATGTACCATCATAGCATTACGACTGTAGTGTCCCTTTCTACTGAAATATAAAGCATGGCCCCGTCAACACATCCAACTACGCCGGGTATACGAAATTTTTGATAGAAATGTGCCTTCGAAGCACTCTGTGACTGCCGATCTAGAACAATATTTATCCAATTTAAGCACAAGGTTTCCCTAGCAAAGGCATTACTATCCATAAAATTTTACAGAATGTGGAGCGTCCCCATGGAGTTTGCATCGTTCGCTATAACGCCTTGGTAGGATCCAATTGCTAAAAATCTCAGCACAGATGCTAATTGTATAATTGCCGGAATAGATCAAAAGCAGCTTGTTTGTTGAGCCGGTAGAAAGAGATGAATCTAAAAAAAATTCCAATAACCAACCCTTGTATTTGACCTTTATCTATGTACTTACAATGCTTCGTTCATATCCATGGGATCTGATAAAACCCGCAAACGCTTTTTAATGCGTTCATCTCTTAACTGCTTTTTTTTAACTCAATTAAATATATTAAAGAAGCTCCAGGCATTTTATTTTATATATGTACGTTTTATTGTTTCTAAAAAAAATATTTCAAAATAAACAAATCAGCTGTTTTCTTGTGCTTTCGACAAATTAAATCACACCGAAAAACACAACAATGCACTATGGTTTTTTTTGATTTTTTTAGGCATAAAGTCAATTTTTTTTTGTTAAGTATTTTAAAATTTTGTGATTTTTAATTTTTAAACACCCTAGTTAGATAAAAACATATTTAACTTTAACATGTGGAGCAACACTATTCTGTTTGCTTGCTATTAAAGTCAGCTGATTATGTACCAGACGTTTTGTGTGAAATTGGCGGGGAAAATTTTGCAACTTTGATTGTTTGTTCTGGCGAAAGTTTACACAAAAGTGAAAAGGATTAATATGGAAAACGATTCTCCAGGTATGTAAAACTATAGTTTACTAATGTTTGTGTGGTTTTTATGTGTTTGTGTCCAATTGTACCGTGTTTTGTTTATGTGTATTTTTACTACACTATCAAGTGTAGTTGTGTTTCGTGGATCAGTACTTTTGCATGGCAAAGCGTTGCAAAAAGTTGTTAATGAGAAGTTATTAACCAAAGTGTGCAGATTAATAAGAAACTAATCTTTTTTGTCCGAATCCACACGTTTTCGAAAAAATCAATTTTTTCTAGTACAATATGTGTTTAGTCGTGCTGAGCTGGTTGACATTTGGAGCAACAACAATCGCTCAGGAGACGCCGTACAACAGCGCATATTAGAAAGCATTGCTCAATAAACAATTAAATAACGAGAACATTAAGTCAATAAATGAAAAAGTGAAAGTCTTCGTCAATTATATAAATAAACACATGCCGAAGTGTAATTTAACTCTGGAAAGATTTAAGGAAAAGCACTCAAAATGGCTTGCCAAAAGCATATTCATAGAAATCACTGGTAATTATGCGTTAGAAAATTAAGTGGGTCGCCCAAAATGTGATTACAAAAGCGCTGGTCCTCGTCTGAAAAGAAAATTAGCCGCGTAACTCTCAGAGGAGAATAACAACTTAGCTCCCTTACTCATACATGCTGCCACAATAGGAGATGAATACTGAAATTTGAATTTGTATAATTATTGAGCAATTCCATATGAAAACGATCAAAATTGGCAAATTTTTGGACGACCTCTCTCCGATTTTAAAATAAATAGTCTCAATCGGATGCCCAGCAAAAAATAATGTACCTACATATTTTTTTTTTTTTTTACAGTGACTGGTTTAGTGGTGGTGTACACCACTGTCATGTGACAAAATTGAAGAATTCTTCATAAGGGACCTCATTGAAAGTTGTTTAAAAAAAAAACTACTAAAGCGATCGCAACGAGTGATAGCTCGTTGGAAAGGTATTGAATCAGGCTTTAATTGAAAAATAAAATTTTCCTAATTTTTCTTAGAAATTTACCTTTAAATTTCCCATGAAAATTAAATTTTCCGATTTTCCACAGAAGCTCCTAAATTTTCCGGCTAATTTTTTTTTTGGATTCCTCATAATTTTTGCTTTAAGAATCAGCAATAAAAAATGGGCCCCGACTCCTTGTTTGGACAGGAGAAGAGCATTTAAGAGACCACCTTGTTAAAAATACATTTTAAAAATTATTTTACAGTTAAAAATACATTTATGAAGAAAAAATCAATTTTTTTTTAAGAGCCCCAAGTTGAGTGTGTAGTGAATATGGTCTGCCTGCCTTCACAAGATCGGCCATAAATCCATGGATAATAGCAGCAGTGGCATGTAATGGCACACCAAACCCGACTGAGGCTACAGGTCATAAAATGTTTTGTAAATTTTTTAAATTACCAGGTAATAAATATCTCGCCTAAAATGACACGTGCAGAAACAAGTCATAAAACACGGATTTTCCATAAATATGGGGAAATATTTATTACCTGGTAATTTAAAAAATTTACAAAACATTTTATGACCTGTGGTCGGCTTATTGGCAGTAACCAATTAAGTCCCTCTTTAAAAAACATTTTATGACCAGTAGTTCACGCAAATTTTCCTATTAAAGAAAAGCAAATATCGCTTATTTTTTTTACCTATTTTTTAACAAAAAATAAATATAAATACTTCACACACTCTGATTCAAATTTCAGTTGAATACTAAACGTGAAAGTGTTAAAGTGTTTTTTTTTTGTAAAGTAAAGAGTGAAGCTGTAAAGACAATTTAAAGTAAAATGAATAA
Source organism: Bellardia bayeri (assembly GCA_950370525.1). NCBI lineage: Eukaryota > Metazoa > Arthropoda > Insecta > Diptera > Calliphoridae > Bellardia > Bellardia bayeri. The sequence continues at coordinate 52,494,580 of OX493265.1, read as the reverse complement.
ATTTTGCTGCAATCCGTTTAACAAGAGTGGACATCGTTCGAAAAAGATAAAAGTATTAAAATTAACTGGTGTTTCGAAGCGATACATGAATGAATTAAATATACAATACGGCGAAGAAGCAGAATTCATTTGCCCCAAGTGTAAAATCGATTTGTCTCAACAGGCAAATGCATTAAAACAAATGCAGCCACAATCCGAGAGTGAAATGACAAGTGAACAAAATATTTCATCTGATAGTGAGGCAGACATTCCGATGGTCAATATGTCTTTGAGTCCTTTAAATGAGGCTATTACCACTTTAGGTGAAACGCCTATTAGAAAAAGAAAGTTGCGAAGTGAAACATACAGGAAAGAGAAAAAAGGCAAGGTTGTGAGTGCAATCGCGACAATATTTGATGAAGGCTCTGATAACGAATGCAGTCAAGCAGATGACGTTGATGACGGCAAACAAATGATTGAGCAGTTGAAAAGAAAATTCAATTTAGCGACCACTTTTCCGGAGAAATAACTCATTTTATCTGTGCTGCCTCAATCATGGTCTATACGCAAGATTTCTGAATAGTTTCAAACATCTTTTTACATCGCGAGAAGAAGCAAAGAATTAGTTTGACAGAAGGGCATATTGGCGACTCCCACCAAGAAATTTGGCTCAAGGATCCTCAGCGAAGCAACGGTGAAATTGATTCAAGATTTTTACTGCAATGATGACAACAGCCGCGCCTGCCCAGGTACACGTGACTATGTTATCACACGTGAAGATGGAGAAAAAGTACACAAGCAGCGCAGATTATTATTATGTAATCTATCCGAAGCATACCATCAGTTCAATGAGAAATACCAAGCAGAAAAAGTGGGATTTTCTAAGTTTGCCATCCTACAACCAAAAGAATGCGTGCTGGCATTAGACAGGCACGGAACGCATTCAGTCTGCGTTTGCATGTTTCATCAAAACATCAAATTAATTTTCTTTCCATGCAAGAAATTGAAAGTATTTCACGGTGAAATTGAAACATATAGGGACCTCCTGTCGAAGTCGTTGTGCGCATACCCCACGGAAAATTATCATCTGTCCAAATGCCACAATTGTCCGAAGATTGACGAGCTAGAGCAATATTTGGCGGAAAAGTTTGAACAGCTGTTAATTCAGGAGGTGCATTTCAAACAGTGGATAATTAGCAGCGGCAGATGTTCCCTTGAGACCGTGGTAAAGCAGATTCCGGAATTCATCGAGGAATTCGGATTCAAGTTGAATGAACTGAAGGCGCACCATTTCATACCCGAGATGCAATCGAAATTTCTAAAGGAAAGTAAGGAGAAATTAGCCCAAAATGAATTCATTGTGATAAGCGACTTTGCCGAGAATTACACTTTTCTCGTTCAGGATGAAATTCAGGCTTATCACTCGGCAAACGAACATAACCAACTACAGACCGTAAGCCTTGTTGTTGTCGCGGAGAGTTTAGCTCATAATTATGTGTCCGTTTATTTATTTCAAATGAAACTGTTTGAATTCTTAAGATCAAAATTCGATGCAATCGACAAAGTAACGTTTTTCTCAGACGGCGCGGCTTCTCAGTACAAGAATAAAAAAAATAAAAAAAAGGGGGAACCCTAAAACGCATGGCGACTAAGGCAAGTTTGCAAAGGCCATATACTGACCAGACCTTAAATGTACAACATTTGTTTTCGTGGATTCAAAGCAAGGAAATTGCCATTAACACAGTTTTATGCACTCAAAAAGAACACGATGCCATGGAGCGACGAATTCAAAACAGATATAATAATGTCAAAACTATAACTGGAACGCAAAAGTTTCATTGCTTCATACCAAATATTTCTGATATGTCAATTAATGTAAAGCGGTACATTTCGTCAGCCGACGTGCTAAATTTAAAGTTACTTTAATTTTATAATGATGCCAAGACAATTGAAATTTTTAATAAATATTGTAATTAAGTATAAGCAGCAAAATAAGAAAGATTTTTTCTTCATAAATGTATTTTTAACTGTAAAATAATTTTTAAAATGTATTTTTAACAAGGTGGTCTCTTAAATGCTCTTCTCCTGTCCAAACAAGGAGTCGGGGCCCATTTTTTTTGTTGCTGATTCTTAAAGCAAAAATTATGAGGAATCCAAAAAAAAAAAAATTAGCCGGAAAATTTAGGAGCTTCTGTGGAAAATCGGAAAATTTAATTTTCATGGGAAAATTTAAAGGTAAATTTCTAAGAAAAATTAGGAAAATTTTATTTTTCAATTAAAGCCTGATTCAATACCGTTCCAACGAGCTATCACTCGTTGCGATCGCTTTTGTAGCTTTTTTTTAAAACAACTTTTAATGAGGTCCCTTATGAAGAATTCCTCAATTTTGTCACTTACAGTGGTTTACACCACCACTAAACCAGTCACTATAAAAAAAAAAAAAAAATATGTAGGTACATTATTTTTTGCTGGGCAATCGATTGAGACTATTTATTTTAAAAGCGGAGAGGGGTCGTCCAAAAGGTGATCGCTTTCATATGGAATTGCTCTATTATTTTTTTCTTTTCATCAAATATAATAGAAAATTTAAAAATAATGTTTTTAATGGAAACGTCAAAAACCTAGTTGCATGTTGGCCAGATTGGCTATATAGCAGCTATATGAAATAGTGCACCAAATCATATGAAACTTGGTAGGTCATTTTGGCAGCATAAAAAATGTCCACAAACAAAATTTCATTTCAATAGCTTTAAAATTAGAGTTTATGCCAAAATAAACGAAAAAAAACCATAGTGCAATGGTGTGATTTACAGAACAGCACAAAATCATACGTGTGATTTCAAAACGGTATGTGATTTGAAATCACGTGATTTTCAGAACATGCCTGTATATTAGCTTTTATATATTGTACGCTAAATTGAAATCAATTTTCTAGTACATATTTTAAAAACAATTATATATTTTTGTATCAATGCAATACATTTAATCTGAATATTATGTTTTAAGAAAATATTCTGATTTAATTATTGTTTTCCAATATTTTAGACAATACAATGAAGTTGTGTGTGAATTCAATCAAAAAACAATATTTTTTTAACAATATAGTCACATTTTCACTTATGACTTTAATTAATGTTACAGGTTTACAGCAATAGTGTCACAATTCAAATATAGAATAATGAAATCGTGTCTATACAAAAATATAAATATACCGGCCTTCCAATACAGGAGACTCGGTAAATGGATTTTAAACATATTAAACTTTATATTTCTGTACATATTTAAATTACTTATCAGCAATTTTGTGAGAAATAATAGATTAACATCGTAAAAAGGCATTCCTGTAAAGTTTCAAATTTCGAGTTGTGACGGTCTTGCACGAAATGAGCGATAATGTCCTTTTGTTGTTCTCACCATTCATTCTTATGCAGTTTCCCAAATTTATTTACAAATTACGAAATGTTTAGTTTTGGGATGACATTAAGTATATGTACGCTTCTGCCAGTAGAAAATTCCCATTCGTAAGCACAAAGTTTTTATGAACAAGTAAAGTTGTTGTCACTGCCAATTCCCTTTTTCAGTTACACAAACAAATTAATTAAATTAAAATAAACTAGTGTGGCTTTTGAGAGTCAAAAGTTAATAAAGTAGGCTTTTAATATAATTATTGTTACACCACAGCACTCTATAAATGATTTAAGCTCGGGAAGCAGAACAAATAATAATTTTAAATATTTTGGCTTCTAATCATACAAATTGCAAGTACACGTCATATTTTTAATGGTAGGTTTAAAAATTAAAATTTTAGCTCAAAGTAAAATAAAATACATTGGTATGTATTATTATATATATACGTATGTATTTACATATGTATATGATAAAACTTATTGCAAATTTTACCGCAAACGAATAAGCTAAAACTGAATTTAAAGGATTTTATACATGTATTTACTTACATAAGCTGAAAAAATGCAAATACTAACGCTTTAAATTTTTGTTTTAAATGTAAATTATTTCCAACTTGTAACATTTTCAGTTTCATCTTTTTTCTTCGGAAAATCTTTTATACGCAACCAGCTGCACGTATACACCTGTGCTTTCATGATGTCTGCTGATTGTGCTTTTTGTTGAATAACTGGAGAGAGAGCGACGTAGTTGTTGTGTAATGGAAAACATTTCGTTCTATTTACAATATTTAAATACATACATACATATACATACATATGTATATATTGGTAAAATATTTTGAAAATTTTGAATAAAGTGACAAAAGTTTGACAACGTTTTCGAATGCAGAAAATACAAGTAAACGATTCTTAGGGCTGTTTTCTCATTAGGCGATTGTTTTTTTCCCAACGAAAAACTGCCGATTAAAGAAATTTGGTTTTCTCAATGTCTCATTTGCTTCTATTCTGTCGCAAAACTAACCAGCCCTCATCTGCCGATTATTTATTTGATAGATAAATTCAATCAGGTGACTGCTGTTCATATTTTTTATGTGGCAATACCTTGAGTTTTTGTAAAAAAACGAAGAACATGAATTCCAAGTGAATGTTGAAAGAGTTCATCATGCCAGACCTAACTACCTGGCAGACATGGATATTATTTATTTTTTAAAATAATTGTTTTTTTGATTTTGTTTTTTGTTATTTTTTCACATTTGGAAAACAGCTGATTATATCAACAACTTGTCACTTGAAGACAGAGTTCCCAATTTTCACATAAATTTTGAGAGGTATTGCCAAATGAAAATAATGTTTCTGCCGGTATATTGAGAAAACCAAAATTGTTAACAGACATATTATCAGTCTAATAAATTTATGTCGACATTTAGTAACAGGCAGTTTGTCGACACATTCAGAAAACGGGCCTTAGAGTTTCGTCAAAATATATTTGCAAACAATAAAAAAAAAAAAATTTAAATATTCTAGAAAAATATTATACCGATCGAATTGGGACAGTATCTGAGTATTATGTCCGATTTTCAATTCTGTCCAATATATAGTTTGTAGTGTCTACGAAGTGAATTGAAATAAGGGTCAAACATTTTGGAAGAATTCGCTAAGGGAAAGAAATTTTTTAAATTTCAGGTAATGTAATTTATAATTTAGAATCGTTAAGCTATGTACACACGATCGTCAAATATTACAACGTTGTCAGATCTAGCAATGGTCTAGAAAAATTGTTAGCAAAAGGTAAACTCTCAGTTTAGACGACTGTAAGAAAACTAACAATTTCATTGGCACATAATTGTCACACAATGAATTTATCTGTCAACCGAAATTGTCAGTTCACACGGTTGTCAGATGGTTGTGTGGCATTGTCAAATTCGTTTTGCAGCGTTGTTTTTAAAAATTTTAAATATTGTCATGGAACAAAAAAATTACAACCATTTTATCTGCACTCTATGAAACAGGATTCATCAAAAGATATGTCGCTATCTATTTTTATTTTCTTTAATTTTCTTCCACTTTTTGAATAAATTTTATTAATGCACACTTTTTTTAATTCTTTAATTTTCTTCCACTTTTGTAAAAAATTTTATTAATGCACACTTGTTTGTTTATTTATGTACATATATACAGAGTTGCATTTAGATATAATTTCTATGACAATGCTGCCATTGGCAAATGCATAAACTTTGCACATATGAAAAGTGTTTGACAATTGTCTTAAAACAATGACAATGACAAAATTGTGTGTTAACATGATTGTTAGATGTTTGACAATATTTTTGTCTTCCAATGTACTGAAAATGCTTTTTCTTACAACGTTGGAAGACAAAAATTTTAAGTTTACACGGTTGTTAGACATTGTCTGAACATTTTTGGACAACGTTGTAATATCTGACGATACATAGCTTTACAATCAGTCAAAACTTATTATTCATGATAGTTTTCCTTCATATTACACAAAAAACGAAGCTATTTTAAGAAAGTTTAAAACATTTTATTGTTCTTTAACTTACAATATGCTGAAGGAACTGAAGTACTATTTGGTAAAATAGGGTTATTTGGTATTTTTTTTTTTAAATATATATTGCCATTTATCTTTATGTATATCTTATAAATTTCGGCACCGACTTAAAACTTTGTACAGATCATTTAAATATAACTAGACAAAAGTTATTCTGCAGAATTTTGTGAATTTCGGTCCATATTTGACCATATCCCCCATATAAAGCGCTCTTCCGAAAATCACTTTTATTCTCATAAATCTCTTATAAATAAAGCATTTACATACACACATGCCAAAATCGAACTGCTGGATCTTGAGAATATCGGTCCATATTCGTCTATATTCATGTCCACTTCCGAAATACACGTTAACACTAATATATATCTTAAATATACCGTTATTATGTTCCAAAATTTAAGAATATCGGCCCATGATTTGTCATAGCTACCATATAAGAACCATTTCCGAAAAAATATTATATATTTTATACAGATCAGAAATTTTAATCCAGAAATCGTACTAATATCGGTTATACCGCAATCATGCTACTGGATTTTGTAGCTGTCAGTCAATAATTGGCAATAGCTCCCGAATTAAGACCACTTCTGAGCACACCAACCAACCATACAACTCTTGCAAATAACGTTACTGTGATGGATTTCAAACATAATTTAGTACATTACTGGATACTGGATTTAAAAGCTATCAGTCTATAATTGGTCCACTTCTACTATGCCACCCATAAATCTCTTGTAAATAATAATCTTGAGATCAAATTCAAACAAAACAGCCTCACCTTATATCTTATCCTTTTTTATACTCTGTTTTACACTCTGTTTCTCAACTTGTGAATATGGAAAATTGTTCTTTTAATTTTATAAAATTGTTAAATTATACTCAAGATCATTATAAAAATCAGACAAACTCTGTAAATTACAGTAGAAATCGGTCATTACATCAATTATAAAGAGTCAAAATTAGATAAAATTTCAAAATATTTGACATAAATTGTGTTGGCCGTAAAATTGTCCTTCAAACAATATATAAAATGATAATTAAATTTGCACTAAGACTGAATAAAAAACACAGAATAAGGATATTCTAGTCCTATAACCAGTGTAGTTTTCGTATTTCTTATTACGTTTAGGTGGTGGGTATTAAAGATTTGGCACAGCCGAATATAGCACTCAAACCTGTTTCAATAAAATTTGTTAGCGCTTCACTGAGACTCTAACCCTGGTTGTTCGCCTACAGTTCAAACCATCAGGCTATACACGAATTTTTTTCCATGTTTAAAATGTTAATTTTATTTTCAAACAAAGATTTTCACCCTATTCACCTTTAGCAATAACCTTCATGTGACGAATGTTTGATTATCATGCATTCGTATTTAAAATACTTTTAATGGGGTCGTTTTTCATCGTATAGATTTCATAATAATGAATTATTAAAGAACGGCAATTAAAAATTAGTAAAAATAAAAATTTCATCACATTTTCGGAAAAATTAAAAAGCGCACTGAAATTAAAAAAAAAACGCACCGCGCACCAACTAAAGAATTTTACGAACAAAAATTTAAAAAAAAACATCAAAAACGGTGCGAAACGCACCAAGTTGACAACGCTAATAGAAATATTATATAAAAATTGTACTCAAAAATTCGTACTAAAACGCTGCAAAAACTGAGTAAACTCAATGTTGTTTAAACATCAAAAACTTTGAGTTTACTCAAATTTTACGATTAACATCTACGGGAATTTGCAATCTTACGAGATGTTGTAAATTTAGTGCCAATAAAAATAAATAGTTAAATGATAAAAATTTTATTGGCCGAAAAACATTTGCCATGAGCTGGTCTAATAAACACGATTCATTTTAAAACAAGTAAGAAAGTATTGTCGGTCAATACCCTACACCTAGTACATATATGTATTATGCAGTTTTTCAGAAATGAGATGGGAGATATTACTTATTATGGACCGATCATCCAAAAATGTATTGCCACGACTTCCGTCAATACAAACATTATTGATGTATTATATACTTTATCTCGATATAAATACTTTTAAAAGATTTATGGAGATTAAAGTGATTTTCGGACGTGGGTCTTATATGGGAGTTTCGACTAATTATGGGCCGATCATCAAAAAATTGTACCATATTCTTTGTATATATTTGTGTTCAATATTGTTTGGATACCGACATTTTTAAAAGAGTTATACACTTTAAAGTGATTTACGGAATTAAGCCTTATATGGGAGCTACGACTAATTATAGACCGATCATCATAAAATTCTACCATATTATTTGTATATACACAACACATGTTTGTATTCAATATTATTTGGATACCGACATTTTTAAGAGAGTTATACACTTTAAAGTGATTTTCGGAAATGGGGCTTAAATGGTAGCTATGATTCATTATGGACCGATCTTCACAAAATTTGTAGATGTGATTTGGTTTCATTTATTACTCATTTGTGGTGAAATTTGTTTTGATACTTGCATAGTTCAAACATTTATGATCGTTAAACTTCTATTTCGAGGAGGACATTTGTATGGGGGCCGGGTGAAATAATAAAGCGATTTCCACCAGTATCAATCCCATCCGTCCTTGGGCCGAAACAATTTCACGTTCTAAATTTTATCGAAATATCTTCAAAATTGCGACCTGCGCACAATCTTTACATGGACGAACGGACGGACATCGTTAAATCGACTCAGGAAGTGATTCCAATTCGATCGGTATACTTCAAACAAACATCAGCACAAATCCAATACACCCTCCCACTATTGTGGTGTAGGGGGATAGCGGTTAATTTTACTGCACCACTGTGCACACGCAGTGACAGAATGGAAAAACGGATGTGCACCAGCTGTCACAAAACAAATTAAAACTGTTTTTGTTGGCTTCCTCGTCATATGAAATTTGGCCAACAACAACCAAAATACCAATAGTTGAACAATCTGAAAAACATTTATTTAGAAAAAGTTGTGAGTCAGTGAGTTTGTGTGTTTGTGAATTGGAGACGAGTTGGTAGTTAAACACAAACACAAACAAAAACTATTGTCTTCATATGATAAATTCTATTTAATATTTCTTATTTCCTTTCATTCCAAACTGAAGAACAGTTTGTCATTCAGAATGAGGCAACAACAACAACTAGTAAAAATCACTTTCCACAAGGAACTTTTTAGTTTCAACCATGAGATTTTGACACTTCTCATTAGATTTGTTTGGTTGCCGTCGTTGTTCCGCTGTAGTTGCCACGTTGCCACTATTGCTGCTACCACGGTGTACATGCTATTCCTCGTACTATGCCGTTGTCGTTGCTGATGCTGTGGTTCGGTTAAACATTTTGTCATTGACATCCCCATCATTGTTGTCGTTGTGTTTGTTGCTGCTGCTTTTGTTTCGATATGTTCCTGCCACTCGTTTCTATGAATTTGTATATGAATGTATGTATGCATGTTGTCCTCCTCTACATGTTTGTATTTGTTTTAATATCACACAATGTAATTAAATTTCAAAATCAGTTGTAGGGTTTTTAGTTGAAGAAAAACTAACCATTCAAATCATTCATTCTAACCACGATTCATGTATTTGACTTCATCCGTGACGGCAATATTCATTTTCCAAATACAGTGGTTTTAAACTGATTTTCTTTTTTTCTCTCTCACTCTCTCTTATTCTCTTTAAATCTTTTCATTTGTGCATTCATTTAAATACTTGATTTTGTTAACAGAATTCTTGAAAAAATATACACAACAGAATTAAACTGAAATTTGAATATTGGAATACGAATGGAAAACAGAAAATTAAAATGGATTTGAAATGTTTGTTAAAAGAATATATTTTGTTTGTTTTAAAGTGTTATATGCATATGTACTCGTACATACATATACATACATATATACATATTCACATGCAAGCTATGAAATGTGTTTATGATGACTAATTTTTCAATCGAAGTTTAACAGTTATCCGGTAAAAAAAAGGTTATTGATTTGGAACCAGTAGGAGTTGGTACAGCATCGTTTTTGTTTCCATGGAGCTTTCCAATAGTTTGCTTTCAAAAAATGATGAAAAAATTCAGTAAAATAAGGCGAAGAACTGCCACAGCTACCTGTAAAGGAGGAGCCTATGGTCGAGAAGATACGGTCATAAGATCATGCTTCCGATGCTAGAGGCTTATCTAGAGGCTCAGTCTTATTTTGGCTTAGTGTTTCGCCTTAAACTGAGCACCACTTTTTCATCACGAACATTTTTTAATGTTTAAAGTATAATATATGAAAACCTTGGTTTTTGGCAACATTGTAAATTGTGAAATCCTACCAAGTAAACCAATATGTATTCGTATATTGAATCCACAATAAAATTGTCCACACATTTGGACATTTTGTAGTGTTACATTGTGGTCAGACCAAAGTCAAAATGTTTGTAATATAGTTATGACACTCTTGTTGCTTTTGGTGGTGCTGGTATCGTTGTTGTTGATGTTAGCGGTTTTACACTCGATCCCATTGAAATACTTCACCAGTCCCATTTGTAGCGAAGCCAGAAATAAAGAGAAAAAAATTAATACTAATCTAACACACTCATATTTATCTATACGCATGCAATTGCCATGAAAATATAAAGTTATGAACAGTGATTAACAAAAGTTCAAAATATATTTGAAGATTTGAGGCCAGTTAAAATGTTGATGGACAATACCTGTATTATATACATATGTTAAAAGCAGCGGGCATTGGGAACAATGTATCATATGGTCACTAATCGGTAATAAATAGATCAGAGAGAGAGCAAAGTATTTTATAATCTGTTTCAAAATATTAATTTGATACCACTGAATGCCCAGAATATCAAGAATAACAAACGTGAGGAAGAAGATCAGAACCTCATCTTTGAGGATCTAAATATAAGACTGTATTCAGCGAGCGTTTAAATCGATACTCACGACCTCCATTCAGAGATTGTCACAAGATCATAATTGAGCAAACTATTTATGTATTGCGCCATTGTCCCAATGAATGGACCCAGGGGATAAAATGCAATTCCATCACCTTGCCGCTTTTACCATATTGGGGGAGATATATGGCAACACAGGTGCCATGAGATTGCACGGGCTCGAAACTGGTAAAAGTTTGATTGTTTCAACTCAACTTATCTTATTTAGAATCACGGGTTCAGCCAGCGGATTCGTCCCCTAACTGATAATTGGTTGTGGTGTCTTCAGGGTACACGTGATGGCCTTGGTTGTTGCGATACCCAAAGCGGGAAGAATGGTAGTTGGGTAAAAGTTTGATGTTTGTTTAAGCAGAAAATTTAGGTCCTAGGTGCTGTTGCTGATAACAACAGAGCCATTAAAAATAGTGGTGACATTAGCTCTGTGCTCAGGATATGTATTGGGATTGTGGTTTATCGCTGAGAGTCTGGCAGCCGATATCGACAGGATCTATTAATTCGCTGTCAATGCATTTCGGTTGTTGGTTCGAGGCGATTGCTTCTTTTTCGATATTGATCGCTGAGTCATGCTAAATGACTAACCTATGTGTGTAGTGATAGCAATTGACTATGTGCTACGGAAATGTAGTGGCAATCTTGTTAGCTGTGTTAGGAACCCGCCTTGGATGGGGTCTCATCAAGCTGGGTGATTCAAAAGCTCGCTTTGATTTCTGTCCTTGGCATTAGAGGTGCTGGCTGCAGCGGTTGGATACTGATCTGATAATTGTCCTGGGCTTTGTTGATTGACTTAGCTAGCAAGATACTCTTTACTTTGATCGTTGCAGTCATGTGTCGAGAAATTCCTAATTGTTTTTTTTTGTGGCAAGTTCATAAAAGTATGCCCTTTGCAACACATACATTAGTATGTACTTGCTGGAACATACAATGCGGTGGTGAGCCCAGTTCACACAGCGTTTGACTGCGCCGTAGAGTAAAGCCTAAGTGTTAGAAACCCACGATAATTTTGAACGCACCAGTGCCAATGAATATGAATGCCAAATTTTTTAAAAGGAAAATAATGGAGGCCTGTGAATTAATTTTAAACTCTAATTAATCTTCAAGAAATCGCAAAGTGCGATCTCTTCGATAGAGTTTTGATATAAGTGCACCATCATTCCGAGAATTCGTTGCCAAAGTGTAAAGAGCTGTTTAGGATAGATTTAGCGTGAAAGAGCCCACAATGAATTTCCGTGCTGGTATATCAAATTTTCAGGAGATTTATTATGAGATCTGCTAAAACCCTTTTAACAGACCAAGAAAATGATCCATATGATCAACCTTATTTGGAATCGTTTAAACGGTAGAAATGCAAGCATGACTTTGGAAGATAAGGATTTTTGCTCATCTTTATATTCCAAAGCGCTTAGCATTTGCTTGAAATACATTTTCGTGGAAAATGTATTGATAATATGGATACTACCTATTCGGGAAAGGACCGATTACACATTACTGATCCAAGGTGGATATATAAGAATTGAAAGGAATTGGGATAACCAATGTTACGGTTGATTTATATTATCTTGCTGGTAATCCTACGATTAAAATAAATTGTACGAGAAAGGCAGCATATGATATGATTTGAATCATCCAGCTTGCTCTTTGTAATTATAAAGTTTTCAAAAATTTCTTTTTTTTAATTTTTGTCAACTGTCCCAAGTGTCCGGGATAAAATGAAAAATTGTAAGGAGATGTATCATTTGTTTTTGTCGTTTGAATCTATAACGTATCTGAATTGGTTGATTGGTTTACGTGGTAGTTCACTACGTGCGAACACTTAACGTACCTGAATACTTCAGTGATTCTCTAAGACGTATTCTGTAAATCGTATAATGAAACATGAGTAAAACCTTTGGATATGTCGGGTAACAGAGTCTAATAAGAAAACTAATAAGTCTGAAATCGTTTTTATTTTAGATTTCACATTTATGTACACTTGCTGCATATTGCTATTTTGTTATTCACTGTTAACTAACACCCACTCAACAATTAGTTTGTATTTGCGCATGTAATGTACATATATGTTTGTATTGCTGTGTATAATATATACACATATATGTATGTGTATATTTGTCACGCAAATGATAAACTTAAATTTAATTTTGTATTGTGCAACACCAACAAAACCATGAGCATTTTCAGCAAAATATGATTCTTATTCACGATAATGCAAAGGAATAACGATATGGATATGTCGGGTATATGTTTATTCATTGCAGTGGTGAAATTTGTTTTTAGAATTCATTTGCTAATGATAATTTAAAAAGAAAAAATCTAAGTAAGAAAGTATAGTCGGTCAAGCCCGACCATGTAATACCTACACCCAGTGTATGTGTAAAAAAGATGTTTTTCAGAAATGGGCGCTATATGGGAGCTATGACCTCTTAATGACCGATTATCCAAAAACTATGTGGCATGACTTCTGTGCATATAAACATTTTTTATTTGTTAAATTTAATCGTGATAAAAACACTTTTACAAAATTTATACATTATTAAAGAGATTTTCGAAAGGGATTTTATATGAAGGCTTAAAACTTATTTGTATTAAGTTTTATGTGGCTACCAACATTTTTAAGAGATTAATGGTCGTTAAAGTATTTTAGGAAGTGGTCTCTATATGGGAGCTATGGTCAATTATGGACGGATCTGCACAAAATTTGTAAATGTCATTACACTTTATGTACAAGTTATTTGTGCGAAATTTATTTGTATATGTGTATAAATCAAACATTTATGACAGATAAACCCCAATTTTGGGACGATATTTGTATGGGCGCTAAGTCAAATAATGCACAAATTTTAAGCAATTGCAATCCCTATCATTCTTGGGCCGAAAAATATTATGTATCAAATTTTATGGAAATATCTTCCTAAATGTGACCTGTACTCTGCGCACAAATTTTACATGGGCAGCCAGCTTGCTAGACGGAACGACGGACATCGTTGAATAGACTCATGAAGTCATTCTGAGTCGATCGGTATTATTTAAGGTGGCTGTTGGACTAATATTTATGGGCGTTACGAAAATCAGCACAAATCCAATAAAAAACAAAAATCCAGGTTGTCCTAAAAAAATGTTGTTCTGATTCAGGAACAGTAAGAGCAAATTTAAAAATTATTTTCTGTAAATTATTTGAAATTAATTGATCTTTCAAACTGCATCATTAGTTTTTTTCATTTTCATATAATTTTCAAAGTTATAAAGCGTTATTTACAAAATGTATGGAAAACATATCAACAATTGTAATGTAGGGTACATACCTAAATGAGCAAATTCATTGCCAAAACTTATAGTTTTTGCACAAAAAAAATAAAGCTTAGACATTTTTCTTTTAAATTGTTTCCTTGAAAGTGAAGAAAAGCAGGGTGTTTGGCAAAGTAATGAAGAAAACTCAAAAAACGGCCGTCTAACCCGATTTTTGGCAAAAATTCGACTTGTGCGACTTGAAACCTTTTCCAAAAAGTCTGAAAAAATCTCAAATGTTAAATCGACCACCTTCATATATTTGGAGTAGTTTTGGAGTACCCCTACTCCTCTTTGGTCTAGTCTTTACATGCATGTATGGACTAGTCGCGTTATTTGCAGGGACATAATAAATATGTATATCCACATAGAAGCACTACTTAAAAAATTAAGTCTGCTGTGAAAAACCTTATGTACACAGAAAAAAATAAAAATGAGTTTCAATTAAAATATTTGTGGAATCAATTACAAATTTAATTGAAATTGGACCTGTAAACAAAAAGATATTATCAATTAAAAAAAAATTTGAGATTTAATTGAAAATATCAGAAAAATCAGAAAAAGTAATTGAATCAATTAAAATTTTAATTGAAAATTATTTTAAAATCAATTAAAGGTTTAATTGAAAAAAACATGATTTTTTTTCTGTGTAGGTATGTATGTATGTACATATGTATGTTTTTCGTTGCTTTGATACTTATATGTATAAGGGAGTTATTATGTTAAACTTTGTTAATCCCAACATCGCTCCTTATGCCAATCATATTCCGAAACAGGATCATCCAATTACAAATATCTTTTGTAATATCATTTGTAAATTAAATTCTATTATGAAAACGATTAAATAATTAATTTTAAGTGCTCTGTGTTCGGTTAACATGTTGTGTGTCGTCAGGATGAGGCAGAGTTTGTGTAAATAACCACATGAATGAAGTCATGTTTGGTAATTTTTGATATTTCTATTGAATTGTACACCAAAATAGGTTTTCTTTTTGTTCATTATATTTAATTTGTGTCTTTGGACAACCCTGTATACATACATACACATACATATATCTTCATAGATATTATTTATTTTTTATTCTTTTTATCTCATCCTTATCGTTGGAAACGATTTCTAGTTAAATTGTTTATAAAGACATCATGTTAAAAAAAATAACTAAAAAAATGAAAAAATAGGAAAATCTAGTCAACCACAGAAGTTGTCATACTTCACTTGCAGTTTTAGTTTTGACAATTTATTTGTCGTAAACTTTAATGAACTTCTAAACAATTATGAAAAGTGAATTTGTTTTTGAGAGAAATTTTAATTAAAAGAAGCATTTAATTTATAAAGTGTCATTTTTTCAAATGTTTGCACTTTAAATTAGCCAAAAATAGTTGTGGTGGTACAGTAATAGTTTTTGGCATTATATTTACATACATACATATCGCACCCTAATTACAAAAGTGGCACAACTCAAAATACTAAAATTTTTAGGAGAGACAAAAAAAGTTCATCGTGCACATGCAAAACACTTAAAAACACGTAAAAATAGACAAATTTTGTATTTTTCCAGTTAAAGAAGATAGTGATGTGAAAGAAATTTTTGCAGTAGTTAGAGATGTGCACGCTGAATTAATTTATGGAAAAAGTCAATTTTGGAAAATTTCGAGTTGCGCCACTTTTATAATTAGGATGCGATATATTGAATATATTACTGAAAAAATAACATTTAGTGGTATTATAACCGATTTTCTTGGAATTTTTACAGTTAAAAAAAAGTGGAAGTAATTCCGAGTAGATCGGTATACGTTAAGGTGGGTGTTGCACTAATATTTATGAACGTTACAAACATCAGCACAGGTATAAATATATACTTCAAGAATAAATTGTAGTTTAGTTTGGAAAAATAAACGTGAATCTTACCCCTACTAAATTTGTATGTGACTAAACATACAATATGTAGAATTTTCAGATTTCGCATAGGTAAATATATTCAGAATAATGGGCGATATACCGGTCCTACAAAGTAGGTTCTAAAATTCGTACTTGGTGCAAAATCTAAGTGATAGAATCTTAGAATTTTGTATGAATAGCTGTATTATATACTTCTATATCTAAATCATAAATGGTTGAGTTTGAGAAAATGGACGTGGCACCCCCTATACAAAGTATAACATAAAAAAACAAGTAAGAAAGTGTAGTCGGTCAAGCCCGATCATATAATACCCTACACCTAGTATATGTAAGTTTTTCAGAAATGGGCATTATTTGCGAGATATCACCTATTTTGGACCAAAATTCAGTGTCATGATTTCTGTGAATATAAATATTATATGTGTTAAACTTTATTTCGATATAAATACTTTTAAAAGATTTATGGAAATTAAAGTGAATTACGGAGAGGCTCTTATATGGGAGTTTCGACTAATTTATTTCTGTATATAAGAAACTTATTTGTGTCGAATTTTATTTCATTACCAACATTTTTTTAAGAAATTTATGCTCTTTAAAGTGATTTTTGGAAGTGGGCCTTACATGGGAGCTACAACTAATTATGGACCGATCATAATAAAATTGTACCGTATTATTAGTATACATATGGAATATATTTGTGTTAAATTTTATTTGGATACCAATATTTTTGAGTGAATTATGCTCTTTAAAATGATTTTCGGAAGTGGGCCTTATATGGGAGCTACGACTACTTACGGACCGATCACAATAAAATTGAACCGTATTATTAGTATCCATATTAAATATATATGTGTTCAATATTATTTGGATACCAACATTTTTAAAGGAGTTATGCTCGTTTAAGTGATTTTCGGAAGTGTGCTTTATATGGGAGCTACGACTAATTATGGAACGATCGTTATAAAAGTCTGCCCTATTATATGTATATGTACGAAACATATTTGTGTTCAATATTATTTGGATACCAACATTTTTAAAAGAGTTATGCTCTTTTAAGTGATTTTCGGAAGTGGGCCTTATATGGGAGCTACGACTAATTATGGACCGATCGTCATAAAATTCTACAATATACGAAACATATTTGTGTTCAATATTATTTGGATACCAAGATTTTTAAAAGAGTTATGCTCGTTAAAGTGATTTGCGGAAGTGGGCCTTATATGGGAGCTGCGACTAATTATGGACCGATGTTCACGAAATTTGTAGATGTGCTTTATTTACTACTCATTTGTGGTAAATTTTGTTTGCATACTTGCATAATTCAAAGATTTATGACCGAAAAACCCCAATTTCGGGAGGACCTTTGTATGGGGGCTAGGTGAAATAATGGACCCGTCCCCGTCCATCCTTGGGCCGAAAAAATATCACGTACCAAATTTTATCGAAATATCTTTAAAATTGCGATCTGTACTGTGCGCACAAACTTTACATGGATAGCCAGCCAGCCAGACGGACGGACGGATGGACGGACGGACATCGTTAAATCGACTCAGAAACTGATTATAAGCCGATCGGTATACTTTAAGGTGGGTGTTGGACCAATATTTAGGGGCGTTACAAACATCAGCACAACTCCAATATACCCTCCCTACTATTGTGGTGTAGGGTATAACAATAGGTAGAATCTTAATTTTGACCTGTAGCGAAGATTATTACCTAAGATTTAAAAATTATACATTTGACAAACATTAAATTTATTCAATTATTTGAACCTTTGTACGAAGAATACTCGTACAGTATAGTTGATATCTCAAAGATTAAATGAAACTTCGTCTCAGAACTGAAAGGAATTGGGCTTCAACCTCTAGATCTGCTGAAACTTGTAAACAGCTTATCAATATCAAGAGCTGCTAAAACACCATCGAAACAAGGTGAAACTCGCCTTGAAGCCCTCTGCCTTCTAAGGACATCTTCAATGTCAACGCACAACATCCCAGCATCACCAGCTACATAAACATCATTAGAGCACGAAGAACGGCTTGAAAGTTTTCGGCAGCATGCTGTAACAGTACTATCGAAACATCGTCAAAACATGAAGAGCGCCCTCAAATACAACGACATCGTACCACAATCAGGAAGAGCTGCTGAAGTGCCTATATACAAAGCATTGGGTGGGAGAGAAGAGGGAGTAGTGTTTATGCACATTCGACTTGAGTGGCAGGAAAGACTTAAGCACAAAATTTTTCCACATGCGAATAGGACACTACGGCTCAAAAACAAATTACGTCTGTAGTGAGCTGTGCAATTACTTGCCAATCTTGTATGTATTACGTAAAAATCTGCGGGTATCAGAAACAAGTTCCTTAATTTCAGTGGAAACACAACCTACATTTGAACGGTGCTCCATCGAAACAATTGAATTGGATACCCTACTGCCACAAATAGACACCATAGCCTTCTTATATAAGTGGCCAAGAAGCACAAATTGAGACTGTAAATAACCGGCACATACATGGGAATTGTATTTCATTTTCAGTCGGGTATATGTGCCGTAAATAGGGGGAGTGAGGTAATTGAAATTTCTGAAACACTCAACTGGATTTATTCTTTCGACACTAAAAAAACATGTTTATTTTATATGACTGCATTGTTATGCTCAAAAAATCCAGAGTGCCAATTTAAAAAAAAGAAACGCAATTTTTGTGGCCCTGCACTTTACACTACTATTTTAGGTAAAAAAAACAAAAACATGTGTCCGCCGTTAGAATTTTTTGTAAACCAAATAAAATAAAATCAAGAAAAAAGTAAATATGCAACATTTAATAATAGTTTTCGAATTATTGCGTTTCTTTCTTGTGTTTTGATTTGTTATAGTCGTCAAAACTTAATTAGAATTAATTAGAATTTGGCATTGCAATGAAAGGTTGTCCCCACAATTTGCATTGAGGGTCACTTTTTTATAAATCAAGTAATATCACTAGTTTTCAATTTGCATTTAAATGAAGTAAATAACGTAAGGAAAGTACAAACTTTAATTATTACAAAAGTGAAAAAGCAAAAAAAAATTATTAAAAAAAGTGTGCATTTGCGTAGTTTTTGTGAACACCATGGTAAGGGCGCGATAAAATTTCATGAGCGTCACGCTAATTTTTTTAAAAGTTAATATATTAAATGTAAAAAATTTAAGTTGACAATCATTGTTTACATGGTTTCATTCTTTTGTAATTTGTGAATTTGACAAATAAATTGCCTACGAAAAAAAAAACAAAATAGGCAAATATTTCATGAGCATAACTTTTTAAATATATTGCTTCATAGCTTTGATTTTATTTTTTAATTTTCAAGAGTAAAACAACAAAATTAACGGCGGCTGAAAGAGCACGGAGATATCGAAAGAAAATATAAATATGCGAATATAAAATAAAGAAGAAAGAAAGGTATATTCGTGGTATATTTGAGTTTAATTTCTATTGTTACTGACTGATTCTGTTTTTGCCACAATTTTCATTCGAAAGTGGTAAAAATGAATGAGAATGAAAAAAAGCCGCTTGTCTTTTCCTGAAGTTTATACAGATTCAGAAAAAGAACATCTTCCATTTTTGTTAAAGACATCAAAGAATATGTACATGTTTAGTTTTGTATGAAAATTTTTGTTTTTTGAAGAATTTTTTTATATACTTTTTGTAAAAGAATAAACTTTTTTCGTTAAACGTTAAATTTGGCATTATTTCTTCTTTACGTGCAACAAAATCTCTTGATCGTCACAAAATATCTTGAGCGTCACTCGTAGTTTGTTTCCCTTAAAACGCTTATAATTGCAGTTTTTTTAAATACATTGTTACAAGCCTATTACTTTGCAAGTAACCTCTAAGCTCAAGCCTTTTACATATTTACATATTTTCATCTTAAAAATTTAAAATAACTAGTCACTTGTTGTGTGGGTGATTTTCGCAAAAGTCAATCTTGAGAAACAAAAGAACATCGTAGTAAGCTTGAATTTAAAATATTTTGCATTTTTAGCGTATGACGCTTAAGTTAGAAATCATAGAAAACTAAAACAAAAAATTCAAAAATATTGATTTTTTTGAGAGCCTAAAAGTTCCACCGGATTCTTCATAAATTTCTACCTAAATTGACCACTCTGACAGGCGAATTGAAAAAACTTTAAAAATAAAATAAAAAAAAAAATCCGTTGTGTACGTTTTTTTTTTTAAATTGACCCAAATACATATGAAACGAAATTATTTATTGCTCATTTCTATATGCCACCATGTCACACCTCATCGAATGCCACATTCGGCAAAACAAGAAATATAACCATATAATATTTCTATAGGAGAGCTATCTAGTTCCCTTGTAGCGTACTCTATGACTTTAAATATTTAACAAGAAAATATTGTTATTGGGCTACAGTTTTCAGGGTGGCTAATCTCTCCTACTGTGTCTCTTTTACTATTATTTTAAAACATTTCAGTCAGACAATGTTTTTTAATGATTCAAAAAATCGAAAAATAATTTTGATCCTAAATTCATCAGTGTTCATTTTGACAAAAATATAATTCTAAATGTCAGTAGAATATTTCTAAGGTCCTTTTAAAAAATCCGCTAATACAAAATAAATTCGTTTTATAAAAAATTAAAACTATTTGAAAATTTCAATGTCTCTCGATTTCTGTAAAATCTTCAATATATATTTCCTATAACCTGGGTTATAATATTCTGAATTGGTTTCTGAAAACTTAAAACAAATTATGGAGTTTTTACCGAACACTTTTGTGAATTTTTTGATGTTTTGTATTGTATTATAAAACTTATCACAAAACTAGTTAAATTTCGATGTTCGGTAGGGCCAGAGAAAGTCTAGATGATGCCATTCTAACTGAAAGTGTTAAACTAGATTTAGTTTAGTTTTCAACAATTTTACAGTGTATAAATAGCTGTAACAAAGATGTTTTAACAATATTGAAATTTTAAAATGTTTGCAATCACAATTAGCCATTGTGTTGTTGAAGTTGATATATTAAATAAATTTAAGTATAAAATATCAACTAGATTTTTTGATTTCTTCTACTCTATGAACGCAAACAGTTTATTTATGATACACACATTTCACAAAAGTCCTGTAAATAATTTTTATTATATTTGATATTTTAAAACTTTTCAATTAAGAATGTTTAAGCGATTTATTTAGTTTGCTAATTTGGCCACTCTAAAATCTAATTCAATTCAACCCAAACCAAACGCGCCATTGTAGTTTTCGTAACGAAATCTGTTATAATGCACGTAACGCTTTACAGCGTGAATTGCTCATTAAAAATGCTTGTCAATGCCAACGGTGAAGGAATATGTATTATCAGGAGGTTTTAGCTCATAATAATATTAAAGTGTATGTTTATATTGTATAATGCCATTGAATTTTACATCCCAATCATTATGGC
Source organism: Bellardia bayeri (assembly GCA_950370525.1). Classification (NCBI taxonomy): domain Eukaryota; kingdom Metazoa; phylum Arthropoda; class Insecta; order Diptera; family Calliphoridae; genus Bellardia; species Bellardia bayeri. Next base: position 52,473,051 of record OX493265.1, on the reverse strand, counting down.
CGGATTCCTCCTTCTGGTTATAGTGTTTGTGTTGGTCTCTTTGTTTTTATACCCTCCACCAGCATAAGTGGTGAATGGGGGTTTATATAAATTTGTCATTCCGTGTGTAACACTGAGAAATACTCTTCTGAGGCTCAACAAAGTCTATATATACTCTTGGTCCCTGCGAAATTCTAAGTCGATTAAGCCATGTCCGTCTGTCTGTCTGTCCATCTGTATGTCTGTCTGTCTATGTAAAACACTCTCACGCCCAAAGAACACAACCGAAATCAAGAAAATTTACAAAAAAGCGTTTATAGTTCTCCTATGCAGTTTGGTATTAAAAATAAGCAAAATTGGTATCGTAGAACAAGACTTATGGATCAAAATGTGAGACAACCTCCATAAAAAATTGATATTTTTAAACATTTTCTACAATTTTTTTCAAATATATTGCAGATATTTCCAATTAAATTTTGTATACACTGTTTTTATGATAACAGAAGAAAGCGTGAGGAAAATAGTAAGAATAAGTTCATGATTTCTCATAGCCTCCATACAAAAATCTTCCCGAAATATTGCTCAATTATACATAAATGCCTATAAAATTGGAATATCAAGACAAAATTCAGCAAAAATAAGTTTTATGCAAAAATAAATCGTAAAACGAAACTTTTTTTAGTTCGGTTCATGTTTGATCATTGACACCATATAAAGTGCACTTCCAAAATTCACTTAAATACGTATAAAACAGATGTAAATAATGTTAAAAGGCTAAAATTTGTTATAAATATTATTTATAGGCAAATAAATTGTTGGACTAAATTTTATGGTGGTCGGCCCAGAATTGGTCGTAGCTCCCATACAAGGGCCAAAACTTTGCACAGATCATTTACATATATACAAAAATCATCCCACAAAATTTTGTGAATTTCGGTCTATTTTTAACCGTATGCCCCATATAAAGCCCTCTTCCGCAAAATTACTTTAATACTCATAAATCTCTTATAAATAAGGGTACCGATCCAAAATTCTACACGGATCTTTTACATACATGCCTAAATCGAACTGCTGGATTTTGAGAATATCGGTCCATATTTGAATAAGTCCCCCACATAAGGTCCACTTTCGAAATCCACGTTAATACTAATATATATCTTAAATATACCGTTATTATATTGAAATTCGACGTGAAATATCCTCATATGCATGGAAATAAGTGTTCCAAAATTTAAGAAGATCGGCCCAGAACCATTTCCGAAAAACAAATAAACCAACAAAAATGTCTAATAAATATCGATATCGAACCAACTTTTATATGGATCTGAAATTTTAATCCAGATATTAGTATTATCGGTTATACGGCAATTATGCTACTCGATTTTGTAGCTGTCAATCAATAATTGGAATAGCTCCCGAATTAAGTCCTCCTCCGACCATACTAAACAACCATACAACTCTTGTAAATAACGTTACTGAGATGAAATTCAACCAAAATAAGCCTCAAATACTTAGAAACCACATTACTGGATACTGGATTTAGAAGCTGTCAGTCCATAATTGGTCCACTTCTACTATACAACCTATAAATCTTTTGTAAATAATGTTATTGATATCAAATTCAAACAAAAGAACCTCACCTTATATCTTACCCTTTTTTTATACTCTGTTTCCTAACTTATGGTGAATATGGAAAAATGTTCTTTTAATTTTATAAAATTGTTAAATTACACTCAAGATTATTATAAAAATCAGACAAACTCTGTAAATTACATTAGAAATCGGTAATTACATCAATTATAAAGGGTCAAAATTAGATAAAATTTTAAATATAATTTCAAAATATTTAACATAAATTAAACGTAAATTGTCCTTCAAACAATATATAAAATAATAATAAAATTTGCACTAAGACTGAATAAATAACACAGAATAAGAATATTCTAGTCCTATAATCAGGGAGTTACTCTGTATTGCGATGCGAAACCAAAATGGTACGAAATTGAACTATTGGTACTCTTTAATGCGTTTGCACGTTTCCCTTTCGCATCTATTTTTTCACCTTTTCGCAAATTCTGTAGCACCGCACTTTGTAATACGCACGTCAAGCACTATAAAAATTTTGCGATAGTCAAATTGAAAGCGCAAAGGAAGAAAATAATGTACTTAGAAATTTTTTTAACTTTTAATATTTAAATTATAATTTTAAGGGAAAAATCAATTTGAAATTTTATTTGACTTCATGGTGGAACATAGCGATTTGGCCAAGGGACATTTATGCTTGTCATACAGTATTCTTTCAATCACCATGCTTAGCTCTATTAAGCAATAAGACATTGACTGCTGAGATATCCCTAATATGTAGATGGTCTTAGCCAATTTGATGTTAATATTCGCCTTAGCCAAGCAATTTTAATGCAGCGTCCAGTTTTATTGTACTTGGAATGGTTATCGTCTTGGAATTTTCAGCTCGTGTTTAATAGCGTTTAAAACATATACAAACGCTTCTTAATTTAAGCGAACATTTTGTACAAAACTAAAATTAACTAATTCTTAAGAACACTTTTCTTACATGCGGTCATTTAATGAAATTATATCCGTCTATTCCTTAAGATTCTTGTTATTAGTTCCACACATTGGGTTTCGTCCTCAAACTACAGCGCTAGGGAATCCATTACAATTTAATTTATTAATTTAAAACAAAAAAAAAAAAACAATTACAACAGCTAGAATTTTCTTTGAAATTATGTTTTTGTTTTGACATTTTTAATTTAAATTAAAAAAAATTTTGCGAAAGGTTTTACGAAAGAGATATAGAGTAAAAAGTTGCTCTCTTATCGCATTTAGCTCACGTAGGGAAGTTTCTTTCGCATCGCAATACAGAATAATCCCCCTGTGTAGTTTTTGTATTTCTTATTACGTTTAGGTGGAGGGTATTAAAGATTCGGCACAGCCGAATATAGCACTCAAACTTGTTTTTTTTGGGATGCGTTGTATTTTAAGTATCATTGCAAACAAAAAAAAACAACAAAATTCCTAAAATCTTTAATGGCTGTTGATATGATTGTTTGTGTGTTGGTCCAATATAATGTCGACTCATCATCCAAAAGCCGAGCCCATGGTAATGGCGAAATATTGGATAACAAAAATATACAATACTTACATATGTATGTACGTACTTTATTTTGTTTGCCCTCTTTAAAAATTAACTTTGTTAGAGAAATATTCATACATACGAGTATATGTATGAATATGAATGTACTCGTACATTAGAACTGCCCTTTAAAATTAAATTCTCTTTGAATAAGTTCTATTCTAATAAGAAACATATATATGTATGTATTTAATATCACTAATATCACTAATATCGGAAAAAAACATAGCCCTGTTACCCACAACAAACACAATAGGACCAGCGATATGGACCGAAGTGGGCTGTACTACACGGCCACCTGCTGACCTAGCCACAACAAAAGATTTTTTTAATCGGAAAATATTTGTAGAAATAAATTACTTTTAATTATATTTATTTGTAAGATACAAAATATAAAAAGTATACCGAAGAAAAAGAAATTTATTTAAGGGACCAGTCTAATGTACATTGGTATAATTTAATCATTGTTCACATGAAATGTGGTTGTATAATTGTATTAATATTTATATAACAAAACAAACATAAAAGTATAGTTAGTCGGTCAAGCTCGACCATAAAATACCCTACACCCGGTATATGTGCAAAAAACTGTTGTTCAGAAATCACCACTATATTAAAGCTATTACATATTAGAGACTGATCAACCAAATATTTTGCGGCATGACTTCTAAGCACATCAATATTGTGTTCAATTTAATCTAGATATAATCACTTTTACAAGATTTATGCATGTTAAAAAGATTTTCAGAAGTGAGTCGTATATGGCAGCTTTTACTAATTATGAACCGACCGTTATTGAATTAAGCGACATGATTTCTTTATATATGAAACTTATTTGTGGTGAATTTTCATTAGAAACCAACATTTTAAAAAGATTTATGGTCGTTGAATTGATTTTCGGAAGTGGGCCTTATATGTGATCTATACAAAATTTTTAGGTGTGATTTGGTTTTACATATAACTTATTTGTGATGACATTTGTTTGGATACATTTATAAACCAAACATTTATGAGAATTTCGGGAGGATATTTGTGAAATAATGAACCGACTTCAATCAAACTGAATCCCAATCGTCCTCAGGCCAAAACAAATATTATCTATACATCAAATATACCTGAAAAATCATTAAAATTGCGATCCGGACTTTGCGCACAAGCTTTACATGGACAGGCAGCCAGCCAGACGGACGGACGGACATGTTTAAATCGGTGTTTATATGTAAGGTGTAGTCTATATATACCTATTGAATACCTTTGAACCACAAATTTATACACATTTAAATTTCACTTTTAGAAATCCGTGTTTTTGTTTGTACTTTTTGTTTCAGCTTTTCGATGCACAAGCGCTGCATACTTGTTATAAATCGCTACATAACTTTCCATTGACAATAGTCCAATATTTTTAAATTGTCTGATCTACAGACAATTAATCCCAATTTACACGTAGCAAATTTTGTTGAATATATTAAAAGTTCTTCGGCGTTTAGACAGCACAATCTAATTGCTTAAATTACTCGTATTTTTATTTGAGAGTATACACACACTTGCAATACGAATAAGACAATCTATCTAGACAATCAATCTAGTGTGTACTTGTCTTATCTTCCCCTCGCCCAGATGTCTAAAAGGTAATCAGTTAAGCTTACACATTTGCTTCGTGTAAATTGGAACTTAGGGTGATCCATATATTTTCCTATTAAGTCGACATGATTTCTTCGATTCCAATTCATTGTTGGTTTTAATAATTACAAGAAGATAAGTCGGGCCAAAACTTTATTAAAAAGTAGTGCCGTCAAATAAGAGGCAGCAGGTTTTCGCTTAAATAAATTTTCAAGGTTATAGTTGAAGATTTGACGAAAGCTGAACTCTTCCGCAGTTCTGAATTTTTGTTAAAACTTTATGCTCGTCTGCAGTATACAAATTCTTTATCCGACATTGCCTGGACTTGATATATTATTTTTAGTTCATTATCCAAATAAATAGAGTAAAAATATGTACATACAATACTTTTTGGAAGCTTGAGCTTTTTTTGAAATCAACGTTCAGCACTTCCGATTCCGAATGAATACATTTTTGACAGAATATGCTTAAGAAACAAATTACTGAAAAAGCAAGTGTGGCTGGATTTTTTGTGAACAATACTTTACATGTGTACGTGTATATAAGTTTCAACTTAAATATTTCGTTTTGAAAACTGTTAATGAATTTTGTGAATGACTTGGCTGGATTCATATAATACTTATACTTTATATAAAAGCGTGATCCATTTCGAGATTCCCTACTTTTTTAAAGAAAAAAAAAAACACAGAAAATTAAAATTTAATATGGAATGTTTATTATCATTTGAAAGACTATTCTTTGGCATTTATTTTTTTGAAGATTATGTCTGTCAAATGTTGACCGTTGCCACGTCACAGATGGTCTATCCATTGAGTACAATTTTCGATATATCGTTCGAGCATTTCGGCTGGTAACTGGCGAATGACACTCGTGATGTTTTCCTCCAAGGCCTGAATCGAAGTGGGTTTGTCCCCATAAACTTTAGACTTTACATATCCCCACAGGAAAAAGTCTAACTGTGTGATATCACACGATCTTGGTGGCCAATCGACAGGCCCAAAACATGAAATTATGTGCTCACCGAAGTGTTCTCTTAATAAATCCATTGATTAATGCGATGTGTGGGAAGTGGTGCCTTCTTGCTGAAACCAAATGTCGCCGAGATCACGAGCTTCAATTTCAGGCATCAAATAGTCATGGCACGATAACGGTCGCTATTGACGTTTACGTTCGCACCTGCATCCGAAGCGACTCTCTACGGTCGTCTTGTATACTCTCAGCTACGGCAGATATATTTTCTTCTCAGCGTGCTGGACGTGGTCTATTCGGTCGAATATTATTCAATAATGAATGCTGGGTAGGTCGATTATATTGACTAAATTATACCGATCGACTCAGAATCACTTTCTTAATAGTGTTGTTATCCAAATAATATTTAACAAAAATGAGTTTCTTATGTACAAATAGGATGACACCTAATTTTGTAATAGACAGTTCATAAATAGTCAAAACTCCCATATAAGACCCTCTTCGTAATTCACTTTAACCTCCATAAATCGTTTAAAAGTATTTATATCGAGATAAAGTTCAACACATATAATACTTATATCCACAGACATTATGACACTAAATTTTTGGATGATTGGTCCACAATAGGTCATATCTCCCATATAACGCCCATTTCTGAAAAACTGTTTTATACATATACTGGGTGTAGGGTATAATATGGTCGGGCTTGACCGACTATACTTTCTTACTTGTTTTTTTTTGGCAGTGTTTTTGATTGAAGTTGAAATCGTGTTGTGCTTCAAAATAAATATTTTTCATTTTTATATTAATTATTTAAACTTTGCTTACTTTTAATTGTCATTCCTTCACTTAAATGCACTTCTATTAATTTATATTTTTCAACACTTGCTTTTTTCACTATTTTCACTTCTTTCACATTTTCACATTTGTAATAAATGAATAAATGCAGCTGCAACATGTGTTTTTTTAACGCTACCAGATCTGTAAGGGATTGCACAAAAACAGCGCTGCCATACGAGAATAAAATTAAAAAAAATTAGAAAAAAATCTCAAATTTATCTCAAATCGTATTCAAGTTCAAAAAATGTTTGGTCTGAAGTCGAGAAGTGTTCGATATCCACTTGAGAATTAAATTTTTTCTCAAAGATTGGATAAAATATTAAATCTCAAATTGATGTCAAGTTGAAAACAAAAAGAGGAGAAAAATGTTTCAACTTAAGTTGAGAATTACATTAGAAATCAACTTGAGAATTAAGCTTTTCTCTAACATTGGAGAAATAATTTTTCAATGCATATTGGGAAGTTAAAACATTTAAATGTTTATATGTATATGTTAAAGAGATTCCTACATACGAGATGATTAATAAGATTATGTGTATATTAATATCTTATTAATAATGCACGAAGAACAAAAATACAGTCACAATAATCAAATTTCAGGCAGTTATTTATTCAGGAAATAATTTTCTAAAATTTAAAAAGTACTTGTATTAATACCCTGCTTGAAATATGTATCAATTATTATTACTCAACAAACAATATTGTGCCAAAAAGAGGAGAAATAGATCAATGAGTTTTAAGCAAATTTGTTTAAAATATAAATATTTATCTAACCGTAATGTTATATCCAAAACTGAGTTTGTGGGGTTTGTGTAAAAATAATGTCAATTTACCATTTTCCAAGCCAACGCTTTGCTAAAGTTATTGGTTCCATTCATACAATGTGCAAGATTCAGAGCAGCCCGGAAAACCCAGCCACGCAACTAGTTTTGTGTCCTTAATAGAAAAAAAGTGATTTACGTCCTGTAAGTTTTGAAATCCGATTCGATTGAACCAATCTTAATACATATTTAAAATAATGATCAAATTGGATCTTCTTTTTTTGTCTCTAAAATAGACAGCGTGGTACGATCTCGCTCAAATATTTGAATAAAAAACATATGTACATATGTGGTATATATATAACTTTATATAAAATAGGATGTAACGTATGGACTCCAAAACGGCTGGGCCAATTTTGATGAAATTTTCACAGCATGTTACTGTGACTCTGGAAGGAATAATAGGCTATATGAAGTTTTGATTGTACAAACGGGGTGGAACCGCCCATATAACCCAAAAATTTAAATCGCCATATTTTGGGAATTTTTTGACCTACGTCAATGATATGTGGTACACATGGTATTGACATAATTAGGAATACGTACCAGGAGAAAAGTAGGGAAAAAGGGGCGTGGTCCCACCTTTTTAGGAAAATTAAAAATCGTAATATAGTCTTAACTACTGGAGCGATCGTCATTAAATTTTCACCATAGGATATTCTTACGAAATAATAAATTCTTGACTATGGAAGTGGACAAAGGGGCATGACCTCGCCCACTGAAATGCATCGCTCATATGACGCGCTTCAGTATCCTATTATTTTTCCATATCGAGAAGATGGATATCACTTTGAAATGCGTCAAATCAATCAAGCAACCCGTAAGGCCGGAAATTATCCTGTTGCGAAGCACACCGGGTTTAGCTAGTTTCAAAATAAAGTTCATTCTCGATTAAAAAAGAATAAAAAAATTTGAATTTCCAGACTGTACAATAAATACTATTACGATTTTCTGCTTTATTCACTTTCTTTACCTTTTTGAGTTTTGCTGGCAAAAAAAAAATACTTGGATGAGTATTACGATAATAATACGTAGTTTAGCTTGTTTGTTTCATGATGACGACAGCGACGCTAAGCACCAGCATGTTGCAACAAAAGAATGAGTCTGCGGACGACTATCAACGACAACGACATCAACAGCAGCAACAATAATGACACTTTTGATGTGGAAGAAAAAGCTATAACGAACATTTTTAACATGCCACCGAGACTAAGTGGCAATCAAATTGATTTATTCCCGCTGAAGTACAACGTGTAACAAAATGACAAAACTTTTGTTTTTCTTTATGACTTCGAGAATAATTCTTACGCTCTTTGTTGAATGTTTGTTTCACTTAACGTGTGTGCGTTTATTTTAATATATGAGGATTCGAATAGTACGAATAGTACCAGTAAATAATTGTTTTGCTCTGCTAGTGGCAAACAATATTTTTAATTAGGAAGCAGTAGGAATCGGTTTTGCGTCCATACACCTTGTCACAATATTAAGCTCCTAGAACTGATGAAAGAGTAGCGCACTTTTGGCATGTAAATATGCAATCAAGTGTAAGTTTTTCGTCCGATTTCAGTGATATTTTCAGAAGAACCACAAAAACTATGGGTCAAATTGTTCTTGATATTTTCAATTGTATAAAAGTTTTCTTTAGACTGGGTTTTTTGTTACAGAAATATTTATTATAATAAAATATTTATTTATGACCATAGCGCAATAACATTTGAAACGCACAGTGGCTAACAGCTTATTTTATGCAATGCAGGAACTTAAAAAAAATATATAGTCTAACGAACAAAAATAATTAATTGGAAAAATGTACATTACATCGTTTTTCACGTCACAGCATATTTTATGCAGGTAATTACGGGTTTCGAAAATCTGAAATTAAAACTGGCAATTACGCCATTTAATATTTGGTGTGATACTCTGCGAAATATTCAACCACTCCGTCGGTAGCGCTATTTTTAAATAATTTTTTTTTTTTTAGAAATTTTGTGTTTCCTTATGCTGATGTCTAAAATTGATCATAAATTTAATAACATGAAGATCTGGCGCTTATGGTAACGGTGTCATCAACTGTGGGCTTAAGGGACCTAAACTTGTCCATGGTTGTTTCAACCAATGTTAAATTCCCAGTACCAGCAGCTGACATACAGGCCCAATCCATGACACTGTCACCACCATGCTTCACTGTTGCCTTTAGGTTTGCTGTGTTGAGTTCTGTATTTGGTTTCCGCCAAACATGCTACATGCCATCTGAACCGAATATGTTAAACTTAGATTCATTGGCGAAAATGACCGAACTCCAAAATTTTGATTTCTTGCAAACGTGTTCTTTGTTGAAATTTAGCTGGCACAGTTTAGCTGTGTTTCGGTTTATAAAGGGATTTTCGGGCGCAAGACACCTCGAACAGTTTCAACCCAATATTGTTTGCCCAGGTCAGCTTCAACTTCGGAGGCCTGGAATTCGCCCTTATTTTTCTTAAAATCTGTTCGTCATCATGCTTATGTAAAATTTTATTTGGTGCCTTTCTGCCTTTGTTATGGACCCGATTTTTTAAGGATGAAGCCCTCAATCATTTTTTGGGCTTCGGAAGCCTTATTTTTGCTGTGAGTGACCATTTTGGAAATGATTTAAAACCAATTATCGTAGTTCTATCGTGGTACACGGACGCATTTGAGCTATTTTAAATTGATACTTGACGGTACAAAATCGGGCTCACAATTCAACAAAAAGTGTATTGGTAGAAGTAGAAAAAAGGAAAAACTAAAAAGAAACAACGCTGCATTGACTTAGCGGAATGAAAATTATTTTTGTTTGTAAATGTACGGTCACATTTGGCAAATATTTACTCAAAAAAGCGTAACTACTCGTTTTAGCACAATTATGTTTGATGTTGTTTACTCTTACAAGAGTTTTGCAAGATCAAACAGCATCAAATAAATTAAAACTAAATATTTGTTGTGCTTTGGCCTCAATATGAAAAGTTTTTTTTTAATAAATTAATGAGTTCAAATATATGTTATTTAGGGATACGTCTTTTTCGGCAAACGTTTAGACTATAACATTTTTCTTTAGTTTTCTTTTCAGGGAGCTTTAAAAACAAAAATGCACTGCATAAAATAAGCTGTAAGCCACTGTATATTGAATTTTTCGTTCTAAATAATGATGTGTATAAAAAAATTAACAAAATACTAAGAGAAGCCAACATTTTTTCAAAAGATGAGACGAAATTTCTAAAACATGGATTTGTTTTACAGACTGTATTGTTTCTGTCAGAATTGCACAAACAAATTGCAATTGAATCATAGAAAGAAAGTTATAAAACAGCATTAACAGATTTAAGAGAAATTTCAAACAATGTGTTTTATAACGTTTTTCTTATCTCCTGTAAAATCTGTGAAAAGAGCCTTTAAACGTTGAACACTAAGCTGATATGTATTTTATTTCGTAGGAGGATTTTCTTGTGTTTTCTGCTGTTTGTCGTAAGTTTATCAGACGTTTAGAATTCTCCTACAAATGTTTGTCAGAACTCATATAGAATACTGTTCGACAAACGTAATTTTTCGGTTTCTTGTCAATTATTCATAAAATGTCATAACACTCTCCTAATGACATTCAATATAAAGCAGACACTTTTTGACGTTATAAATTCTAAATGAATTGGATGACATGTTTACTGGGTACTTATAAGTATATACATACTTCCCTTTGAAGATGTTTGTATTTATATGAGTCATAGAAATTTCGTTAAGGAACATAAACGACACGCACATTTACATATGTAGACAAATATTTGGGTAACATTTCTTTAATGCTTTGATTAAGGCGATCATAATACAAATATGTTGGTATGAATATATGTATGTATGCATGAGTTTGTGTAAGTATGTTTGTGTAATTATTTGTGTGTTGAGTAGGTATTAACATTTTATACCCTGCGCTTTTAAAGGCAGGCATGTTTTTTGTCGAAGGTACAGCCAAAATTGGTTCATTCTGTATTACTTCTCACCGACAACAGCTCTAACCGTTTAATCACCCCTATTCTGACTTTCGATTCGAATCGAAATTTTCTCCGTTTGGCAAATTTGGTATTCAGAGTTTCGATTCCGCTACGTTTCTTTCGATTGTAGGTATTCTGTATTACGATCATAATTACGGTTTTCTACGCTTATATTTTAGCAACGGAATTTTTACTCTTTTTATAAACTTAAAAAGTATTTAATTTATAAAATGTATAAAATGTTTAAAAAGTGATTTATATAAATTGTTGTTGTACGGCCAATCAAGAGGTGATATGCAGCAACAAAGAACATGGTTAAACAAATGTGTAATGGTAGAACGAAGGAGTTTTGAATTACTGTCACTACAAACAGGAAAGCAGCCTATTTATTTATTTTTTCCAGGTCAAAAACAACGACATCAGAGCAATGCGAAAAGCTGGCAAGTTTAATGTCAACAAAACAGAATATTGCTTGCGGCCCCATAAGCGATCCAAGCTTTCAAGCTTTACCTCTATGTTCTGAGTCACGTTGTTCTCCTCTTCCACCAATAAAGCCACTGCTTGCTATGGATTCCATTTCTCCTTCAAATACAAACATTAAAAATACCACCTCCGGCTTGAAAGGATTCTTAGCACTTCAATATTTTGCAAACAAAAATGATTACCTTTTTATTATTATTAATTCACAAGTCTTTTGTAATATTTTATCCTTATTAATCGCACAAATTTTTTTATTTTCCTGCCTCTATCAATATAAATCTTTTAAAAATAAGAAATTAATAACTCTCCACTGAACTAGTTCCATGTGCTGCAGGGTAGGAATATTTGAATGTAGGTATGTATAGCTAAGATATTTATGTGTATAGTATGTATTAGTTAGTGACTTGAAGGTAAAACTCATTACAAAACTATGCATATTTTGAAAAGTTTCGAAAATTATTTAGAACATTGTTGCCTAAGGAATTTCTTCCAAAGATAAGCATTAATAAAAATATGTACATACGAGTACATACATACATACATACATATATTGTTACAAACAAAATTTCCCACATATACATAAACATTTATGTTTGTTTTAATGTGCATAAATTGCCTCACGAAGAAAAGTTGTTTCTGTTATCCAACCAAAGGCCTTCCAGAAGATGCTAAAAAATTTTATTGTTTTTTTTTTTAAGTAAATTTAAGAAAATACTAAAACGGCAAGTTTGGTCCTAATATCAACAATTAGGCATTAGAATACCAATTTTCCTAATTTGCGCTGAACTTATTTTTAGGAATAAACAAATAATAATACATTATTCTCCGTTTGTATTGAGTTTCAGCTTAAATTTAAGTTTACTATATTTAAAAAATAGAAATTTTTTTTGTTGTCATGATCATATTATTATTATAATCATAAACATTGTAATCAAGAATACTATTGAATCCTCATTATTTTTGGAGAATTTCTACAACTGCGAGTCGAATATTGTTACAATTGATTTGTTAATCAAACTTAAATTTTAATCTAATTTTCGGAGTTTCCAAATGATATAACTCGTATATTATACAAGAGTACCTATTTAAAAAGCTATAAATGATTAATTTGTAGCGAAATATTTAATTTACCAGTATTATCCACGCACAGTGATTTATTACAGTGGTATTACAGGTATCGTAAGATGTTTAAACGTGTAGGGTTTTTTCTTTTTCATTTAAGATTTTTATACCACAGCCAAAAAGATGGGGGTTATATTACGTTTGTAACACATCGATATAATGGTTGTAGAAACATTATTAAAATCATTTTAAGATTGTAAGACGATCTAGAAATGTCCGTCTGTCTGTCCATATGTTGAAGACACGATCGAGCTTCGAAAAAAGGATATAGAACAATACATTTTTTACCAAACATTCTTTGATCAACCAAAATATTTGGTATTGAAAATGGGCAACATCTGTCCAGTAGGATCCAAGTTATACATTTTTCAGATATATTTTGCTGTTTTGCAGATATATTGAAATTTTGCACACTTCATTTTTATTATAGTAGAACAAGGCCTGGTAAAAATCGGTCCACGATTTCTTATAGCCTCCATACCAATGTCTTCCCGGAATGTAGCTTTATGGTACACAAATGTCTACAGAAAAGCCGTATCCATACAAAATTCTTCAATAATAAGTTTCATGCAAATTGAAATCCCAAAATGAAGTTTTGTTTGCATCGGTCCATATTTTGACATAGCCGCATACAAAGACCACTTCCGAAAATCCTTTACAAAAATGGCTATGAAGTAATCCACACACAAGTAATCCGTATATACATATAAATCATCGCACTAAATTTCTTAATAATCGATCCATATTTGACCATAGCCACAATACGACTATAAAGTCCACTTCCAAAAATCACTTAAATGAACGTAAATCTCTTATTAGCATCAGTAGTAAGTTTAAATTCGACGCAGATAGACAATACATATATATAAATCATCACTCTCAATATGATGATGATCGGTCCATATTTGGTAACAGTCCCTATATAAAGTCCACTTTCGAAAATTACTTAAATTCGTATTAATCTCTTATAAAAATCATTATTACTTTGAAATTTAACTCAAATAAATCGCATATACATATAAATCGTCGTACAAAATTTCATGATGATTGGCCCGTAATAGGTTATATTTCCCTTATAAGGACTACTCCCGAAAACTCATTAACCTACATATCGAAACGAAATTTTACACAGATCAGTTAAAAGTATGTAAAAATTATACTATCGACTTTTGTGCAAGTTGGTTCCAGTTCCGAGAATAACCACAAAACATAAAGAGGTGACAATTTTGACATTTGATTACACATAGTGTTGTTGAACTGTTCGGACGTGTTATTTTTAGTGCGGCTGAATTTTCGGTGAAAAAATCGTAATAGGTGAAAAAGTGTAATAGGTCGAAATAAAACAAAAAAGTTAAAAAATAATTCGTAATAGTTAAAAATACCTACGGTAAAAAAAATTAAAAACATTAAAAAAAAAATAATAAAAAACATTAAAAATCGCATAAAAACTGTATGAGTGTTCCTCTCAGATGTAATTCTGAGAAAGAGCTTAGCTCGACTAGAAAATCTTTATGGATCTCTGAGGAAGAATCATTAAAAAAATCTGTGGAGAATCTTCTCACTACAAGAGCCGTAGAACGGCGCCGTTCCTGTTCGCTCAATATAGTGATTTCATCAGATGATAAAACATCAATATCTTCTACATTAAATAGTGCAGTCAAACCTAGAAAACAAGTAGGTATGGATAAATACGTCACAGTTCTTAAGCGACAGAGGAGCCCGACATCTGCTCAAATGTCATCAAATTCAAAAGCTCCCAAGACCGTGAGTATTGACAATCCAAATGATCAAAACAGGTTTGCTCTCCTCCAGACGGATGATCCAGAACTTCCTAAAAAAACGTTTAAGCCCCCACCAATTTATCTGAGAGAGCCCACTTTCAGTAAATTGGTACAAGGAATTGTTTCGGTAATAGGTGAAAATATGTTTAGCGTAACCTCAATTAAACATGGAAATATCAGCGAAACCAAAATTCAAGTGAAAAAGGAAGATGACTTTCGAAAATTGTCCAACCAGTTGGAGAGGGAGAGTAGGGATTTCTATACCTACCAGCTGAAAAGCGCAAAAGGACTCCAAGTCGTTCTAAAGGGTATAGACCCAGATGTTGATCCTGACGAGATAAAGACTAGTTTAATGGAAAATGGATTCAAAATTAAGAGCATAACGAATATTAGAAACCGTGAAAAGATTCCTCAGCCAATGTTCAGGGTGGAATTGGAACCCGGAGATACAGTCTTAAAGAAAAACGAATCCCATCCCATCTACAATCTGATTTACCTTCTGCATCGTAGAATCACCGTGGAAGAACCGCATAAGCGTCAGGGACCCGTCCAGTGTCTTAATTGTCAAGAATTTGGTCACACTAAAGCGTATTGTAAATTGCCTTCAGTTTGTGTTGCGTGTGGGGAACTACATACAACTGCTCAATGTGATAAGTCGAAAACCGACTCAAAGATCAAAAAATGCAATAACTGCGGAGGTAATCATACCGCAAATTATAGAGGTTGTCCAGTTTACACTCATTTGAAAGGCATAAGGACCAACAAGACGTCAGTATTACCTAATCATCCTCAACAGCCTAATTTTGCATCGAGTAACAATTTTCCTCAATTGTTACGGCCCACTAGTCATGAAAACGCGCCTAGTTCTAGACAAGTTTCTTACGCTAACGTGGTTAAATCTAATATGCCAGGTTTGGAGCAGGAACCTAAATCTCAATATTACGAGCCTAATATTAACACTCTAGAGACTACTTTGCAGACACTTGTCCAAACTATGAACACTTTTACGACCACTATGACATCCATGATGCAGGAAATGCTGAAAATGCAATCCACTATCTTACAAGCAATTTTAAAGAAATGATTTGTTTAAAAATTTGTTTTTGGAACGCGAACGGCCTCCGCCAACATAAAAACGAACTGGAACACTTCCTGATGGATAAGCAGATTGATGTCATGATGATTGCTGAAACTCACTTGACGGCGACAGGGTACTTCAAAATTAATGGATACGTGTTGTATGATACTAAAGATCCCCGCGGAAGAGCATGTGGAGGTTCGGCAATTCTTATAAAGAACAGAATAAAACATTATTTAATGAACAACATATGTGAGGATTACCTACAAGCAACAAACATTTGTATTGAATTCTGTCAATACAACTTTGTTTTATCATCAATTTATTCGCCGCCTCGATTTTCAATAAAAGAACATCAATACTACAGCTTCTTCAATTCCCTTGGAGCTAGATTTTTGGTTGCTGGTGACTTTAACGCCAAACACACATTTTGGGGTTCACGTCTAGTGACCCCGAAGGGTCGTGAACTCTTCAACACCATTGCCAAAATGGGCTTAGATGTACTCTCAAGCGGGCATCCCACCTACTGGCCGACGGACCGACGGAAGATTCCCGATATTATTGACTTCGGAGTAGTGAAAAATATCCCTGTAGAATCGATACAAGTGGAGCCTTCATTAGACTTGTCTTCAGATCACTCTCCTTCTATTATTTCAATGCGTTTCCTTCAAGGGTATGGCTCTCCATTTCGGGACATGTCTAAATCCAGAGTAAGTTGGATAAAGTATAAAAAGTATTTAAGTTCTCACTGCACGGAAAATGTAGTGTTGAGAACTACCGAGGATATTGATGGGTCGATTGGCAAGTTTACTGAGGACATACGAAGAGCTGTGCATCACGCTTCCACATATGACGTTGAATGCAGAAATAGGACAAACAGAACTTATTTCGCTGAACTCGAACATCTCCTGACAGAAAAAAGAAGAGTTAGAAGAGAGTGGCAAATTCACAGGTCTCAACTGAAAGCTAGGCTACGGGAATGCAGAGATATACTAAGAAATTTCTTAGAAACCCAAAGAATGGCTTCACTTAAATCATACTTGGAGGGAATTGACAGTTCCCCACAATCTGACTATTCGTTATGGAAGGCGGCACGAGGTTTAAAAAGACCAGTTAGAGGAAAGCCTCCTTTGCGAAATCCGACTGGTGACTGGGCTAGAAACGATTCCGAGAAGGGGACTTTATTTGTTAACCATTTGAGAAATGTGTTTACTATAAACAACTCAAATAATGCAACTGATTTGCCACCACTCGTTATTAGACCTCCTGTACCTCTAAGACTTAGCTTTAATGATATTCAAAGCGCTATTGGTACTCTGAACCTTAAAAAAGCTCCAGGTATGGATAAAATCAGCAACAAAATGCTTGTGGAGTTACCTCGTGTAGCTAGAAGAATTATTCTCTTTATCTTCAATGCTATTTTACACCTAGAATACTATCCTGCAGATTGGAAGGTATCTATGATTACCATGATTCCTAGCCAGGGAAGGACCTCACCAAAGTAGAGTCATATAGGCCAATTAGCCTACTGCCGACAATTTCAAAACTGTTTGAAAAATTGTTAATGGCTAAGTTGATTCCAATTCTGAACGACACTCAATGTATTCCAAATCATCAATTCGGGTTCAGAGCTAAACACAGTATCATCGAACAAACACACAGATTAGTAAATGTGATAAGACGGTCGTTTGAAGAGAAAAAATACTGTTCCGCGCTTTTCATTGATGTTTCCCAAGCGTTCGACAAAGTCTGGCATGAAGGTTTAATGCACAAAATAAAATTAGCTCTGCCTGCTAACACCCACAAACTTATGAAAAGTTATTTATATGGTCGCAAATTTACAATCAAAGAAGGCGATTTTTTAAGCCCCGCTCAGCCAATTGAAGCAGGAGTACCCCAGGGTAGCATACTGGGTCCTACTTTATATTTGATTTATGCATCCGATATGCCGTCAGACCCCAATATACATACTTCAACTTTTGCTGACGATACAGCCTTTATTAGCGTTCATAAGGACCATCAAATAGCATCACAGAATTTGCAGAATTATATTTATAAACTAGAGAATTGGCTTGAGCTTTGGAAAATCAGGGTTAACGAACAAAAATGTATTCATATAACTTTCACATTGCGAAAAGATACCTGCTCGTCCATCAGAATAAATAACCAAATTATTCCGCAACACAATGAAGTCAAATACCTCGGAATCCACCTCGATCGTCGTTTAACCTGGAAGTCTCATATTGACGCCAAACTTATACAGATGAGATTAAAAGCAGTGCAACTTAATTGGCTAATCGGCAGAAATTCTACATTAAAGTTGGATTGTAAACTTTTGTTGTACAATGCAATTCTAAAGCCAATCTGGTGTTATGGAATTCAATTATGGGGTACTGCCTCAGCATCCAACATTGAAAAAATTCAAAGAGGTCAAAATAAAATTCTACGTATAATTACTGCAGCTCTATGGTACGTTAAAAATTCTCGAATTCACAAAGATCTAGGCATTCCTTGCGTGAAAGACGAATTTACAAAATACGCCTCAAAATATGTCAGCAAACTTGAACACCATCCAAACCCACTTGCACGAGACATCCTTAACTTTAGTGGCCATGTTCGGTTGAGAAGGAGGGATACCCTTGCTTTAACTCAAACGCAAAACAGATGACTGGATCAGTGGATGTAAATTTTTTTGTAGTATCATAATATTTTGTCTAGCACTGGCTGGACTTATTATTTTCTTTTAGTATTAAAATTCGAAAACTTATTGTCATTTCAATATCTGAAGATTCAATAAATAAATATAATGTATTATAAAAAAAAAAAAAAAATTTTTACATTTCATAAAGTCAAATTCAGTTTCCTTGGGTTTTTTGGTACTTAATTTATAGTTTGTTAAAGTAAATCGCTTTATGTTATACGCTTCATAAATATCAACAAAGTTTAAATTCTTGATTTTAACTGGAATATGCATTAAATTTCGTTATTGAGATGAAATTCAACTGTAATAAATAGAAAATACGGTACAATATTTTATGAAGTTAACCCACAATATGTAATTTGGTGGTGAGTATATAAGATTCGGCACAGCCGAATATAAACTTTTGCTTGATATATCTGCTTAATAATCACGGCTAAGTTTTCAAAAATATTCTAATTTTTATTGAAATTTTAAAATTTTACCCAATTCAAAATTTCCAAAAAAACGACAATTTTGCCTGATTGTATGTAAAATGTACATACGAGGCCTCATCAAAAAATAACCGTTATTTTTTATTTTTTCAAAAAGTATTTGTTTATTCATCAATAACAATCTTGTCCCCTTCAGATATAATGCACTTATGCCAGTGTTTTTTCCAATCCAAACACTTCTGAGGCGCGCTTTTTGGTATCGCCAACAGCTCCTGCTTCGATTTTTCTTTTATCTCCTCAATCGATGCAAAACGCTTTCCTTTCATCGGTGTCCTCAGTTTTGGGAAGAGGAAAAAGTCAGCGGGGGCCAAGTCCGGGGAATACGATGGTTGAGGCATAATAATGGTTTTGTTTTTGGCCAGAAACTGACGCACAAGCATGTATGTGTGAGCTGGTGCGTTATCATGGTGCAAAATCCATGATTGGTTTTTTCAAAATTCTGTGCCTGGCATTAATTCATGATGCACCACGCCATTGCAGTCGAAAAAACAGTGGGGAAAACCTTCACATTTGACCGAACTTGACGTGCTCTTTTCGGTCTTGGCTCTTCTGGACGTTTCCATTGGGATGATTAGTTTTTGGTTTCAATGTCATAGCTATACATCTGTGATTCGTCACCAGTTATGACAGCTCCTGAGCGATGTCCATGTGACGTTGTTTTTCCTCAAAATTTAGCAATTTTGGAACAACCTTCGCTGCCGCACGTTTCAGGCCTAAAACATCCGTAAAAATTGCTTGGAATGAGCCGAACGATATGCCAACATCATCAGCAACCTCTCTGATAGTGATTCGACGATTATCCAAAATCATCATCAGTCAACATTTCAAATGTCCTTGAGCATTTAATTTCATTTTTTACACAAAACTTAATACAGTGTCTTTGATCCATTTTTTCGAATAGTAAAAAATCGAAGAGCAAACCAAAACACGACTAATAGCGTAGACAGACGACAGCGTTAATTTGCATTAAAATCTCACTAATGTGAATTAAGATTTTACCCTGACAGACGACAGTTTTTGTATTTACTAAACAGCTGTTTGATTGTAAACAACTAATGAATTGTGAAAAAATTTGTTTGACATTTAAATCATCATCAAATTGTGGTGAAAAATCAGTATTTATTTGAAAAAAAAGCTTACATTACTTTTGCTGAAACTGCTTCATAATGCAAAAATGGTTCATGCACTAGCAACCATCAACGTGAACGTGTTGCTACAAGTGGGTACCGCAGTAGGACACTCTGAAATAAGAGAATGGCAATTGTGTGAAATTTATTTTTATTGTTTTAATTTTACAATTGTATTCTTCTTCTTCTTTTAGAATAGTAAACAATTTGATAACATATGATTGATTTTCGACGATGTTGCCATATTGAAATAGCTAAATTCAGTATAAATTCAGTCTGATTTTGTGCATTTACGTCTAACCTAATACGCATTAGGATGGGGATAATTCACGAGTTAATTTGACTTAAGACTGCTAATGTAAATTAACTGTGTCGTCTGTCTACGCTATAACCTTTTTATCTGTTAAAAACAAACCGACAATCCGAAATGGCTGATATTACCAACATATATAACAGACATGTGTACCAACATAACAGAAAAAAAATGCGAAAATCGAACATACGTAACTCTCGAAATTTGAAAATAACCGTTATTTTTTTGATCAGACTTCGTACGTATATTTTGCATGCTATATATAGTCAAAGTCAGAATTTAGTATACAGCGAACAATAATTTGAGTAAAGAATAATTATTCTTTGTGTTGTACTGTGTAATATCTTTAAAAGAAGTCTATATTTTTCAAGTTTATTAATATAAAAATCTTTCGGATAGCCTAACTTTTATTAAACAGTTATCTTTTGCTCTTACCCAAGGATATGTTATGGCTTATAAGTTTTATCTAACAAAGGAGATAATGTTCTTAAAATATTTAGTAGAATAAAAGAGCTACCTTTATGGGTAGATCGTATATTGAGCATTTTTTAATGCTATTATAAGTAAAATTAGTAATAAATTTGTAGGTACAGAGTTAGGAAATTATTTAAGGAATCGTGATTTAATAGCGTTCCATCGAAGCAACGGAAAATCTCAAACAAAGGGTGTTCTGAGTCGATTGATACACTATATGGTGAATAGGAGCATAATTTTTCGGCGTTACAAAAAATGTTGTGTTGCATAAAGAGGCAAAAGTCAACATTTACACAATGTGAAACAAAATATATGTATGTAGCTGTTTTAAATATTTTTGTATGGCAACTGTCACAGGGCTTTAGATTCTAATTCATCACACAGGTAAAGTCCGTACATTTAATTGAAAAGATGTTGTCTTTAAGATAATTTATACATTGGTTTATTTTATTTTATTTTAAATTACAGATGACATTAAACAAATGCCCGCACAACACCTTGAGGATATTTTAAAATTATATATCACAGCCACCACAAAGTGTTGGAGCACAAGCATGTGTGTCTTCTATACCTGTGCATATGTATGCGAGCGTCACAATAATTCCTTATTTACATATCCCTGCCAACATTTTCTATTGTGGTAGTGACGCTAAGAAGTTGAAACTCATCTTCTGCGATACCATTTTCTCATCGTAGAAGCGTCTTCCATATTGAGAAGTTGTACCCCCCGTAACTTCAAGAATCCACTTCTGAGTAACTTCAAGAAGTCACTTCTGAGTAACTTCAAGAAGCCACTTCTGAGTACCTTCAAGAAGTCGCCTCTCTTTTGTTTTTGATTTTTTTTTTTTGCCTTTACAGATAATACACTCCTATTGACTATAGGACAACAAATATGTAAAAACTACAACAATAAAAAAACAAAACCACACTTTACCACTGACCGACCACAGCAAATGGCATAATAAAACTAATTTCGATGATGTCAAAAACTTCTTTTTTGCATTCTTTTCATTTCTTTTATAACGGGACATGTCATTTTCGGCTGGTGTTGTAAACAACAAACAATCTTCCAAACGCCGTCTAGATGATTAAAAGACGACTGCAATGTAAATTGTTATTGTTATCTTCCAATTAACGTCTGGAAGTGAGTAAGACGTAACGCCTTTGACGATTAAAGAATCTTCCAATTGCTGGCAGGGCAATATATTTTACACACACAAATGCACAAACTAACACTTATCGTATTCAATGATAAAAAAGGGGTTTATCGGCCCTTTAAAAGGCCTTATTTTGTAGTTGTTGCAAGTCGTATTATATTATATCGTATTCATATATGATATATTTACCAGCGTTGTCAATCTGTAAAAGGTTAGAAGTAGAACTAAAATTAAGTAGTTCTGTACTAAGAAAGTTGTATTTAGTAACCATAAGACAAAATTTTGTTGAAAGTCTGATATTGATAACTTAATGTAGGTATATACTAGTACTCGTAATAATAAACAATGCCGTTATTAACAAGTAAGAAAGTATAGTCGGTCAAGCCCGAACATATAATACCCTACACCCAGTATATGCATAAAACAGTTTTTCAGAAATGTGCGGTATATGGGAGATATGACTATTGTGGACCGATCATCCAAAAATTTAGTGTCATGATGTCTGTGAATATAAATATTATATGTGTTAAACTTTATCTCGATATAAATACTTTCAAAAGATTTATGGAGCTTAAAGTGAATTACGGAGAGGGTCTTATATGGAATTTCGACTAATTGTAGACCGATCATAATAAAATTAGACCATATTATTTGTATACATATGAAATACATTTGCGTTATATATTATTTGGATACTAAAATTTTTGAGAGTTATGTTCTTTAAAGAGATTTCCGGAAGTGGGGCTTATATGGGAGCTACGAGTAATTATGAACCGATCTGCACAAAATTTGCAGATGTGATTTGGCGTCATTTACCACTTATTTGTGATGAAATTTTTTTGGATACTTGCATAATTCAAACATTTATGATCGGTAAACCCCAATTTCGGGAGGACATTTATATGGGGGCCAGGTGAAATAATGGACCGATTTACATCAGTTTCAATCCCTGGGCCGAAAAAATATCACGTCGCAAATTTTATCGAAATATCTTCAAAATTGTGACCTGTACTCTGCGCACAAGCTTTACATGGACAGCCAGCCAGTCAGACGGACGGACATCGTTAGATCGACTCAGAAAGTGATTCTGAGCCGATCCGTATACTATAAGGTGGGTGTTGGACCAATATTTCTGGGCGTTACAAACATCAGCACAAATCCAATATACCCTCCCCACTATGGTGGTGTAGGTTATAAAAACCATACACACGATCAGCATATAAAAAGTGTCAATAAAACGAATTTTATGAAGAATCCTAAATGAATGAGAGATAATTAAGTATAAAGTTGTATTTCAGGAACTTGAGTCAATTTTTTTTTATTCAGAGTAAATTTTTTTTTAATAAATACTTGAATATTTTTTGGAAATAAATCTTAAAGGCCGTTACGATTTGAATAAATTTTCTTTCGAGTTTTAGTTTTAAAAATGGACCGCACATTGGCATTGTTTTTCATTTAATTCCAAACATTATATTTATTGGAATATAGGAGCGTTCCTATAGGTTCTCAGTTATATGCAGTTGAAAATAAAAATTTTAAAACTTTTCCATTTTGCAGTTCAAAATAAAAATTTCAAAATTTTGCCATATCCATTTTCCTTTTTTTTTTAATATCGGGCAGTATTTTTGACAGATTTTTTTTTAATTTTTCCATACAAAAATAGCTTCGAAATATTGGTTTGCAAATATAAATGAAACAAGTAAGAATGTAGTATAGTCGGTCTCCCTTTTGAGCGCCCACTTCTGAAAAACATGAACTATTATTGCCCGATCATCATTAGGTTGAATTTTGTTTGAATACCTAAATTTTTATGTGATTTATGGCCGGTAAAGTAATTTTCAGATGTAAGTGTAGGAGGTATGATAAATTTTCGACCGATCCTGAAAAAATAATGTTCCAAGTTTTATCGAAAGGTCTTCAAATCTACACAATTTTAGTCTTAGACCATATGTTCTAAAATTCCAAAGCTGGTATTACAAGCCGGAAATCAGTTTTGTAAACTGTCTTGAATTCCTTATTCATCTTTAAAATTATATTGTAAACAGTGTTTTACGTTTAGAGTATTTATAATGACATACATACATACGTATATACATACGTTGAAAAGTTCATTGCATTATGTTGATAAATAATTATAATTCATATTCCAATAATTGTTTAAGCTTAAGGTCTTTTTTTAATAAAATCTTTATTTTCGATATTTCGCTAATTCGTTATGTAGCATAAAATTT
Source organism: Bellardia bayeri (assembly GCA_950370525.1). Classification (NCBI taxonomy): domain Eukaryota; kingdom Metazoa; phylum Arthropoda; class Insecta; order Diptera; family Calliphoridae; genus Bellardia; species Bellardia bayeri. The sequence continues at coordinate 52,448,715 of OX493265.1, read as the reverse complement.
TCTTGAAGATGCTACATAACGAAGTAGCGAAAAAAAAAACAACTATAATACTCCGTCGAATATTCCTCGGATAAGACCTGCTAACATTATTTCCAATCGGACCATCAATTAAGAGTTACAGATTTTTTTCCATTTCTATTCAATAATGAAGCGATCCTCACATATACATACATATATTTTGGTAAAGAAATTTATCGCATAATTTTTGTGTATATAAAACTGAATTGTAGTGAAGATTGAAGACATTTATAAAAAGTCAAGCGCAAATCAGCAAGGACACCTGTGAGGCACAATTGTTACCCGTAGTTTGATTACATGGATACACTTCCAGATAGTTAAATCTATTAAGAAAGTGATTCTAATTTTGGCTGTAACTCACTTTTTGTTATTTCTTGGATGGAATTTGGTTTCTGAATAATTTAGAAAATAATTAAAGCAGGAATAAAACCAGTTTATGCTTTCCTTTCAACAATGTCGTTTCACATAATATTTTGTGTTAAAATATTATAGAAGGTCCTCCAATAAAGGCATAGGATATAAACAGAGGGCTAAATAGGCCTGCGAAGTGGAAGCCTTTTACTGCTGGATACATTTCTGTATAGGTGTAGTGTGTCGAGAAGACATAGACTATTGCAAAGAATATAAAACATAACTCCAGGGAACAATATTTTCATCATTGCAGTTGTATACTCATTTGATTGTGTGTTTGTGTGTCTCAGTGTATGTATAAGTAAACGATTTCAAACCAAATTTAGGTACGTCTAGATGTACGAGGTCAATCTAAAAAGTTTCTTTAATATACATAAGGTAAGTTTCTAAGAAATTTTGTATTCTGTAAGTAGAGTGCATAGCAACCTTTAGATTTAGCCATCCTGGAAATATGCAGATAAGCGAAATATATGATAAGATAATATCTGATATTAACAGCTCTTTTGAGATGGGTAATCGTATTAGTAATATAAAATAAAACCTTGTAGGAACGTTGGTTTATCTAATGCACATTTTACACTAACTGCATTAGCATCTGGGATGAAAGAGAAGCTTTTTTAAATGTTTACAAACAAATAAAGTTATTTTACATACTTTCTAAAAATTTCTGTGCAGTTATAGTCAAAAGAGTGGAGTAGAGCTGAAAAAAATATTCTGTACAGAAATTTGTTTCAAAAAAACTTTTCAGCTTGCACAGATATATTCGAGAAGTTGGTTGGCTGGAAATTAAAGCGTTTACGCAAAATTGGCAAAATACCAGCATTATTTTCTCTCTAGTTTGTTTGTTTTTGTTGCAAAATAAAGATACAGCAAGTAAGTTCCACATTTTTACACACAATAACGACTGCTCTGACAATGATGTCGTTGCCACTGGTTCAACTATTTCTACTGTTGCTGCTGCTACTATTCTCCTTCTGCTTGTGCCTCTGCTGTGGCTGATGATGATGATGAACCAAATGCCAGTGGCACCACCTAATGACCTTGTTTTGTTGGCGTCGTTGGTGTTTGGTGAAAAACTGAGCTACATACATACACACTGTCATAGATATGGGAATAAATTCTGTTTTAAACATTCGTTATCAAAAACGATTATATTTGGCACTTGAAAGGTTGTAGGGAAAAACCAAATGCGTACTTAAGTATTTTTTACTGGTTCCATTTCCATTTCACTAGCAAAAAAAAAAAAAAAACGAAGAAAAAGGGAAAACAGACAAATGTCCTGAATGTGGAGCGAGAAATGAAATATAAATAGTCTAATATTTTGTGACATCCGGTTAAGGATTTTAATTTAAACAAAAATATGTTGTTGCCGTAGGAAGTACTTACGTATGTATGTATGTATGTATGTATGTGCTTTGGTAAGCTCTTCTCACAAGTCTACTGTTAAATTAATGAACATTTTATTGTTGTGTTTATGGCAATATATGTACGTAGATGATTGTATGTGTGTCTGCAGTACTAAATGAAGTGAGTGAGTATGAGTCTAAAGGTATTAACAATTACGGGTATCCTTAAAAATATACACACACCAATATTTGACTGTATGCATGTTGGCATACTCAAAAGGTGAATTGTAATTGTAACTGTGATTGTAATTGTAATTGTATTTTTTTAGTATTATTTTTATTTTATTATTTGCAATTTCTATTTCAAAGCAATTCAAACATTTTTAACAAGAGGCGTGAATGAAATATTTATTATGAAGCAGTTGTTTCTTGACGCTGCTGTTGTTGTAACATGTCTGATGTGATTTCGTAAAGCATTTAAGCCGATATGTTGGTTGTCAGGGAAGTGCAACATTAAAAGTACAAAACTAAAAATGAAATTCTCCAAATACATACGGATACGTATTATGTAGATCGGGTATAGAACAGGTAAATATGGTTTCTGAGTAATCTCAATGTCAACTTTAACTGAAAGAGACGACTTGCGAGATAATTGTCGCAATGTGGTTTGTACTTGACTATTAAATTGATAATTCGTTCAATTCTATCGGTGTCCTGCTGCAATTAAACACAGTAAAAACTTGCATATTTTTACATAACACAGATCTTCTAACAAAAACTCATACATTTGTGGTCACTTGGCATATTGATTGGTTTATTTGTTTTGTTTTAAAAGAGAAGTAACACTAAAACAATTAATATGCCTATATACATATAATTGCGTTACTTTCTTTGGAAAGGGTATAGTTGAAGAAGTAAAGGTGGTAATAGAAGAAGGCTTTTTTTTATGTATCACAACTCTGCAATCGCGCATTATGTTTGTTTTAGTGCAGCGCCTCTGATGGTCAGTAGGCGCATTATTTTTAAGGTTTGATTTTATAGCCTTCATTTAATTATTTTACTTCGGTGGCATTACAATGCTATACCACCGAAGGAGGGCGCTGTGATAAATGAGTGCCAGCGGCTGGGACTCGAACCCGGGCTACAAATACCAACTCATGCTTAATGATCAAATGCGCTAACCAATTAAGCTACAGCACCCTTAGTCGATCGATGTATTTTTTCCTAAAGGATTAGAGAATAGATCCTTTTCCCCGCTATAAACTTGCCACAGAAGATTTTCCTTATTTTCAATGTACAAAGAAAATTTTATATCGAATGTTCTAATACAATATTTTCCTAGATCCTAAACTATTTACTGGCTGAAAAGTATCAGGGTTAAGTCAAATAAATCTGCTGTAGTATACAATGGGTTAATATTTTGTTTTCTCTTGAACAATTAAATACCTTGATTAAATATAGCGAGAACGAAGCTAAAGTTTGGACATATCTGCAAGAATAAAAATATAAATATTTAGTACCTCCCAATACACACATCAAGTCAGACAAATGTCAAATTATGTATGTAAAAAATAAGTAAAAGTTAAATGGATTTATACAATAATTCTTCCCTACGAGTATAATGCCACCTATTCAAGCTCGTACATTTAGAGTAATGCCTTCCAATAGACTGACTGAAAAATAAAATTGTTGTTGTGTTTATTTAAAAATAAATACTATAAAACACATTCTGACAAACGAATACAAATACATACATGCAATCTGTTTTCGTATCTCACGTAAAATATTAAGGTAATTTGTGGAAATTTGATGTTTATCGTTAAATTGTTTCTGTATATTTTTCAACAGCAATTGTTGTACTTAAATATTGTTACTAAATAGCACTTTCTTATTGCTACTTATTACTACATACATACATATATACATATGTATGTATATACTGATGATGATGGTGGGTGCAACTGTTGTTGATGTTAATGTTGATGCTTCATATTGTTGCCATTAATGTATTCAAGACAAATTCTAAAGCCCGTTAATACGTATGTACTCCACTTGTATATGGGGCAAGGATGGCTTTAGAACTACATGAATGTTCTTGTATGTTAAAAAAAAACACTTAAAATTGTTACACATCTGTTTCTTAATGGTTAATACACGCACACACACAAACACACTCTCGTATAAAAACACATCCATACCCTGCAAACATTTTTAAGATTTTCTGGCGATGGTTTTTTTTTGGCGATGATTGCATGATCCTTACGAATCGCTAACTATCGCATACGCCTTACAATTAAGCGATGAATACGCGAGCGTAACAAGTAAGTCAATTTTTTTTTTCTAAAAACTCTTTATGCTGACAACAATTTTGACGACTTTTACGATGTGAATCGCGCGCCATCGCCTACGCCTTACACCTAAGCGATGAATACGCGAGCGCACACAAGTAACGGGAAATATCCTCACAACAATCAAATTATTTTTTATTCTTTATCGTTTAGAGAGATGAGTCATCAATGTTTTCTCAGTGCATTTTTTCTTGTTGTTTTGTTTAGGTAACGGTAAAATAAATATTTGGTTTCAAGAACAATTAGCAAAATTATCATAATTGTTAATTTTAGTCTTGAGATTCAATCCAAAAGAAGAAGTAGCTACTCCAAAGAGCAGCTACTAAAAATAAAATAATAAAAAATATAATTCACGCGATTCGCCTAATGATCGCCGTTGAGTTGTGTATAGTCGCGGCGATTGATCGCGTGCGATCATTAAACTATGGTCAGGCGATTCGCAAAACGATCGCCTGTGTGACTGTCGCGATTCGCGAATATTGATTCGCGAATGATGATTCGCCAGCGATTTGCGAATGGTGATTCGCCAGCGATTCGCGTATGTTGATTCGCTGGCGAATCGCGACAGGCACACAGGCGATCGTTTTGGTGAATCGCCTGACTATATTTTAATGACGCGATCAATCGCCGCGACTACACACAACTCAACGGCTATTCGCGGGCGATCATTAGGCGATTAAAAATGTTTGCAGGGTAGAATAAAAGAATAAAAGTCATAATAACATAATAACAATAACAATTTTGTCAACCATAAAAAACATATGCAATGATGCTGCCGTTGATAAGGAAACATACGTAATGTTTAAATACTTTTGCATGTGTGATTGAATTTAACAAATCGTGTTTATTTTCTCTTTGCCAATTCTTTTGGAATATCTACACGTGTTTGTTGAAGGCATTGAAAGCCTATGGATGATTATAATGCTAATAAACTTATTAGCAGGAGCAATTGTAAAAACGTTTTTAAATTAAATGCTCAAAATATCCTTATACGGTGAAAATAAAATTTATAAGCATTTTTCCCACAAGCTCAAAATTAAGACATTTTTGACACCTATTTAAAAAAAAACAGATGGGAGATCTACATACATATATTCCGCTCTACAGAATCTTATGTACTCTTAGCCGTTCTCTAACATAAATTATTTAGGTTCAAATTTTATTTGCTTAAAAACGAATATCGTTTAGAGATTAGATTGTACATTTTATTTGAAAATTCGAGTTCTGTGTCAAAGTAGCAATACATACATACACATGTACATATCGTTATCGAAAATCCAAAAGTATGTAACATCACTTTTTCCATTTTTAAATGGGAAGCAAACAATTTTATAAAATAAAAAATTCTTTAGGTTTAGAAACAATTGGTGAAATATACAGAACAACTAAAATAATTCAAGCGAAAAGATAATATTTTGCGAAATATTTTTAAAATTACATATATATGCTACGATTTTTTGCATTTGTGTTTTCTGAAACAAAATGAAGTGTCATTATAACTTTGCTTTGTTATTTAAAAACTTAAATATTTTATTTTCATTTCTTACCCCAAGTTTGATGATACGTTCATTTGACTTGAGAAATTAATGCACACGTTATGTTATTTTGAATTAATGCGTTATTTTTGGTCGCAAAAATCTAAAAATTGGTAGAGGCACGTAATATAACCTAACGAGTAATAATCAATAAATTTTTGATGATACGTACTTTTGGATATCCATGTATTTTCAAAAGAATTTTATGTTGATATGTTGACAAAATTTCATTTAAAATTTTTTCAATGAAATTTAAAAAAAGGACTAAAATTGCAAATTTTTAATGTTGTGTCTATTTTGGGGTTAACATTTTGTTTTTGGTTATTTAAATTCTCTTATATCTTATATTTTTTTTTGCCTATTTTCCAATATTTAATTTTTGTAATTTTAAACTTCTCGAAACCCTATGAGCCTTCAAGATACAATTTAATACAAGCAATATTTATATGCTCAGAAGTTATGCCACAAAAATTTTTAATGATCGGCCCATAATAGGTCATAGCTCCGCACATTTCAGAAATACAACTATGTATATGGTCGGGCTTGGCCGACTATACTTTCTCACTTAGCTATGGATCATTGTAGTTTAAACAACAAATTTGTTTTGTTCTTTAAAAGTGTCGAATTTATTGTCAACAGAGTCATATGCAGGAAGTTTTGATTCACTTCCCTAAATTTTGAAAAAAGCGCAGCTGAAGCACACCGATTGCTTATGGTGAATGTGTTCCATCGGTTTCAACGTGCGAGAAATGGTTTGTGCTATTCAGAAGTGGTGATTTTGATACAAAAGATATACATACATGAAGATTAATTCTAAACCCAACAAGGGCTTGCAAAATCATTGGGAGCTGCTCAATCCGCAATTTAAAAACATTTGCCATCAGTAAATCAGGGATCATTGGCTACCATATGAATTGAAGCCGGAGACCTTGAAAGACAATCTTTCATGTCCGTAATTTATTTATTTATTTATTATATTTATGGACAGATTACGTCTACCGGTTAACCAGTCAAATCGACACCAAAGCCAAAAATCCATGGCTTTAATGTAATGCTCTATGGTTGGTGGGACCAAAAGGGTCCTATCTATTATGAGCTGCTGATATATGGTCAGACCATCATAGAGACCTGTGCCGAATGCAACAGATTCGTTTGAAGCGAGCATTGGGGAAAAGCACCCCGAATAAATATTATTTTGACTAATACTATGAATAAATTTATATGCATTTAAAAATGCATTTAAAAATATTAAACGTCGTTAAAGTGATTTTGTGTGACCGTTTCTAAATTTATTTTTAGTTCAAAATTTGCTCATATTCCTGCAGAAATGGAGACTACTCCTTACACGCGTGTAAAGAGTACTCCACAAGAGACCAGGACTACTTCAAAAGTAATCCAAATACATGGGAAAAACGTGCTCCATTTTACATTACAATGTCCTAGGAGAGGACCACGTAATCCAAAAAAACATGTTGTAACTACTTCTTTTTACTTAAAACGGATCATATACTCCAATAACTTCTGCAGGGTATAAAGACCTTATTTGAGAAAAATTTCCACTTATGAAGACTGTAATATTTAACAAAATGCCTGTTGAACCAATTTGTGTGTCGCAATGTGTGGTTGGGTAAATTGAACTCGGACGGCTTTAATATACAATTTTTTATTTTTTTGGATCTATTTTATTACACTTTTAGACTTGATAAGATTCTTGTTTCGAAGGCCAATTGGCTTGATTTTTAAAAATATAAATTACATATACATACATACGTACCTCATCATTTTGTGTGTAAAAAGTTGTTCTTGTTGTTGTGTATTGTTCGAAATAATCAAGGCAATAATATTTTATCGACATTAAGATGATGTCGCGTACATTAAGAATTACACAGAGGATTACTTTTAATAATTTTATAACAATCATTCGTAGGGATTTGTTTATTTTATTTTTAATTTCGTAATTCATTATTGATAAATAACAAATTATTTGTATTTTGAATTTTAGCTTTAACGGAATTCAAATTGGTTTTGATTGAAAAATAAAATAATTTATCTGATATTTACCAGTGTAGCCATTTCTTATAAAATTACACTGACAAAAAGGTTTTTTTTAAACATTAATATCATGGTGTAACTATACAAGGTGAGTGCAGTAGCCCAGCTGACTGACTTTGTTTACAATTTACTTATGCTTTTCAAGTATTTTTGACAGTAGTACATTATTTTAGACAAACAAAATGCCTGTTGTTTCTGTTTTGTGTTGTATTTGTTGTCGATTTAAATTTAAAAAAATCATGGACCGATTTTTACTTTTTTCATAGAGCTTGTTCTTTATTCATACAAATAAAGTGTAATATGTGGAAGGAAAATGGCAAAACCTTTTTGAAAACCATGAACTTTGTGGCCTCAACTTTAGTTCATAGCTCTACAATAAAGGGTATGCTCGTTTTCAATATTAAACATTTCTGATCAACAAAGAATATTTGGGAAAAATTTATTCGCCAAAGTCCTTCGTAACAGAATGTAAGTCTTGACTTCCAAGGTTTCGTTCTTACAGCTTTATTGTGATAGTTAAGTGTACAATATCTAGATCGTCTTAGAATTTTATAAGAACCCTGTATATATAAATATTTGGTTCTACAACCAATATTTCGATGTATTATAAACGGAATGACAAAATCAATATACTCCCCATTGGTTGGTGTTGAGTAAAAAACTATGGTAAATTACATTTTATACAAGAGTATTCTAACAGGTTCTTCGAGTTACAAAAAAATTAAGTTACTTTAGTAGACGGGTACAAAAGGAAAAAATCGTTTAATAGTTTTGTACTTTTTAAAACATTTATTTAAGCACATGTGTAGGGGAGAGGGGGGCACGTTTGAACACGGGGCACCTTTGAACAATGTTGATAAAATCTCAGTTTAACATTTTTTCCGACCCTTAACCGAGTTTTTCACATGACAACCATGTTTTCTAGCAACGTCAACAACTTTTGCGAGTTTTTTCAGTCGTCGACCAAATGTACTTGGGTGAACAAGTTTTCGCATTGTAAATTTTTTTATTTTTTTTTAAGAGTGTAAGAAGTATTCACTGATCGTTTTCTTTCGTTAAAGAATTTTATTGCAGCTCAAAATTCATTTCAAACAAAATTAAGGTAAGTTATTTAATATTTATGTAAAAAAATTATTAATTTCCGTGAAATGGCAAGCCAGTTCAGTTTTGAACAAAGAAAAAGGGGGCACCTTTGAACATGTTAATTTATCAACCGAAGTACCAAACATTGTTGATTATCTCTGATTTTCTGAAAATGACGAATCCAATGCTGATCATGATGCTTTAAAGGAAAATGTAATGTCACCTGAAATCGCAAGGCCTTTTCCGTCTTAATAATATAAAACTTATTTTTGATCTGATTTTTTTTTATTTGTTAATTGTTAATGTTTATGTTTTTCTTAACAAATAAATCGAATTTATTATATATATAAACAAATGAGAAAGTATAGTCGGTCAAGCCCGACCATATAATACCTTACACCTAGTATATGCAAATATGGGCGTTATATGGGCGATATCACCTATTTTGGATCAAAATTCAGTACATAATTTCTGTGAATATAAATATTATATGTGTTAAGCTTTATCTCGATATAAATACTTTTAAAAGATTTATGGGAGTTAGAGTTTCGAATAATTATGGACCGACCGTTATAGGTGTCGTTATTTTTGTATACAAGAAACTTATTTGTGTCGAATTTTATTTGATTACTAACATTTTTAAGAAATTTATGGTCGTTAAAGTGATTTTCGACTAATTATGCACCGATCACAATAAAATTGTACCGTATTATTTGTATATATGTTAAATATATTTGTGTTCAATATTATTTGGATACCAACATTTTTAAGAGAGTTATGCTCTTTTAAGTGATTTTCGGAAGTGGTAATTATGGACCGATCTTCACGAAATTTGTAGATGTGCTTTAGCTTCATTTAATACTTATCTGTGGTAAATTTTGTTTGCATACTTGCATAATTCAAAGATTTATGACCGGTAAACCTCAATTTCGGGAGGACATTTGTATGGGGGCTAGGTGAAATAATGGACCGATTTCCGCCAGTTTCAATCCCATCCATCCTTAGGCTGAAAAAATATCACGTGCCAAATTTGTTCGAAATATCTTTAAAATCGCGACCTGTACTCTGCGCACAATCTTTACATGGACAGCCAGCCAGCCAGACGGACGGACGGACACCGTTAAATCGACTCAGAAAGTGATTCTGAGTCGATCGGTATACTTTAAGGTGGGCGTTGGACCAATATTTCTGGGCGTTACAAACATCAGCACAAATCCAATATACCCTCCCCACTATGATGGTGTAGGGTATAAAAATATAACTGTTTATGTTATTTTTGGACATAACCGCTACAAGAAAAAACTGCCGTTCAAAGGTGCCCCACTCTAGTTCAAAGCTGCCCCGTATGGGGGGCACATTTGAACACAATGACTTCAGCCATTAAAAAACTAAAAAAAAATTTAAATCGAACTAAAAAAAAGTTACTTGAAGACTTAAACTAAAGTTTATTTCCATACATTAGTTAAATTATGCAAAATGTCAATAATTCAAAAATATTAATTTTTATGTGGCTTGAAAGTAAAAAGTGTTCAAAGGTGCCCCCCTCCCCCAGCTACTAAATGAATCATAACAAATAATACCTTGATAAAGATGGGATTTATTCATATTCATTTCTTTAAATTCAATTTTTTTGATTTTGTTCGAAAGTTGTGATAAGACTGACTCAAATTGTTATTAACCCCCTGGCCATCGATGTCGAACGATAACGTTCGCTTAGATAAGACTTAAGACACAAACTGTTTATAGTATCGATTTTTTACTCAATCAAGTTTGTTTATTCCACAATCAAGTTTGTGTCTTAAGTCTTATCTAAGCGAACGTTATCGTTCGACATCGTTGACCAGGGGGTTAATTTAAATTATTTCTTGTACTTACCATTATTTATCTGCATATTATGAAATAAATAACTAAATTAAATTGTTATTTTGGAATTTTTAAAGATTATTTTTATTGAATTTTTTTCATTTCTATGTAGTTTCTAAATTAATACTAAGAATAAGAATATGTATTAAAAAACAGTTTATTACATTTACATACATAAACAAGGTGTTTGCTGTTTTTCTGTTTTTTTTTTTTAAATCTAATTTTTCTCTATATGTATCTGTATATATCTGTTTGTCTTAAACGAAATTAAATAAAATCAGTTTATTACCTACAAGGTAAACATTTTCCATAGAGATGCTTTTTATTTATTTGTTAATTTAAAATTTTTACTTTAAATCTTTTACTCATTTTACTGTATCTTGCTGTGTGTATTTAGATATTTCTTGTGTATTTCGTTTAGAGCAACAAAAGAATTTTCCAAAATATTTGTTTGTTTTAAGAATTTCCTTATAATTGTAGTAAAAAAATAAGAAAAATGTAAAAAGGTAAGAAAACCATTCGAGTATTATTATGTAGAAAGTTTGTATTAGAAATCCAATTCAATATTAATTTATAGTAAAATCATATTTACTAACATTAATGTGTTCGCAAAACCACTATATTGAATAAACGGAAGCAGAAAGTTTTAAATTTGCGTTTACAAATGTTCTAAATTGGTTGGAAATTTTTTTATTTCTAGACCAGGCCATATAATTTTCTTCTATTAAACAATCTTAGTAAATTTGACTATAACATCTGTAATGGAATTAGTAGGCAAAAATTGCTAAATATTTGTTTCATAAAATGTTTAGTAGGGAATATTTATTCGGAACAATAATTTAAGTTGAATACAATTATTTAAAACACATTGAAAATGTCTAATTATTTAATGAAATTTAATTTAAAACTATCGGACTTAATTTCAGTTCAACTATTACAAAATCCCATCAACCAGGGCTAAAAATTTTATGATAAATAAGTTTTGATGGCCGAATTTTGAATAAAATTAATTTAAATCAATGTTTATTTTGAAGTTCTAGAGCTGAGAGTATTTTTAATTCGTCTATGCCGAATATAAAATATTATGTTGAATAATTTTATTTAGTTCTCTTCATTAATATGTACAAATGCATTTAAGTTGCTTAATTTTTAGTCGTACAGTAAGTATGTATGTATGTATATTAATGTAATTTATATGTTATTTATTAATATTTCATATTTATTTCATTCCTATATATAGTATATATATGTATGTATAATTTATTTTTAAAATAAATGCCACAAATATGTGCAGTATAATAAATATCACCAGTGCATATAAAATTTAAATACTTAAATACTTTATTTACAGTTTACATTTATTTAAATTAAGTCAGTTAGTTACATATTATTTTATATATTTGCTCATATTTAGTACATTTGTATGTATGTATTGTAATTATAATTATTAACAAATATTTTCATAAGTTTTAAGTTTTATTCACAATTATGACCTTATAGCTACAAAGTTAATGCAGTAAACCAGACCACTTTATAGTTTTAAAAACATACAATATTCTTTTTTTTTTTTTGGTATTTCGAAATATTAAACATTTTTGGTATAAAATTCAAGTTTCAAATGTTCCTAGAGGTACGGTGACACTTGGCAAATATTTGCCGGAAAAGACGTAACCAATAAATAACATATGTATATTTGAACTCGTTTATTTATTAAAAAAAAAACTTTTCTTTTTTTTATATATTTATTTAGTCGGGCTCGAGTTCATTAAATTTAATTTTCATTAAATTATTTTTACTGAAAGAATTATTTTATAACATGAAATCTATATTAAAATTTATTAATAACTTTTCTTGGCTGAGCTGGGGTTTGAACCTGGGTTGAATTTGACAGCAAACATAACAAAAAAACAGGTTTTCAAGACGAAGTCTTGGCAGAAAGAATACGAAAAAAAACTGAAGAAAAAGGAGGCAACATGTAAATAAATAAAATTGAAAAATTATAATTACAGCAAATTTCGAACCACCGGCAATACTGGTTAAAAGATTGATGTTTGTCTGTTGGCTAGCAGGCACCCGCAGTGGTGTAGAAGGTTAGAACACAAAGAATTCGGATGAGAGAATGTGGTGATTCTCGAAACATGTAAATTCAACCCTGGTTCAAACCCCAGCTCGGCCAAGAAAAATTATCAATACATTTTAATATGGATTTCATATTGTAACACAATTCTTTCAGTAAAAATAATTTAATGAAAATTAAATTTAATGAACTCGAGCCCGACTAAATAAATATCAAAAAATTTAAAATTAACAGTTCGAATAAAAAACTTTTCTTATTGAGGCCAAAGCACAACAAATATTTAGTTTTAATTTATTTGATGCTGTTTGATCTTGCAAAACTCTTGTACAAAGTGTAAATAACGTCAAACAAATCTCTGCTAGTGTGACCGTACCTTTAGATTTACTTGTAATAATAAATTATCTTTGCATTACACCATTTATAATTGTATATTGCATTTATTTGACATAAGGAAAGATAATAATTAGTTTTGTATATGACTTATAAATATTTATAAAAACATTATTGAAGATTTTCAAAATATTATTTGAGAATTTCTGAATTTTATGCCATATAAATTACATCTCAATTACATCTTATATTAGGTGAATCAACAGCTGAAACGCGGGCAAATATGATCAAAGTTTTTCGTTGGTTTCCAAATTTGTTCAATAAAAAAAATACGAACATTCTTTACAGAGTCATGGCTAAACATCATATAAATTACTAATTACACTCTCAAATGGTAATATAACATTTTTTTCTGTTTAGGTTCTAATTTTAACTAACCATCTTTATATCTAAACGTTGAATTTATAATATGTATTTATTTTCATTAAACATTTTCAGTTGCATAAATATAATTTCTAAAATATACAAATTTTCAACGACATCAAGTGCAGAATTTTTATATTTTATTTTTTTTTTATAATTTTTATGCATTTGTTGTTTCTAATTTTACATAATTGTAGTTTATATGTATGTCGTATATATTTACATGAGCATAATTACTCTATATTCATTTCTTAATTTACTTATAGAGTCTTATACGAAAATCTATGTATAAGTATTTACGCTTGAATGTATTTATAATAATTTAAAAATAATAATATTAATTTCATTTAAGTATTTAGTATACTGACAAAAATTAATGACGGAATGAATGATTACGTATGTATATTTAAAGTAAATTTATAATGGGAAATGAAACATGATAATAATAGCAATTTAACTATAGTATTATCAATATACGAAAGCAAACTAAATTTGTAATGAAAACTTGTCAAAACTTCAATTAGTTATCCACGTACTATTTTGCTTTTTTTTATAAATTTTTTGTAAATTTGCTACCTCAATTTATTTTTATTTGACATCTTATCAAATCACGAATCTGTTAAAAATGTATATAATTATAAAGGTTATTTATTCGCTTACATAACCTTAAAAAAACAAGTAAGAAAGTATAGTCGGTCAAGCCCGACCTTATAATACCCTACACCCAGTATATCAATAAAACAGTTTTTCAGGTATGGGCGCTATATGGGAGATATTATCTATTATGGACCGATCATCCAAATATTTAGTGCCATAACTTCCGTGAATATAAATATTATGTGTGTTAAACCTTATCTCGATATAAATACGTTTAAAAGATTTATGGAGGTTAAAGTGAATTACGAAGAGGGTCTTATATGGGAGTTTCGACTAATTATGGACCGACCATTATAAAATTAGGTGTCATAATTTCTGTATATATGAACTTATTTGTGTTGAATTTTATTTTAATACCAACATTTTTAAGAAATTTATGGTCGTTAAATTGATTTTCGACTAATTATGGACCGATCATAATAAAATTGTACCGTATTATTTGTATACATTTAAAATATATTTCTGTTAAATATTATTTGGATACCAACATTTTTGAATGAGTTATGCTCTTTAAAGTGATTTTCGGAAGTGGGGCTTATATGGGAGCTACGAGTACTTATGGACCGATCTGCACAAAATTTTTACATGTGATTTAGCTTCATTTATTACTCATTTGTGATGAAATTTGTTTGGATACTTGCATAATTCAAGCATTTATGATCAGTAAACCCCAATTTCGGGAGGACATTTGTATGGGGGCCAGGTGAAATAATGGACCGATTTCCACCAGTTTCAATCCCATCCATCCTTGGGCCATAAAAATATCACGTACCAAATTTAATCGAAATATCTTCAAAATTGCGACCTGTACTCTGCGCACAAGCTTTACATGGACAGCCAGCCAGCCAGACAGACGGACATATTTAACCCGACTCAGGAAGTGATTCTTAATCTATCGGTATACTTTAAAGTGGCTGTTGGGCCAATATTTTTGTGCATTACAAATGTGAGCACTAATCAACTATGGTGTTGTAAGGTATAATTATAGCAGAAATGAACATATCAACGAAAGAGTAGTAGTTTTTCTCTTTATTCGGTTTTAGTTGAAAACTACTTCAATTTCTTTAGTTTCTCTATACAAATCAAAGTCACAGCTTTTTCTTAATTTATTGATTATTATTGACCGATCTGCACAACATTTTCCGATGTGATTAAGTTTTATATATTACTTATTTAGGGAGAAATTTGTTTGGATACGTGTATAAATCAACCATTTATATCCAATAAAGCCCTATTTAGGAAGGAAATTTGTTGAAGTAATTTACAGATGGCAAACACAATTCACATATTTAGTTTTATTGAAATATCTTTAAAATTGCTACCCGTACTTTATGCACAAGTTTTACATTTACATTTACAATCAGTCAGCCAGGCAGATAGCCAGACGGATAGATATCGTTTGGGCGTAACAAACATCAACACAAATCAAATATACTCTTCCCGCTATGGTAGTGAAGTATATAAAAAGGTTTGATTTTTGTGTTTAATGTTTTATTTGAAGGATAAATAATTTGATTTTAATCTGAATTTTCAGATTTTAGACATACATAATTATTGAAAATAGGCCATTCTCAATCTTGCGACTGAATTTTAATAAATTTCCTAATAAATTCAACCACAACTGTGTTGATTTTTTTTTTATAAAACTTTCCATTATCTCGTTTAATTAATACAATAGTTATTATTAATGCACATATGCTGGTATTACTTAGCAAGAGTAATAATTAAAACACAATTGGGGTATTCACACGGTGTCCTATCAAGTCATATTGTCATAAAGTACTAAAGTTTTACAATAGTTTTAAAAAATTGTTGTTGTGCTTCAAAGAAAAAAGTCATAAAATAATAAGACCTTTTATGCTGTGTTTATTGTTTTTTCATAACTAAACAGTGTAAATTTAAGTCGAAAGGGAAAAACTCTTCATCGAGCCGGTGATAATATTTAGAAGTTGCATTGCATTGAGATATTTAAAAAATGGAAGAAAATGTTTTTTATATACTTTAGCTGACTGGCAGCCACCAAACGTATTTAAAATAACCGCCGTCAGAAAAATTTGCCGGCTTAGTGTTAAATACATTATTGTCTTTAATCAAGTTCAGTATATGCACAAATTCCTCCGGTCGAACCCTAATCATTTGATTAAACCGCCTGTCGTCCAACTTTTTTAACACGTTTTGGTGCCCCTTTTTGGATTTTGAAACTGCAAGGTGGATGCTTCTGCGGTTTGTGAACAAACTAGCGACGTTTGATAAGAACATTTCATTTAATTGTTCTTTATCGTCATCATCACCTTTAAAAAGATTTATTTACTTAAATGTAAACTTGTAATTATTTTTTTATTTACTTGAATCAGCCATTACAACGTCCAATAGGTATTTTTCGCACAAACCGGCTATTATTTCAGATTTTTGACTTGTTTTTGGCATTTTTAATTAAAAACATTTGTAATTGTTTATAATTGTTTTTTTCTTTTATCAGCTGACTCAAATTTGAAATAGCACACTAACTTATGAGGGTTGCTCACAGCAGTCATATTTTTTCGTGTTATTGTTTTATGACAAACGACTTTATGACTACCGTGTGAATACCCCAAATATGAATTTTTTTTTTGTTTATTTATTATATTTGTAGTGCTAATTCTTTACGGATTAGGAAAAGTTTTCCATCAATAATAACAAACAACAAATAATTACAAATTAACGCGACTTACATAAATAGATACACAGATACTAAACCTGCAGGTGATTTAACTCTCCTAAATGAACACCATGCAGTTTTAACGGTAGCTATTAAGAGAGAGTTGCAATGACTCTGCCACATAGATCTGGCTTTCGATTGTGGCTTATTCGCATCAACATGTGACTTCAGAACAACATTGCACAATCTTGGTGATGTTCATCAAATAACCATACCATCATATAACCAAAATCTCCTTAGTTAGTAATCAATAGTGGTTTTTGTACCTAAAAAGCTTATCAACAATAAACTGGTTTCAAGGACTACAGGTAAATTATAGCTGACCTCAATAGCAACTTAAATAAGCAATGTTTTTATGTTGTTGTCTTGTTTTCATTTTGTATTGTATTGTTGATTTAAAATTAAGTAAATGGAAAGAATGCACAAAAACAAAAACTAACAATTAAATAAATACAAAACAAATATGCATCCCTAAATATGAATTTTACGTTCAACAAACATATTGTTTTGCCATTCATTGGTTTCTATCAAACTAGAAAATAACACACAACATTTGTGTGTAATTACATATATGTGTTATTTTACGCTCAGTCTTCCTATTTTTCACTTTTCGCGAATACGAATCTGTCCCACATATGAAAAGTGGACAAAAGTGCTAAAATTGCGCAAAAAATTCACAACAAAATGAAGGTAAATAATGATGATAATGACGACTGTAATGATAAACACACACACTGATTTAATGGTTAATTAATATTTGGTTGAAAATTAGAACAATATGCTAATTTTATCAAAACATTTGTTTACATGTTTCTATATATGTGTGTATGCATTATGGAAATGTTTTTATGCAAAAACGCGTATGTATGCTGTTATAAATATGTACATACATACATACATATATATGTTGATAATACAAACGATTAGTGCTATTTATGTACATATGAATACATTTGAATGCATTAACATTACATTTCTAAATGCCTATAAATTAAATATAAATACATATGTATGTAGCATGCAATATACATACATACATATATTTGATGTAAAAACATAGATATTCACATATCGTAGCTTTGTCGGCAAAAGGGCTATTAGGATACAAATTGCACATGAGCCTTAGTGATAATATCAAAGGCCGTGAAGATATAAGTATATATAATATATTGTTATTTCAGATAAATTTGTCCAAAAAACAAATTGTTCATACAGTTGCAAATAGGCCTTTCCGCATGCAAGACAGCGATATGCATGTAATGACAACAATTATTTGTATACGAAAATCATATTACAATTTATGATTTCATATATATGACAATCTTACAAGACAAGAAGTTAATCATCGATTTTAATGATAACTGATATTGTTACAAATGTTGTCATTGAAATTAAATTATTCAAAATTCACATAAGTATTAGTTTAAATATACTGTAAATAAAGCAATATGTTACAAAAAAAGCTTAATAGGTCTCATACTAAAATATGCAATGCCACAAAGTATAAATGAATACGTGTTTGTTTTTATACCCTCCACCGCCAAGAGTGGTCAATGAGGGTATATTACGTTTGTCATTCCGTGTGAAACTTTTTTAATATTCATCTGAGACCCAACAAAATATATATATTCTTGGTCCTTATGAAATTCTAAGTCGATTGAGCCATGTCCGTCTGTCTGTCCGTCTGTCCGTCTGTCCGTCTGTGTAAAACACTCTCACGTCCAAGCTATACAACTTAACTAAACGAAATTTTCAGAAAAATATTTCTTAATTTGCAGGTAACTCCGGTATAGAAAATCAGTAAAATCGTTTGAGGCCAACCAGACTTATGGAACAATATGTGAGACAACCTCCATAAAAATATGATTTTTTTTGTCCATTTTATTGCAATATTTTGAAATATATTGCAGATAATGCCATAACATTTTTTATACGTTGTTTTTATGATAATAGAAGAAATTGTGCGGAAAATAGTATGAATCGGTCCATGAATTCTCATAGCCCCCATGTAAAAATCTTCCCGAAATATTGCTCAATTATACATAAATGCCTATAAAATTGGAATATCAAGACAAAATTCTGCAAAAATAAGTTTTATGCCAAAATAAATCGCAAAACGAAATTTTTTTTAGTTCGGCCCATGTTTGACCATAGACCCCATATAAAGTCCTCTTCCAAAATTCACTTAAATACGTATAAAACAGATATAAATAATGTTAAAGGGCTAAAATTTTAAATACATAATCTTCATAGGCAAATAATTTTATGGTGGTCGGCCCAGAAATGGTCATAGCTCCCATACAAGGACCACATTCGAAAAAGACATTTATCCCTATATATATTGTATAAATATCGGTCCCGACTCAAAACTTTGCACAGATCATTTACATATATACAAAAATCATTCCACAAAATTTTGTGTATTTCGGTCTATTTTTAACCGTATGCCCCATATTAAGCCCTCTTCCGAAAATCACTTTAATACTCCAATCCAAAATTTTAGACGGATCATTTCCATACATGCCTAAATCAAACTGCTGGATTTTGAAAATATCGTTCCATATTTGTCAATATCCCCCACATAAGGTCCACTCCCGAAATCCACGTTAATACTAATATATAGCTTAAATATACCGTTATTATGTTGAAATTCGACGTGAAATATTCTCACATGCATGAAAATAACTGTTCCACAATTTAAGAAGATCGTCCCATAATTTGTCATAGCTGCCAAATAAGAAAAACAAATAAACCGACAAAAATGTATAATAAATATCGATATCGAACCAACTTTTATATAGATCATACATTTTAATCCAGAAATTATATTAGTATCGGATTTACGGCAGTTAGGCTACTGGATTTTGTATATGTCAGTAAATAATAGCTGCTGAATTAAGTCCACTTCCGAACATAACAACCAACCATACAACTCTTGTAAATAACGCTATTGATACGAAATTCAGCCAATATAATCCTAAAATACATAGAAATCACATTAGTGGATACTGGATTTAGAAGATATCAGTCCATAATTGGTCCATTTCTTCTATGCCACCCATAAATCTGTTGTAAATAATGTTATTGAGATCAAATTCAAACAAAAAAGACTCACTTTATATCTCGTCCTTTTTTATACTCTGTTTCTTAACTTGTTTTAATTTTATAAATTGTTAAATTACAATCAAGATTATTATGAAAATCAAACAAAATCTGTAAATTGGTCGAAATTAGATAAAATTTCGAAACATTTCATATAAATTATGTTGGTCGTAATATTGTCTTTCAAACAATATATAAAATGATAATAAAATTTGCACTAAGACTGAATAGAAGACACAGAATAATGATATTCTAGTCCTATAACCAGTGTAGTTTTTCTATTTCTGAATAGAAAACACAGAATAAGAATATTCTAGTCCTATAACCAGTGTAGTTTTTTTATTTCTTAGTACGTTTCGCACTCGAACTTGTTTTCTATTAATTTTACTTTTGTCTCAGATCTCGGTATAATCTTGAGAATATATATATGCATCTGGTTTTTTTTAGTGACCATGTTCTGGTCTAAATTTCACAAATAGATGGGCATAAACTAAGAAATTCGATCCAAGAAAATGGATTTTTAATCTTACATCTTATGCTGATGATATATTTTATCGATGATCTTTAAGTGCTCCTACAAAGTTTGAATTTCAAAGTATCAACTTTGCTTTTGTTTGGTTTTTGTGGAAGTTCAAAGTTCAAGTAACGCTTTTTATTCTGTGGGTACAAAATGTCCAAAGTGAAACTGCCAATAACTTTTGATCTATTAATCAACCCAGATTTGGACTTTGATTATATGTTAAAAGTTCGGTGTATATAATAAAATATTTTTAAAGAAGATTTTATGGTTATGGTGGAAAGTCTATTATTTTAATTATTAAGAACTCAATTTATGGATTTGTGTTTTAAAATATCCTAGGCCAAAGAATATTTTTAAAATCCTGTTTTTCCTGCGCGTAAATAGTTTTTTTTTATAATAAATTCAGAAAATTTAAGTCCTTAGAATTTATATGAGATTAAGTTGTTTTGAGATTGAATATATCTACTTTACTTTACTTAAACTTTAAAATTTCACAACATTAAAATTAGGGCTTGATTGAGAAATGCAGACAGTAGTACTCGTAGTATTCATTTTAAGAATTTTATATGAAAGCCACTTAATTTTAAAATATTTTTAATATAAGTTTTACATAAATTCTTCCTCCATTCATGTTTATTGCTTATGAAACAAGTTATTGTGCAAACAGAAACAAACGAAACCCACCAAAACATATCTAACACCAAAGATGATGATGATTCTCTAATTATTAGAAACACACTCTCTAATGATTTAAGCGTAATTATGTATGTATGAAAGAATGTGTATCTGCATGAGTTTAAAATAATTAATACTGGTATTCTATTTATTGAAATTGCATTTTAAATTGATTTTGGTTTTATAGAGCTCTGTATACTATGCATATACATACATAAATCCTAACCATATATAGTAATTAGGTTTATGTTAAATGTTCATAATTAGTTTTTTGTTCTTCTGCTCATTCATACATTCATGTATGTACATGTGTGTGTGGGTGTATCTATGAGTGCAAAAATAAAAGTAACAATTTATGTTTATTTAATTTCAAACACAAAATTACAATTTTTGGAAATAAATAATACTATTTGGTTTGGTTTTATTAAAACATGCAGCATTGGAAATAATAATAAGAACGGCTTCTTCATTTTCAATATTTAAAACAAATAACTTTTTTAATTCTTGCTGTCAAACTATGTACTGATGATATTGTGATAAATCTATACTGATAAACTTTCTATTAATTGCCGAAATTGTATGGAAAATGTTACTTTTGTATTGAAGACATCATTGAATTTTATTTCAACAGGAAAACAGTTAAGCACGATGGCCACGTATCAAACAGATTTGACAAATAATATGTATGTATTGGTAATATTTAGTTTAAAGTAGCGTCGGCAGTGAACTCTAAATTGTTTTGATTTTCGTCAAACTGACATCAACATATACGTGTGAGATTGTTTTCACTAACACAATCAAAAAAAACTGAGTTTGTCAAATCAGTTTGATACGTGGCCATCGTGCTTTAAACCATTGTTCTATGTTCGCTTATGTTTTCAATTATTTTTATTTCATTATTGAATAAACAATTATTTTGAAGCGTCGAGAAGTATAAGTGAACTTGCAATAGTGATGGATTGTTACAAAATAAACAGTTTTCAAACATTTCACAGCAAAATAAAACCGGAGACAATAGGCAGTAAGTGAAAAAACGACTTCTTTTGAACCAAAACCAATCTATTTTTGTCATCTGAATAGCTCAAAATGCGTTTGTTACTAGATGTTCAATTAGAAATAGGCTTCAGGAAGATGGATTAAAAGGCCGTATTCGGAGTAATGTTCCTTTATGGTGTAAACAGAATTTTAAAAAATAGCTTGTGTTTGCAAAAAAAAAAAGACATCAACACCGAGAAAATTGGGGAATTTGTTTGGTTCTGATGGCGAAAAACTTTGTTCAAATCAAGCATTTTTTTATTTATTTATATAGATATATTGCAAAATTAAAGAGAAGAAATGCACATATCCAAACTAGTTAATCTTAGTTTAAGCAAAAAAAAAAAAAAAATGTTATGGAGGGGCTGTCGCAATCCTCGGACATTGACGATTTGTGGAAAATATCAAGAAGGAAGCATGTTCATTATAATTCATCATTCATCATTTGGCATCTATGAATCGTAGTTGCAAAGAAATTTTAAAAATGAAATTATATTCAACTAAATATTAATATCATTAATATCATTAATATAAAGTTATAAATAATTCTGAAGAAAATATACGAGTATTGTTGTTGTTATTATTTTTTCAGGCACTTTAATTTGAAATATTAATAAAATTTAAAACAAAAATATGTAAGTTTGTGTGTGTGAATTGATGTACATATATATATATATATATACTTAATAACCCATTTATTATCCATAAAAACCACCTACAATAATTTATATAAATAACTATGTGGCCACACACTAAAACATCCATAAATATTCGTTTCATTTGATTTGTGGTATATGTGTATGTGTTAACATAAGACTGGTCCTAAAAAATTTGTTAGAATGCCATTAATTGTGTAGCAGTTAAAACAATGTAATTGACTTAAGTTATGATTGGAACAGTATTTAGAAAACATTTGAAATAAATGTTAATTTCAGCATAACATCATCTTGCTAACGCGACACAGGTACATAAGTATATTCAGTAAAAACTTCTAAATTTAGCTGTAATCAAACAAAATCGGAGCAAAAACATAATTTTGAAAATGTCACTTGCAACGGAGGGCACGTTTAGTATGAAGGATTTGTTTTAAGCATTTCTTTGTGTGTGTTCGCTCGGTTTCGGTGTACATAGTTGTTGTTGTTGTTGTTGTTGCCCCTTTTAAATGAATATTAATTTTATGCTTTGTTAATTTTAAATAACAAATTATCATCTGTGGTCGTTATATTTGAACTTTTATGTTTTGTGCATTTTTATTTGTTAATGACACTTATATATTTATTTAACGATTTTTTTTTCTATAATTTTACAATTTTTTGTAGTTTTATTGCGAATGGCAAATGTGAAAATAATTTTAAATCAAATTATGTGGATTTGTTCGAGTATTATTTTATTATATTTGTAATTTAAATTCGAATCACTAGTATCTGTTGAAATATTATGTATGTATGTATATGTAAATCCTTGATTTGGGGAAAATGCATGCACACTTCTGGACATACAATTCAGTTTGACATCATTTGTTGCTTTCATTTTACAAAAAAATTAATAATAATCATCAAGGAATGAAATGAAGTCCCATTTATTTATAAATACAAAAAAATATATGATAACAGTCGGACTCGGGTCAAGAGTGATTTTACATCACAAATCATTTTTATTGTAAGTGTGTGTATGCATGCACATATGTACGTATGTACTACGCAAGAGCACCGTTTTTCGGCCTTATATTATGTAACAATACAATATATCGACAGCTCAATTCCAAAACATGCTAAGTCGAAAAAGTGAGTTTTGCAGGAAAAGCTCCTAAAGTTTACAAGCGATATCTAAAAAAACCATATGAGGTAGAACTTTGTTGTTTATAACTAGCCAATCACAACAAAAATTTGACAGCATTTCAGTTGAAAAAATTTAAATTCAGGAACGCAAAAAAATTAAAAACATGCTAAGTCGACATAGCATGGTTTAGAATTGAACTGTCGATATAGAATGAATGCTCATAATTAACTATTTAAAACAGAGATGGACAAACACATACATACTACGATATTTGTATTTGTGCTGGGTAAGCAGCAGACAGCTTTGTGTATTAAGAGACATTTCAAATATTGCGTAGCGAAATCTGTCTTGTACAAGTGCTAAACAGCAACTGATTTGTGTTTGATATCTAATGGAGTTTTCTTTTCTGGCAAAAATGTTACACGTTTTCACCATTTCGCACCTTTTTTAATTATTTTGTGTTCTTTTCTGAAAAAATGTTAACACTGCTAAAGTGTAGTGTGTTCTGTTCTATAGATGTCACACTATAAATTTAAAAAGTGTTGCACCTTCAACACTCTGTATTTTAGAGGGGGAGAATCGCACGATAAAACAGCTGACATTTGTTTTGTTTATGAATGTGTATTTGCATTAAGAAACAAAAAAAAATATACAAAATGGAAAATATTTTTATGTGCTAAAAAAAATTTTTAATGACTTGTTGGATTCATCTTCATCATCTGATGATGATGAAATATTTGATATGATTATGGAAAGAAATCCACAACCGCGAGTGAAAGGCTTTGTAGAGAACGTAATTAATAAATACTCTATATGTATGTAATGTATGTCTATATATATAATTTTTATAGTTTAAAGCTAAGTATAGAAGATATGTTGAATTAGCATATTTATGCTGAAAAATTTGTTACAAGTGCTTACATATCGTGTAAACGCAAAATTTTTTCAGCATACGTATCTTTAACAACATTTGCTATGTTGGTAATTTTAGCATATCGTGTAAACAGCATATTATTAGCGTTTGACAAATTTCCTGCTTATGTTGACAGATATGTTATTTGTTGAAAAGCGTATGCAAGCTTTTCAGCATATGACAAATTCATATGCATATGCGATCAGAGTTGTGTCTTCTAATAAAGCTGATAGGAAAACAACAATGTCGGCTTCATTGATTTAAATCACAAATTATAATCTAAAGAACAGACGTTTAAAATTTTTTAATTGTTTGTATAGTTTATACAATTTATTATATTCACATATATCAACACAATAATTGAACACAAATATTTATTTGAATGGCGGAAAACTGCGTTTGGTTACATTAACAAAAACATATGTTTTTGCATCTTTTTTGTGTACTAGTGTGGCACCTATGACATACTTTGTTGCGATTTTTTTTGAGTGTGATAGAAATCGGTCAGATTTTCCAGTGAATGAATCGAACGATTGTGTAGGATAGTGTGTCACGACCTTTAAGCCCAGCCGCCGATAGTTTTTATTTATGTAAATACACTTCTTGTTGTATATGTACCTACAAACATACACACACAAGAACACAAAACGCAATATAGTGGCCGGCGGCATTGTTCAAATTAAGCAACACAGGTCTCTGGAAATAAACAATAAATTATTATAAACGTTTTACATGTTTTCGTGCATTAGTTGCATATTTACTGTCGTATTTATATAAAATAAAGTAGGCTTTAAGTGTCCTTTAAGACAAAATTTTCATACAAAATTTTCTTAAAGTACACTTGAAGTCTACTTTAATTTTTTATAAATACGGCAGTTAGTGTACAATTTAGCTCGATTTTGTTGGTAATTTCTGCAATATTTTATTATTATTGCTGTTTTTTACAATAAAATATGCACTATTTCTTTATACCTAGTCCTTGTAGAATTTTACACAATAACTTTCTTCCTCTCGTCGTTCTACCCATTTCTTTTGCCAAACTCTGCGTCTTTTTGCTTTTAAGTTCACTTCATCGTCATCCAAAATCAGCACTGTACAAGCAATAGCTAGACCAATTTCCTTCCACGTCATCATTTATGTTTTTTTTATTGATATTATTTTTATTATTTAATTTTATTTCAAAAATTACACATAAAATACAGAAGTTGAATAATAATTAAAAAATGTTGCCAAACTGAATGATTTCACAAACAAATGTTTATACGACTCAGCATATGCAGCACCACATACAATTCAACAAAAATCGTATGCTAACTCTTATGTTGACATTTCATTTGCTGACATATGCTGACATCAAAAGATTTGCTACTTTTAACATATCGTGTAAACGTCTAACATAGGACATAGAAATTTGCTGCTAATTTTAATCCTATGGCTGTCAGAATATATATGCTGATTCAACATATCGTCTAAACTTAGCTTAAGAAGAATTTGCGTATTAGTCGGGAAGGTGTCATTGGGCTTTTTGAGAGATATTCATTGTCTTATTTCAAGCGATCTTACCAGGGAGCTATCTGCTTCTTCTTTTTTAACAAAAAAAAAAAAATCAAAAACAGCTGTACATGAAAAAAAAGTGTTAAAAATGCGACATCTTTCAAATGTAAAATGTAAACATTATAAAAATGTACATAATAAATGGGTAACATTTTATTTCAGAAAAGAAAACACCATAAGATCACAACAAAGCAAGATACAAATGCTAAATCCGAGAAAGTTAGCATTTTCCCAAAATAATTTATTCACTTAACTTATGACCAAGAGTTTCATGGAAAGCTTATCAGTATGTATTCGGATCAGATCATAGTTTTAAGTTTTTCTTCTTTGTATTATTGAAAACTAAGAAGCCTTTCTTATTATTTTTCCAACACTGTATATGACATAAACATAAATTAGATATTATTTTACAGGCATAATGAGGATAATAAACGAAATTTTTTAGGCTGATTTGTTGTTTATCTTGCTTTAAATTGAATAAATTGAATTGGGATTGGAAAACATGTGGCTCCAACAGGACGGTGCAACGGCAAACACTGCACGTGCCACAACCGATATGCTAAAGGATGCATTTCCCGGGCGCCTAATCTCCCGTTTTGGCGATTTGCATTGGCCACCAAGATCGCCTGATTGGAAGTTTACTTTTGCGCCACCTGTTATGTATAATAATATATAAGAGTTTTATCTATTATTCTTAATGCCTAAATTTAATTAATGGTTTAGGTTTTTCACATATCATAAGACGTATAATATCATAACATTAATTAATATCGTTACCGTCACTAAACTAACTAAAGTAGATCATTTCGAAAGTATCATTGTCATTGTTTCCATTCTTCTAAAATATTGAAAATACATGGAAAGTCGATTAGTCTTATCATATAAGTAATAGAGATTGAGGATATTTATCTATGTTAATGAACAATATTATTTTCGATAATCCAAGCGTAATTATTTGCATTCGTTTTAACTCTCAATTCCCTAAATTTTCATTAGGTCGAAGTACTCAACTAATCAAACTACGCCATCTTCCCAAACGGAATTGATGGTCAGGGAGAATGTAATTTAAATTTAAATTAATAGTAGCAATCAAATAGTTGAAGTCAAATAGCAACATAAATTTAAGACCTAAATGAACTTTGTTTCAGAATTTTTGCAATTGTGTGCAATTTCCAGAACTTATTACTTTGTGTTGTGAAAATGTATAATTTTGTTTTGAATTCAATATCTTTTCGAAAACTCAATTTTCCTTGCCTGGTTTAAGGCAACCATTAAACAAACACATGCAAAAACAATATCTATTTAATATCCTAAATGTTATTATTATATCAACAAATATATACATGCATATACACATACACATACACAACCACATACACATACATGCACATAAATATATATCGTGAATACTTATTTAGCATTTATGCAAGTGTTTATCACTAATACATACACATATATATGTATATTTATTATAATGAATCTATATTATCTATTTAATTTAGATTTTCAGCTCAAAATCCATAAAATTGTTTAGATTGAAAGCTAATAAATTTATTTGTACTTTGGTATCTGATTATGCCATAATTTCACTGATGCTACTAAAGCTGCCGCTGATCGTCATACATTTAGAAAATGGTATTAATATTTATATTTGGCTGCAACAAATTACATATACATACATAATATGAAATTAACAAAATATATTGAAATAAATCAATTTGTTTAATTGAAATTGCTTTGATTTTACATATAACAAATAATTTACATATAACTATGTACTTGCATATTTGTTATAAAAATTGGCAAATAATTTATGTATTTCAGTAGCTACTTTTAGGATTTTGAAATTTTATAGAAATTCAGACTATTTGTTTGTCATAGAAATATGATTGTTTTATAGATTTAAGCATTAAATGTGTATGAAATTGTAATTTCATTCCAATTTATCTAAGTTATTTGAAAGCAGGATTCACAATTAATATAAATATGCCAAATAATCTAAAAGAAGACTACATACTGTTTGCATTACTTAGAAATAGCAGTAATTGTTGGTATTATTGAGTTAAAGATGGCAAATAGATTTACTTAAGCGTTTGAAAGGTATGATTTTGGTATGAAGAAGACTACGTTTTGAGTTTTCTTTAAAATATATTTTATGAGTTTTTCATTGGATGTTTTTATTTATAAATCGTTTTACAAGTCCATCTATGTGTATCAATCACTAAGTGTAGGGTGTTTTTTTTAGATGTATATAACTTTCAATTGCCAACATTTTTTCAACTGGCGGCCATTTTACCAGCTATCAAGTGGTTTGAAGTCGCTAGTCTACGCCGATAAGCCCGAAACGATTGACCACTTGAAGAACAACATTCGCCGCGTTATTGCCGATATAAAGCCATAAATGTTGGTTAAAGTCATCGAAAATTGGACCTTCAGATTACACTACTTCCGAGACAGTCATATGCCAAAAGTCATATTTAAATTATAATGCCAGACGATTATCTTTCAAATAAAGTAAATTTTATGTCAATTAAAGTTCTATACATCTATTAAAATATAGAACCATGATTTTCAAAATAAACTTGCACAATTTGGAAGCGTTATTCAGACATCCGTCTATACATGTTGAATTGCCAAAAATCACCTTACAGCTCAAAAAAATGGCCGCCAATTAAAAAAGTGTTGCAAACTTAAAGTGCTATACATCTAAAAAAAAAACAAAACACCCAGCAATGAAGCCTGAATATAAAAATTGTAAATAATTGTATAACATTGTACATAATTAAACGTAAAATTTACAAATTTTGCAAAAAATTCAATATTTTACAAATCACAAATTTCACATAAAATTTTAAAATTCATTAATTCTATAATTGAAATTAAAAGAAATCGCTTTAGTTCAAATTCATCATATTCATTTTACAATTTGTGAAAAATTCATAAAAAAAACATGTTATAGCGTCTAAATATAAGAGAAATAATATTAACACTAATTACGAGTAACCACAATTGAGATAGTTTGTCTGACAATAAAGCATTAAAAACCAAGTAAGAAAGTATAGTCGGCCAAGCCCGACCATATAATACCCTACATTTCTGCATTTCTCGAAATATTTGTGTATTTACCAAGATGA
This sequence comes from Bellardia bayeri, assembly GCA_950370525.1. Lineage (NCBI taxonomy): Eukaryota > Metazoa > Arthropoda > Insecta > Diptera > Calliphoridae > Bellardia > Bellardia bayeri. Next base: position 52,419,162 of record OX493265.1, on the reverse strand, counting down.
TTTTGTTAAATTACAAAATAAATGGTTATTTAACGAAACATTTTCGTAAATAAAGCTTTTAAATTTGGTCTGGTTTACAAAATTAAAAAATAAAAATAAGAAATATATTTCGTAAAAATTATGATAAATTTCGTAAAAATACAAAATTATTTTGTTAATTTTAGAAATACGGCCTCCTGCTTTACGAAATTTTCTAAACTTACGAAAAATATTTTGTAGTACGAAAAATTTCATATTTTTTTTTTTGTTTATTTTACAAAATTTTGTAAAAAAAAAAAAACCAACTATATTTTGCAAAATCACGAAAATATTTCCTAAATACACGAAAAGTTTCGTTAATACAAGAAAAGTTTCGTAAATTTATGCTAAAAATTGTTAAATTTACAAAATTTTCTAAAATATTTCGTAAAGTTGCTAAAAATTGTGTAAAAATAAAAAAATATTTGTTTATTTTAGAAAAAGTTTCATTAATTTCTCAAAAAATATTTTTTTATTACACGAAATGAATGTTATTTTACTTACTAAGCGAAATAAATAAATAAGACATGTATACAATATACAACAAATACGACTGGGTTGTGAAGTGGTCTACTATACATACCATTTCTTTAGTAGGAAATGTTTCGACTTTCACTGACAATGGGTGTCTTTTATCTATACAAAAATGGACAATTGACTCTCATGAAACATAACGTATATTTTCGTTTAAAGAGGACTCATTTCCATAATGCTGAAGAACACTTTGACCATACGGGTTGGAATTTAGAATAGTTTCCAAATTTAATGTGGTTTTCGTATATCCGGAACACAAAGGTGTTACACACTGTCGACGTTAAAATTTGGGTTTCCATTTAACTACTTTGACCAGTGGTAGAGAAATTGTGCTTGAACGCCTCAGATAAATTGCTTTTAGACATAATACTTATGACCAAGTCTTTATCGAGATGGCCCGTCACTCCAATATATAATATTTTTTCTAAATAAACAAAAATAGAATTAAAAAGGAACAATTTCTTAAAATCTGTATAATTACCTATAAAATAATGTAATAAGTCACTCATATTCCATTTAGTTAAAAGTTTGTGTAGCTCATCTTCATCACCATATTTTTCTTCAATGTTATTACTTGTTATTGGTATTGTTTGATATTAAATATTGTTATTTTCTTCAGCAAAAGAAATCATATTAAAGCTGTTAAATTTATGATGTTTATATTGATTTTTTATATTTAATTAAGTGTTTCTGAGTCGATTGGTATAATTTAAGGTGGGTGTTGGACCAATATTTCTGGGCGTTACAAACATATGCACAAATCCAATATACCTTCCCCACTATTGTGGTGTAGGGTATAAAAATACTCAGGATATCTACTGAGAAAGGATATTTTCATATTTTGGAGGCCGTTTTTCAATAATAATATAAAACTTGTTACAATTTAACACAAAAATGTCCCACTTTCGAGGCCCATAAAATCAAAATCAGAGGCGATATGGGTTTGATTTCTTTGTGATAAAATGCATTTAAATTAAAAACAAAAGCAAAAAGGAGAATAATGTAGCACAAAATTTTGTCGAAAAAATTTGGATCCTATAGGAGGCCCTCTTTTCTTTCTCTCACACCTTTATTTACCAATATCCACACAATACACTGTATATATATGTATATGTGTGTATGTGTATATAGTAGTATGTCAGAATTAAAAGTTTTTTAGTTTTCATATGGAAAATTGTGTCCACTTTTCATAAATAAATATTTATTATAAACAATTATTAGAGATATTTATTAAATAAAGGAAAGAAAATGTTTTTTTTTTTTTTTTTGAATTTGTTTGAGAAATTTAAATCAACTTTATAAATACTTTGAATAAAACTTTACACATTTCTTATAAATGTCTTACAATATACACACAATTTATTGCAAACAACTTTATTACCCATATCGTTGCCTAGTATAGCAGGGCATATGATTAAGAACAATTTCCTTTAAAATATTCATATGCTTCATTGGTACCCAGCAAAAGATGACACTTGTCTGTCAAACAAATTTTATCTTCGTTATAAATATTTGAGCAACATATAAACGTTTCAAAGATTTTTAGAAGACAAATTTAAATATACTTAAAACTAAGTGGTTTTCGCAGCTTCATTTTGATATTAACAGTTTCCTGGGGAATCTTCCAGCTTGGGTGAACAAATTAAACATAAATAATTTTTTATTTGATGCTTGATAAATGATAAAGTAAATACATGGAGTGTTTTCTATAGATCCAATTAAATTCAATAAGACACTTGTAAAAAAGCATTTAGTTAAATAATTAAACAAAAAAATGTAGTAAACTTTTAGCCTACAAATAGCAAATACATGCCAGCTGACATACATACTTACATAATAACAAACTAATTTAAAATTTACTTCAGAATGAAATACATACATATGTACATATATACTTGGCAATTCAAATAGCAACACGGTGTTACAGTAAGAATCAAACGCCACTAATGGCTCATTTTTGAATTTTATTAAATGCTGTACAATTGTAAATTTGGTGTTATGTCAAAAATAAATAATCTTTTTGGTCGAATTAGGTTCTGAAATGATATGAAAACAAAACCAATAATTTTTGTAGAAGTTATTGCGTTTTAGTAAATATTGTAAAATAGAAAAATGCCTACAATGGCGAAAAACTCCATTAAAAGAAAACTAATAGGAACTTAAAAAAGAAATCGGTGAATAAACAAACAAAATTAATTTAACGTCACAGCTTATTTTATACACGTGCCTGCATGGGTTTCATACTCTGAGAAATGTTCGACCACTACTTTAGTGGCTTAATCTTTTTTGGTAGAAATTTTGTATTTCCTTATGCTGATTTCAAAAATTCACCTTAAATATATCAAACATTTATGGTCATTACGTTTTGGCGACTGTGGTGGCGGTGTCATCAAATGTATGAAGTTGTATATTAGCCACCTGTGCACAATACCCGATTTGTGCCTTGAAGCGTTACCCTGGTAAAATCGGAAACCTGATCTTATACCCAGGATCTCTGTGTTTTCCAGCAATATGTTCTTCAGAATCAAACCATAGGTTTTCTCTGTTGAGTTCTGTATTTGGCTTCCGCCATCTGAAACGAAAATGTTAAACTTAGATTCATCAGCGAAGATGACCCCATTTCCAAAATGCAGATTCCTTGCAAAATTAAGCCTTAACCGTCTGTTTTTGGGGTTTATAAGCGGTTAATTGCGTGCAACTCCGTCACTAAAACTATGTTGGCGCAAGACACAGTTTCAACGCTACATTATTTGCCCAGGTCAACTTCAGGCAATTTGTGAAGTTAAAGTTGAAGTGAAGTTGATAGCTCATCATGCTCATTGAAAATATTATTTGGTGCCTTTCTGGCTTCGTTATGGACCCTTGTTATGATGTTTTGGACTGTAAAAGTTTTAATGATTTTTCGCTGTTAGTGACCATTTTGGAAATGGTTTAAAATCAATTCTCGTTGTTTTATCGTTATACGCGGACTCATTTAAACTATAGGCTGTGACGTAAAAAACGAGTATTTTTTTGTTTTTAGTTTTAATATGTGACCCGTCCTATGAAAAGGTGGCTTATGACTCAAAAAAAATGTTTCCACTTTTTTTTTTGGTTTCGATAGTTTTTGAGACGCTCTTTCACGTGGTGAAAACTATAAAGTCATAACTTGCTTAGAAGTGTACTAAAAATGTAGAGAAAGAAGGGCACAAATGAAAGAAAAACAGAATTTTATTGAAAATCCAGAATCAAGATAATAAATGGAAAATTTAAAAACAGTATTGAACAGTGCAAAAACGCATCGCTTTTTATATACACACACGAACTTATCTCATTTATGCTATTTTGCCATTTTTGGTTGCCTTTTCGGCATGACTGTTCATAATGCAAAAGAAAAACTACTAAGAAATTGACGAAATGCATTGTTTATGTTTAACACCTGTGTCTCGCAATTTCGTTTTTGAGTCATAAGCCACCTTTTCATAGGCTGGGTCACATATATTAAATTGTACGTTTTTGAAATAAATGTTTTTTTTTTTGTTTGTTAGACTATAACATTTTTTCTTTTAAATGACACCATTTTTTTAAGTTTTCTTCTTAAGGAGCTGTAAAAACAAAAAAAAAACTGCTCAAAAAAAGCTGTGAGCCACTGTATATATTACATATTTTGAGCAATGTGAATTTGTTTGTGAATTTTTCCTACCAGTAATCATAATTCTACAATGTGTGTAGCTCTGTTGTGTAACAGTTCTTTAACATTAAGATTTTGCAGTCTATTATAGTTTTTCAGAATTGTGTATTTAAGAAATGACTATTTCAAAACCCCAACAACAATTTTGGACGTATTATAATGTTCAATGTTATAACGTTCATGGAAGCATAAACAATGTCAATGGACGTAGTGTCACCTTCATTTAAGAAAACTATTGAAATATTTAATATGGTTTCCAGGAGAAGACGACCATCATCCGAACGCTAGCTTCTAAATCCAATGTGGATTGAATTTTGATATCATGATATCATTTTGATATTGATGGCCTTCCGTCGGACACATAGTTCTTAAACTCTAGTTTATTTTGAACACCAGCTTCGCAAATTTAAGAATATTCTGGAAATCAGCACTAAGTGAATTCTGCTATGCTAGTGGACATTAAGCAACATTTTATTATGTCATTATGACCCTAAACTCTATGAAACTTTTAGGTGTGTCATGACATGTCATCATTCAATTATTAGATATTTTAGAATTGCAAATAATGGTATATTTCTTAAATCCTTATAGAAAGCTATCTATAAGTTTTTAAAGTCACCAAAAAACATATTTGAGTCATAAATGAAATAGTATTGTTTTCTTAAATCTTCAAAAACTGAACTACAAAGTACCTGGCTAGTCTTACAATTCACACTATTAATTTAGAGTTGCGTAGCACAGTGTAATTAAAGTACTGCTGCAATTTAAAAAGTCTAACTAAGTTTCTCATTTATACATTAAACTAGAACATCGTATATTGTTATGTGTTAAAAATGGAAAATATTTGTTCAATTCACAAGTGATGTTGTATGTTGTACTTTGTATGATGCAACTATCTGATTGTAAACAATTTTGAGCAAAGTCGTATGTTTATGTCAAAAGTAAAATATTAAAAATCAATCGCCCATGTTCTGAAAAACGCAGCGTTTTCAAATCGCATTTAGTTTTAAAAAGCAAAACGCATTTTGACCTGTTCTGAAATCGCTACGATTTGCTAGCGTTTTGCCATTTTTCGAAGATATGTTCGAACAATAAAAACACATGTTTTGTCATAAAATAACATAAACAATTAAATAAATTTCAAATTAAAATGCATTATGCACAAATACTGTATGCACAAATCGCTAGTTCAAAGTAAAAAATTGAAACAGACAATTGACAAACTCAAAGAAAATTTTAAAATTGCATATTTTTAATTAAAATCGTGGAAAAATGTTACAAGCTTTAGCTTAAATAAAAAGAAAACATATTAAAGTTAAATTGTGCATCATTTCATTTTGTGTTTAAAGTGCAGTTTCAATAAAATAAACAAGACACCAGCGGTTTGAAAACGCCAATTTCAAGCGTTTTGCGTTTTTCAGAACATGAGCGTATTCGAGAAAAACAAAATAATTTCTGCAGTGCGTAAAAAAATATAATGCAGACATTTAAGTAGAAATGAATAATCATTTTAAATAAATTAAATACAACAATTTCCATTAATTGAATTAGTTAATTTTATTTTATTTCTTGTTTTAAATTTGTCAATCAATTTATGATTTGAGTGTTACCGTTTGTTTATTTTTTTTTTAATGCGTAATTTTTGACTGAGATACAACATTCGAAAAACATATGTAAAGATGTTGGTATGTAAAGGTGTTGCACAAAATATGTACATATATAGAAATTACCTACAACATTTGTACAACTGTTGTAAATTCAGACGACGTACAATTGCTATGTCACTACAACATTACTTGTGAATTGTACAATTAATTAAATGAATTTCAAGGAAAAGTGTTTTTATCTTTTTTCTTTTTGTTTTAATATATTACATTCAGTTGTTCAAGTATTTTATAAATACATATATATATGTATGTATATACCTTTTGTATTGTATGTATGTGTATGTAAATTTATCTTTGGTCAATTTAATTATCTTATCTTATTTTAATTTTTACTTTCTTTATCTTTGTTTTAGTTTGTTTTTTATGCCAGACGGAAGAGGAAGGAGAATTGTTTAACTTAAATTAATTTAGTTGCCCTTTTCGTTCTTTAAGTTATTCTCTACTTCGTTACAATACAATTTAATTAATCACAAATTAGCTCAAAGTTATTCTCTTTTTTAACAAATGTTTGCTGTTGTTGTATTTCTATTTTTCTTAATTAAATTTAGTTTATGGAATGTAAATTTAATTATACAAATAATTAAATATAACTACTTTGTAATTTCTAATGCTAATTAATGATGACAATATTTCAAATTCCACGACACAGTTATTTTTGTTGGTTGCTGTTTGCTAATGTTTCTCTATTTTATTTCTCAGCACATTGAGTTCCTATCTGCAGGTCTTTTAATTTTCCACATCTTGTATGATGTCAGCTGAAATTAAAAGAGACAAAAAAATTAAAAACTTTATTAAAAAATATTTTCTGTAATTGTTTTCAATTCTAATTAAGTAATTAAATTTATGGTTTTACTTGTCCTTTTTGAACTTGAAAATATTTTTAATACCCAAAAATATGTTTGTCATTGTTTTTTTGTGTATCGCTGTTGGCTTTATGTACAAACCAAATACATAAATACTTTTTGAAATTACAAAACTTTTGTAAAAGTAAACAATGCCAAACAAATTTGTGCTAAAAAAAAGTGGTTACGCCTTTTTAAGTAAATATCTGCCATGTGTGATCATATCTTTTTTTTATAATTTTGTCTTCTCAGTAGCGAAACTATTTATAATTTAAAATTTTTATTTACACAGCTCTTATAGTAAGTAAGTAATAATATTACAGTGTTTATTGTTTCTATAAAGTAACGACGACCAACTACAATAGTTCTTGGAAACAATAAACATTTTAATAATATGACAATAAATTAAGGTTTTGAAGACCGGCATCCGGTACTTACACTGGTGCTATTTTTTTGCTCGGTACTTGTAGAAAATTCCCGGATATTGATTAATTGAATGAAGTATTTTCTTACTAACTTCCTGCTTATACCCTACACCACCATAGTGGGGAGGGTATATTGGATTTGTGCTGATGTTTGTAACGCCCAGAAATATTGGTCCAACACCCACCTTAAAGTATACCGATCGACTTAGAATCACTTTCTGAGTCGATTTAACTATGTCCGTCCGTCCGTCTGGCTTGCTGGCTGTCCATGTAAAGCTTGTGCGCAGATAAAATTTTTCGATAAAATTTGGTACGTGATATTTTTTTGGCCCAAGGATGGATGGGATTGAAACTGGTGGAAATCGGTCCATTATTTCACCTGGCCCCCATACAAATGTCTACACTAACCAAAAACAATAATAAAATACTGTTTGCTAGAACTGCTTAATCTGTTCTCTTATTTATTTGGCGAAGTGTAATTTAATTTTATTTAAAAAGCCGCCAATATCGATTTATTTTATATAATAAAAATATTTACATAAATACATTGAATAAAATACAATTTACGTTTTACTTTCTATAAAAAAAAATGGGCAAATAAACTGATGGCATTTAAAAAAAATTAAAAGTTTTAATGAAAACATTATTTTAACCACAATTATTTAAAATATGTAGGAAGTTTTTTTGTTTGGTGAAATGTGTGTATTTGATAATTGTGCTAAATTTAACCACAAAGTATTCGTACATATATAAAAAGAAACACACATAAATATGAACCCATACAATTATGTATATGGAAATATTTACTTGTATTTAGATAGTACATTCTTATGTATACACGCGAGTAAATAAATAAATATGTAAATATATCAGCATTAAAGCCACATAAAACACTTGTAAAAGTACATACATATTGCGATTTTACCATAAATATAATGGTTGCAACAATATCAAATGTTAAATAATAGAAATATGTACATATGTGTGTTCATGTGTATTCATACAAACACATATTTATGCATATAAACACCTACACAAATAATAGAGATGCAAACGCAAAACCTTTACAAACATCAACACTCTTTAAACCGCACAACCAAATGTTGAAAATACATATAGACCTATATATACACATGTATGTATACAAACATATATGTATGTACATATATGGCACGTTTAAATGTGTATGTTTGTATAATATTTTCACTTTTATTCCACTGTGTTTATTCAACATAAAACGCATTAAACTATAAATACACGTCAAAAACATGTAAAACAAAATCACCCACCCACATACATACATAGAAATTCAGAAAAATCAAACTCCCTTCCAAGATTCATTATTCGATTCCAATGATGTTGAAATGCAATGATGTGCTTGCCACACATTAAGTGCTGGCATTAAATTTCTCTGCAATCAAATGTTGCATTTCAGTTTTGTTTGGTTTTATCCTTTTTCGAAATAATTTATGTTGTATATATGTAGTTTTGTACTTCTTTTGAATTGCACTAAAATGATGTCACACCCAAGCAGTCACACACGTAAATATCTACAGTGAGTGGCAAAATAATTTGTTCACTTTAGATCAAATAAAACGCCTGCAAATTATGGATACTAAAATAGTGTCGAGTTTAATAAGAAATATAGAATAGCTGTAAAAAAAAACTCAACGTCATAAAATTTACAATTTATAATTTCATTTTTATATTCTTTTCGAAAGCTCTATTAGTTTTGACGATACTGTAAAATAAGGTCCATCATTTATGTTCTTGTTTCTGTAACTAAATGTAATTAAATACTGTATTACAAATTTCTTTTCAATTGGAAATAAATCTAAAGTGTTGAAAGTACTTACGCATAAACTTATTATCACTCACTGTATTTTTATACAACCTTGTGTGTGTGAGAAAACAAAAAGAAAAACATTGCAAATTTGGGTAAAGTATAACATAATGCATGAACACTTGTGAAGTTATAGTAATGGTTGCAGCTAAAGTTAAGAAAAGCATTATTTTTTCTTCCTTTATTTAGGAGGGCCTTTCACAAAAACCACCACTATAAATTCCCTAACCGTTAAATTATTCACACATACTAGTGGATTCATACATTCGTGTAATATTCGCACTCGTCAAACGTACAATGGGTCCACTTCTGTGTGTGTTCAGTTGTTAAACTTCACGGAAGTGAAAGTACTAAAATATGCATTGAAAACTCATTTTTTAAACATCACATTTTCATACATACACATGCTAAAAAGATGATGAGGTTTTACAAACATTTACTTATGTTGAAACATAAATATTTAACCAATATTATTTTATAGGAATTTATCAAAAATCTTTACATACAAGTATGCATCATAAAATATTTGTGTATATGTATCATGCATTTTAGATTACTAACTTGGATCCATAATCTACTTCTTTTGTATCGTGGTATATCATTCCACGATAGATGTTCTATCAAATCCGGCTACCTAATATTTCAGTACAAATCTCAGAAAAGGCAAGGTAAAAAAATAGGGAAAGAAGAGAGAGAAATGTTTCATACGCATCTTTATTATATCAACTTTTATACGAATAGATACTTAGTAGGTAGTCTCTATCTCTTCGCTCTGTCAACATACTATCTACTAGAACTCATAAACTATTCTGTGAGAACCCCATTAACTTTGCGATAGAGTTCAAAGTCCAACTGTAAACAACCCGAACAATTTGGGGGTCACCTTTGACAGCGGCTTATGTGCTCAGCTCAAGAAGAAAAAGTTTTCAAGGCACTAGCCGACAGCACGTTTGGTGTGGATAAATAAACCTTTTTGGCTACTTACATCTTTCATAATCTTCAGTGTTTTCACATTTGTTGAGTGATATGCAGTAGAGAAATATTCAAAACTGCATTAAGGACTATAATAGGCTGCATGCAGAAAACCGCGGAATACAAATAACATGAGGAATGCGCAGAAACGAAATTCGCGATCTTAGACACGGAGAAACTCCTACCGCGGTAAACAAGAGTAGTTCTTAGACCGTGCAGACCTAATTCTTTGTGCCTTGATGCACAAGACCCAAATAAGAAAAATGTTACAACCAACAACATCTTTCCCAAAAAAGCTTTGAAGTCTCGATCAGCTGGCAACAGAAAAATATGCAATGGTCTGCTCATAATGTTTTCGCTGCATAGATAACTAACAACATTAGAGAGCATTTCCAGCCAACCAGCTGGTATCCTCATCACACAAATATGAACATACCTAGATATTTCAACATGTATCAAATGTCCCAAATAGTAATTCCTAATTTAAGCACATTTGTATTTCTAAAATTATCCTTACCTTAGGTAACGTTGTTAACTTTTACTTTGACCAGGAAATATTTATGTAAATATATTATGTATTTTTTTTGAGTGTAGCCTACTTCAAAAATGTATTCGCGTATATTCACTTTACAAACAATTTGTAATAAATTGCTGCCTTAAATATATAAACTGCACAACTAAATTGAGTGAACATTAAATGAAAAAATCGTAAAAATAATAATAATTTTATTTAAAAACAAGTTAGATTGCAATATTCGGCTGTGCCGAATCTTTAATACCCTCCACCTAAACGTAATAAGAAATACGAAAACTACACTGGTTATAGGACTAGAATATTCTTATTCTGTGTTTTTTATTCAGTCTTAGTGCAAATTTAATTATCATTTTATATATTGTTTGAAGGACAATTTTACGGCCAACACAATTTATGTCAAATATTTTGAAATTCTATCTAATTTTGACCCTTTATAATTGATGTAATGACCGATTTCTACTGTAATTTACAGAGTTTGTCTGATTTTTATAATAATCTTGATTGTAATTTAACAATTTATAAAATTAAAAGAACAATTTTCCATATTCACGATAAGTTAAGAAACAGAGTGTAAACCAGAGTATAAAAAAGGATAAGATATAATGTGAGGTTCTTTTGTTTGAATTTGATCTCAATAACATTATTTACAAACGATTTATAGTTGGTATAGTAGAAGTGGACCAATTATGGACTGATAGCTTCTAAATCCAGTATCCAGTAATGTGGTTTCTAAATATTTGAGGCTTATTTTGGTGGAATTTCACCTCAGTAACGTTATTTACAAGAGTTGTATTGTTTAGTATGGGCGGAGGAGGACTTAACTCGGGAGCTATTCCAATTGCCGTATAACCGATATTAGTATGATTTCTGGATTAAAAATCTGATCCATATAAAAGTTGGTTCGATATCGATATTTATTAGAAATTTGTGTTGGTTTATTTGTTTTTCGGAAATGGTTGTTATATGGCAGCTATGACAAATTATGGGACGATCTTCTTAAATTTTGAAACACTTATTTCCATGCATATGGGGATATTTCACGTCGAATTTCAACATAATAACGGTATATATAAGATATATATTAGTATTAACGTGGATTTCGGAAGTGGACCTTATATGGGGGATGTAGTCAACTATGGAACGATATTCTCAAAATCCAGCAGTTCGATTTTGGCATGTATGTAAATGATCCGCGCAGAATTTTGGATCGGTACCGTTATTAATAAGAGATATTTTGAGTGATATTCGGAAGAGGGTTTTGTATGGGGGATACGGTTAAAGTCCATTCACAAAAATTTTTGGGATGATTTTTGTATATATGTTAATGATCTGTGTAAAGTTTTGAGTCGGTACCGATATTTATACAATATATATAAGGATTAGTGGTTTTTTTGGATGGGCCGACCACCATAAAATTTAGCACAACAATTTCTTTACTTATATGGATTATTTGTGTTAAATTTGAACCGTTTAGCATTCTTAATACCAGTTTTATACGTATTATTATTTTTTAAATTTCGTTTTACGATTTCTTTTGCCATGAAACTTATTTCTGCTGAATTTTGTCTTGATATTCCAATTTTATAGGCATTTTTGTATGAGGGCTATGAGAAATCATGGACCTATTCTAACTATTTTCTTCACGCTTTATTCTGTAATAATAAAAACAACGTATACAAAATTTCATTGGAAATATCTGCAACATATTTAAATAAAATTTGAAGAAAAATGTTTAAAAATATAAATTTTTTATGGAGGTTGTCTTACATTTTGATCCATATAAACGGTTTATTGTAAACCTTGTTGATTTCGATTCTGTCCTTTGGGCGTGAGAGTGCTTTACACAGACTGACAGATGGACAGACAGACAGACGGACACGGCTCAATCGACTTAGAATTTTGTAAGGACCAAGAGTATATATAGACTTTGTTGAGTCTCAGATGAGTATTTCTCAGTGTTACACACGGAATGACAAACTTATATATACCATCATTCACCACTTATGGTGGTGGAGGGTATAAAATCAACTTTTGTTAGGAATTGAAAAATATTTACATACATAGATGAAAACTTGTGTCAAGTGTAGTGTAAATATACTTAGGAAATACGTACACAGAAAAAAATAAAAATGAGTTTCAATTAAAATATTTATGGAATCAATTAAAAATTTAATCGAAATCGGACCTGTAAACAAAATGATAGCATCAATTAAAAAAAAAGTGAGATTTAATTGAAAATATCAGAAAAAGTAATTGAATCAATTGAAATGTTAATTGAAAATTATTTTAAAATCAGTAAGAGGTTTAATTGAAAAAAAACATGATTTTTTTTCTGTGTATGAGTATTGTCTTTTGTTTTTTTAATGTTTTTTAAAATGTTACATTCTATATTATTGAAATATGAATTGAAGGCCTTAATACAATAATATGATATGTGTTTTTTTTAATAAAAATCTTATCTACTTCAAGCAACAATTATTTTTACTATTTTCTGATATTTTTTTTTAGACCTGAAAATAATATAGAATAAATTCATATACATACATGTATGTATGTATGTATTTTAGGAATTTTAGATTTTTGTGGCTTACCTACTTTTTTTTAAGTATTTACTTCAATTGTGAAAGTTGTAAAAGAAATATGAACCTTAACACGTACAATAAATTTGGATGTAAGTTTGTTATTCTACAGGAACATTTTAAAACATTTAACTTGATTTATGAAATTTTGTCAAACAAATTTATTGGTGCAAGAATTATTCTTTAAGATTATATTTTATAAGAGCTTAAAAGCACAAACAATAATGTCAATAATGGCTGGCTGTCCATGTAAATGTTTACAGGTCGCAATTTTTAAGATATTTCAATAAAATTGGGTAACAAAAATTCCGTCACAAATAAGTTATACATATGTATGTGTATAAAACCTAATCACGCCTACAAATTTTATGCAGATCGGTCGATAATTGACCATAGTTCTCGCACAAGGTCCACTTCCGTAAATCAGATTACTTTTATAAGTATTTCACACAGATACATAGGTTTCATATATACACAAATGTCTGTTCAAATTGTTGGTATCCCATATAAGAGCCTCTTCTGAAAATCACTTTAAACTGCGCAAATCTTTCATTAGTTTTGATATCGATATCAATAAATTTTATTCAGATTGGTCCATAAAAGTTCATAGCTTCTGGCCCCATTTCTGAAAAACTAAATATTTAATAATGCAATTAATTACATTTAATAACTTTGTGACTTTTCTCAAGCATCTGCTTTTCATTTTTATTGAGTTTGATAAGAGCGTTAGTATGTACATATGCATGTATGTATGTATGTATTAATTTAGTTGTCTGTACATATATTGTAAATATATGGGTATGTGCGATTGAAAGTGTTATAAATAGCTACTAATTAATTACTTTACTAATTTATTGCAAACTAATTTAAATCATTTTATGACATCAAAAATAATAATAATCATTATATCGGCAATTTGCTATATTTTATGGATCAGTAATTGTAGAGATTAAAATTTTATTATAAAGTTTTTTATCTTCGTACGTATGAAAATTAATAAACACATATTGTACAATAAGAGCTTTGATGTTTAAATGTTTTGCATCAGTCACAACTTTTGAACACATCGAAACATCGGTCGTAGTCGCACCTTATAAAATTGTAAAAGGCTTAAACCATGTCCGCTTGTCGCTCTGTCTGTTGTAAGAATGTTGTTTGGACGATTACATTTTCCACATACATATATTAGAAATGTTCCTAAAATGGGCAAAGTCCGGCCAAGATAAAATAATTTAAACAAAATGTCCAAGGTGAACCGGGTAAATCAGATAAATGTTTTTTACAAAATACACAGTAACACGATCGGTAACACGATGGTGGTGATGCGTAATATTCAGCACAGCCGAATATACTACTGTTAATTGTATATACATATATATGTGATATATTCATCTAAGACCCAACGATATTTTATTGAATCTTATATAGTTCTAAGTCGATTGAGATATGTCCGTCTGTGTAAGACATAAAAATAGAAACACAAATAACTGAAAATGGTATTGAAAATCAGCAAAATCCTCCTCAAATTTGTTGGGTATATTGTTTACACATGCGAGTAACAGTTCGAAAAACTCAATATACTCACATTTTTTCACTTGCGAGCTACTCGAGTTTTTCAAATAAAGCTGTGTTCACATCTACCCATATGTGACTTCATGTGTATGTCAAAATTTGAGTTTTACATACGGTTTATAAATTACATGTTCATATGTTGGTTATGTCAAGTACATTTGACATAACCTATAAAAAAATCTCAAAACAGATGATTGCTGTATGTATATAAAAATTAAATTTGTAATTAAATAAAATTTTATTTAAAAATGGAATGAGAGGTTGATAAAATAGTTGCATATAGAAAACATGCACCTTTTTTAATTTTAATAAATTCTTCCAGGAAAACCCATTTCGTTGAACCAAAACACACATGGCACATGTCCATCATTTGCACCGGCATCGCTTCTTTTTTCTTTTGCTTTCGCAATTTTCCGGCTATATTGACCGCGCAAGTATGTTATTTTATTCTGGAAATATATTGTGTTACATTTATTACAAATAACAATTGCCAAATGCTTTAAATTAATTGCTTTAATTAAATTAAATGCTTTACTTTAACTTCATTAGGGCCAAAAGATGAATTGAAAATTTTTAATTGTCAGCCATATCATTAAGCGCTGCGTACCTGGCTTGCTTATTATGGTAAAACTTGTTCCGTGGGTTGTACAAGCATTCCTTTTCTTGCCACATTTCGATCAACTGTAGAACCGCTTCTTTGCACCAATCAAACTGGAACAACATAAAAACAACTATAAAAATTGCAATAAAAAATATGTACTTACTTTTTTTAACTCCTTTTCAATTTTTCCCTACATTTTCAATAATAAATGTGTGTAGTTTTTTTTTTGTATTTTTGTGTTACTATTAGGTATAAATTATATTTATTAAAATTTCAATTAATTTTTGCCGCCACAAAATTTTGGTTATAAAAAACAGCTGATGTCAGATCGTTTGTCACTTGAAAATAGAACTCTATCTAAATGCAAAAATGTCATATGTATTGCACACAGAGGAATAACACATGATATTGTTTGAAGGTGTTCAGACTATATGTACAAATTTGACATGCGAAAAAGTGACAGTCCACATGACAAATACACATAATGTGAACACAGCTTAAGTTTTCGTATATAATACGTACACAGCACTCGCATGGGAATACTGCATGTGTAAACGGGGGGTTATATACACACATATGTATATATTGCAAACAAAACCGTGAACAGACGTTTTTTCTATGATAAAAGAAAAAACTGTAATGAAAGTAGTAAGAGTCGGTTCACGATTTGTGATAGCCAACTAACAAATTTCTTACCGAAGTACATATGGCTCAATGATACACAAATTTCCATAAAACGGCAATATTTATAGAAAACAGAAATCATTTTCTCAATCCCTGCAAATAATATTGGTCTACGTGATCCATTTTAGATGAAATGGACTACTTACAACATGGTCCAATGTAATGCAGTCACAGGACCATGTCATTGTTAAACAAGAGTCTGTAGTTAAACGACATGGTTTCGTGTTAACACGATTGCACATTGAGTTGTTGTTGTTTAAAACTAACCCTCTTGAGTACTCCATGGAGTAGAAGCATGGTGTAGTTTTGGGACTACTCCGAAGGGTTATATGGTCCAATCCTAGGATATCGCAATGTTAAATCGACCACCTTTTTTCATATATTTGGAGTAGTCTTTGGTCTAGTCTTTACATGCATGTATGGACTAGTCGCGTTATTTGCAGGGATGCTATTGACGCACACTTATAAAATAATTGATACCTATTATTGGTATGTATTTCAGTTTAACCTTTAATATGAACAAAATGCGATGAAAAAAAATAAATAAATAAATTAAAAATTGGTAATAATTTAGTGTGTAACAGTGATGCAATTTGTGGTACAATTGTGCAATTTTTGGTACTATTATATATTGAATAGTTAATATTCTTAATATTGGCACCTTTGTAATTTAAAAAAAAAAAAAATATTATAACTAAAGTAAAAACTGTCTTAATTCAATGATTTTCATTTTGATAATTGTGTTTTATAATTAAACATTACAATCGCTAATAGTTAGCATGTTGTTTGCAAAAATGTTTAATAGGTCCCCGTTTACACAGGAAAACATTTGGAAGGGAAGCATCTGGAATTCTCTTTTGTATTTTTATCCGTGGTCATACAGGGAAACATTGTTGTCGGAAACATTTCAGTTTATATTTGTTTTTTGACATGTGTCTAATTGTAGTGTTGTTTTTTTTAATTTTTAATGTATTTGATTTGCTAATGTAAGTATATTATATTTGTGAAATAAATAAATAAATTATTAAAATTAAATTAAAATTTATAAAAACATTTATTTTATTTTACATTATTTATTTTTTTATTTTTATTTAAATAAAGTCAAATATAAAACATAGAGAACAATGTAAACATTAAGAATGAAAGCACAAAGCGTGCTTCCGAGAACGGGAAACAAATTTCATATTCTCTTCCCCACCCGTACTTCTCTGGCAAACAAAATGTTTCCCTGTGTAAACAGGGACTAACTGACAGTTTACAAGTAGTAGAAGTGGATCTCTACAAACTTATTTAGAAGAATAAGTTTCGATTATGTTTAGTTATTCATTAATATATACATATGTATATATAATTAACTCATTTAATGCTCAGAATATCTTAGAGATATATGAAAATATATGTTGCCCACTACCAATTTCAAATACCATTACTAATGAATGTGTGTGTGTAAATTATCAGATTTAAAATTCTATACAAATTTAAACATACACAATATGTATAAAATCACATCAATACTGTATTATACCACTAAAATTAAAAATTTATTAATTGTATTTACAACAATCACATTAAACAATTACATACATATTTTTACATATAGTTACATATTTTTAAGAGTTATAATAATGCTACAATTTATTTGCGTTAAAATGTTTTTGTTTGAAATAAAATGACAACAATTGCTTTGGAAATGAAAGCAAATATTTATTTACTTATTTTTGCCATTGTTTTAATTTTTCCAAGAAATATTTAATTACTTTTCTTTTGTTCTTTATTTCATTTAAAACTTAATATTTGTTTATTTTAAAGAAACTTGAGGTCATCACTGCTTTTTATTGTATTTTTTTTTTGTTTTTTGTTATTTATGTGATGTAAAGAATAATGTATTTTACAATTCGTATTGTATTTGTAATAAAGTTTAATTATACAATTTCATTATAAACTTTTAATATTTGCTCAATTCACTAGTCATGTTTTATGTTATTAGTACATTGTACCTATAATACAACTATTTGATTGTGAACACAATTTTGAGCAAAGTCGTATGTTTACATTGTCAAACCTTAATTAAAAAAAAAAAATATATAAAATATAAACCCTACACCTAGTATATGTAAATATAAAAAAGTTTTTTAAGAAATGGGCGTTATATGGGAGATATCACCTATTTTGGAACTAAATTCAGTGCCATGATTTCTGTGAATATAAATATTATATGTGTTAAACTTTATCTCAATATAAATACTTTTAAAAGATTTATGGATGTTAAAGTGAATTACCGAAAGGATATTATATGGGAGTTTCGAATAATTATAGACCGACCATTACAAAATTAGGTGTCATAATTTCTGTATATGTGAACTTATTTGTGTTGAATTTTATTTTAATACCAACATTTTTAAGAAATTTATGGTCGTTAAAGTGATTTTCGACTAATTATGGACCGATCATAATAAAATTGTACCGTATTATTTGTATACATTTCAAATATATTTCTGTTAATTATTATTTGGATACCAACATTTTTGAGAGAGTTATGGTCTTGAAAGTGATTTTCGGAAGTGGGGCTTATATGTGATTTGTCTTCATTTACCACTCATTTGTGATGAAATTTGTTTGGATACTTGCATAATTCAAGCATTAATGATCAGTAAACCCCAACTTCGGGAGGAAATTTGCATGGGGGCCAGGTGAAATAATGGACCGATTTACACCAGTTTCAATCCCAACCATCCTTGGGCCGTAAAAATATTACGTACCAAATTTTATCGAAATATCTTTAAAATTGCGACCTGTACTCTGCGCACAATCTTTACATGGCCAGCCAGCCAGACGGATGGACGGACATCGTCAGATCGACTTAGAAAGTGATTCTGAGCCGATCAGTATACTTTAAGGTGGGTGTTGGACCAATATTTCTGGGCGTTAAAAACATCAGCACAAATCCAATATACCCTCCCCACTATGGTGGTGTAGGGTATAAATATGAATATTTTCCAAAATTAAAAAAAAACATAGTATTTTCAGCAATATCCATTATTAAAATTGTTTGCATATTAATTTTATTTTCTTGTTTTAAATTTGTCAATCAGCATGGTGTAACTATACAAGGTGAGTGCAGTAGCCCAGCTGACTGAGTTTGTTTACAATTTACATATGTCAAAAGTAATACTTTTTCAAGTGTTTTTGACAGTAGTACATTATTTTACACAAACAAAATGCCTGTTGTTTCTGTATTGTGTTGTATTTGTTATCGATTTGCAGTCACCCTGGTTAATCAGTTTATGTTTAGAGTGTTACCGTTTTATTTTTATTGGAAGGACTTATAGCCCGGTAGGCTATATGATATAAGAAAGTTCGAAACAAATATTCACAAACACAACTCCCTCTTTACTCCCATAACCTAATTTCCTAGTTCCAACACAATGCATTGCATGAGTGCTGGTCCACGAAAAAAAACCTCTAAATATAGTCCTATAGTGCTAACATTTTCAGTAGTTGGTTTTTAAATAACGGAGAATAGATTATAGAAATCGAGTGACTTTAATGGTTATACACTGGGTTATTGAGTCAAAATGCTCTTTTCTATCTTTTCTATCTTTTAAATGCGGCTTTTGTCTTTAGTTACTTATTCTAGTAACTTATTCTCACTTAGTTTTTGAGCAGTATAGTGCTCTAAAATGTAAAATTTTGTGCCAACAAAGCGTCACATGCATGAAGTTTTGCTTTACTTTTTCAATTAAAAAAAAAAATGTTGCTGAAGCCCACCGTATGCTTGTGGTGAATCTGTTCCATCGTTTTCAACGTGCAAGAGATGGTTTGCGCGGTTTAAAAGTGGTAATTTTTACATGAAAGACAAAGATCACCCAGGCCAGCCAAAAAAGTGTGAAGTGGAAGAATTGAAGGCAGTACTCAATGAAGATTGTTGTCAAGCTCAACAAGAGTGAAAAATGTTGATTAAACTCTACAAAATTAAATCATTTAATCACCGAGTCCTTACTTGCGATGAAAAATGGATCTATTACAACAACCCGAAGCGTAAGAAATCGAATGTGAAGTCCTTTCAGCCCAATCGATACCAAAGCCTAATATCCATAGCGCTAAGGTTATATTCTATATTTGGTAGGACCAAAAGGGTCCAAGAAAAGCTGAAATCTGGCCAGGCCATCACAAGGACCTGTACCGAATGCAAGTCATTTTTTTGAAGCAAACATTGGAAGAAAAACTCTCAGAAAGCGTGAATGAATATTCCATCATGACAACAACTGGCCACATATTGCAAACGACTGTTAAAAACTATTTAGAAAGAAGTGGTTGGGAAGTTTTGCTTCAACGGCATATAGTCCAGAACTTGCACCGTGTGACTACTCTCTCTCTCTCTGGGATATGCTTCGCTTCAGAACAGGTTACGATTTGTTCTTGGCCTCAAGCGGATTCCATATGTTGCCAGAAAGATGGGAAAAGGTCATAGTTAACAATGGCAACAACAAACGTTTTAAAATACAAGCTTAAAATTTAAAAAGAAATGCGGCACTTTTAAAGTATACAGCCAATATCTTTCAATGAAGTCAGATTGGATGTTAATAGTTTATTTACATAGCTGGTGTAGGGTATCACATTATTCTTTCAGACTGAACTTGCTCCCTTTTGCTATCATGGTTGGCTACCGATTCGAAACGGTTAAACCGTAACGTTCCCGCTAAGTAGGATCTGTCTTACTATTTTGTATATTAATTGGTCATGGAAATCAAGAAATTTTATTTTCATAATTTACTATGATTTATAGAATAACGGAAACGGTATTAAGAGGTAACGTTTCTTTAAGCAGTAATGGTAAATTAAGTTATTTCGGTAACTGTAGTCGAGCTAAAAATGTATTTTAGGGTAACAGTAGTATAATGTTGACGGTATTTAGCCGTGATTTTGATGCAATTTTAGAAACAAATATTTATAATAATGTTGGAAACGAGAAAGAAGCAAATTAAATTTCTTATTCAATCGGGACTAAAATTACCCAAAAACAAATGGAAGGGCATGAAATTGTTAATTTTTTTTTTTCATTTAAAAATCCGATATACAAACGATCCAACAACTTCTCTTCAAATCTCATGAATATTCTTCATAAAGTTTTTTAAAATAATTATGTATCTTTTTTTGAATTCCCAACATTAAAAAAAACAGACATGTTTTATATCAACAGATATGATTATGGCTGCAATTAAAGCACTATGATAATTAGTTATCATTTACCATTTTTGAATTTCATAATTGAATTTAATTTACTTATTTAATATATTTAATTTTCATATTATCATTATTGTCATTTGAACCATAGTTTAGGATGGCCACATATGATACAGGAGCAGATACATTTTATCTTTGGCTAAAGCTTAACTGTATATGTATTTAGAATATTGATAAGTTACCAACCTTTAAATTCATTTCAATCTGTTAATCGTTTTAAATAACAATAGTAGTATGTATAGTGCTATAATAGTTCAAGATTTAAGTTGTTTCCACATTGCGATTGGGGCAAAATCATTAAAAATTATTGACATCATTAAGCCACAAACATTTAATAGAGCAACGAAAATTGTACTTCAGGCTAAAATGGTTGAAAGCACTTGACGTAATAAAGTGTAAGTGTATACACACAAAATAACACTTATACAAACATGTGTGTGTGTGTGTATGTTGAAGCACATACATATTTATACATACATATGTACATATGTACATACATACATAATGAGTATACGAGTAGCTTGTATAGCAACACCTTTGGCTTATTATTTAATTTAGTGAAGAGTCGTTTAATATTACAACTTCATTTAAACATGAATTTAATAAAATAGAATTATTCAAACTTATATGAGCTCATGTTTGTTAGAGCATATGTGAGTGCGTATTTGTATTTGCGTGCACGTGTGCGTGTGGGTATGAATGGTTCTCAGGCAAAAGCCTTAAATTAGAATACTTCATAAGACACCTGGTAGACCTCACAATTATTAACGTTTTAACGAACTAAAACGTCAAGGCATGCAATGCAACATTATTACAATACAACTTTCATACATTCTAACTAATATCGTACACACACCGAAACAAACTCCCTGGCAAACACACACGAAAGAAATTTAACTTTTAGTGTATTTCAGGTGAACGATAATTACATTGAGAATAAATATTTAATCTTCTAATTATATTGTGTTAATGTGCACACACACACACACACACACACACACAGACACATGCATATATCTGTGCCTTTCAGTGTTGCCAGTTTAGCCTTTTTGAGGTTACATTTAGCCTTTTTAGCCTCGAAATTTATGTTTTAGCTTCGGGATTTTTTAGCCTGTTTTTATTAAAAAAAAAGCTTTAAGTTAAGTTAAAAATATTTTACGTAAAATTATACATGTCATTGTTCGATGGTTAAAATAGTAAACCATTTCAAAAACAACCAACCAATGCAACCGCTGATGAAATAATCATAATGGAAGCTCAATGACGAAACCTTCCAAATTATAAATGGACAATGGTATGAGTGTTTAAAAAATGCTCCGCAAGAAAATTAATTTGCTGAGTTGCTAAAATTAGTATTTGGGTTTTTAGTACTACCTTTAAGTAATTATTTAGTACTAGTACTAGTAAAATTATAAAAACAAAACAAAGTAATCAAACTAAAGTTAGAATGCTAAATGTATTAATTAATATTAGATGTTCTTTAAGAAGACTTTAGCAATATTGCCACCATTTTAAAATTTCTCATGATCTCATAAAAGTTCTTGCAAATCTTTTTCCCGATTCTTCTGAAAATTAACAAATTATAATACAAATTTTATAATTATAAACGACCGTAAAACTGAAAAATATTTAAATGTACATGTATTTACATACATACATACATACATACATACATACATACATTTTACATATTTAAATGCACTCTTAAAAATAAATATTTATTGAGTGGAAATTATCTCGTTCTTTAGCATCTCAAACTAATATATATTCGGTGTCAGAAACCGATTGAAAATTATAAAATTAATTTACTCTTTAAATCATTTTTTAAAAGATTGATTTAAGAAATCACAATATTTATGAAGGAATGTATATTGTTTCCCTATTTCATAAAACAGATTTTCAGATATGGGCGCTATATGGGAGATATTACCTATTACGATCATCCAAAAATTTAGTATCATGATGTCTGTGGATATAAGTATTATATGTGTTAAACTTTATCTCAATATAAATACTTTCAAAAGATTTATAGTGGTCAAAGTGAATTACGAAGAGGGTCTTATATGGGAGTTTTGACTATTTATGAACTGACTATTACAAAATTAGGTGTCATCCTATTTGTACATAAGACACTCTTTTTTGTTAAATATTATTTGGATACCAACATTATTAAAAGAGTTATGTTCTTTTAAGTGATTTTCGGAAGTGGTCCTTATATGGGAGCTACGACTAATTATGGACCGATCTTAACGAAATTTATAGATGTGCTTTAGCTTCATTTAGTACTTGTCTGTGGTAAATTTTGTTTTCATACTTGCATAATTCAAAGATTTATGACCGGTAAACCCCAATTTCGGGAAGACATTTGTATGGGGGCTAGGTGAAATAATGGACCGATTTCTACCAGTTTCAATCCCATCCGTCCTTGGGCCGATAAAATATCACGTACCACATTTTATCAAAACATCTTCAAAATTGCGACCTGTACTCTGCGCACAAGCTTTACGTGGACAGCCAGCCAGCCGGACGGACGGACATCGTTAAGTCGACTCAGTGATTCTGAGCCGATCGGTATACTTTAAGGTGAGTGTTGGACCAATATTTATGCGCGTTACAAACATCAGAACAAATCCAATATACCCTCCCCACTATTGTGGTGTAGGGTATATAAATATATATATATGTATTTACAAATAAAATACATATTTATCTGAAAGTGGTCGATAGTAGTAACACTCTTAAATGAATCATTTTTAATTTTTACATTATGTTACTTAAACTTTTAATTCGGAAAACCAGAAGAACCGAATTAAAATTGTGTTGGCTTTTTTAGCCCTTTTTTAAGAGACTTAACTTTTCCTGGCCTTTTTAAAGCCCATTTAGCCTCTATTTTTCCAGCTCCTGGCAACACTGAAGCCTTTGTACATTTTAACTTTAGGATATTTTTAATACACGCATGGGTGTAATAAACTCAGGACATCCATATTGGAGTTATCAAAAAACGGACTTTTTTAGAAAACCGGGTTTTTGGTTATTCGAAAATTTTTATTAAAAAAATTACATCTGAAAATGTTGCCACTTCAAAATTAATTAGAGAAAGTAGCCCTTCGCCTTCAAACTATGAATTTACCAAATGTAAATTGTTTATGATTTTTTGTAGTTACTACAAGTTAGAATGTTATATTCAGCTGTGCCGAATCTTTAATACCCTCCACCTAAACGTAATAAGAAATACGAAAACTACACTGGTTATAGGACTAGAATATCCTTATTCTGTGTTTTTTATTCAATCTTAGTACAAATTTAATTATCATTTTATATATTGTTTGAAGGACAATTTTAAGACCAACACAATTTATGTTAAATATTTTGAAATTTTATCTAATTTTGACCCTTTATAATTGATGTAATGACCGATTTCTACTGTAATTTACAGAGTTTGTCTGATTTTTATAATAATCTTGAGTATAATTTAACAATTTTATAAAATTAAAAGAACAATTTTCCATATTCACGATAAGTTAAGAAACAGAGTGTAAACCAGAGTATAAAAAAGGATATGATATAATGTGAGGTTCTTTTGTTTGAATTTGATCTCAATAACATTATTTACAAACGATTTATAGGTGGTATAGTAGAAGTGGTCCAATTATGGACTGATAGCTTCTAAATCCAGTATCCAGTAATGTGGTTTCTAAGTATTTGAGGCTTATTTTGATTGAATTTCACGTCAGTAACGTCATTTACAAGAGTTGTATGGTTGTTTAGTATGGTCGGAGGAGGACTTAACTTGGGAGCTATTCCAATTGCCGTATAACCGATATTAGTATGATTTCTGGATTAAAAATCTGATCCATATAAAAGTTGGTTCGATATCGATATTTATTAGATATTTTTGTTGGTTTATTCGTTTTTCGGAAATGGTTCTTATATGGCAGCTTTGACAAATTATGGACCGAACTTCTTAAATTTTGTAACGGTGATTTTCATGCATATGAGGATATGCCTACTTTAGTAAAGCTTTTGATAAAGTAAATCACAGACTTCTTCTTATTAAATTGGATCTTCTTGGTTTTACATCTCGCAGTCTAAACTGGATAAAATCTTATCTTCTGGATAGAACTCAATGCGTAAAATTTAATAATAAATACTCAAAAAATATTTTGGTTACTTCTGGTGTTCCTCAAGGCAGCCACCTTGGTCCAATTCTTTTCTCCTTGTTCATCAACGACCTTCCAAATGTTTTAAATTTTTGTAACATTCTAATGTATGCTGACGATGTTAAAATATTTTTGAGCTTCTCTAAATTTTTGGATCATATATATCTCCAATCCGATCTCAACAATTTCTTTTTGTGGTGCAGTCTCAACTTAATGGAATTAAATTTAAAAAAATGTAAACTTATGCGTTTTTCAAGAAGTAATTATATTCCTACTAATTATACTTTGGGTGATTACCGGCTTGAAATTGTTGAAAATTTTCTTGATCTAGGAATTTTACTAGACAACAAATTAAACTTTGTTTCGCACATTACCATGATGATAAATAAAGCCAGAGATGTACTTGCATTTATAAAGCGATGGGCTAAGGAATTTGATGAACCCTATGTCACAAAAGAACTTTACATTTCCTCAGTAAGACCTATATTGGAATACGGCTCTATTATCTGGGATCCTTATTATAATACTCATATTCAGCGTATAGAGTCTGTACAGAAACAATTTTTACTCTTTTGTCTACGTGGGTTACCTTGGAATCCTGATATTAACCTTCCATCATACATCGATAGACTTAAATTGATTAAATTACCAACTCTATCTAGTAGAAGGACTATGATTAATGTAACATTTATGATCAATATAATTAATGGCGAAGTCTGCTCCGAGTTCCTTGTAAATAATGTTACTTTTAATGTTCCTCAACGATTTTCACTCCATTTTAAGTCACTGTATGTCAAACATGTTAGCACTAATTATGCTCAAGCTGACCCATTAAGAAGATTATTTTGTGAATTTAACAATCTATATGAAATAATTGATCTTTCTCTTTCAACAAATGTAATTAAACATAAAATAATTAGTTTATTAAATAATTAATCTTTTGTAATTTTCAATATACTTTTTTAATAGTCTGTAAGGATTTAATCCATTGACTTAATAAATAAATAAAAATTTCACGTCGAATTTCAATATAATAACGGTATATTTAAGATATATATTAGTATTAACGTGTATTTCGGAAGTGGAGCTTATATGGGGGATATAGTCAAATATGGACTGATACGCTCAAAATCCAGCAGTTTGATTTTGGCATGTATGCAAATGATCCGTGTAAAATTTTTGATCGGTACCGTTATTTATAAGAAATATTTATGAGTATTAAAGTCATTTTCGGAAGAGGGTTTTATATGGGGAATACGGTTAAAAATGGACAACATTTTTGGGATGATTTTTGTATATATGAAAATGATCTGTGCAAAGTTTTGAGTCGGTACCGATATTTAGACAATATATATAGGGATAAATGTCTTTTTCAGATGTGGTCCTTGTATGGGAGCTATGACCAATTCTGGGCCGACCACCATACAATTTAGTACAACAATTTATTTACCTATAAGGGTTATTTATATCAAACTTTAGCCGTTTAACATTATTTATATCTGTGTTATACGTATTTAAGTGAATTTTGGAAGTGGACTTTATATGGGGTCTATGGACCGAGCTAAAAAAAAATTCGTTTTGCGATTTTTTTTTGGCATAAAACTTATTTCTGCTGAATTGTGTATTGATATTTTAATTTTATAAGCATTTATGTATAATTGAGCAATATTTCGGGAAGATTTTTGTATGGGAGCTATGAGAAATCATGGGAGCTATGCTTACTATTTTCCTCACACGTTCTTCATTAGTTTAGTTTTAAACATGTTGTTATATGTTAACAGAAATAGATTCATTGTTTGGATTGAACAAGCTATATACAAAAAATACCAATATCTAATATAATTTTTCCCTTTTTTGGCTTTTTAATTTTGGATTTACCCCAAATGTGTTATTTGGTCTCTATTACACAAATCCAAATTTAAAACTTTAATTCCGTATGTGATTTATTTCAAAGAAATAAAAAAATAATTTTTGCTACTCAAATATACATATAAATGTATGTATGTATGTATGTATGTATGTATACATTGTATTTGTGATTACATAAAGCTATAATTCAAAGGTAACAAAAAAGTATCGAAACAAAACAAAAAAATTCACAATCTTTGGAATCCTTTAGTTTGAATATTCCAAACGCATGAGTAATGATGATGATGTTTTTCTGTATTTCGATATTGATATTGATTGCACTTGAAGGTAGGTTTTCGTAAACGTCCTTTTCTCATACACATTTTTATGACATTTTAGGATAAAGTTAATAATTATTAAACAACAAAATGTTAAAAAATTACAAGTTTTCTCTTCTGATCCCTTCCTACACAGACAACAATACAAAATATAAAATATTCCTCAATACCAGCGGTTGATAAAAACAATTATTGAATGTTCTCATATATTAAACAAAAAGTATTGATTGCAAAATCAAGTAAATATCTTGTTATTTTTTTGGTTATGTTTCTTTTTTTGTCTGAGTATATTTTTATACTTTTTCGCTAAATTTAATTTACGTTGACAACAAAAATAACATAGAAACAAAAAACTTATTTTTATTCAAAGAAAAATAATAATTAATATTTAGTTTTTGCTTCTTGATTTAATGCCCTTTGGAGGAGTAACAAAAATCATAAATAAACAAAACTAAAGCTACCTAGATATGTATGTATGTACAGACAGTTGTCAGATCTTACAATATTGTCAGAAAATTTTTCAAAAAAAAAAATATAATGGCCATGTGAACTTAAAATTGTTGTCTTCCAAAGTTGTCAGAAAAAGCATTGTCAGTACATTGTAGGACAAACATATTGTCAGACATTCCAGAAATCCTACTTTCTCTCATCAGAATTCTTTGCGTTCTACCACATGCACCACTGCGGTGCCGGTCAGCCACCAGACAAACATCAATCCTTGGGATTTCTCGAAACATATGTAAATTCAACAACCCAGGTTCGATCCCCAGTCAAGAAAAATTATCAAAAATTTTTAATAATAAATTTTTCAAGTTGTAATTCCTAACTTCAGTAAAAAATAATTTAATGAAAATTAAATTTAATGAACTCGAGCCTAACTAAAATTATCAAGAAGTAAAAATTAACAGTTCGATTATGAAATAATAGTTATTCTATAAATTTACAATATTAAAAATTCTTTTAACGTTGGCCGACGAATGTGATAGTGCCATTAAACTCGAAACAAATTGTATTAAAATTGGGAAGGCCTGTGCATTATTGACTCTCTTTAAATTAGAACGCCAATGTTTCGAGTTCGGTGAATTTCATATTACGTAATTCTCGAACTTCATTATCAAGTTGTTGATATTCTTTTCCATTTAATAAATTTGAATCATTTTTTTTATTTAAAGCTACGCATGGTTCAATGGAGTTTAATCCTTCTAAAAATTTATCGCCAAAAACAAAACGTTTTAGAATTTGTGAAACCAATTCAATATGAAATTGGACGTAGAATTCAACAAAAATGAATGCCCTTATTCATAAAAAATTAAAGTAGACTTCAAATGTACTTTAAGAAAATTTTGTATGAAAATTTTGTCTAAAAGCACACTTCAAACCTACTTTATTTTTTATGAATACGGCAGTAAATCTTTATTTAATAATATGTCTTCGTTATTAAAACTTTGAATTTCAAAATTAACCAAAAAATTACAAAAAAAAAAAATGTCCGGTACAGATATTCGTGTACTACACGCTCTACCTCTTCAATCCCTCGCCTACAAACTTCATCTGTCTGCCTTTCAATTTCTACATTGCAAAAGGGGAGTTATAAAATTTGAATTTTAGGAAAAAAGGTTTCCATATGTTTTGCTTTTAAAAAATCGTAATTTTTGTTCGCAGGAAAAATGAAAAATCGTCAATCGTCATTTTAATAAATTTGACTTAAAAATTGTCAACATCGTCAAAGTTGGCAGCACTAAGTGGAAGGCTAATGTAAGCGGCATGCGGCCGCGGGCGGCAATCAGCTTAAATAAACGTTTACTATTGTGTACATTGTGTAAAAAGAATTAGGAAAATGGAAATAAATTTTAATTTTTAACTAAACTCATATGTCACATTTTATATACATGTGTATGGCAACATCGTTTTAAGCGGCAAAGTTGAAATAATTCTACTTCTGCTGTCCGCGGCCGCATGCCGCTTACATTGGCCTTCCACTATAAGGTGTGGTCACACCTGTTTTCGCACAAATTTGTTTGACGTTGTTTACTATTAAAAGAGTTTTGCAAGATCAAACAGCATCAAATAAAATAAAACTAAACATTTGTTGTGTGCTGTACTAAATAAAAGAAGTTTTTTTAATTAAATAAACGAGTTCAAATATATTTTATTTTGTAATTACAAATTTTTCAGCAAATATCTGTCAAGGCAAACAAACAAACTGCGGCGTGTTTTGTTCTTCAATAATCTTCAATAGATTATTTTAATTTACATATTTATTTTAATTGGCGTGTGGTTATCATCAATATTGTTCAAAAGCTAAAATTTTATGTTTGTAATAAATATTCCTTATTAAAATTTTTTTTGTTACTACTTTGAGACATTTATTATTATTTAGTTATTAATTTCAGGTTTCAATATTTATTTGGTTGGGGAGTTAATTAGTTGGCATATGTACATACATATATGTAATAATTTTCCATGGCATTGCAATCAACTTGATTAGAAACTTGCGTAGCAATTAAGGAACGTGTGTTGGTGTTCACTCCAAAGGCATTACATTCACAGATGCGCTCGAAACACGCACTAATTGCAAGCTAATCATTCTAATAATGTTATGGAGCAGAAACTACTTGGCCCTCCTTTGGTGACTGAAGCAATATATTTGTGGCGAACGGACTTAATGCTAAGGTATTGCTAATAGTTTGTCTTACCTAGTAACTCATATTGTATAAGTTAATACATTTGTAAACACACAGTTTTTCTAAATATAATAAAATATTTTTAAAATTTTTCTACTTTATAACAATTCCATTCATACCCTGTCATGGGCATCATCAATGAACATTATTGTAAAAGATCTACTTGTAAACATTATCTATTTAACTCACAATTATTGAGAAATAGAAATCGAGAATTAATCATATTTCTTTTACATGTTATTAAGTTAAAACGAATTTTACATAACAAGGATAACAAAAAAAAAAAAAAAAAAAAAGTATAGCTGTTAACAACACCCTACTTGGAACATCTTCATTATCATTTTATTGGTAAGACTTTCTCCTTATACATATTTATTATACATTACCAAATTAATACTTGTAATTTTTCAGAGCACTTTTGAATTAAGTTTAGAAAAATAGCCAAATGATACATTAGCCACAGGGGTGTTCTGAAAACCGCGTGATTTGAAATCACGCACCGTTTTTAAATCACGACAACGATTTCATGCTGTTCTGCAAATCACGTGATTTTGCGGTTTTCGGCGTGGTTTTAATTTTTCGAAAACACGAGAAAACAGCTGACTTTTTAAATCGTTTCTTTATATTGGTATTATTAATGAAAATTCGGCTGTGCCGAATCTTAAAAACCTAACACTAAATCACCTGTTATGGGGCGAACTTCACAAAATATTGCACCGTATTTGATATTTATTTTAGATTTATTTTAATGGAATTTATAAGAATTTTATGCATATTCCACTTATAATTAAGAATTTAAACTTTGTTTATATTTTTTCAGCGTGTAACATAGAGATTTATTTTAAAACACAATAAATTAAGTACCAAAAATAACTAGGAAACTGATTTGGCCTTTTGAAGCATCAAAATTGTCACCTCTTAATATTCTGTGGTTATTCTCGGAAGTGGATCTTGTATGGGAGTTATGCCTAATTATGGACCAACTATCACAAAAGTCAATAGTATAGTCCACATAATAGAACTATGACCTATTATGGGCCGATCATCATGAAATTCTGTACGACGATTTATATGCACATGCGAATTATTTGAGTTGAATTTCAAAGAAATAATGATGTCTATAAGAGATTTATGCGAATTTAATTTTAAGATTTTCGGATCTGGACTTTATATGGGTGCTATGGTCAAATATTGACTGATTATTATGAAATTTAGTGCGACGTTTTATATATAGATACGGATTACGTGTGTTGTATTTCGATTTCTTAGTGCTTTTTATAAGAGATTTATGCGCATTTCGGTGATTTTTGGAAGTGACTATGTGAAAATATGGGCCGATGCAAACAAAATTTCGTTTTGAGATTTCACTTTGCATAAAACTTATTATTGCAGAATAGTAATAAATTTAAATTAAGATTCATTTCACCGAGTACCAAAAGGTTATAAAGCACAAATTTATTATTTTTTATTAAAAAAAATATTTATATAAATGAATTAAATGCTTATCAATCAAATAAATGTAGCAAGCAACAAAAAAAAAAAAAATAAATGTAAACAGAAAGATTTATACAAATCAAAAATAATGAAAATAAATGCAGAAATCAAACCGCACTGCATGTTAAACAAACATATACACACACCCGCACAAACTTACAGAGACGGAAATAAAAAACAAATTTCACACACCACAACACAGCACAATAGAAAACAAGGCAGTCGCTTCTTTACTCGCACTATGACACATACATAAGTATCTGAATATAGTAGAGTGCTCCAGACTTGTAATACTAAAAAAAAAATGCCAGCTACTGACAAGTTACTTCATCTGTATTTAATCTGTAACTATTCGGTTAAATTTATTTTTATACAATATGAGATTATTTTTGCTGAAGTTTGTATGGATGGAGTTATTCTACAGGAATTTATGTACCATAGAGCACTATTCCGAAAAGTAATTTGTTGGGGGGCAAGGATTAATCATGGACCGATTCTTACCATTTTCTAACGAGTTTTTCCTTTTATTATAAAATTACATGCGTTACTCAAATAATAATTTCCTAATTGAAAGAACAATTTATTTATTTATTTAATTAGTTAGTTTGTCTATGGAAACAATTTCCTTACAGACTGTTTACAAAATATTATTTAGCATATGGGAATAAAATACATGTAACAAATAATTAAGAGTTTAAGAAAACAATTATTAATTTTTTTATGACATTAACATTTAACGAAAAATCAATAAATCTGTACAACTGGTTAAACTGATTACACATTCTTCTTAGGGGATCAGCGTCAGCATAATTGGCTCTATAAAATTTCACAGATAGAGGTGTAAAATTACGAGATAAACGTTGCGGAATGTTGAAAGAGATTTCATTGATTAGAAAACCAGAGCATATATCACCATTAATAACATTCAGAATGAATGATATATTCAGCATAGTTCTACGACTTTTTAATATAGGAAGCTTAATAAGAGCAAGTCTAGCAGTATATGATGGCAAATTAAGTGGGTTGAAGTGGACTCCATTTCAAGGCAAAATATCAGGAATTGTTTTTGCACAGATTCAATTGAATTGCTGTGAGTAATGTAAATCGGGTGACATATTATTGAACCATATTCCAGTATCGGTCGAACAAGTGAAGTATATAAAGTTTTTGCAATATATGGATCATTAATTTCTTTTGCCCATCGTTTTATAAAGCCTAGTGTACATCTTGCTTTATTTATTATCGTAGTTTAGGGTCGAATAAAATGCCTAGATCTAGAAAATTTTGAACCATTTCCACTTGGTGGTATCCCAGAAAAAAATTTGTTGAAATTGGATTGTGCCTTGCAAAGCGCATTGCTTTACATTTCTTTAAGTTAAGTTCCATCAAGTTGAGCTGACACCATTCATAAAAAGAATCCAAGTCGGTTTGGAGACGTACGTGAACAAAAGGTTGGTTATAGGCCAAGAAAATTTTTACGTCGTCTGCATACATTAAAATATTAGAGAATTTAATTATTTTAGGCAAGTCATTAATAAAAAGAGAAAATAACAGCGGACCAATGTGACTCCCTTGTGGTACTTTAGGCAGGAGTTTTCTTCAAAATTCGAAAATTCATATTTTTGGAGCAGTCTAATATTCATGCACACACCCACTTACGGAGATACATACATTTCGATGTATACAAACAAATATTAAATGCTAGATAATAAATATAAATGTAAGCCACTACTACTACATCACATTCATTTACATGCGTGTATGTGTAGTTGTAGTTAGTCAGTCTTGTTATTCAGTCAGATTTACATTCTGATGCACACAACTTTAAAACAAATGCCAACCATTTGAATTTTATGTCCCATTCTTATTTTTTTCTTTTATTCTTTTGTGCAACATTCCTTCCAACTACGAATACTTTCGCAACTCGTTTGCAATTTAACTCTTGTAGAATCGAAGAAAAGGGAGTGCGTGTGGATAAAGAAAATATTGCAGCAGCAGAAGAAATATCATGCCACAAGTTGACGTATGTCTTCTTAAAGTGTTGGTGTTTGTCGTTTTTATTTTTTTTTGTTATTTTTAACAGAAGAAGGATTAAATCGCATTGAAAATGTTACAAAAACAATATTTTTCTTATATAAGAACATGCATATGTATCTATTAGACCTGCCCTTATAAAATATGTTTGCTTTAGCAGTTAAAACAAACTACTGCAAAATTCAAGGCAGCAAATCGATTGTAAATTGTACAATTGGTAATGAGATAAAAATAAAAATTCTGACTTTATTTAGCTAGGCAAGTATTTACCGCAACCGCTTATAAAGAAGTCGTTACTTTAATGTCACCTCACTTTTATACGGTGAATAAATGTTTTTTTAAAATACGCATGTTTTTAATAGAAAATAAATTAGTCATTACTACTTCGAAGTAACGTAGTAGTCATAAGAACTTAAACGACAACAGTTTTACAGCAGCGCCTCTGGTGGTGAGTAGGCGCATTGAACAAAGCTTAATTAGCTTAGCGTTTTAATGCTATACCACCGAAGGAGAGCGCTGTGATAAATATTGATTATGCTAGATAGAAGAAAACTAATAATTATCAAAAACTAATGTTGTTTTGAGTGGCAGCGGCTGGGAATCGAACCCGGGCTACAAATACCAACTCATGCTTAATGATCAAAAGCGCTAATCAATTAAGCTACAGCACCCTTTCGGTAGATCATGAACGATATTAATATATTATATATATTAATAATAATTCGCTGAGGTGTTTCTGAGTTGATTTGTGTTTACATGTCAAAGTTGCTCACTTCGAGGTTGCAAGATTTTGAAAAAATTATCATAAATTCAATTTATGCTTGAATGTCAAGAAATTGTATATTTAAGCATTACTTGAAAAACATGTTTTTTGAGATCATAAGATATTTATGTTTTTTAAATTTTGTTAGATTTTAAACTTTTGAAGAATAATTTCAGAGTTACTGAAAAGGAAAAGCTGCTATGATAAAGAAAATATTTTTTGAAGGACTTATTTATCGTTTAAGATACCACACTGTAAATCACGCCAGAGAAGCCTTTTTTATGAAAAAAAAACTGAATTATTGGAACATATTTTTCGTGTTTCGAGGATTTCAGTATTTAGATGAAAACAATTGATTAAGAGATTATTCCATCCACATATGTACGTGCACTTATATACACACGTTCTAATTTTACAGTAATTGAAGTTTTAAAATTTTCTTCACGAAAAATCTCTATATCATGAAATTATCTTATTCTCAAAATTGCTTGAAAACATTTTTCTCTAAAATGTTAATTCTCAAATCCGAAAGTAATACTAAATACTTTTACATAATGTTTATTACATATTCGTATACCCTTGAGGAAATTCACAAATTCTTTTGAAATTTGTATTGATAGTAAATGTATAGACAATAAATTTGTCATTACGTGTGCAACATTGAGAAATATGTGTATTATTGATTCTTATGAATTTCTAAGTCTATTTACAAACTATTTACAAAATACACAACTAAAATCAGCAAAGTTTACAACAAATTTGTATCATTTTTCTAATCGCTACAGCTGAATCAGAGCTATGAAGAAAATGTCAAACTATTTCCAAAAAAGTAGAGTTTTTTTAAAACTTTTTTGTTATTTTCCCCTTATATTAGTTAACCCACCGATGTGTGAGTCATTCGTTGCTCTTATACGAAGTACGAGGTCTACAGGAATCTTTTTCTATTTGTGTGGAATTTTATATTAAAACATTAGCATCGATGCATAAGTGTTGAATGTTCTGCCCAAACTGGATTGCTACAGGAATGGCAATAGGTCCTTGTTTTCCGCTGCCGTCTGTACTAAGAAGGGCATAGGCGACATGACAGTCTGTTCGTTCTAGATGCAAACAAAGGTGCAGCTTCTTTCGCCGGTCTTTATAATATCTACATCAAATGATTCAGTGTCAGTACAAGATCCCAGCGGACCTTTTTACAGGTTCCCGTATCAAATAATTAAAATCTCAATAGAAACTAAACTATTCAATTTTTTTTTAGACGATCCTAAATAAATGTGGAAGTCGGGTATAATTTCAGGTGCAATTTCAGTTCGAAAATGAAATATCGTTATTATGTCGAACGTGATGTACGTGACAGAACAAGTCAAGCGGTAGAATGACTAATACATGAATCTCAAATATTTATATTGTAGTTATAAGTTCGTAATTGGCTTTAGTTTTTATGTAAGCTCCACTTCCAAGTCTCACTATGACACCCATAAAACTGTTTTGAATGACTTTCTTGAAATGAAATTCAACTAAAATAAACCTCAATTTCATAGAAATCACCTTACCATTTTTTATACCCTACATCACCATAGTAGGGAGGCTATATTGGATTTGTGTTGATGTTTGTAACGCTCAAAAATATTACTGCAACGCCTACATTAAAGTATACCGATCGACTCAGAATCACTTTCTGTCCTTACGACTGGCTGTCCATGTAAACCTTGTGCGCAAAGTACAGGTTGCAATTTCGAAGATATTTTCATGTAATTTTTTACATGCTATTTATTCGGCCAAAGTATAGTTGAGATTGAAATTGGTTGCATTCGGTGCGTTATTTTACCTAACCCCCATACAAATGTCTTCTCTAAATGGGGTTTGTCGGTCAAAAGTGTTTAATTCCTGCACGTATTCAGATAAATTTCACCAAAAATATGAAGCCTAATCACGCCTAGAAATTTTGTGCATATCCGTCCACAAGTGACCATAGCTCCCATATAAGACCCACTTCTAAAAATCACTTTAAGAAGCATAGCTTACCTAAAAAAGATGGTATCTAAAAGATATTCAACACAAATATCTTTCATATATGAAATTTTATGATGATCGGTCTGTAATTAGTCATAGCTACCATATAATGTCCACTTCTGAAAATCGCAAATCTCAACAAAGATTGGTATCCAAATAAAACTCAACAAAAATAGGTTTTATATATATAGAAATCATGACACCTAATTTTATAATGATCGGTCCTAATTAGTCATAGCTTCCATCACTTCTGAAAATCACCTTATTATGCATAAATCCTTTCCAAATGTTGATATCGAGGTAAAATTTAATGCAAATAATTTGTAAATGAATGTGAATAAGGAACCATTTTGAGTAGTAAAGTAATTATTAGTTTTAAAGGTTGGTAAATGACAAAACTCTGTAAATAATATTTAGAATCGGTAATAATATGAATTATATGTGTGTAA
Organism: Bellardia bayeri; assembly: GCA_950370525.1. Taxonomy (NCBI): domain Eukaryota; kingdom Metazoa; phylum Arthropoda; class Insecta; order Diptera; family Calliphoridae; genus Bellardia; species Bellardia bayeri. Next base: position 52,382,196 of record OX493265.1, on the reverse strand, counting down.
AACTTGTCTTTTAAACAATATACATATAACATTATAATATAATTTTATTTAAGACTGAATAGTAAAAACAGAATATTAACATTCTAGTTTTTACACCACTGTCGTTTCTGCAATTTCATTATATTTAAGTGGAGAGTATTTACGATTCGGTACTGCCGAATATAACACTCATACTTTGTGTGTATATTCATTTCAATTATTTAACGTTTGTATTCAGCACTGAGGAACTGAAATTTTATTAAGATTTTTTCCAATAGTTCACGAGCTATCGAATTATTTCCAGAATATAATATAAATTTTGTTTTATTTTCACTTTGAATAATAGAAGATAAGAAATATCCTTAAGCGACTATCGGTGCAATGTCATCTATGCAATAAATGCAAAACTTAAATTAATGTTACCTAAATGCAAATGAATACTATTTAAACTTAAGGAAAAGCACATCCCTTAAACACTCCAACACCAAAACAAACAAAATTAACAGCTTAGTGTGCAAACATTTTAAGTCCACTTTTTATGAATGATGTAAAAAACACATAAGATCATTTTACAATTGTTTCTGCTGAGTTTTGAAATCTTAGATTTTTAATCGAATGATATAGATAAAATAAAAAATAAACTATATATAAGAATATATTAAAATTGCGGCATGTCCAAAACCGTCACTGACGCATATTACTTAAACATTGTAGGTTTTCTCATTAGAAACCTGACTAAAAGCTTAAATAAACTTTTGAAATAAAAGTATCTTTCTTGTTAAATAGGAGACTTATATCGTTTTCATACTAAGCTATTGAGGCACAAGTTTGTATCGTCACTTGAAAAAGAAAAGGGCAAAATTAAATTTTCAACGAAGAAGCTTGTCTGAGTTTCCATTTTATATTTTCATAAAAAAAATAGATTTCGCGAATTTGAATTTCTTTTTCATATTAAAACAAATTCGTTTACTAATAATTAAAACTATTCATTTCAGAAAAAGAACTTATGTTTAAACACAAACATTTTCTGTCCTCATAGCTATAACTTTTAAATTTATTAAACGTTTATAAACCATTAATAAGTTAAAAACATAATAAAATTACATTGAAATGCTAGATTGGCAAAAATAATTTTGTAATTATGCTTCTAATTTCTATATCAACTTAAAAGTGTGGGGATTTTACATATTTCAATTATTATTATCGTTCGACGTTAAAAAAGCTTCTTAAAAATATTAAGGCATTTAAAGTAAGAAGAATCTTGATTAAATTTTTTTTACCAATATACAAAAAACATCATTCACAATTAACGCTTGTGCGAGATGTAAATTGTTGTTTGCTGATTGCATAAACAATCTTTTCTCACTGTCCGAAAGAAATAATTATATTTCTTATTCTATATAATTACAGACATTATTAGATGTCATATTTCAATTAAAAAAAATTAAAGTTTTTCTTCTAATAACAAATATTTACATATTCTCATATGTCTCATTATCAAATTCACTCTTCAATTTTGGGGTTTTCAAAAAAAATTTAAAAGTGCTGAGTAAATCACCCTTCTTTCTTGGTTTCTTTTCGCAAGATTACTTTTTGATATACATATGTAAGTATCTTTGAGCATAAGACATAAGTGCAACATCAGCAGAGATTCATATCACTACAATAAAGCGTTTCATCTGCTTTTTAACCAGGGGCCAAATTACCGCCTTCGATATCGAGTAAAATTGATCGTAATTTTCTTATTTGAGATTATGGCATTCGATATCGAGCAAGAAATTTAGTACATTTTATCATAATTTCGATATCGAAATCATTTTTCGTTACGATAGCTCATTCGATTACGAATGCGGTAATTTGGCGCCAGATTTAAAATGACAACTATTAGTTTAAATAAAACAAATACTACATCTTTTTTCATCAGTTCAGCTTTTAAATCAATCGAATCTTTTTTAGAGGAATTTCCAATTTGATGTGTCCCGGGATTTTCGGGTTTGTTATTCCTACACACAGAAAACAGATTTGTCGTGTCACCGAATTTTTTTGGTTGTATGAACCACTACCGAATTATGATATTTGTGATAGAAAGCGAAATTGCTTTCAAGAATAAATCGGTCATGGCTGTTGTCTTTTATTGGATTATTTTTATTTATGTATGTAAATGCATTTTCGAACAAATAATACACAATCGTTTAATATAAATGAATTTAATTACGTTTTTACCTTTAAAAAATCGGTGGTTTATTTCCTTTAAATAAACCGTATTCTTATTAATTGCAAAATAAATGCGTCAAGTAGTTTGAAGAAAATATAACGACTCTTTATTTACTTAAATGTACACAAAAACAATTAAAAACAATTAAGAAAGTATAGTCGGTCAAGCCCGACCATATAATACCCTACACCCAGTATATGTATAAAACAGTTTTTCAAAAATGGGCGTTATATGGGAGATATAGCATATTGTGGACCAATCATCCAAAAATTTAGAGTCTTGATGTCTGTGAATATAAGTATTATATGTGAGAAACTTTATCTCGATATAAATACGTTTAAAAGATTTATGGAGCTTAAAGTGAATTACGGATAGGATCTTGTATGGGAGTTTCGACTAATTATGGACCGATCAAAATAAAATTGTACCGTATTATTTTTAAATATATGAAATATATTTTCGTTAAATATTATTTCAATAGCAACATTATTCTCTTTAAAGTGATTTTCGGAAGTGGGCCTTATATGGGAGCTATGAGTAATTATGGACCGCCAGTCATAAAATTTGTAGATGTGATTTGGCTTCATTTACCACTCATTGGTGATGAAATTTGTTTGGATACTTGCATAATTCAAACATTAATGATCGGTAAAGCTTAATTTCGGTGGGGCATTTGTATGAGGGCCAGATTAAATAATGGACCGATTTCTACCAGTTTCAATCCTATCCATCCTTGGGCCAAATTTAATATACACAACTATGATACTGAATGATGCCGAAAAAACTGAGCTATCAACCATATTCAATACACGATTTAAAAAAAAAAACATAAAACCGATACATTTATTTGCGAATTTGCTAGATCCTAAGGCACAAGGAAGTGATCTTGATCCGTGTGAGGAGGTACATGCATTGGAATTCATTCACACAATGTTACAGGCGCTAAACATATGTAAATGTAATGCGAGATTTTGCCAATTACAAGGCCAAAAATGATTTCTGGGCAAAAACCAGTAGCTGTTTGGCTGAGATTGCTCCAGTTACTTTGTGGAAGCACGCAATTAAGCAAATTAGCTGTCCGAATTTTAACAGCTTGCTGTACTTCAGCTGCTACTGAACGTTCCTTTAGCACCCGCAGCTTCATTCACTCAAAGAAAAGAAACCGTTTAAAGTGCAACTGGAACTTGTACTCTACTGAATTTCAAAATGCTATTAGTTCTTCACTAGAAGGTATCCCTTCAACTGCAACAGGATTCAGGCAGCGCATCACTCGCGACAGCGATTATGACTAAATTTAATAATTTTTTCATTTGTTATTAAAAAATCGAATTCATAATAAAAAGTTAAATTCTTTTAATTTATTTAAATTTTTCTTTATTCAGATTTATACCCAAATTGTGGGTAAATACTCGTACCCAGGTGCTTGGGTAAATACCTGGGCATTTACATTTAAATACCCAATTTACCATTTGGGTATTTACCTTTATCACATCACTAGTTACGATCATTTTGCATTTCAGGTGGCGATATTTTCACATGTAAAAGCGTATAGTTTTGCATATGTAAAAGCATCCCAGACAATTCCAAAAGAACACTTTCAAATGCCAACTGTCATGATACTAGAAGTTTCAGTATAAGGATGCAAACAATTTTTTGGATTGAAATCTTTGCAAAGAAAAATAAATCGAGAAGATTTAAAACGACCACAAAACAACAGAATATTCGTAGATATGTAATCAGAAATAGAAAAACAGTAACAGCAGCAACGATAAACATTTATATTCATTTTTAGTTTCATTTCAAAATATTTTGTTAGTTTATTCCTTGTTTATTCATGTAATTGTTTGTGTTTTTGTTTGTTTGTTTGTTTGTTTGTTTTGTTGTTCTTTACTTAAGTTGGTTTAATTTTTAGTTTTGTTTGTTTATTATGTGTTGCATACTTTGTGTGTGTGTGTGTTTCTTTGAGAGTTAAATTTGAATTTATTATTTTGTTGCAACGTACAGACGTTGCCAAAATTTAAATTCTGTAATATAACTTTTCCGTGTTGGATGATTGAGAATCAAAGATCTGTTGACTATCCATACGAATAGTTTGTTTTTATTTTTAAAGAGTATATTATAATTAATGTACATTTTAAGACCAGTTAAAAAATTATTAATTCTCAGTATAATTTATAGACAATTGACTTTCCTGCGAGAAATTTGTGTCAATTGGATTAAACGCACAAGCAATTGTTTACAAGTCATCAATTCAAAAAAACACTCTCCTCAATGCAAAACCCTTCCCTTCATAATGATCTGAATACTTTACATTACCAGTAAAATTTATTTGAATTTTATAATTAGAACCGTGTCTATTATGAAAGAACCAATATCGGGATGAGTGATGTGTCGCTTTCTTCTCTCTATGATGGTATGACCTGAATGGTAACGGTAGCCAATTTAGCATGATTTTCTTTTCATTAAAAATACTTAAAACGGAACAGGAAACTCTTTTGAATCCATATTTTCCTCAATTAATGTAGCAAACTAGTAAAGCATCAGCAAAATTTATATTAAATTAATTTACATAAATACTCCAGATTTTAATTCAAATTGCTTCTTTGCTAATAAATAATGAATCCTTCAGCAAAAACTACTGATTTTGGCAATACTGTTGCAACATAATAATCGACCACTCATGCATTTATATTTGTGTATTGAAAAGATACATACAAGATACATACATACGCACTATAGCCTGGATCAATACATTTCTTTCTTGGGTTTTGAATATCAATTGTTATACATCGATGTCCTTTACTGCTTCAGGCACATATTATTTACTTCTTTTTCTTTTTGTTTGATATTTTCTGTGTTTTTTCTGAGTTCCATTGAAGTGTAAAATCAGAATGAAAAAACTTTACATTAAAGAAAGATAGAAAAACCATTTATGCTAAAACTATTTACTTGTGAGGACAATAAAAAAAAATAAAAATTGCAAAAATGTATTTTATTTTTTAGTTCTTTTTATTGAAATGCATGTTTCAATTTTGCGGTCGATAAAAATATTATAAAACAAAAAAAAATAATAAATAAATAATAAAAAATGCACATACATACATCCATATATAAATAAAAGAAACTGAATGATGATTCCTTTTTTTTATTTAACACATGAATGCATGTTTTGATTACACTCCGAAAACAAAAAAATACATTTGTAAAAACAATAAATATGTATATAAATATGTGAATCCATATGTGAGAGTTGAATGATTTCTAAAAATTGTGATAAAGCTTTCAAACAGAATTCTTCGTAAAATATCTCATTATCAAATTAACAGCTGCATGATTTTGTTACACTTGCATTATTGTATTTACAAATTCTGATATTATTTACTTAGTTTCCATTATACTTGAGTGCAATTTACCATTATAAAAAGAATTAAAATTAAATTAAAGAATTTTTTCTTCAATTTTTTCATTATTTTCACTGTTAAACATAATCTCTCAACTTCACTCTACTGACCATGTGTTGGAACTTTTTTTCGTAGCAGAAATAAATGGTGGACACAGTTTTGCGATGATACGTACGTACTCTGTGGCCGATCAAAATATTAAATATTACACGATTCATGATAAAATAATTCAAACAAAAATTACTCAATATGCAAAATATGCCGGCTTTCCAATTAAAATTTCGCAACTCAGCAAATATTTTCATATGCGTTAAAATATGAAAAATTATAATAAACAAAAATCATAAGGAAATAAATGTTTAATAAATAATGCCATACATACATACACATAAATGAAAATACATAAGTGCATAAACATCCCAGCAAGCCATTTGAATCCGAAAAGAGTCTTTTCTGACACCTTTTCCGGAGCGTTCATGCTCTTTATGAGCCCAAAAATCAATAATTATTGCTCCGAAGACCTTCAGAAAAGAGGGTCATTACATTCGAAAATGGTCCGTCAGAAAGAGCTCTTAATTGCAATTTTAAATACAAAAAATTAAAAGTTCACATTTATTATTTTTTTATACCCTACACCACCATAGAGTTGGATTTGTGCTGATGTTTGTAACGCCCAGAAATATTGGTCCAACACCCAACTTAAAGTATACCGCTCGACTCAGAATCGCCTGCGGAGTCGATTTCATTATTTCACCTGGCCCCCATACAAATGTCCTCCCGAAATAGGAGTATAACGAACATAAATGTTTTAATTATGCAAAACTCCAAACGAATTTCAAAACAAATGAGTGGTAAATGAAGCCAAGTCACATTTACAAATTTTGTGTAGATCGGTCCAATTTTATTATGATCGGTCCATAATTAGTCGTAGCCACCATACAAGGCCCACTTTCGAAATTTACTTTAACGATCATAAATTTCTAAAAAAAATGTTGGTATCCAAATAAAATTTGACACAGATAAGTTTCTTATATACAGAAATAACGGCAACTAATTTTATAATGGTCGGTCCGTAATTAGTCGAAACTCCCATATAAGACCCTCCCCGTAATCAACTTTAACATAAATCTTTTAAAAGTATTTGTATCGAAATAAAGTTTAACACATATAATATTTATATTCACAGACATCGTGACTCTAAATTTTTGTATAATCGGTCCATAATAGGTTATTTCTCTTATATAATGCCCATTTCTGAAAAACTGTTTTATACATATAGATACTGAGTGTAGGGTATTATATGGTCGGGCTTGACCGACTATACTTTCTTACTTGTTTTTAATTGTTTTGTCTTACACAAAAATGGAATTAATTTACAAATAAACTAAATTTGAAATGGAAAAAAATTAAATAAATTGTATTTACAGTAAAAAAATTAAATGGAGTTCATTTTCATGGAAAAAAATTAATTTTTTAAGCAAATTTTTCTTTCGCTCCAAAAATGCTTTTTAGTTGAACTCTTTTCAGACTTCTTTTTTGGAGAGCTCCTGGAATGGTATATTGGGATACATACATTCATACATACATAAATGAACTTAAATTGCATTAATACACTTGAACAAATTTCAGAAACATGATTAAATATGTAATACAAAATTATTATGTATTAATGTGAGTTTTTAAATAACGCAAGTAAATGTTCACCACTTCTAGCGTCGATTTTACCAAGTTCGTCTGTGTTTTTAAAATACGATCAAGTAAGGATATGGAAAAAGAGGAAACGAGTTTCCACCTTCTCTGCGAATGCCCAGCCCTGAGTGTCTAGAGACATAAATTCATGGGAAACTATACATTGAAAAGCCTTGCTGAAGTAGCCGGGTCGAAACTCAATGACCTACTGAGATATCTCACACCTACAGGTTGAGTCTAGCCAGCACGACTTTTTGTACACATTTTAGTTACATTATGATGTAAATCAGACGAGTAGTGTGGTCTTATTAAAACGGGGTCCCTTCGACTCTACTTAAGTGTTCGCATGTAGTGAACTACCACGTAAACCAACCAACCAACCATCATTTTGAGCGTATCTTAGAATGTGCATATAAAAACAAAGTTTTTATATTCCAAAAATTATTACAATAGACCAATATTGAATATACGCAACACTACATTTACAAAATTATTACATACAAACTAAATAACATTTTCATGCCGGATTTTTTTTAAATTACTGAAATACCTTTCATTATTTAGTTGTTGAATTTGATTTTAGAATAAATTAATAATATTAATCTTTCATACCACTTTTTCAAAACATAGTTAATTGGTCAACTACGATCTCGGAAGAATAGCTACTAACTGAACACGTGCACATCTGACTACCAATCAATTAGCTGTAAGCTTAAACAACACATGAGTCTATATTTTTGCGAAAGTTCAAAAAAAATATTTAATTTTAAAAACTCGGTTCGTACACACAATAATGTTAAATATTTTTGAAGGAATTTTTAAAAATTATGACTAGAATTTGACTAGGTAGTAAAAAATGATTAAGGGTAGAACTGTAGCCCTTACAGAGCCATGAACACCGGCATACAAAATGTTATGATCGGACTAAAAATAGCGACACAGTCAACAAAATACTAAAAGAGCGCTAGTTGTAGGCGTGGCAAAAAAATAAAAAAATATATTTCTGTTTTTACTTATCTTTAATCCTAGTGGGTGACTGACACAACTTTTTTTTCGAACCACTCTAATAAATATGTGTGCGTATGTCATTGCGCTTCACAGTGGTTTAGAAACGTGTGATTTTGGAAATATCGTAACGAAATGTTACATGGTGGGATCTGAGGTGTTCTCGAGTTAATTTACATTTTTTTTGGCATCGCAGACGAAAGGGGGCCAGTGGGGGCCCCTGACAGCTCGTTACCTTGTTCTCATTTTTTTTTAAATAGCCAAAAATCCATTTATGATTATGAGGCTGTAATTTAATAATAAACTGTCCTTGAGAAGATCTACAAAAACTACGCTTACATGTTAAGTTATCTATTTTGGTTCAAGGCAACTGCTTGCAAGTTGTTTAATTTTATATAGAATTTTATCAAAAATATAGCAGATATTTTAGAAAATTTGTTCGACCCTTCATAGGGCCAAAAACCATAAAAGATTTATTGAAATTAAAAAAATTAACCTACATATCTCTTGAACTAAAAGAGATAACAAACATATGTAAGGATAAGGCTAAATTGTAGATCTTCTCAAGAACAATTTATATTTTAAATTTCAGCTCATTTGGATCATAAATGGGTTCTTGGCGATTTTTTAAAAAATATGAGACGCGAGGTGACAAACTCACCCACAGACCCCCTTCCGCCTACGATGCCAAAAAACTTTAAACGAAAACTTCTCAGCTCCAACCATATGAAATTTCGTTACGATATCTGTAATATCTCCAGAGATATAGAATTTTTTCCAAAATAAAACGTTTCTAAACCACTGTGCATTGTTTGGTTCTCATTACTTTAGTTTAAAGAACGTAATGCAAAGTATCAAACAGCACAGATTACGAAATTAAATAGAGCACATTTATGTGTTAAGAAAAACTTAGTACCTGGGGAAATAAGCTTATGAATGTTTGACGAAAGTGATCTCAAAGCTTCTTGAAAAATAATGATCTACTGACTATAAAAGCATCATCAGAGTGCTTTAAAGTACTTACAAGACCGAAGATAGTAAAATGTATTTAAATATACGTATTGGTCATTCTTTTATTTCTGATCAATATTACAGAGATACGTACCACGGTGGGCCGAAATTAGACTTATAACAATCGAGTTTGTTCTAGAAATGCATTTATGTTTTAATATTGAAATTTAAGTTTTTTTTTGGTTTTAATATTTCAGCTTTAATATGGTAATAATTACTTTTTTAATGGCCGCCGTCATCATATTTATTTATCATAATTAATATGCTCCTCATATGTTATTGTAATTTCTAAATACGATTTAAGAATATTTGACCTGTATGAAATTCGAATAAAGTTTGATTTCATGTTGATGTCATTTCCCTCATCAAATTGTTCCTCTGTGTGTTGGAATAATTTATATTTGGAGCAACTTCTAAAATTGTTGTGATATTATTATTGTTGTTAAATGAAAATAGTTGCAATTAACTCATTTTAGTTCTCTTCTGTGAGTGTATTTTGTTGTTAACAAGACTGTAGCTACTACTGTTACAAGTACGAGTATGTCTCAATATTGTGATGATGCCATCAAGAGGGCTTTGTATAAATTTCAATTGCTTTTTTATTTTTTTTGGTTTTCAACATTTATAACAAGAGCTTTTTTCTTTAATTTAAAATTTCTTTATTTAATTTTTGATATTTTTCACAACTTAACTCACCCAATTGTTGGTCCGCTGTTGTTGCTGTAGCAGATGTGTGTTGCTGCGTATGTTGTTTGGACTTTTTCAATGTGCCATATCGTTGGTTGGGTTGTGGTGGCTGATGGTGGTGATTTAGCTGCTGATGATATTGCTGGTGTTGTTGCAGGGGTGATGTTGAGGATGATTCAGAGGTTTTATTTTCATATCTTTGGCCGCTATTATTGCTACCCGTTGAGCTGGAGGTGGTGGAGTTTGAGGTGGTGTTTACTATACTTGACGCATTGTGGCTGCCACTTTGAAAACTGTGTTGACTGCCGGATGCTGCCACCGACGTTATATGCGGCGGTGGTGGCACCGGATATCCGACATAATCGACAACATACTGTGTTAGCGGATCACTGCCACCACAGCTACTGAATGCAGATGGTGGCCTCTCAATATAAATCTGTGTTGCCGGAAGTTGATGTTGAAGTTGCTGGTGCTGTTGTTGTTGTTGTTGCTGCATAGATGCAGCTGCATGTGCAGTAGCCGCTGAAATTTTCATGCGCCACAGTGTATCCTGATTATTACCAATACTGGCCGATATACTATTGGAATTTGTATAATTATTTTCGGACGTTGGATAATGCATTGATGACCCTAAAATCAAATTCACATAAAAACCATTAAACATTAAATGCAGCACAAACAGAAACAAACCAAATACAAAACACAACAACAAGAATTGTACATTTGCCAGAATTAAGTGCAGAAGTGATACAAGTATTTTAGTGCATTTTTTAGGTGAATTAATTTTAACCAAAAAACATTTAATTGTTTAAATACCAAAAAAAAATTAAATAAGCTACAAATGCTGCATGCATATATGCATATATGCATATATGTATATGTACATACTCATACATACGCATTTTTAATATAAAATATTTTGCGGTACCACTACCAACACAATATAAAACATTTTAATAATATATAAAATAATATACCTAATAAGTAGAATATTTAAAAATATTGACATTAGTCACGCTACTACGGTGGCGAATTAATTTTAAGAAATCAAAAATTTACAAAAATGTACGATCAAGACCAAATCTAAGTTTGAAATTCAAAAATTTTTCTTCAGAATAACAAATTATAAGAAGCTCAACATAATATCTATAAATCAACATAAATCTATAAATCGATTTTAGTACGACACCAGGGAAGAATTCACGTTTAATGAAAAATAAAATTAAAGTCTTGGTCTGGCGAGCCCACAACGTTTTATATCTTTGAAAATATGCTATCGTTTGTGTATTCATGCACGATCATGCAAAAATAATTCGTTATATTACATAAAACATTTATTTGAGAAATAGTTTTATTTCACGAATGACTATGTCCGCTTTCACACTCTTCAAGGCAAGTATTTTTGGATGAGAAGCGAAAAGAGAACAAAATGTGTACAACCTTGTTTTTTTCTTTCATGCATGTTTATTTGCATGGAACAGTTCAAAAATTGAATTGAGAGAATGAAATGGCAAGTTCAAAAGAGAATTGAACAAAAACTGGTCAGCTAAAACTGAAGAGTGTGAAACAGGACTATGTAAAGAGGCAATCTAGATTTTCAATAACAGCTGAAAAAGAAGCGGCTAAAGAGATTATGGCATATTATTGTAATAGCGATGACAACCAGGAGCCATTTTATTGATGTGATAAAAAAAATGATGAAAAATATTGTGTTCCGGAGAAAGATGCCAATAATAATGAGACTGACGTGCAGGTAATTTCTGGTGAGGAAATACCAGAAAGTAAGATAAGTAAAACGCAACCTGCCGAAAGTAGTATACATACATATTATGAAAATAAATCCTAGGGTTCCAGTTCCTATTTGAACTGGACTAGCCTGACATTCTCTAGGCATTCTAATTAATATTAAAATATAATATTTACTTAAAAAACAGTTGATATCATTGTTAGGGATAAAACATAAAAAACTTTGAGTGTTATAAAAATTGAAAAACAAAACGGTCAAGCCCGACCATATAATACCCTACACCCAGTATATCAATAAAACAGTTTTTCAGATATGGGCGCTATATGGGAGATATTATCTATTATGGACCGATCATCCAAAAATTTAGTGCCATGATTTCCGTGAATATAAATATTATGTTATAATTTATCTCGATATAAATACGTTTAAAATTTTTATGGAGGTTAAAGTGAATTACGAAGAGGGTCTTATATGGGAGTTTTGACTATTTATGAACTGACTATTATAAAAATAGGTGTTATCCTATTTGTACATAAGAAACTCTATTTTGTTAAATTTTATTCAGACAACAATAATTTTAAGAGATTTATGGTTCTTAAAGTAATTTCGGGAAGTGGGCCTACGACTAGTTATGGAGCGATCGTCATAAAATTCTACCATATTATATGTATATCTACGAAACATATTTGTGTTTAATATTATTTGGATACCAACATTTTTAAAAGAGTTATGCTCCTTGAAGTTATTTCCGGAAGTAGGCTTTATATGGGAGCTACGACTAATTATGGACCGATCTTCACGAAATCTTTACATGTGATTTAGCTTCATTTATTACTCATTTTTTGTGATATTTGTTTACATACTTGCATAATTGACAGATTTATGATCGGTAAACCCCAATTTCGGGAGGACATTTGTATGGGGACCAGGTGAAATAAAGGACCGATTTCCACCAGTTTTAATTTCATCTATCTTTGGGGCAAACAAATATCACGTACCAAATTTTATCAAAATATCTTCAAAATTGCGACCTGTACTCTGCGCACAATCTTTAAATGGACAGCCAGCCAGACGGACGGACGGACATTGTTAAATCGACTCAGGAAGTGATTCTAAGCCCATCGGTATACTTTAAGGTGGGTGTTGGACCAATATTTCTGGGCGTTACAAACATCAGCACAGATCCAATATACCCTCCCCACTATTGTGGTGTAGGGTATAAAAATTGAATGCGTATATAGTTTTAAATTTGTTTATACTCTCCACTACCATAAGTGGTGAATTAGGGTATACTCGTATATAAGTTTGTCATTCCGTGTGTAACACTGAGAATTATACACCTGAGAACCAACAAAGTATATATATTCTTGATCCTTAGGAATTCTGTGTAAAACACTCTGTCTGTGTAAAACAGTCCCACGTCCAAAAGACACAACCAAAATCAACAGAGTTTACAAAAAACCGTTTATAATTCTCCTAAGCAGTTTTGTATTGGAAACCAGGAAAATCGGTAGAGTAGAACCAGAGTTATGAAACAAAATGTGGGACAACCTCCATAAAAATTTTATATTTTTAAACATTTTTCTTCCAATTTTTCGAAATATATTGCAGATATGAAATTCTGCACACGTAATATCTATAACAAAAGAAGACTTTGTGAGAAAAATAGTAAGTATCGGTCCATTATTATTTCTCATAGCTCCCATACAAATATATTCCCGAAATAGGGCTTAATGATAAATAAATGCCTTTTAAATTGGAATATTAATACAAAATTCGTCTAAATTAAATATCGTGTAAATAAAAATCGCAAAACGAAATTCTGTTTTGTACGGTCCTTGGTTGACCATAGACCCCATATAAAGTCCACATCTAAAATTCACTTAAATGCGTATAAACCTGGTAAAAATATAGACAACAGGTTAAAATTCGACATAAATAATTCTTATAGGTAAATAAATTGATGTACTAAATTTTATTATTGTCGGCCCATACTGGACCATTCGGATCACAACCGAAAAAGTCATTAATCTTTATATACATATAGTATGTTATAAATATCGGTACCGTTTGAGAATTGCGGGCCATATTTGACCATATTCACCATATAAGTAACGATACCGATCCAAAATTTTACATGGAGCATTTATATGTATGCCAAAATCAAACTGCTGGATTTCGAAAATATCAGTCCATACTTGACCATATCCTCCGAAATATTAATATTTATTAATACTAATATGTATCTTAAATGTACTCATATCCTCATAGGAATACAATTCTCTGCTCCGAAATTTAAGAAGATCGGTTCATGTTTTGTAATTGCTCATTGATACATGTTTTTAAATTTTATAAATTGTTAATTTGTTTTGAAAATTAAAAAAAAAACTTTGTAAATTATGGTGAGAATTGGTAATTACATCAATTTTAAATTGTCAAAATTAGAGAAAATTTTTAAAAATTTTAAATAAATTATGTTGTTGGTAAAATTGTCTTAAATCATTTTTAAAATGCGAAGCTATTAGTATTAAAAAACACTGAATAAGGATATTATAATCCTATAACCAGTGTAGTTTTCTCGTTATATTTAGGTGAATGGTATTTCAGACTTGTTCTTTTATGCTGCTGCTGAGCTATAAACTGTGAATGTTTTGACAGCAAAAGCAATAGTTAAAGTTAAATTTTGAAAATATGCTATACTGAAGTTAAACAGGTCATATTTTCGTTGTAGCTGCTTGTGTTTCACAGTTTTTTAGCTCAGCATCAGCATAAAAGTAAAAATCAAACTCTGTCTGCTGTAAGTCTCAGTCAATTTTTTATATTAATATTTGTTTGCAATATCAAACATCAAATAAAATAAGACTAAATATTTTTTGTGTTTTGTCCTAAATAAACAAATTTTTTTTTTTAATAAACGAGTTTCGTAATCAAGAATGATGGAAATGAAGATAACACCATGATGACGTAGATTGACGTATATTGTGCTTTTTCAAGGGTTGTCAAGTGCCCTAAGATTTTCGATTTTTTTTATAAATTATATATGCATTTTGTGAGATGGTTGTCAGCTCATACAATGTTGTCAGATCTAGCAATGTCCTAGCAATGTACTGACATTGAACAATTGGTTGCAAAATGTAAATTGTAAATGTATTTTCTGACAACGTTGGAAGACAAAAATTTTAAGTTCACATGGTTGTTAGGAAGTTTCTGAACATTTTTCGGACAACATTGTAAGATCTGACAACCGTCTATACAAAGCTTTAGCAGAAGAAATAAAAATATGTACTTACACTCACAATATTATTACAGTAACGGAATTTAGTTTATTCAGGAAGTACTCCGTGCAGTTGTTTTTAACTAAATAAACATTTAAAATTCTAAGAAAATTTATTTTTAACTGAATCTAACATTTATTCAAAAAACTAAGTGCACATTAATACGGATTTTCAGTTGTATTTGATATTGACAGTTGTTTACGTTAAAGTATTTTGTATGTAAAATTAAATGAAACTGTAATTAAAAATAACTGAAAATTTACTTAAAAATCGATCTACTTATTTTTCATTTAATTTTAACAAAAAGTTCATTTAATTTTAAATATTATAATTCTCAAACAGTCAATGTGAATTTTAATATAAGATATTTATATGTAGATATTATACAGAAGCTATGACTATGTATAGACCGACCCTTAGACAATTATTTCAAGTTATTTTCAGTTATTTTATTTTAGTTAATTACTAAAATACATAAAATTTTATTTTAGTTAATAACTAAAATATATAAAATAACTGAAAGTTCTGTTGATTTTACGGAATTCGGAGTTGAATTTTTGACATTTAAAATTAAATGAACTTTTCGTTAAAATTAATGGCGTTTACTTTTCTGGCAAAAATGTTACATATATGTTACACTTTTTACCCATTTCCCATATAAAAAAGGTAAAAAGTGTAACATTTTTGCCAGAAAAGAAAACGCCATAAATGAATAATAAGTAGACCGGTTATTAACTGAATATTCATATATTTTATAATACAATTTCAGTTAATTTTACGTACAGAATTTTTTGAGTGTAAGAATAAGGCGAAATTTCTCTGAAAATTAATACAAGAAAAAGGAAATTTAATAAATTAATGTATAAAACTTGAAATTATTTTCAAAAAATTCAAATTACTCTAATGCTATTTTACGACAACTTTTTTTATACTTTGACAGCTTGTATTGTTAGCCAATAGGAATGCTTTTAGCGTGACGTCATTTATGCGACCTGCGCAGAAGTTTAAAATTTTGTGTTCGGGATGGCGTAATCTTTATTTCTATTATTCTTGTTTCTCATTGAAAACATAGTTGTGCTGAAAATATGTAAGAGGCCCTTTAGACGATGCAATTAATGCATGCAATTTTTTCCATTCTCTTTTAAAATTGCTACGTAACATTTTGTGCACTTATACGATGCAATTTTACGTGCAACAAATCATGCAATTTTTTGACGTTTAATTACACATTCTTCTTTAATTTTTCATTCGGAACAAAGAAAACAAACTTTTAAAATATATATATGTGAATATAATATACAAAAAATATATGTACATATGTATGTATGTATATAAAATAATATACATACATACATATACATAAATACAATATGCAAAAATTTAAAAAAATATAAAAAGTGGAAGATTTTAATACAGCAGAAGTAATTGAAAATGTTCTTGCGCATTAATTTTTATAATGCACACTTCGAAGTCAGAATACGAATAAAACAAAATAAGTAAAACACAAACGATAGTAAAAGGAAATGTCAAAAAATTGCATGACAAACGAAAGTCGTGCAACTTTTTCTACCCCTCTTGCTTCTCTCCACCGTTCGCCAACAAACATCAGTTGCATGCAAAATAGTACCGTCTAAAGGGCATCTAAGTTAAGCAGAAATTTGTGTGCTTTTACTATTTTATAGGCAATAATTCAAACGCTGCGTGTAACTGTTTAACCTCCCGTTGCCACATGCAAGTAATTACTTGCAAGTAGAGTATTCATATTATCTACGAAAAATACCTAAAAACAACAATATTTGTTTGAGTGGCTACACTAGCAAGTGCAAGTTCATTTTTAAAATGTCGTCAGCAAAGAAACTTCAAACAAAATTTTTTCATAAAATTCTGTTAATTTTCAAACGCATATGGATCCAGTATTGCCGTATTGTCAAAAGAAAAAAATACGGGAAAAAATTTTGTAATTTAGAATTTTTTTTAATAAATACATGCAATTTATATTTAAAAATGCTATTAAGATGTGTTGTGTAATAGGTTTGTTCTTTTTTCTTAATAATTTTTTGTAAAACCCCGAAAATTTGTTATAAACATAACTTTTATTTTAACACTGGTAGCACTGTTTATTTATTTGTCATTCTACTTACGGCACTTGCCAAAAATTTACTTACAACCAAATTTTCTTGCAAGTTGAGCTGTAAGTGCGAAAAATATGATTGTGTTAGTAAAAAACTATAAGTGTATTGAGTTTTTCGAACTTGCACTTGCATGTGGCAACGGGGGGTAAAGGGACAAGATTACGATTTTTTTTAATTTTATTCAGAATTTAATCAAAAATTAATTAATTAATTAAAAAATAAATCTAAATATCTTTTGAACTTAAAGAGATAACCTAGCGTATTTTTTGTAGATCTTCTGAAGGAATATTTTAAATTTTAACTCATTCGCTTCAAAAATGGATTATTGTAAAGTTTTTTAAAAATGTGAGTCCCAATTTTGAGCCCACGTTCCACTGTAAATCAACACGAAAACTGCACAGCTCCAACCAACTGACACTTCAATACAATAATTTTTAATAGCTCCTGAAATACCGAATTATTTCCAAAAAGAAAACTTTTCCAAACAACTGTGTATTGTTAAATGTAAAATGTTGCACAAATAAATCGCATTAAGTTCTTACATCAATTCAATGTAATGTTTTCAATTTAAATTGATCACAACATTTTACAAATGCCAGTGTCACATCGCAAACGACATCATTTGAAATTATTAACAAAATAGAAAGGAAGGAGGAGAAAAAAATCAATTTGAATCAACCATAAATAAACATTTGTAGAAAATGATTTCAAAATTTCCCCGACATTTAAGTCATGTCATAAACATTACTTATATAAACCAAGAGTACTGATACATACATACATACATATAAGTACAATACATTGTACATATGTACATACATACATTAATACATACAAATAAATCCTCATGCAACAATAATAAAATACATGCACTGGAGTATTATTGTATAATTTTTTGCATTTCTTTTTTCCGTTTATTATAAATATGTATTTTTAATCCTATCAAAATGATTGACATTGAACATTAGTTGGTTATTTATCTACATATGTATGTATGTGTATATGTATACGTAGTATGCACATAAGTTCATTTATTTTATTTGTACATTAGACTAGCCTTTAAAAAAATATTTTGTTTTCAATCCATTTTCAATTTAAAATTTTTATAACCATTAGTTTTAAAAAATAAGACCGATTCAGAGCTATTTTTTTTTAATTTCTTGCGATTTTTCTAAAAAATAATTAAAAAAAAAATGTAGTTAATTTGGTTGGAATTCCATCTGGGAATTAAAGAAACTCTTTTATAATGATATGTTTTAATTAAAAAATAAACCAATTTACTTTGGTGAGGATAGCATGACTTTGGCTCTTACCTACCCTTGAAATACATTGAAAATGTTTTTTTATATGAATTGTGTAAACTATTGGTAATAGAAAAATACTACATAACATTTTGTTGTACCTTAATTATCAAAATAAATTTCTGATTTATAGTGCGGTGCATGATAGCGGATATACAGCCCAGGAAAAAATTATATGGTACATGTGTTTTTTTTTTCTAAAAATCTCTTGGGTTTTAAAGCTAATGTAAAAGTAGAGAGAGAGAAACAAAAAATTAAATTAAAAGATTTTCAGGGTTTGTTTATTTTTATAAAATACTTTTTCCTGTTAATTCAAATTCTTATAGGAAATATTTATATGGTACAAAATAAGAAAAAATTCGAAACCTAAAACTAATTAAATATATTCAACTAAACTATAAATTTTAATAATGCGAATGTCCTCCTCGATTTTTAATGACTTCATTAAACCGAAGTTCCATAGAATTTATTAATTTTTGTAACACATCTTGAGGAATTTCTTTCCATTTCTTTACTAAAGCTTCTTTGAGCTCTTTTAAGGAGTTATAAGTCATTCCATTTTTATATATATCGGCACTTAAAATTCCCCAGAAGTTTTCAACTGGATTTAGATCAGGGCTAAGAGGTGGCCAGTCTAAAACAGCTATATCCTATATCTTCAAAAAATGCTTTAGTTCTTTTGGCTTTATGTATAGGGGCGTTGTCCTGCTGAAAAGTAACAATATTTCCATAATTTTCCTCAGCAAATTCAATAAAAACACTGTCCAGTAATTCTAAGTAGTTCTCCGCATTCATTTAATGAGAAATAACACAAATTGGAGAACGAGCTCTTTACTCAAAAGCAACCCAAGTCATCCTCCTTGAAAATTGCGTGCTATTCTGGTTTGTGTATCGCCGCTATTTTCCCTCCAATAATATTGGAATCCATCAGGCCCATTAAGGTTGAATTCTTTTTCATCGCTTAATAAAACATTACGCCACTCCTCTTCCCAAAAATTATACTTTTCAGCGAAGGATAATCTGGCTGTCTTGTGTCTAGGAGTCAATCATGGTTTGGAAATCATTTTTTGTTTTGTCACATCTAGAAATTCATTTAGAATTTGGTTAATCCGTCTTTTAGTCACATTTAGTACCAGCTCCGACTTTATTTGGTTACAACTGAAATTATTTGTGATAGCTATGCGCTTGATTGATCGTCTATCGCGGTCAGTAACTGTTGGTTTTCTACCAGATCTTTTTTTGGTGCCATATGATTTTGGATCCGCCAAGTAATGGTCGTCTGAGATCTCTTAACACAACTCAATTTGCGTACGTTCTATCAACGAAAGTTGGTTTCCACGTGACATTTTTGTCTAAAATTCAATAATTTTCACACAAAAAAAAAAAAAAAAACATTATTTTATTTGCTTATAATAATATCGTTTTGCACTTACACCTAATAATATTGTTTGCATCTGTTGAAAATTTTACTTGTACCATATAATTATTTCATGTGAAAACAACGATATAAAAACAGAATGCAAAACATGATGGTAAATTTATGATGTCTATATCAGAGAAGTAATTGTTGTTGGGAAGAGAATTGATGCAGCGTTATAATAAATAACATTAAAAATTAGAGTTTTTACTACTATGTACTTAATTATAATAAGTAAAAGAAATTTTTACCATATAATTTCTTCCTTGGCTGTACAATATACATATGTACATAAACTTGTACTCGTATATTGTTCTATACTGGACACGTAACACTTTTAGAACTTTATTAAGGACATTAAAATCAATTATTTTCAACCTTTTGTTGTCATGGCTCGATATTATTCAAATGTTTGATCTTAAAATCCAACTGGATACAATTGCTTAGATTTGAGGCCAATGTATGTATTCTACATCCTTATGAAATTATAAGTTAATAGTGCAATGTCTGTCTAAAGAACATGCAATAAAAATATCCTTTTCGTGTTAAAATTCACACAGCTACCGAAACAATGAATTCAGTGAAAACCAAACTTTCCGATCGCATAGTTTCACGAAATTCAACTGTTAATTGGCCGCCCCTACACCATTATTTTATTATTTGTGGATCTATGTTAATCGTCAATCGAATCGTTTACAGCCGTAATACTCAAAATAAGTGACGTGACCCTACTTTAAACCAAAATGTGATGGGAAGTTTGAATACAAACATCAACATCTGTGGACATGGACATCTTTCTGATATAAACAAAAAAAGTTCTTTTTTAAAAAGTAATAGATTTTATAGCATTTTAAGGAAAAGACACACTTTAGAATGACTTTATTTTTTAAAAATTTAACATAAACAAAACATTACTTTAGACAATGTGTAATTGTATCTGAATGATTGTGTGATTTATTAGTTATCAGTCATAGCTTATCAAACTTAATTTTATTTCAAACCTAAAACAAGTAAGAAAGTATAGTTGGTCAAGCCCGACCATATAATACCCTACACCCAGTATATGTATAAAACAGTTTTTCAGATATGGGCGCTATATGGGAGATATTATCTATTATGGACCGATCATCCATAAATTTAGTGCCATGATTTCCGTGAATATAAATATTATGTGTGTTAAACCTTATCTCGATAAAAGATTTATGGAGGTTAAAGTGAATTAGAAGAGGGTCTTATATGGGAGTTTTGACTATTTATGAACTGACTATTATAAAATTAGGTGTCATCCTATTTGTACATAAGAAACTCAATTTTGTTAAATTTTATTCGGACAATAACATTTTTAAGAGATTTATGGTCCTTAAAGTAATTTCGCGAAGTGGGCCTTATATGGGAGCTACAACTATTTATAGACCGATCGTCATAAAATTCTACCATATTATATGTATATACACGAAACATATTTGTGTTTAATATTATTTGGATACTAACATTTTTAAAAGACTTATGCTCTTTTAAGTGATTTTCGGAAGTGGGCCTTATATGAGAGCTACGACTAATTATGGACCAATCTTCACGAAATTTATAGATGTAATTTAGCTTCATTTATTACTCGTTTATGGTGAAATATGTTTGCATACTTGCACAATTGAATGATTTATGATCGGTAAACCTCAATTTCGGGAGGACATTTGTATGGGGGCCAGGTGAAATAATGGACCGATTTTCACCAGTTTCAATCCCATGGGCCTAAAAATATCACGTACCAAATTTTATCGAAATATCTTCAAAATTGCGACCTGTACTCTGCGCACAAGCTTTACATGGACAGCCAGCCAGAAGGACGGACGGACATCATTAAATCGACTCAGGAAGTGATTCTAAGCCGATCGGTATACTTTAAGGTGGGTGGTGGACCAATATTTCTGGTCGTTACAAACATCAGCACAAATCCAATATACCCTCCCCACTATTATGGTGTAGGGTATAAATATCAAAGTTTGAAGTATAAATATGATCCTTGATATACATACGTACATATACTACCTGTCTCAGAGTCATATGTTTCAAAAGTTTAGGTAATAAGTAAGCTTGAAATTTATTAGTTCAGTGTCATATTATTATTATTATTATTATTAGATTTCCGCAGTTTACGTGTCTCGGTGTTTGCAGTCACTGCTATAAAAAGCTAGAAATGGGTAATAAAATAAATTATTAATTTGACACAATTTCAGTAAATATTTGAATGAATCATATTTTGGGTAAACTTGGTTTCCAAACAATATACTTAGAAAGAACTTTATTTACGGTCTTAATTTTGTTGACTTTCAGAATTTGTTTCTTCGCAACTTTATTTGCCACTTTTTGTATTACAACCAATATTAACAAAAAAAAACGATTTAAACAAGTTATAACATGATTATAAATGCCTATTAGCATCATTTTGTAATAAATGTTCTTAGTACTTGATATATTTCTTTATTCATATTTTATCAGGCCTATTTATTTTAATCATACAAAATGATTATTGGGATATCTTGGAGCCAAATCTTAAATATAATGAGAATTACAAATACAACAATGGTGTTATGATTAAAATAAAATTTTAAAACTTTTATAAAATTATACATTAATATTAATAATAACGAAAATAGATCACAGCAATTTGAACTTTCAATGTTTTTGTGTTGTTTTTTTTTCGATTAATTTATTTAAAAAAAAATAAATAATATTAAATATTGTAGAATAAGTTACAATTATAGCGCCTTGTTCTATAAGTAAGAGTTTATATTCGGTTGTGCCGAATCGTATATACCTACCACCAATATATCAGTAGTGTGACCTATGCACACTCGAAAGAAATGTGTGTAACGATAACGATGTTTATAAGAGTTATTTTATTTTTCGGATTTCTTATACGATCGTTATTAAATATTTTACAGTATTTGAGCCTTATAGTGACTTAATTATCGCAATAACGATAATCTCATCTCAATAACGATGCTCGTATGTTTTAGAATTTTTTTTTTGGGTATTCCGCTTATTCTCGGAAATGGAACGTATATGGGAACTGTGACCAATTATGGATCGATGAAAAATTTCATTTAGATATCTAGATCTATTAGATGTTTACGAAGGTTAATGTGGTTTTCGGAAGTGATCCCTATATGGAAGCAATTAGGGGCCGATCAAAGTAGGTTACTATGATTTATAAATATATGTGGATTATTTGTGTCGAATTTTAATTTGATAATGATGGTCGTAATATATATATGTGCATTCAAAACATTTTCGAAAGCGGACTTTATATTTATGTAAAAAATTGTACAGGGATTTATATATATGTAGTACATGTGGATTATTTATGTCGAATTTTAATTTGATAGTGATTCTGATAAGATATTTATGAGCATTTAAGTTATTTTCGGAAGTAGGCTATGGTCAAATATGGAACAATTCAAACGCAATACCGTTTTATATTTAATCTTTACGATAAACTAATATTTGCTGAATTTTGTATGGATACTGCTTTTTTAAAGGCATAGAGCCATCTTCTGGCAAATCAAATTTATGGGCGCCTGACCTGACCATTTTCAACTGAACTTGTCCCTCTACAATATAAAAAAGTGTACAAAATTTCATGATATTGTCTGCATTATATTTGAAGAAAACAGCAAAAAATATCTGAAAAATGTCGAGGTTGTCTGAAACTTTTGGACATTTTTAATACCAAACATTTTAGTGCAATAAAGATTTATTTCATTGTTCTAAGTCTTTTTTTTTTTTTTTTGAGGCTCTATTGTGCCGACATCAGACGGACGGACATGGCTAGATCGAGTCAGAATCCTTTTGGTTCTACGACCATTATTTTGATGTGTTACAAACGAAAACACAAACTTAATATATTCCCCAAAAAATTAAGATTTTTAAAATTGAAATTTCAAATAAAAAGTGTGTTATTCGATTTTAATCAAATTATCTGCTGTTTTAGCCATCGGAGAAATATTTCAGCACCGAAATTCGAAAAAGTCTAACATAAGAGTCACATATACTAATAATAATATTGCCAGCCAAAAATATTTTATATTTTTGAATTTATTGACATTTATTGTGAGTTAAAATAGTAAAAGATGATTCTGGTGATTTTTGAGATCGTTTGAAATTAATATCTATGTGGAATATGATATTAAATATTTACCCCCATTTTGGCAATGCCTAGTTATTATTTTTAATACAAAAATAATTTTAACAGACATCATAACCAGACATCGTGAAAATGGGAGTTATCCTCCTAATTACTGTTATCCTAGCTATTTGCTATTAGACTAAACTAAACATACATACATATACTATCAGCTTTTTTTTGGCAATAATTGGAGAAACAGTGTGTGCAATTACATATACCCAGCATACCATTCTAGGAGCGCTCCGAAAAAGGAGTCAGAAAAGAGTCCAAAAAAGAGCATTTTCGGAGCGAAAGAAAAATTTTTCTTGTTACTGTCCTGAGTCGGCACGCAGTATGATTCAGAAATTCCACTTAATTATGTGTGTACCAAAGCGTTGTTATCCTGTTATTTGTGCTTTGAACAGAAAAAAAACATAGCTGTACCACACAAGAATGATAAAAACAATATTACACAGCGCCAAAAAAAACCTCATAAAAGACTCTTTACTGACATTATCTAAGAGCTCTTTCTGACGGACCATTTACGAATGTAGTGACCCTCTTTTCTGAAGGTTTTCGGAGCAATTATGATTGTTTTTTGGGCTCATAAAGAGCGTTAACGCTCCGAAAAATGTGTCAGAAAAGACTCTTTTCGGACTCATATGGCTTGCTGGGTGTATATGTAATTTGTTTAGTTCTGTTTATGTTTGTGTGTCTTTTGTTTCATTTGCTATGAAGATTGCATTATTATATGAGAAATGACATTGTATGTATTATTATGTAGATATTTGTATATACATACATACATAGAAATCTATCATTCATATGTAATTATAACGAATTTAAGGCGTACAGTTATTGTATGTGGTATCAAGATGATTTTCAGTATAAATATGTACATTCAATGTACCTTTACATATTTTACAGTAAATAAGATTAGTGGTCCAAAAAAACGTGGTACAATTTAACGTACCATTTATTGTATGGAAAGTCATTTGTAATTTTCATACTGCAGGGCCAATATTTATCGATAATGTTGGGAAAAGTTAATAGTTACTGGCAAACTACTGATAATGTTCTAAATCTATGTATACTGATAAGCTTTCTATGTATCTGATTTAGGGTCTAAATTTTATGGAAAATGTTAATTTGCTCGGAAAAAGTAATAAGAACGAAAGTCTTATAAACCTAATTTTGTATTTTGTAAAAACATTTCATAAACCATTAATAATTTAAAAGCAGAATAACATTAAATTTAAATATTAAATAGATAAAAATAATATGTCATATCGATTTTAGTTAAAAAAGCTTCTTGAAAATATCAAGACATCTAAAGTAAGGAGATTTTTGATTTAATTTTGTTAGCAACATACAGAAAATCGTTCACAAACAACGCTTGTATGCGATGTAAACAATCTGTTCTCACTTTCCGAAACAAATAATTATATGTCGTATTCAATATTTGATTCCCTATCATAACAGACATTATTAGGTGTTGTCGAGGGCTTTTACATATTTCAATTACATTCATTATCTCATTCCTTTCGCAATCAACAGCCAGCGAGCCAGACGGAGGGACATGGTTAAATCGATTCAGTCGATCGGTATAATTTAAGGTGGATGTTGGACGAATATTTATGGGCGTTACAAACATCAGCACAAATTATTCCCATTATGGTGATGATACCCTATATTCACATCCCGCTTTTACATAGAAATTATGATACACATGGCGAATACTTAATATAATTAAGTCATGGTACTCATACGCCACCATGGTTGATGCAAAAAATCAGAAATACATTTATATACAATAGGTTTTTTGTTTTCTGACAAAACTAACATTGCATTAAATAAATTAAAAAGTTGATAATTTCATTTCATTTGTATTCTAAATGCTACATCAATATTATGTATTACTAGCAAATTTAAACATAATATGAATTACAGAAAGCTAAAGTAAAAGATATATGTGCGAGTATGTACAACTTTTAGTACAAAACTACTTGATATTTTAAAGTTTACTTCAGTTTAAACTGACTTTAACTGAAAATGTTCTCAAAGTAATTATAAAAATTTTAACGTACATTTAATAAATATTTTAAAAGGCTGTAGTTTCAACGAACATAAACTGCTATTTGAAAAAATATAATTGATTATGGAAACACATTTGTTTCAGATTATTTGGTGGAGAAATAAAACAGAAATAGATGATATGAAATAAATACTCGTATAAAAATTGCAATGCAATAATCTATTTGTCAGGTGCATTAATCTATTTTTGTAATTTTGGCAAAAGTTATATTGTGTGCAAAACCATAAACTAGCAAGCGAGTAAGATTCACAGTGAAGGGTAGAAGTGTGTTAATACAATATATAAAAAATTATGTATTATGTACTTTAAAAATTTCACAACCGTAAAAGTACATTGGTACTTGAAATATTTTGGTTGGAATTGCTTCAGTGAAAGCTATTTCTTTCATGTTGCTATGAGATAAATTTAAATCTTTAGCTTCATAAATTAATATTTATTTAATTAATTATAATTTAACTATTACTTTAACTACCAGTTAGTAAGTTTTCTTTTTCATCAAATTTAGTTAAAATTTGACTCGTAAATTTAACTTTAAAGGTTTGAGTTAAACTTGAAGAAATAAATGAATTTTTTGGGCAATTTTGGAAAATTTTTGAATATTTAGAAAGTTTATGAAAGGTCTTTCGAAGACTCTTCTGGAGCAAACTACTAAACACCCAACCTCCTAAAGAACAAATTAATAAACACCCAACGTAAGAATTTAGAGAAGATCGAGTAGGCAAATTTTTTTGTTAGATATTGTGTGAGCTGCATTAATTTTGTGTCCATCTCATACACATGTTGCTTCAACTTCATGCAAAAGATATAAAACAATAAAAATTATAAAACAACTTTTCTACGGGGTGTAAGACTAGAGATGGATTGTATTTCATAATAGACATTTTGTTGTACAAACCTTAGAACTGAAGCTTAGAGTTGTAAACATTCAATATTTCATATCCGCTTAGAACTATATTTATGCCAACAATTAATAATAGGGAACTACATTCCCAATATTCCGTCCCAGTTGTTAGGGTTACGGTGGTATGCATACTCGTAGGCATATAACACACAATCCTATTATGGAACTATTACAGCTTATACTTTTGCCTGCAGTTGAGAAATGGTGGATTCTGTAATTTGTTATAATTTTTGTTTCTCGTTGTTTGTTTCAAAATAAAATTTTTATTATTATTTTGTATGACATTTTATTTCTCAAAATATATACTCGACTACCTACAGTTAAATGAATTAGGTGGATGAATAATCAGGATCTGAAATCCTTTTATCCACTTTGAAGCTTTTAACATTTTCTATTCTGGATTTCGAATTTTCCTGCTTTTTCTGAGATATATATATTAATTTTCAGAAGATTAATTATAAATGATATAACAAAAAATACTCAAATTTGTATAAATTGTCTTGTTGAAGGTTTATCCAAATCGTTTTATAAAAGGCAGAGATATAAGTGAATGTGTATACTCGTAAGGTAGATTACAGCCATGTATAGACGGTTGTCAGATCATACAATGTTGTCAGATCTAGCAATGTAGTGACATTGAAAAATTGTTAGCAAAAGGTAAATTGTCAATGCTTTTTCTTACAACGTTCGAAAACAAAAATTTTAAGTTCACACGATGGTTAGACATTTTCTGAAAATTTTTCGGACAATGTTGTAAGATCTGACAACCGTGTGCATAAAGCTTAAGGTGATATTTTTCATATCTTATTCAAAAAATTACCTATGAAATTAAATATAATATGTAAAATAAAATCTATATAATTTAGTAGAAATTTCATACAACCCTAATTTTGCAAGGGATTTTCATGCGTTAACAGATTTTATTCCGGAAATCAGTCAAAGTTATAAAAAATACCAAACGATTTTTTAAGATTTATTGAAATTTTTCCAATACATTAAAATATATTAGTCACTGTAGATACATCAGTATTTATATTAGAGTGGTACAATTTGAATGAACCAAAAAAAAAAAAAAATTATCCACGTTCAAAATGCATTTAATGAGAAGTCTAAAAAAATGGTTCTTGCGGTGAACAGATTTATTTGGTATTTTTCAAAGGATTGCAGATTCGTATGTACTATCTGAGACGTTATACAATATATGATTTTAGCTAATGTGCAACAGTATAAAAGTTTTAGCCATTTTTAGATATAAAACAAATTAATTAACAGAAAATGTGCCCACCTAATGTGCATTTATACGTAAAGTAAATTCGTTGCCAAGCTAAAGGCAACCAACCAAATAGAAGAATGACATGGTGTATGGAACATAAGATGACTAAAATATATATATATATAAGTAAATGTCTGTCTATTTTTATATAGTGAATACACACAATAACATTCATTTATAATATTTACGGTTCTACGACTTGCGAACAAAAGTTTTTGGCAACAATCGTAGAAAAAAGTTCTGCTCTGATTATGGTCTTATACTCGTACGTATTTGCATTAATTTTTACATTCATTCTGTCGGGTGAATTGTACACTAACGTATACGTATATTGAATACAACAAGAAAAGAACAGGAATTGGTTTATGTGGTGGCATTTTGTCTTTTTCTACTTTATAATTTTTCTAGTGCTTTTTTGTACCCCTGTTTTGTTGTTGTTTCCAACACTAATTTATGGAGACACAAATTTTAAAATTAAAGGAAAACGGAATTTTAGATGAAGTTGAGATAAGACAGACGAAAAAACTAACAACGACATCATAATAACCACTCGCGTTTACTGAGTAGAATAAGAAAATAAAAAAAGTCTTTCCGAATTTCAATACAAACACATTCAAATATTTCAACGACACAAATGATTTGAGTGCGTACTTATGCATAAAACAAAAACAGGTGCAAAATAATATAATTAATTAGTGTTCGTATAGCACATGAGAAGTAAGAATCTCAAAGATATATTATAACATGCAAGATGGTTATGTTGGGATGTGCACAATCTTATATATAGCCCCCCCACAATATAATATTGGCACCAATTGTTGTGCATTTTATAGAAACAAATTTATTTGGTTTGTACGATTTTATTAATTTTAATGATTTAATTTTAACATTTTAAATGCATGCATCTAAATGTTATCGAGAATGGATATAACGATAAGTCCGAACAAAGTTTGTATATTTTATATTTTTGTTCCAAATCTTTTTACCGGTTCCACATATTCATTTTAGGACATTACTATTAGCCATAACTATTTGTGGCAAATTTGTTCTAGGTCTGCTCGTTAAATCCCAATCATGTTTTAATTAATATTTGACTATTTTAATACCAAATATGTCTGATCTACAAAGAATATTTGGGGAGAGTAGGGCAGATGTCGGCTTTTATAGAATAAATATAATTTTAAGCGTTCCAATATTTTTCTCTCAACAGCGGTAGTCTCGGAAGTGGGTTCTATGTGAGAGCTATTGTAAATTATGAACTGATAGTCACAAAATCCAGTAGTAAAAACTGAAACCGAATAACGGTTCCCCACATTTTTTCCAATTAAACTGGTTTCGAATAGTTAATATTTTCTATCGGTTAAAAGTTTTTTATAAGTTTTTTTTTTTTTCAAAAAAAAACATAATTTTTGTGTAACTTTTTATATTTATTTTGCCAGCTTTTGGGATTTTGACAAAATTTTTTCGAATCGAAAATCTTACTCTGGGTCCAAATTACCGCATTCGATATCGAGTAAAATTGATCGTAATTTTCTTATTTTAGATTATGGCATTCGATATCGAAATTTAGTACATTTTATCATAATATCGATATCGAAATCATATTTCGATATGATAGCTCATGCGATCACGAATGCGGTAATTTGGCCCCTGGTTGTATGAACTGTTTGCACGTTTGTAAAAAGTGACAAGATTTCCAATACCGACTCCAAATGATTA
The DNA here is from genome assembly GCA_950370525.1 of Bellardia bayeri. Lineage (NCBI taxonomy): Eukaryota > Metazoa > Arthropoda > Insecta > Diptera > Calliphoridae > Bellardia > Bellardia bayeri. Next base: position 52,352,184 of record OX493265.1, on the reverse strand, counting down.
GGACATATTTTCTATTTACATTTCACGTTTTGTGTTTCATTATGAATCTCTACACCATTTCCAATTGTATTTTAGAATTTTCCAATTATATATCAGAAATTCCTAATTGTATTTTAGAATTTTCCAATTGTATTTCAGATTATGAAGCAGGTATACAAATTATATGCCCCTACCTTTCGTAAGGTATGGACTTGAAAGGAAGTGATTTAATGAACAACTTAAAATGGTGAGATAAAATAAAAATTAATTGTCGAAAGTGGCCAAACAGTTTATTATATCATTTTTGGATAAGGCGGTTGTTATTGCCTGGCAATCTTTTTATTTTAATGAATGTATCTAATGTTTTATTACATATATATGGGGTATTTCAAATTTTTTGAGCACCTGCTGAAACCGAAATACTATGACTCTTATTCCGTTAAGTTTTATGAATTTCAAAAAACGTTGTACAGGGTTTGGATGACTATACTTGAAGGATATGACGTGCAAAGTTTTACGTTAAAAAGTCTTCACCTTAAGAATTGGTGGTCCTCTAAAATTCTAAAAATAAAAAAACGACTTGAACTTGCAAGAGTTTTTTCATCCATTCCGTTTTCTTTGTAATAGTTTTTAGCTTTCAGATCCAAACCAATACAAAATATAGTCACTAGACTTGGAGGAAGGAGATCACAAACTTAAAAGAAATTAGCGTAAATTTTGTAAAAATTTATCTTTTTTGCGTCTGACAATCTGAATTGTATTGTATTGTATTGCGTGATGTGAGTAACGTCATAAAGGGTACACCCTTTATGAAAGGTAGATTCTTCTCGACAGACTGAACTGATAAAGGGCGTGCAGTATCAGTTTTTCCCAAACACATTTTGCTTTGTGACAACTAAAGCGCTGTATCAATTGCGCTGAAACGTACATCGATAAGAAGACTTTACTGAGCTTGATACTAAAATTGAAAACGCACGAAAAAATTTTAAAGATTTAAAATTTTATGGAGGAAAAAAAAATGTTTCTAACCTCAAAAACATCCTTGTATGAAATATTTATTTAATTTTTAACTTAAAACCGCAGTAGAAATTATTAACGCGAACGGACTTCCCATGCTCAAATATCGGTTAATACACACGCAAATCGACATTGACAAATAAAAAAATTAAAAAAAAAAATATTCTAAGTGCCGTAAATTTTTGAAGTTGTCCATATGTATAAATTTATTTTTATTATTATTGTATTTTTTAATATATTTTAATATCACATGATTTTTTAATATTTTAGCCATTAACGGTCAAAGCAATTTAATGATACTTCCTGTAGCACCAAAATGTATGAATATAAATACGTGTAATTTTGAAAATATATTTGTTCGATCATTTAAAAGATATTTTATATAGTTTTTGAGTATGAATCTCGATATACAATTTATTACATAGTAGCATTACAAGTAAATTACTTTCAATTTTAGATTGCATTAAAGCTGGAAAATGCCTATTATTTTTGATTAAAAACAATTTCTGAAATACAAATGGCAACTTCCTATGCGCTCTCTAAAAGTCTTAAGTTTGGAATACGTTAAGATTTCGATGTACTAAAAACGGATAGTGTGCGTCAAATATTTTATTTATTTTATTTTATGTGAGTGAAACTGATTATATTAAATGAATGATAATAACGTTTATATAATTATACTATAAAATATGAGTATTTAAAACAGTATTGTGTTGAATTTAGTTACGATTACTTTCAACTACACGAAAGGCAGAAATGATTCTGAGCAGAACGGTATAAATATATAAATAGATGGGTATTTTACCATTATCCACCAGCGATTTGTTTAAAGTGTTTCAATTTTGATGTTTAAGATATAACATACGATATGCATGGTGTAACTATACAAGGTGACTACAAATCAGCAAGAAATACAATACAGAAACAACAGGCATGTTGTTTGTGTAAAATAATGTAGTACTGTCAAAAATACTTGAAAAAATATTACTTTTGACATATGTAAGTAAATTGTAAACAAAGTCAGTCAGCTGTGTATATTTACACCATGAACATATGTACAATATCCCCTAAGGTTGCCCTATCTGTACATGGACACTGCACAGTGAACAGTGAACACTGACAAACATGATGCCGATTTTGTATTCAACTATTTTTGTTCTCATGCATGCAATGTACAATTTAAATTATAAAGTTTTAATTAATGATTATACAAGAAAAAAACAACTACAACGCACTTGTCTTTAATGTTAAAATAAATTATTTTTTAATTGATTGCTGCTCAATTGCGAATTTAAGGCAACCAAAAAATGCAATAACATTATCTTAACCTGGCAACACTTACATATGTAGATATATAACATTGAAACATTTTAAAAATAATAGTACGAGTATGTATTTAACATGAGCATATGTATACATATGATTGAGTGTACATATTTAGATGGTGTGAGTGCGCGTGTGTGTATGTGCAAGTGCATATTATCACTATTAATTTTACATATGTACATATTTTTATCTCTATTAAGTGCAGGTGCTAGAAACGTGCTGTGAAAGAAAAAGGAAAAATAATTGAAACGAACAAACGGAAAACGAAAAGAAAGCAACTATCATCTTAACTGTGACATAAGTAAGTAATCATAGGAAGCGGTAGAAATGCAAGTAGTAGAAGTAGATTGGTAGACAACGTTGCATAGATGGTGCGTGAGTGCTACAAATTTACCTGAAACTATGGCGGTTTTTGTATTTAGTGCCAACGTTGATGCACGTTCAAGGCCCGACACTAATGGAGACGTAGACTCTGTATTATTCAACAAAAAAGTTTTGTTAGTGCAGCCGTAGCTGGCATTGCCATTGTTCCTACTATTATTGTTGTTGTTATTATTGTACACTATATTTGTATCAGCGTAACTACTACCCGCATTACTTGCTTTAGAAGATGTGCTGGTAGAAGTTGTTGTAGTTGCTGATGTACATACAGCATTGGTGGCAAGTGTTGTATATGTTGCATTATCATCATCACAATTGTTGTTTCTATTGGGGATGATGGTATTATTACTGGCAAACGAAACGTGGCCGCTATTTACAAATGTTGAATTTGAATTTATGTTGTTGTTGTCGCTGCTGTGGCAATTGTTGTTGCTATTATTGTTGATGGTGGGGGCGGTGGTGGGCTTCTCTAACTGTTTGTTAAATGTATTTGTATTCAAATCGAATAGTCCTGCCACATGGAATACAATAGAAAAAGCAATAAGAGAAAGAAGAAGGAGAAGAGAAAAAACAAATGGAAATGGCAAAAAGTTAAAGAAAAGTTCGTAGACTTTTTATCTTTATCATCTTCAACAACATCTTTATTTACTGCAACAAAAGTGCGAATGCACTTACAGTGACAATAACCAGCTGATGAAAATCGGCAAAAAACTTTTCTTCTTCCATGTAACAAAACAAAAAAATCACATTTAACTTTTTCAAAAACAAAAAACGAGAACAAGTTCTACAACTAAGCAGCAGTAACCACAAAAGAACATACAAATACTTGCAAAAATATCTATACAGTCGCATTTCCACAGTGTTTACACTGCAGAAATTTCAAAACTTATTTTCTTTTTATTTAATTTCAGATGGTCTTTCTATCTTAATAGTTGTTTAAGTCAATAAAAGTTAAAACATTGACGATATTGTATTCATACATACCTACACATACAAAGACCTGAACTAGTAACCGTACATATCATTTAGAGTCATGGCTGGTTACGTAAGTAGCTATGTAGTTATTTAATCATGTTCGTGTCCAAGGTGTTAAGTCAATTGACCCTTTATAGATTACAAAGATACTGTCTGATAGCTGGTCAATATTCATATACAGATTTAAGAGTCAGTTAACTTACTAATAACTGGTTAATTGATATTTCTAGTTCTTTTATCGTTTCATAGGCGATAGCAAATTAAATTCAAATAGTCAGTAAAAAAGACATTTCCTAGTAATCAACCCATCAGATACTATCTATACAAAGTGACGTACTGACGTCTACTACAATGGTAGCAATCTTCCCTGTATATATTTTTATTACATATTTAATTATAACGTGTCTTTAAAAATATTTATAAATTAAAGACAACAACAAGAAACTGACAAAAACAAGTAAGAAAGTATAGTCGGTCAAGCCCGACCGTATAATACCCTACATCCAGTATATCAATAAAACAGTTTTTCAGATATGGGCGCTATATGGGAGACATTACCTATTACGGACCGATCATCCAAAAATTTAGTGCCATGACTTCCATGAATATAAATATTATGTGTGTTAAACTTCATCTCGATATAAATACGTTTAAAATTTTTATGGAGGTTAAAGTGAATTACGAAGAGGATCTTATATGGGAGTTTTAACTATTTATGAACTGACTATTATTAAATTAGGTGCCATCCTATTTGTACATAAGAAACTCATTTTTGTTAAATTTTATCCGGATAACAAAATTTTTAAGAGATTTATGGTCCTGAAAATGATTTTCGAAAGTGGGCCTTATATGGGAGCTACGACTAATTATGGACCGATTATCATAAACTTCTACCATATTATATGTATATGTACGAAATATATTTTTGTTCAATATTATTTTGATACCAACATTTCTAAAAGAGTTATGCTCTTTTAAGTGATTTTCGGAAGTGGGCCTTATATGGGCGCTACGACTAGTTATGGACCGATCTTCACGAAATTTGTAGATGTGATTTACTTTCATTTGTTTGCATACTTGCATAATTCAAAGATTTATGACCAGTAAACCCCATTTTCGGGAGGACATTTGTATGGGGGCCAGGTGAAATAATGGTCCGATTTCCACCAGTTTCAATCCCATTCATCCTTAGACAGAAAAAATACCACGTACTAAATTTTATCGAAATATCTTCAAAATTGCGACCTGTACTCTGCGCACAAGCCAGCCAGCCAGACGGACGGACGGACATCGTTAAATCGACTCAGAAAATCATTCTAATTGGTCTAATGGGAAACAGTAAAATTATAATATAGTGTTTGCATGCCTATCCCTAAATTTAATTTAAACGTAAGTGAAGTACTTACAAAATGAGTAAAGTAACTACAAAATTAGTTTAAACTTTAAACTTTAAAGTACAAATTTAAGTCAGCCAAAAAAATAACATGACTGCCCAAACCTCTAAAGCTGGAAACTTCAAATTCGGGTATTGGATTCCTTTTGCATAAACTAGATCCACTTTGAAGGTATTTGAGGAAATTCGGACGTTAAGGGGAATAAAACTGGCAAAAACATGTATATATGGTAACTGTGTATCTCTAAAACTAATAAAGCTAGAGTAAAAATTTAAAGATTATCCGCCTTTAATTAAAAAGTAGAGGACAGTTTTCCAGTACTTTTTGGAAATTCGAAATGCTAGATGATCAAAAGCAGTAAACACGGTACTCAAGAACCTTCTGATACCCATGGTAGCTGCTAAATAAAGAAACATTGAAATAAAATTTAAAGTGCAGAAACCTTTTTTAAGGCCTAAAAATTGTATCTCGTTTTGGTACTATTTTTTCAAAACACATTTTAAAAATCATATCCATAGAATCCTTTCTATCTGCTAAAAAATAATACACGCCCCGTTTAAATCAATAGAGAGCAGGTATTTTTTTTCGGTTTTATTTTGAAATTCGAATTATTTAGGCCCAAAAAGAACCTTGGTACTTTTCTGCTAATTTTTTATAAAAATAATTTTCTGAAAAACAAATTATATGAAATATTATTTTCTAATATTATTAAAATTAACGAGCTAATAAAGACAAAAAGACTAAAGTACTAATTGGTAAAAAAGGGCTAATTTCAGAATACATACTGAAGTACGTTTTTGAAATTCTTTTCGTTTTCAATTATAAGTACCTATATTTGAAATTTTTCAATAAAATTTTATGCGCGTTCACTGAGACTTGAACCATGGTCAATCTGTTAGTTGAAATGGACTTCTCTAATCCAATGGATCATTGCAATCATATCAGTTTGAATATGATCAACTATACTCTCGAATATTTTGGTATCTATTTTTAGATTGCGGTGTATTAAGCGATTTGTTGGATTACTCCAATCTTTAACTTAATTCTCACATTGAAATGTTCATTTCTAAAACCAATTAGCATTTTCTACATATGGTCCTAAATTAAATTAAGGTAAACATTGGTTCTCCTTTCCTATTTTCTTTAGCTATTTTTTGGATTTACTAAACAAATTGACCAATAAAGTTTGATTTTTTTGCACAATTTGTATATGAAGTAAATTAAAGTGAAACGTTTGCTTTTTGTCAAACTAATAGTTAAAATTAGAAAATAAGGACAGTATTAATGGTACATTTTCCTGCTCTTAGTGGTGTAAGTAATCGATTATTTTCATAATCTGGGAAATTTGAATGAGTTCCACTGCCTGGGAACATACAATTAAATATTCTCAAATCTTAATGATATTTTTCGGTACATCTTGCCTTTTTTAATAATTAATGATTATAATTAATGCTTATAAAGCAATTAATAATATATTTGCGTTTATTTGTGATGGAAACATTTGAATTAGTGTAACTACCAATGTAGAATTTATTATTTAACCGTTTATTTCCCATCATGTTTTGTTTCTGAGTTGGGTAAAAATCAGGCAAAAATCCTTAATTGTTAAATTTTATTTTTGTATGACATTTTTTTAATTCTTCTTACGTAATGTAAAAAACCACCAATATTGTTTTATCCAATGTGGAATTGATGAGGACCATGTTTCCATTTGTGGGTAGGAAAAACACAGGTTACCACAAAACTGGCAAGAACCACAAAAGAAGAGAAATTATGTTTTATTTTATTATTGAATTCAAAATGAGTGATGGTTAACACTTTCCTTTAATTATTCTATTATTCATACTTTACAATTTATGTACATACAGATATTGAAAAATCACTACAATTTAAAAAACTAGTTTACAAATTGTTATCCAAAAATCAACTATACAATTCAAAAGTTATCAAAAGACTATGACGAACAACGATTCTCCAAAATACAACAATAAAATTTAGATGTTATGCAAAAGAAAATAAGAAAAAATAACTTACATAAAAGAAAGTATATAATAACATAAGCGCCTCTACATGTCGCCTGCCACCAAATTAAGGATTTAAGGATTAAGGAATTAAGGATGAAACGGTCCAAAGCCAAGGATGGGAGTACCAACACCATTCATTCAAACTTGAACACAAAAGTACATTGAATTTTATTTTATGTTCTGATAGCTTCTCAATTATATGACTTTATTTCATATTCGTGTTTTGTATATATAAATAACCGATTTCATAATCTGTGAACCACGTGCCTACCATAGATGTAGAAACTTGAGTAAACTTTATGATTATTATTTGTAATACAATTTTGACTTTTTTTTATAAACATATGAAGAGAAATGGTGTAGTAATGATATAAAATTTCAGACATGATAGTACTTTTACTTTCTTCTTATTTAAACTTTTTAATTTTTTTATTTTTTTTTTACCACAGGCAAATGGTACATTAAGATTTTTGTAAATTTACTACTTGCATTTACCTAAAGTACTTCATTTTCATTGTAATACTATTTTCCCAAATACCATTTCTCTTTGCATGTTATATGTTTATGAATGAATCAGTTACATATTTTAAATTATTTATATATTTTTCTATAGGAATAAATTCGTGATACAATTCCTAATGTTTTGACTCAGAAACATAAAATATGATACATCGACTGCATGTACAATGCTAAACTTTTCCTTCTTTAAAGTTTATATTTTCAATAATTATGAATTTTGAAACATTACATTTTTGCATGTGAAAAGTGAATATAGACTTGATGGTAATATACGTTCGCAAATTGTAAAACTGCTGGAATATTTATCGACACTGAGTATATTTAACAGATTCGCTAAGGTAACCGTATTTGTTTCTCATGGAATGACTCTATTGTATATTACATAAATATATTTGATTTTGGTTCTGTAAAGAGAAAGTCAGTTCGTAAATATAAACTACGACTGAAATACTCAAATATTTGTAACATCATCTAAAATTTTCTAGAAAATATATATGAAGACTAAATCATCTGTATATAGAAAAGAGTAACGTTACTGACTTACGGACTGATTTATTCATAATTGCACAGCCCAACTGTAACTGTATATCTAGAAAACGAATAAAGCTATTATAAACATGTTAAGTTTGTCTTCCTTTCATCAAAACAGAAAAGGACAGATGTCTGGTACTTTTTAGCTATTCGAAATTCTAGATGATCAAAACGTATAAAAACGGAACCCGAGAACACTTCGTATCTTCTAAATAAATAAACATTGAAAGAAAAATTTAAAATCTATCCGGCTAAAATCAATACAGAGCAGAAATCTTTTCGGTACATCTTTAATACTTTTTGCTAAACCCGGTTTTCTTAATAAACATATAGATTTGGCAATTCATTCTCTAATTACAAATAATTACAATAACAGTTTTCAAAAATTATTTCTACCTACAAAGATGGATGAAATTGGTATACGTAAAATCTTATGGTACCCTTTGTATCTGCTAAGTAATAAAGTATAGGTGTAGTCGGACAAGACCGACCATATAATACCCTACACCTAGGATATATCGTCATATTAAATGCAAACGGACGTAACCACACTTTTTATGTTTTTTACAGGAGAAGCAAAAAACCTCCTAAAATCAACAAATATTATGGTTTCTTTGCAATTATTGTAAATTGTACTTAAATTGTGGCTTAAAGTGGGTAAAAGGTTTTCTTTTTGGTATTAATACATTAACTTCTAAACTTCTGAACAGATTTTGACGAAATTTGAAGACTCAGCAGAAGAGATGTTAGACTTTCAAAGCGATGTTTTAGTTCTTGTGTATTTCTAGCATAGTGGAATAAAGTTGACAATCGGGTATGTAAAATCTATTGGTCCATATAACTTTCCGATTAAAAACAAGTAAGAGTGCTATATTCGGCTGTGCCGAATCTCCACCTCCACCTAAACGTACTAAGAAATAGAAAAACTAAACTTGTTATAGGACTAGAATATCCTTATTCTGTGTTTTCTATTCATATTTGATATATTGTTTGAAAGACAATTTTAAGACCAACATAATTTACGTTAAATATTTTGAAATTTTGTCTAATTTTCACCATTTTTAATTGATTGAATTACCAATTCTTACCATAATTTACAGAGTTTGTTCATAATAATCTTGAGTGTATTTTAACAGAGTAGAAAAAAGGGGAACAATTCGGTTTTAGTGACTTAGCTCAAAAAAAAAAAAAAAAAAACTTCATCAAATACGGCTTTTAGAGGAGATGACAGCAAAAAAAATTTGTTGGCGGTCACGCCTATTTTCGAGGGGGCGGGCCCGTAAAGTTGAAAATATATAGGCATATACCTCGGGAACTACTGGGTGTATGATAATTTGTAATACATTAAATGAAAGGTATTAAAAATACCTTTCCAACGATATATATCATGATTATAAAATATGGACCGAATATGGGTTAAATCCAAAAATAATATTTTTTGACCCGAATTTATTTGTTTTTTTTTTGGAAATGGTTCTTATATGGCAGCTATGACAAATTATGGGCCGATCTTCTTAAATTTTGGAACAGTGATTTTCATGCATATGAGGATATTTCACGTCGAATTTCAACATAAGGACGGTATGTTTGAGATATATATTAGTATTAGCGTGGATTTCGGAAGTGTACCTTATGTGGGGGACTTATTCAAATATGGACCGATATTCTCAAAATCCAGCAGTTTGATTTAGGCATGCATGTAAATGATCCGTGTAAAATTTTATAAGAGATTTATGAGTGTTAAAGTGATTTTCGGAAGAGGGATTTATATGGGGCATGCGGTTAAAAATAGACTGAAATTCACAAAATTTTGTAGGATGATTTTTGTATATATCTAAATGATTTGTATAAAGTTTTGAGTCCGTACCGATATTTATACGATATATATAGGGATAAATGTCTTTTTCAGATGAGGTCCTTGTATGGGAGCCATGACCAATTCTGGGCCGACCACCATTAAATTTAGTACAACAATTTATTTGCCTATAAAGATTATTCATGTAAAATTTTAGCCGTTTAACATTATTTATATCTGTTTTATACGTATTTAAGTGAATTTTGGAAGTGGACTTTTTATGGAGGCTATGGTCAAACATGGACCGAACTAAAAAAATTTCGCGATTTATTTTTGCATAAAACTTATTTTTGTTGAATTTGGTCTTGATATTCCAATTTTATAGGCATTTATGTATAATGGAGCAATATTTCGGGAAGATTTTTGTATAGGGGCTATGAGAAATCATAGACCGATTCATACTATTTTTCGCAAACTTTCTTCTTTTATCATAAAAACAATGTAGACAAAATTTTATGGTATTATCTGCAATATATTTGAAAATATTGCAATAAAATGGACAAACAATATCAAATTTTTATGGAGGTTGTCTCACATATCGGTCCATAACTCTTGGCCTAAACCGATTTTTCTGATTTTAAATAGCAAACTTCTCGAAAGCATGTCTGACAGAATTATTGAAGATTTGGATCCCGAGGATATCTGGGGATTTCAGAAAACTGATTTCAACATCCAGACAGATAGACAGACAGACAGACGGACATGGCTTAATCGACTCCGCTATCTATAAGGATCCAGAATATATAATAATAATTTATAGGGTCGGACAATTATATTGTGGAAATTACAAACGGAATGATAAACTTATATATACTCTTCTCATGAAGGTGAAGGGTATAATAAATTTGAATTTTCGAAAACTACTTGAAAAAGTTAAGAAAAAACATACTCTCTATATACTAGTATTTTAGTCTCTTACAGTTTAAGAGATATTATCTCGTATAGTTTACCACAAATCTGCCAAAAACCTTACCTATTGTTTTGAATTTTACCATTTTAAATTGTTTACACTTTTGATTAAAAATGTGTTTCCTTTTTTAACTTTTTTATGATGAATTTTGTGAATGAAAGAACAAAAAAAACAAAAAAGAAAAAATGTACCGTTAGTTAACAATCAGTGTTACCAATAGGGATTGGTTTTGGGGAATCATGGAATTCGGGATTTTAAAATTATAAATAATTTATAAATTATAAAATTATGAAATTAAAAAATTATATAATTATAAAATTTTTGAATTATAAGCCACAAAATTATAAATTCTTACTTACGACTAATACATAATAATATTGAGATATTAGGATTGGCATCCTTATGTACAACAAATTAGTTTGTATGTAACGTTTTCCTATAAATGTGCAGTTACGTCTTCTTGCATTTAGAAATACACGCATTTGTAGTTACGTCCGTTTGAATTTCGTTAATAAAATCGCCATTTTTTGATCGTAGGAATCTAAAATTTTGCACGAGCATGTATTTTGATAAAACGAATCGATAAAAAACACTCAATTTCGAAATTTTGAGTAGTTACGTCCGTTTGCATTTAATATGACGATATGTTTTTCACAAATGGGCGCTTTATGACAGCTATGGACCGATCATTCAAATATTTAGTGCCCTGATTTCTGTACATATAGAACTTTTGTCTAAATTTTATATCGATATAAACACTTTTTTTTATAAGATTTATATATGTTCAAGTAATTTTTAAATGGAGTCTTATGTGGAAACTTTGAATAATTATAGACCGACCTTTATAAAGTTAGGTATCATGATTTCTGTATATATTAAACTTATTTGTGTTGAATTTCATTTGGATATCAAGATTTTAAAGAGATTTATGGTATTTAAAGTGATTTTCGGTAGTGGACCTTATTCGGGAGCTATGGCTAATTATGGACCGATTATCATGAAATTTATGCCGAATGAAAAGGACCCAGAATATTCATATTCTAGTTCTACGACCAATATTTCTATATGTTGCAAACTGAATGACAAACATAATAAACCACCATCTTTTTGGTAGTGGGTATAAAAACATTTATTAGGAAAGTGCTTTTTTCGATAGCCAACATTCAATGAGTATTAACTACTTAAGTTTTTTAAAATATAGATTTATAGATTTATTTTATTTATGTTATAGCTCTGTACAATCACAAATATCTTTATTAGAAAATTATATATTCTATTTACATTAGAGCGTCCTGATGAACTGAATAATAGCTAAGGCGCTCACATCTTCGAAACGAGTCACAGAACCACATAGAAACCATGAACGGGTTAATGAAAATCCCCCTACGAGAAGGGATGATGGAGATCTTCCATCCAGCTCAATTCAGGGTCCCCAAACGGAGATCATTAAACGAGTTACGTTACCTTGAAGAGGATCACAAAGTCGATTTAGGTACCCTAAATATTAAAGTTCGGAGATATGCCTCAATACGCACAAAGGAATCCGCAAAAAGTAAGCCACAGACAGCCTTGGACATCGTTCTACATATGATTCGTATTGAGAAGCACGTGATGAGAATGGTTAACTTAGGCTAAGGAATCGAATTTATTGACACCTTTGAGATTAGGTCATACTGAGATACTATACGAATTTGGTTTTCGAACATGGATCCATAATGATTCAATCGTATCCGACTTCATTTCAACGGAAACAAACTTCGTTTCTGATAATTGAAATTCTAAATATGGATCAGTGGAGTAATTCCGCCAGATTTTTGATATCAAAAATGGATATAGGCGCAGGTTCTGGGGTCTATATAGTGGAAACTGACACAAGAAAGACATGCAAACTTCGGAATGAATGTAGTGTCTTCCACGTATTTATTAGCAGCAGTGTCTTCCTGGGTATTCATAGGGTCATAAAAGTAAAATGGACAGTGAAACCAACACTGTGTTATTACCACAGGAAATTATTAGAATAAGTCCTATAAGGCACTGGCCGTTCATGGTAAAGTAAATAGAATGGAATGTAGGATATCGGGTGCCTTATGGCCAAATTGAACTTTAGGCACGTGGCTCTATTGGGCCTAAATAAAAGTATCAATAGAGCGATATTGGGCTTGATGACGGGTCACTGCCCTATAAGGATTAGGACAAATATATGGGATAACAACACTCCGGACTTTTGCAGAATATACGGAGATAAAGAGGCGTTGAGACCCGTTGAGCATATTACCATTGCCCGGGACTTTAACAAAGATGATTAGGTAGTCAATTTCACAATGGACTAGTTAATGTCAGGGTCTGTAAGATAGAGGACATATTCGGTTAATAATGTATCCATTGAGAGGAGGGACATTTAATATCTTCAGATGGTCTGTCCTATAGAATCCTCTGGGATCACTTTTCTCGAAGGAATTCACAATGGACCTTTGGGCCTCCGAGTGGCACACACTTACTAGCTAAAGGTTGAAATTAGACTAGTATTTTTGCGCGTTTGAAAAAGTTCTCTTTCGAGAAGAATTAACAATTTGTTTTTAAAATTTACATTAGTTTAAAAAAAGTTTGTGAAATTAGGAACTTTACATGGAACACAATGTAATATCGTTTACTTGCGCTTTTTGTAAAAATCATTAAATTATTATTTAAATAGCTTTTTTAGAACTTGTGATTTTTACAGCTTTCAATTGAAGTTAAATATTATTTTTTATAAATAAATACAAAAGTCGTCATTTTAGTTTTGATGTTCGTGACAAAACTTCTTTCTCATTTTAATAAATAATGAGAATTTTCGTAAAATTATAAAAGAATATTTGTAAATATTATTATAATTGTGTTACTACAATAGCACTGAGTTCAAAAGATTCACAGATTTGTTTGTATGTTTTCCCAACAATTAAATATTCTAATGAATCTTTATTGAAATAAAATCCTATTATTAAATTTAAAAACCAAACAATTTGAATTGTTTTTAATGAAAATCTAAACATAATCATCCATTCATTTTCATTTCCATCCCTTAAACATCTTATGATTCATAAGTGATTGTATTCATCAGCAACAAAATACATACATACATACATACATACATACATACATACATACATACATACATACATATATTCAAAATGGAAACAGAAACAAATTACGATCAAACGGAAGTGAATCTTAATTGTAAATTGAAAGTAATCAAAGCGGAGGTTGTTATAAAACAACTTTATGAAACATGAATAAAAAAATTTTTAACAACATTTTAGTATTCAGCAACAACTAAAACAGAAATTGTGTGAGAGTATTATATAACTTTTATTTCAATTTCAATTGTCTTTAGTTATGAATCCACTCAACCACCAATCCGATAAAAATGTTTAGTTTTTTCTTTACTAGCAACAGTTATACATTTATTAAAGCCTTTTGCAGTCTACACCACTGATGGTAAATATGGTACAATTGTACTTTTTTTGATACATTTTAAACACAGTTGATACTGTGGTACTACCACGAGTCATATGGTACAATTTCAAAATACTGTTTCATCAAAATTTGGTATTTCAGATGAAACAGATAAATATCAGCCATGTCACAGAATTTAATTCCGTTCGCAAGTGGAATTATTTCCGTATTTTGCTTCTAAAGAAAAAGTAAAACGAACAATTGGTTTCATTCCGAACAAATTTTTCGTTTTTCTTTTTCTATAGAAGCAAAAAATGGAATTAATTCCACTTCCGAACGGAATTAAATTCTGTGACATGGCTGTATATCATATAAGTTACTATTTGTGTAATAGTGCAAGCAAGAATTTCAAGAACATTTTGAACTGATATCAATTTGATCTTTAAATATGCATCTATAAGATGATTATTACGACAATAAATTTTTGGTTCAATTATCGAACAATATAAGTTTCTGACATATTCATTTACATTAAATGATTTTGAGGCTGAATTCAAAAACTAAAGCTTAAAATGTAGTTAATCAGGATATGATTATTTAATAAATATTAAAAATGGTACCATGGAGGTCGAAAAAGTACATTTTATTTATATAGTTGGTACGAAAAACAAAAACCTATTTTCCATCACTGGTCTACACGCTAGCTACAGTGGATGTACATCCACATAAGTATATCATAACGTACCTACATACCACTGTAATGCTAATATGACTCAATGCTACATAAATGTTAATAAAATTCCAATATCCATACGTATTCAGCAAAATTGAATTTTATGTAAAAAGAAAGCACAAAACGATATTTTGTTTGACCATAGCCCCAATGTAAAGTCCACTTCTATACACAGAAAAAAATAAAAATGAGTTTCAATTAAAATATTTGTGGAATAAATTAAAAATTTAATTGAAATCGGACCTGTAAACAAAATTATAGTATCAATTAAAAAAACATTTGATATTTAATTGAAAATATCAGAAAAAGTAATTGAATCAATTAAAATTTTAATTGAAAATTATTTTAAAATCAATTAAAGGTTTAATTGAAAAAACTACATGATTTTTTTTTCTGTATATATTAGATAAATGCGCACAAATTTCATATTAACGTGAAATAAACGGTTCACTGAATTCGCTTCTCAATTGGGGCATTGCTTTGCTTGCTGTGTTGCAACCACATGTCAGCAAAGTCCAGCACTTCATTCAGAAATGAGCTTCGTCACTGAGCACAACATTCCTATAGAAAATTCATTCTGGACTTTCTTAACGGACCATGAAGTTTGATAATATAATTCAATAATCTGAAAGCGTTGTTCGTCTCAAATAGTGTCTACTTCCGAAAATAACTTACATATCGTTATTGTGATGAAATTCATGTTTTGTTTATACAATTATCCTTACCAAATTATATGAAGATCGGCCCATTATTTGGTTATATAAACACTACAATAAACTTTAACTAAGAAATATCGAAGTCGAACCAACAGACTACTGGACTATTTAAATATCGGTCTATAATTGAATATACATAGGGGGTATATTCAATTGGGACAATTAGGATCAATTAGGTTACTTTAGAAAATCATATAAATGAACATAAATATCCTATAAATATCGACATGTAGCTAATATTCACATTTTCTTTAATGCATAAATTATACTACATACTGAATTTTGTAGCTATCAGTTTATAATTGGCCATAGTATTCACATAAGTTTCACTGTAAATTACGAAATTCAGCTGAAATTCACCCAACATAAGTCTCATCTTATCACTACACTTTTCTTAACTTGAGGTGACTAAAGACAAATGTTGAGCCAATCGGATAATGTAAACCAATTATTTATTTTAGAAATTGTTCAGTTACACCCAATATACATAAATAAACTTCTATGATAAACGGAGAAACTCTATAAATAATAGTGAAAAGCGGTTATTACATAAATTATAAATGGTTTAAATAAGAAAACACTTTTAAACAATTATGTTGTGCGTACATTTTGCAATAAGCTAATTATGTTACTTCAGTGTAGGCTCAGTAAATCTAATATGTCAACATGTCCGTCTGTCTGTTGAAATAAATTTTCTGAAGTCCCCAGATATTTTCGAGATCCAAATCTTCAACAATTCTGTCAGACATGCTTTCAAAAAGTTTGCTATTTAAAATCAGCAAAATCCGTCCATAATTAACGGAGATATGAGCAAAAATCCGAGACAGCCTCTGAAAATTTCATTAAAAAAAAACTAATAAACTCATCAACAGATGGCGTTGATCACACAAAGTGTATTAATATTGTTACTAATAAACTCATCAACAGATGGCGTGTTTAACATCGGCATAGCCGAATATATCAAAGTGTTCTTAAACCGTAACATAAGTGTGTAAAAAGACAGTGGTTAATTTTTTTAATTGGGTTTATGTACATTTAAATAAATAAAGACTCGTTATATTTTCTTGAAACTACTTGATGCTTTTATTTTACAATTAAAAAGAATCCGGTTTATTTAAAGGAAATAAACCACCGTTTTTAAAAGGTAAAAACGTAATAATATAATATATATATATATATATATCTATTTTTGTATATAATATAATTATGCATCCACAACAAAGGTGAAGGGTATATAAGATTCGGCATAGCCAAATATAGCACTCTTACTTGTTTTTTCATAATTATGAATGGAATAACTCCCAAATGAAATAAGTCCCAACATTTTTTTTTTGTTGGGAGTTATTTCAATTGGGCGGAAGGATTTTCTCCTCTATGGTATACAGAATACCGGCTTCGCATAGTACAGATTCTCTGTATTACTGGCCTACGGCCGGGCGGAAAGGTTTTCTCCCAAAACATTGGGACTTATTTAATTTTTGCCTTTGGAAGTTATTTCATTTTTTTCAGTTGGACGTTATTTCATTTTTCATGGGACTTATTTAATTTGGGAGTTATTTCACTGTACCATTCTTTTATTCTCAATATTGGTTTTTCACATTGTAAAACGGCTATACGGTACTTAATGCTTTTATATGCATTATTCATTAAAAACGAGTTGAAAGAAGTTTTGGATTTGTAGGGAAAAACTAAGAAAATTTAATTAGTTTTTCAATAATAAACCGAATAAAGCCGAAAACTACTGGTGTAAGGGGCATTTTAAATGTACTATATGTAACCGAATTGGGTGATAGAACATGCAGCCAACAAAATTCGATTCTTTGAGGGTGCTGTAGCTTAATTGGTGAGCACATATAATCATTAAGCATGAGTTGGTATTTGTAGCCCGGGTTCGATTCCCAGCCGCTGCTACTCAAGCAACATCAGTTTCTGATAATTATTAGTTTTCTTCTATCTATCATAACTAATATTTATCACAGCGCCCTCCTTCGGTGGTATAGCATTCAAACACCACCGAAGTAAAATAATTAAATAATGGATATAAAATCAAGCTTTAACATTAATGCGCCTACTTACCACCAGAGGCGCGGCAATTCTGCACTAAAAACAAACATAATGCGCAATTGCAGAGTTGTGATATAAAAAGCCACCTTTACTTCTTCAACTATCCCCTTTCCAAAGAAAGTAACGCAAGTATATATAGGCATATTATTTCCTGAGTGTTACTTCTTTAAAAAAAAAAAAATCAAACTTACAAGATTTAACAATTAGTGTGTTTGATTAAAAAACATGAGATGCCATGTCCACTACTTCGAGTCTATATTAATTTCTACAAAATAAGATATGGGAATCATTACTGGTTTTCTTTCTGACCTTATTGAATTGAAATGTTATTGTATTCAAATCAGATCGCCTTTGAAGCACTTGTGTAACTAATAACAACAAATGGAAATAACTAATAACAACAGTTCCAGTCGAGAAATCCGATTTGAACTTTTATAATAATTTATTGTCGATTTAGAGTTTTTCTTCAGGACGCATAATCTCACATTAACCCTCCATTACTAACCTCTGGGTCGAATCGACCCAGACACGCAAACTTTTTAAATAAAAAAAAAAACAAACAAACAAGAAGATATTTTAACTCGAGATATATGTGTAATTTTAATTTGTTTATATTTAAACGTTTATAAACAATAAACATAAGGAATATTTATGATATCATGCATATAAAATTATTTAAAAAAACAGCCTGGGTCGACTAGATCCATAGTTAGCATTAATGTAACAAAGATTATGGTTCGATTACATATGGGTCATTAGATAACTGAAAAATGTTTTCTTTAGCCATACCAATTTTTCTTTCTAACATTTTACTATTATATTTCAGATTTCAAATGCACTTTATTTGACGTCAATATCTTAAAAACTCATTATTTTATGCGCAATTCGGCTGGATAACTATTTTTTCACTTTTTTTTAGCTATGTTGTAATGAATACAAACTTAGTTTCAATTTAAATATATAAGTTAAACACACCATTGTATATTAAAATTAAACAATAAAAGACTAAAATCTACCAAAAGAAGTTTACGTTTTATCAATTTATAAGTTGAGACGATTTCAATGGATAATACAATTGAGGGTCGACAAGATCCATGGTTAGTAACTATGCGACATGATTTAAGGTTAAGAAACCTCTGGTACATACAAACTTTTTAATCGGGCTTATTTATTTAGGTAACAATAAAATTATGTTTGTAGAAGGGTCTACATAATTCGTACAAACCGAATAATTCTTGTGTCCTTCTGTTATATTTATAACATGTTACAATAAACGGAAGTCGACAATGCTGTCATTACCAACGCAATACTTGGAAATTTTGTAGTCGACTGAACTTTTGGCTAAGAGCCTTCTGGCTAGTTATTTTATTTCTTTATTGTTGTTAGTTGTATTATGATACTTAAATATTATTTGTTATTTGTTCAAGTGGTCCCCACAGAATTTTGCCAATGAATGAAAAGAACTTTGTTGACTCTCAGTATTCGTAAATACTCCCTCATTTAGTTTAATTTTGTATTTTTTGCAAACCTTTTTGTTAAATGTTGTTATAAAATTAACCATTGCAACAGAAATGTAGTACATGTACATTAAGCCGGCTCCAAAACTATATGTTTATTTAATATTTTTGGCAGTATCTCAAACTAAATAGAAATTAGTTTATAGCAAATAAAAAACTAATAAAATTTTCCAAATTTTAATCCATAATCCTCAAAATGATGGGCCAGCCTAATTTTTTTTTTTTGTGCAGTTAGTTAGTTTCTGTATGTTTTAGTCACCGGTTGTTGCATAATTGCATTATTGTTGCTTTTGTGTTTAACCAACAATTAAGATTGTTGTTATCGTTCTATGTAGCTGCAGTCGTTTTGGTGCTGTTTGTCGTTATTGTTGGTATGTACGTAAGTGGTTGCCAGCAATATGTACAAAATTCTTTGTCAATTGTTTCACTTAAGTGTTGCCAAATGACTTCATTCACATTAAGTACTTTTATTTCAGTTGTCTTTTATTTACAATTCTATTGTTTGTTATTTGCTTTAACTATAAATGCTTGGCATTTAATTGAATTTATGAAATTATTAGAATAAATTCAATTGGTAAGCAACTTTAGCATTGAGTACGATGGTCTTTATTTGTTGCAAATATATTTATACGTTAAGCACATAGTATACATATACAAACATGAGTCTTGCCCAAATTATTTAATTCATGGAAATTTGACTTAACGTATACAAAGAGATCTTCTATAATTTTATAGTAAAATTTTTGATAATTTACATTTAGTTAGTTAATTATGTTAAATATTTTTAAAGAATATTTTTGAAACCTTGTCTACGAAGTTGAATATTTGTCTTTAAGACAAAAATAAATACATACACAGTGTGGTGCAAAACTATCTTGTCTACTAATTTTTAGGCGAAATTTGTTTTCTATTTATACCTAAAATTGTAGAATAGGAACCCCAAAAAAAAACCACTTAAAAAATATTAATTTTTATTTAGTTATTTTTGCATTTTATTAATTTGCATCATAATTTGAAGGCCACAAAAGTATTTTAATTTTTTTTTTTAGTTTTTTCTTCTATTTTTTAATAATAATTGTATTCTTATTTCCCTCTTAGTTGAAGATGTTTGTGTTAAATATGCCGAAAGGAAAGCAATTTAATATTTCAGAGAAAAAAATAAATAAATTACACCTCTACGATTTCTATGAGGCTTAGGTCCTGGCATTTAAGAGGTGTTGGCAAGTGCTGCTACTCTAACAAACTAAACTTTAACATCAAAAACTGTTTATTTCTGTCTATTTAATTATAATGTTAAAAATAACATGTATTTCTTTTTAGATAAATTTTTCGACTCTGGACGATTACTTTCAGAATGGGTAAATATCCAAGATGGTCCATAATATCATCAGCTTATACAAGATTACCAACTCCATTGGCAGAAATGCCAATCTCATATCAAAAGAGAACCTCCATCATAATAAACTGTGGATTTTATTTTGGTTATATTTAAGGCTTTATTTAGCTTAAACTAAACCCTATGTTAACCATCGGAATCAAACATATTGCATTTGCTTTGTCATAGAATATATGTTATATTTTATGCCGACACGCCAAATATTTATTTTTATCAATCTGAGCTTGTTATTAACTCATCAATCTGTTAATTTCCAAAACAAATGGTTTTTAGCTTGCCAGGCGACTGTATTTATTTATGGCTCTCAGCCAGGGCTGCTCGAAAAAAAGAAAAAAATCATCATTTCGAATTTTAAAAATCGAAAAAGAGTCACTATTTCTGATATTATTTTGAAATTTTTATTCAAAGAAAAACATATAAATTCAAGTTTGTTTAATCTCTTATACAATACATATCAAAATACATAAATTATAACTTTTTAAATAAGAAACCATAAAAAATATAATGTTAAACACAACTTGTGTAATATTTTTATAACTCAACTCAAGTATTTTTGGATGGGAAGGGAAAAGGAAAGGTGTACAAACTTGGCGGTAGTAGTCAATTTTTTTATTTCCTTTTTCTTTCATGCATGTTTATTTACATGATAAAGCACAAAAATTTAATTGAGGTGTGTGAATGAAATGACAAGTTCAAAAGAGAATTAAACAAAAAGTGGTCAGCTAAAACTGAAGAGTGTGAAACAAGACTTACAGTATTTTATAAATAAATATCTGAGTTTTGCATTTTTTATTTATTCATGTTAAATTACAATGTCAACGCAATTTAGTTTATTAAGTTTTAAATAATATTTTGAATATAGAAACCAATTCATCTATCATATACAGGACACTGCAAAATCGGCAATCATGCCAGAAGATTATGCCTCTCCTGCAATGATTTCCGTAGAAGTTGTAAATATGAAGTTGTACAGCAATGGGCACTATGCGTAACACCTGCTTGGGACAATCGTCCTTCAATAATATATCTGAAGTATCAGTCTTAAAATTAGAGCGTATCAATGCCTTCATTAGAAATAGCAATTGGCTATCATGATTTGAGACCCAATCCCTTCACTTGAAATGGAACTACTGGCTATTAGGTGGCTTTTAGTATCTTACTCCATCTTTTCCTCTAACCTTCCGGACCAGACATCTTCATCTTCTCTTGACGTCTTCTTCTCCTACCTATTCACATCTACTCTCTATCTACCTTTACAACATCTATCCCCTTTCTGTTTTCTTCTATTCATTTCTTTTCAGGCAACACAAAAGGACCAACGTATGGATCTAAGTGAGTTGTACTAAATATGGCTACCTGCAAACCTAACCTAACCTATCATATACAGGTACTTACATATTTTTAAAGATTTCCGTATTTTTGTTATTTAAATTTATTTGGCTGAATATTCTTTTGACGATTTGTTAAAATAGGAGAAGTTTTTGTAGAATTTCCCTGTTAAATTCATAAATTGTTTCATCTAAAAATTTTAGTTCATTGAATTCAGTATTTAAAATTGTTTTTTATCTTTACAGACAAATAGTAATTTCTACTATTATTTGGAGTTACATATTACATTTAAACTTAAAATTTATCAATAATTAAGAAAACACTACTATTACTTAGTTTTGTTTTTGAAATATATCATGTTCTTCTTAATATTTATGACATTAAATGAGAAAAATAGTTGTTGTCGCAAAAATAGAGAATTTGATAACAAAAAAAATTAATAAAACAAACAAATGATAGAAAATTTTAATAATTCAGAAAATCGTCACTTTCAATGACAAAATCGTCAAATTGTCACTTTGCTCTTTTAGAAACAAAAAATCGTCAAAATGGCGATAAATCGTCAAATCTGGCGGCTATACTCTCAGCACTCTTTATAGTGGAGGGCCAATGTAAGCAGCATGCAGCCACTATTAGATTTTTCGTTGTTTACATTGGTCGGTCGTTTAAGTCTGCTTCGAATGAATGTAGGTTTCCATGGGTATTAGTTTTCCCTCCCCAGCATTCAAAGATTTTCTGGTTAACATTTTCTTGGGAAAATTTGATTGTTGACAGCTTAAATTCTTGACTGCTTGACAACATCTACCAAACATAACTATCACAAATGTTTTTAATTTATTTTAACTGGTTTTAAAACTTCCTTCAAAGCTTTTCTTCAAAAATGTTAAATTATTTTCTCCCCGGTTTTTTTAACGCAAAGGTCGACATGCACAATAATGACAACATTATTACTAATAACAATTGACAAATACGTGGCACGTATCCTTTTAACAAAAAATATTAAAATATTCCAAA
The DNA here is from genome assembly GCA_950370525.1 of Bellardia bayeri. Classification (NCBI taxonomy): domain Eukaryota; kingdom Metazoa; phylum Arthropoda; class Insecta; order Diptera; family Calliphoridae; genus Bellardia; species Bellardia bayeri. The sequence goes on along the minus strand of OX493265.1, from coordinate 52,329,072 downwards.
AACAAATAAGAAAATACCGAAACACCCAACAAAATTAACTGATATTTCCAAATGCAAATTACTTTTATGACCTGCAATATGTGATGGAAATTTTTAAAACGCAACAACAACTGAACAAAAAAGAAATTTGTCACAATTTTTTGGGATTTCCCCAATTTATACCACGCCTGCTATCAACTTCAAAAAAGGAAAAAATTTTTTTACCTGTTTTTGTAATTTTATGTTTGAATGAAATACAAATTTCTGAAAAAATGAGTAGGCAATTTAGTTGTGTGGCACACTGTATATGAATTGAATGTAAATTTAATCATCTTAAATATGGATAAAAACACTCTCTAGACTCTAAAAATTTTAAGCAAATTGGTTAATGATAACCAATGCTTGTCTGCTCTGAATTTTAAAAGGCGAAAAATTTGTTTTTACAAAAATAAATGGCAGAAAAAAATTTACAGGTGTTTGGAAATAAAAGTTATACCAAATGATTCTAAACCATTTTTTTTTCAAAAAAATCCTAAAAATTTAAAGAAATCTCATAAGAATTTTATTAAGGCTGTACAATAAATGATAAACATTGTAATAACTTGTAAATTTGGTTTATTAAAACAAACTCTAATTTCCAATTCAAACAAACAAAAAAAAAGCGATACAACACGGTACTTTGATATACGGCTTTTAATTTGGAATATATCCTGAATATTCTAAATTTTTAAATTTATTAATTATTTTCCGTTTTTTTACTATTAACAAAAAATCTTACCAGAACTTTTGAAAATCGTGGCTTTGCATTTTCAAATTTCCGAGAATTTAATGTTCGGTTGGATTTTTATTAACTCGAAAATGCTGCTTTTATTGCTCCAAGTAAAAATTTATATTTAGTAACGAATATAAGCAAAAACTAATAAAATATTTTTCTGATGTTATGGCATTTTAAATCTATGAGCATTGCAGTTTTATACCAAAGGTACGGTCACACTTGGCAAATATTTACTCAAAAGTATATGTATATAAAAAACAAATTAACAATAAAAAGAACAACTTTAAAACAAACTAAAATACAATTATATTCTAAAAAGAATGTCCAGCGCACAATTTTCAAAAATACTAAAATTCTGTCTATATGATAATAATTATTTTACGTTTGGTAAAAATATTTATACCCAAAAATTTTGGTATGCCAATGGGGAACCCACTATCACCTACTATAGCGGATATCATACTTGACAACCTACTTGACGATGCAATTACAGAACTAGGTAATAGGAATATTTACATTAAATATATCGCCAAATATGTAGACGACATTTTGGCGATAACTCGCATAGAGGACAAGGACACAATTCCCTAAGACACAATTTACTACTGAAATTGAGAAAAACGGTGAAATTGCGTTCTCAGATTCGAAAATTATACGCAGAAAAAACATGATCCTGTTTGATTGGTACTCTAAAGAAACATCTTCAGGAAGGTTAATGAATTACCACGCGACAAAACCCAAGAATCAGATTATAAACACAGCAAACAATTTTATTTCTAGGGAATACAACATAAGTGATACACAATTTAATAATAAAAACAAACACATTATAACGAACATTTTAAGAAACAACTGCTTCCCCGCAAAACTCACATCTACATTGATAGACAACACGATTAAACAATTGGATAAGGACATAGATAACCACAACAAAAATAAAAAATATATACCTGGGTTAACTGACAATAATAACATACGGTCGTCAATAAAAACAAAAAACATTTGTTTGGCATAGAACCCAATTTGACATTAAACACGATTTTTTCTAGAGTTGAGGCGCCAATTAATAAACAACAACAAAGTAACATTGTATACGAATTACAGTGTGAAGGAAATGACACACAACAATGCGAGAAAATTTATATAGGAACAACAAAACGTACACTGGAGACAAGAATGGGAGAACACAAAATGGGCATAATGCGGAGAAAAGAGACAACAGCACTGGAACAACACATCCTACATACTGGTCACACAATTAAGTTCGATGATGTTAAAATTCTAGATATAGAAAACAAAGATAGTAAGAGATACACAATTGAGAGCCTTAGAATACAACAACAAATTAAGAGAACAATGAATTTGAAAGAAGACACGAACAACATAAATGCGAGTTATATGGTTGCCATCACTTGATCTGTTATACATTGAAAGTTTAAATATTAAAATTATTTTACATATCTCCTGGATACATCTAGGACTTCTTAATGTGTTAAAAAAGATTTAATATTGTAAGTCTATATTGTTTATGTATTACATTATTGTATTTATTTTATTGTTTTATAATTTTTAAATAGACAATCCCTTCAAAAAGTCGACAAACAATCGACGAAACGTCGGGAAAATATTGTAATTAAAAATTGGATTTTTATTTACATTGAATAAATTTAGGCCATTTTAGCTTGAAAAAAATAAATCATTCTTAAATTCATCACTCTGGCCAAAGAAACAACTGCAAAATAGAATATAAAATTAATTTGAAAATTAGCAATTTATTAGAATATATTGAACTTGGTCTATTTCCTTTAAATAAATCGTATGTGAGAAATTTAAAATTATCCCAATTCTTCGTTATACTATATATAAAATCTACTAGTGGAGTACTAAAAAAAATTCGTCGTAGCTACATATTATCTCTAATAGTTTACGAGATAATCGCATATGAAAATTAAATTTTTAACTCTTGTACCCACCGTAGTTTGGTTTTTTGATAATAGCATTTCCAAAAATTCCTCGATTTTTTGTAAATACTTTTATAAATTAATAACATTTGTAATGGATTTATTACAAACGCAGAATTTGAATCGTTTTTAATTTCTCACATATCCGAGGTTTTTGAATAGAAGTTTTCATAAAGGGAATGTTGATAAACATCATAATCGTTGAAAGCAGCCGTTAAGTTTCAATTGAAATGAAATGTCGTAAGGCCCCTTTCAGATTAGGCAACTTTATTTGCGCAAGTCTTATGTTTGTGGGTGTGAAAGGAAAGATCGGTTTGAAGGGAAAAGAATTACCGAAACTTGAGTACAGGCTTGTTTGTACTTGGCAATTCTGTTGCTGCTGTCATTCTTGTTTTGGGATATTTATTTGTTTTTGACATTGTCTTTTATTTCTTCTTCGGTGTGTTGTCTAATTTTGTGTTAAGAAAATTTTACATTTGTGAATAAATTTTTATTAAATTAAAAAATTATGAGAAAATGTAAGCAAAATGAAACGGAACAACTAATCAATTTAGTTGAAAAAACTGAATGTATTCTTAATGTTCGTTCATTGTAATTTTCAAACCGCAATAAAAAGGCGGAATCATTTAATGAAATTTTAAATGTAATAAAAAAGACAGACAGCACTATAACCTTAGAAGAAATAAAACGTAAATGGAAGAATTTACGGACGCAATATATGCCAGAAGTGCGCGCCGTTAAGCAATCCAAAGAAAGTGGATCTGGAATAACAGATGTTTATCGGCCAAAGTTATGGTGTTTCCAGTAACTTAGTTTCTTGGAAGCCCACACAACTTCCATTATATACACCAAATTTCAAATTACTTTCACAATTACAATGAATACAGAAATGAAACAAAACGTCAACAACAAGTTGCTGAATGTGAATACAAAAGCAACTTGAAAAGAAAATAAATAAAAATGAAAATTATACTTGCGCAATTAAAGTTGCCTGATCTGAAAGGGACCTAACAATATAACAATATTTGGCATGACGAGTGTTTACGGTCCAAGTAATAACGGCAAAAACTGACCAAAACTTATAAAACATTTTAATTTACATATTTCTAAAATTCCAAAAATTTACATTTTTTTAAAGAGTCTATTTATGACTTGATGAACCGAATTGCAAATATCTTTTCTGGTAAGTAAAATTTGCAGAAAAACGCTTTTTACTTTTATTGCTGCCTGGAAGTGTGAAATGTGTGTTAATTAGTTTTAGTTTTATTTTGTAGAATAGTTACACAAATTCTTTTAAATCGCTTATACCGTATATAAATCATTGATAGAATACATAAAGGTACCAATATGTCTGTTGAAATGGGGTCACTGGAGAAAGCGGCAAAATATAGGCTAATCTACATACATATGTCAAACAAGTATCTCTGATAACTTTTTTATACCCTACGTGGCATAGCGGGAAGGGTGTATTGGATTTGCGGATATGTTTGTAACGCCCAGATATATTGGTCCAACACACACCTTAAAGTATACCGATCAGAATCACTTTCTGAGTCGAAAGTCCGTTCGTCCATCTGGCTGGCTGGCTGTGCATGTAAAGATGGTGCGCAGAGTACAGATCGCAATTTTGAAGATATTTTGGAAACATTTGGTAAATGATATTTTTTAGGCCCAAGGACAGATGGAATTAAAACTTTCACCTGGCCCCATCCAAAAGTCCTCCCAAAATTGGGGTTTACCGATCATAAATGTTTGAATTATACAACTATTCAAACAAATTTCATCACAAATGAGTGGTAAATGAAGCCACATTACATCTACAAATTTTGTGCAGATCGGTCCATAATTACATAAGGCCCACTTCCGAAAATCACTTTAACGATCATAAATTTCATAAGAATGTTGGTAATCAAATAAAATTCGACACAAATAATATACAAAAATGATGACACCTAATTTTATAATGGTCGGTCCATAATTAGTCGAAACTCCCATATAAGAGACCGTAATTTACTTTAACTTTCATAAATCTTTTAAAAGTATTTACATCAAGATAAAGTTTAACATACACAATATTTATATTCACAGAAATCGTGACACTAAATTTTTGGATGAACGGTTCATAATAGGTCATATCTCCCATATAGCGCCCATACCTAAAAAACTGTTTATTGATATACTGGGTGTAGGGTATTATATGGTTGGGCTTGACCGACTAAACTTTCGAACTTGTTTAACTTTAACTTTTGTTTTACATTCACAATGTTTTACATTCGATCTCTGGTCGTCCGATAAATACACAATCATACGTACATAAATATGTACCTACACACACTGAAACATTCAACAAAAACTTATGTATGGACAATTTTACTAACAATTGGACATATTTTTGAAACATTAAGTTTTACTTTGTTACGGGCACTAAATGCACTAAAAAACATGTGCATTAGGGGTATGACTTTTTTGTAACATATATTGTGCATGACCGTACAGGGTGAGAACTGGCAAAAAAATAATAACTGCGTTTTTAGTTTTTCATTTTATTAGAAAAAAGTCCCGCACCGACCAGGATAACCACGATAACGTTCGCTTATATAAGACTTAAGACACAAACTCGATTGAGTAAAAAAATAGAAACGATAAAAAGTTTGTGTCTTTAGTCTTATCTAAGCGAAGGTTATCGTTCGACATCGAGGGCCAGGGGGTAAAAATTGTGGGTTTTAAACTGGATGAAGAAGACAACTTAATTGAAAAGGCCTAAAATCTTTTCTAAAGTACAAATATTCTGTTTATTTATGAGTTCTGTTTTACTTTTTTTATTTTTTTCAAGATAAAATAAAAATCACAATAATAGCTTGCAAATAGTTTTATTTTTTAATTTTTTCATTAGATGGAATAAATTTCAAATTCAAAGTGCGTTCAGTTGTACATTCTACATACAGATTCTTGTGTTACTTTAATGGCTCGTTCTGCACAAATATTGGTTCGCCTTAAATTTAGAATAGCGGAATCTTCCTCCACCCAGTGTTTAAGTAAACATTTATGAGCATTTTTGAAGGGCTTTACAGATGTTTCCAAATTTTCAAAGTTGTTGTAGCGAAAACGTTGATCTGAAAACTATCGTACCATGCGTTGCATATAAATTTGCAAATTGGTAAAAGTTCTCTCCTGTGTTCGGGTTTGAGTATAGAAGTTAAAAGTGCCAGAATGGCTCTGGAATTCCAGCGGGCGTTACTGAATGCTGGTAATATGCGGAATTTGATAAACGGAAAGAAGTTGGTTTTCTCATAATATTTGAATGCTTGTCCTAGTTCGTACAAATACTGCATGTCATTACGCCACTTGATACTGTGTATTTCCAATATGAAATCGCTTTGCTTGAAGTTTTGTTTCAGATTTTCATATTCGGTAATCAATTCTGTAAAAATATCGGACGAAATATTTGGTGATGTAGATTTTGCAACAAGCATTTCATTCATGACATGCTTTCGAATTAAATCTAAAACATGATGTTGACAACCAACATATTGCGGAGGTGAAAAAGATTTTTCCTGAAACGCTGTCTGCAGTAAATGAACAATTCCATTTTGTTTTTCCTGTATTGACATTTGTTGTATCACAAATAATCATTTTAATGGAATTCCATAATTTAAATTTATGTAAAATTTTGTTGATGCCTGCAATAAATATCATAGTTAGTTATCTATATAAAAAGCACCTTCAAATATTGTCAAACGTTTTCCATGACCGCCAACCTGACTTCTTTAAGCTCGTTTGTCAACACCATTACCTGCACTTCTTTTTTTACCATATTTCTTCCCATCAAAATGCATACACCAATTTCTTCTTTTAATGTAGCCATATATTTTTCTTCCATACGTTCCGCTGCTTTTATTGAGGCCTTATAGACACCAGATTGTGAGGGTGTTGGAATATCAATACTTGATTTCACTAACTCTTTACATATTTTTGCTGCATTTCTCGTGCTCACATTGGAAGTCTGAACCATTTTCACTGCAGCCTTAGTTGAACAGGTCACTTTTTTTACCCTTGGTCCATAGCTATCATCGTCTGATGATGCATAGAATTCTGTGTTTTCTTCTGATGATGCATAGAATTCTGTGTCTTCTTCACGGGACGATGTTATTGTGTCAGATACATTTAAGTCTGGGACCAAGGCCGTCGTAACTTTTCTTTTTAATGAAGCAGCTTTTGATGGATGAATATTCATTTTCTTGGCTGTTGTGTATCCAACATCTCCTTTCGTACTTATTTGAACTGCGTACAACTTTTTATCTTCCATGCTTAGCCAAATGCCTTCTGGATTGATTACGTCAAATAATTCTCCAAACACTATGGTTGGGTTTCCATTAGGTCGCTTTAAAAATTTACAGTAACGATCTAAAAGCTTTTCTACTTTTCTTTTTATCGAAGATTCAAGTACACATGGAAAATTTAATTTCAACCATAAATCAAGCAATTCCTTGGCAATAATCTGACACCTTATTTTTATATTTCTTTCGGTACTTGCCAATGCGTTGTGCCGTCCTATTATAACCATCTGCTTTTGTATTCTGCACATTTCATTCAAATTTTTATCTATGTTAATTATTTCTCGTCTTTTAGTTGTACTTCTTTCAAAATGAGTCAAATTATTTTTCCATACTGTCGAATTTTTCAAAACAGCACTTGCACTCATTACTTTAATTGAATCTATAAATAAATATTTTTTATAAATATTTATTTATTTATATATTCAGAAAACACACGTCAAGTGATAAGCTCATGAACAATAGTAGCCAGCAGCAGTTTGTTTACAGATGATTTTTGGAATTTACCGTTACTTTGCAGTCACACAGCAAAACAAATCAGGGGCCAAATTACCGCATCCGATATCGAGTAAAATTGATCGTAATTTTCTTATTTGAGATTGTGGCATTCGATATCGAGCAAGAAATTTAGTACATTTTATCATAATTTCGATATCGAAATCATTTTTCGATACGATAGCTCATTCGATCACGAAAGCGGTAATTTGGCCCCAGAGAACGTAAGCGAGAAACCAGTGCTTATCTTGTCTTTGAGAATTTACATGTAAACTTTAATCTTGGTCGGTGCGGGAGTTTTTTTCCAATAAAATGAAAAACTAAAAACGCAGTTATTATTTTTTGGGCATTTCTCTTCATGTACGGCCATGCATATTTTTTTTTTTTAAAATGCAAAAAGTCATACCCTAATGTGCATGCTTTAAATTTTGTCTCATTTTTCGCTTTCGTTGGCTGTGTATTTTGTTTGTGTATATGTATTTGGGAGTGAATTGTTTGTGTGTTTGTACGTATGTGTGTGTAGGGTTGTCACATGTTTGTTGAACTGATGTTGTGTATGAAATGGAATAACAGAAAAACAGGATGTAGAAGAATAAAAATACAATACTTACACTCTGCACCGCCTGCTAATGTATGAAGTCCGGACGATGGTATCACTTGATAGCTGTCCCCTTCGACACCGATGGCACTTGTCATATGATAACCGTATCCATTTTGTGTACCATACAATGAATTTGCAGAAGACTTTTGGGTGGAACATTGTGTTTGCTGCTGCTGTTGTTGTTGGAGCAATTGGTCGTCGCTATCCTGGACGGCAGTGAGTGTCAACTCCATAGCATGAGCGTCAAGTGTTTTGCTATCTAAACTGCCTGTGGGATAGTAGGGCGGTGGTGGTGGCTGCTGCCCACTGGTTTGGGCAACAATAGATGGTCGGCCTGAATCTAGGTCGTATTCTTTGGCAGTATTTGTGGCAGATTTCTTTGCAGACGTTGTTGAACGCCTACAGCGACACAGCATTATCGAGAAGGCTGCAAAGAGCAGGAATGCAACGGTTGCTATAACAATCGCCACTATAGTAGATGTTGTTAAACTTGACGTTTCGGGCAGATATGATTTTCCAACTACAACAACAAAAGAAAATACAAAAAAATACAGGCACATAAGTACAGACAATAAAAAAAATTAAGGAAAAAAACATCAACAGCATCCCCAAAAAATATTTGTTCAGTATTTTAGGTGGTGTGTAGGTGGAGCACTTGATGTGCACAAATTTGTTAATGAATTGCGAATGTTGGACATGCATTCCAATGTATTGCATGGACTTCAATTAAATCACTGTGCGCTAGTAAGCGTCCGTATTAAGTAGCAGCTATTTAATTAAACCAATTTCTTTGCTACCACCCCTTTTGCCCTCCACCACTGCAAAGCTTAACATCAAATACGAGTATTGCATTCAATTGCATTGTCAATGTTCAAATTTTAGCTGGATTAGAAAGCTAATACTCTCGCACACGCACACGCTGAAACAATAACAAATTGCTTTGTAGCCAAGTTTGTTTGAGAATTTGTTTTGCTTTGTAGGCCATAATCACACTCACATACGCAGCCACAGAACAAAGGCAAGTTGTAAGTTTACACTAGTACCCAGAAAGCTTATACTGAAGAATGTACAAAGAACGTGCAATTCTTGTATATTTAATTAATTTGAATGGAATGTTTATGATGTATACATTCAATCATTCGTATACATACATACATATGTATGTACATATTAGTGGTATAAGCAATATTTCGGCAGGTAATAAGATTTCTAAACTAAGTTAATATAAATTCTCAATATTGTCAAGATGCAAACATATTTTACAGATTAAAACAATAATTAATTAACAGCTATTGTCCTTTAAGCAGCTGTGATATAACTAGAACACTTACTAATTTCATACCATTTATTTGAAAACTTTAATATGTTCTCCTAGAAAAAGTGTTTATATATACATACACATATGCATATACATACAAATACTCGTATGTACATATATAACACATAACATTTACACATTTTAGTGTATGAATTCAAATGAATTCGTATGAAAGGTCTAAATCAATTTAAGATGAAATTTCTAATTATTGTCGACGATATCCAACAGTTAATTCTTTGAAATGATATTCTGATTAAAAATTTGCTTATCGATAAGGAATGTATTTGTTTGTTCTTTTCGTATTAAATCAACTTTTAATATACATATGTACATGGATACTATTCTTTATATGTTAGCAAAGCAATCATGTATAATTCGAATGTCATTTGGATTACTATTAAATGAAATTTCATTAATGTTATGTAAAATGGAATTTGGCATGGTAACGGAAAACCTTATTTGAATTGCATTTCCATCATATTCTTATTTGATTAGAAGTCCTTGGAAGTCCTTTTGGTAAAAAGATGTGTACACCTAATTCTGTTTTTACACGGTCTAATTCATTTAACACGGTTTGAAAATATACAAATTTTAAATTTTTTGCACGATTTTATTCCACTTAGCACGATTCAAAAACTTTTGGGCTTAAATTTTTTGCTTAAATTTAGTATTAGCGACATATGTTCATATTACAAATTTTGTGGATACTGGTCAGAGCAATTGTAAATAGCACAAATTTGAGGGAATTTCGTTTTAGTGCATACAATCAAATAAAATTTTCATACATTTTTTTACGTTACTTTTAAGGCTAGATAACCATGCTTGAGGAAAAATAAATTTTATATGTAATAAAATATTATAAACCTGAATAGTTGTTCTTAAAAAATTCTTGTTTTTCACTCATTTCAATAGGTTTTAACGATAAGGAACAAATGACCTATTTTGCATACGATCAATGTCATTTTTTAAGCGGGTTATTTTTAGGCAAAGTTTACTGGAACCAATTGCCGTGTAAAAACAGAATTAGGTGTAGTTTGTATAAGACATTAGAAAAGATAAAACTTTCAGGCGCCACCATAATATATGTATGCGTTCCAAAGTTATTTGATATGTTCGATTTATTTAATTTAAAAGGCTACAAAATATGAAAATGCGCACTTAAAAAATTTGTTATTGTTATTGGCTTTTCAATTAAAATTTTAAAAATAATTTTCGTCTGTAGATTTGTACCAAGGGAAAACATATAATTTTTTTAGGCGGTTGATATTTTCAGTTTAGTTCACCATGGTCATGATCGAACATTTAATGTAGTATATTTTTATAATACTTTTTAAAATTGTTAATGCTTTTATATTTAAAATCGATTGCAAAGCAGAACTCACTCGATAAACTGAGTACTCAACTCAGTCTAACTCTGTATGGCTTCTTTTTTCTCTGTGTAAAACTGGATGCTGCAAACAAAAATTTTTAATATATTTGGTTAAACCTTTGGCGCTGTTAGGGCTCGATAAGAAATAATCAGGGACCGTAAATAACAGTTATCCTGAAAATTTAAACTCAAAAACTCTCCATGATAGAGTCAACGGAGACCTATACTGTCATATACCAATAGATTCGTATTTAAGTGCTCTTTCGGAATCAATAGTGATATTAAAAAAACGATCTCAACTCCACAGTCAAGAGTTATTTTTCAAAGAAAAAATAAATGATGGAATGAAACTCTTAAAAAGAGAGTTTTATTTTGCAGAGTAAAATAAAACTCCTCAATATAGTTTTATTTTTTCCGTCTCAAATAAAACTCTTCTTCATTTTAAATAAGACTCAAATGGTAATTTGAATAATGGTTGTGACTATCTGAACACACGCTTTGCTTTCTTCATTTCTTCAGAAGTCATTGTTACCTAAAATCAAACTTTTTTTTAATGGTACATCACATACATTATCCTCATTATTCAGTTCCATGTCGTATTGTTGTTTATGATTTTTGATTAAAAACGCTTTTACATACATGTGTATGATTTCGTGTGATTTTAATTTCCAATGATTGCGATTTGCAGAACATGCCGGATAAAATGAGTTTTATTTTCTGTCGGAAAAAATAAAACTCCCATTTTGAGGAGTTTTATCCTCTTTGGAGGAGTTTTATTTTAGACTCCACAAATGAGTCTTATTCTATGACAGCAAAATAAAACTCTCTTTTTGAGAGTTTTATCTGAATTTTATTTTTACGTTGAAAAATAACTGTTTTAGATGGAGTTTTTGTTTTATAAGCCACAAAATAAATGTTATAAAAGAACTTTTTTGATATCACTCATAACCGTTACAATCCCTGGAAATAATTATTGGATTAATAAATAGCTAAAATATATTTTAATTAATGTAAATAATATTCATATTAATAAGTTAATATATGTTTTGCCTTTTATATACACTTGCCACAGACAGTTTGAAATGTGTTTAGGCAGTGATTGTCTGAATAGAACTAATCTTTATACACATTTTAATATAACAACAATTTAATTCACATTCTATAGATTTCGTTAAACAGCCGATAATAAATTAAATTAATATTTTCCGCAATCATTTAAAACTCAACTGCGTGTCTAATTTTCCACATCAACGGCAACTAATCAATTGTGTGGTTAGCAAAAAAAAAAAAAAAAAAAGGCTAAAACGAAATATATTGATATCATGTTGTCGACTATTGCTGTTGTTGCTCTTTGTATGTATAAAAGTGTTTCGACAGAAGAAAACATCCATCAAAGTCAATGGCGAAAAGCAAAAATTCTTTGATTATACGTTTTGTTTTTGTTGATGCTGTTGTTTTTGCTCTTCTGTTTTTATTTGTATCAAGTGTTCTACTTACTTTCGGCATTTGTGTATTCTCCGCAATGATCGTGATTAGAACGCAAACACAATTTGACACGCACTGATGGACCCTGCTTATTTTCCGCCAATGCCAATGTTATGTCCTCAGCATGACTCATAGACCGCCCGCCAGTCATACTGTAGTGCGTTCTTTGTGCAATATGATTTATTATTGTTTCTTTTAATGTGGCTTCGTTGCCGGATGGCAGCAATGTTACAGTATCGACAATTTCCCATGTGGCCATGGGTGATGCACGGTTGACTAGTGATTCGACAATTGCAATTAGTGAAAGACAAGTTGCAGCAACATTAATGCCAACAATGTGAGAATTTGGATCATACGTGACATGTAGGGGTGGTGGTATTTTGCTGACTTTTGTTGTGGCCAACACTTCGTTGGAGTAGCCGGAGCTGCCTTTGGCATTAAGAGCATAGATTTTGAACATATATGATTGATGTTGATCCAGCGGCGCAACTTTGCAGGGATTATCACGAAAACAGTCAAACTCTAGCCATTCAGGAGAACTCATGCCACTGCTAGAGGCAAAGGCATGCACAGCACCACAATCTGACAGCAACTGTTCACGAGGTGTGGGCACTCTTCGATACGTTACTAAGAATTTGGTGCTCAACATGCCACCATTAAAGCCGGGTATCCAACTAAGTATAACGAAATTGTGAGCAGTTTCTAATACTTTCAAGTTTGTAGGTCTCTCTGGCGGTCCCTTGGGCTGCAAACGTATCTGTGTGCGTATAGTGTCCAGGGGATTCACAGCTCGACAGGCGTAGTCACCATAATCGGAGTGTGAAAGATGATTTATTCTCAATATGGAAGTGTAAATATCATTGTTGTCTACTCTAGTGCTAATCTCATAATGACCATCTGAGGACATGGTAAGCGGTGATGGATTGTTACCAAGCTGCCATTGAAATTCAGGTTTGGGATAAGCCTGCACCTTACAAATGACTTCAGCCGATTCACGCACATCATAGGCCACTTTATTGTATTGATGCAATATTATTGGTTCGTGTTCAATGCGCAAATGCATGCTGGAATTGGCTGAGTTTACTTCATTTTCATAAAGACAGGTGTACAAACCACGATCTGCCGGTACCAATTGATTGCCATTTGGGCGACCTTTGCCTCTAAATTTAAGAATACTCTGAACTGTGACCACACCGTTGGTCGTTTCGGTAGGAGTAGTTTTGATATCATACATTTTTCGTCCTGGCAGAATTTCAGTGCCATCCTTAATCCACCTTATAATGGGAGCAGGTTTTGCCTTGGCACTACATGTCACTGCATAATCTACATCACCCACACGACGTGTCATGTGTTGTTGTAATTTTGCCAGGAATTGTGGAGGCTGGTGTACTTCCAGAGTTATGGTGGCCATTTTGCCTATGCCCAATTCGTTGACAGCATGACAGTGATATTTTCCCTCGCTTCCTAAATGAGCCTTGGGGATAGAGTACTGAGGTCCTTGGGCTAGAATCTTTTGAGTGTTGCTAAACTCTCCGTCCATATCACGAAACCAACGATATTGAGGAACTGGCCATCCTGGAGGATTAGCCGAGCAGCTTAAAGTCACGCCATTGCCCACATGTACTACTGGCTTATTTGGTGTAATATAGGCCTGACCTGGCCTATGACGTACCAATAATGCCACCGTCGAATTACCCACACCTTCGACTCTCTTGCTGCCATACGGCTGCATAAGATTGACTGCCCGGCAAATGTAGTTGCCTGCATGTTCTGCCCTAACTGACACTAAAGTCAACAATTCTCCCACGAAACGAAAGTCTGAAGCTCCTTCTTTCAACCATTCGATGGTTATGGGTGGGGGATTGGCGGTAACATTGCAGCGTACTAACACCGTTTCACCCTCTTCTGCTTCGTGAGTTTTTGTCTCAATTATCACGATTGGCGGATATAAAACATCGAGAATGAGATCTTTTTCACCAGTCTTTCCCAAACCATTATCAGCTGTACATGTGTATTTACCAGCATGATGACGATTTACCCGATAAATTGTATGAATGGGTGTTGTGCTTACATATTGCCCATTTCGCGTCCATCTTACATTCGACACCATTGGTTTCGCATCCACGCGGCAGTCCAACTTTGCGACATGATCGCGTTCAACACGCAGGGGATTTTGCGGACCAACTTCCACTCGCGGATAATCTGAAAGCAAAAAGAAAACAGGAAAATCATAAATTTTAAAAAATATGTTGCATTTTAAGTAAGTACATGCTTGCTAATTATTTCCTTTTGTTTAACGACTACTACACACATTTTTTATTCTCTCAGACATGCTCTAATGAAAGTTTCAAATTTGTTTATTTCCGTTTCCTTATTCTATGCTATGCTGTGCTGTGCTGTGCTGTGCTACGAATATACGTTGGAACACAGAAATGGTTTACTTAGGGGAATAACTTTTTGTCCAGCATTTGTATGGACGGACTAGTGGTACGTTGTATGTGAATTAATGTAAATAGTCGCAACTTCATCACCTGTGGTCGAAAGCTATAAAAAGTTTAACTAATTAACAAATTCTGCAAAAACAAAAAAAATTTACCTTCATTCATCAACATCAACAACAACGAAAAGGATGTACGAGTACTGTATGAATGGGTATAGATTCTCACGTATGTTTAGCATATACACATACACACTTACATATACACACTTACACACCAACAAACATACAACTTTTAATAAAAATAAAGCACCCCAGGACTAAAAAACTAAAAGGAAATATATACATAAAAATCCTATATGCATACATTTAGAAGGTGTGTATGTATGCAATTATACATACAAATACTTATTTAAATATATGTATCTGTATACTAATAATAAAGTCACTCTAGCGTACAAATAATGATTGTACACGAGCAAGTTTTTGCTTAATATATTTTGAATGTAGGACATAAAGCTGTCTAAAATGATATATTTTATAATACATTCGTTTAAGGGTGTAAAGTGTTGCTTTTGCTCTATTCTCCATGTAGATAAACTTCTGACATTACCTTTTTATCGCTGAAAATTCTGTACAAAAAATTAGATTTTTATACCCTACACCACCGTAGTGGGTCGTGCCCAAATATTAGTCTAACACCCATCATTAAGAACATCGATCGACATTATTAGAATCATTTTCCAAGTCGAATTAAAAATATACGTCCATCGGACTGGATGATTGCGCAAAGTCGCAATTTTTAAAATATTACCATAAAACTTGGCACACTCGATTTTTTCAAGGACGAAACCTATTAACTGGATTTAAATCGGTTACATTACAACTTCTTCTATATAAAATTCCTCCCGAAATATGACTTTATCCGTCATAAATTTCTGATGGTTACTTGGTCACAAATAAGTTTTATATAAAAAGAAATCACAATTAAAAATTATCTATGTATAATAAGCCATGACGTCTATAAATTTACTCATACTCGTATACTGGCTATGGGATATATGCGCGAGCAAGTAAGAAGTATTTAGCCTTAAAACTGTTCAAGAATTTTCTCATCTTCAGAATTGTATTAAAAAAAAAACAAGTAAGAAAGAATAGTCGGTCAAGCCCGACCATATAATACCCTACACACAGTATACGTATATAACAGATATATACGTATATATATAACGGGAGATATAACCTATTGTGCACCGATCATCCAAAAATGTTTGTGTAATGATGTCTGTGAATATAAGTATTATATTTGTTTGACTTTTTCTCGATATAAATACTTTTAAAAGATTTATGGAGCTAAAGTGAATTACGGTGAGTTTCTTATATGGGAGTTTCGACTAATTATGGACCGATCATAATAAAATTATACCGGATCATTTGTATACATATGAAATATATTTGTGTTAAATATTATTTGGATACCAAAATTTTTTAAAGTGATTTTCGGAAGTGGGCCTTATATGGGAGCTACGAGTAACTATAGACCAATCTGCACAAAATTTGTAGATGTGATTTGGCTTCATTTACTACTCATTTGTGGTGAAATTTGTTTGGATACTTTCATAATTCTAATATTTATGATCGTTAAACTCCTATTTCGGGAGGACATTTGTATGGGGGCCAGGTGAAATAATTAACCGATTTCCACCAGTTTCAATTCCATCCGTCCTAGGGAAAAAAGTATCATGTGTCAAATTTTATCGAAATATCTTCAAAATTGCGACCTGTACTCTGCGCACAAGCTTTAAATGGACAGCCAGCCAGACGGACGGACGGACAGACATGGTTAAATCGACTCAGAAAGTGATTCTAAGTCGATCGGTATAATTTAAGCTTGGTGTTGGACCAATATTTCTGGGCGTTACAAACATCAGCACAAAAACAATATGCCTCCCCACTATGGTGGTGTATACCCTAAAAATCAAGCATTTCAACTACACTACACACTTCTATAAAATTCAAAATTTTTTTCTGTGTGGATATCAAACAACGTAGCTATCGAGTAGACATTTTGAATTTAATCTATTATCTTAATACAAGAGGGGAGATTTCAAATCTGAGAACATAACAACTTCTTAAGGATCACACTTTTTCTAATGAAAATTATTTTATTCACTGTTAGTTTTTATGTATTTACATAGGTATCTACATATATATATATATGTAGTAAAACACTTGATTAGTATATGTATGTATAAATGTGATAATGTGTACATACATATATCAGAGACTTTCTCCCTTATTTCTAGTAGTTTATTGTTGCGGTTGTGTTTATGAACAGGAAATCAGATGGTGCTCATATTTAATTATATTAATGAAGTTGGTCATAAAATCACAGGACAACGCCTCAAGTTAATGTAACAACATTTGTATACATGTATGGATGTGTATTTAAAAGTGTTTGTATATGTGCTTGTCTGTTGTAAAACCCAATAAGGTTAAACATGTAAAGATCGTGGAATATAAGTAAACAATATGCGAAAAAATACAGTTCGCATAATAATAATTCAATTTGTTAAACAACAAACCCAAAACAAAAATTGTATATGGGGACTAGAAATTATGAGGTGAATGGAACAAACAAACCAAAAAGTAGACAACTATTTCTGCTATTTAACTGCAGTGTGAAATATTTTGTACACTTGGCCTAGAGTCATTACAGATATGAGTACAAGGATGTGGGTACAATGACAAGAGATACAAGAAATAGACGTAACAATCACTTAGGTGACTGGTATTTATACAAGAGCTGCAATTTGACCAGGTTTGTTAATTAGTTAAACAGATTCAAATAAACAAACAAATATTCCAACATTTTGCCACCAGGTAAATACCATCGCTTTACCCACACGACACTCGAATATTTACTTAAATATAGATACTAGGGTGCTCACTGTTTTCAACTTTTTGAATTTTTATTGCTCCCAAGGTCTAAAATTCTTCTTCTATTAAAAAAAAACAAATGCTGAGGTTGCCTATTTTATTTAAAGTTTTAGGTCAATAAAAATTCAAATATTAAATACTGAAAAAAACAAAATTTTATTAAACCAACTTTATGTAATTCAGTTCCTAAGGATACGCTGACACTTGTAACTTGAGGCCAAAAAAATCATAAAATTTCATGCATATCCCGAATTCTACATTTTTAAGATCTATTTGAACTTGACGAGATTCAAGTAATTTATGTTTTTTGTAACAAACTACATATTATCTGGACTTCGTTAATCAATGAGCACCTGAAGTAAAAAATATATTTTTTTAAAGCGATGTTGCACATCAAATAGACTATTATTAATAATGTTAAATTACAAAATTGCATCACTTATTCATAATAGTTGCAAATTTAAAAATTTTGCGTTTTAAATCCTCATTTAGTATTTCTTAAGGCACGGTCACATTTGGCAAATATTTACTCAAAAAAAACGTAAACACTTGTTTTAGCACAAATTTGTTTGACATTGTTTACTCTTACAAGAGTTTTGCAAGATCAAACAGCATCAAATGAATTAAAATTAAATATTTGTTGTGCTTTGGCCTGCATAAGAAAAGTTTTTTTTAAATAAATAAACGTGTTCAAATATATGTTATTTAGTGGTTACGTCTTTTTCGGCAAATATTTGCAAAGTGTGACCGTACCTTTAGAATCGAAAACAAATTTTTTTCAAATTTGATTTATAAAAATTCGATTTTTTTAAAATGTTCAACATCAAAAATCTACAAAGTGGAAAATAAGGGCCAGTCTAATATACAAGTATCCACAATTGCTTAGTGAGATTGTGTTTTGAATAATGCTCCCACTCACTGCATAGGTAGGCGTTTTGGTAGTTTGAACAACCCAATAAACATCTATTCATGCTTATGTACTTTATTCAAAAAAATACTTTAACTACTCAACCTTGTATTTGGAAAATTGTATTGAAAGAAAAATCGAGAATATACGCGAAGTGAAAAATTGTCAAAAAAGTCCGAAGATAGATTTTTATACATTTCACTATGCGACAGTCAAAATCGGGATGGGATGAAACCAGCGGGAAATTTTATATCGGTAAAAAAGAAGTTATATGTGTCCCGGCGGGAAATTGTCACCTTTGGTGGTCTTTTTTTTTTACATAACTCGAGAACCACAAGTCGGATTTTGCTAAAATTACAATTCCTTTAATCTGTTCATACAACGTTTAGCTACATAAGCAGCAGTTATAAATAAATGTATGAAGAAAAAAACTATTTTTTTCCTAAAAAAATTTAATTTTTTTATTTTTAATTCATAAAAAATCCAAAATGGCATCACAAAGTGTCAAGTCATATTACTTCCATGAAAAATCATGAAAATCGATGAACGCGTTTCGCTTTTATTCACAATTAAGTAAAGGTATGAATGTCAAAAATTTGCTAGAGATATGCACAAAATTATTTTTAAAAACATTTTTTTAAATTTGTTTCAGCAAAATCGGACTAGTGTTTTCGATTTATGTCAAAAAAAGACCACCAAAGGTGACAATTTCACCTATATGATAGTTACTGACTTCAAATCGATATATCTCGATTCCTAGACGTGACCCAGCGAAAGGCCGGGACACGTATAACTTCTGTTTTACCGATATAACTTTCCCCGGTAGTTTGAACCCTTCCCAATCACTGACCCCTACCATTTGTCTCACAGTGTTTTTTATTTAAATTTTAATCATTTTTGAATACATAAGATAGCTTTAACAATTACTTTTTCTACAGGATTTCTGATTTCCATGACTCATTTAAGCATGTTTAAGGGACAATTCCTCCCCTATCTTTTAGCTGGTGGGCATTAAAACTTTAGATAAAGTAGTTTTCTAAATCAATATTAAGTTTTGGTTAAATTGTAAAAAAAACTCTCTTATTGACAGTTTATAAAGCTTTCATAAATTGTAATGTTTGTTTATTGGGAAATATTTCCGTAAACTCGCCTGCACACTTTACTAAAGTTTTTATTATGGTTTTCTGCACTAAAAGAAGAATAAATGATGGTTTAATATGTTTGTGTTGTTGGCTCATAAAACTAAAATTAGTTGTTTTTACATTTAGCATATATGCACATAATTTAAACTGTTAAAAATGCACTCACCTGTAGTAAATTCGATTGGTTAGGTTGATGAAAATTTTAAAAATCGTTTACACGCTGAATATTATCAATAGTATTTTCCAAAGTAGGTATTGATTACATTTGTGGTATAATTTTAGGGAACTAAAAAGCTTTAAATTTGAGTTTGATTTCTTGATTTGAAATTAATCCTTTAATTTCTTTAAATCTAATTTGTTTTTTATATTGTTTTGAATATACTTCAATCTATGTGGATTGCTTTCGTTTATAGATACAGTGTATCAGGGAACTATTTTGGTTACACACTTTTAGCTGAAATTTGTTTTTCATTTATACATAAAATTTAAATTTCTCTTGGAAAATAATTAAATATTTCCGAGAGAAACAATGGTTCAGCTGGTGTTTGGTATTCTACTAAAGCCAGATTTGTATGTATGTAGAAATTGTGTGTTTCGGTTTGCTTTTCTGTACTGGAGTTACTAAATTCTTTTAGAATGTAGAAATAGAAGATTACTAACTAGATTGGCAGCCATCATGATTAATAATATTTCTTATAATGACTTCATTCATTTGGCTTCCTCTAGAGCATATGTCGCCTAACCAATAATGTTGCATATGCTTTCGTCATTAAATACAACAGATCAACGAAACTCAGAAGTTTTATTTTTATGGAACTCAACGAATGATAACATCTTATTTCTCTTAATTTTCGTTGTTTTGTTTTCTTGCCACACCAACCATTGTTGACTCTCCGTACCCTAAAGACCGTTTCGTTTTTAAGGTTTGTACATAGTGTTCTTCTTACAATGTAAACTTTACATGGTTAAACTTTCAACGCTTCCACGATATTTTTATACCCTACACCACAATAGTGGAGCACAAATCCAATATACCGTGATTTGTGCTGATGTTTATAACGCCCAAAAATATTGGGCCAACACCCACCTTTAAGAATACCAATCGGCTCATAATCACACTCTGAGTCGATTTAACGATGTCCGTCCGTCCGTCTGGCTGGCTGGCTGGCTGGCTGTCCATGTAAAGCTTGTGTGCAGAGTACAGGTCGCAATTTTGAAGATTTTGCGATAAAATTGGTACGTGATACTTTTCGGCCCAAGGATGAATGGGATTGAAACTGGTGGAAATCGGTCCATTATTTCACCTAGCCCCCATACAAATGTCCTTCCGAAATTGGGGTTTACCGGTCATAAATCTTTGAATTATACAACTATGAAAACAAAATTTACCACAGATGAGTAGTAAATGAAGCTAAAGCACATCTACAAATTTCGTGAAGATCGGTCCATAATTAGTAGGTCCCATATAAGGCCCACTTCAGAAAATCACTTAAAGGAGCATAACTCTCTTAAAAATGTTGTTATTCGAATAAAATTGCACACAAATATCTTTAATATGTATACTAATAATACGGTACATCCATCCTTGGGCCGAAAAAATATTATGTACCAAATTTTATCGAAATATTTTCAAAATTGCGACCTGCACTCTGCGCACAAGCTTTACATGGACAGCTAGCCAGGCAGCCTGACGGACGGACGGACGGACATCATTAAATCGACTCAGAAAGTGATTCTAAGTCGATCGGTATACTTTAAGGTGGGTGTTGGACCAATATTTCTGGGCGCTACAAACATCAGCACAAATCCAGGGTACACCACTTGGTGGTGTAGGGTATAATATATATAATATACATATATACATTTTTTTGGTTTTCCCATATGCAGCTCCACAATGCAAAAATATAAATTCTGTAAAACGTAGTTGCGTGGTTGCCAAAACATGTTAGATATCACTCTTAATTATAATTATTCTTCAAAAATAAAATTCACATAAAACAACGTAGAATTTACAAAATACATATATGTAGTTTTTAATGCTGCATTTTGGTGGGGAATACTTTAGCTTAAAGTGGATTAAACAGAGATAACATCAATCGTTTTAGGTTTTAGGAGTGGATGTAACAAAGTCAGTGAGTGAAATCAATAAATATGATAAAGTCATTAGAGTTTTGATATTAAAAGTAAGTAAATTCAGAGGTCGTGTACAGCAAAGTGGTTATTACAAACAAACATATTTCCAAAACGTTCATATACGTATGTACATACTCGTTTGTATATTAGAAGAAAAGTTCTTCCGTCCTTAAATAAAGTACAATCTAAGAAACAATTAATTACATTGTTTCAATTATGGAAGAGTATTCCTTTCTAG
The DNA here is from genome assembly GCA_950370525.1 of Bellardia bayeri. Taxonomy (NCBI): domain Eukaryota; kingdom Metazoa; phylum Arthropoda; class Insecta; order Diptera; family Calliphoridae; genus Bellardia; species Bellardia bayeri. Next base: position 52,306,958 of record OX493265.1, on the reverse strand, counting down.
TACTTTCCCATACTTAAGTATAAAATTTATTCAATGTGTTTCACGTTCAATGTGACCGTTGCGGGCCCCATATAGATTATCTCCAATGGCAGTATTTTAGTTCTAATGGCGTTTAAAAATTTCGAATTTGCAGAAATGTAAAACCCGGTTACGGTTTTAGATACTCTATATACAAGATTAATTTGAAGTTAATACCAAATTGCCTTCTTGCCAACCCAAAACTCTATTATTTTCTAAAGTCACTTATTTATTAACATTATGTTAGTGATTCCTAAACTAAACTACTATTTTAAATATGTATGTGTATATACGTCAATAGTATGCAGTAGGTCCTTGTAACAGTTGGTCATTATTTATGTCTGTGCATGGCTGAGTTGCCTATTAGTTGAAATATCCTAAAGAGAAGCATGACAAGTTGTGTTATAAGCTCAGTCAGTATGTTCGCATTTTTGTTCATTAAATTTTTGCTTAATGTTTATTGAAAACTCTTTAACTATAATAATGTTGCTTTAACTAAAGGTCTAAACTAATGGTGCTTACACAAATTGGGCAATAACAAAATTACCAGTTACGAGAGTGTGTGTTCGTGAGTAGTTGGCCATAACATGAACACACACCGCCACAGAGATGTTTGTATGGTGGCAATTTATTTATTTTTTTGTAATTTCGAATGGTAAAAATAACCCTCATCCGATATTCTGTAGGATTGTAATGACATTTAGTTAGAAATTTGGTTGTAAATAGTTGTGCTTCGTTAAATTCACATTATGCTGACCAAATTGTCAGAATGTTTTGGTCGTATCGTCAACCAATATACTGCTAAGTGTCCATTTTGTATTGACTGTAAGAGTACTGTGATCAAAGTACTGTTATAGAGCATAAACAAAAAATAAATAACAAATCCTGTATAAAATGTCAATGGCTTTATTTATTGCCCCCTACCCACCCCTGTATGAGAGTGCATTGGCAGAAATGTTCTAATAATTGTATTAATTTATTTTTCGTTTAAGTTGTAGCGATTAAAAGGGAATGATGTTTGATGGAGGTGGCAGTGGCAGTTGATGTGGATGTGTTGTTTGTGATAAAACAAATGAAAATTGGTAAATTTGTGATCCGTGACGTTAGACATTTCCTGCTCAATGACCATGCAGAGTTAAGCGCATTTACTGACACCTTCCTTCGTCCTCTTTTTTGCTGCCATAAAATTAATTACTTTAAAGCATGTATGTATGTAGATTCACGTGAGTACGTCAATGTAATCGTATTGTATTAGAGGTATGTATATATTTTAAAACAGAACGTTTTTCAATTAATTATATTGTGATGAAAAGTCAAGATCATTTTTGTAAAGAAATCAAATTGAATATAATAATAGCTGCCAAAGATTGATATTTTTGTTTATTTTTTACTACATGATTTGTGGTGGAATTGTCGTGGAAGCTAGCACCATACAAACATTCAAGTTAAATAGATATGGTTGAGGTACGACAACTTGTCTCACTAAGGTCACACAGTCTGGTATCCATCACCTCAAATTATACTCGTATACATACATTCTTTGAGAAGAACTTAAAATTCACAGAGAAGAAAAGCATACTTAAATTAGCATATCCGTCCTTTTGGTTTCAATTCAAGAGTTATATCATTGTATTCAGCGCAATCTGTTGCCAGGCTTCTGAATATGTGAGCGATAAGTTCTGCGACTCAGATATTTAACGCGAAAAAAATTTGTGGGAGGTTCTGGAACTTGGTTATGATTTCGATTTCTTATATTTTTTATATATAATAACTAATTGAAAAGACCATAAAATGTATTCTACGCCTAATACATACATATAATAGTCACAATTAGTTTTCAACATTATTGATTTTTGATGTTTCTTTTGTTTTTGATATACTATAATATTCTATACACGCGATATAATCTAAATCACACACGTATAATTTACAACCATTAAACTTAAATACATATACAGATTAAAGTGTTAATACTACACAAAACGCAATCTATTGTCAAACAAGGAGCAGGAGTTGCAAATTTTATATAAAACAATGAACGACAAGTTGCACGAACTTGGTTCGAATAATAATGGAACAATATCAAAATCTAGCCAATAATATGAGTAAATATTAAACAAAGAAACCCCTAAAAATTAACAATTTCTTTAATAATTAGTGATTATTATTACAAAATAATAGCTAATTATTATTTAATAATACTTTTACTAATCTATTGGGCAACAATTTGTATTAAACAAGTACGAAATTGATGGAGCTTATTATGACCATCAATTGCTCGAAATATTGAAAAGAGATTTAACATACATATGTATATACAGTGAGCGTCAATATAAACTACACACCTAATATTGTTTAAAAAAAATGCCTTATTATATATACTACAAGTACAAATTTAAATGAAAATATATTTCATAATTCATAAGCAACTTAAACGAAATATAATAACTCTTTAACAAAAACTAGAAAAATAAGGAAAATAAAAAAAAAAATTATTAATTATTAAATTTTAACGGAAAATTACCAGATTTTTCGCGTCAAAATAAATTAAACAGGTATATTAAAATTATGTAAAACGTTGTTTTGAAATATTTTGTTTGTAGGCCTTTTGCCTATATCACAGCTGACAATCTTATAGACACAGAACCAACCTGGTTTTAGAGAAATCAGGCGAAATTTTATTCAATTCATCCTGCCTTAAGATTATCCTTGCAGGAAATATTTCTATGCCTAATTTTGTCCAAATATTCCTACAGATACTCAATTAGACTGATGTCTGGGGACTGCGGATAATCATCTAAAGTTTTTGGACAATGATTGATAACTCTTTCACAATTTTGAAGGTAAAAACCAGTTCTGCGCTAGTTTTAATTTTTCTATGCAGTGGCTACATTGTTGAAAAAATGTCGAGATAATCGTCCCTTTATAATTATGGATTCAATAATTGTAAGATTACCGACCCCAAGCCAAAACCATTACTGAGCCGCCGCCTTGTTTTACCTTCTTGGTAACATATTTATTACTTAAGGCTTCATTGTTGGTTCGCCATATTGTTCTTGGGGGGTTTTTGTACGTATTTCAAACTTATTTTCATCGGGAAAAATTTTTATTCCAAAGAAATTTGATGCTTTTTTTTGTGCAAAATTCAAACGTTTCATTTAATTGTTTTTTTTATATAAAGGGCTTCTTACATGGGTGTGACTTTACCATGTAGGTTATTTTGAGGCAAAGATCTGCTCGAATCGTCCTTTTTTTGACACAACTAGATGTTATGAAACTTGGAATTATTTTTAACGACACTTTTTTTAACTCGTAAAAATTGGAATATTTTAACAATAAGTCAATTAAATTTTTTTACGATTTTCTTTGTGCGTCTCTTTTTTGTAAATTCAATTCTACTTAAGATGCGTATACACTACGTGTTTTTTACATTGTATATGTCAAATTTTACATATGGGAGTAAAAACATGTAGTTGGTGACCTCAAAAACTTTGCTTGTGTAAAATACATGTGGAAATACATTATGTATTTTTTCGACTAGAACACGCTCTATTTTCTTATGTTCAAACACATGTTTTCAAATGTATATGCCAGGCGAAAAGATTTATCGATGGTTAAATCTGCGCTATCATTAGCCGGCCGTATGAAGAATTTGCATAAGTGATAAATTAAATATTTTTTTTTAGCCCATTTTGATAATTTAATAACAATGATATAAATTATTAAAAATTGTTTGATACAAGCTCCACATCTTGTATATTAAAAAACGAAAAACCTTAAATCAATATTTTTGACGCCGGCAATTTAGTGACGCTTTGTAGCGGCTTTAACGCATTTTTTAAAGAAACGACATGGAAATTTATGTGTAAAAAAAGAATAATATTTAAGCGTATCAGCTGTTTTAATCATGGCGATGTCACGTGTAATTGTACATACAAGTTGGTGACCAAAAATTAAAACCCATATGTAAAATAACCAATTTTGACAGACATAAAGAAAAACATGTGAGTTGTAAACTTAAAAATACATAAGCAAAAACACCTTTAAATAACTATAAAAATATGGAATTAAATTTTCTTATATAATATTATTTATATTAATATAATTACAATTTTTTTTAATAATAGATATGTGCTGTTCACTTTATTTTGACGATCACAGTATATACCCACCACCAATTCATGACTTTTATTTTTGCCTTAAAATATTAAAAGTTAAAAAATTACTTTTATTTCTTGTGTAAAATAATAAAAGCCAAAAATAACTTTTAATTTTTGCCTTAAAAAATAAAAGTCAAAATTAAAAGTTTTTTTTTGACTTTTATCAAAAAAGGCACAAATTTAAAAGTCATACAAAATTTCCATGTACATCACCTATGTATCATAATGATAAGAACCAAAATTTTCTACGATCATTTTTTATTTGTGCTTTTTTAATGTAAATTTTTAAAAATAACCGTTAATTTCTGTCCCTGAAAATTTCACCTAGATTCCATATTCCTACACTTAAATGTAGCGGGAGCAAAGTATGTATAGTGAACAACGTTTTTCATATACTACACATATTGGTCTAAAACTTTATGCAATAACTATTTGTGGCAGATTGTTTCAGGGTCTCCTCGTTTAGGCCCTATCAAGTTTTGATTGTTTTTAAATGTTTTGGAAGTGGACTTTATGTATGGACCGATTCAATTTATTTCCAAACTTACATAAAAAGTACTCAAAAAATAAAATATAAATTATTAAGTATTTGAATAATTATGCTTGCTCGTTGCAATTTCAACAAACATTCTTCCGAAAATGTTGAACTTACTTTCTAGAAAGAAGACTTGGTTCGATTTGAATCGGGTCAATAATTATTATATATAATTATTACATTTTTCTTAATATCATTTTTTCATATTCTTAATTCTTTCAAAAACTGAGTTCTCATGCTTATCATCCTTCATTTTCTTATATTCTAAATTAATTTAAAATTATCAGATCTAACTTTTTCATTTTATACAGAATACGGAACAATGTCCATCGACTACGCATTTTTTTCTGATTTTTAGGGCAGCCGAAACCGGATAACGTTTAACCGTTTTTTTTCGATTTAAATAAGCGACCGGTTTCGAATATTTGATATTTTCGAAATATTCGACAGAGCGCTTTGTTTTTATCGGTAATTTCATAGTTTCATAATTTTTGAATTTTGATCAAACAAATTATAAAATTTGTGTAGCTATTTTTAATTGTTTTAACAGCTTTTTGTTTTCTTATTTTTTTTTATCGAAAATCTCACTCGGATTAAAATATGTTGTAAAAATTGTTTGTTTGTAGAAAAATAAACATACATATACCTACATATTACACGTTTATTCTTTTCTAAAGAATTTTCCAATTACACTGTGCAACAAACAAAATGGGAATGACAAAATTGCAAACGAAAGTTGACATTAACCATAACAAAACCTTCAAGGGATTTTTTATACGCCTTCGAAGTTGGTAATATTGGAACACTGTCTAAAAAGGAATGATCATTGAAAATTTTATAAAATAAGCTTATTTATTTATACCCTACACCACAATAGTGGGGAGGGTATATTGGATTTGTGCTGATGTTTGTAACTCCCAGAAATATTGGTCCAACACCCACCTTAAAGTATACCGATTGGCTTAGAATCACATCCTGAGTCGATTTAACGATGTCCGTCCGTCTGGCTGGCTGGCTGTCCATGTAAAGTTGTGCGCAGAGTACAGGTCGCAATTTTAAAGATATTTCTATGAAATTTGGTACGTGATATTTTTTTGGCCCAAGGATGGATGCGATTGAAATTGGTGGAAATCGGTCCATTATTTCTCCTGGCCCCCATACAAATATCCTCCCGAAATTGGGGTTAACCGATCATAAATCCTTCAATTATGCAAGTATGCAAACAAATTTCACCAAAAATGAGTAATAAATGAAGATACATCACATCTACAAATTTCGTGAATATCGGTCCATAATTAGTCGTAGCATCCATATAAGGCCCACTTCCGAAAATCACTTAAAAGAGCAAAACTCTTTTAAAAATGTCGGTATCCAAATAATATTCAACACAAATATGTTTCGTAGATATACATATAATATGGTAGAATTTTATGACGATCGGCCCATAATTAGTCGAAGCTCCCATAAGGCCCACTTCGGAATAAAATTTAACAAAAATGAGTTTCTTATGTACAAATAGGATGACACCTAATTTTATAATAGTCAGTTCATAAATAGTCAAAACTTCCATATAAGACCCTCTTCGTAATTCACTTAAACCTCCATAAATCTTTTAAACGTATTTATATCGAGCTAAAGTTTAACACACATAATATTTACATTCACGGAAGTCATGGCACTAAATTTGTGATGATCGGTCCATAATAGGTAATATCTCCCATATAGCGCCCATATCTGAAAAACTGTTTTATTGATATACTGGGTGGAGGGTATTATATGGTCGGGCTTGACCGACTATACTTTCTTACTTGTTTTATCCTCGAAAGGTGTGGTATCTTACTGTCTTTTTTATGATTGTGTTATTATTAGTAATAACTTGGTCTTTATTATGCGAGGTTGTAAAGCGCTTTGGTGTTAAAAATGCCAAAAGGAAAATAATATAAAAACCTAATTGTTTCTCTAAAATGGGTAAATTAGTTTATTACTGCATTAGAAGATTTCAATCTTCATATGCTACTTTCTTTTTGAAGCGATATTTATAATGAAAGCGATAATGAAAGTATTGTGTATATTGTATGAATGTACATATCGACTATAAAAAACACATATACAAACATAAATATTTCTTTATTGGACATTTTACAGTACATGAATGGATACATACATACATATGTATGATGTACTTATGATTTGCATCCATACATATATGAATTTTTTTTAGAAAAATATCTGTTTTCTCAAAAATTAAACCACACTGAGCCTAGAACAAATTTTTACTATTGTAGAGAGTCATAACAATAAAATATATGTATGTATGTATGTACGAATAAAAGAAATATGTATGTATATACAACATATGGTTGCATAAGTTTGTAATATAATATGCTGTTGCCGAACACACAAAACGTTTCCACAACAATAAATGATGAAATTAAAACGTACGATTCGTTTGCTGAACACACCTACAATCGTTCAAACTGTAACTTTACAAATGCATTCATACAAATACAAATGCATACATACATACGTACATACGTACAGATAGACATTTATGCACTCATACATACACAAATTAATTTTGCAATTTGTTTAAATGTAATAAAATTTCAACAAATCTGAACAATATGTTATTTTATGGGATCAAATGATATAAACGTGAAACTCACGTACACACATGCTTTCACACATACACACACCCACACACACTTACACATACACAAGCACATTCACATAAACAAACACATCACCTTTTTCGTGTTCAAAAAATATCCGGGAAAAAAAGAAACGAATTTTTATATAAATGTATAAAAAATAAACCATATACGTGTACGTAGTTTTTTCGATGTTAAAGAATAAAACAGTAACATCACGAAGCGACGCCACGCAGTATTGTGGCATTAACGACAACAACAACAACAATAAAAAAAATCATGGTTAATATAAAAAATAAACACAGACTCTCACACACCCATATTCACAACAAATTATCCGCCAGTGAAACGTGCAACATATAGAAGTACAACATAGTTGCAATTTGAAAATCGTTAATTTATATGTAACATACGGCTACTAAAATGCAAAATCTATTTTTTTTAATTATACATTCTGATTACTGACCCAAACGTTTATATACACAGAAATGTAAAAGGCCGTTGCAAACATAACATAAAAAGTTATGTCACATTTTCTGGTTCTTTGCTTCCCCTATAAAACAAAAAAATATGTGGTTACAGCCCTTTACATTTTAAGTGGCGATATTTATGTGTATGTAGATACCCAGCATGCCATATGAGTCCGAAAAGAGGCTTTTCTGACACCTTTTCCGAAGAGTTCATGCTCTTTATGAGCCCAAAAAATAATCAGTATTGCTCCGACAACCTTCAGAAAAGAGGGTCATTACATTAGAAAATGGTCCGTCAGAAAGAGCTCTTAGATAATGTCAGCAAAGAGTCTTTTAGGAGGGTTTTTTGGGCTCAGAAAGAGCTCTTACATCATGTCAAAAAAAAGTCATTGCAATTTTAAATACAAAAAAATTAAAAGTTCCCATTTTTTTTAAATTGTTTTTACTTAAACAAAGAAATAAATTGTAAATAGTCAATAAATTGTATTTACAGTAAAATAAAAACTAAAATGGAATTCATTTAAATAAAATATATAAAAATGGAAAAATAATTAATTTTTTAAGCAAATTTTTCTTTCTCTCCGAAAATGCTTTTTAGTTGGACTCTTTTCTGACTCCTTTTTCGGAGCGCTCCTAGAATGGTATGCTGGGTATATGCATAGGTATATTTGTATACAAATCTATGTGTGTATGTTTGTGTGTATACTTGGTAACGTTATAAGACATAATTTTCACCAGATGTCGGATAGTTGTGATGGTGGGTACGTTTATGATGTTAGATTTTCTATTTGTTTGTATTTTTATGCACAAAAAGATATTCGTACATGTATCCTGCATATTCATAAATAGATCAATACTCCTAATGTAGCAAATAAAAAATGTTTTACCATTTACAGTCAAAGAGTAAAAATAAAGCCAAAATAAAATAAGTTAGAAATAAGAGTCGATCAAGCCAAAAACAGTTGTTCAGAAATGTGCGCTATATGGGAGCTATGACATATTATGAATCATTCAAACATTTGTAGCGTTAAATTGTATCTCGATATAAACACTGTTCAAATATTTGTACATTAGCGCTATAACCAAATTTTTGACATAGTTAGTACCATGGAGTGGCCAAAAATGTTTTAGTAATAAAAACACCTGTCTCCCATCATTTTGAAAAAAAAAACTGGCGATTATTTACTTAGCGCTCTGCACATATATTAGTCCTTTGTTGCAAAGGAATTACTGAAGGTTCTTTTACCCAGTGTCTTTTAAAACACGCCTTTGCTTTTTGAAATTGGGTCAATGATCGGAAAACCAAATATCTTACCATTTCCATATATAAATTGGCAAATTGGATATAGTTTAGTTCTGTATTTTGGAATAAGAATAAAAGCTAAAATAGCAAGAATTGCCCTTGAGAATTGCTAAGTGGCGGTATAATTTTATTTTTGGAAATTTGTTGCTGTTTTGAATGCGGCTTCGAGTTCATATAAGAACTTCATATCATCACGCCACTTAATTGTCTTTACTTCAAGCGCTTTATTAGTTTGCCTAAAATTTGTTTGTTTTTCTTCATAGATATTTATTAATTCCTCAACAAAGACATATATTCATACATTCTAATGAGGTTTTTCAATTATCAACTCGACCGTAACATACCTTAATTTTAAGCCCAGTATGTGATGATGACAACCAATATATTGTGGAGCAGGAAGACATATTGAATTATAATAATTTTTTAAACAGGCAACAATATTTTTGCTTCCTGTATTAACACTTGTAGTGTCACAGATAACCATTTTATCATTTTGGCATAAATGAAATTTTGTTAGAACTGCCTTCAGTCCATTACAAATTGTTAACGCTTTTCCGTTATCTGAAACAAGTACTGCTAAATTTACTTATCTTACTTCATTTTTTAAGTTCTTTTTTGCTATTAAAATGTAGGCACCAGTTTTCACTTTTTAAAGTAGCTTTCACAAACTCTTCTTTTTATTCAGACGATTTAATTACAGCTTTGTAAATAGCTTGAAATATTAAATCCCGCCTCTGCTAGTTCTTTACATATTTTTCCGCTTTTCTAGTGCTAACCTTAGCGTTAGTAACAAACTTAATTGCGGGCTTTGTTGTCAATATATTTAGTTTTATTCTTTTTGAAAGCTGGTATTCAGAGTCCTCAGATGAATAGTCCTCCTCATACCTGTCATAATCAAATCTGCATCAGATAGATATGTATATCGTTCTTATCACTATCTAGGGTTAACTGAGGCTCTATATTTTCTTAAATTATAGTGAATTTTTTTCTAAAATTAGTATGATCATAATACTTAATGCTGTCTTCATACAATTTTATCAGATCTTCCAGTTTTCTCACTACCGACCTTTGGCAATATTCAATTTATCCCACAAAGTGTTGAGTTTAATACAAATTACAGCATACCTTTCTTTTCTTTTTTGATTTCTATGAAATAGCCATGGAATCTTGAATTTTAACGCTATCTTGAAATTTATTCAGAGACTTTGACCAGACTTTAGAATTTTGTGAACATTTAAAACACTTTTCTTGAAAGACATCTTTTATTAACACAAACATACAACAAAATTTAATAATATATAACGAATTTTGAACCGCGACGAATTGTACATCGTAGGAAAATTATTAGATCTGAAGCAGTGAATAAATAGAAATACATACAAATATCAGGTGTATATTTTTAAAAAATGTCTGTCAGATAAAAATGGTTGTTTTCAGTCTTCAAGCTAAAACATTCTTTGATCTACCGAAATGTTTTCTATTGAAAATAGGCAAAATCGATGCAGTAAGATGCGAGTTATAGAACAAAGTTTCAGACTACCTCGATATTTTTCAGATATTTTTTGCTATTTTCTTCAAATATAATGCAGATAATACGTGTTGTAAATGGTAAGAATCGGTCCACGATTTTCATAGCCCTCATACAAATGTGTTCCCGGAATATGGCTTTATGGTACATAAATGTCTATAGAAAAAACGTATCCATACAAAATACCGCAATAATAAGCTTCATGCAAAGATAAATCTCAAAACAATATTTTGTTTGAATCGGTCCATATTTTAACCATAGCCCCATACAAAGACCATTTCCGAAAATCACTTAAATGCGCATAAATCTTTTATAAAAATCACTAAGAAGTCGAAATTTAACACAAGTAATCCGTAGACACGTATAAATGGTCGTACTAAATTTCATGATAATTGGTAAATATTTGACCGTGGCCTCCATATAAAGTCTACTTCCAATAATTACTTAAATTCGCATAAATCTCTTATTAAAATCATTATTACGTTAAAATTTAACCAAAATAATTCGCATGTACATATAAATCATCGTAAAGACGTTCATGACGATCGGCCCGTAATAGGTCATAGTTTCCATATGAGGGCTACTCCCGAAAACTCATTAACCTACATAAACATCCATTTCGAACCGAAATTTTACACAGATCAGTTATAAGCATGTGAAAAAATTAAACTATTGACTTTGGTGAAAGTGGGTCCATAATTGAGCATAGCTTCCATACAAGCTCCACTTTCGAGAAGAACCACAGCGTATACAGAGTTGACAATTTTGACGTTTTTTGAAGCCAAAATCAGATACCTAGGATACTTAATTTATAGTTCGTTAAAGTAAATCTCTTTATGTTACACGCTGAAAAAATATAAACCAAGTGTAAATTATTGATTATAACTGGAATATGCATAAAATTCTTATAAATGTCGTTATTGAGATGAAATTCAGCTAAAACAAACCTGAAATAAATAGAAATTACGGTACAATATTTTATGATGTTGGTCCCATAATAGGTGATTTGGTGGTGGGTATATAAGATTCGGCACTGCCGAATATAAACTCTTACTTGTTTTAACTTAAGTTTTTTGAAGCAAACTTTTAGCGGAACTTTGACCAACTATGGAGCCACAGAAATCATAGATTGATACCAACATTCGTTACAGAATAACAAGCGTTAGCTATATTTTCTAGACTATCCTGTTTAATTTCGTAAAGAGATCGTTCAAGTAAGCGCCTTTTATTTAAAGTCATTATTTTTGTTAATGTCTTTTTACGGAAAAATTGTCATTGATATTGTCAGAAAAGGAAAATAAACACTACTTTGGAATCCTAAAGTGACATAAAATTATTTATTCCGTATTCATCTAAAGCTCATTAAAACCACATTGTATGTCGATAGCAATATGTAGAATGTACAATTTGGTAGCGTGATTTCGAACAAATTTTATTGCAATACCTAGGAACTACGAGATGGGAACTACGACCATTTATATAAAGCTTCTCAGAGAATTTGTCAAAATGATTTCATCTCAAATAAAAATTGCTAGAATTTGGTCCGACTGACGGACATTGTTAAATCGATAGGAAGAGAAGAAACAAAAGCCTGCAGCTCTGTACAAGAATATTTTTTTATATGAATATTTGAAAACTAATGTTGCAAAAGAAAACTGCATAAAATTAAATTCTATTTAATTTTCGTTGCTATTTCTCTAATGCCTTTATTCTTTATAGTGGCGGTGCTTTTTTAATATTTTCGAACAAAAATCCGAATCCAACATATATTTCTGAATGCCAAAAAAGAAGAGTGAAAATAACTATAAGAAATAAAAAATTAAGAATATGTATGTACATAAAATAAAAATACGTATAAATACGTTAAATTACATATACTGGGTCGAATTATTCACCCCGTTCTGCGATTGCTGCGTTGCTGCAGTATTTTTTCCTTTTTGATGATACCATCTCTACACAGACAGTATTGCGGCATGCCGAAGTAATGAATAATTACATTTTACATATCGATCAATATTTCTTTCCGCTTAGTTTTCCTTTCCGTGCGGAATCAATAATACCACCCACCATATACCATAACAAGGCATTATATTCTATAAGGTCAGTATGAATAGACAATGAAGGACAATATTAGCAATACAAAAATTATAACGAAAACCGCAACGCTTTATTCAATTCGCATTTTCTCTGTAAATCGGAATCAGCTTTCAAAAGCCGCAAACTTTGAAAGACCAGCTCATATAGGCATAATATAAACTCTCTCCACTATGATGGTGTAGAGTATAATAAACAATTCAGTTTGTCTATTCCTGATAGTTTAAATAGACTGTTTTTAATGGCACTTATAGTTGTATGACACTGGCTGCGTATTTTTTTTTCCAAAATATTGCTTTTAGCTAAATAAATACTTATTCAATAAATAACACAGAATCATGCAGACAAAATAATTGTTGAAATTCAAAACGGAAACTCTGCAACAGAAATTCAGTGTTGCAATAAACTCAGCAATGCGTTTGTTTGCATTTCGAATAGTGAATTGAAAGTTTATGTACCAAACAAAATAGTGTCAACGAAACGTAACGCCCTCACATTTTAATACATTTCAGTCGAGTGTCGACCTCACCTGTAAAAGCGCCATCACATGACATCACATTGTTATTGCTGTTTTTCTTTTTTTTTGTATGTTTTGTGTGCGAGTGTCCTGTAACCAATCAGAACTTTTAAACGATTTAATCATGAGTTTGAAAATAATTTTTCACCAGCCGAAAAGCATAAACAGAGAAAATCATTTCAAAATGAATTTGTCTGCTTAAGGGTCTGACTGTGATATAGTAAAGGGTGAGTGAGTGACAGGAGAGTTCGTTCGTTGGCTGCACTGCTTGTATTTGTTATTGTATATTTTTGGCGATAAAATTTCCACCGAGATGTAGAAACGTAAAATATGTTTTTGTTATTCGTATGATGCGTTTTTTAAATCCATTTTTTCCCCACCAGCTTTTTTTATATGGGGAATTGAAATTTTATGTTTCTTTGCGATGAAAAAGAGAAACAAATACCAGTTGCAAAAACAGGAAAAAACTAATATTTTTTCATCGAAAGTATTTTGTTTTAATTTAAATTGTATAAAACCGAAAGAAAACAACGGCAACAGCTAAATACATACATACATACTAGTACATACATATGTATGTTTATATTTATATGCAACAGTGCTAATAAAATTTAACTAGTTTATAGGGGCAAAAATATGCATTTTAAATAATTTAATTGAAACTTTATGAGATAATTTTCTAAACATTGGTTTCCGTACAATAATAAATCAGCAGCTCGTTAAAAATAATTTTTTTAAAGAGCTCTTTTACATTTTGAATAGAAAATATTTATATACGGCTGATATTTCGAAGAACCGAAATGACTTAAAAAAACATGACATAGTCGTATACATTTTTATATTAAATTCGTTTACAACTTTAAGCCAAAGAAAGTCTTGCAGAGTTTAATTATTTCTATACCCACCACCGAAATGATAACCATCGAACTATTATGGCTAAATTCACAGTCTTTAGTTAGCTAATGACAAAGGCTTAACTAATGATTCTTTATTCGCAATGCTTAGTTTGCCATAAGAATACCAAGTGATAGTTAAACAATAGTTAGTATTTTAGTTTACCAATGGTTAACTAATGACGGAGAATTTGTCCATTAGTCGTAGAACCAACAATTGTATATATTCCGTATGAAATTCTAAAAAGGGCTGTTTGGTATTGAAAATGCGCCAAATCGGTTCAGTGGATCCAGAGCAAAATTAGAGACAACATCTACATGTTTGAATAATATTTTTATATTTTCTTTAAATCTTTTGTAAATAATAGCATGGAATTTTACACATATTACACATACACATGTCTTCCCAGAATATGACTTTATGGTGCAATTCAGTGAAATAAGTTTCATGCTAATAGAAATCTCAAAACGATATTGCGTTTGCATCGGTTCATATTTGATTGCCGCCATACTTCCGAAGATCACTTAAATACACATATACATATGTATGTATATCTTATAAACATCAGCCTCAAGGTGAAATTCGACACAAATAATAGGTCATAGCTTCCGTATGAGGAAAACCTCATTAACCTACTTAAATATATTATAATAATCGATAAAAACCGAAATTTCACACAGGTCAGTTATATGTTTTGTGAAAGTTAATCCATAATTGGTAACTGCTCCTACATAAGATTCACTTCCGAGAATTACTGCAATATTCATAAATTTCTTGTAAATATCCTTATTTAAATGATCTTCAACCAAAATAAACCTCAAATACTTAGAAATTACAGGACCATTTTCTTAATCACGATCGCCCCATAATAGGTGATAGCTCCTATGTAAGGTATTCGAAAAAGGAAACAACCCGTATAAATATCATTATCGATACAAAATAGTTTCAAGTACGCATAGTCAAACTACTGGTGTATTGATCGTGGGTATATAAGATTCGGCACTGCCGAATATAACGTTTAACTTGTTTTTATACTCTACGCCATTATAGTGAGAAGGGTTTATTGGATTTCTGCTGATGTGTCTAACGCCCAAAAATATTAGTCCAACACCAAGCTTAAAGTATACCGATAGACTCGGAAGCATTTTCCTAATTTTCTTCTTACATTTCTTATTCAAGTGGTCTGAAACACGTTAATGGCCTGGGGAATACTTAATAACTTTAGAATTTTTTAACCGATTTTCATCCGTTATATTTTACTAGAACGCTAATTTCGATTCTTTTGCATTAAAATGCAAAACCAATTACTTAGTGGCAAAATTTTTGCAAAAACTGAAAAAAATTCATATCTTCGCCTTGTAAATGCACCACCAAACTGCAGAGGTAGTGCGGTGCCGGTTAAAGGTATCCTAACATCCTAATAATTTTCAGAACATGTTTCTACAGTCTTAAAGTACTCTGGTGTACATGTGTGTAAATGAGTCTAGTATACAAAATAATTCTATCACTAACTTTGTGCAGAGTTCAAAGAAATCTCCAGCTGTTGTAATGTATTACTGGTTTTAGTTATACAAAAGAACAGGAAAAAAGTAAAAAGTACATATATAGGAGTTTATAATAAACACTGATAAAATAATACACTTAAAAAATACTTCAAAATACTCATTAATATGTTTCAAATCTGTGGGAAGTTTTTATTTATATAAGAATATAACTAAGGGAGAATTTTAAATTCGTTAAGTTTAAAGGCCTACATTCAATACGGTCGTTCACAGAGAATGAAATTGCTTTGTGGTATTCAGAAAGGAACACGGAACTTTTTATATTATCTACTAATACTATAAAAATCTCCGCATATTCAGTAGATAAAGTAATATGGTTAGCGCATATGATCATTAAGCATAAGTTGGTATTTGTATCCCGGGTTCGATTCCCAGCCGCTGCAACTCAACCAACATCAGTTTCTGATAATTATTAATTTTCTTCTATCCATCATAACTAATATTCATCACAGCGCCCTCCTTCGGTGGTATAGCATTCAAACGCCACCGAAATAAAATAATGAAATAATCAATATAAAATCATAAGCTTTAACATTAATGCGCCTACTCACCACTAGAGGCGCTGAAATTCTGCACTAAAAACAAACATTAGAGCAAATATGTTACCGCCAAAATATCGTTACCGAAGGAAGTCAAAATACCGTTAAGGCATTAGGTGAAAAAATCAAACTAGAGTTAACGTTACTTTTTTACCATATCAAATTGGTAGACAACCAGCTGCATGTTTTTATACTAAATTCACAAATCTCTATATAAAAGTTGGTTCGTCTAACAAAAATATTCGCAATAGGCCATCTAAATTAAATTCCGTAGTATACTCTGCCAAAGCCAATTGTCTAACATAGCGTCGTTTCAGGTGTAATCATGAGACTTGTGGAACTTTGCAATCGAGTTATACATTTAGCCCTAAAATGGCATATATTTGTTATAGAATATTTTACTAATAATGAATAGTTAATGCAATAAATACAAACAAAAAAATATTATTATTTACCCCCTTATTCAATAACGATTATTAAATAAGACAGATTTGCTTAATAAACGTTTGTTAAATTTAATAATCGTTTTTGAATAAGGGGGTTAGTCATCTTCATTCATCTACTGGCAATTAAAACTTAACATATTCATTACAATTATAATATGATAGTATAATTTAAAGGGTCCAATCTGATATAGACTGATGGCAAGGAAATCACAACTTTGTTATATTGTTTTTTTTTTTGGAATTAAGCAATCCACGTGTAATTCTTTTGTTTAATTTTTAGGACATATTTTGATTTTAAGAATTATTAGGCCCATATTTTCCAATAATAAATACTCGTATCTAAAAATGTGCACTACTTATTAAGCTGTAATTTGTATTGCATGCTATAAATAAACATTTCGATTTTATAATCTCCAAGAAATGAAGAACTTAATTTTATTCTCAAGTATACTTTTGTTTCTAAATAAATCTATTCTGAAGTCTTGGGACAAAATCATCACGAATGTACCTGACAATTTACAAACTAGACGTAATGATACTTATTGCTTCATTTTACTTTTTCTTATGCAACGAATTATTCTACTTCATGCATTTCTCTGTGTATTTAACAAACAAATTTAAAATTTACTTACATAGATTATAAAAAAAATGTATAAAATAAGTTTTGTAAAGAATCCTTCCTTAAGTCAAACATCCAAAGTACAAAATATCAATAAATATGTATGTATAAGGAAATTTAAATTGTTTATTTTTATTAAAGTTTCAAAGATTTTATTCTAAATTTGCTATTGTTTTCTTTCCTCTGGATTTACTTTACTTTGTTCATTGTTAGTAGTTATTTTATATTTTTTAAGCTTTGGACACAATAATTCCTGTAGATACTTGTGCAGATGGAAATTTCAGAAATTCCTGCTTTTTTGTGTGAATAAAATGAAAAATATTAAGTTTCTTAAGATTATTTTAACAAACACACAGCACTTTAAACACAAAAATATTAGAGTGGTACTGTTTGTATGCGGTCTAAAAAGGATTATGTGGCCAAATCATTAAGCAACCAAAATTTCAATATAAATGCTTTATTTCATATCTGAACTTATTTATTCTACATTTTTTAAACAGTTTGTATATTTATACTTTATAATCTTAGTTTATTTATTCCAAATTGGCTCTCAAGCCTACTTTTTAATAGAAGTGGGTTTGGATAAACAGCTCAATAAGCCACACTAAATTACTTAAACCATTACAAAATTTGTTGTCCCTATTTTGTAGGTGGTTGGATATTTTTAAAGTATTAAAGTGAAATTCTAATAGGATAAAATTCATAAAACTGAAAAAACTTATTATTATTTTAATTCGTTAATAATTTAAAAAAATGTTCATTGTTACATTTAATATGCAGCAGAGCACACACAGACATGTGTGTGTGTATTAAATGAAAAGGATCATGTAAATGTCAATATTCCATTCGTGTTCATGCATGTGTCTTTAAAAGGATTTAAATTGCATTAATTAACACTTAAAAAGCTACTGTGAGATGTAGTATTTGTAAGTAATTTTTTACTAAATATTCATAGAACGGACAGCGCATTACAATAATTGTTATCTTATACTAGATATTTTAAAAATATCTTAAATTTAAACAAATTTCAGCAGAAGTAAGAGATTTTACTATATGACAGCTAAAATGTAAAATTTGATACATTGATTTTTATATAACTGATATTTATATGTCTTGAATATGTATATAAATATGCGATTTTCGGAAGTGGGCTTTATATGGAAGACATGATCAAATATGGACCGATGGGTGCCTTGATAAATTAGACGATATGTACCGGACTATCAGTCTGAGGGTTGCGCATTCGATGCCCGCCAAACACACTGGATGTTTTCTGCAGATAAGCCAAAAAGCATCGCAGTTTGTGTTTGTTAATTAATTATATTCACAAAATTCAGTAGTTTGATATTTAAATACAACAGGATTATTGATGTAGAATTTCAATATGAAAATGATTTTTATAAGCTATTTATGCATGTTTAAGTGATTTCAGGAAATGGACTTTATATGGAACCGATTCGAACATTATAGGGTTTTATTATTTCTCTTCATATGAAACATATTGCTAATTTTGTTATGATGATTATGTATAAATACTGCTTTTCTATAGGCAATTGTATATTTCGGGAAGATTTTTTTATTGGAGTTAGCAGAAATCATGGATCGATTCTTATTCTGTCTGTCTCTTTTCAGGACAGCGCTTGTCTTTTTATAATAAAAATATAATATATGCAAAATTGTATGATATTCTTTGGAATATGTTTAAAGGAAATAGCAACGGTTTGTGGTTTTGAAATATGTCGTGGTTGTATTGACTCATAGCCCTGAATATCAAAGTATATTTGGAAACATTTTAAGGCGGCTCAGTATTTCTTCTGAGACCATATCGTATCTTCAACAGATGGACGGGAAAATGAACAGACATGGCTAGAGCGTCTAGAATATAAGAGCCAGAATATATGTACCTTTACTCTTCGGTTTACGACGGACGATTGTTTCGATGTGAGACAAACGGAAAGGCAAACTCAATATAACCGCCTTCTTTTTGGTGGTGGATATAAAAATGTCATTCAAATATTTAGTTTCTCAACATCATTTTTTATATTCTCAATTTCAATTTGTGTTTTCTTAATTTTTCCTCATTTTTAATTCGTTCTATCCCACATAAAGTCCAGTTCCGAATTTCACTTAAATGTCCATAAATCCCTTATAAAAACCACTATCAAGTTAAAATTCAACACATAGGTATATATATATACATATGTATATATATATTATGGTGGCCCCGTTTCTATGGAGAAAAATAAGGTATCGATGTTCCCGATCCATTGAATGCGCCTCTCAAAGACCTTTCATGTGATACCAAATTTACATATAGTTCCTGTGGAAGAAATGTGAAAAAAATCCAAAAACCTCTAAAAAGTACATTTTTATCCTTTGATCCAGCTCACCAAATATTGACTCCATGACAAAAAAAATTGCGAAACGTATTCTTAAAATGAATCAAATTTTCATATTAGTCGGGAACGTCCTGCAACGTTATTTTGAGGCCACCCTAATACATATATGTATATATATATAAATCGTCCATCTAAATATGATGATGAGCGCTCCATATTTGACCGTAGCTCTCGTATAAAGCCTACTACCGAAAATCAAAAAAATTCGCATAAATGTCTTATAAAACCACTAAAAAGTAGGAATTCGTACTTTACATTTAAATCCGTATATACATTTAAATTGTCTTGCCAAATTTCATGATGATCGCTCCATATTTGACCATAGCCCCCAAATAAAGTCCTGTTCCGCGAATCACTTAAATGCACATAAATCCCTTATAAATCTCCATACTAGGTGATTTGATCGTGGGTATATAATATTCGGCACTGCCGAATGTTATTATATTGTTACGTGTTTACCTATTAAAAACGGTGGATTATTTCCTTTAAATAAACAGGATTCCCTTTAATTAATTTACTTTCCTGAGTTGCCAATAACTATTTTCTCAATATTAACTAGGAATCATGAATTTCAATATGTTTTCTCTCAATATAATTTAAAATTTCCACAATTTCAACTTGGTGTAGTTTAATTTTTATGTGATGAAGAATTGGCAAACTTGACGGAAGAGCCAGGTCCATAACTAACCACTTGTGAATGAGTTTAGATAATCAAATCATTATTGAGTAATTCTAGAATAAAATATTCGACAGCGATTATTGAAGGCGACATGGTAACAAGGTCCTTGATCTAACCATTTTTCAATAAATATTTATTTAAATGCAAAAAAAAATAATCATTAAGGGATTTTAGAGAACCTTTATGGATTCGTTCAATAAGTGATCATGTCTAGGAGTAAAGCTGATAGCGTTTATATGCCTTTAGACCCACGTCGTATTAGATGTCCCAAAAGTAGCACATAGTGAATTATTAATTGGTTAGATTTAGATACAATCAAATTATATAGGGTCCACTCATACTCATAAGGATATTTGCAATAATTCCTTTATCAAGTAAATAGCTTAATGCAAGTAATTATTTCATGTGTTATTTTCTAAACGTTTTAAATAGTTTTTTTTACGTTATTAACCCCCTTATTTAAAAACGATTATTAAATTTAACAAACGTTTATTAAGACAGATTTGCATATAAAAATTTGCTTAATATACGTTTGTTAAATTTAATAATCGTTTTTGAATAAGGGGGTTAGTTGAGAAAAAAATTAAATATATTGCATAAAATATACTGTTAATAAGTCTACATTTCTTCCCATGTTTTTTAAAATTGGCTATAAAATTTTAAACGATATAAGACCCAAACTTTAGTCGAATTAAATTACGAACTAAAACAGCTTTTCCTCTCCCCTGGAGCAGCAACGATACGTGCATATTAAATAAAAAAGAGTACTTTTTTCTTCTATTATGTTGTGCTAAATTTTTGTTCAGCAATTTTGATATTTAATATATTTTTATATTTCGTTCTTTGGAATGATGCATCAAAAGCTGAGTTTAGAATTCGTTGGCGGAAATATGTTCTTTGGCCTGTGTCATTTTCCACGAAAAGAAATCTAAAACAAAATTGACGCTGTCTTGTATGTTTATTTCAATTTTTTATTTATTTAATTTTTTTTTTTAATTTTCCACTTCTTGTGTGGCTTTGTGTTGACTGCATAATAAAATGCTAAAGAATATTGTGTGTTTAGTACTTTTCATTTCGTTTTTCTTCTTATTTCTTTTGTATTTTATTACCAAACAACTGACTATTTTTAGTGCGACTGATACTGCTACTGCTGATGCTGCTCCGTCTAAGTTAAGACAACAATGAATTGTGCGAAATTGGTTTGAGAAAAAAGCATTTTCTGCTAATATTATTCACTAGGTTTCAAACAAAATTATTTTTCTTCATTTTAAATTCATGTTATATGAAATTTCACGTTTTATGGGAGCTATGGCCAATTATTGATCGATATTCATAAACATGAAAATATGATTTTGTACTGGACTTTAGATATTTTTATCAACTTTACTCTAAATTGATACAAACAAAGCATGTTCGCAGCAATCGATTCATTAACATTGCACAATGGGGCATAATATTTTGAAAATTATTAAGCCATTTATAACTACTAACACATTGATATAACATTTTACATCAAGTTTAAGTTTTGTTGGAGAATGCACAGAAGCTTTAAAATTTGTAAATATCATATCAGTTTCAAAATAAGCGTTTGGCCAGTTTAAAATACTTTGCATTCTGGCAAAGTAGCAACCGACTATTTAAACTGCAGAAAAAATCTAAACTGTGCTGAATGTTCCTAAAATTAAAACAAGAAAAACTTTTTGGAATACCGTTTAAGATCGGATAGAAATTAAAATTGGAATTCTATACTTACATATTTATCCACATTTTATTGCTCATACGTTACTATACCTTGACTTCTTTATCTCATTTAGAGTCTATTGTTGTAAAAAAAAATAATTAATAACTAATGATCGTAACATTTCAGATGTAAACATTAATTATTACTAAAAGCGATCATGTTTATTACATGTAAAGTAATTTTGAACAATGTCAATGTCCATTTTGCTACGCTGGAAAGTTAACGAAAAATAAAAATGATGCAAAAAATGAGAAAATACTTCCAGATATTTCTGAGTGTGTAAGTGATTTCCGTTACAAATAATTATCGTCATCTTCACATATTTCATAGAAAGGTTAAATTCAGAAAATTAAGGTATGATTATGATACAAATTTAATGTTATAAAAATTAATAGCGGCGAATGTTTAATTAGAATTATGTTATAAAATTGACTTTGAAAAGGATTTACCCCAAGCCGAATAAATTTTGTTCCCAGCCCCATCGATTTTGCTGGCTTGTGGCACTTTATATTTATTGCTGTTGTAGTAAGTACCCGGATTAGTTGTTGCTGTTTTTCTTTTTGTTCAGTTAGTGTCAATTGTATATTTATATAGTTTTTTTTTAATATTTTTTCTCATGTAATAAAGTTAATCTTGTTTGTTTTAAAACTTTAAACAAGTCTTTTCTTTTTTATATTTAATATTGTTTTCAATGTCTTACAATATGTTCAAGGAAGAATTCGGAAAAGTTAAGAATGAAAACGTAGATGCATATAAAAAGAATATTTATAGTGTCCAGTGTCCTTGAATTTATGTACACTAGTAATAACATGTTAAAATGTTATATTCGACTGTGCCGAATTTTAAATACACTCCACCTAAATATAATGAGCATTACTAAACTACACTAATGTTAGGTCTACACAATGCTTACCTAGTATTTCTTTTTCAGTCTTAGCGCAGGGTGCTTTAGCTTAATTGGTTAGCGCATTTGATCATTAGGCATGAGTTGGTATTTGTAGCCCGGGTTCTATTCCCAGCCGCTGCCACTCAAACAACATCAGTTTCTGATAATTATTAGTTTTCTTCTATCTATCATAACTAATATTTATCACAGCGCCTCCTTCGGTGGTATAGCATTCAAACGCCACCGAAGTAAAATAATTAAAATAAAGGCTACAAAATCAAGCTTTAAAAATAATGCGCCTACTCACCATCAGAGGCGCTGCAATGCTGCACTAAAACAAACATAATGCGCAATTGCAGAGTTGTGCTATAAAGTTTTTTTCTACTGTCACCACCTTTACTTCTTCAATCTATCGCCTTTTCAAAGAAAGTAACGCAATCATATATGGGCATATTAATTGCCTGAGTGTTACTTCCCTTTAAAAAAAAAAATAAAAAAATAAAAAACTATATTGTTTTAAAGACAAATTTACGCAAACATAATTTATTTATAAAATTTTCATACAAAATTTTCTTAAAGTACATTTGAAGTCTACTTTAATTTTTTCTGAATAAGACTGTAAGTATACAATAATGGTATAACAATCTTTTGTGTAATTAAACAATTTATAAAATATAAAGTTGGTACCCATACCCGATTGGTTCAACATTTTCCATATTCAGCACAAGTTGAGGTTAAGGTGAGGCTTATTCGATATTTTTGAGATAATTTTGTGGATTAGCTTGTGTTTCGAAAGTGGTCCTTATGGGAGAAATGATCAGTTTGTGCCGATTACAAATATACCGGTACATTTAAGAGATATATGAGTATTTAAGCGATTTTTTGAAGTGGACCTTATATGGGGGATATGGTCAAATATGGACCGATATTCACAAAATCCTGTATTATAATTTTTGTATATATGTAAATGATTTGGCTTAGTACCGATTTTATAAGATATATATTAAGATTAATATCTTTTTTGGATGTGGTGTTTATATGGGAGCTATTAAGGGCTGATCATCATAAAAATCAGTACAGCAATTTTGTATACATATCAATGAGGATTATTTGTGTCAAATTATACTAGGCAACAATTTTTATACAAGATTTATACGTATTTAAGTGAATTTCGGAAGTGGTCTGTGGTCGAATATGTACCGTACTAAACAAAATTTCGTTTTACGATTTCTTTTTGCAAGAATTTGATATTGTTATTTTATAGGACTTAATGTACCATTGACTCATATTTCGGGATGAATTTTTTATGAAGGCTATGAGAAATCTTGCTCAAAATCTTGCTATTTTCATCATAGTTTCTCCTTTTATCAAAGAAATGACGTATACAAAATTTGATGGTGTTAGCTGCAATATATTTAAACAAAATAGCAAAAAAATATCATATATTGATGAAGGCTGTCCCACATTTTGGTCCCACCGATTTACCTGATTTTTAATACCAAACTGCTTTGGAGAATTAGAAACGGTTTTTTATAAACTCTGTTGATTTTGGTTGTCTCTTTTGGACGTGTGAGTGTTTTATACAGACAGACAGAAGGATAAATATATGTATGTAAATCGACTTGGAATTTTATAAGGATAAATATATGTATGTATCACTTTGTGGAGTTTCTTAATGTTACACACGGAATGATAAACTAATATATACCCTCATTTTGGTATAAAAATGAAGTGAAATAAAATACTTTTTGTAATGCCAGTAATGTGAGTTTTCAAATTATGGAGTTTAATATTCCAATAATAATAAAAAATAATAACTAATGAAAAAGGTAAAATAAACTATAAAAAGATATTATTGAGTTTATTGAAGGGAAGTTTTTGTAAAATACTTTCTAAAAATGTACACGTGTAACAAATAAAAGTTTATATTCGGCTATGCCGAATATTATATAATCACCACTAGATATGAGTAGTGTGATCTATGCATACTTGAAACAAATTTGTGTTAAATTTTGTATCGATAACGATGTTCATAAGAGTTCTTTTTTTTACATATTATGAGACGATCGTCTTAAAATATTTTACTGTGATTGAGTCTTATGGTGAATTTCATTTCAATCAAATTGTATTTTAGAGTTTTTTTTTTTGGGTATTTCAGTTATTCTTGGAAGTGGATCATATATTTACAAGAGCTAGATATGGTCAATTATGGTCTAAAATGCAATAGGAAATTTTTTAACTTACATGTAACTAATCTCTTTAAAAGTTCGGTTCTATGTCGATATTTATAATTTATTTACTCAGTTTATTGTGTATTACGGAAGTGGTCGATCAGAATAAAGTTCTTTGCGATCGAATCGTTGTGTCGAATTTCAACTTGATACTGATGTTTAATAGAGATTTTAGTGATTTTCGGAATTAGGCTTTATATGGGGCTATGGATATTTTCGAAAGTGGACTTTATATGGGAGCTATTGTCATATATGGACTGATGCTAACAACATGTCGTTTTATGATTTCCCATTGCATTAAACTTATTTCCGCTGAAGTTTGTGATTAACACAATTTTCAATATTCATTATTTCACATATTTGCAATATCTGAAGCAATGGAAGTAAAACTATTCTTACTTAGTAGCCGAAATATTGTAAATTTGGTTATCACAATGTTTTTTTATCGAATAATAACTGTTTACAGAAATACATCCAGAGTCTTTGCCTCAGACTGATAGGCTACATCTAGACATATTTTTCTAACTTTTATTACTAAAATTCTCATAACAATCTTTAAAAATTATACAGATCAGAACAAATCAAATCAATAAATCGTCTCCTCAATATAACAATAGCGTATAATTTTTTTGGGGTTTTGAGAAAATAGAGTTTAAAGTTTTTGTCAAATCGGATGTCTATTAAAACCTCAATATCGCGGTAAATAAAAATTCTTCATTTTAGATTTTTCTTCGAATACCAAATACCGTTTCTTGTCTTTAAATTGGCCAATTTTTTTTATTCTACGCATCCTTTAAGACCATAATTCTGTCATTCAAAACGCAGGTCCTCCATATAGGCTATTTTATTTTTCAACGAATTCGTATGCTGTATTAGATACACTATTTTATTTTGTCTGGCATACGGTGTTTTATACAATAATTTTACGGTCTATTTATTAAAATATTTGATCTCAAAAAATATCAATTTGTAACATTCTAAAACAATGATTAATTCATAGTTTTGTTAATAAAGTGGCATATATTCATTACTTTTCAAATTAAGGTATACATTGCGTAAATCAAATATAACTAAAAATTCATTCGTCTTCTTTCTCTTCCTCTGCTACATCTGGCTCATCTAAACAATTTCGTTTCTTGCCACCTTGTAAGTTAAAAAAAAAATGACTCCGAGCCACGAAGAATTACATTCTTTTTGCACAAATTTTGGAGATCGAAATGGTCGGAATGAAACTATTTCTCACACAATGGTCTATATTATTATAAGCTATTTTATGTGAAAATATATCAGCAGTCATATCCACACAGATCTTTGTATTCAGTGTGAGGAAGATGTAGATAAATGTATCAATGACTTCACGTCATTAATTGTATCGACTCTTAATCATTCTAAAAGTCAAACATTTCCTAGAACTAATATGCACATTTCCAACTCAGATATTGAACGACTTATTCTCGAAAAGAGAAAACTCAGCAGAGAATGGCAACAAATGGCAATAGATCACCCGCTGCAAAACATAGGCTGTCTGCTGCTAGTAAAAATCTGAAAAAAGCCCTTCAATTGGAAGAGGATCGCAGAAATGGAAATTACATTCAAAGTTTGACAAATACCAAAGACACAAATTTTTCCCTTTGGAAGGCAACGAAAAATATCAAGCCACCGGTAGAGGGGCAAAGCCTTTTAAGGAAAGCTGACTGTACTTGGGCTCGTAGCACAGAGGAAAAGGCTACAATTTTTGCTGACCATTTAAGTACAGTCTTTCAACCAAACTCGCCAACAACTGTTTTTGAACTTGAAGAGCCGCCTGTGTCAACATTATCTAATGATGACATATTAGCTATAAGCCCAGAAGACATTAAAGAAGTAATCAAGGATAATACAATATTAAGAAAATCACCTGGAAATGATTTAGTTACACCTATTATGATTAAAAACCTACTGAGTGTGGCAATAATTGTGTTGTCTATAATATTTAATGGGATCTTGAAACATGGAGTTTTTCCGACAAATTGGAAAACTTCTCAGATAATAATGATACCAACGCCAGTCCACCTGTCACACTTAACAATGTAAATATAAGTACCTCAGTCCAATTATGTTACATACCTTGGTATTCACTTAGATAGAAGACTTACTTGGCGTCGTCATATAGAAACCAAGAGACTTCACATGCAGTTAAAAGCATCCAGCCTTCACTGGTTAATCAGTGACCAATCTAAGCTTAGCCTGGACTATAAAGTCACCCTGTATAAAACTATTTTGTGGACATATGGAATCTAATTGTGGGGAACTGCTAGTAATACCAGTATTGAAATTATACAGAGGGCCCAATCAAAACTTCTTAGGACCATGACGGGCGCACCATGGTACATAAGAAATGAAAACATCCACAGAGATCTAGAAGTCCCATTGGTAAAGGATGAATTCAGAAGGGTCCGCGAGAACTACATCAAAAAGCTACAAACCCACCCGAATCCGCTTGCTAGAATTCTAGCTCAGAGCCAGACGCAGTCGAGGCTTCGTAGAGCTTAACGGCCAATAAGGAAATAAGGCGGATTCAATAAATAATAAATGAATTTATGAGTTAAAGCTTTCATAAAATGTATTTTTTTTCTACAGGCTAAAATGGAATATAATGCGTATATTATTCTTTTAACAAGTTTGGAGTGGCAATTTCAAGTAAAATAGCGCATATGAGCTTACACAGTTATTGAAGGAACATTTTGAACAAGAAATTATACACTATTTTTTCCAACGATATTTTGATCCACTTTTTGGAAGTAGAATTTAACGAAATTTTGACCAGACATAAAATCAATGATGGAGATTCTAAATATGCAATAAACAAATAATTGCGTATCAGTACATACTCTAGATATTGTTATATTGAGGGGACGAAATTATGTTTATGTTTTATTTATTACCAAATTAACGTAACCTTGTTACAAGTATTTGAGTGTATTAATTTTTGAATTTATTAATGTCTTGTTTTTTTTTCCAGGAACCCTAAAGATTGTGTTTAAACGAGTTTATATTCTGGGAATAACTTTGACCACTAAATAAAAATTTAAACCCAGCTTAAAGCAACGAATACATTTTCAAATATATCACAATTGAAAAACAAGAAGAATGGAACTAAAACTTGATTATTTTCTAGGAAAAGCAATTTGTTTAATATTGAATTTATATTGTACTGTACGTATATTTTCAATCAATTTTTCAAACACTTTATGCACTCAATTGTTGATGTAAAACTGAATAGAAAAAAGTATATGAAATAAAAATCAACCAAATATTAGATTCAATACAAGCGAATACTATTTAGTTTGTGGCGATGAATTCCTTGATGCATGATATTTTGAATACGGTTGTATGTAGATATTTTGTTGTTCACGTCAGTGTTTACATAAGTATGAGAGTGTATATGCATAGGTATGAATTAGGCTGCTCTTTATATTAAAGTTTTAGAATTTTCGTTATAGTTTTAAACTTGGATGTATCGAAAATCCATAAAATCCGCACTCGTATGCCTGTTTGCTTGGGTTTTTGCATTGAACAACAACAAACAAAGTGTATATGGATTAGACCTGTGATTGATTTGAATTGTTTTTATTGGGGGGTTTTTTTTTTTAATTATAGAATGCAAAATTTAAGTACCATCGAATAACGAAAACATTTGTGGAAATCGATTGCAAGTGGCGGAAATGTGTCAACAATGGTATTTTTTCGTTTATTTTAAACATAATGTGTTTTTTCTGATAAAAATATCTGACTTGAGATGATAAGATTTATTTCAAATGTTAAAAATTGTTTACGATTTTTTGTGTGAAAGTTTATCTGGATATAAACACTTTTAAAAGAACTTTGAGTAATTTTAGATCAACCGTTATAGAATTGGGTGTCATAGTGGTCTTACACAGGAACCACCACCCCGGGACCGCTCCCACATTACTTCGGGGTGGAGTTCGTTTACTGCTAAGCAGTTGTCAGCCTTAACCTAATCCCCCGTCCAACATACATTTGTATGAGATAAGGGATCCGGCACATGTGTTCGCTGGCATTTAGATAAAAATTAAGTTCTCCATGTTTTCGGTTTATCCACGTTTTAACATTGGGAAAACGAATGTGAGTCCATCTTCCTTTTGTTGATTCATTCCATAATGTTTGCCACGTTTGAAGTAACCTTTCTCTTGTAGGTTTTTTTATACGGAATTTTTCGCTCAAATGGACAATCGTCCATCATATATTTATATTCTTTCGATTAATTGTAAGTCAATCGATGGCATACCAGCGAGAACGGATACAGCTGCAGTAGATATATTGCGGTACGCAGATGTTATTCATAGTGTGCATTTTCTGTGTACTTTTCTAGTACGTTTTTAAGCTTTTTATTATTTGAGACAGTCGTACTGAACACAGGGGCTGCATATGGTACTTGCGAATACGCTACTGTAGCTATAAGTCATCTGGTGTTTGTCCTTTTATATTCGGCAGTATTCTATCTAGTTTCGATGCTGTTCCTAAGGCTTTCTCAGATACCATCCTCAAAAGATAGTCTGCTATCAAAAACTACACCTAGGTAATTCAAAGTCTTACCCATAGTAATCTGATACCCGTTCACTCTCAATTTTGGGAATACAAAAGATCTTCATTTGGTTAAAAGAATCGCTTCGGTCTTGTTCGCTGCAAGTGTTAAGTTCTTTTTTTTTAGCCATATATTGTCTCTCCCTGGACAGTCGTTTGGGTCAAGGGTTGATCCACAACTAGCGCTAAATCATCTGCATATCCAACAAGTGTTAAACCGTCTGGTAAATTCAGCTTTAATAGTCCGTCGTACATTAGATTCCACAGAAAGGGACCCAGTATGGAGCCTTGAGGAACGCCGGCTGACACTTCATATTTTTTTTACTCCATCTTCTGTTTCATATTCAAGTATTCTATCTTCTAGGTAACTATCAACCATTTTTATTAGATATCCTGAGAAGTTTCTTTCTCACATTATTTAACGTATTACATTCCAATCTCTTTTAAAACAAGGTTTGAAATGCTGTCAAGTCCAGGAGCTTTCCTGTCTTCAAATTTAGCTCAGCCAATTCAATTTCTAATAACGTAATCTCGGTAAAGTTGAAAATCTCTCCAGGATTATGGGTATTCCATATTGTAGCAGGCTGCTCTGGGAAGAGATGAGTCACTATCTTATTAAGAACTGTAGCCTCCATAGGCGAGGGTGTGTTTAAACAGTTAAGCTTCTTCATCAAAAACTTATATGCCAAACTAAATGGGTTCCTATTTAGATCATTACATACATATGTCTAAGAAACGTAGTATTTTACTTTGTCATATTGTTAACTTCAGGTCTGATGATGTAGTTCATTCTCCAGTCTACCCCGGGTTTTAACGTAGCGTCTTCTGGCTCGGAAACAGTTCTTTCGATACTCGGCTATTTCCTCATTCCAGCAATACACATTAGTTTTATTTGCTCCCCACTTCCTTTTCCTAATAGAAGTGTTGCACGCTTGTGTTAAATGAATTATAAATTGTTCTGCCATATTTTCAGGAGTTCCACTTAGGTTTAAGTCTTCCGTATACATATATTGAGAATAATTCTTTATCAAATGCGTTGATTTTCCATCCAGGTAATTCTCTTTTGTTATCAATGTTTGTCTGGAGTCTTCTATATCCATAATTATGGCTCTGTGATCGCTGTGGGTATATATGTCGCAAATATTCCAAATTTGTTGGTTGTAAATGGTAGATCTGGCAAATTCAATATCAATTATTGAACCCATTCCATTTCTGTTAAATGTAAGCCCATTACCAGTATTCAGTAGCACCACATCAAGCAAAGCGAATGATTCCAGTAAAAACCTACCTTTTCATTAGATTTCCGGCAATCCTAATGCGTAGCCCAACTGTTAAAATCTCCAGCTATTAATATAGGGTTTCTTCCTATAGCATCAGTTCTAAAAGCATTTATGATCCTCTTATATTCCCCAATTTCATACCTTAACGCGATATAGCAACTATATAGGCACCATATGACTATATTACTCCACAACACAGATTTTGATAGGGTATTCCAGGTCTTAATTCCCACCAGGAGTGAGTGGAATAGGGGTAATCTCGTGTACAAATATGACACTAGGATATATACAGACGGTTCTATGATGAGCTGCGGTGTTGGTTCTGGGTCTTCTGTGATGAACCTGAGGTAGGCATCTCGTATCGTCTTCCGAATGAGTGTAGTGTTTTCCAGGCGGAAACTTTTGCAATCATGGCAGCTTGTAATACACTACATGATCATAATATCCGCGGCAATATAGGTATTTTTGTCGACAGTCAGGCGGCACTACTCTCACTGAATGCCTACACAATTTCATCTTCACTAGTTAGGCAATGTAGGAATTCTCTGGCAAGGCTAGGTCGTCTGTATGACATTACTTTGGTTTGGGTAACTGCGCACAGGAACCACTATGGGAATGAACGGGCAGACGAACTAGCCAGAATGGGATCTGCCTTAGATGTATCCGATGCGTTCTCAGTAGTAATTCCACTGGGGACTATCAAAGGCATTATCTTCAGACATTTTCTTACAAAGGCTGAGTACAGATGGCGTAACTTAGACACATGTAGGGTAGCCAAGTTGATGTGGCCGTCTTTTAACGAGAAACGCACTACGCAACTGATAACCTGGAATAGGAAGGATATATCAAGGTTGCTGGCAGTATTAACGGGACACTGGACGTTAGGCAAGCACGCAAATCGCCTGGGACTCCCTTTTAACGACCATTGTCGTAGTTGTAAGGATAGAGAAAAAGAGGAAGTGAGTTTCCACCTTCTCTGCGAATGCCCAGCCCTGAGTATCAAGAGACATAAATTCATGGTAAACTATACATTGAACAACATTGGTGAGGTAGCCGGGTCTAAACTCAATGACCTACTAAGATATCTCACAGCAAGCACGACTTTTTTGTACACATTTTAGTTACATTATGATGTAACCGACAGTAAATCTGAAAACGGGGTCCCTTCGACTCTACTTAAGTGTTTGCACGTAGTGAACTACCACGTTAACCAACCAACCATATAGGCATATTCCGGAGACAGTAGCACGAACAAAGCCACACTCAGAATTCATTGAATTTTTGTTCTGCTTACAGACCAGATTACAGATGCACCAGTGGTGTCACTAATCCAAAATGTATGTACATATGTATGTCTGTATATAGAATATATTTGTGTTGAATTTTATTTGGATACCAACATTTTTAGGAGAATTATGGTCGTTAAAGTAATTTTAGAAGTGGGACTAATTATGGACTGATGATTTATGGACATATGAAACATATTTCTGTCAAAATTTGTTTGTATGCGCTCATAAATCAAAAATTTATGACCGATAAAGACCTATTTCTGGAGGACATTTGTATTGGGGATTAGTGAAATAAAGAACCAATTCAATGAAATTCAATTCTAATCGTCTTTGGGCCGATTAAAAGACTATATACAAAATTTTTTTTAATAATACATGTAGGTCTGTAGATTGTTTGGGGACTTTGTAAAACATATTTCAAGATTTGAAGTAAATTAAATGATATTTTTATGAATCATAAAGTACACAGGATAGGGTTATGTATGGAATAGCATAACGAGTATATTGCTTCCACGGCTTTGCTGGTGCATTATCCTTTGCTGAATAATGAGTCCAAACTGTTGCAAAATATCCATGTATGGTCATCTTCGACTAAGTATTGTCGAAGTATTAAACGTGTTCTTGCAATTGAAACATTTTTATTGTTTTTTGGGCCAGTCTAATGTAGATTGTTTGCACATTTATGCAGAACTCAAATACTGTACGAATGCATTTATATATATATTTGCTTGTTTGTCTAAAGTAGATGTAGCTCATACTGACATAAAATAACAAAAGTAGCAAAAAATAAAACATTTTCGAATAACCCAACTGTGATTTAATAAGTGATCATGGCAATGGCACACTTACTTGTATTATTTGTTTGCATATGAGCAACCAACATTGCACTACATTGAAATAACAACAACTTGGTAGTTGCCGTCCCTCTAATAATGTTGGTTTGTACATATTTTCCGTATTCGTTCACACAAAAACTCTTATCATAACTGCTGATGCTGTTCATGATATTGATACCGAAGAATGAGCCACTAAGCATTGACTGATTTTAAAAGTTTTTTATACCCGACACCACAATAGTGGGGCGGGTATATTGGATTTGTGCTGATGTTTGTAACGGCCAGAAATATTGGTCCAATACCCACCTTAAAGTATACCTTTATCACTTTCTGCGCACAGTACAGGTCGCAATTTGGAGATATTTCAATAAAATTTGGTATGTGATATTTTTTCGGCCCAAGGATGGATGGGATTGAAACTGGTGGAAAGCGGTTCATTATTTCACCTGGCCCCCATACAAATGTCCTCCCGAAATTGGGGTTTACTAGTCATTAATGCTTAAATTATGCAAGTATCCAAACAAATTTCATCATAAATTAGTGGTAAATGAAGCCAAATTATATCTTGTGCAGATCGGTACATAATTACTCGTAGCTCCTATATAAGGCCCACTTCCAAAAATCACTTTAAAGACAAAAACTCTCTCAAAAATGTTGGTATCCAAATAATAT
The DNA here is from genome assembly GCA_950370525.1 of Bellardia bayeri. Lineage (NCBI taxonomy): Eukaryota > Metazoa > Arthropoda > Insecta > Diptera > Calliphoridae > Bellardia > Bellardia bayeri. The sequence goes on along the minus strand of OX493265.1, from coordinate 52,273,025 downwards.
TTAACGAAAATATATTTCATATGTCTAAAAATAATACGGTACAATTTTATTATGTTCTGTCCATAATTATTCGAAACTCCCATATAATATCCTTTCGGTAATTCACTTTAACATCCATAAATCTTTTAAAAGTATTTATATCGAGATAAAGTTTAACACATATAATATTTATATTCACAGCAATCGTGATACTCAAGTTTGGTCTAAAATATGTGATATCTCCCATATAAGGCCTATTTCTGGAAAACTTTTTTATATTTACATATACGAGGTGTAGGGTATTATATGGTCGGGCTTGACCGACTATACTTTCTTACTTGTTATTATCTTATTAGAACGCTAATTTCGTACACATTTCGATTATTTTGCATTAAAATGAAAAAATAATTATTTAGTGGCAAAAATTTTACAAAAATTTAAAAAATTCATATTTTGCCTTTGTAAATGCACTATTTAACTTTGAGCGACAAGTGGCACGGGTTAAAGTTGCTTAATCGAGATCAAATTTTGGCTATCTTAATATCTGGAAAGGGACAACTTTTTGTAAGGGTATAGACGAACAAAATTCCCACATCGATTGTTTGCAAACACCCAAATGTACATATGTAAATATTTCTGACTGAGGGGTCAAAAGTCTTCTATTTCACTTGCATGATGTTTAGGTTTTTGAATAATTTGAAAGTTCGTTTTTGCTTGATCTATATTTGTTGTTTGGAAAATTTGTTTTGGTATATAAGTTTGTATCCACGAAGTATTATTACTACATCATACATTATTGCATCACTGCATATTACTGCATCATGTAAACATTACACTTCTAGTATGTAGTATAAATTGCGGTTCTAATATATTTCTCGGTTTTATTTATACACTCATTTGGTATCCAAAATGTTAATGGAACAACATGTGAAATGTTGAAATTTTCTGCAAGTTTAGCACGATGATGATGTTTTTAATAAAAATTGATTCTTTTAAAAAGTTTTGTAATATATTTGATAAAAAAAAAATGGAACAAAAGCATTTGTTTTCATCGCTAGTGTGTACTAAAATGCAATCGAAACTCCATCTTCTGCGGAGGGGTTTAAAAATATTTAACATTTTTTATGATTGATTGTTTCCACGAACTTTATCAATGGTATTAATTTTTGTTTCTGCTTGTTTTTTGTTATGCCCTAAAAAATATAGTATGAACATTAGAATGGCTCATCAAAGCATGAAAAATGCAAAGTGCAAAGTACAAATCAATGTGCTAGAAATTATAAATGCATATTAAGGATGACATTCCCATAGGATATTTGCTACATTCCACGATAATTTCAAAACGGATATGTATGTACTATATATACTCGTATGTACATATTTTAATAGAAATAGAAATGTTTGATCAACCGATTTTCATCATAAGTAAAATGTTTAAGGTTTATTCTGCCTCAATTGTCTTTTGATGTGGATAATTGCCCAATGTATCACGGTTATGTCTTTCTTTCAAAGTTTAAAGATTATAAAGAGAATGTGGACCGCTCTAATGCACACACAATAGAATTTGTGTTCTATTTAAGAGCAATCTGTATGTTTGTATGTATTTTACTCTAAATAATACAAGAAAAAAAAAACTACATAAAAACAACATCTAATGTAATTGCTTTGCTGTGATATACGGTAACTATATTATCCGCATTTCGAGGAGTCAGGATTCTCTTGACGATTTCTTCCGCAGGTGCCTGTCTCTGTGTATGTTTGTGCACCTTCTGCCACCAAAAAGTTGAATTAAATTTGTTTTAAATCAAGGTGAATGAAATAATAAAAAATGGCGTAAAATGCAAATTATTCAAATGTCAAAAAGAAAAATCACAGCAGGAAAATAAAATGAAGGAAAAAACGAATATAAAGTAAAGAAAGAAAAACTCATCTGATTTGAAACGCAAACACAAGTACAAATTTCATTTGTTTAAAAAGCAGAGAGATCGACCCAAAAGAAAATTAAATAAAATATATCAACAGTAAATAAATAAATGAAAAATATTTGAATGGATGGCGAGAAACTATGCTCTAATTGTTATACACACCTTCAATCCTTAAACTCGTCGTAGTGTAACAGTATTAAACATTTTTACTTATTGGGCAGCGTTTTTTTTTTTAGCAAGTTACATTTGCTTTGATAGATAACTTTGAGTAAAATTATTTCTGGTAGTAATTAACGTAAAAGAACTTCAAAGGTTAAATATTAAAAACTAAAATGCAAATGCTTTAAAAAAAACAATTCCTTTCATTGAAACATACTGGTTTAAATTTGATACTCCTGTAAATTCAAATATTTTATATTTCACATTAATTTTAACGGTTTCTAACGGCTGGTATAAACATTGATTATGTGTTTTAAGTTTTAACCAGGGACCGTAACTGTTCTGACTTTTATCAAAAAAAAAAAATCAAGAAATAAGACTTATTTTTGATTTTTATATTTTTAGATAGAAAATAATGAAAAATTAAAGTTATTTTTGATTTTTATATTTTTAAATGAAAAATGAAAGTTATTTTTGATTTCTATATTTTTATATCAATAATAAAAATCAATTCAAAATTCGTGACATGCTGATAATGGATAAGTCACATAATATATTATATTCATATAGAAATTTGAATGAAGCAGCATATTATAATACATACGGCATCAACAAATAAATAAGAGTTTTGAATTGATTTTTATTATTCATATAAAAATCAAAAATAACTTTTATTTTCTATCTAAAAATATAAAAATAAAAAATAACTCTTATTTTTGATTGTTAAAATAAAAATCAAAAATTTAAAAATCATGCAATATGTTGGATGCATTTCGCCTAAGAATCATGATGGCGTAATTAAAAGTTTTCTACGATGTTCATTTATGTATGATTTATTTCTTCAAAAATTGAAAAATAACTCTTATTTCCGGTCCCTGGTTTTACCTGGTTTTTTGTTCAACATTGTGGAAAAGAACCTTCTATTATCTTAGCTCCGAACCAACCAGAGACTACTAGAAATTATGTTAGTGTTTAAAAAGACCAACCGGGCCACTCAAGTACCTAGTCAGTTTATTGTGAGTCATCGTTGGGTAAAAATTGAAGTGTAGTATCAGCGCGTTCTTAAGTGTGTGTTCGTAATTTAAGTGTGTGTTACAGTAAATTGTAAAAAAGTATTAAAAGACAGAGTGGTTATTAAAATTATTTTGGACATTTCAATAAATAAAGACTCGTTATATATTTTTTTAAACTACTTGATGCTTATATTTTGCAAGTAAACGGAATCCGATTTACTTAAGAGAAATAAACCACCGTTCGTTTTTAAAAGGTAAAAACGTAACAATATATACATACATATATGTGTAAAATGGAGATAAGAAGCGTAACCAAATCTTAAACACTTCTATTGCAGAAAAGGCTTTAAGATAAAGTTAAACATATTACTAAAATTCTAGTTTATAATATTATTGTTTTCCATTGTAGTTAAAGAGCACAAGCAATTCTTGATATTTTTAAATGCTAGTTTCATAGCAGAATCGAACAAAATAAAAGTATACAAGTATTCTTTAACCTTTCAAAACATATGTACAAATTGTTTAACCCCTTTAATGCATGCAAAGGTTATGTAAATAACTATTTTTTTTTTTTCACAAATGAGCAGTTATAATATACGCAAATTCAAAACAAGTAAGAAAGTATAGTCGGTCAAGCCCGGCCAGTTTTTCAAAAATGGGCGTTATATTGTGGACCGATCATCCAAAAATTTAGTGTCATGATGCCTGTGAATATAAGTATTATATGTGTTTAACTTTATCTCGATATAAATACTTTTAAAAGATTTATGGAGCTTAAAGTGAATTACGGAGAGGGTCTTATATGGAATTCCGATCATAATAAAATTAGACCATATTATTTGTATATATATGAAATATATTTGCGTTCAATATTATTTGGATACCAACATTTTTAAGAGAGTTATGCTCTTTAAAGTGATTTTCGGAAGTGGCCCTTATATGGAAGCTACGAGTAATTATCGACCGATCATAATAAAATTGTACCGTATTATTTTTATACATATGAAATATATTTGGGTTCAATATTGTTTGGATACCAAAATTATTGAGAGAGTTTTGCTCTTTAAAGTGATTTTCGGAAGTGGGCCTTATATGGGAGCTACGAGTAATTATGGACCGATCATAATAAAAGTAGATCGTATTATTGTGATCCCTGCTCATTTCTCGTATTTGTACCAACATTTTTTCACCGTTTAAAGCTATTTGATGAACTTATTACAACAACACCTTTTAGAGTTCTGCGTTTATGATCATCGCATTTGTATACCCTACACCATAAAAGGGTCTATTGGATATGTTGCTGATGTTTGTAACGCTCAAAAATATTAGTCTAACACCTTTAAGTATACCGATCGACTAAGAATCACTTTTTGAGCCGGTTAATCGATATCCGACCGTCCGACTGGCTGGCTGTCCATGCAAGGTACAGGTATTCGGTACAATTTACCATGAGAACATTGTTTGGTCCAACGACGGTTGGGATTGAAATTGATTGAAATTATTATCCATTATTTTACCTAGCCCCCATACAAATGTCCTCTCGAAATAGGGTTTATCGGCTCTCATATAAGACCCTCTTCTGAAAATTACTTTAACACAAATTCATAATTCCTGTACAAGTGATGATATCGAGGTAAAATTTAAAGCAAATAATTACTATATACACAGAAGTTACGCTACTATGGGCACTACCATATCGAAAAAAAAACTCTTTTTACTTACGTAGTACCCGGTGTAGGGTATTATATGTTCGGGCTTGACCAACTATGCTTTCTTACTTGTTAATTATGTTGGAAAGATAGACAGACGTCATGTTGTTCAAAAACATTCGATGTATTACAAACATAATGAACAACCCAATTTACAATGTATGAGAAGAATGTAGTATTTTGATTTTATTATAACGAACCATAATATTTGAGTTTTTTTTTAATCTTCCCCGGCAGTTTTGTTACTCATATCTCTCATATATTCTTGATAATAGAAATAGCTTCCCAGTAAAAAATGTGCTCCAAAAGGAACAGGTTTTATGTATGAATTCATACCTCAAATCGCTTCAAACCTGCTGATGGGATACATGATTTTTGTACGAGGTGTTCCCGGTTTGGAGGACTACTTTCTGCTGACAATAAGCGCTTCTTTTAACCTTATCAAACATGCAAATAAAGCACTTTCCTAAAGTGTTTTACTTCACTTCGCGCACACCAATCAAAGAACAAATGATATCTGAATGTTTTTGCTTAAGAAAAATTAATAGTAACTCAGAAGCGCGATATACGTTTTGTAATTGACTTTCGTTGTCATACGGAAATCTGTAAGCTATAATTTAAATTTTTGTTGTCAGCACTAAAAAAGCATCTATTTTGTATATTTTATTCGTAAGCATTTACTGCTTCAAAAGAGCGCTTTTATTGAAGCGCTCTATTATGCTGGAGGGTCACACCAAGCGTCGACGCGTTTTACGTGTTCTAAGCAACTGTCAAAAAAGTAGAATCAATGTAGTTGAGTTAAGTTACACACTCAAAAGCGTAGGATGCGCTGACGCCTGAAACGCGAAAAGTTCGTTTACTTTCTACTTTTGAACGCGGTGCACGCGTCACAGCTGACTTTGACAAATGCAAAGCAAATTTATTTTAAAGATGATATCACCAGAAAAAATGACAGTTGAAATAACATTTTTTATATGAGTTTGACAAACAAACCGATAAAAAACTTTATATAAAAAAAATCAGCTGGGCATACGACATCACCTCCAAAAGTGCATACATATAAAAAAAATATTGACGGGAAAAATCTTCGCATGCAACTTGAAATGCCTGACGCTTAAAACGTTTAGAAAACTTAAAACGCGTTGACGCCAAAACGCGAGTTGTGGACCTCCAGCTTTAAGTGCTTCAAAAAACACGATTTTTTTACTGGGTGTCTTACTTTTCATAATGACTTGCAATTACTTAATAGTTTACTTTCCAATGACTACAACTTTACTGATCCGAAATTAATCTAAAACAAATGGAAACTTCTCAAATATACTACATATAAATTTTAGAAAAGAATAATCTGCTTGAAGCATCAACACCCAAAATTGATTTTCTCATAGAAAAGTCCAATTAAACTTAACTTAAAATGTTGCGCATCTTCTACTTTGGGTCTAAAATCGATCTTTATATGAAAATATAAAAGAAAAATCGCAGTGTTGCCAATTTAGCACTTTTAGTGCTAGATCTAGCACTTTTTAAACTCATTTAGCACCAAAAAAAAGTAATCTAGCACCTAGCACTTTTTTTTAGCATTTTTAAATATTTTTCTAGCACTTTTTTAAATTTTTTGTATTTTAATCATTTTTTAATTATTTTTCCGCAAAAATATGTTTAACATTTTATTCTACTAAAATCGCTAACTAACAACACTGTAAGTTTTTATAGTGATAACACGAATAAAATATATGCTCAAAAATTCCGTAAGGAATGCTAAGTAACGAAATATTTACAGATTGGATAAAAGAGCCCGAAGATTCTGTAAAAGTCTTCTGCAAATATTGCAAATGCGATATTTTGGCGAAGTTTAGTTGTTTGGAGAAACACGCAGAAACAAAAAAAAACATGAAAGTGCCATTGGGTATATCACAAAAAATAAACCCATTCTAGTCAATCCCGTAAGCTTTAAACTTCAACAGCAGGAAGCTACATTATGTATGTACATTGCTGTTCATAGCTCAATTAAGCCCGTGGACCACTTAGGTGAACTTTGTAAAGCAAAGTTTGACTTTGGAAAATTTGGAATTTATTGTTTATGAAATATTCAACTGGTTTTCAAAGAGCTTTAATCGTCAACAATCCTATTAATAACCTAATTAAAACAAATGTAAGCTAAATACATATAAATATGCATAAAAAACACATAAACTAACCCCTTCTTTATTTAAGATTACCAGACAATATAAAAGTTTTACAAAATATAGATTTTTTTTCGGCCCAAAACGTGTTAAGTTCCCAAAAAGGCGAAATTGTACCAATTTTAAAATTAGTTTTCATTAGCGAGGAAAAAATTGGAAAAATATTTGACCAATATTCCAACATTCAATATATAAAATGGATTAATAAAACCAACACAGAACAAGAGATTCGAGGAAATTGCCAATTTTGTTTTAAAACTTCTCAGTCTTCCGTCTAATGGTCTAATGAGGACGTTTACGTGTGTTCAGTCAAATGAACATCGTAAAGACAAATATAAGAAACCGATTACATCTACAGACAGTAAATTCTGTTTCAGCAATTAGGTAAGACTTTATTGTTAAATTTTGATTTCTTAATTTTATGATATAAGTTAATAACATTTTAGATACGGTTTAAAAGGAAGCGGAAAGTGTTGTTACCAATATGATGTCCCAACGAATTATCTGAAATTAATTGGATCTAGTGAAAGTTATGATAATAATAATAATGATGATAATGACTGGAATTTTTAAATTCATCAAATTATTTTCGTGATCTTAAAACTTATGTGATAAAATATGAATTTTAGAAGTTCATTTTTAAATAGTAATTTAAAGACTTTTTGTTTTTTAAGAATTTACTTTCGATTTTTGTTTTTAAAAATGAATTGAACATTTTGTTTTTGATTTTTTTTTAAGAAAAGATGTATTTTCAATTTCTTTATTCATATTTAAGTATGAAAATGAATTTTAAAAAAATACAGATCTCATAGTTTACTATAAAGCCATTTTTTTTATTTATTTTTGTTAGCACTTTTTTAAAATTTGTAGCACTTTTTAGCATTTTTCTTGGAAAAAAATCTAGCATTTTTCCCCAATAATGTTTTGGCAACACTGATTATGAGTGATCATAGATCTGATTTGAGTCAGGAATATTATTGATCACAGCTTGAGGCTCTTGATTTATTTAAACACATAATTATTTATACAGATATTGAGGATTTATGATTTTTGAGTTTTTTATATGAAAAATCGTTTCTTAGTCTAAAAATGGATGATCTCAGGTTGAGGCCCTTTTAAGTTTTTTATATGAAAAATCGATTTTGAGTCTGAAATATGAGTGAAATGGCATTACATTGTAAACACCATTTATTCTTATGTTTTCATCTTCAACTAAAATAAATCAGCCCAATCATGAATAAAAATTCCGCGCGAGTTTTTTTTGTTCCTATTTAAATTCAATGTTAAAAAAATAAAAAGCGAAAAAACTCCCGCGGATTTTTTTATTTATGATTGATCAAACAAATTTCGGCCGGCACTGGATGGAATAATAGTTGAAAATTTTTTTAGATATAAGATTTGAAAAACTTATTGTTAGTTAATTTTTTAATGTATCAATAAATAAATAAATGTAAAAAAAATTTTTCAACTAACAAATATTTTTGAGGGAATAGTTTTTGCAGTAAGCTTAAATAATTTACAATAAAATATAAGTTATGTATGTATGTGTTCTTTTGATTATATTGAAAATTTGTATCAACATCAAAAATATAAAAGTTTCGTTTTTGGTTTTGGATATTGATATTCGGCCGATTTTTCGTCATTTCGGAGGTCGTACTCTCATTGGTGTTTGAAAAGTGAAGTGGCAGAATTTAGTATTTTAACACATTACTTGACAATGAAAGTTTTTGTTGAAAACTCAAAGAATGCATAAAAATCCAAAAATTGCATATAAATTCTGATAAATTTTTAATTGTTATCTTTAGACTGATTGTATCGCTTAAATTCCCAAAAAAATCTTAGATTTCTATCACATGATTAATGTGATTATTGCGTAACACCAAGACTGCCTTATTTAAAAGTGAACAAGAAAATGAGTATATTAAATGTAACTACATATATGTATCTTTTATACTTTAAAAAAATTGCTCATAATCTACAGTTTGGAAAATTTAAATGCACTTGTCTTCCTTTCTAACCCCAAGTTAATAGTCTCAAATACGTACTCGTATAATAAAGAATTTGCAAAAAAAAAAAAATGAAATAAACTTCTGAATTAGATGCAGAAATCTTCCATTAATGTCATTTGTTGTAATGCCATCATAAATGTTTATGAGCTAAATTTTATTCTTTGTCTCCTTATTCGTGCTCGTATTTTATTGTTAGGAAATCATTTAATTTTACTTTCAAACTTTTCAGAATGGAATAAGAAAATACGACAATAACGGCGGAGAAGCCAACAACAAATTTATAAGAGAAATGTATGAAAGAAAAATAACTTGAACTGTTGGGGTATGAATGTATAAATTTTCTTGGGCTTGAATAGAATACGATATGGCATGATGTCCTTTGGCTTCCTTAACTTTCCGATTCCGTTATGGTTGTTTATTTGTTGTTTTTTTTTTTGCTGATGCTGCCTGCCATTGCTGCTAATGGATTTTAAATGAGCATCATAAATACCAGTTAAAAGCGAATTTGTTTGAATGGGCGTATGTGTGTGAGAGTATGTAAAAGCTCTAAATATACCAAATGAATGGCCAAATATGAATTCTACTTTATGTGAAACAATTTGCTTAGCACTTAAAAAATCATAACTACTTAAATATTTATCTCATCCTGGACAGTCCATATCGAAAAATTATACAGATAATGTTTCTAATTTAACTATTTAAGCAAATAGAGTACGAATAAAATATTAATCACTTTTAAGCAAATACATATGTATGTATACATGACTTCTTCATAGTTGGCAGCAAAAGTAATTCAGAATATAAACGTTGAACTACATGCTACTATTTGTCTTAAAATCGATGTTTTCTTTAATGCAATTTCCAAAGATTTATGCATGATAATGAAATCATTCAAGTTGAGTCATCTCAAGAATTATCTTCAGATCACTAACTCAATACCGGTACTATGTAGATGCCCAGAAATAATATACCCAAATGGTAATAAAGCAAGCATAATTTTAGGTGTCGTCGTACGGTGGACCATTCGGAAGGTCTAATTTTCGAACATTCTTACCAGCATAATTAACATTACTCCGAATTCTGTTTTTACACGGTTTTGATATAACACGTTTTGAAAATAAACAAATTTAACATTTTTTTCACACGCTTTTATTCCTTTTGAGAGACATTTTTTGAAGAAATTTTTTAAGCAATAAATTGATACAAATTTTTGTTATTATTCTTTTTACTAAAATTTTTGTGTCTAATTATACCCTACACCACCATTGTGGGGAGGGTATATTGGATTTGTGCATATGTTTGTAACGCCCAGAAATATTGGTCCAACGCCCACCTTAAAGTATACCGATCGACTCAGAATCACTTTCTGAGTCGATTTAGCGATGTCCATCTGTCCGTCCGTCTGGCTGGCTGGCTGGCTGGCTGGCTGTCCATGTAAAGCTTGTGCTCAGAGTACAGGTCGCAATTTTGAAGATATTTTGATTAAATTTGGTACGTGATATTTTTTCGGCCAAAGGACGGATGGGATTGAAACTGGTGACAATCGGACCATTATTTCACCTGACCCCCATACAAAAGTCCTCCCGAAATTGGGGTTTACCGCTCATAAATGTTTGAATTATGCAAGGAACCAAACAAATTTCGTGATAAATAAGTGGTAAATGAAGCCAAATCACATCTACAAATTCATCTCCCATATAAGGCCCACTTCTGAAAATCACTTTAAAGAGCATAGCTCAATCAAAAATGTCGGTAACCAAAGAATATTTAACACAAATATATCTCATATATATACAAACAATACCGTAGCATTTTATTGTGATCGGTCTATAATTAGTCGTAGCTCCCATATAAGGCCCACTTCCGAAAATCACTTTAACTATCTCAAAAATGTTGGTGTCCACCTAATATTGAACGAAAATATATTTCATATGCATACAAATATTACGGTACAATTTTATCGGTCAATAATTAGTCGTAGCTCCCAAAAATGGCCTACTTCCGAAAATCACTTTAACGTTCATAAATTTCTTAAGAATGTTGGTAATCAAATAAAATTCGGCACAAATAATATACAGAAATGATGACACCTAATTTTATAATGGTCGGTCCGTATTTCGTCGAAACTCCAATATAAGACCCTCCCATAAATCTTTTAAAAGTATTTATATCGAGATAAAGTTTAACATATATAATATTGATATTCACAGAAATCATGACACTAAATTTTTGGATGATCTTCCATATAGCGCACATTTCTGAAAAACTGTTTTATACATATACTGGGTGTAGGGTATTATATGGTCGGGCTTGAGCGACTATTCTTTCTAACTTGTTTTTAATGCCCTTATTCATAAGAAAAAATTAAAAGTAGACTTCAAATGTACTTTAAGAAAATTTTGTATGAAAGCACACTTCAAACCTACTTTATTTTTTATGAATACGGTAGTAATTCTATATGAAATAGAAATCATAAGTAAATACCGAGCGAAGCCGGGGCGGTCAGCTAGTACTGAATAAATATAAGATGACAATATGCATAAAAGTAGACAAATGAAAAAAAATCTAAAATAATTATGCCAATACATATATACATATGTATGTATAACTTCTTAATTCCTAATACATGTGAAGTTATATTAAAAATAGACTACATATTTGTTTAGCAATATCAGATTTATATTACTTACGGTGATGTTGATAAAAATACGATTTCTGTTTTTTTATTGGACTGAACAAATACAAATGCTAACTATCATTATATGTGTTTTCATTTGACGTAATAATGAATTTATTTCAATCTGATACCATGCTTTATTTGTGTTTGTTTTTAAAAGGACTAAATTTTAGTTGCCGTTTCCAATGTTGTTTTTGTGAGAAAGATACTTGTACATATATCAAGTTTCATTTTCAAGTAGCGCCATAATGGAAAACAAAACAGTGGTAATAAATAAATGTCTTGGAGTTTTTTTTTTCGTTTTTTCTCGCTTTTTTTTAGCAAAAAAAAAAAAAAAACTTTGCAAAAGAGAAAAATGAAAATGGATTGTATATTTTTTTTTGGTAACAGATGTTTTTATATTCATATGTACATAAACAAATAATATTTATATTAAAATACAAAAAGAAAAAAACTAACACCAAACACGCATACAAACACTAATATTTATATGTATGTATGAGCAGAAGTAGGTATTTATATACATATACACACATATGTATGTATGTATCTATCTAATATCTGATTGTATGTCTGTGGCTGAGTTTGCATACATACTCGTATTTGGAGAATCTCAGTGGCATATGCAGTTGTGCGGAAACAAATCCGGCGAGTATAAAAATGGCTGCAATTTATGTTTTCCTCTGAATAATATTTTATGCTTTTCGTGCTTGGTATTCTCTATTACCGTTATTATTTTTTTTTAGCTTCAACTGCAACTACAACTACAACTACTTCTTCCTTTTGTATATGTTTATAACAATTTGTTTATGTTGTTGTTATTACTTGGCTCTTTATGTCATCCAGTTTTCCATTTTTCAACATTTTATTTGTTATTTATTTTTTTGGAGGGCTGTTGGTTGTTGTATTAAATTTTATTTTATTGCCCTCCAGGCACAATAATCAAACACTAATTCATACATATAAATATGTACATATATAAATACACAAGTAGTTTTTTCTTGAAACCAAACTCAGAAAAATAACATATAACGAAGTGGAGCTTAAACTGGCAGCAAAGTAATCATGGATTCATGAATGGTTAAAAATGGAACCAATGATTTTACAACCTGTTGTATAATTTTATTTTTGCTCAGTTTTCTCTACATTAAATTTATTTTCTTAATTGCATTTATAAAATCAGATAAAATTTTAGATTGAAATAAAAATAATATTTTTATAAATGCACAATTTGGTACCTATTAGGATATCCAAATTATTCGATTTTTCTTTTGTTCGAATAAAACGAATAATTCAAATAAAAGATTTTGACTTTTTCGAATAATTCGAAGACATATTTAAAATTAATCGAATAATTTAAAGTTTTTAAATAAAGTAACATATTTTATTCATCAAGTCGTACATAATGTAGTATGGTCTAAAAACATCTTTAATAATAAAAGGATGCCACTAGTTTAAATAAGAACCACTAATTATATAGAAACCAAAGTGGTCATTTCTAATTTCTTTTCTATTTATTCGATTATTCTTCTTAATAATTATTCATAAGAAATTGTTCGATTATTCGAACGATCATTATTTGAATGGACACCCTAGTTCCTTTAGATTTTTATACCCTACACCACAATAGTGGGGAGGGTATATTGGATTTGTGCTGATGTTTGTAACGCCCTTAAATATTGGTCCAACACCCACCTTAAAGCATACGGATCGGCTCAGAATCATTTTCTGAGTCGATCTAACGATGTCCGTCCGTCCGTCCGTCTGGCTGGGTGGCTGTCCATGTAAAGCTTGTGCGCAGAGTACAGGTCGCAATTTTGAAGATATTTCGATAAAATTTGGTACGTAATATTTTTTCGGCCCAAGGATGGACGGGATTGAAATTGGTGGAAATCGGTTCATTATTTAACCTAGCCCCCATACATATGTCCTCCCGAAATTCGGGTTTACTGGTCATAAATCTTTGAATTATGCAAGTATGAAAACAAAATTTACCACAGACAAGTACTAAATGAAGCTAAAGCACATCTATAAATTTCGTGAAGATCGGTGCATAATTAGTCGTAGCTCCCATATAAGGACCACTTCCGAAAATCACTTAAAAGATCAAAACTCTTTTAATAATGTTGGTATCTAAATAATATTGAACACAAATATGTTTCGTCTATATACATATAATATGGCAGAAGTTTATGATGAGCCGTCCATAAATAGCCGTAGCTCCCATATAAGGCCCACTTCTGAAAATCACTTTATTTTTTATTTATTTATTTATTAAGTCAATGGATTAAATCCTTACAGACTATTAAAAAAGTATATTGAAAATTACAATTAATTACAAAAGATTAATTATTTCATATAGATTGTTAAATTCACAAAATAATCTTCTTAATGGGTCAGCTTGAGCATAATTAGTGCTAACATGTTTGACATACAGTTACTTAAAATGGAGTGAAAATCGTTGAGGAACATTAAAAGTAACATTATATACAAGGAACTCGGAGCAGACTTCACCATTAATTATATTGATCATAAATGTTACATTAAGCAATTTTAATCAATTTAATTCTATCGATGTATGATGGAAGGTTAATATCAGGATTCCAAGGTAACCCACGTAGACAAAAGAGTAAAAATTGTTTCTGTACAGACTCTATACGCTGAATATGAGTATTATAATAAGTATCCCAGATAATAGAGCCATATTCCAATATAGGTCTTACTAAGGAAATGTAAAGTTGTTTTGTGACATAGGGATCATCAAATTCCTTAGCCCATCGCTTTATAAATGCAAGTACACCTCTGGCTTTATTTATCATCATGGTAATGTGCGAAACAAAGTTTAATTTGTTGTCTAGTAAAATTCCTAGATCAAGAAAATGTTCAACAATTTCAAGCCGGTAATCACCCAAAGTATAATTAGTAGGAATATAATTATTTCTTAAAAAACGCATAAGTTTACATTTTTTTAAATTTAATTCCATTAAGTTGAGACTGCACCACAAAAAGAAATTGTTGAGATCGGATTGGAGATATATATGATCAAAAAATTTAGAGAAGCTCAAAAATATTTTAACATCGTCTGCATACATTAGAATGTTACAAAAATTTAAAACATTTGGAAGGTCGTTGATGAACAAGGAGTAAAGAATTGGACCAAGGTGGCTGCCTTGAGGAACACCAGAAGTAACCAAAATATTTTTTGAGTATTTATTATTAAATTTTACGCATTGAGTTCTATCCAGAAGATAAGATTTTATCCAGTTTAGACTGCGAGATGTAAAACCAAGAAGATCCAATTTAATAAGAAGAAGTCTGTGATTTACTTTATCAAAAGCTTTACTAAAGTCAGTATATACGGCATCCGTTTGTTTTCCATTAACAAAGCCTTGGTTAACGTGGGTAGTAAGTTGAAGAACATTTGATATGGTAGAGCCACCTTTCCGAAATCCATGTTGAGGCGATGACAGAATTGATGATAATTGATGACACATGTAATCAGTGATAAAGTGTTCAAAAATCTTAGGTATTACACTAAGCTTAGCAATACCTCTGTAATTTGACACCTCAGACTTATTACCAGATTTAAATAATGGGCTTATGAATGAGGACCTCCAAATTCTCGGAAAATAACCATATTTAATGGATGTGTTGAATAAAATAATTAATGGATATAGCAAGGATTGAGCACAATTGTGTATAATACTGCTAGGAACACCATCAGGACCATAATTATACGAAATTTTAAGTTTTTTTAAACTTTCTAATAAATTCTCAGCATCAATATTTGGAAAAGATATAACACGGTTAGTGTAAAGTGTGTTGGGATAACTATCGGAGCAATATTGCTTATCCGAATAAGTACTGGAAAAAAAATCAGCAAACATATTACTAATATTAATATCGTCGGAAGATTCATAATTGTTGAGTTTCATTACTGAAGGATATCCATTTGTTTTTCTTTTAGAGTTGACAAAGTTGTAAAATGCTTTAGTATTATATTTAAAATTATTTTTTAGTTTTTGTAAATATGACTGATATAGGAAATTGTTGAGATTATTATATTCCGCACGAGCAACTGAGTATTTACTATAATCCACAAGCAAGCCAGATCTTTTGAAGTTTTTATAATGTTTATTCTTTAAATTCTTAAGTTTAGACAACAGTTTTGAATTCCAAGGAGGACCAGTGTGATTATAAGAACAGTGTTTTGGTGTGCATTTATCCATGAAATAATATATTTTATTATAAAAAATACTAGTCATATCATCCAAAGTAGAATTGTTTATGTAAGGGATACACAGTAGATCGTTCCAATCGGTATTTAATATTAAATTATTTAATTTAACGTAGTTCATCTGTTTAAAATTATAAACTTTCTCATTATTAATTTGAGTAGATGATTTAAGTACAGCAGGTAGAGAGAAAATAAATTCAAATGTTGGATGAAATTTATCTTCAGGCAAAGTAACAGGATCACAACGAGAAATTGCACTATTGCATGTCCATGAAATTGATGGTAAATTGAAATCACCGAAAGCAAAGAACGAATCCTCAGGTTCAACAAATTCCGCAATATTTTTAATAGCATTAACATGTTGTTGATAAACTAATTCATCGGAATTAGGAGGGATGTACGAACAGGTGAGAGAAATTTTGTTATAATTTAGTTTAATCATTACACATAAGAACTCAGTATTATCTGAAGAGCAGGTCGAAATAGATTCTGAGACAAAACGACATGAAACTGCAATTAACACACCACCGCCATTTCGATTATTTCTATTAAATCGGTAAATCTGATATTTATTGCACAGAATTTCAGAATTGAATACATTGTCTTTTAGCTATGTTTCAGTAAAAATAATAACATCATAATTAAAATCGAAACTGTTAACTAGAAGATTTGACAATTTAGTGTTTAAGCCACGAACATTCTGATAAACAATGATTAATTGATCGACATGTTTAGAATTCAGTTTTTTTGGGCGTTAATTAAACTTGCATTTTCATTTAACTGGAGAACGGATGGAAGAACAGCAACATTATTTTTCCTTAGATTTTCTTTAAATTCATATTCACGAACTAAAGTATTTTCAGGCCAGAAATCAGGGTTGACTATTTGCTCATAAAGATCGAAAGGAACATTGAGTTTGAAAGATGTAATCCTTCTTGGTTGAGAATAAGAGAATTTATATGTAGTAAAATCAGCTTCAAGATTCAATTTTGATTTTATATAGAAGTTAATTTGTTCAACAGTAGTATCAGCAGCAAAACGAGATATAAAAATTGATTTATTAGGCGGAATGATTTTTAAACTATTATATGGAGATTGATTGGCAGTAGAATTAGAAGTCACAGAGAGAACATTGCCATTTGCTATTTTAACTGAAGTCTGCGTATTTGAATTTTCAGACTCTGATAAGGTTTTCGACGTTGTAGCACAGTTGGTAGGGTTACTCGTTGATGTACTTGGGGTAATTACAACAGAATCAACAACATTGCAACTAGAAGCACCAGGACTTTGAGAAGCATTCGGTTTATTTTTATTTCTGGATGATTTGCGGCGTTTCGGTGATAATTGTGGTGGAGAATTAAGGCAGTTTAATTGTTTAAATTCCTAAAAAAGATTTCCATAAGTTGATATTTCATTAGCTAGTGAAAAAAGTTTATTTTGAATGCTTAAAAATGTATTTTTTGTGCTTTGAAAAAAACGATAGTATTCAACACCAATTTTTTGACAGACATTACAGCACCAATGTAAACCTTTAGTTAAAGAGCATAAATTTTTTAAAAATGTTGGTATCTAAAGAATATTTAACACAAATATATTTAATATACATACAAATTTTATGGAACAATTTTATTGTGATCGGTCCATAATAGTCGCAGTTCCCATATAAAACCCACTTCCGAAAATCACTTAAAAGGGCATAACTCTTTTAAAAATGTTGGTAATCAAATAAAATTCGACACAAATAAGTTGTTTATATACAGAAATAATGACGCTTAATTTTATAATGGTCGGCTCATAATTAGTCGAAGCTCCCATATAAGACCTTCACCGTAATTCACTTTAAGCTCCATAAATCGTTTAAAAGTATTTATATCGAGATAAAGTTTAACACATATAATAGATATATTCACAGACATCATGACACTAAATTTTTGGATGATCGGTCCACAATAGGTAATGTCTCCCATATAACGCCCATTTCTGAAGAACTGTTTTATACATACATATACTGGGTGTAGGGTATTATATGGTCGGGCTTGACCGACTATACGTTCTTACTTTTTATATAAACAACAGACAAATACCTAAAAAAACACATAAGAAAACTAGACTGAAAAACTTTATCAAATATGCAAATAACCTATAACGTCACCTTAACTTAGAAAGGGGGTGTCTAACATTAAGAAATTTTAAAAAAGGTGAAAGAATTTATAAATTAGCCGTAATTTTATAAATATAAATAAAATTTAGTGTTAAACCATTTTCTTAATTTTTAAACAAAATTCAGCATTCGTTTCTAGTTCTTTGCAAAGTTGTGTAAGTTACGTGTTTTTATAATACATTAAGATTTATGTAAAATATTTTAGAAATCATGTATTTATAAAAACTAAATTTGGTTACAACAAAATGAAAATAGTTTACACCCTACACCTCCATAGTGAGAAGGGTATATTAAAGTAAACCAATCGACTCAAAATCACTTTCCGAGTTAATCTGACTATGTCTATCTGACAGGCTGTCCATGTAAATCTTGTGCGATACAAGTTCTATATAAAAATAAATTATACATCAAAATTTTCTGCGATTCTGTCAATATTGATAATAGCTCCCACATAAGGCCAACTTCCGATAAACAAATTTTAAAAAACATTATTTTTAATCATACTTGTATACTGGGTGTAGAGTGTCTTTGTTTTACATATATTTTATGAAGCTTCCTTGTAAGCGTATCCGGTTCGTCAAATTAATATTGAAAGTGATATATTTTTTTTAACGTTTTAAACAATTTGCAAAATTTTACGGGTAAATGGTTAATTAGCTAATATTGTTTTCTATTGTATATTTTATGTCTTATAGCCAAAAGAAACATGCATTTTGTTTGTGTAAAATAATGTACTGCTGTCAGAAACAGTTGAAAAATTATATTTTTTTTAATTTTAAAAATAAACAAGTGCAAGAGTGCTGTATCTTAAATACCCTTTACTTAAATGTAATGAGAAATACAAAAACTACTCTGGTTATACGACTAGAATGTCCTTACTCAGTGTTTTTATTCAGTCTTAGCGCAGATTTTACGAGCAAAACAATTTATTTATGACCGATTCTGGATTAAAATATTTTATCTGTTTCTCATAGTCATAGTCAATTATATATTCTTTAATATCTCAAGTCGAATTTCAACACAAGAATGGTATATTTAAGATACAGAGTATTATTAACATGACTTTTATAAGTGAACCTAATGGTGAAATATAGATCGAAGTTCAGAAAAATATATTTATAATATGATTTTGTGTATACCTAATATACGTAAAGTTTTGAGTCTGTACCGACATATGTATATAAGAATATGTGGTCCATATATGGGAGATATGATCAATTATGGGCGGACCATCATAAAATTTAGTACAAGAATTTATATATCTATAAGAATTATTTATGGCGAATTTTAACCTGGCAACTATATTTGTACCAGATTTATACGTATTTAAGTGAATTTTGAATGTGGACTTTATATGGGATCTATGGCCAAACATAGACCAATCTTAACAAAATTTTGGTTTGCGATTTCTTTGTACATGAAACTTTTTTTTTTTTTGCTGAATTTTCTATTGACATTGCAATTTTATAGAAAATTTTGTACCACGGGAGAAAATTTTGTACCATATCAGGGCTATGAGAAATCATGGAGCGATTCTTTCTATTTTCATTACAGAGTGTACTTCTGTCTCATAAATACCGTGTACAAAATTGCATGATATTATCTGCACTACATTTAAACAAAAAAGCAAAGAAAAAAAAAACTGGTGAAAAATATCCAGTTGTCACACATTTTGGTGCATAACTTTTGTTCTACTGCACCGATTTTGCTGATTTTCAATACCAAACTGCTTAGGAGAATTTTGAACAGCTTAGTTTAGGGACGTAAGAGTGTTTTATAGTGACAGACAGGCGGACATGGCTCAAGCGACTTAGAATTTCATAAGGATCAATAATATATATACTTTGTTGGTTCTCAGATGAATATTTCTCAATGTTGCACACGGAATGACGAACTTATATATACCCACATTTACCACTTGTGGTGGTGGAGGGTGTAAAAAGGGTAAGGTTAAACGTTGAGGCTCATTTTAGCTGAATTTCATTTCAATAATGTTATTTACATCTGTTTTATAGGTGTCATGGAGGAAGTATCCAGTAATGTGATTTCTATGTATTTGACTCATATTTAGGTTGAATTTCATCTCAAGAATATTGTTTATAAGAGTTTAATGGTTGTTATAATGATATTCGGAAGTTTACTTTATTTGAGAGCTATTGCCAATAATGGTCAGTAGTACAATTGCCGTATAACCGATCGGTATGAAATGTGGGTTCGATATAGATATTTATTAAACATTATTGTGCAATAACTTGTTTTTCGGAAGTGGTCCTTACATGTGAGCTATCACCAATTATGAAATGATCTTCAAAATATTCGGCACAGAGAATTTTATGAATATGAGGAATTCTTCGAATTTCAGCGACATACCGGTATATCTAAAAAAGATGAGTATTTAAATAATTTTCGAAAGTGGACCTTATATGGAGGATGGATCAAATATGGACCGATATTCATAAAACCCAGCAGTAATATATGATCTGTGGAAAGTTTTGGATCGACACCGTTATTTATAACAGATTTATAAGTATTTAAGTGATTTTCGGAAGTGGACTTTGTATGAGGGCTATTGTCAAATATGGACCAAATCAAACAAAATATTGTTTTGTGACTTTTTTTAAATAAAACTAATTTTTTCTAAATTTTGTTTGGATATTGCCATTTTATAGGCAATGATGTATCATTGAGCCATATTTCGGGAAGATATTTGTAAGGGGGCTATGAGAAATCATGGACCGATTTTTTATCATTTATCATAGAAATAACTTGTGTACAATTTCATGACTTTATTTAAATACATTAGCAAAAAGTTTGTTTAAAATATCCATTTTGTTGGCCTCACATTTTAGAACTCTGGTTCTAATGGACCAATTTTGCTGATTTTCAATAACAAACTACTTAGAAGAAATATGAATCAATTTTTATAAACCTTATTAATTCTGATTGTGCATTTTGAACGTGAGAGTATATTACACAGACAGACGGGCATAGCTCAATCGAATTAGAATTTTATTGAGGTCAAGAATATATTTACTTTGTTTGGTCTCAGATGACTATTTCTCTTTATTACACACGAAATGACAGTTATGGTGGTGAAGGGTATAAAAAGGACAAAAATATACAATCAAAATGTCATACAATAGTTGATTATGTCCACAAAGAAAAAGCAGACACCGTTCTAAGCAAAATCAAAGCGATTGAAAATCAAGAAGTAAAGCGAGTAGACAGATATTTTCTGGGTGAATACTAGGGATGCCGAACGAGACTGGTTTTTCAAATCCCGGGATTCGGGATTTCATAAATGAATTCCATGAATCATATTAAAAAAATTAAAATATTAATGAAAAAACTATTTATTTAATTCATAAATCTAAATAAAAATATAACAAAAGAATTAGTTCATTGAATTAAAGTAATAAAGAAATAAAAAAGTAACATATATTTAATATTAATTTGTTTAAAAACAAAAAATTGTCTCAAAGCTATAGTTTATAAACTTTTAATAATTTTAAAAACAAAATTACATTACATAGTTTTTTACACTGTACATACAAACACACATATACATATGTGTAAATTATTAGGTTGACAAAAATTATATGTCATTTGGTTTTTAATTTCTATATTTATAAATTTAAGAATAATAGAATATTAATGATCGTTCTTTAAAAAGCTTCATAAAAATATTAAGGCATCTAAAGTGTCATCAGATAATCTTGATCTAATTTTGTTACCAATAGATGATGCTGACGAAAACCATTGTTCACAATCAACGCTTGTGGACAAAATTATTGGCAAATTGTTGTATGCTGATTGCAAAAACAGTCTTCCCGGAAATAAATAATTCAATTTCTCTTTTCAATGTTTGATTCCATAACATTACGGACGTTATTAGGTGTTTTGTTTGGACTTCTGCACATTTCAATTGCATTATTTAATTTATTTATTAGAATCATCATTTGTTTCCTCAATCATTGATAAATCCGAATCAGAATCATTTGAAGGTTAGCCCCAGATCTCATTTCCTTTAAAATTATCAACGTTTATAACTCATTTCTAATAACAAACATTTCTACGTTGTTATCAAATTCTGATTTCAATTTTGGGTTTTTCAAAAAATTTAAGAGTATGAAGTAAATCGTTCTTCTTTCTTGGATTCTTTTAAGGAGAGCTTTCAGCAGTTCATCACTTAATTTGCAATCACTTTTTGATACCACTTTTAGCATAAATGAAAGCGCAGCATCGGCTTTACAGAGATTCATATCACTGCGACAAAGGGCTTCAACTGTTACTTTAATCGGATTTAAAATTACAACTATTTGTTTAAGTAGAGCAAATTCATCATCTGTCATCTGTTGAGTTTTTAAATCAATTTTTTATTGGAATTTCCAGTTCTAAAAACCGTTGACACATATCAAATAGTGTGTTCCAGCGGGTTTGGCAATCCAAAATAAATTTTAATCACAAAAATATTTATTTGTTGAATAGCAACCATTCTGTTCACATTGATTTATGTTAAGTGTAGATGTTTTGTATTTGTCTATAAATAAATAAATCCGGTATTTTCGGGATTTATTACAGATTTATTAATCCCGAAAAATCCCGGGATTTTTTAAAACAAATCTCGGGATTCGGGATTTCAGGATTGGCATCCCTAGTGAATACACATTTTTCTAAACACAATCAAAAAATCTTGCTGGTAGACAAAAAGGTTTAAGTGTTGTTCAGTTATATATAACGTCATCGTTACGAATACAAACTGTTAATATGTTGCATAGATAACTTAAGTTCTTTTCAAAAAAGATGATAGAAGACGATGATATCTGTGCTGAAATTGTATTCTGGCGACAATAGTCGAAAGACAGTTGTATCAAATAAATGTTCTATGAAAAACTGTTTTTCAGAACTAATAAACCTTAGTAGGGAGATGTATATGTACCGGTCATTATAAAATTAGGTGTAATGAATTTTGTTCATATAAAACATATTTGTGTTGAATTTTATTTGGATACCAACATGTTTAACAAAATTTATGCTAGTTTAAATTATTTTTGGAATTGGGCCTTCTACGGGAGCTATGGTGGTCAGCTATTGGCCGATCAGCACGAAATATTTAGGTATGCTTAAGCTTAATATATAACTTATTTTTGGCGAAATTCATTTGGAGGCGTTTATAAATCAAGCACGTACTATGAGCGAATGTAATAATGCGGAGGAATATTTATATGTGGTTTAGAAGAAGTTATGTACCGATTCCAAAAGCCTTTGGACCGAAAAAGACGAATGCCAAATTTGATCGAATATCTTTAAAATCGCCACATGTACTTTGCGCACGCACAAGGAGATCTTTATATCTGCTCAGAAAGTGATTTCGAGTCTATCGGTAACTTTAAGGTGCTAGATAAACATTTGCACAAATTCAATGTATCCTTCAATCTATGGTAATGTAGGGTATAAAAATGGAGTTCTTTTGACTCTACTCGTATATGAAGTTCTATTTGAATTATTAATAATCTTAAACCTTTTCAGATTTTGTATGAGAATAATTTACTAATCATTCAACCAAACGCAGTTCCATCGTATTGCCAGTGAAAAAGGCTAAAAGGTTTACGGCTATTGTGAACAAAAGTTAAAGCTGTGAATAATTCATCGGATTATTTTTATTTTTTTTGTGAAAGATAAAATCAACAATTTTGAAGATTTTAATGGTATTGCCAAAATTTCTACTTAATAACTATAAAAAACATAATATTAAAGTAATAAATAACAATAAAGACGAGTTTGTAATAAAAACATGAATATGATTTCAGATTATTTTACTCAACTTAATAATGTATGTGTTCAGGCACGTGTTGTTTGTGTGTTTGTGTGTGAATTAAAAGCACTACTTAAATGTGTATAAATAAAATAGATTTAAAGGTATTGGGCACACAAATTTGTAAACGTGCCAGTATGATTTGTTTGAAAATTCGTAAAGATTTGAACTTTTGTCTTTTGAAGCTCTAGGACCCGTTTTTTTTTTATTAGTTAGTTAGTTTTGATTAAATTCTATGATCTATGTAAAACTTGAATTTCTCATCTCGTTTTATTTCATTTTAATATTGCAGCAAGTTGATATAAGTGCAAACGTTAATTGTTTTATTCTGTCTATTTGGTTAAAGTAACAAATTGATAGTTCATGTTCATATATATATATATATATATATATAATTACATATTAATATTGTCCGTATTAATTTGACCTCAACCTATACTCATGAGTGCACATACCCGTTATCAAAGATGTTAACATAGAATAATAATATATTGTAGACAAGTGTAAAAGGAATTCATTCCATTTTACTCCTCCTCGTATCACAGACGTAGTAGACATTCTGCAGTAAAATATGTTGAAAGAAAAATGGGACAGAGGACAATGGTAAACATGAATATGAAGAGTGTGCCAAGATTTAAGCCAATACATATTACTAACATCATGAGGACATGTGCATGTCCTGTGTACGTCCTTACAAATACACTGTGTGTGTTACATATGCACAACAAAAGAAAGAATTGAAAGCTTGTAACTATAATGTTGTAGTTGAGTTTTTCCATTCTTTTCACATTTATACAAGAATTTTCATTAGTAGACACATAGCGATTACAGGCTTTTTACATAAATACTTACATACAGACATTCTCATACAACGATATCTCTATACCTACATATACTATGTATATGTATGTGTTCATACCATATATAAAGAATTTTGAGCTTAAAAGTGTCAGGATATTAGCTTAACTTACAACACACTAACAATAATATAAATATATTGTATGTATATAAATGGTAACTCATTTAGACCTTTTTTTGTTTGTTTCTTTTTTACAGATCACGCTAGACGAGTCTACTGTCATCTTATTTTTATTCAATATTGATACTGGTAGCAATGCCGAAAAGAGTGGTCATTCCGAATGGTCCAACTACAGCGTAGTGGCAGTCAAAATTGCATTTGAAATGGTTTTAAAAAAGTAAATGTCAAAGATTATTTCTTCGGACAATAATAAAGATTCCGACATCCAATTCTATTTGAAGTGTTTCATTTAAAATTTAAAAAAGTTCTAAATGAATCACCCAATCAGAAACATACATATATACTATATAAATATGTATGTATGTATGCATGTAAATACAGTTTGTTGGCATATTTTTGTCTGTTTGCAGTGTATGAGTATTTAAATTGCAAATAAAATGTTTTATAAAATAACAATCTTCTAAGACGTCCTGTGGGCTGTAATATGTATTAGTTATTGTTAGTAGAACTGCCTTTCTTGTCTCATTTAATTCATGGTCTACTTAGGACTCTGTATACTTTACAATATCTACATGTAGTTTTGCCAATTTAATATAAAGTCCATTTATTTTTACTACCCACATACATATGCACTTACATACAAATTAATGTCGACATACATACATAAACATAGTTACATATTTATTATACAGTAAGTGCTAATATTTATAATGAATATTTATTTAAGCTTTTTCTATATTTTTACGTATGTATGTATTTAAGAAATGCTAACAAATAAATTGTAGATTGTTTATTGTTTGTAGGATTTGATTTTAAATCGTGTAAAACAGAAAATCTGATTGAACTTAATTTATTAATAGCAAATAATATTAATAATTCACTGAAAAAAACTTGTTTTTATACTTATTCGAAGATTTATAGCAGTTTGTGATCATAATGCTAATAACAACTGTTGAAAACCAAATCGTTTAACAGATTATGACCAGAGGAAAAACATTTTCAAATCAAATCATAATCTGAGTATATGATGGATCGCTACTTAAAATAGTAACCATAATGTAATATACAGTTCAACCTTGCTATAACGAATCTTAAGGGGATTAGAAAAAAAAAACGTTATATGGAATTCGTTATATCGAGGTGAAGTTGCACTTCTATTCGTTATAACGAGGTAATAAAAAATGTTGTATATTCATCATGTTATATCGAACGATTTCCGCTAATATGTAAATCAAAACACATTTAAAGGAAAACTGTGTATTTTGTAGTTTTTAAATTCAAAAATAATTTACATTTATAAAATAATAAGTCTGAGCCAGTGATTAACAAAAAAACTGCTGCAACAAGCGTACAAGCTCTTGGCAACAATAAATTTTGGGTTTGCTGGTGACGTTGTCGTTGCAAACACAATAATTTTGTATGTATCTGTTTCATATAATTTGGATTAATTGATGGAAATCGTTATGAAAAGGTTGTAAGTTGACAAAATTCGTTAAATAGAGGTAAATAATTCTTTCTATTGCGTTAGTCTGCATCGATTGAAAATTCGTTATAACGAGGTTATTGACAAATGTGTTGGTAATAGAGAGGTTTAATTTGTATTAAATCTTATGGAGTGTTGTAGGGGATTTCCAAAAATTCGTTAAATCGTGAAATTCGTTATAGTGAGGTTCCTTATATCGAGGTTTGATTGTAATATGTTTATGCATATGTTTGTAGGTTAAGAATATTAAAATAATTATTCAATAAATCAATTATTACATAATATATTATTAAAGTCATTGCTTGTAAGTTTGTTTGTTTGTTCCGCAATGACACCTATGTATATGACTGAATCGATTTTTATTGAAATTCAGAACGTATGTAGATAGATCTATGTTTGGATGCATCATAGGGGTTTTATTTTTTTTAGAATTGAACCAGGAAGTGTTAAATTTGTTAAAAACGGGTAAACTGTAATAGCCAATACATTAGGAAACGAACAGATTTTGTTCTGAAATAATAATTGTCTTTGTTATGAAGCAACAGCATTTTTGTTTTAGTAATCTGTATTTAAAAATTTGTGTATTAGAAAAGTAAACCACTCGGCTGTCTTTTCATTACTAAATAATTCAAATAAATCGGCAACCGAAAGTAGTTATTTCTCTAAAATTGTGTAATTTGTGTATTTTTTAAATGTAAGTTAGCATGTTGAAAATTAAACATAAAGTGCAATCAACTGTGAATATTTTTTTGCTAGGGGGTTACTCTCTATTGCGATGCGAAAGAAAAATCGTACGAAATCGAACAATTGATACTCTCTAATGCGTTTGCAGACAGTAAATGACAAACAAGTCTCAAATAATTTATGGACGAAATTGTCAAATGACCTCAACGCTAATGGACCTCCTGTAAGAGTTTATAATTTTATAATTGTGCTGGTACTCAGCTCAGAATTTTGCCCGCTTTCTTCTACAGAAAAACATATATAACTCTTCTTAATATTGGACAGGCCGTTACCGGCGACGTGTTTTGGTGTAGGCGCGATAACACTAGCGATGTGCCATTAGTGGAAAAAAATATTTCGCAAGAAAATGTTGAGCCTGCACAGAGCAGCAAGTTAAACGAAAATCTGCATGCTGCCAAACGCCCTCGGCTTTCTAACATGAACGAGCGTGATAATCTTTTGAAAACCCAAAAATCACGGCTTCTTTCATAAAGAAACAACTAAAGCACTTGGCGAAATAAGGAATTTTCTTTTGAATATATCAAATAAAAATATAATTTTTTTTTTAAACAAAACACCAGCTGCACAAAAATTAGTTTGAATTTTTTTTCACAAGTTTTGACATTTTATTTGCTCCTTCTTCTTTATTGTTTACTTTACAGTGCCAGTGTTGCTTCTTTTTATAATTACTTTGCGAAAGCGTATGCGTAAGAGATATAGAGTACCAAATTGTTACACCTTCAGAGTCCTTGGCGAGTATCTGAGAGTTAATGGAAAGACTGACAACTTCCTTGCCTAAATATTAAAGATTCAACTCAATTAAGTAAGTCACCAAAAACAAAACATAATTTAGGTAATGCTCAGAAAAATATATAATCGCTAAAGTAACTAGCGAAACATATTATTTTATTACTCCTATAATTAGTAACACCCAATCAAATTGCGGTTACCTTCACGACAGTTCCAAAGGTGGAAAATCTCTTGGTATGAATAAAAGTGCTTCAACAATGATTATTTTTTTTCAACTCTCATTTAACACATTTGTTATTTTTGGGTCGGAAGACGTCATAGATATTGTTTTAAACTTTTCAAAGCTTCTTTAATAACTGCATTATTTCTATCTATAAATTTGTTTTGAGAAGGCGACTTTTAAACTGTTACATCGAATAAGAAATCTTGCACTCATATCTATTATGGGCAAAATAGGATCGTTTATTCACCTGCACAACAATAAGAACATCAACGAAATGTATTAAAATTAGCAAAATATTACCAAAAATCATTGTTCAAATTACAACAGACCAAAATGTCTATAACATAATATTATAATCTTTAAATCATCGTTTATTAATGCCAACTAACTGACCTAAAGAAACATTCTTCACGTTACACTGATCTAATATACAAACTGTTGTCCAATTTAATGCAGTAATTGTTGAGTTTAAGGATTACATATTTAAATGTCCTTCGTGATCTTCGAAAAATTAGATTATAAAATCATATTTGGAATTACTTTTGACAAGTTGTACTGATCTGAACTTAAAAATTAATTTCTATAAAAAACAGTTGATTTTAATTGATATGATTTTATTATTAAAACACTCTAAAATATATTTAGATTTTGACAAAAAAAATAACTGAAAGAAAAAGGTTTCTTGTAAACGCTATTATGAAGCAATAGGAAAATTTCAAAACTATCAAGTTCATACATATACATACATATTCGAAACATTCTTATCTACACGCACTGTACGAGTATGTGTATAATAAATTAATACAAACTTTAATTTTCCATGTGCTGGTAGAAATTACAATAACAAATCATAGAATATTAAAAATGCCAATAATACTAAAAATATTGCTGTCATCGTATGACTCAAGAAAATGTCTGTAGTTTTTATTTTTATAAAGGATATTGTTCAAAAAACAATGAAATGAGAAGAAAAATTACACAAATCATATAAATCATGCTCCAAAGATCTGTTGTAACTTGTATGTGTTGTTTAACAGCGGCAACAGAAAACTCTTAGTTTTTTTTTTTTTTTGATAAATTTATATACATACATACATACAATCATACATGTGTATGCGTATGCTGCTATGAATGGATGAAAAATGTGTAAGTTTATAATTTTGAAATGTTTTAGTTATTTGGAAATTATGTTGAACAACAATGTTGTACCTTGTGAAATTTCAACTGCAGAATACACTGGTGCACAAACACAGTTTCTTTTAAATAATTGTACATTCATACAACATATTTTGTACAATGACTCAAACACATTGTGTATGTGTGTGTGGCATACATTTAATACTAATCTTTTCCTTACTTGGGGTTTATGTTTGTACTTTAAAAGCAATTAATTTTCCTGCGTACTTACAGTTCACATTCAGGGCGACAGTTGTTTCCAGTGTATGACCCTCGGTCATGGCACGATTCCAAACGACGCATTTGTATTTGGCGCCATCATCAACCCGCCTCGGTAGTATCTGCAACGTAGCATTTGTATAATGATTCTTTGAACCGCCTTTCAAAATGTATGACTGTAGTGGCACAGTACTGCCCTCACGATACCAACTGCTCGGGTAACAACGTAGAAACAATGGATGAAAAGGCAAGAAAGAAATTTAAAAGCAAGTGAAAATTATTTCATTATTATTTGCATGCTTTGAAAATTAATTATTAGAAGTATGAAATAATAAAACTATTATACATAAATAAGTACATGAGTACGAGAACATAAGATTAAAGTATCGCGATGACTACCACAGAAATGAAGGAAACATTTGAAAGTGAAAGCGGTATTTAACTAAATAGAAAATTATATTAAGTAAATCATAGTTAAAATTATAAAAATAAATCCTCCACTCATTATTCACTTATGTTAACAATAATAGTTAAGAATGAATAACAGGTCAAAATTCATACAACATATGTTATACATACGTCTATGTAACTTTATTATTATCTTAGATCTAAATATCGTACGAAAAATTAATTAAGTTTCATTCCGATGCACTTAAGAAAGAGAGGCGTTTATTACATATACATATGTACTTCAATAAAACGCACTTCTTAAAAGAGAGTAAACGATCAATTGTAAAAGAGAAAATGAATGCAATAGTTTATACAAAACAAACACAAATTCAACTCTTTTCTTGTATGTAAATCCTGTAGCGCCGTTCAAAAGCATTTATGCGCTACAGAACGATTTAAGAATTTTGTCATCAATTTCTTAATGCATATTTTTGAATGTTTGTATTTTAAAAGCATATTTATGCATATCTTGCAAAATAAACAACCACAATTAACCAGATTTCCAAAGCAAAACCTAAAGTACTGGATTTTGGGAATGTCTTCCATATAATGTAATGGAAATGTAAGAACCGCAGACGGACAAAAACAGAATATTTTAGGATCAGTAATATTGACGGTGACTTTTCAAGGACAAACAAAATCTATTGATTTTTTATTAGTACCATCTATAAACCAAGATATAATATGTGGTTTCGACTTTTGGGCTCAGCTTGGTTTAAACATTTCTGTTACAGAAATTTGCAGAAATTTAATAAGGCGAATTGTAGAAGTATAAGTATAAATCTGTTAGAACTATAGCTATCAGGTTAAAATGTAATGCAAATAATCCTGATATTTGTATATGATTTTTTTATATAAAAAAAGAAGTTCTATTCATATATAGAAAATAGTAACATGACGGGCTGACTGATTCATTCATCATTGCACAGCCCAAACAGCTAAAGCTAGACTCATAAAATGTAGGTAATGGATTCTTTTAACATCAAATAGATCCACTAAGAAGGGCTTTTTTAAAATTCGTACTTCAAAAACTAGTAAAACTGGTAACTGTATATCTCCCCAACTTATAAAGATAGAATAAAAAAAATTTAAGTTTGTCTTCCTTTAATTAAAAAAGGAGCGATAGGTATGTGGCTCTTCGAAATTCTACATGATTAAAACAGGGAAAAAAATGTAGCCGAGGACCTTCTCAATAACACATACATGCCTATAAAATGAATATATTTATACAAAATTCAGCAAAAATAATTAATCACAAAAATAAATTTTGTTTGCATTGGTCCTTTTTTGACCGTAGCCCCCTATGAGGTCCACTTCCGAAAATCACTTAATTACGTATAAATCTGCTATAAACAACGGTATCATTTTAAAATAATCCTT
Organism: Bellardia bayeri; assembly: GCA_950370525.1. NCBI lineage: Eukaryota > Metazoa > Arthropoda > Insecta > Diptera > Calliphoridae > Bellardia > Bellardia bayeri. Next base: position 52,241,775 of record OX493265.1, on the reverse strand, counting down.
ATACAAATTGTCGTACTAAAATTTATGATGGTCGGCCATAGCTACCATATAATGACCATTTCCGAAAAATACATTAATCTTTATATTATAGATATCGGTAACGACACAAAACTTTACAAAAATCATTTGTATACACGTAATACTACTGAATTCAATTTTGTGAATGTCGGTTCACATTTTACCATATCCCCCTTATAAAGCCCTCTTCCGAAAATCTCTTCAATTCTCATAAATTAACAAAATTTTACATGGAGCATTTACATACTCGTATATGTCAAAATCAAACTGCTGTATTTTGAGAATATCGGTCCATATTTGATCATATCCCCTATCTAAGATCCGCTTCAAAGTTCACGTTAATACTAATATCTTTCTTAAATAAACCGCATATGCATTAAATTTTCTGTTCCGAAATTTAAGAAGATCGGCCCATAATTTGTCACAGATCATTTCCGTAAAACAATTTAAGCCACAAATATGTTTAATAAATATCGATATCCAACCAACCCACCAACTTTTATAAAGATCAAAAAATTGGTTCACTTCTACTATGCCGCCCTTAAATATCATGTAAATTAAGTTATTGAGATCAAATTCAACTAAAAGAAGCCTCAATTTATAATCTTACCACCCATTTTTCTATACTCTGTTTCTTAACTTGTGGTGAATATGGGAAAACGTTTCTTTCTTTAATATACTAAATACTAATAAATTTTGCTCTAGGACTGAATAAAGACATTGAATTAGGATATTCTAGTCGTTTAGCCAATGTAGTTTTTATATTTATCATTACATTTAGTTGTAGGGTATTTAAGATTTGGCTTAGACGAATATAGCACTTTAACTTGTTTTAATTACATTTCTTAAAAAGTTAGTTTTTTTTTGGTATTTTTTTTTAATTTTATAAATTTTACAAAGTTAACAAGAAAATCCCTCAATTTTATATCCTTCAATTAATTTAAAGTTTATCTTGTATCGGTCAGTATATTTCACCATTCTTAACATGTTGTTTTTTCCATTTAATTTTTGTTCATTCTTTGTAATTTTTGGCATCCTGTTGTGTAAACATTTGCGCGCTCTGTAACTGATTGTACTTCTATCTACATTCCTTTCATTTTTTTTTGTGTTTTTTTCTTTATTATTTGCTTTAGTTCCTGGTCATATAAACTTAGGGCGTAAAAATGGATGAATGAATAGTTGGATGAATGAATGGATGAATACCACAAACAAAACCCTACTTAATCTGCATCTAAACAATAACACAAAAGCACTTTTATACAACTTACACACAAACCGACACACAAATTCCTTTACTTATATCGGGTTTTTCAATAAGAGCGCTACATTTTTTTTAAGTAAAACAAAAGGGTTTGGATATCAATGAAATTCTTTATTCCTGTGAAAGTACGTTCGATGCCATTATGTGTGGAAGTCGATTTCTTTTGCATGGCTACCACGGGCACGCTTGCAGAAGTCCAGACACTAAACCCAATTTTCGATGGTTTTTAAGCACAAATCGGTCGCTACTGCTGCAATTTCACGTTCGATATTCGTACGAAGTTCATCAATCATCGCTGGCTTGTTGGCATAAACCATAGGCTTGACGTAGAACCACAGGAAATAGTCTAACGGTGTCTAATCGCATGACCGAGGCGGCTAATCGACTGGACCATTTCATGAGATAACACGTTCTCCAAACTTGGTTTCCAATAAATTGATTGTGACATTCGCTGTTTGGCTTGTGGCGCCGTCCTGTTGAAACCACATGTCCTCCAAGTCCATATAATGCAACTGGGGCCAAAAATATTATGTTATTATTGAACGGTAGCGATTCTCATTCACAGTAACGTGACGGCCTTGATCATCACGGAAGAAGTACGGCCCAATGACGCCGCCGGCCCATAAACCGCACTAAACCGTAATTTTTTCAGCATGCAATGATGACTCATGGAGTACGTGTGGATTGCTGTCTGACCAATAACGCATATTTTGTTTATTGACGAAACCATTCAGCCAGAAATGAGCCTCATCGCTGAAGATGATTTTTCGATGAAAATCCGCTGAAGCAGCAGCAATATTCTCGACACTACGGACACTTCTTTGTCTCACTAAATACGGGAACATTTTGTATTGTGCCTGTGGATTAAAATTTTTCCACTAGGTAGTAAATTTTAATAATTTCGACTAGTTGTTGGCTTGTATATCTTTCCATCATAAAATAGCAAACCTTACTGAACAGAAATGTCAAAAGAGCGCCAAAAAATATGGCATCGTTTGCTGTCCCTACCGCTCTACTTAAGTAGCGTCCCTGTTGAAAAACGCTTTACATATGAACATGCATACGTGCTTATGTGCTTATGTGCATATACCCAAAGATTATATCCTGATAATCGTACCTCTTAGTCTATTCAACACTCAAACAATTTGTAAAATATGTATAAATATATTCATATACACATACATACATGCATTTGTGAAATACCCTACACATATGATAGTTAAATCCTGCTCGGTGGAGGACTAAAAGTTTCTCTTCTACCGTATACGAGTAAGGGCTACAACCAAACTCTCATAACCGCAATTTACTGCAACAAAAGCATCATCATTGTCATTTTTCTTTGTTGTTTTTATAGCTTTTTTTCTTTTGTGTTGCCTGGCTTTTATTTTGTTTGTGTCCTCGGTTTTCCTCATTTTAATACATTTTTTTTTTTTTTTGTTTTCAATACATAAATCTACATTTTAAGGAAGACAAGAAAAATTGAATGGACGATTACTTACGTTATCATTGGATCTGGCGAACCGCCAATGCTGCTGCATGTCAATTCGAGCGGTTTGTCTTCGGTAGCAACGGCAATATTGCCGGGTGATATTATGGGCGGATGGGGTGGTGTCAGAACTGTCAAATTGTAAAATTCCTGATGTACATCTGCACCTGTACCTTTAGCCTTGATGCGACACTCGAAACGTCCATTGTCGCGATTGTACGATGTATTTTTAATTTGTAAGTCATAAATGCCACGACTGGGTCGAAATTCCAATCTATTAAAGGAAGAAAACAACAAAAATAAAATCAGAAAAGTTAAAAACTAAGTGAAAAGTAAGGACAACAGAAATAAAGTATGCACATTTATTGTGGATGAAACAAAATTACTTTTAACACAGCAACAGTAACAACATCAAAAACAATGGCTTTTTAAATATTTTATGTTGATTTTAAACTTCAGCGACAAGCATTTACCCATCTCTCTGTCCTGAGGAAATAAAGGTTACGAGAGGTGATGTTGCTGATTATGATAATGAAAGAAATGTTTTAAAATAAATTGTGTAAGTAATAGGACTCGTATTTTAATGCACAAACAATAATTTGTTATTTAATATTTTGTAAATTATATTTAGAGGGTGATACACCCACTCCTTATAAAACACATTTGTTAATACTTTGCATAAGTCTATTTCATAGAAGAGGTCCTAATGTTAGTTAATAAAAATATATTTTTAATTTCAGTCGCTTTTATTGTTAAATAATGCATTTCCTTGCAGTTACAGTTAAGTAGACAAATTTAATTATAATTTATATTTTATTCAGATTAATTTTTAAGGAAATTTTGGTTTGTGTATATATAAATTTATTCCATTGTGGACTTAAAGCCTTGCTTAAGGATTGCTAGGTATTCGAAATTTCGAATATAACTATAAAAAAATACTAAGATTTTTATGTGGATTTTAACTTGAAATCGATCGAATTCAAAATGTCTGTAATATTCTACTTGAAAGTCACCCGTTGTTGTATTCGAAAGAGTGTTCTCTGGGCAATAGTTTTTTTATGTTTTAAATAGAAAATTTACTAAATGTAATGGATAAAAAAACAAACAGAAAATCACAATTTTAAAATTTTTCGTAGTCCACATTTGTCATAAATATATCGTAGTATTTCAAACCCACTTTGGAATCCCCACTTTGGTATTTAGGAACAATAAATTCAAAATTTTGATAATGTTTTTTTCGTTTCGAAGGGCCTATGGAAACCCCTATTAGTATATATTAGGCATCTTTTAGCTATTCCTGTTGAGATGCTTTTCTTAAAATACAAACTAACTTGTTGTTAGGAAGCAAAGAATAATAATAATTAGGTTTACGTCTCAATATAACAAATCGATTATGAAATCGTTTCTGAATTGTTAAAAACTGGTCCAAATGAAAGCGTAACTCGACCACTAAAAAGGATAAATACCACATGCAAGCATCCATGATTGAACCACAAACCATTTGCAAACATTTAAAGATATTGCATGTTGAAAGTTTTTGATTCAAAATAACGAAGTATGTATTCCCATTACTGAAGATTTTTCCCTACATTTTTCCATACTTAGCGCGGTTGTTTCTTTTTGCTTATACAATGTATGAGAAATTCAAAGGTATTTTCTCTTCTTTCACAACGGATATAGTAAAAAAATCTTACAATACATTACGTTTCCAAATAAACTCTTTTCAATTGATCAGGGAGAGTGTTGAGTTGAACACAATTACTTAAAATTTTTAAATTTAAATGTGTTTCATAACGACAGAGTCTGATACTTAACAGTCAAGTATTTGTATTATTACTATTAATAAGTGCATTACTATTCTATTTTTTTATATATATATATATAGCTTACAATAAGGTAAACTACCAATAACTATACACATTTCTTTTTTGCAGTAGAAAAATTCAAATAAGTATCATTATTGTATTCAGAAAATCATGTACTACTTATATATTTACAAAGAAAATGTACAAAGATGACGATGATGACGTTGCTACCTTCTTCAAGGATGATTCCTTTTATTTCTTGTTGGCAATTTGCATAACAATCTGAGATGACAGTTTTACATAAGATATCTTAAAATAAAATAAACAATGTTAACAACAATTGAAGGAACAAGTAAATGGGAGCAGCCAATTTTATTTTAATTTTTAAACATTGGGAAATATTGAAAGTGCTCCCATTTGTATGCCATATAGAAGACCTGTTTACACATTCTAAAAGATTCGATACTAATTCCAATATGCCTTCTCTCAGAAGGTGTTTCATATACCATACATGAAAATCCATAAATTTAGTATTTAATGAAAGTCTGTGATGTAAAGTACGCGTGAAGCAGTGTTTTTTTTTTTTGTAATAATTTAAAATCAATTATAAGCATGTAAAAATTATACTATTGACTTTTGTGAAAGTTGGGCCACAACCGGACATAGCTCCCGTAAAACCTACACTTCCGAGAATAACCACAGAGTATACAGAGTTGACAATTTGGACGTTTCAAAAGGACAAAATCAGTTTCCTAGGACTTTTTGGTACTTAATTTATTGTATGTTTAAGTAAATCGCTTTCTCTTACACGCTGCAAGAATATTAACAAAGTGCAAATTCTTGATAATAACTGAAACTAATTCTTATAAATATCGTTATTGGTATGAAATTCGAGATACAGACGGTATGACTAACATTAACATATATATAATACGTGGAGGTGCAAGGTAAAATAATACGCCAAAAGTGTTAATTTTTTAATAAAACTAATTGAATGAAAATTTACCAGCAAATATGGATACACTTCGGAAAATTTACTTTTTATCCATTAATTAAATACAGGGAACCACACATATTCTCTCATATTGAAAATGAAAAACTAAGCCGATGGTGAAATAATCATGACTCAAGGTCAATGACGAAAACGTTAAAATTAGTAATGCACAAACGTAGAATAAACATACATGTCTATGAAACACACTCCTGATATTTATGCAAATCCTAGTTCCGATTCTTCCGAGTATGAACAAATTTTTATGCTTAATTTATAATTATAGATGTTTGATTATTAACTGTTAAATAAATAAGATTTGTTAGGTGGCTCTAATTTCATTGTTTAGCGTCTAAAACTAATCAATGCGCTCTTTTCACAACTTCAAAATTTGCGATTTAAACCCTTATAAAAGATTCATTTGAAAAATAAATAAGAGTGCTATATTCGGCTATGCCTAATCTTATATACCCTTCACCTTTGTTGTGGATGCAATTCTTACCATAATTTACAGAGTTTGTCTGATGTTCATAATAATCTTGAGTGTAATTTAACAAACAGAGTATAAAAACGGGGAACAATTCGGTTTTAGTGACTTTACTCAAAAAAAAAAAAACTTCATCAAAAAGGGCTTTTAGAGAAGATGCCAGAAAAAAAAATTTGTTGGCGGTTACGCCTATTTTCGAGAGGGCGGGCCCGTAAAGTTGAAAATATCTAGGCCTATATCTCGGCAACTACTGGGTGTCTGATAATTTGTAATATATTAAATAAAATATATATATATCATGATTATAAAATATGGACCGAATATGGGTTAAATTCGAAAATAATATTTTTTGACCCGATTTTATTTGTTTTTTTGGAAATGGTTCTTAAATGGCAGCTATGACAAATTATGGGCCGATCTTCTTAAATTTTGGAACAGTGATTTTCATGCATAATAACGGTATATTTAAGATATATGTATATTAGTATTAACGTGGATTTCGGAAGTGGGCCTTATGTGGGGGACATAGTCAAATATGGACCGATATTCTCAAAATCCAGCCCTTTGATTGGCATGTATGTAAATGATCCGTGTAAAATATTGGCTTGGTACCCTTACTTATAAGAGATTTATGAGTATTAAAGTGATTTTTGGAAGAGGGCCTACGGTTAAAAATAGACCGAAATTTACAAAATTTTGTGGGATGATTTTTGTGTATTTGTAAATGATATGTGCAAAGTTTTGAGTCGGTACCGATATTTATACAATATATATAGGGACAAATGTCTTTTTCAGATGTGGCCCTTGTATGGGTGCTTTGACCAATACCGGGCCGACCACTATAAAATTTAGTACAACAATTTATTTGCATATGTCAAATTTTAGCCGTTTAACATTATTTATATCTGTTTTATATGTAGGGAAGTGAATTTTGGAAGTGGACTTTTTATGGGGTCTATGGTCAAACATGGACCGAACTAAAACAAATTTCGTTTTGCGATTTAGTATTACATAAAACTTATTTTTGCTGAATTTTGTCTTGATATTCCAATTTTATAGGCATTTATGTATAATTGAGCAATATTTCGGGAAGATTTTTGTATGGAGGCTATGAGAAATCATGGACCGATTCTTGCTATTTTCCGTACACTTTCTTCTTTTATCATAAAAACAACGTATACAGAATTTCATGGAATTATCTTCAATATATTTCAAAATATTGCAATAAAATGGACAAAAAATATCAATTTTTTATGGAGGTTGTCTCACATATTGGTCCATACCTCTGGTTGACCTAAACCGATTTTGCTGATTTTAAATAGCAAACTTCTCGAAAGCATGTCTGATAGATATATTGAAGATTTGGATCCCGAAGATATCTTCAGGACTTGAGAAAACTGATTTCAACAGACAGACAGACGGACATGGCTTAATCGACTCCGCTATCTATAAGGATCCAGAATATATATATAATTTATAGGGTCGGAAAATTATATTGTGGAAATTACAAACGGAATGACAAACTTATATATACCCTTCTCATGAAGGTGAAAGGTATAATAACATTATTTATGAAGGAATCAGAAAAAGTTTATTGAAATTTTAAATCAATGAGTTATAGATACTAAAGACTTGGATTCGAATATTTTATTTCTATACATATGCACATAAATACGAGTATATGTAAACAATTACTAACTAAATACTAATTTATCTGTAAGTTGCTGTTACTAGTAATACTGTTATAAATATGTTTTGTGCTTGATGTAGTTTTAAATTTTATTACATCTTAATTCGAAAAACCTAAGAATTCGAAATAAAATTGTGTTCGATTTTTTAACCTTTTTTGAAAGGCTTAATGATGTGAAATGTGTTCCTTATAATTTTCTTCAGAACTGGGATGAATTCGTTGGCATATGTGGAAGGAAGTACAGGTTGCAACATTACATATTTTTTTGGAAAATTAAAACAATTAAGAACTAATATTTCTGCAGGAAAATTCTCGAATAAAGATTAAACCTTGTAAATTTATAATCAAAGAACTGTTGATAAGTTGATTTTTCGGCATTATTCCATATTATTCCGTTTGGAGTTTCTGAAATACTGACAGTTTTAAAGGTTATTTTCCCTTAAACAAAGTGCCATTCATAACTGAAAAAATTAAAAGCAAATTTTGTAGAAATTATGCAAGAAATGAGTTTTAAGCTTGTTAAGAATTACGTATATTCTATTCAAAATAAATTTATTTCATATTTCGTGTTTACAGGAAATTTGTTAATTGTGCTTAAATGCGTTTATAGCTATGAAAAACTAGCGATTGCCATCCTGATTAATAAAACTAGAACCTTGAGGAATAAATCAAATATATTCATTTAAATTAAATGTAGTTTGATCAACTTGCAACTTATAATATTTTTATGGGAATTATATTTTCATAAACTTTAATAAGAGCTACACCAACAGTGCATTTATAGATGTGGCACACAGTGTGTGTTATGGCAATAGATCAAGTGAAATCTTTTTATTATTGGTTATAAGTAATGAAGACGTTATGGATGATGGTGATCATTGGAAAGTTATTATTCACTAATTGCAATCCTTAATTTTTTTTATCTGGTTTTTAAATCTAATATATTTTAAATTTTACCCAATACTTTTTAAATTGGTTATTAGTAATTTACTGAAATTGACAGTGATTTCTAGTAACTGATGAATTTGAAATTATACCCCACAGTTTGATAGCATGAAATTGTATGTTATTGCACTACATCTTTGTATGTGTAAATACTAAGTAGTAACAATTTTCCTCTTCAGTATCAATTTGTCTGTGTAGCTGACGTAAAATTTTTTTTCCTAAAATAATCGCATTTTTATACCCTTCACCTTCATGAGAAGGGTATATATAAGTTTATCATTCCATTTGTAATTTCCACAATATAATTTTTCGACCCTATAAATTATATATATATTCTGGATCCTTATAGATATCGGAGTCTATTAAGCCATATCCGTCTGTCAGCCTTACTGACTGTTGAAATCAATTTTCTGAAGTCCCCAGATATCTTCGGGATCCAAATCTTTAATAATTCTGTCAAACATGCTTTCGAGAAGTTTGTTGTTTAAAATCAGCAAAAGCCGTCCATAAATAACGGAGATATGAGCAAAAATCCGAGACAACCTCTGAAAATTTCATCAAAAAAACTAAGTGTATTAATATTGTTACGAATAATTTCATCAACAGATGGCGTTGATCACACAAAGTGTATTAATATTGTTACGAACAAATTCATCAACAGATGGCGTTGGTCAAACAAATTGTATTAATATTGTTACGAACAAATTCATCAACAGATGGCGTTGATCAAACAAATTGTATTAATATTGTTACGAACAAATTCATCAACAGATGGCGTGTTTATCGACATAATTATGCATGCACAACAAAGGTGAAGGGTTTATAAGATTCGGCATAGCCGAATTAGCACCCTTACTTGTTATTTATCATTTTACTAAAAACACACTCCCATTCAAACAGATTCATGTAGATGTACAGAGGCACTGCATGTTTGATTTAGCATTTAAGTATGTCGGTTGCAACATATGATGGATCTATGAAGTATGAGTTTGTATTGAGCTTGTACAAGATACATTAGATTCTCTCTTTCTGTTTTAACGTTTCGCTTTTATATTTATTTTGTATGTAGGAAAGAGGATGTTACTGCCTTTAATGTATGCACATAAACAGCAGTCAATTATATGCTTCAAATGAAAATTGTTTTCCCTTTGAACGCTCACACAATCATATGTGTGTGTAGTGCATGTGAGTTCTCGTTCCTTAAGTACGCAATAAAGCACAAATATAACAAGTTAAATAAGCTTTCTTCAACTACACATACATAATCACAGAACTTGACGTAGGAGTAGGTATGGTATGTTCATGCGTATGTATGTGTATTTCTTCACAGTAAGTACATTAAAAAGTACCGGTTATGCCTCACTACAAATGTTTAATGTGAAAAAAGAGCACAAAAACATAATGGATGTGTATGCGAGTATGCATGCACTACATGTACATATGTACTTGTTTGAATGCTAAATAGGAAATATTACCCTACAACCATAATTTTTGAAAATAGATTTGCATTTCCCAGAAAATTTAAACGTGCAATCTATGTTTCTGGCAACGTGTTTAATCATTTTGCGATTCAAATCAGTATCCGAAGAAATTTTTTCTAACAAAATCTACAAGTATTTTACCAAATGCAGTTTTTATAACCTCCACCGCCACAAGTGGTAAATGAGGGAATATATAAGTTTGTCATTCCGTGTGGAGCACTGAGAAATATTCATCTGAGACCCAACAAACTATATATATTATTGATCCTTATTTAATTCTAAGTCGATTGAGCTATGTCTGTCTGTCTGTCATTGTAAAATACTCTTACGTCGAAACGACATAACCAAAATCAACAGAGTTAACAAAAACACATTTATAATTCTCCTAAACAGTTTGTATTAAAAATCAGCAAAATTGTTATAGTAGAACTAGATTTATGGACAAAAATGTGAGACAACCTACATAAAAATTTGATATTTTCAAATATTTTTCTTTTATATTTTTTGAATATATTGCAGATATTGCCATGAAATTTTGCACATTTTTACGATACAAGAAGAAACTGTAAGCCTCCATACAAATTTATTCTCGATATATTGTTTAAATACCTGTAAAATTGGAATATTCATACAAAATTCGGTAAAAATATGTGTCAGGTAAAAAGAAATCGGAAAACGAAATTTTGCTTTGAGCCGTAATTATTTGACCGTAGATGCCATATAAAGTCCACATCTAAAATTCACTTAAATACGTATAAATCTGGTACAAATATAGTAGCCAGGTTAGATTTCGACACAAATAATTCTTATAGATATGTATATTGTTGTATATCTTATAAATATCGGTGCCGCCTCAAAACTTTATATATATTATTTAAAAAGACACAAAAATCATTCCACAAAATTTTGAGGATTTCGGTCCATATTTGACCGCATCGCCTATAAAAAGCACTCTTCAATACTCATAACTCTCTTATAAATAATGATACCGATCCATAATTTTGAACGGATCATGTACATGCATCCAAACACAAACTACTAGATTTTGAGAATATCCGTCCATATTTGACGATATCTTCCATATAAGGTCCACTTCCGAAATTCACTTTCATACTAATATATATCTTAAATAAAGCGTTATTACGTCGAAATTTGACATGAGATATCCTCATACGCATAAAATTAACTTTTATGAAATTTAAGAAGATCGGCCCATAATTTGTCATAGCTGCGATATAAGAACCATTTCCGAAAAACCATTTAACCCACAAAAATGTCTAATAAATATCGATATCGAACCAAAAAATGTAATCCAGAAATCATATTAATATCGGTTCTGAATTAAGTCCACTTCCGATGATACCACCCAACCATAAAACTCTTGTAAATAACGCCTAAAGTACATAGATATCATATTAGCGGATACTGGATTTAAAAGCTATCAGTCCACTTTATTTTTGGTCCACTATGCCATAAATTAATCTCTTGTAAATATTGTTTAATTTTATAGATTGCTAAATTACACTCAAGAGTATTATGAAAATCAGACAATCTCTGTAAATTTTATTGAGAATTATAAATGGTCAAAATTAGATAAAATTTCCAAATATTTAAAATAAATTAAGTTGGTCCTAAAATTATCCTTCAAACAATATATCAAATACTAATAAAATTTGCACTAAGTCTGAATAGAAAAGACAGAATAAGAATATTCCAATCCTATAACCAGTGTAGTTTTTCTATTTTTTATTATGTTTACGTGGAGGGTATTTAAGATTTTGCACAGCCAAATAATGCATTCTAACTTAGTTTTTTTAAAATAGATACAGAGCTAAATGTTCAGGAGAAATCATACATATTACGAACATTAATGTGAAAATGTAGAGTGCCTGCAGGAAAATGTTTACGAAAAAGACATAGATGCACTTAGCACATCAAAGCCAAAGACTGTCGTTAAAATATTAAAATCTTTATTATCCACACAGTTAGTTAGACATTCCATCGGAATTTAAATCATAAATTTTTTACTTAGTTCGCATTCAGCATGTTTCCAATGATTTCCTGTTATTACTGCTACATGCGAGCGTGCACAAGTGCACAAACAAAACATGTGCTTTGTATAGGGTGTTTTTTTTTAGATGTATATAACTTTAAGTTGGTAACATTTTTTTTAACTGGAGGACATTTTGTCAGTTGTCAAGTGATTTATGTTTCAAGTCGCTAGTCTACGTCGATAAGCCCGAAACTGTTGACTACTTGGAGGACAACATTTTCCCCGTTATTGCCGACATACGGCCACAAATGTTGAAAAAATCATCGAAAAGATTAGACTACATCCGAGCCAGTTATATGCCAGAAGTCATATTTTAATTATATTGCTAGAAGAATTTATCTCGAATAAAGTAAATTTCATGTCAATTTAAAAAAATCATCTGTGTTTTGTTCCATTTTTAGGTTCTATACATCTAAAAGAACTCCCTTTACATACTACACTTAAACATGGCTATAACGTGGTCGAAAGTGCAGATGAAATTAGTTAGTTAGTTTGTTAGATCCTTGTTATTATTATCATAAGTAGAGCGATGTTTGTGCATTTTGTACAAAAACGGTGGTAAATTTTACCGGAAATAAAAAGTAAGTCCGAAGAAAGTCTTTCATATTTCACAACCGTAATGACATGTACTCGTTAGGTAATTATTGTTATGTATCAATTCATTACTGTGATTTATGCATACTTGAAACTGTCCAATTTCTACTTGATAGTGGTGTTAATATTTTGGAAATCGACTTTATAGGTGCTATGGTCAAATATTTACCGATGTAAACTGAGTATCGTTTTATCAATTTTCCTCACATGAAACTTAATTTTGCAGAATTTTGTATGGGCACTGCTATTCTGTAGGCATAGATACCATAGATCCATATTCCGGGAAGACATTTGTATGGAGACTATAAGAAATCATTGACCAATTAGAGAAAAAGACATATTAATAATACTATGTAATTTGCATACAAAACTTTTGTTGAAATCAAAGCAACAATAGAAAAGTGTGCGCTATAGATATAATTTGTTATAGTCAGTACCAGATTGTATACACATACATACCCAAAAGGAGCAGGTTTTATAAATGAATTCATACCTCAAATCACTTCAAACCTGCTGATGGGATGCATGATTTTTGTATGAGGTGTTTCCTAAAGTGTTTTTTTTTTAATTCTATCTGAATGTTTTTGCTAAAGAAAAATTCATAGTAACTGATAAGCGCGATATTCCTTTTGTAATTGACTTTCGTTGTCATACGTAAATCTGTAGACTATAATTTAATTTTTGTTTTTTCGCTTTAAAACCTTCTTTTTTGTTAGCACTAAAAAAGCATATTTTTTGTATATTTTATTCGCAGGCATTTACTGCCTCAAAAGAGCGCTTTTATTAAAGCGCTCGATTATGCGCTTTTTCTCTGAAGTCCTTCAAAAAACATGAATTTTTTTAATGGGTACATGCATATGTAAGATATGAATTCTTTTTCAAGATTTTCATTTCTCAGGAAATGTGTCTTTATGTTATTCAAGTAAATTTTTTATTTAGCAAAATTTATTAATATTTTTTTCTTTATTGTGTTCTTGTCATGAGCGCTTCTTTCAATGTTATGTTGTATATGATATATGTTCATATACATATGTATGATATGTTAGACGTAAAATGTTTATTTCATAAAAAATTATTTAATATACATTATTATTAATATTTGAATATTATTTTTGTAATGCCTTTAGATACATATTTTAAACGAATTTTCATTTGTGCAATACAAAGTTGTTGTACACCACTATATTCACGCAAAGAAAAAACATAGTTGTGGTAAACATAATCTAGAGCAACAAATTATGATAAGATTTATGATTGTAGTCAAAACATATTATGATGAATATAAGTGTCATGAAATACCATATTATGATTAATTATCATCGTAATATTTCATAATAATATTTTCTTGTTAATCATTATTTGATATTATAACATCATATTATAACCTAATATAATCATAAAATTGTCATACATGATCAAATTATGACCCAAAGTAATCATATTATAGTTTAAAGTAATCATATTATGATATAAAGTAATCATATTATAGTTTAAAGTAATCATATTATGATCTAAAGTAATCATACTATGATCTAAAGTAATCATATTATGATCTAAAGTAATCATATTATGATCTAAAGTAGTCATATTATATCAAGGATTTCTGGCAACATTAATAAAAAACTATTATGGAAATTTCTCATCATAATATGATGAATCAACTTAAAAATTACAACATAATATTTTTAATGGAAAACATATTAATGGTTAAATATAAAATAATATGATTAGTTATAAAACAATAATTTTTATGACGTAAATCGGAATTATTTCTACATTTTTTTAACCACAGAACTTACAACCACTTGTTAATATTTTTGTAAATAGATAAATATTTAAGCACTTTCAACGTACATATATAAAAAAGAATACATTTTATTTTTAGTTATGTTTAATAGATTTTTTTATGATATTTAAGATTATTTCTTTTCTGTACACTTTATTAATTATTTATCATATTTATTATACACTATTTAGGTCTTTTACACTTCTTTTACATTTTTGTATTTTGTAGTAAACTTTTAAATACGAATTGTTTTTTTTTCAATTATTAAAACATTTATATTCAAATAAATAATCCGATATCATGCAGACAACCTACTGAACTGATGCAAAAACATTCTACAAATGGTTAAAACAAAATATTATTAAAATGAAACATATTTTGTTTGCATTTTAAACATAATATGAGTACAAATATTGAAAATTATCATTTAATGGTTATTTGTAAGTTTAAATAGTTGTAAATAATATAATATGTTTGAATAATTATCATTCAATAGTTGTGGTAAACATTTAATAAAAATAATTATTTTTCAGTGAACCATATTCAATTTTATAATTGCGATAAACATAAAAATGTTTATAGTAACTACATTATCGTTAAAATCAAATTAAAATAACAATTATTTGTGTACCACAACAATATATTGTTACCAAAAACAAAGTGTAGTTGTCGTAACCATGTCCAACCATATTTTTTCTCTGCGTGTTGGGGAGGGTATTTGTGCTGATGTTTGTAACGCCCATAAATATTAGTCTGACACCCACCTTCAGGAATACCGATCTAATCAGAATCACTTTCTGGGTCGATTTAACAATGTCCGCCCGTCTGGCATTTTTAAAGATATTTCTAAAAAATTTGGTAACTGGTAATTTGTTTTTTTCAGCCGAAGGACAGTTGGGAGTGAAATTGGTTGAATCGATCCATTATTTCCTCTAGACCACATACGAATGTCCTCCCGAAAAAGGGGTTTATCGGTCATTAATGTTTGATTTATGCACACATGCAAATAATTACACTTAGTTGTACATAAAGCCTGATCACATCTACAAATGTTGTGTATATCATTCTATAATTGACCATTGCTCCCATATAAGGCTCATTGCCGAAAATCATTTTAAAGAGCATCACTCTGTTAAAAATGTTGGTATTCAAATAATATTTAACACTACACCACCATAGTGGGGAGGGTAAGTTGGATTTGTGCTGATGTTTGTAACGCCCATAAATATTGGTCCAACAGCCACGTTAAAGTATACCTATCGACTCAGAATCACTTTCTGAGTTTAACGATGTCCGTCCGTCCGTCCGTCTGGCTGGCTGGCTGTCCATGTAAAGCTTGTGCGCAGAGTACAGGTCGCAATATTAAAGACATTTTGATAAAATTTGGTACGTGAGATTTTATCAGCCCAAGGATGGATGGGAAGGAAACCGGTGGAAATCGGTCCATTATTGCACCTGGCCCCCATACAAATGTCCTCCCGAAATTGGGGTTTACTGGTCATAAATCTTTGAAATATGAAAGTATGCAACCGAATTTCGACACGAATGAGTAATAAGTAAAGCTAAATCCTTTTTACAAATTTCGTGAATATCGGGCCATAATTAGTTCCACTTCCGAAAATCACTCTTTTTTAAAAATATCGGTATCCAAATAATATTAAACACAAATATGTTTCGTACATATACATATAAAATGGTAGAATTTTATGATGACCAGTCCATAATTAGTCGTAGCTGCCATTTAAGGCCCACTTCCGAAAATCACTTAAAAGACCATAAATCTCTTAAAAATGTTGTTGTCCGAATAAAATTTAACAAAAATGAGTTTCTTATGTACAAATAGGATGACACCTAATTTTATAAGAGTCAGTTCTTCGTAATTCATATACTGGGTGTAGGGTATTATATATTTTTTTTTCTTTTGTGTTCTTCTCAACCCCTAATTTAAAATGTTCCCATATAAATCACTCAATCATTTCAATATGATATAAAATGAAAAACGATTTTAAATGATATATGTTGACAATTCATCAATAAAATAAAAGTGGACCTGTTATTTTCGGTCCACGGAATGACAATCTTATATATACCCTCATTCACTACTTATGGTGGTGGAGGGTACAAATATTACTTTTGTATATTTTTCAAAGGTATTTTTTTATAGCACCAAAAAATTTACTTATATATACATATATAACGTTGTATTACGTTTTATATTAAAAGCATTCCTTAGACAAATTGTAATAAAGGGTGAGTTTTTAGCAATTTTTTTGGCAGCCTAACTGTTTCGTGTAACATGTTAGACAGCGAAAAATATCGCAGCTGCATCCGTCAGTGTTGTAGATCGTGCTATTTAACGCATTTACACTATTTTTTGTGGCGCTGTTTTAAGGCCCACATCTATAGAGACAAGTCCCCAACAGTTGACGCACTGGCAGCTAATATTGAAGGAGTTATTCGTGAGATATAGGCCGAGAGTACTCGGAGAGAGTATACCAAATTTGGACCCAATGTATAATTAATTTAAGGAGTAGCCGCGGTCAATATCTACATAAAATCATCTTTAAATAATGAATTAGATAGATTGTTCTATTGACTCAAATTAAGAGTTAGTATATTTCTCTAAATTTATGTTGTTTTGTTTAAGCAAATCCGCAAGCTCTTAAAAAATCACTTTTTATTTATAAATTCAAGTTAAATGTTCTTTTGTTTAAAACAATATTTTACTAATTTGTAAAATATAATTCTAATTGATTTTTAGTAGTGTAATGCAAATACTGAATAAACAAACATTAAATATCTGGATATATTCCCTATTTTCAGGAATTTATATCGAGATTAAATTCATAAAAAAAATATTTTCATATTAAAATAAATCGAACTCATAAATGATTCTACGATCGGTCCATAAAGGCCCATAACCTAAACTCACTTTGACACTTATTCAAACATAAGTTACGATAACTATAAGGTTCAATATCTCCGACTATAATCTTTTATTTACCTTTTAATAATTATTAATTCATATTCACTAACCCACATGAACACTGCAACTGTATGAAATGTCTGCCAAGTACATACAGATGCAAAATATTTTAGTTTCTATAATTTTTGGTGAAGACATGTCATGACAAATAATTTAAATTTATTCACCTGTTTCTATTTCGAGTTTTTTTTATGACAATGACACTAAAATGTGACATTCGTGGTAAAGTCTCTACTTTTCCAACCTCTTTTGCATTACTTTTTGTTCAACTGAGTTACACACGAGTTGGTTTACTGCCATCTCTTGTGTCACTTGCACACATTTTATTTGAATATAAGCAGTATAAGTAGATGTGAGAACAAAATCAGGAATGAATTACTACAGTTTTATACAATTGCAACATAGACGCGAATAAGGGCGTATAAATCATTCATAAAATTCTAAATTAAAAATTTCAAAATTTAAATTTCAGCAAAAATTCCAACTGCATTTTTTTTTAATGCCAGAAAATGGCTTTTGAAAATGTTTGTCTATAAGACCTTATTCGCGTCCATGCTTCTATTGTGCAATTTATTTAAAGCGACTGTTATTTTTTACTTTCTTGCAATTTTTTACTTACTTCGGTTGCAAAATTTGTAAATAATTTCAGAAATATAATATTTAATATGGCGTTTCCTTTATAAGCTTTAAACTTTTTTTTTAGTGGAAATATTTTGTAAACGTACATATGTACACCTAATTCTGTTTTTACGCGAGTTTTTTTAAGCGAATTTGATTTAACGCGTTTCCAAATAAATATTTCATTCTGTTTTTATGCGACTAGATTTGATTTAACGCGATCTAAAAATGTATGTATTTTTACCAGAAAAACGTTGTTTGCACTGGTTTTGGAGAATTTTAAATTAAACACATAGTTGGCAGCACTAAAAATCGTCTGGTACGAAACACAACCGCGAAATTTCAACGTGAACTGAAATTAATAATGGGTAGTTATCGTAAATTACATAACAGTCTTACTAAAACTGTAAGTCAGCGATTAATAACGGAATTTGTGACCAAAATCACTGAACCATCACCAGCAACTGATCATGATTTCGAAAATATTTCGTAAACGAATGCGATTATCAGAAAGTGATACTGAATAAAAAATATATGTATATCATATTTATATAACAAAAATATTTATTTTTAAGTTTAATGGTTTTTTGGGATTACTTTTCTACATGAACTCTTTTTTCTATTGGTTTTGTTTAAAATATGTTTGTGTATAATGCAACATGAATTTGAATTATTTATCTTATTTTACCTGATATTTCATACGTGGAACCAATTCCATCATTTAATATGGATACTCTATCTTTTTTTACGCGGGTTTTTTTACGCGAGTTTTCGAGGAACGTATCTATCGCGTTAAAACAAAATTAAAAACAAAATTAGGTGTATATGGTTTAAAGAATTTAAATTTCTAGGGAACTACCCAACATAGTTGTCGCATGATTTATGCCCAAAATCCTCAAATTTTGAGGATAGAGTCAAAGTGATATTTTAAAATTGTCAAAACAAAACAAAAATAAAACAAGTAAGAAAGTATTGTCGGTCAAGCCCGACCATATAATACCCTACACCCAGTATATGTATTAAACTCATTTTCATAAATTGGCGTTATATGGGAGATATAATCTATTGTGGACCGATCATCCAAAAATTTACTGTCATGATGTCTGTGAATATAAATATTATATGTGTGAAACTTTATTTCGATATAAATACATTTAAACGATTCATGGAGCTTAAAGTGAATTACGGAGAGGGTCTTATATGGGAATTTCGAATAACTATGGCCCGACCATTATAAAATTAGGTGCCGTTATTTCTGTATATAAGAAACCTACTTGTGTCAAATTTTATTCGGATACCAAAGTTTTTTTAGAAAATTATGATCGTTAAAGTAAATTTCGAAAGTGGGCCTTATATGGGGGCTACGACTAAATATGGGCCGATCATAATAAAATTGTAGCGTATTATTTGTATATATATTAAATATATTTGTGTTAAATATTATTTGGATACCAACATTTTTGAGAGAGTTATGCTATTTAAAGAGATTTTCGGAAGTGGGCCTTATATGGGAGCAATGAGTAATTATGGACCGATCTGCACAAAATTTTTCGATGTAATTTATCTCCATTTACTACCCATTTGTGGTGAAACTTGGTTGGATACTTGCATAATTCAAACATTTATGATCGGTAAACCGCCATTTCGGGAAGACATTTGTATGGGGGCCAGGTGAAATAATCTACCGATTTCCACCAGTTTCAATCCCATCCATCCTTGGGCCGAAAAAATGTCACGTAATAAATGTTATCGAAATATCTTCAAAATTGCGACCTGTACTCTGCGCACAAGCTTTACATGGACAGCCAGCCAGCCAGCCAGACGGATAGACATCGTTAAATCGACTCAGAAAGTTATTCTGAGTCGATCGGTATACTTTAAGGTAGGTGTTGGACCAATATTTCTGGGCGTTACAAACATCAGCACAAATCCAATAAACCCTCCCCACTATGGTGGTGTAGGGTATAATGATTCGTTTTCTTAGTAAAAGAAACCTGTTTTGGATTCCATTAACTCAATTTATATGCGAATGATGACTCGAAAGAGAAGTCATAAACGTAAATGTGTTTATAAAAAATCTATGACTCAAAAATATTGAATATGGTGGTGTCTTGTATATATTTTGCTTTAACATGTAATTGATCGGAGAAAAATTGATAATATTTTTTTTTCAATCATGTCTTAAATACAAAATTTTAAATATCGTTCTTTTTATTTTTCCGATCAAATTAAAATTATCCACAATATTTAGGCAATAAACTTACTTCCAAATTACACGAAGCAATTCTTTAAGTTAAGCTGATTACCTTTTAGACATCGGGGGAGTACATTGCACTAGCAACTCGTGTTAAGGCTTCATTAGTCTTTACTTTCTGTTGCTGTTCTGTTTCGTGTCGTTCTATTGTTAAATTTTTGTAGTTAGTTTTTCCGTATTAACGTATCAGCTGTTTTAGGTAAACAGAGAACACATACCACGAAAATAAATCCAAAAATACAAATCAAAGTTTTTTTATTGTAAAATATGTCGTTACTTTCGACTAAAGTAAAGAGGTTTTAGTCATCCATCGTTTATTTTTTATATTTTTATAACTTTTATACAAAAACTTAATTAAATTCAAAGAAATTGAAAATTTTTGTAATAAACCAAAAATTTTTTTGTTGTGCGGATGTCAGCTATTTTGTGCTGTCACTTACAATTACTTAGCAAATTTTTGTTTTCAACAGGTTTATCCGCAACGGCACGGAATGTAACAAAACAACTAACGACTTGTACACATTTTGTTTTTAACAGAATCAAGTCAGCTGATTCGGAACGGAACAGAAAGTAAAGACTAATTCTGCCTTTACTCTCTTATTCGTATTACGTATGTTTGAATACTCACAAATAAAATACGAGCGATTTAAGCAATACGAATTTTGTTGTGTGAACACCGAAGAAATTTCAAGGAAACTATTGTATCAATATTTTCAATAAAAATTGCTTGTGTAAATTGGGACTCATGACTATTAACGAGATTCATAGAAAACTTGTCAGTATGCTAGATTCACCATAAGACCATCAAATTAAGAATTAACAAAGTTATTATATTCTGAGGCCTTATAGGCAGTCTAACATTGCGATATATGTATGAGACATATCTTCGAACCCTTAAAACTACATACGGTCTTCATAATTTGGAAATAGTAGAATAACTGCTGTTTTCCAGTCATTTCCATAATCACATTCAATTTTTATTGATAACAGCTTCTGTAAGAACTTTTGTGAGTTTTATCAACAATTAGCCAATTTATTTACCAAAAAGAGAGTCAAAAAAAAAAGAATTGCAATTAAAAACAAAAGAATTGCAATTAAGAAACTATTTTATTCCAAGTTTTTTCTAAAGTAGTAAAAGTTGGATTTATGTTGAACAGAAACAATTATTCGATTTACATATGTTCGTTGAACGAATAATTCGAATAAAATATTTAAACTTGGGTCAATTATTACTTTTCAAATAAAGCAATAAATAAAAGTAATGCAAAAATCGCATTTTCGCATTTAGCATTTTCAAAATCACATTCTCCATCACTTTATTTTGATTAATTAATACATTATTGAGATTCTGCCGTAAATTTTTCCTACAATTTCTGTTTCGAAATTAGGAAAACACAACAAAGAATTATAACTTCTTGCAGTAATACTCATTAATTTGTAAATGCTGATTGCAAGACATCTGAAATCCGACAAAAAAATAAAAATTAAATAAAAATTAAAATAATTCAAATTATAAGTTGCACGTTACAAGTGTGTAAATATAATTACCAAAGTGGAATTGCAATTACATGAAAGTGGAATTTATGACTGCAATAAATTACTCAATTTTCAGTTACTACACCCAAAGACTGTCTTATAAAATTTAGCCTTATAACAAATGTATTTGTAAAGTAGCTACAATTTGTTTTAAATTATTTAATTTCAAAATTTAGTTTAGTTACGGTTAAATATCTAATTTATTCACTGGAGTAAAAATATTTAAATGCCAAATCGGGTTACGTGTGTGCTAATTTAATAATATTTATTAAATAAAGTTTATTCAAGAACGGAAATGTCTTTCTTTTTGTACCGAAACGATCCACACCTGATTTCATATAACAGTTATAAATATTATTGTAATTAATAATCAATAAAATTGTAATGAATCTTACTCTTACGTCTTTATTACGTTTTTAAGAAATGTGTCTTCTGTCTGGTTGTCATTTCGTGTGTTTCGTATAAAATTGCGTGATAATATCACATTACTGAAGATAAATTTTATAATTAATGAGTTTGAGCAGGTCATTTTGTGTTGAGCTTAAGCAATAACGATGTGAAAGATAATATTTTAGTCAGGATTTGTTATGAAATTATACTAGTCATAGCATTGAAAAACTTATATTCAGAGTGCACAGTGGTTCAGTAGTAGGACATAGTGGTCAAATGACGATGTTCGATTGTTTTCACCGTTATTTCGCTCTAATAGTCACAATTGGCGGTACTACTAAAACATGCAATCAGTTGTTTTTTTTTACATTTACTTTTGTGCATCGGAAGTGAACAAATCAAAACAACTTTCCTTATCTTTTTTAGCAGTTTAACATGTGCTCAAGTAAACCCATTATTGATACTGCTAGATATCAGTTTGGGTTATCTGCTCTGCATTCATGAATAAGATTTTTTGAATATTTTATACATTTATCTTACCGATTAGATTTTAAAAAGTGGCAGGCCCGTTCAACAAATGAAAAAAACTATATGTCAGCAGCACTTTAGGACAGGTCTAATTGTCGACAACGCTCAAAGTGGCGGAAGTGGCACATCCAATGACGGAAACACTGTAAGAACTTTTTTTTTAATTAATCTATATCAGCTGAATGTCTTTCGTCGGGATACGAAATTAATAGTGTAGAATTTAGGGATTACTCGTTAGGAACCCCACGAATGCTTATTAGTACGTATCCATGGTATAATTAGCCTGCTTCAGTTAATAAAGTGTTAATTCATGGATCGGAAGTAGTTGAACACTCTCTAGTTTCCATAGGCGAGCTCTCTGAAGAAGACGCTTAATCTTGTAATATATTATTTAAGCAATTCAGACGAGACAACACGCGAAAAATATCTCGTATTGTCACTAACACTGATCCTTTGCATAGACTTCTTCTAAATTCTGACCCGTTGATTTCTTATTTACGCAAATTACCACAAAAGAAGAAGTCTGTGCTATCACCAGAGACTTTACGTATGTTAAGTTTTTGAAAATAATGTACAAGGTGACGCAAAAGTAATCCTGCTATCAGAAAATACTAAAATACTAAAATTTTGCGCAACTTGATGAATTGGGATTGGAAAACATGTGGTTCCAACAGGACGGTGCAACGGCACACACGCCTAATCTCCCGTTTTGGCGATTTGCACTGGCTAGCAAGATCGCCTGATTGGAAGTTTACTTTTGCGCCACCTTGTACAAATGTTGTATTAAATTGCCGTTATTAAATTTATTATTTTTTCTTTAAAGAATTTTTTTAATTAGGGTAAAATTGGCCCATAAATACCATAAACATTAATATTCATATTAATTTTGATGACTATAACTGAGTAAAATACGTATGACCGCCTACCTTAGAAACTTGAACCACTGTGGAGTGCTGCGAAAGTGCGAATTAATTTCATTCGCACAAGAAATTTATTTAGGAATAATTAATTAGAATTTTTTCTATAAATTAAATGCAAAACAATTTCGCATATGAGTTCAGTTAGAAACAATTATTCGATAATTTTACTTTTCTACATGGATACAACACATATGGTGAAAAAATAACTACATATCTGTTTTGATATTCTCTGTCAATTTTGCACTTATGTTTTTTAATTAAATGTGCAACTTTAGCCTGAATTTAAAGATGTCGCCCTACTTTTTGTTTTCATGTTCTTTTTTATGTTAAAGTGCGTATTTTGGTTGGTCAAAAAACTAAGTACATGTTAAATTTTATAATAATTTACGTCGAGTTTAATATTTATTAAGAAAGGTTTGTTGGTTATTGTAAAAAATTGATTAAGATCTTTGCGATCAATCGCCAAATACCTGGATAGGTCAATCTTTTTTGTTCAAAATGCTTTAGAACCAGAAAAAAGCTCAGAAAGACGTGAAAGGGCGAAAAAACGCATCCAAGTATTGGTATAAAGATTGTAACACTCGCTGAAAAGAACCCTTTTGCATCATCCAGGGAAATGTCTGCTAATATTGGGTTATTGTATCTGCAAGACAACGACTACAGTGTGCTAACCTACCAGGACGAATAGCCAGTGCCGTTGAAGGCAAGACTGGACTTCGCAAAAAGACATTTAAGTTGGTCCCAAACATCGTTTAAGAAGAAGTGGGCCAATATTCTTCTTAGCGCCGAAATAAAAATAAATATGTTCGGTAATGACAACGGCCGCAACATACAATGCCCAACTCGGTAAAGAATTTAATTTGCGGTTCACTAAAAAGACTGTCAATCACGGTGGTGGTAACATTATGGTATGTACTTATTATTTTGGCCATATGTGTATATATCTGACACTAACTACTAGTTTTTTTTTTGCTTTTATTAAAAAATAAATATTTTTATTTTTAAATAATTTCAAAGTCAGTTATTTTAAGGATTGTTTTGCAAGTTTGTGAAATAGCAAAAAAAAAATATATTTTGTTGTATAAAAATTTTACAAACATTAATTTAACTATTTATTTGTGTTTAAAAGTCTTGTTTTAAACATTTCAAACACTTGTACAATAACAAATTAAACACATTTTTTTAGTTTAGTTTTTCTGGCGCAAACAAAAAATCAAAGAATAGACATAATATTTATTTATTTTTAAAGTTCGAATTTTACATACCCTGCATGTAACACATAAACGTAGGTATTCAACATACCTATCCTCTACTAAAGGATGTAATTACATATAAAAATATTAAAGTTTTAACGAGCCTCGGTGATTATGAGTATTCAGTTCGTATTATACAGAAGTATTTGTAAGTTATTTAGTTTCAGTTTAAGTTAAATAGTATTTTATGAAGTTCAATATGTCTGCCATACAGCAGATTTAATTTCTTTTTCTATAAAACAGTTTAAGTACCATTGGATTAGTTTATGGCAGAGCAGAGGAGATTACGTTGAGTTTGTTACTCATTCAAAGTACTCAAGGAACAAATAAACATAGAAAAACATTCATTTTTCAACAGAAATCAAATTGATGAGCTCATTAAACAACTAACAATAAAAATAAAAATATATGGTAATAGAAATGTGTAATAATAGTAACTTTTGGAATTTGAAGTGGGATGATTTTAAGTTTTTCTTTTTTTTTGTTGTAACTCATATATTTTAGAAGCAATGAATCTTGTGCATTTACATATACATATGAAAACAGTAAAGTGCAAAAAAGATGGAAAACATCTAGACGACTTTATGAATAATGCGAGTACTTCTGGCAAATTTATAACACTTTCATGAGACTGTCCAGATTATATCACTAGATATCTGAGTAACTGTCCTTGTTAATTTGTATAGTCACATGGAAGGTGTGGTTTCGTTTCTTCCTTTTTTTCATCCAGAAAGCTTCTACAATTGTTATTATGTTGGTAAATGGTAGGTTCCGTCATATATCAGTAAGTATGTCAATAAGGAACCAAGATAGTTTTGGTTATTTTCCGTAACAAAAATATTAAACATGTAGTAATGGTTTCTTTTAACGCCCATTCAACCAAGGATATACTAATGGACCTTATTTTCACTCAGAATGACTCGTTTGTTTCGTATTCGTCGTAAAGTTCATCAGCAAATATTCTCAAACCAGTGACGCGTTCTCAGTCGCGACTATAGACTGACGCCTGGGTTTGTAACCCAGCCATCCATTGTCGGTATGCTGATATTTTTACCAAACGTATTGCTTAGCCTATCTTTAGTAACTATATGTATTACAATTTTAACACTTCCTAATACTTAAACATACATATGTGTTGGCTATTACATAAGGCCGATATTTATTAGCTATACTCCTTCACTTGTTGAAAAGTAATTCAATTTGAATGTACCAACAATTTTCAATGGTTCAATACAATTCAATTCAATTCAATTAAATTTCTGATTTTTCAATTAATTCAATTTCTGATTTCTTTTATATAAATTTCATATGAATTGATTGTTCAATTTCTGAGCTTTTACTTCCATTCAAATGAACCAATAGAATTTTTCTGTACGTCAATTTCGTTATATCGCTTATACTGTAGTCCATTGACAGGATAGTAGCAGTAAAGTATGCTGGGAAATTCACTATGTTTAGGATATGTATATGTACAGCCCAATCATGAATAAAAATTCCGCAGGAGTTTTTTCCCTTTTTCCATTTTTTCTATTAAAATTCAATGTTAAAAAAATAAAAAGGGAAAAACTTCCACGGAATTTTTATTCATGATTGGGCTGATAGTAGTAATAATTTCTTTTTGATTGTTCTCTGTAAGAAACATATTAAATGCGTTAATTTAGTTATAAAATGGATAAGAATTGGCTGTTGTAATAAGCGAGGATTTGCACTAATTCGTGGGCATACTGTGTATTAATAAAAAAAAATCCATAAATCGCATTGAGGTAGCTGCCCACTTGCAAGTTTACGTTAACTACTCAGACAAATGTTGAACATTACTTTCTATGAATTTTTTACACTTTCTTCTTTAAGGTACGAAAATATATTTCAAGTTGTGTTACACTTTTACCCATTACTGTACTATATTAAATTTCTTCAAAGAAATAAACACTGTCTTGCATATTTATGGATTTATGTGGATACATGTGCAAGATGGTTTATGCAGAGTTTAGCATATTTTTTTTATCATATCCACAACAGCAACAACAATAATACAAACAATAACTTTCGATGTTGCAACATTTTAAACTATAGCTGTTGTTGCTGTAGATGTTTTTGATGTTTGCATATGGAATTTCAGCTAAAATAAATTTTAATACACACTGACAGTTTATCATTGTCATCAACAAACAACATCATCACTGTCATTCCTTATACGAGAGAGTGATAAACAATGAAATAAAGGAAAATATAAAATTCTATACAAACAAACATAAATATATCTCATATATGTATATCTATCTATCTATACATATGTACATAAACCCAATGTTGAATAGAAAAATATTTATTCGTTTTATAGCCTGTAGCTCGTTTCTCGCATTGTAAAATTTTTCGCATGGAATTAGTGAATTGCAACCAAAACAGTGTAAAATTAAACAAAAATGGTTTTTCTCACACAAGTGTTTCTGTAACTTTATTTTGCGAGCAATATCTGTCATTTAAATACATAGTTTTCCAACAATTATTGTAAGAATATTTTGCGAAAAGATTCTTACAAGAACTGTCAAAACAATTCACAAATAGGTGCGAAAAACACACAATTCAAAATATATATGTGGATAGTTTTAAATATGTAACATATTGGCAAACGCTTAAAATAAGAAAAAAAAAGAGTTTTTGCCAAATATAAACACCTAAAGAAAAGAACATCAGGGACCGTAAATATCAATAATAAAAAATAATTTTAGAACAGTTATTTTGAGAAAAAAAAAAAACAAAAATAAGTCCATTTCAGCAGTTTTTTTATTTTTAGTATTTAATTGTAATTGAATCGCGTATGTTTGCTATGCTTCGTCCAACAAGAAGCAACAACAATGCTTAATAAATTTTTGAAAAAAAACGACGACTGAATGACATTTTTTTTCTTCGTTGACGTTTGGCTTGCATTTGACACTTACTTACTGGAAATATTCCAATAAAAACAGAATCAGCACAATCAGCACGACAGACCACAGCAAAAGAGAAAGCGATGGATTATTATTGAGCAACTTTCTACATTTTCTTATATTTGGTGTATAACATAAACACTTTTTAGAATAATTATTATTTCATAATCGAACTGTTAACTTTTAGTTCTTGATAATTTTAGTTAGGCTAGAGTTCATGCAGTGGTGCATGTGGTAGAACGCAAAGAATTCTGATGAGAGAAAGTGGGATTTCTCGAAACATATGTAAATTCAACAACCCAGGTTCGATCCCCAGTCAAGAAAAATTATCAAAATTTTTAATAATAAAATTTTTCAAGTTGTAATTCCTAACTTCAGTAAAAATAATTTAATGAAAATTAAATTTTATGAACTCGAGCCTAACTAAAATTATCAAGAAATAAACACTTTTTTACACACACATACTTATTGTTAAAAAAAAAAATTATGTATGCATGAGTACAAGTACGTTTCATAAACACAAACCCATCTCAATAATTTTCTAATCACATGGAAACACTACAAATCAAATCCGAAAGAAAAATGAGAGGATCATAGGAAAGAGCAACAAAAATAAAATAGAATATATTTGATTATTAGTCAACAAGTTGATTTTTCGTTTTGTATACAAAATGTATGTAAAATTATTGCCGATAGCGGTTGTGGTTGCAATTGTAATCAAGCTGTTACGATGTATACAAAATAAACGCTCCCCAGCAATCATAAAGCGGGAAATATTGTTTTTACACTTTCAAAATTTCTTTTTAAAACAATGTTTAACAAATCATGGTTTAATAATAACTAATATTTGTGGTGTAAAGTATGCGTGAAGCTGTACTTTATATACAAAAAGTATATAATATAATCTGTGTATTTATTCATTTTTGTTTTAATTTCAATATTTCAATACTGGTAAATAATATAATTTGTTACTCAAAAATATAGCAAAGACAACTTTTAATGCGCCCGAAATAAAATAATATTTTTTTGGATCTTACAAGCTGTTTGCAATTTTCATTTATGTGGGCATTTTTAGATACCAATATATTTGATAATGAAAATGTCAAATAAAGTCAGAATTATGACTCAAATTTCGGTAAATTTTCGAAAGAAGTTAGTATTTTTAAAAAATATTTTGTTATTTACTTTAAATTAGTTAAGTGAGTTAATATCATGCAATTTTGCACACTTTAACTCTGTGGATTTTATAATTATAAAATGTTTTGTAAAAAATACTATAAGTATTTTATTTAAAATTTTTTGAAATACAGTGCATCATTTCCTACTCATTTTCAGGAGAAATTTGTTTTTCATTCCTATATAAAATTTTCAAATTTAAATCAAAATATTTTTTTTTTGTAATTGAATAGACATTGTAAAATTTTTATTCTATTTTCTTCGACCTTTTTGATTTTTATTAAATAATTTGTAAGCTTGAGGTTACTTTTTTGTTTTTTATAAAAGATTTTTTTATTTTTATTTATAATAAACTCGATATTTCGGTTTCCTTTGGAAATCTTCTTCAGGATATATCGAAATCGAAATATCGAGTTTATTATAAATAAAAATAAAAAAATTTTTTATAAAAAACATAAAAGTGACTTCAAGCTTACAAATTATTTATAAATAGACATTGTGTAAAATGGAAAAATTCTAACAATGTTCTTTTTTGTTTAGTTGTTGTTGCACTTTATTAATTTGCATCACAAATTGCAGGTCATAAAAGTATTTGTCACGCAATAAAAATTTTTTTATATCATCATATCATTTATAAGGACACTTATATGTTATATTCCATGACCAAAACAAATTCAAAATTTGGGTGTAGTGGAAGCCAAATAAAGCATAAAGTATAAGAAATATAAAATTCTCGGCTGCAGCCATTTATTTCTGTCAGTGGAGTTGGTAATCTTGTATGTACTGATGATATTATGGACCACCATGTATATTAACCCATTCCAAAAGCAAATTGTAACTCCTAAGCCGAAAATTGATCTACAAAGAAATATTGTTATTTTTAACATTGAAATGGCTGGAAAGCAGGTTTGGCAGTTTTAGATGTTAAATCTTTTGTACAGTATCAAACACTTGCCGATACCTCCTCAATGCTCGAACCTGAGGCCCTTAGAAATCACAGAGGTTTCTTTCGGCATTTTTAATACAAAGATCTTTACAGTCGAGGGCAATAAGTAAAACATTATTACTAATAACAATAGATATGTATAATACGTATATTTTTAACAAAGAAAAATTAGAAAAAAAAAACAAAAAATGTAGAGGAATTACAACAAACGAAATACTTTTGTGACCTTCAAATTATAATGCAAATTAATAAAATGCTGCAATACCTAAATAAAAATGAATACATTTTAAAGTTTAAAATATTTTTTTCTTATACCCTACACCATAATATTGGGGAGGGTATATGTTTCGAGAAATCCCACTTTCTCTCATCAGAATTCTTTGCGTTCTACCACCTGCACCAGGTTCGATCCCCAGTCAAGAAAAAATTATCAAACATTTTTTAATAATAAATTTTTCAAGTTGTAATTCCTAACTTCAGTAAAAATAATTTAATGAAAATTAAATTTAATGAACTCGAGCCTAACTAAAATTTATCAAGAAGTAAAAATTAACAGTTCGATTATTAAATTAATAATTATTCTATAGATATAGTTTTATTTTATTTTTAAAATCATTTTGGAAATCTACGTTCAATTACACAAATTCTAGGAGATCTTGCATTTGGGAAATCTAAAAAAAAATTTCGAGACAGCCTAATGTATATGAATACTTGAAAAAAATTTTTTATGTTACGATAATAACGAAAATACTGGGTGTTTTATTTTGCATATTTCTTACGTGCGTGCTATCAACTATTATGGGGCGATCGTCATAAAATATTGTTCCGTAATTATTACTTATTTGAAGTTTATTTTGTTTAAGATTAATCTCAATAACAACAATATACAAGAATTTTACACATATTCCAGTTTTTCCACAAACCATATAGTCAAACTGCGGTTTTTATAAAAAATTAAAGTAGACTTCAAGTGTACTTTAAGAAAATTTTGTCTTAAAGCACACTTCAAGTCTACTTTATTTTTTATAAATACGGCAGAAAGTCACGAGACGAAAGATAATCACATTTTGTATTTATCTCTTTCATTCTGAACTGCTCTTTGTTTATATTTATTTTCGCAGTGTAAACAATGCCAAAAAGTTTTAGAAAACTGATTTTGTGTTTTTGAAAAGTCAAAATTGTCCCATCTGTATACTCTGTGATTATTCCCGGAAATGGAGCTTGTACGGGAGCTATTCCCCATTATGGACAAATAGTGTGGAGGGTATATTGGATTTGTGCTGATGTTTGTAATGTCCAGAAATATTGGTCCAACACCCACCTTAAAGTATACCGATCGACTCAGAATCACTTTCTGAGTCGATTTAACGATGTCCGTCCGTCCGTCCGTCTGGCTGGCTGGCTGTCCCTGTAAAGCTTGTGCGCAGAGTGCAGGTCGCAATTTTAAAGATATGTCGATAAAATTTGGTACATGATATTTTTTCGGCCCAAGGACGGATGGGATTGTAAATGGTGGAAATCGGTCCATTATTTCACCTGGCCCCTATACAAATGTCCTCCCGAAATTGGGGTTTACCGATCATAAATATTTGAATTATGCAAGGAACCAAACAAATTTCACCACAAATGAGTTATAACCGAAGATAAATCACATCTAAAAATTTGTTCCATTTCATTCCATAATTAGTCGTAGCTCCCATATAAGGCCATTTCCGAAAATCCCTTTAACGACTATAAATACTTTCGAAATGTTGTTATCCGAATAAAATTTAATAAAAACAAGTTTCATATGTACAGAAATGATGACACCCAATTTTATAATGCTTGGTCCATAATTAGTCAAAACTTTCATATAAGACCCTTTCCGTAATTCACTTTAACCTCCAAAAAACTTTTAAAATTATTTATATAGAGATAAAGTATAACATGCACAATATTTATATTCACGGAAGTTATGGCATTATCTTTTTGGATGATCGATCCATAATATCTCCCATACAGCGCCCATTTCTGAAAAACTGTTATACTTTCTTACTTGTTTTATCGTAAAATCATTTTTAATTTAATAGCTTTTAAATTGTTTGTTATTTGTGCAATCTAATTTGTTTGTAACTCCCAAAAATATTCATCAAACCTTAGAATCACTTTCCGAGTCAATTTAACTAAATTTCGTCCGTCTATCCGAAAGACTTAGCTATGCTTTAGAAATTGGTTCAATTTGTTTCATTATTTCACCCAACCGGTCCGATTATACCTATAAATACCTTATTTATTTAGTTATCTATATAAATAGAACTCACATGTAGAACATTTGTGTTAAAGGGTAAAAAATCGTTTACCAATTAGTCTTAGCTCCAATATAAGGCCTAGTTTCAAAAATCACTTTAGAGGACATAAAATTATTAAAAATTTAATATAAATAAGTTCTATATATTTATACTAACCCGTTATGTCCTACTGTTGCCATATGGCAACGTACGCTGTATCAGTATTTACTTAGCTGTTGCTAAGAGTGTGTAACGGTAAAAACTAATTGATGGCGCACCATAAGAAGAAGCCGGTATCCCAGATGACGTTTGTCCTTTTCCTCTTAAAACTAGAGGCTATTGTTCAACCGGGACAATTCGCAAAAATCGTGTTCCGAAAGACTGTCCAATATCGAAGAATAAAGATATTAAGAAGCGAGAAGAGCGGGGCTATTGCGACTACGTCGTAGCGAAAGAAACTGCAGTAAACCTGACGCAATGGTTGGATAATTCCGTTGTTTTGCATGCGTCTACTGCCTTCGGTACCGCTCCATTTTCAAAGATTACGAGATACTCTAAAGAGGAACAAAAGAAAGTAAGTATTCAAAGACCTTACGCTGTAGCAGAATATAACAAGTATATAGGTGGTGTTGATCGACTAGATCAAAACGTAAATTGCTATCGCATTGGATACCGCGGAAAAAAATGGTGGAGTTCAATATTCACTTAGCTGTTAGACGTAAGCGTTCAAAATACTTGGCAGCTTCAAAGAATTGAGAAAAGTAAAATGGGGCAGCATGAATTTAAAAGACAGATTGCCATTTACTATTGTAAACACTTTGGAGAATCCAGAAAGCAAATTGGAATGATTTCTGCGCGCAAACGGCTACACGATGAAGATTCTACAGAAAATGTTCTGCGCTATGCTGGCAAAGATCATCTTGTCATACCAATAATAAAAAATCGCCGTTGTGCTAGAGAATCGTGTAAAACCATTGGTCGCACGGCCTGTAGAAAATGCGATATTGGTCTTTGCATAAAGTGTTTTGCTGATTACCACACAAAGTCTTCGTAAAATATACATAGAATTATGTATTTATTCAAATATGTTACTAAATTAAAAAAAAAAAATATAATTTACTTTATTTACATGTTCGTTTTTTTAATAAAATATACAAGTAAAAAACGAATTATATTATTATATTTTGAGAGGTGGGATAATGCCTGGCAACAGTCCTTCATGGGTACAGCAGGATCAGGATGAAAACAAAATTTAATACATTAAGTTTGTCTTAGGATTAAGATTCGAATTCGATACTTTTTTTAATTTTATACAATAAAGACATAAAGTGCTAAAATCATGCCACGCAGTATTATGATGATAGCACTATATTTAGTCATAGCTTCCATATTAGGAGAAATTTAAAATATATAAACTATAACAACTTTAAAATTCTTAAAAGTTTTGGTATCCAAATAAATTTCAACAGAAATATTTTTTTTTAATGCTCAAATCATGGATTTTAATTTTCAAATGATCGGTGAATAACAGAAATCGGTGTATAAAACACATTGTACACGTACGTAAATTTCGTTTCTAACTCACAACACGTAAAATGAAAATATGATAATTCTCGGCTATGAAACTTAAAGCAGCTCAACTACATTGGCTTCTCGGTGGAAACTCAAACTTGTCGTTAGACAACAGAATTCTCTTATACAAGTCCATCATAAAACCAATATGGACATATGGCATCAAATTTACCCCATATGCTCATGCTCATCTAACATTCAAAAGCTTCAAAGAAGACAGTCTAGAATATTACGACAACTTGTCTTCGCCCCATGGTATATAAGTAATGATATTATCCACAGAGATCTTGACGTCCCCACTATCCAAGAGGGAATTAAAAAATATTCAATCAGCTACATCGATAAACTAATGGCTCACCCTAACTACCTCGCTCGGGGTCTGCTTCAGTTCGAAGGACACCAGAGGCTAAAAAGAACCGATACTTTGAGCCTAACTAGAAGACAATTTAAAAAAAAAAATTTTAATACAACAGTTAGTTATTTATTGGTAACAACTAATAAACAACAAGTAGAATTAAGATTTGAATACATATTGTAAATTTCGATAAGAAAGATGCAATAATAAAAAAATAAATTAAAAAAAAAAATTCTGGTATTCTATTTCTCAAAAAACGGTGAGTTAAATAGAGGATGTTTACAGATTGATCATGGACAATGAAGATTGCTGATGACGCCTTTGGCAGGGTAGAAAATGCATTCCAATTTGCCAATTGTTCCAGTACTTTACAATAGTATTCTTGATTATTCGAACTATTAGCCTGAATAAAAAACTTTTCTCTTAAATAGATAAATATTAGTTCAATTGCTTTTCTAATTAATAGAAAATGGGCTTTGTTCATATAATTGCTGTAATTTCTTACTTGTTTCTATTAAAAATAACAAAAAAAAAACTGGAGTATTAAAGAAAAACTGTTTTTTCAGTTAAAGTCGTATTCGCAAACGGTTTAGTATTGCTATTTCTGCAACCCGAAAATAATTACAATAAATAAATTTATTTTCTAAAATAAATTTTCCTATTTTCCATCGTATCTGGAATAGTTATAAGTATATAGTTAGTATACTATAACGATTTCCAAACGGATAATCTTACATACCATATGTAAATGCTTAAAGGTACGATCACACTTGGCAAATAATTACTAAAAAGAGCGTAACCACTTGTTTGAGCACTAATTTGTTTGACGTTGTTTACTCTTACAAGAGTTTTGCAAGAACAAACATCACCAAATAAAATAAGATCAACTATTTGCTGTGTCCTGCCCTAAAGAAACAAAGTTCTTTTTTTTAATAAGCAAACGAGATCAAATATACATATTTTATTTAGTGGTTACGTCTTGCTGGGTAAATATTTGCCAAGCTTGAACATACCTTAAGAAATATGTTATTGTTATTCAAATTTTTAAAAATAAGAAAGTGTATTTTTTGGCATCTTCTTGTCCCCCTTCTCTTGGCAATAGAGAGTGATAGATCATTTTGCTATTTTCCTTATTTATGCTTTTTATTATTTTTATACTTTTTCGTACATGACTCTATAGGGGTTTCAGCATTTCAGTAAACAGCAGCATGTGTTTTGTGTGCGTGTTACCATATTTATTGTGTTTTGTTTTTTTGTTGGCATCATTTGCAAAATTACTGCTACTTTTGCAGTTTTTTTTTTTATTTGTTTCGCTCTTTGTATGCTACCGGTGGTTTGTTTTGTTATTATTGTGGTTTCTGTTGTTTAGTTTAGTTGTTGTTTTTTTCGGTTTTTCTTTCTTATTTTGCTTGCATAAATAAATAAAAATAAAGCTAAACTTAATATATGAGTTTTATGATCTAGCCATGAGGCATCATGTAATTTTATTACTTTTCGCATTTTAGAAAAAATATACCATATGCACCCAAACAAATATATCATAACGTAGTAGATACGAGTATCTACATATAAATGAATTCTTACAGCCATATAAACATGAACTGAGATACTAAACGTGGCATGTATTTGTACTATGTTCTACTGAAACAACCTTTAATATTATATAATCCTGAAGCAACATTTGAATAATGACCAGACAATGAAGTTATTTCGTTTCGTTGTAGTCTAAGAATTGTTTTGTGTTGTATGTATTTGAGTAGATATGAGGTTTAAACATGAATTTATAGAATTGGCCATAGTGGTTTTATGTGGATTTGTTATTTCTAGAACCCATCATTATATATCGTACATTCTGGATTCTCATGGTTCGGGGGTGCTTTATTTATATTTGATTTACTTATATTTGTATTTAAATAATACCAAAATTATTGATAGAATTGTGTGTAAATTAATATTCATACAAGTATTTAAAATTTATATATTAATAAAAAATTTTTGTAACGGAAATTAGTTTTTATCAAACCCTATGATTTTAAATATCTTGAATAGAACAATGAAAGTATATTCGTTATACTTATAGTATTTTAAATCTTTGTTCTCTTTGAAAGTATATTAGAAATGTATTCTATCTCGTATATGTATGATTCATGTACACCTCAACATGGATTTATGATTTATCTCGACGTAAACACCACCACGATACATGCAGTAAAAAACAAACACAAATAATAACAAGTAAGAAAGTATAACACCCTACACCTAGTATATGTATAAAACAATTTTTAAGAAATGGGCGTTATATGGAAGATATAACCTTTCGTGGACCGATCATCCAAAAATTTATAGTCATAATTTCTGTGTATATAAATATTATGTGTGTAAAACTTTATTGCGATATAAATACTTTTAAAAGATTTATGGAGGTTAAAGTGAATTACGGAGAGGGTCTTGTATGGGAGTTTCGAATAATTATGAACCGACCATTATAAAATTAGGTGTCATTATTTCCGTATATAAGAAACTTATTTGTGTCGAATTTTATTTGATTTCAATCCCATCTGTTCTTGAGCCGAAACAATTTTATCGAAATATCTTCAAAATTGCGACCTGTACTCTGCGCATAAGCTTTACATGGACAGCCAGCCAGACGGACGGACATCGTTAATCGATTCAGAAAGTGATTCACAGTCGATCGGTATACATTAAGGTTGGACCCATATTTCTGGGCGTTACAAACATCAGCACAAATCCAATATACCCTCCCCAGTATGGTGGTGTAGGGTATAAGGATACAAAATGCAAAAGCGAAACTTTGTTTTGTTGTGTTTTGTTTTTAACAAGCAACATTATCAGCTTGTTATTACAGGTACAAGTTTAATGATGTTTTGGGTGGTTTTATTTTTAAGGTTATACGGTTATGTTTATGTCTATAAAATTAAACACATGTATATAAGGAAGTCCATAATTTTAACAGATAAATTTTGTTTCATGTTATTATTTATCTAAGCGTCATATGCATTCAACCAAAGGTTTTGCAGGTGACCTTTGCCAAATTATTAATAAGTGTTGAACATTTTGGTGGAC
This sequence comes from Bellardia bayeri, assembly GCA_950370525.1. Classification (NCBI taxonomy): domain Eukaryota; kingdom Metazoa; phylum Arthropoda; class Insecta; order Diptera; family Calliphoridae; genus Bellardia; species Bellardia bayeri. Next base: position 52,204,366 of record OX493265.1, on the reverse strand, counting down.
ATGGATAAAGAAACCAAATTAGTTAGCTCGAATATTGGTTTGCAATTGTTTAACTTTGCTTGCCCAGTTCAGTTCAGTGATACCCATTTAAGAAGCGTACAGACCTGCCAAAAGGCTAAAACCATAGAACATAAAGCAGCTTCTTCTGCTGGGTCATCGGAGAAATCATCATAGGCAAAATCTGCGTGTGTAAGAGGATAAATTGCAGAGGATCCCTTGGATTGCAGCTCCTGCATTTTAATTACATTTATAGTGACAACATACATATATTATGCAATTACAGGAGACACAGAAGAAGTATTTAGCTTGATGTGCAAACTTATTTCCCACTGCTTTACTTTGTCCAACTAATTCAGCAGAAGGGAAACAGAACACCCAGACTATTAATTTTTTATTCCTAGCTGTTGCAGCGCCAACTTTTATATATCAAAATATCATTTGGGAACCAAATGTAAAAAATCTATTTATATCATATAAAATGTATAATTTAGCTGAATTTATCATAGAAACTAGCGCCATACAAACTGGGCCTCCCTAATGTGGATATTCATATATTATGCAGCTCACACCTAAATGTACTAATACAAACACAGATACATAACTTAATGTTTGTAGATAATATAAATACACACATATGGAGGTTATTGCTAAGCTAACTAGCTATTTATCTGGCCTGTAGTTGACCGGAAATTCTAAGAATTTCATTAGATTTTTGCTTTTCACTCCAAATGTTTTCATTTTTATCATGTATCTCAAGAGCATAATACTAAATATAGAGTATAGTAGGTACTTGTAATTATGTAAACCTTTATGCCTTTTTAATGTCTTATTATGTATAACAGTATGCTGGACCATCATTTCCTAATCCTATTTTCTACAAATTTTTTCCAGTGTGAAAAATTTAACACAAGCTGTTTAAAGTTATTCTCTACGTTAAGCCTCCCCATCACATTCACTCTTCCACTGCGTATACTTAATATTTCAATAATTGCAAAAAATAGTTAATACGCTTAGTTGGTCAGTAAAAAGAAAAATAAATACATACATATGTATGTATGTAGTAACATAACCAACACTAATGCGTGATATTTATATGTTTTAAGAGTTACAGTATGGCTCAATTGAGAGAAAGGAAATATACTTGCTTTAAATTTTAAACCTCATAAAACATTTTGTACCTTTTACAACAACATACATCTAATGAAACATTTTATTTTCATGTGCTTGTTGTTGTATTTCCACACTTATTTGTGTTTATCTGTCATTTCGATGGAATGGTGTCATCTAGAGTTCATAAAAACTGCCAGCATTAAGCACACACTAAAGAAATTAAAGTATTCAAATATTTATGTTGTGCGTGACCTTTCGAGGATTTTAACAATAATTTTATTGTTTACTGTGATACTTTGGATGTGGGTGTGTATGTATGTATATACATAACAATTTTAAGAAAAAAAAAAAAAAAAAACAACAAAATAAAAAACACATTGTATGACAAAGGTTCTTAGCAAAAAAAAAAAAAATGTGGGACGGCAAAACAATGAGATTAATAAATCAATAAAAGTATCATCAGCATGCGGTGATAACGATAATAATAATAATAATAATGACGATAACGATGATGGCAATGCTGATGATGATGATGATGATGATGATGATGACTACTAAAATATTGATAAACAAAGGGAACATAAGGTCGGCCGTCCATGGCATAAATTAAAAGTATTGTTTACATTATTTGCATATAACAGCAATATTCATGTACAAAAACAAAGCAACACGATATGATGCCATTACAAACAAGAGCAGAAACAACAGTTGTTATTTTTTGGTTGTTTACTTCACTTTGTTAAAACAACAAAAGGTTTTTTTTATGTTATTTTTATTGTACTGTCCACACGTTTTTATTACCACCCAGATTTTTTTACGAGAATTAAAATAAAAACCAGCAATACTTACCAAATTTAATAAAGATAATATAGCTGCTGTGTTGCAAGTCGGTTAAAAAAATAAGATCGTTCTATTTCATTCGCAGAATAATTATATTTTTCAATAAACATCAAATAGTAGACTTAAATTGATGACATTTATTTGGAAATATTAATTGTTAATGTTAAATATTTTTATACATCAAATTTGTTATACATATTTAAAATTTTACTTCCTTTAGATGCAAATGAGAAAGTTTTACAAATTTTACATTACTGAAAAACATGGTTTTATTACACAACTAGAACTAAGATAGGGTTTTGTTGATTTACGAAAAAACCCAGCCTTTTGGAAACCGTATAAACCGAACTTGGTATTTTATAACTTACTTTTCAATTACTATAACATAAGTATGACATACATTCAAATAATGGCCTTAAATTCTATTGTGTAAGTAGTGAATGCAAGTTTCTGTATGAATTTGTCCTGATTGAAACTAGTTATGAGAAGAATTCTACAATTTTACTGTTTAATTATTTACATGTGTATATAATTAACTTAAGAATACTTAACAATTACAGAACAATTGCTCTTGATAATAGAATTTTGAATTCATTTATCATCCAAAATACATTCGGTTTTTATCATACATAATCATTCATTACATAATGAATATATGTGTATTAGGGTGGGGCGGTAGGTATGGAAGGAAAAAATCTTAATTAATGGACGCTTCGCGTTTCTGATTCTTGGGATTGGTCCTCTAGACCATACGTCTATGGTGAAAAACGAGCTTCCCGATTTTGACTTGAAATTTTTTCTCAGACTTTATTTTTTTTTTTTTGGAAAATTTGCAAATTTTCTTTGGCTCATTTTCGTAAACTATTTAAAATTTTGACTTATTTTAGTTGTAGCTATTGTCTTAGGCTATAATTTCTCTAAACATATTACTTAGAAAATACTTTCATGGTCAAAAAGTCGAAAATGTAGAAAATTCACCACTTTTTGTAACGATTTTCGATCCAATAATATGACAAACTTTGTAGCCAAGACAATAGTTAAGAACTCTCCAGTACAACGCAAAAGTATTGGAACGCTCCTACAGGCGGTTTTGGTCTAGTGAAAGTGCAAATTTTTCGTGAAAAATTGTTAAAAATACCATTTTCAGTTAAAAAAGTAATTTTTTTTTTGTGTAAGAATTTTTCCAAGAATATATTTACATACATAGTTGTTTTTGTTTGCATGCAGTCCGTTACTAGACTTGTTTATGACTGTTATGTGTCCACACTTTAAAAAAAATTCCTACACATTACAATAACAGCAAAAAAAAAAAAAACAAAAAGATTTTTGCACAAAATAACAAGCGTCAAAAAATCTTTGCATATTGCGTGAATGCAATAAAAAAAAACCCATTAAATTTCCGCGAATTTTCATTTGAGCTTTTTATCCTAGCGTTTACACATGCGAGTAACAGTTCGAAAAACTCAATACACTCACATTTTTTACTAATATACTCACATTTTTCGCTAAATTTTCATACGAGTGAATGTTTGACACTCTAATGCCAGTAAACGTCAAATAAAAAAAAATAATGTTGCCATGTATATTTTCCAATAGAAAGGGGATAATATAATATTTATAATTGAAATTTTAGTTTAATTTATGAGTGATTGTAAACAATTTTCTTTCAAATAATATTGATAAACAAAATTTTTTAATTCTGGAGAATAAATATCATTAAAATCATAAAACTGATGACGGCTTTGGCCGGGTAGAAAATGCATTCCAATTTGCCAATTGTTCCAATACGTTACAATAGTATTCTTTAAAATTCTCGAACTATAAGCCTGAACAAAAACTTTTCTCTTAAACATACAAATTATTGTTAATGAAAATTTTCCCTCATGAAAAATTTGTATGTGATCAACTCGGTAGCTCTATTTTTTAAACAAAACAAAAATGGAAGTAAAATTCAATTTAAATAAAATATAATAAAATTAAATTATTTCGTTCCCATCCTCTTCTGTGGGATATGAGTGATAAAGCATATAAGAGGAACCATGATATATTTGAAATTGCATATTTAGCAAATAGTTTTAAAACTGAATAACTATTATTTTCATTTCATATTAGAAATAAAGTTATGTAAAAAATTAAACATATTAAAAATTTAATATGAATTTTAATATTTTTGATATTTTATTTTATTTTAGTCCGGCTCGAGTTCATTACATTTAATTTTCATTAAATTATTTTTACTGAAGGTAGGAATTGTTTTACAACTTGAAAAATTTTTATTATTAAAATTTTTAATGATAATTTTCTTAACTGGGATTCGAACCTGGGTTGTTGAATTTACACATGTTTCGAGAAACACCACTTTCTCTCATCAGAATTCTTTGCGTTCTAACACTCTGCCGCACTTGCGGTGCCTGCTAGACAACATCAATCTTTTAACCAGTGTTATGGTGGTTCGAAGTTTGCTGTAATTATCATTTTTATTTATTAATATAAATAATAATAATAAATTGTTCATGAATTTTAATATTTTTATTTCAATAATAGTTTATTGAGTTTGAGTTCAAATTTATTTTTATAATTATTGCCATTATTTTGCTACTCCATATTGTAGCATCTTTAATTTCAATAATAATAATTTCTTGAATTAATTTTAAAGAATATTAAAGATTTTAATACTTTTGTATATACAAAACCAACAGGCAAAATGTTTTTTATCTGTACTAATAAATGATGCTGGGTTATATTTATTTTATATGGATTTTTATTTCCGTTTAATAAAAATATGGGGAAGCAACAAAAAATTAATGGGCATTGAAAATGTTTTTTATTCCTACATTGTTGCTGTCTTTATTGGAGTTATTTTTGTTGTTGTAAAGTTACTTAAAATTTTTAATGTTTAATGGTGTTATTACGATGTTTTTATTTCAGTTGAGTTCAGTTGCTGCTGTTGATTTTTGTTTGATGTTTCTTTTTTATGCTCTTCTACGGAATAAATATTATTAATATACACTAACAAAACATTTTATAACATTTCTGTGGTCAGTTCCTGTTGATTCACGTGTATGTGAGAGAGTGAATTCTAGTGGGCCAACCACTCTTTTTCACCAAATGTGTTGCCAAACAGAAATAACAAATTGTACCAGAAATATTGACAAATGGTCTTTTCATTAATAATAGTACCAATAGATATGGACTAAAATAGAACTATGTATAAAATTATTTCTTAGTATTAAAGATCGAATGATTTCGGCATAGTATCCACTGCATTTTAGAGAAGTTTTCAACAAATTTGTTGTTTCTAAAGTAATTCTTCCTTATTAAATGAAATTTATGTTGTTAGAACTAAAATAATCTATGTATTCAATTGAATCATTTGATTGGCTAAACATTTGGTTACCACAGGGGAACTGTTTCCGAATACTCAACATATGTAGAAAAATTTAATTTGTTGTACCTATAGATTTTTGCATTGATATTGTTGGTACTAACCGATTAAGAATAATTGTGATTGAAATTTTGTTCGTCATATTTAAAATATTGCAACCATAAATAAAGAATTTATTTGTGTACTTGGAACAAGGCACTTTTCTAGTTTCAATTGTACCAAGAAAAGCTCAATTGTATCTAATGTTTTATCCCTGATACATAACCTGAATATTGCTGCCACCAATACAACTACAAGACAACGAATGTGTTGCTAATGACACGATAGTGTGGCATCAGACGAAAAAAACAAAAAAAAAAAATCACTGAACATAAACACAACATTTGGGATGTTTGTAGCTGTGGCTTAAATTTATCACTCACTAGCGAGTATTTCAGATTTTGTTGTTGTTATTATTGTTTTTTTTTTTTACCCAACACCACCATAGTGGGGACGGTATATTGGATTTGTGCTGATGTTTGTAACGCCCAGAATTATTGGTCCAACACCCACCTTAATGTATAGCGATCGACTCAGAATCACTTTCTGAGTCGATTTAACGATGTCCGTCTGTCCGTCCGTCTGCTTAATTGGCTGGCTGGCTGGCTGGCTGTCCCTGTAAAGCATGTGCGCAGAGTACAGGTCGAAACTTTAAAGACATTTCGATAAAATTTGGTACATGATATTTTTCGGCCCAAGGATGGATGGGATTGAAACTGGTTGAAATCTGTCCATTATTTCACCTGGCCCCCATACAAAAGTCCTACCCAAATTGGGGTTTACTGATCATAAATACTTCAATTATGCAAGTATCCCAACAAATTTCATCACAAATGAGTGGTAAATGAAGCCAAATCACATCTACAGATTTTGTGCAGATCGGTCCATAATTACTCATAGCTCCCATACAAGGTCCACTTCCGAAAATCTCTTTAAATAGCATAACTCTCTCAAAAATGTTGGTATCCAAATAATATTGAACACAAATATATTTCATATGTATACAAACAATACGATACAATTTTATTATGATCGGTCCATAATTAGTCGTAGCTTCCATATAAGGCCCACGCTCGAAATTCACAACGATCATACGTTTGTTAAAAATATTGGTATCCAAATAAAATTTGACACAAACAAGTTTCTTATCTACGGAAATAATGACACCTAATTTTATGGCGATCGGCCCATAATTAGTCGTAGCTCCCATATACAAAAATGAGTTTCTTATGTACAAATAGGATGGCACCTAATTTTATAATAGACAATTCATAAATAGTCAAAACTCCCATATAAGAACCTCTTCGTAATTCACTTTAACCTCCATAAATCTTCTAAAAGTATTTATATCGAGATAAAGTTTAACACACATAATATTTATATTCACAGACATCATGACACTAAATTTTTGGATGATCGGTCCATAATAGGCCATATGTCTATTATAAACTATTTTATACATATACTAGGTGTAGGGTATTATATGGTCGGGCTTGACCGACTATACTTTCTTACTTGTTTTTTTTTTTTTTTTGTAATCCTGTTGCTGTGGTTGTTGTACATAATTTTTACTTCCATAATTTACAGATTTTTTTCTTTTTAGTCCTCGTGCACGTTGTTGTTTTTTTTCTGTATTTTTTTGTTCTTATTTTGTAAGGGCCATGTGTTTATAAATACTGCATTGTACATATATTGTATTGTGTTGTGTTGTGGAGTAAAGTGGAATGAGGGTCAGGAGTGGGATGAGATAAATACATGTATAGTAAATTGTTGCAGAATAAGTTGGAGAAAAAGAAAAAACTTCATTGAAATGATGGTAATCGGGCGTAAAATACTCATAATAATCATTTCAACAAATTATGAATGAATGATTCTTTTATATCACTTCTTTTTTTTTTGTGTTCGCTCCCTCGAATCTTAGTTCGTCGTTGTTTTTTATTAATCGTGCGTTAAATATTAAAATATTTAATGCAAGAATAACTGAGAATATTTCAGAGACAGTGTGTTAAATAATAAAATTACACAATCAGAATGTGTTATAATAAGGATAAAAAAACATACAGCAACAAAAACAATTACATAAAATGTTCAATGAATGAGTTTTACGTAAATATTTAAATCGTACAAATAAAAAGGATTTGTGTTGTGCTTATGGTTAGTGTTGAACATTTGTGAGCTGAGATCTTAAGATCTTAATTTATTACTATTGCGTTTTATCTGCGAAAAAATTGAAGATGAACTGCGTAAATTTAAATATTTGATACGCCAAAAAATTATGGCAATTTTGTTACCGACCATAGTTGCCTTAAAGCTTTTGCTTACTTGAAAATTCAACTATTCTCAAGTGTTAATATTAAGATAAAATTTGGCACCAATAAGATTTATATGCATAGAAGTTATACTACTAAATTCGTTGATGATAAGCACATAATTGTGAATATCTCCCGTATAGCACCCATATTTGAAAAAGTGTTTTATATATATACTGGGTGTAGGGTATTATATGGTCGGGCTTTTCCGACTATACTTTCTTACTTGTTGTTTATATGTTAATGAATAACTTCAATATGTAAATAAAATCGTTCTTGCATGTTTTTATTATTACGTTATTTATAGAAAATTAACCATAATTCTTAAAAAGAATAATAATTTTTACTTATTTTCTTAAGAATTGTATAAGTGTAACCAGAAAATCTATTAAAACATTCGTTAAAGTGATTTGTTCGGGTTTATTTTTGTTTATTTTTTACAAGTTTAATAAGTTATTTCAATTAATTTAAAATTGTATTATTAACAAATGTTGCATAAACATATTAACAGAATATTTTGCCGATATAATAATATTTCGTATGGGCATAAACTAAGATAAAATAGGAGGCAGTTGTGTAGGGCATTAGAAAAAGTTCAATAAATTCCCTAAATGGCATTCAGCAGGTAGACCTCAGGAAAAGTAAAATGTAAGAAATAATATTTTAATGAGAAGTTTTGATGAAATGAATCTGTCAAGATGTGGTTGAGTTAGGTTCGTATACTTTCCGGAAACGAAAACAGCAACATTACGATACAGGAAATAAAATTAGATAGTATAAATGAAATTATGAGCTCATTTCTCCAGCCTAAGAATGTTAACCTAGAAGCATTTATTTTGCAAATGAATATTTATTTTTATATAATTACAGCTTGCATCAGTAAAGGTATATGGAATAAAAGATATAAAATTTTAAATTTTATACAAATATATTTCTCAGGCAAACTTTCTTCTATCTTACTTTTAAGAGTAAATATTGTGAAATTCATTTCATTTGTAAATTAATGTGAGTAGCATTTTTTGAACAACTTATTTTAATACTCTAGTAGACCTGTTACAGTGAAAACGTTAAATAATCTACAATCAGACCAGAATCACGTCGACAGCATAATATGATCAGTGAAATATTTAAAACACTGCAAGTTTGAAATATATTCATGTCATTATATACTACAGCTATATCAGTTACAATTGCGAAATTCGATTTATATATTAATCAATTCAACTGTTTATAAAAACTTTAATAATTAACAGAGTATCAAAAATCCAAAAAGTGCAAACTAAGAGCAACCCTAATGTATATTCATAAATATATTTATATAAAAAGTGCTGAATTTAAAATATGTCATAAATACTTTCTCTGCAGGTTTTAATTTTTGCAGTAGGTATTTGTTTTGTTTAATTGATTGTAAATATCACAAAAGGGATCACAAAATTTTGGTTTTTGAAGTACAAAGCATTCTCTCGTCGATATTATATTATATAATTTATATATGGGTAATTTCGTGTCAAGTGACCCAACTTTTAAAATCGATGTTTTCCAATTTAGTACTATTGGATAGTAGTCAGCTCTAACAGTGATGAACTGCCGGAGTTAGATGTGGTCAAAGTTGGACATTTTGGTCATACAAGGTTTTTTTTTAAATAAGTGTAACTCTTCACTTATTAGTCCTAGCAAAAATTGTCCAAAGGACTTTATAGCTGAGTATGTCTTCAATCATTCCGAAAATAATTGTTTTAATTTAAAAAAAAATAAAAATAAAAAGAAATAGTTTTCAGTAGCAACGATGATCATGAGGAAATATTAGAAACATTGAAGAGTAGATTCGACGCTGCTGTAACAATTTGTTTTAAAAAAGAAGTGAAGAAATCAAATATTGTTGTTGAAAAACTGTAGTTTAAAATTAAGCAAAGGCCTATAAATCGCTCATATACCTTCTATATGAAAATACATCAATATATTGACTTGCAATATAAAAGCCATTTTAATGCGTTTTCAGTTACGAATTTCTTATTGCAAATGTGTGCTATGTACAGTTATTGGTGTGTAAGTATGTGTACATGTTTTTTTTTACAAAATTTTAAATAAATTTGCATTTTACAACGACTACGAACAACGTCAATGATTTTTTTGGTTTGCGGTTGTTGTCGCAGTTGTTGTTTGTATTTGATCGAAAACTGTGTCAATTGAAAGTGCAAATACAATAATATGTTCAATAAGGAAAGAATAATAATGCCACATATAACTGTCAACAATATTCCACTCAGACCAGCAAAATGAAAACATTGCTCAAAATTATTCGTAAAAAAAACGTACACTCAAATGTGCACTGCATATACATACAGTGTATCACAAAAATATTCAGCCTACTCCTTTTTAGGAGAAATTTGTTTTCCTTTCATATATAAAATTGTAAAAAACATGTTCACAAACATAATTTATAATAAATATTTTGTAGAATAGAAACCCCTCCAAAAAAAAAAAAAGAAACTTTAAAAAATATTAATTTGTATTTAGTTATTATTGCATTTTATTAATTTGCATCATCATTTGAATGTCACAAAAAAGTTTTGCTTTTATTTAATTTATCTTAATTATTTCAGTTTTTAGTATGTTTTTTAATTTCCCGGAAATTTTTTTATTTCTTTTGCTAAAAAGAAACGTGTAGTGTAACACACATTCCAGTTGTTATTAGTAATAATTTTTTCCTTATTGCCCTCGGTTGTGAAGATCTTTATGTTAAACACGCCGAAAAAAGAATTAAACAATTCCGAGTGAAGAAATATACTTGTATTATACTTCTGCTTTTGCTATAGGTTTCAGGTCCGAGCATTGATTAGGTGTCGGCAAGTATTTGATACTGTACAAAAGCGAAATTTTATCATCAAAATTTTTGTATTTTGCATCAGTAGAATGTTAAAAATAACAATATTTTATTGTAGATCCATTTTGCGGCTCTGGAGTTACGATTTGACTTCGAAATGGGCCAATATCCATGGTGGTCCATAATATCATTAGTATATACAATATTATTGAACCGCCATCATAATTAATGGTGGATTTTATATTCCTTATATTTGGCTTCCGCTAAATCTGAACCAAAAATATTTTGTTTACTTTAGTCATAGAATATAACATATCGCACCCTAAATACAAAAGGGTCACAACTCAAAGTTTTCCAAAACTCACTTTTTTCCATAAATTAATTCAGAGTACACACCTCCAACTATTGCAAAAATTTCTTTCACATCACTATCTTCTTTAACTGAAAAAATACAGGCATGTCTATTTATACCCTACACCACCATAGGGTATATTGGATTTGTGCATATGTTTGTAACGGCCAGAAATATTGGTCCCACACCCACCTTAAATTATGCCGATCGACTCAGAATCACTTTCTCAGAATCACTTTCTGAGTCGATTTAACAATGTCCGTCCGTCCATCCGTCTGGCTGGCTGACTGTCCATGTAAAGCTTGTGCGCAGAGTACAGGTCGCAATTTTAAAGACATTTTGATAACATTTTTTAAGTGATATTTTTTCGGCCCAAGGACGGATGGGATTAAAACTGGTGGAAATCGGTCCATTATTTCACCTGGCTCCCATACAAAAGTCCTCTCGGAATTGGGGTTTACCGCTCATAAATGTTTGAATTATGCAAGAAACCAAACAAGTTTCATCACAAATGAGTGGTAAATGAAGCCAAATCACTGAAGCTCCTATATAAGGTCCACTTCCGAAAATCACTTTTAAGAGCATATCTCAATCAAAAATCTTGTGATAATATTTAATACAAATATATAGCATACATATACCAAATTATGATCGGTCCATAATTAGTTATAGCTCCCCACAAAATCACTTTAAAGAGCATAACTCTCTCAAAAATTTTTGTATCCAAATAATATTTAACACAAATATATTTCATATCTATACAAACAATATGATGCAATTTTATTATGATCGGTCCATAATTAGTCATAGCTCCCATAAATGGCCCACTTCCGAAAATTACTTTAACGATCATAAATTTCTTAAGAATGTTGATAATCGAATAAAATTCGACGCAAATAATATAAAGAAATGATGACACCTAATTTTATAATGGTCGGTCCGCAATTAGTCGAAACTCCCATATAAGACCCTCCCCGTGATTAACTTTAACCTCCATAAATCTTTTAAAAGTATTTATATCGAGATAAAGTTTAACATACCCAATATTTATATTCACAAAAATCATGACACTAAATTTTTGGATGATCGGTCCATAATAGGTCATATCTCCCATATAGAGCACATTTCTGAAAAACTGTTTTATACATATACTGGGTGTAGGGTATTATATGGTTGGGCTTTTCCGACTATACTTTCTTACATGTTTTATGTTAAGTGTGTGCACGATGAAGTTTTTTGTCTCTGCTGAAAATTTTAGTATTTTGAGTTGTGACCTTTTTGTATTTAGCGTGCCATATGATAATCTCTTCAATTTATTAATTTTACAAAACAACGGTTGTCTATTGGTCATTTTAATGGGTCATTTATCTCTAGTGCGGCTAAATATATGGTATTAGTCTTTCCTCCCCCACATTCAATGCTTTTGGATGATCATTTCGGGCTAATTTTAAATGATTTTAAATGAAATTATTTTCCTTTTTTACACAATTCCACAAAAAAATGTCTTGAAAATCAATAGGTAATACAGTTTTGTGATACACTGTACATACATATATACATAAAGTTGAAAACAGAAAAAAAATCCACAAAAGAGAAAATATATAATAAATCGTTTTTTAAATGAATTAAATCCAATGCAATAAAAATAATAAATACACCTAATTCTGTTTTTACGCGATAGATACGTTCCTCGAAAACTCGCGTAAAAAAAACCGCGTAAAAAACAGCGAAAACAGAGTATCCATATTAAATGAGGGAATTGGTTCCACGTATGAAATATCAGGTAAAATAAGATAAATAATTCAAATTCATGTTGCTTTATACACGAACATATTTTATTTAAACAAAAAACAATAGAAAAGAGAGTTCATTTAGAAAAGTAAATACATACATGCAATCAATATCTTTTCGTCTTTAACACTTAAATTTGACTGAATTCTTACACTCTTACTTTCAACTAAATTTATTTGAAATAAACAAGGGAAATCCCCTGTTTCGATATTGTTGTTTTTCGTACCAGACGATTTTTAGTGCTGCCAACTATGTGTTTAATTTAAATTTCTCCAAAAACAGTGCAAACAACGTTTTTCTGGTAAAAATACATACATTTTTAGATCGCGTTAAATCAAATCTAGTCGCATAAAAACAGAATAAAATATTTATTTGGAAACGCGTTAAATCAAATTCGCGTACAAAAAACTCGCGTAAAAACAGAATTAGATGTACTTACACACACACACACACACTACCGTGCCAAACACATGCACTTTACTTACATACATATATAAAATATTGTTAGGGCTTCACTTTGCAGGCCTTCTAAAATACAGGCTTGTATATTCGAAAATATTCGATTCTCATTCCACACTGTCATCTATCAAATTTTAAATAAATTATTTATTAAAAAAACAAACAAGAATGGTTTTGAAATTACATATTTAACGTATAGTTAATATAGGCCTAGACCTGTGGTCAAACTGAATTTGCATGAAACCTTAATATAAAACCAACTGTTAAACATGATGGCTGTTCGATGGTGGTATGGCGGTTTATGTCTGCCGCTAGAGTTGGTAATTATTGTCCATTGCGAAAGAAAATTCTAACTCCAGTGACAAGAAATCGGGTCACACGATGACCGGAAACAAAAAGCTTTAGACGTCAGTGGAAGTGGCCCTTATATAGGAGCTACGACCGATCATCATAAAATTGTATCATATTATTGTATATATACGAAACATATTTGTGTTCAATACTATTTGGATACCGACATTTGTAGGATAGTTGTGCACTTTAAAGTGATTTTCAGAAGTGGTGCTTATACGGGAGCTATGATCAGTTATGCACCGATCTTCACAAAATTTGTAGATCTTATTTCGCTTCAGTTTCTTCTCATCTGTGGTGAAATATGTTTGGATACTTGCTTAATTCAAACATTTATGATCGCTAAAGTCCTATTTCTGGAGGACATTTGTATGGGGCCAGGTGCAATAATGGACCGATTTCATCCAGTTTTAATCTCATTTTATTTAAATATTTTCATGATTGCGACCTGTACTCTGGGCACAAGCTTTACATGGACATCCAGCCAGCCAGACGGACGGATGGACGGACGAGCATCGTTAAATCGACTCAGAAAGTGGTTCTGAGTCGATTGGTATACTTTAAGATGGGTGTTGGACCAATATTTATAGGTGTTACAAACATCAGCATAAATTGAGTTGTAGGATATAAATATTCTTATTCTTCCACTTAAGCATTTAGACACTTTGCAGTATTTTTTGCCTATTTCTGCCGATTCATTGTATGAAAACAAATTAAAACATGTTTCATGTAAAACGTGAAACGCACAAATTAGACCTTAAAGAACAAACTTGTCGACATACCGACATAAATAGCTAATGCAGGGTATGTCTGTAATCTTTTACTCAGAATACAAAATTTTTTAAATTAATTTGCATTTAAATTTGCATAATATTGAGTATTATTTCTGGTAAGTGATTCCGAGTTTGTACGTTTTTATAAGAAATAATCTACTGATTGTGCCTTAATGAAAATATATTTTATTAGTGGCTACAAAATTTAAGATGTGATGTTTAAATTATTGTTGTTTTAAATTTAATTAACATTTATCGACTGACTTTCTGATAGTTAAACCGCAAAAATCTATATACATCAATGCCTCGTTTTGCGTCGCTTCATTTTGCATATTTTCAAAGTTGCGTCGCTGCTTAGTTAGTACTAATTTTCACTGTGCGCAGTTATATTTCGTTAGATTTTCGAAGTTTAATTGCTTTGGGTTCGAATTTTTTTGAAATTTTTGCAAAATCTTCAACGTTATTCGATGCTAAAACGATGGTCCATACAAGTGCTTAGATGATCGAAATGGAGTACTTGCTTTCTATTTGGATTAAAAATCAAGTGGCGCAGATATTACTATTAAGTAAAATGGTATTTGATGACATAAAATGTAAAGCATTACCAACGATAATACTAGTGGTAGTAATACAGACAATTGTTATACAGAAAAAAATAAAAATGAGTTTCAATTAAAATATTTGTGGAATCAATTAAAAATTTAATTGAAATCGGACCTGTAAACAAAATTATAGTATCAATTAAAAAAAAATTGATATTTAATTGAAAATATCAGAAAAAGTAATTGAATCAATTAAAATTTTAATTGAAAATCCTTTTGAAATCAATTAAAGTTTTAATTGAAATAATAAACATGATTTTTTTTCTGTGTACAAGGAAATTTGCTTTGCAAAAAGCTGTTCAGTAAACATTTGACCTATTTTTTGAGAAAGAAAGCCGATGACTTAGTATTTTCGTAACCCTAGAACCTAATTTCGATCTTCATGTGGTTTGCTGTAGAAAATTATAATTTACTTTGCATCGTGTTTTTTTGGAACGTAACCCCTATGCAAAGTGAGGTGTACACACTGCGTTGCATTACTATAATTAGACTTTCTTTTGTTTACAAATCGTTTTTTAATGACATCTTTTTATACAAAATTTGGAAGACCACTCCATTCGTTTAAGACAGAAATTGTGCGTTCATATTTTGTTGTCATTCACATAGTGTTGTTTGAACTGGTCGGACGTGTTATTTTTAGTGCGGCTGAATTTTCGTAATAGGTGAAAAAAAAAAAAAAATAAAAAAAAAAAAACTTGTAATAAGTGAAAAAAAATAAATATATATATATATATAAAAAAAGATATCGTAATAGGTGGAAAAATAGTGGTTTTTCGGTAATTTAAAAATCGCAAAACAACTGCATGAGTGTCCCGCTCAGATGTAATTCTGAGAAAGAGCTAAGCTACAGTAGAAAAAATTTATGGATCTCTGAGGAAGAATCCTTAAGAAAATCCGTGGAGTCTCTTCTCACTACAAAAGCCGAAATACGGCGCCGTTCCTGTTCGCCCATTATAGTTATCTCATCCGATGAGAAATCATCATCTTCATTAAATAGTGCAGTCAAACCCAAAAAACAAGTAGGTATGGATAAGTACATCACCGTTCTCAAGCGACAGAGGAGCCCGACATCTGCTCAAATGTCTTCCAATTCCAATAAAGTTCCTAAGACCGTCAGCAGTGATAAGCCAAATGATCAAAACAGATTTGCTCTACTTCAGACGGATGACCCAGAAATACCGAAAAAGACGTTTAAGCCCCCACCAATTTACCTGAGAGAGCCCACTTCCAATAAACTGGTACAAGGAATTGTTGCTGTAATAGGTGAGAACATGTTTAGCGTAACCTCAATTAAACATGGAAAAATCAGCGAGACAAAGATCTAAGTGAATAGGGAAGATGATTTTCGAAAATTGTCCAACCAGTTGGAGAGGGAGACCAGGGATTTCTATACCTATCAGCTCAAAAGCGCAAAAGGACTCCAAGTCGTTCTAAAGGGTATAGACCCATGTGTTGATCCTGCGGAGATAAAGAACGGATTAATGGCTAAAGGGTTCAAAATCAAAAACGTAGTGAATATTAGAATCCGTGAAAAGATTCCTCAGCCCATGTTCAGGGTAGAATTGGAACCTGGAGATGTTGCCTTAAAGAAAAACGAGTCCCATCCAATTTACAATCTTATTTATCTTCTGCATCGTAGAATTACCGTGGAGGAACCGCATAAGCGTGTTGGACCCGTCCAGTGTCTTAATTGTCAAGAATTTGGTCACACCAAAGCGTATTTTAAATTGCCGTCTGTTTGTGTTGCATGTGGGGAACTACATGCAATTGCTCAATGTAATAAGTCCAAAACGGACTTAAAAATAAAAAAATGCAGTAACTGTGGAGGAAATCATACCGCTAATTATAGAGGTTGTCCAGTTTATACTTATTTGAAGGGCATAAGGACCAATAAGTCGCCAGTATTACCTGACCATCCTCAACAACCTAATTTCACGTCGAGTAAGAATTTTCCTCAAATTGTACGACCAACTACTCACGTAAACGCTCCTAATTCTAGACAAGTTTCTTACGCAAACGTGGTCAAATCTAATATGCCAGGTCTGGAGCAGGAACCTATATCGCAATATTCTGAGCCACATATCAACAATCAAGAGACAACATTGCAGACACTTGTCCAAACTATGAACACTTTTACGACCACCATGACATCCATGATGCAGGAAATGCTGAAAATGCAATCCACTATCTTGCAAGCCATTTTAAAGAAATTATTTATTTAAAAATTTGTTTTTGGAACGCGAACGGCCTCCGCCAACATAAAAACGAACTGGAATACTTCCTGATGGATAAGCAGATTGATGTTATGATGATTGCTGAAACTCACTTGACGTCGACAGGGTACTTCAAAATTAATGGCTACGTGTTGTACGATACTAAAGATCCCCGCGGAAGAGCTTGTGGAGGTTCGGCAATTCATATAAAGAACAGAATAAAACATTATCTAATGAATAACATAAGTGAGGATTACCTCCAAGCAACAAACATTTGCATTGAATTCTGTCAATACAAATTTGTTTTATCATCGATTTATTCTCCGCCTCGATTCTCAATAAAAGAACACCAATACCATAACTTCTTTAATTCCCTTGGAGCTAGATTTTTAGTTGCTGGCGACTTTAACGCCAAACACACATTTTTGGGTTCACGTCTGGTAACCCCAAAGGGTCGCGTACTCTTCAACACCATTGCTCAAATGGGCTTAGATGTACTCTCAAGCGGACATCCCACCTACTGGCCGACAGACCGACGGAAGATTCCCGATGTTATTGACTTTGGAGTAGTGAAAAATATCCCTGTAGAATGGATGCAAGTGGATCCTTCATTAGACTTGTCCTCAGATCACTCTCCTACTATCATTTCAATGCATTTCCCTCAATTGTGTGGCTCTCCATTTAGAAACATGACTAAGACCCGAGTAAGCTGGATAAAATACAAAAAGTATTTAAGTTCTCATTGCACGGAAAATATTTTGTTGAGAACTACCGACGATATCGATGAGTCGATTGGCAACTTTACCGAGGACCTTCGACGAGCTGTGCATCACGCTTCCACTTATCACGTTGAATGTAGAAATAGGACAAACAGAACTTATTTATCTGAACTCGAACATCTCCTATCAGAAAAAAGAAGAATGAGAAGAGAGTGGCAACTTCACAGGTCTCCTGAACTGAAAGCTAGGCTACGGGTATGCAGAGATATACTAAGACATTTTTTAGAAGCCCAAAGAACGGCTTCACTTAGATCCTACTTAGAGGGTCTTGATAGTACCCCACAATCTGACTACTCGTTATGGAGGGCGGCAAGAGGTTTAAAAAGACCAGTGAGAGGAAAACCTCCTTTGCGAAATCCGACTGGTGACTGGGCTAGAAACGATTCCGAGAAAGGGACATTATTTGTTAACCATTTAAGAAATGTGTTAACTAAAAACAACTCAAATAACGTATCTGATTTGCCACCACTCGTTATTAGACCTCCTGTACCTCTAAGACTCAACTTTGGTGATGTCCAAAGCGCTATTGGTACTCTGAACCTTAGAAAGGCTCCAGGTATGGATAAAATCAGCAATAAAATGCTTGTGGAGTTACCTCGTGTAGCTAGAAGAATTATCCTCTTTATCTTCAACGCTATTTTACGCCTAGAATACTATCCTGCAGATTGGAAGGTGTCTATGATCACTATGATTCCTAAGTCAGGGAAGGATCACACCAAAGTGGAGTCATATAGGCCAATTAGCCTACTGCCGACAATTTCTAAACTGTTCGAAAAATTGTTAATGACTAAGTTGATTCCAATTCTGAACGACACTGAATGCATTCCTAATCATCAATTCGGCTTCAGAGCTAAACACAGCACCATCGAACAAACACACAGATTGGTAAATGTGATAAGAGGGTCGTTTGAAGACAAAAAATACTGCTCCGCCCTTTTCATTGATGTGTCCCAAGCGTTCGACAAAGTTTGGCATGACGGTTTAATGCACAAAATAAAATTAACTCTGCCTGCTAACACCCATAAACTTATGGAAAGCTATTTATACGGTCGCAAATTTAAAATCAAAGAAGGCAATTTTTTAAGCCCCGCTCAGCCAATTGAAACAGGTGTGCCACAGGGTAGCATACTGGGTCCTATTTTATATTTGATTTATGCCTCCGAAATGCCGTCAGACCCCAAAATCCACACGTCAACTTTCGCAGACGATACAGCCTTTATCAGCGTTCATAAGGACCACCAAGTAGCATCACAGAATTTGCAGAATTATGTTTATAAACTAGAGAATTGGCTAGAGCTTTGGAAAATCAGGGTTAATGAACAGAAATGTATTCATATCACTTTCACATTGCGAAAAGAAACTTGCTCGTTCATCAAAATAAATAATCAAATTATTCCTCAACATAATGAAGTCAAATACCTCGGCATTCACCTCGACCGCCGTTTAACTTGGAAGTCTCATATTGAAGCGAAACTTACACAGATGAGATTAAAAGCAGTGCAACTTAATTGGCTAACCGGCAGAAATTCTACATTAAAGTTGGATTGTAAACTATTGTTGTACAATGCAATTCTAAAGCCAATCTGGTGCTATGGAATTCAATTATGGGGTACTGCCTCAGCATCAAACATTGAAAAAATTCAAAGGGGTCAAAATAAAATTCTACGTATAATTACTGCAGCTCCATGGTATGTTAAAAATTCTCGAATTCACAAAGATCTATGCGTGCCAGTAGTAAAAGATGAATTTACAAAACACGCGTCAAAGTATGTCAGCAAACTTGAACACCACCCAAACCCACTTGCACGAGACATCCTTAACTTTAGTGGCCATAATCGGTTGAGAAGGAGGGATACCCTTGCTTTAACTCAAGCGCAAAATAGATGACTGGATCAGTTGATGTGAAATTTTTTTAGTATCATAAAATTTTTGTCTAGCACTGGCTGGGCTTATTATTTTCTCTTTAGTATTAAGATTTGAATACTTATTGTCATTTCATTATATGAAGATTCAATAAATAAATAAAGGCTATAAAAAAAAAAAAAAAAATATTTTGTTAGTATTTCAAAACTATAATTACATTTTATGATAAACAAAAACGAATACTAGAAAGCAAATGTACAACCGTAATTTATTCTTATTATGCTATTTACAAAAATATTATGAACTGTGCCAGCAACACACTGAAGAGTCTTGGTCAGATCTGACCGGATTTTGCTAAAGGAAATAATTGCACTATTTAATCATGTATTTGTTTAAGATGATTTTTTTCGTTGAGAAAAAATTTAATATTGATGGTCCAACAGATGGTTTCAACAACTAGAGACCTACGGAAGGAACCATGATATTTCTAAAATA
Organism: Bellardia bayeri; assembly: GCA_950370525.1. Taxonomy (NCBI): domain Eukaryota; kingdom Metazoa; phylum Arthropoda; class Insecta; order Diptera; family Calliphoridae; genus Bellardia; species Bellardia bayeri. The sequence goes on along the minus strand of OX493265.1, from coordinate 52,184,181 downwards.
GAAATTTCAAAATCGATTCTTTAATGGTTGGGGTGCTTTTTGTGAAGACAGTATGCTTGATTTGGCGTGTTCAAGGGCCAAAATGAATTCTTCTGATTACACAAAATTACCAGATGAGATTTGAGTGTAACGCAAAACAATTTACATTTCAACAAGCCATTGCATCTATACATATAAATGTACAAAACATAAAGGGGATATTAATGTACTTGAATGGCCCGCATATTCTCCAGATCAGAACACCATTAAGAACATTTGTGGAAATATTAAGCTGTCACAACACGTGCTAACAATACATGTGGTAAATTTTAAACGAATTCAATGAAATCCTTGCAATCAGACTCACCTACAAACAGAGGATTTAATATTATACCACCTTTGAAAACACTTGCATGTAGGTATGATGCAAAGTATGGAAAAAATATGACAAACTGTAATTATAATTGTGCAATTGAGCCCGCACTTTGAGGATAAAGTTTAGGTTTTTCTATCATAATATATACTAAAATAATTTATATTGTTTTTATACATACCATAAAAAACCAAAAATTATTGGTCCTTCTGAAATTGTAAGACGATCTAGCAATTTCCGACCATCTGTTTATGGACACGATAGAGCCTCGAAGAAAAACCTGAAGAGAATTTCCTCAAATATTTGTTAATCAGTTCTGTTTCGTTTTGAAAATGGGCCAAAACGTTTCAGTAGATCCAGAGTTATGAACCAAAATGAGACAACCTCGATAGTTTAAACATTTTGTTGTCAATGTCATGCAATTTTTTCATATTTTACTCTAGCTCCCATATAAAGTCCACTTCCGAAAATCATGTAAATGCGCATAATGCTAGGAACACAACTGGAACGGGCGACGAATTTTTGATCGCGAATATTCCTCGCCATAAAATAAACACATTCGTGTATATGAAAATACACACAATAATTGTTGTCATACGCGACAAATTCTGGAATATTGTATATTTCTACGCCGGCGAACGACGAACAAACAATACAAGTTTTCATTTTATTTTTTAATATTTTAGTAAATAATGTTAATTTATACTTTAGTTATTGTTTTATTTTCTTACTTTATATAATTTAAAATAAATAAAATAATAATAACAAAAATTGTATTTTCTGTAATTATTGTTCTTCATACGACGAATTTACACAGCGAATTGTAAACTATTAATTCGTCGTGTTGGGCAAATTAGACGTTCGTCCCAGTTGTGTTCCTAGTACAAATCTGTTATCAAAATAAATCTGTTAAAAAATACAAATAATTCCCACGTACATAAAAATCGACGTACAAAATTTTATGACAATCGGCCCATAATTGGTTGTAGCTCTCATTTAGGGACGCTTCACAGCAATTATTCCCAAATATACTCGTATATACAAAAATCGAACTAGTTGATTTTGTGAATATCGGTCCATATTTGATCATAGCTTCCATATAAAGTTCACTTCCAAATATCCCTAAAGGACACATAAATATCTTATCAAGTTGAAATTCGGCAAAAATAATCCTCATGTATGTATATAAAACAAGTAAGAAAGTATAGTCGGTCAAGCCCGACCATATAATACCCTACACCGAGTATATCAATAAAACAGTTTTTTATATATGGGCGCTATATGGGATATATAACCTATTGTGGACCGATCATCCAAAAATTTAGTGCCATGACTTCCGTGAATGTAAATATTATGTGTGTTAAACTTTATCTCGATATAAATACTTTTAAACGATTTATGGAGGTTAAAGTGAATTACGAAGAGGATCTTATATGGGAGTTTTAACTATTTATGAACTGACTATTATAAAATTAGGTGTTATCCTATTTGTACATAAGAAACTCATTTTTGTTAAATTTTATTCGGATAACAACATTTTTAAGAGATGTATGGTCCTTAAAGTGATTTTCGGAAGTGGGCCTTATATGAAAGCTACGACTAATTATGGACTGGTCATCATAAAATTCTACCATTTTATATGTATATGCACGAAACATATTTGTGTTTAATATTATTTGGATACCGATATTTTTAAAAAAGAGTGATTTTCGGAAGTGGGACTAATTATGGCCCGATATTCACGAAATTTGTAAAAAGGATTTAGCTTTATTTATTACTCATTCGTGTCGAAATTCGGTTGCATACTTTCATAATTCAAAGATTTATGACCAGTAAACCCCAATTTCGGGAGGACATTTGTATGGGGGCCAGGTGAAATAATGGACCGATTTCCACCAGTTTCAATCCCATCCATCCTTGGGCCGAAAAAATATCACGTACCAAATTTTATCGAAATATCTTCAAAATTGCAACCTGTACTCTGCGCACAAGCTTTACATGGACAGCCAGCCAGCCAGACGGACGGATAGACATAGTTAAATCGACTCAGAAAGTGATTCTGAGTCGCTAGGTATACTTTAAGGTGGGTGTTGGACCAATATTTATGAGTGTTACAAACATCAGCACAAATCCAATATTGTGGTGTAGGGTATAAATATAGACTCATTAGCTCTCATATAATACAAAATATAATAGCTCTCATATAAGGATCACTTCTATGAAATTTACACTAAATATTGGTGGTGGCTATATAAGATGTGGCACAGTAAAGTCTAACACTCTGACTTCTTTTTAGTTATAATAAGTAATTAATTTATTTATTTCCTTACTTACTTTCATAAATAGTTACCTATAAAATTTTCTAAAAATTTTAAATGTTTACAAACAGACTCCGTAAATTGATAAGAAAACAACACACACACACATATATAATACGATCGTCTTTAGAAAACTTAAAAACATAAATATAAATTCAAACCTCTTGTGTGAAGTGGCAAAGAGAATCGAGTGTGTCAATTGCAAAAAACTAAAATTTTGTATTCCATCAATCAGCTCGGTTTTTTTTTTGTCTTGTTTGCATTTTGTTGTTGCTGTAGTTGTATTATCCTTTAAGTTAAATCACTTTTACATATTTTTTTTTGTTTGACACGAACTATGGATTGATTCATATAAAAAAGTATATTTTTCAAATGTTCAAACAATTCTTCTTTATCCATCCTTCGTTCTAAATTGTTTTTTATCTGTTTGTATAGAAAGGGTTTTAAGTTGCTGTTCTTGTCTCTGTTTCGATTTATTTATGATTATATGAGTCTACTTATTCCAAATCTAACCTCCTCCACTTGTTACAGCATGTATGTATGTTTGTCATCAATTTAAGGTTATTCTTGTTCCCCTAAACTATTCATATCCATGTTTGAGGAAGCATGAATGTGCGGATTTGTAAGTTTTATGTGAATGTATTTGTACTATGCAGACTACTGCATATTAGGCTAAACAAAAACATAATGTTTAAGGATCACTTTAATCATGTTGGTTGACAACAAAGGTAGAAAAAGCGGATGAATAAACGAAAAAGCAGACGGACGGAGTTTTAGAAAGAACACAAATTTATAGAAATCATTTTCCTGAAATATGCATAATAGTTAGGCATTATCCACATAAAATCTGGCAAAATAAAAAACGACATTGTCGGATTCAGAGGTTGCTTCAAAAAGTATTGCAAATGAAGTCATAATCCTTAAGCACAGATCTTGAAAAGAGAAAAAGGGCAATCCGGGTAACTTCGACAAAGATTGCATAAGAAACTGCAACACAAGTTTAAGTACCGAAAGAACTACACTATACAAAATATACAAAAATTAATAAATTAGGTAACTTTGCAATTTTAGTGTGACCACCTCTTCAATATGAATTTATTTAAAAAAATGCCTGCAGAAAAGTTTGGAATGCAATTTTTGACCACTAAACAAACTAAATAAACAGATTTTTATAATTCTTTGCTAAAAATTTATAAATAAATATCAATTTGTGGTTAAAAAGTATCCAAAAGTTTTTTTCATACATACATAAATATTTAATAACTTATGCGGCCGGCTTTTGCTCGAACAATGCTTTACTCATCATACAAATGTAGTTTATTTCATATTACTTACATATATACATACGTACTCGTATATCCTTCCTCTTCATTTTTTTTCTGCCTCTTGAAAGGTTTTCTTTTTTCAGTTGAAATTTTTACAAAAATTTCACTAACAAGACTTAAGATAAAATGACATACACATGTCGGGCACATGTAGTACAAATATCATCATCTTTAGATTTAGTAGCAAGTAAAAGTATACATTTATATTCATACGATTTACAAGCAACGAAAAAAACATTGTATTTGTTTGTAACATCCCAGCAAACCATATGAGTCCGAAAAGAGTCTTTTCTGACACATTTTTCGGAGCGTTCACACTCTTTATGAGCCCAAAAAACAATCATAATTGCTCCGAAAACCTTCAGAAAAGAGGGTCATTACGTTCGAAAATGGACCGTTAGAAAGAGCTCTTAGATAATGTCAGAAAAGAGTCTTTTATGAGGGTTTTTTGGGCTCTGTAATCTTGTTTTTAACATTATTGGCGGTACAGCTGTTTTTTTTTTGTTCAAAGCACAAATAACAGGACAACAACGCTTTGGTACACACATAATTAAGTGGAATTTCTGAGTCATACTGCGTGCCGACTCAGGACAGTAACAAGCAAATTTTTCTTTCGCTCCGAAAATTCTCCTTAGTTGGATTCTTTACTGACTCCTTTTTCGGAGCGCTTCTAGAATGGTAAGCTGGGTTCTTGTGTGGTACAGCTATGTCTTTTTTTGTTCAAAGCACAAATAACACGACAACAACGCTTTGGGACACACATTATTAAGTGGAATTTCTGAGTCATACTGCGTGCCGACTCAGGACAGTAACAATTTCGCTCCGAAAATGCTCTTTAGTTGGACTCTTTTCTGACTCCTTTTTTCGGAGCGCTCCGAAAATGCTCTTTTGTTGGACTATTTTCTGACTCCTTTTTCGGAGCGCTCCTAGTATGGTATGCTGGGATACTTGTGTTTGTGTTTGGCTGTATGTGTTTTTAATACAAAATTATATTTCGTACAAAGAAATAGGGAAAAACTGCATTAAATTAACCTAATTTTTAATGATATTGCTACTGAAGTTAAAAAAAATATCCAAATACTCTTAAACAGAGTGTGTAAAATAAACACAAGTTTTTTTTTCATTTTTAAATTAAAGTATTTCCTTTTAGGATAACATTAACATTTTGTAAGAAAAAGTTTTGTTGAAAATTTCAGTCATGAGAAATTACAATAGATATAATTCTTTCAATTTCTATTGATTTTCCAAATTAGGAAATATTAAGGACTTTAGGAAATATTCATTTATTTTGCTAGTTTACAAAATATAATTAAAAAATCGTTTCTTTTTCAGGAAGTTGTGTGGATCAACGTCCACACAATTTGATACCAACATTTTAAGTCAATAATGGGAGTAAAAGTGATTTTCGGGTGTATTTTGCCTATGACATTTAGTAAATTAGTGTTGGAAATTGGTTATACAAAATAACAACAATTAATGTTATTGTCGATAGTGAAATTTATGGCGTTTCATAACGGCCTTGAATTAATTTGCTGTTCAAGTTATTATAAGGCATGGAAACTGGTAAACTAAAATATAATTTTTAATGCTAAAAAATAAGTTTTCATTTAAAATCCAATTATAAATATATACTGGTCGTTTCATTAGATTTTAATTATAATGAAATCAAGTTGGAAATATTCGATATAATCAATTACACTCACAATACTTGTTAATTTTTTATTTGTGTAAATGGCTTTACTTGTTTAAATATTTTTATGAGAAATCTAATTTTCTGAATTCAATATGTTTTTTAAATATTATCAAATTTTATTACAAAATTTTACTGTTGAATTGAAAGGAAGGTTAAACAAATGTAAGCTATTTTTTGTATGTATACATATATATATATGTATTTAAGGCCACCCCGTTTGTATGGAGAAAAATAAGGTATCGATGTTCCCGACTAATATGAAAATTTGATTCATTTTTTTTAACCTGGGGTCAATATTTGGTGAGCGGGATCAAAGGATCAAAATGTCCTTTTTAGAGGTTTTTTGATTTGTTTCACATTTCTTCCAAAGGAACTATATGTAAATTTGTTATCATATGAAAGGTCTTTGAAAGGCGCATTCAATGCGTTATCAAAAATTAAGAAAAAAGTTTTTAAATTCAAAAATTCTCTTCCTCTTTATAAAGAAAATACAAACTATGTATGTATTTCGGTTGAAACAAAGAAATGTGAACTGTGTAATAGAGATTGTAAATCATTGAGCTTTTGTGAACAATTTTGTAAACTCCCTGTGGTAGCAAAATAGGAAAAGGTAAGAAATCTAAAGACTTGCTTTAGGTATCTTGAAGAAGGCCATCAATCCGCAAAATGTTTTTCAAAGAAGTTATGAGGTCAAAATTCCTGTACCAGTACTCATCATAAACTTTTGCATAAAGATTGCCTTTCACCACCACTCATTCTAAAAACTCACGAAAATAGTTAATTAGAAAATAATGTTATTGGAGCTCGAAGTTGTTTAACTAATAGAAATGCTGACAAAAATGCTATACTCTTCCTTATTATACCGGTAAAATTATACGGCCCTAAGAATGACATAATTATTTATGCGTTTATTGACGATGGAGCAAATGTTTCAATGATTGATGATGGTGTAGTTCATGAATTAGGAATAACAGGCGACAGTGACGTTTTAGAAGTTCAGTGGAAAAATAATCAAGTTACTCGTGAAGAAGCAAAAATTGTAAATGTCACTATAAGTAGCATAAAAAATAATTCTGAAAAATATAGGATGAGAAAAGTCTATGTTACATCTAAATTGGATTTGGCTTGACAAAGTTTTAATTGGTCCATGGTTCCTCAGGGAAATAGTGATTTGCTATTTTCAGATATATCTGTTCAAAACTACGAAAATGTAAAGCCTAAAATGATTATAAGTTCAGGTCACGCGTTTTTAACTGTCGTTATTGAATCCCCTAGAGTATTATCACCAACTGGCCCTATCATAACTAAAACAAGGTTAGGATGAATTATATATGGAACAATAAAACGTCATGTAGAAATGTTTTCATACAAGATTCAGCTTCTCCAATAATTGAAACCGACAGATTGCCAGCAACGACTTGATTATGCAGTTTTTTTTCCGGCAAAAAGCAGAAGAAAATCATAATTTAAATGTGAGAGGCGAAGCCCATTTCAAATTAAGTTAGTTCGTTAATAAGCAAAACTGCAGAATATGGGCTACGGAAAATCAGAGAGTAGTTCAAAAGCAAAAATTGTACAATACCAGTATACGGTTTGGTGCGGTGTGTCATCGGAAAGGATAATTGGTCCTTATTTTTTGAAAATGAACACGGGGTCACCGTTTCCGTCAATGGTGTCAGATATCGGACAATGTTGGAACATTTTTTAAGGCCAGCCGTGGAAAACAATTCGAAAACATGGTTGCAACAAGACGGAGTCACAGAGAACACTGGCTATTTTACGGGACATGTTTGATGAACGAATTATTTCGCGTACAAATGATTTTAATTGGTCTCCCTGTTCAACGGATTTAACAACCCCAGACTGTTTTCTTTGGGGTTATTAGAAAGGAAAAGTCTACATTAATAAGCCTAGAACCATCCAGCAATTAAAAAGCAATATACGCGATGAAATAAACAACATAACACCTGAAGTTTTGTGAAAGCTTATAGAAAATGTGTTGGAAAGAGCACGAATTTGCGAAGCAGAAAATGGCCACCATTTGCGAGATATTATTTTTCATAACAAAACTGAAAATATTCCTCATTTATATAATGTATTAAAAAAAATATATTAATTATTTATTATATAAAAGATTATAATGGCTTCAAACCCCTTCGTTAATTTTGGGCCACCCTATATAATTCAATAGATTTTAATTTGTTAAAAGCGCAAACATGTTGGAAGCTTAATTATACGGCTTCAATTCAATTTGGGTTTTTGATTTACAAGTTAAAAAATATTTACGTTATTTACATATGATATAATTGTATTAAAAACTTAAATAATACCATCAATATTGGGGTCTTTTAGTCATAATTATATAATTCAAAGACTGGTTTACATTATTCGCTGCAAAGCAACAGCAACAAAAATATAGAAACGATAAAAACTTTAAATAACGTAATTTTTTAATTAAAATATTTTCACTTAAAAGCGTCACAAGCGTTTTAAATACCAAAAAAAAGTTATAATTTAACTTGTTATAATCTTTATTAACTTTGCAGCAACATTTAGACTTTTATGGCGTTAAACTAAGAAACGAAAATTTATTATCAAACAAAAACACAAACACGGATACGGGCACACATCCATTCAAAGAAATTCAATATACAGGTACCATTTGCAGCAAACAACAACAACTTAGTGGAGAAAAGTTGATGTAAATTTTACTTTGCCACATTGTATTCATTCATAAGTGAACTACGAGCAAATTTCATACAATAATACACAGCCAAAGCCAAGTGTACACAAACTTTTGCACTTGCTTGTAGAAAAAGATGGTGAGAATGGCAGTTGATGCTGATATGTGAGTGTGTGTGTGTGTCTTTAAGTTAACATCAGTTTTTTTCTCTGCACCAAAAACCTGAAGAAGAATTAATAAACTTTTAAAGCGTAAATTTATGACTTCCACCGAGTGAATATTTCGACGGTCATTTACTTTTTTGTTGTATTTTGACAAAAGCACCTTAACAACAGCGACTACAACCGAAAAGGTGTTGAAGCCGAACAGCGAAAATTATCATGAATAAGTAAAACAAAAAGATGAATTTGATCGCTGATATCTTCGTGTCTAACAATTGTTGCCATTGTGGCAGCTAGTATTTGATTGTTTACCTTGCATTACTTTACATGCAAATATTATTGTGTGTGTGTGTGTTGTATTGCATTAGAATGCTCCACGATTGTGTGGCCGAAAAAAATACCAAGCTACAGCAACTACCTATAGTCTTAAAATGTTTTGTTATTTTGGTGCCAAGTGTTGCACATTTCCAACATTTCTAAAGATTCATAAAAATTTAATGAAAAATATGTATTTAATATGTATGTAGCTATGTTTCCATTGGAGATCCCAAATATTGAAAAGTTTGACCTTTGACGATTTATGCTTGACATGTTCGATTTTAATAAAACTGTCGGCGAATCAAGACTTTAATATTTGGAAAGAATTTATTTTATGTTTAGAACGGCAAAGATATGGTCCCTGATCCCAAAAATTTAAAAAAAAAATTGTTCCATAATGCGCGAATTTAAAATCTTTAATTTTAATTTAAACTATAGTTCATACTGACAAAATTTGTTTACTTTTATTCTATTAGTTATTCTCAATAAACACTTATGGCTAAATTCAGATATTGGCAAAGGCTTAACTAATGATTCTTTATTCGCAATGCTTAGTTTATCATAAGAATACCAAGTAATAGTTAAACAATAGTTAGTATTTTAGTTCACCAATGGTTAACTACTGACCGAGAATTCGGCCATTAGAAAAGCTTTAAAAATTCTACAAATTGTTTAACAACATTTTTTAAAACTTGGCATTTCGTTAAAAAACTAGTTTTTTCCATACCCTCGAATTAGTTAACAGAATTTCTTATTCAAGTAAATATACATACATATGTGTTAAAAGTAAAAAAGCTTTTGTTGGAATGACCAGAGATACGTTTGTTAACGGTTCGTTGCCAGGTAATGTCGCATTATCATCCTAAAGTGTTTTCTACAATCCATAAAACAATTCTAGGGAGACGGTAAAAATTCGCAATATAACTTTTATGAAGTACTCTACTGTACTTGTTATAAACATACACAAACACACAATGTATGTTGAGTATGTATTTTACCAGCTTTTCTGTAAGGTATATATACATACAGATATACTTGATATATATTAGTCATGATTTATTTCAATATGGAGAAACAGTTTTCTCGTATAGTTATAGCAAAAATAACGACTTGAAAAACATTATTACAATCAGATATTGTCGGGTTCAATGATTAAAACCAGTGGTTGTAAAAAAAAGACATAACACCAGGCTATATGGAACCTAATACATCCCAAAAAGATGTTTTAGAAATTCTAAATATTGTTTTGAAACGACCGTTTTTACCATACTATATGCTATACATATATATATATATATGTACATATGCTACAGAGTTAAAAAACTTATATACATACAAGTGAATATGGATATATTTAAAATAAAACTATGCTTTTATTCAAATGTTTCTTAATATTTGTTAATTTGTTTCCTACAATTCTTTCTAATTGAAATGGTGGAAACATGTTAACGGCCAGGGGAATCTTAATTTACGTACACATTTCGATTCTTTATTTAATGCCACAATTATAGATAAAAAAATGTATATTTTCCCCCTTCAAATGCATCTCCAAATTTCAGAGCTGTTGCGGCACCAGTTAACTTTACCCTATCATCGTTTTAATTTTCGGATCGTGTTTTTACAATTAATAGAACAAGGGGTGTCCTTTAGCATTAATTTTTGTTTCCTCCATACAATCTTGGGGCACTCTAATATACATATAGTACATGCCTAAATATGTCTGTATATAAATCTGAGTAGAAAAAAGTTTGCGGTAAATTTACAAATAAATAATAAAGTTTTGACATACAATGTTTTTGAAATACCTAAAGATAGAAAGTATTTGGCAAGTAAAACATCTCCCACCCATATCCTTGTATAGTCTGTGTGCTTTGAATAGAGCCACAAAAATTGTTTTTAAATAATATAAACATATAACGAGCGATCATATTTAAGAGCCTTAATATACTCCATTTTCAATTATATTTTCTAATAGTGTTTTAAAATGTTTGTAATTCAGAATTTTCTAGTAGTACAATACAATTGAAATAGTCTGAAACATAAATATAATTACTAAATAAATAAATTGACAATAACACATGATTTTAAACAAGTAAGAGTGCTATATTCGGCTATGCCGAATCTTATATACTCTTCACCTTTGTTGTGGATACATAATTATATTACATACATACATACATACATATATATAGTATATTGTTACGTTTTTGCCTTTTAAAAACGGTGGTTTATTTCCTTTAAATAAACCGGATTCTTTTTAATTGCAAAATAAAAGCGTCAAGTGGTTTGAAGAAAATATAACGAGTCTATATTTATTTAGATGTACACAAACCCAATTAAAACAAGTAAGAGTGCAATATTCGGCTGTTCCGAATCTTATATACCCTCCACCTAAACGTACTAAGAAATAGAAAAACTAAACTTGTTATAGGACTAGAATATCCTTATACTGTGTTTTCTATTCAGTCTTAGTGCAAATTTAATTATTATTTCATATATTGTTATTTATGTTAAATATTTTGAAATTTTGTCTAATTGTTGGCCGTTACGCCTATTTTCGAGGGGGTGGGCCCGTAAAGTTGAAAATATATGGGCCTATATCTCGGGAACTCCTGGGTGTCTGATAATTTGTAATACAGTAAATAAAAGGTATTAAAAATACCTTTCCAACGATATATATCATGATTATAAAATATTAACCGCATATGGGTTAAATCCGAAAAGAATATTTTTTGACCCGAATTTATTTGTTTTTTGGAAATGGTTCTTATATGGCAGCTATGACAAATTATGGGCCGATCTTCTTAAATTTTGGAACAGTGATTTTCATGCATATTAAAATATTAACCGCATATGGGTTAAATCCGAAAAGAATATTTTTTGACCCGAATTTATTTGTTTTTTGGAAATGGTTCTTATATGGCAGCTATGACAAATTATGGGCCGATCTTCTTAAATTTTGGAACAGTGATTTTCATGCATATTAAAATATTAACCGCATATGGGTTAAATCCGAAAAGAATATTTTTTGACCCGAATTTATTTGTTTTTTGGAAATGGTTCTTATATGGCAGCTATGACAAATTATGGGCCGATCTTCTTAAATTTTAGAACAGTGATTTTCATGCATATGAGGATATTTCACGTCGAATTTCAACATAATAACGGTATATTTAAGATATATATTAGTATTAACGTGGATTTTGGTAGTGGACCTTATGTGGAGGATATAGTCAAATATGGACCGATATTCTCAAAATCCAGCAGTTTGATTTGAGCATGCATGTAAATGATGCGTGTAAAATTTTGGATTGGTACCCTTATTTATAAGAGATTTATCAGTATTAAAGTGATTTTCGGAAGAGGGCATTATATGTGGCATACGGATAAAAATAGACCGAAATTCACAAATTCACGAAAACATGGACCGAACTAAAAAAAATTTCGTTTTGCGATTTCTTTTTGCATAAAACTTATTTTTGCTGAATTTTGTCTTGATATTCGAATTTTGTAGGCATTTATGTATAATTGAGCAATATTTCGGGAAGATTTTTGTATGGGGGCTATGAGAAATCATGGCCCGATTCATACTATTTTCCGCACACTTTCTTCTTTTATCATAAAAACAACGTGTACAAAATTTCATGGCATTATCTGCAATATATTTCAAAATATTGCAATTAAATGGACAAAAAATATGAAATTTTTATGGAGGTTGTCTCACATATTGGTTCATAACTCTGGTTGGCCTAAACCGATTTTGCTGATTTTAAATAGCAAACTTCTCGAAAGCATGTCTGATAGATATATTGAAGATTTGGATCCCGAAGATATCTTCAGGACTTGAGAAAACTGATTTCAACAGACAGACAGACGGACATGGCTTAATCGACTTCGCTATCTATAAGGATCCAGAATATATATACTCTATAGGGTCGGAAAATTATATTGTGGAAATTACAAACGGAATGACAAACTTATATATACCCTTCTCATGAAGGGTATTATTTATTCTTACTACAAAATGAATTTAATTTTTAGTTTCTCTTAAAGTCGACTTTACTTTAAACTTGCAGAAAAAATATTAACGAAAATGTTTTTCAAATAATTGAAAATATTTTTTAGTGAATTTGTCGACTTTATGGATTTAAAATCGACTTTTTTCAATTTGTAGTTGGACTTATTGCTTGTAATATATAAATGTAAAATAAAGTACTTAATAAAATATTTAAACACACATACATTATTAATGCCTAAATTCTATCTACTGTGTTTTTTCAAAGTTGTTATATAGAAATATTTTTTCCAGATTTTTTACCAAATAAAGTTAAATATTTGTATCAGATAATTTATTATTACTGTAACAATGAAAAGAATTCAATTGTAAAGTAATATTTGTTTTACACTATTCTAAAAATACAGGTGGTAAAAGCCCTACACGCCATCACCAGCGAAACTCATTACACGTATGTATGTATGTAACAGAAGAAGTTGCCGCAAGCAAAAGTGCGACTTGTCAACGTGTACTTCCTTTAGTCATACATTGTAAATTAAACTGTCAGAAAAATGCCAAGCTTTTGTTCTTAAAAAAAAAATTCCAAGTTATCCTTGTCTGCCTTTTTATTTCAATAGAACTCGAGTTATTTATTTTTCGTTTCATTTTTTTTTTTCTTATTTATCGTTTTTTTTTTATTGTTATTTTTGTCGCTGATATCAGAGAGTCCGGCAATAAAAGTTGTTCGTTCGGTAGTTTCCTTGTTTATACACAAATAGAAACTTCATAAATAATTCAAATGAGTAAAAAGTAAAAGTAACTTTTGAATATTCTGCAACGCCGGAGGTGGTGCCCATATGGGAAAGTCGCATTTTGTTTGTTTCTACAAGGTGGCGCAAAAGTAAACTTCCAATCAGGCGATATTGCTGGTGTGCCGTTGCACCGTCCTGTTGGAACCACATGTTTTCCAATCCCAATTCATCAAGTTGCGCAAAATGTATAGCATTTTTTGATAGGAGGATTACTTTTGCGCCACCTTATATGAGTATTTCAAACTATGGAATAGAACTTCAGACACAGCAACAGAAGTGGCGACAAAGTAAATATTATTGAAATATCTAGTTAAAGCAAACACATACATTCATGCATAAAGAGTAAATGTATATTTAGATGTAAATCTGAATGCAAGTACATTTGTTGGAATGTATATAAAATGTTGATAAAATTGGAGTTTTCCAATAGAAAACCAAATCAATGTTTATGCAAAAGACACAATCATAATACATGCGTTCCATAACAAACCGACTTTTTGATTAACTATTAGTCAGCAGCCGCATGGGATTGCTTTTTTTTTGTAATTACTTGCATTTATGAAAAAGAGGGTGTTTTTTTTAGATGTATAGAACTTTAAGTTAGTTTGATTTGGCATTTCAACATGAATAACGCTTCCAAATTGTTCAGATATATTTTAAAAATTATGGTTCTGTTTTTTTAGATGTATAGAAATTAGAAATGGAATAAAACAAAGATGATGGTTTTAAATTGGCATGAAATTTACTTTATTCGAAAGATAATCTACGGGCATTAAAATTTAAATATGGCATATGACTGGCTCGAACATTGTCTTATCTGGAGGTCCAATTTTTCATGACTTTTTCAGGCAATAACCTGACGAATGTTGTCGTCCAAGTGGTTAATCGTGTCGGGTTTGTCGGCGTAGACTATCGACTTGAAACATAAAACACTTGACAGTTGACGAAATGGCAGCCATTAAAAAAAGTGTTGACAACTTAATGTTTAAGACATCTAAAAAAACGCCCTATATTTTTCTTTATTTTCATTGAATCTTTCGTTTCAGAAATTTGCAATAAGAATTCACATTTTAGCCTAATTTATGAATAAATTTTTTATTGCAACTGCAACATGCAACAAAATTATTTAAATATCATTGCGGGGTACATACTGTTGCTTCTTTTACATTTTGAAGTATTTTGTGTTTGTTTTTTTTTATTTTAATTACATACTCTTAATCTTGTAATAAATGTAGTTTTATTAAAAGGTGAATTGTGGATTGCAATGTTTAATTTTGACAGAGATAAAAATATGTATAGAGAGAACAATATTCCGAAAGACTTAAATTTGTAAATTAAGCTTACATACCAAATACATACAATTATTTTAATTACACTAGAATGTGGGAAAAAATAACTAAATTAACTTTATTAATGACATTACAGTTATTCGTGCGTTAATTTTTTAAGTTTTCTCTAGATTCCAAACGTTTTAGTTAACTCCATGTCTGTAACATTTATTAATGTTCAGCTTGTTTTTGTCATGTTTTAGACCAAGCATAACACCTGCTGAACATGTTCTCCAGCCAGTTTCTGCCAAAACATTTACATTTATTGTTCTTGTTGCTGTGACTTTTACAAGTGATGGCACATAAGTCAGAAGGCACTACTCTTATATCTCGTACCTGAACATCTACATGAACAACTTGTGTGACTTAGTTAAGAATGCTCTTACAAATGTAATAACAAGTCGTTTCTAAATGAACAATCAGATAATTCGAATTAATAAATAAATATGTATACGAAGTTCATGCAAATTATAAAATAAAAAAGAAAAGTAATAATCGCCAATCAGTAATCGTTTTTGTGCCAACCACTGTTGTAGACTAACATTTCATCTCAACCAAACAGCATTAATTGTGGGACAAAACGAAGACTACAAAGTGTTTGTTTTAGACAAATTGCAAGCTGTGTTTCCAAAAATGTTGGTTGCCCTATGAAATTGTGTTTCCAATTAAATACATTAAAATGTTAGAGTGATCTGTGAGACTGAGATTTTTTAGAGACACATTCTCTAGCATAATCATTAAGCATTATACGATGATATTATTACAAACTATATACTTACATACATACAGAATATAAATACATTTTTAAAAGGAAACCCATATGGGTATAAAGGACTAAAACTATTTTCTTTAATAGGATTTTATCTTTTTTTTGAGATTTTTTGGATTTAATTTTCTGTAGTTGGTTTTTGATGGCAAAGAACAACTTACTACAATGTGAAAAGTCCACTATAAGGGCACCTTAGTGTAGGGTGTCCACTTTTTTTTTATCTAAAACCGTAAATATATGAGTGTTGTTGATTTTCAAATATGAAAAAATACATAATTTTTAATTAACACATGTTGGTACAATATTTTTCGATTAATTGCATATCAAAATTTGCACAACTTTTTGTTCAATTAACCAGGGAACCAATTAGCCGATACCCGCTTAATTGTTCAATTACAGAAATCACGCATAATTGGAACTATGTACTAATGAATTAAAAGAAATCGCATATGTGCACTTTAAGTTTTTCAAAATAATTTTTTTTTTTACCTTAAACGATTCACATACATACGTAGAGATGCCACCCAGTGTTTTTCACAAATGATGTCAAATATGTATGTGCAAAATGCCAGATTATTTTTCAATAATAATGCAATTAACCGGGTAAAAGTAAGAGGAAATTTAATTTTGATGACATGAATTTTGAACCAATTAAGCGGGAAAATCAATTAACCGGATTCAATTATCCGAGTAAATTTACATGTGTTTTCGTATGCAATATTTTCGCCCGATCATGTGGTTCAATTAAGCGTGGAAACCAATTAACCGTATGGTCAATTAACCGAAAAATGCTGTAATACATATAAAAATTATTTGTTACTGGTACTGCAGTCAATAAAAATTTTCTAAGAAGATGTATTAAAAGTTATTTATTTAGCAATAAAGTAAATTTCCTTTGACATTCCTTGTAGAATGTACAATTATGTATGTCTGTAATTATGGTAATTATTACGATTATTTTCAGGGAAAATGGAAATTATTTTAATACATCGCTGGGAACCAGTGTTACCAGTTTAGGGGATTTATCCCCAATTAGGATTGTTTTTAACAAATGGGGATGCAACTTTTAGTTTGAGTAGCTGGGGATTTAATGGGGTTACTGGGGAGTTTTTAGGGATAAAAATATTTTAGTTTTTTGCAGGTATTAATTTTTACAATTCAGTTTAAATCTATGGAAAATATCAAAAATAATTAAATTCGGCTGTGCCGAATATTATATACCTACCACCGATATATGTACCTATGAACTACTTGAAACATATTTGTGCTAAATTTTGTATCTAAAAGGAATTTATAGGGGTTATTTTATTTTTTTGGAGCTCTTACATGGGAAGATCGTTGTAATATATTTTAATGTGATTTCAATGTATTTGAGTATAATGGTGTATCATCTATCATCTCAATAACCATATAAATATTTTATAGTTTTTGGGAATTCCAGTTATTCTCGAAAGTCGACTTAACTAAATTTTTTTTATTAATTTTTAGAGACTACTGTTTTTTTTGTTTAATAAAAATATGTGGATCTTTTTAAATTTATTATTATAGAAATTTTTTTCTATATATATATATATATATATATGGGAGCTACGACTAATTATGGAAGATCATAATAAAATTGTACCGTATTATTTGTAAATATATGAAATATATTTGTATTAAATATTATTTAGATACCAACATTTTTAAGTGAGTTATGCTCTTTAAAGTGATTTTCAAAAGCGGGCCTCATTTGTGGTGAAATTTATTTGGATACTTGCATAATTCAAACATTTATGATCGGTAAACCCCAATTTCGGGAGGACATTTGTATTGGGGCCAGGTGAAATAATGGACCGATTTCCACTAGTTTCAATCCTATCCGTCCTTGGGCCTAAAAAATATCACGTACCAAATTTTATAGAAATATCTTCAAATTGCGAACTATACTCTGCACACAAGCTTTACATGGACAGCCAGCCAGACGGACGGACGGACGGACATCATTAAGTCGACTCAGAAAATGATTCTGCGTCAATGGGTACACTTTAAGGTGGGTGTTGGACCAATATTTATGGGCGTTACAAACACCAGCACAAATCCAATATACCCTCCCAACTATGGTGGTGTAGGGTATAGTCATCGCACCCAATTTAATGACGATTGGTCGATATTTGACTTTAGCAACCATATAAAGAAGACTTTCAAAAATATCTTAAATGCGCATAAATCTCATAGAAACATCACTATCAAATTGAAATATTTCCGAAAACACAATTGAACCGAAATTTTACACAGATCAGTTATATTTATGCAAAAACTATACTCTTGGATTTTGTGAAGGTTAATCCATAATTACCCATGACTCCCATATAAGATCCACGTTCGAAAATAACTGGAATACCCACGAAATTCTTGTAAATATCATTATTAAGATTAAATTCAACAAAAATAAGCCTCAATATTTTACGATGATAGCCCAATAATAGGTGATAGCTCTTACTTTTTAGATTTAAAAACTTGTTAGTTTTTCAAAAATAAATTCTGCACTAGCTAGTTCACAATTATTTCTTTATTTAGACAACTGTAGAGTGTCTCTGATATTTGCTATCGTGTTTCATTTAGACATAATGCAGACATGTCTAAAACTCTTTTAATATGTCATTTAGAATTTTCCTTAAAATTCGTAGATCTAGACAGTTGTTTCAGAAATTTCAGTACATATTTGTTTACTTACCCATACGGATACGAAAATGACTGCCGGTACAAATGCCGAGAAAATTCTGCAAACATTTTTAATGGGCAAGTACATATACATACATACATATGTGTGTGTAGTTAATTAAATATTATTTGCATTATTACTACTGTTGATATTATTGTGTTCATCATTTCGTTTCCATTAAAGTTTATTATATTATTTTGTTGTTCTTGTTATCAAAAGAGTTTAAAACCACATGATGTCATTTTCTACCCATCACCAACATTTTCCATCATCATCCTCATCAACTACACCCAGTGTATCTCATCTCTCAGAAAAAAAAACAAAAGAAGAAAAAAAACATAAAAATTCAATTTGTTAAAACAAAAACAAAAAAACAACAACATGTAAAATAAACATTTTGTTATAAGAACGTATCATCCACATCAACATCTCCATCACACTCATCTTAAATGTCGTTGTAGTCAATGTCGCCGTCACAGCCACCACCACCAGCTGTCATCTTAATTGTCAACTAGACATTTACCGAAAACTTGGTAACAAAGTATCAACATATAAGAGTGTGTAAGAAAACAAAAACTAAGCCAAGTTAATCATATCAGAAAAAATAATAATGCTGTTGTTGTTTAGTTTATTTATTTATTTTATTTTTTTTGTTTTTTGTCCTTTTTATCTTTTTAGACATTTAGTACTCTTTCCTTCCTTTCATTAGAGTCCCTCCTTTGTTGAATGGCCGGTCTTCATCTTTTATTTTGAGGTCACATTCTGTAGTCTGTTTAGTGTACGAGTATGTATCTTTACTTTGAATGGTCCTTCTGACTGTCAGTTTTCTTGCTTTCCTGCACCATGTTTATGTATGTATGCGAATTTGTCAGTATAAGTTTTTTTTTTTGTCACATTCGGCCATTTTTCTCTAGAGTTTCTGTCCACATTCATTATCATGATGATTCGTACGAACATGTGTTTTGAGTGCTTCTTCCATCATCATTCATACACTTTCGCGTGTGAGCGCCTCAAGGCTGTCGCCAACGAGAGTGTACGTACAGCAGGAAAACCAGTAACAACAACAAACAAAAAAAAACATACACTACCAACAATTTCACTTTGACGAAGCGTGACATTGTTCTCACAACTTTACTCTGGCCGTTTCTTTAACAATTCAGTCAACTTAAATAAACCAGTGTTTATTTTATGTAATTTTAGTTGTTGTTTTTTTTTTTTTTTTTGTTTCTACTGTTCCAGTTGTTAACGTAGATGCTTTTTAAGCCTTCAGTTGTTTGCTTTCATGTTGGCAAACAACGTTTAACACCTTTCACCGGCTCTCCGTCACTTTAATTTAATTTGTTCATAAAAAATTTCATTATGTCACGAACTGTGATTGTTTCTGTTCATAGTTTAAAACGCCTCCTGGAACAAAGTTTAACCAAATCATTTAGAATTGATTAAATAAGCATTGTCTGCTTATTATTTACGCCTATGAATAATTAATTGACGATATTCAAATCACTGAATTTTGAATAAATAGACAATACTTGACATTTTTTAATATATCAGATATTTTACTTCCATTTTGTTTCATTACCGTTACCGTAACCGAATTCTAGCAATTGTATCTAACTATGTCCGTCAGTCTGTCACTAGGCGGATGCAATTTTTCCTAAATATTATTTGTTGTTCAAAAATATTTGTTATTTGGAATCGTAAACATCGATCCAGTT
This sequence comes from Bellardia bayeri, assembly GCA_950370525.1. NCBI lineage: Eukaryota > Metazoa > Arthropoda > Insecta > Diptera > Calliphoridae > Bellardia > Bellardia bayeri. The sequence continues at coordinate 52,164,009 of OX493265.1, read as the reverse complement.
GAACCAATGGACCAATATATGACAATGTAGTATTTTATTTAATATATTGCATATAGTACCCGGACATTTTACATACGTTATTTCTATGACAAAAGTTGAAAATTCTAAGAATTGGTCCATGATTTCTTCCATCCCCCATACAAATTTCTTAATGGAATATATGTAGCTGTATTGTACATAAATATCCATATATTTTCATGAAAAAAGAAATCACAAATGCTATTTTGTTTTGGTGGGTCCATTATAATCTTTGCGCCTATATAAAATCCACTTCAGAAAATCACTTAAATACTATATGATCATCATATATCATAGAAAAAATGCCGTAACCGATATATCAATAAAATTGTTCACAAATAATTTGTATGCAAGAAAAAAAATCATAATATTGGATTATATGAAGATCAGTCTATAATTGGTCACAGCTTTCACCAAAAATAGGGAAACATTTAATTGATATCCCGCATACTAAGTTCAGTACATATGTATGTAGACAATAAGTATGTATAACAAACATATTTTTAAAAACATTCCAACATTTCACCAAACACTCATTTTTAATAGAATATGAAAATATGATGGATATCATTTTTCACCAAAACAAAAACCATTTTTTTTTTATTTTAAAATATTTTTCTGTAAAGGTAAATATTAAAATTTGGCAAATATTTGCCGAAAAAGACGTAACCACTAAATAAAATATTTTTAAACTCGTTTATTTATTAAAAAAAAAAAACTTCGTTCACTTAGGACAAGTAACAACAAATATTTCGTCTTATTTTCTTTGATGCTGTTTGATCTTGCAAAACTTTTGTAACGTCAAACAAATTTGTGCTAAAATAAGTGATTACGCCATTTTGAGTAAATATTTGCCATGTGTGACGACCATACTTTAAGCTTATAATAAAGCTCACAGAAACAAACTATTTATTTAGGACTTGTGTATAAATACCAACGGAATGTAAAACATTAACTGTAATTTATGACACTCAATTCTTTGAAAATCAATTTCACCAATTATATTTTTTGTTTGGTGTCTGGACAAACATTTGATGTTATCAAGTATCAAACTTGATCAAAAAGAATTTACAAACTTTTTAACAAAAAATCTAAAACAAATCTATTCAAATTTATAGCGTAGAAAATCCTCCATAGTGTTTTTAATATTGTTACTGTTTGTTATACTGAAAGTAAAATAATTTTCTAGCCTTATAATAAATAGTTTTCAACTTACCTGTAATTCGAATTTAATTGAACGTCTCCAATGGCGACATTCTCAAATTGTGTCGGACAACATGTCCAACGTGCCCAATAAAATGTGAAATCCTTTGAATCGTAGTGTTCAGTAAAACGACATTTAAGTATTAAATCTGCACCTTCACGTGTGTCAATGGATTCGCCAGCCTTTGTACATGTCAGGAATAAAGGCAAAACTGCAAAAGAAATTTTAAAATAACAAAAATTTGTGTTATATTACAAATTTAAAAAGTTTACAATTTCTAAAAACTTTTCCTTGTATTTATTTATTTACTAGAAGGAAACGGAAAAAGTTTATAAAAGTTTGCTACACTAAAGCTGAAATAAGTGATATTTCATAGTGGCCAACACATCGACATACGTAAAATAAATAATAAAGTAAAAATATATGTTTTATTAGCTACCCTGCAGAAGAAGGTGGAGGTATTTACGCCTGGCGAGTGGTGCTGTACTGCAGTAAAAGTCAGTAGTGGAAATGGATACGATTTATAGACGGGCGGCTTATACTAATAATTTTGCATTTGGTTCAAAGTGTGATGGCTGTGCAGCACTTAATAAAAAAAAACTGGACGACATGAAAGGTAAAACAGATTAATTCTCAAATTATATTCAATCTAAAACCTTTAACAGAAACGCTTGAGCAACAACAACAACAACAAACACATCAGCAAAATATAAAAATGTGCGAGATCCTTGCCGAACATAAAGTGCTGCTAAATCAACTTGTGAATAAAAACAAGGCCATCGACACAGTTATGCAGATTTTACCTTTAACTTCAGAGAGCCAACTTCGTGAGCTTGACAATCTACTTACAAGCCAGAAGGATTTGTATGTAAGTAATTATCACATGATAGAGAATATAATCTTTAATATAACATAAACTCTTGCAGGTTCGCTACATAAAGGCGATATATGCAAAAATCTTGGCCAAATTCTTGTCATGTCCTTTAACGTTGAAGGCGTTCAGGGTAAAAAGAGGTTGAAAGATTTTAAAAATGTGTACGATGCTATAACCGGTATGTATATGTTAAAAAAGCTTCCAATAGACTTTTGTTAGCTTTATATTTGTTTTTTAGATGCAATCTCTGATGAACGACCAGAAAAAAAAAATTAAAAAACTTCACCACGGAAAGAATAAAAGCCACAAACTAAAGAGCAAGCAAAAGGTCAAAGAAAATCGCGCTCAGTTAAGTGCAAGTATAAATTAGATTTTATTTTATAAGTTTTTTGGTTCTGATAAAAAAAGTTAATAAAATGCGTTTTTTCCATATTTTTATTTCATATTTTAATAAATAAATAATTCAAAATAAACGTCTGTAAAAATCTGTATTCTTTAATTTTTTCAATACCAATTTACCAACAAGCTACCTACTCGTGGATTGCTTCAAAGGCGATTGGTGGAAAGGTATTCCCAAAGTCTGCAAGGCGAGTGCTGGCTTTCGTATGACAGTCCCATGTTAAAATCAGCACTTGAAAGCTTTAACTGGGAAATGAAGAGAGAGTAGTCGCTATCGCTTGGCGAGTAGTCAAACAGTAGTCCTGCACTACTAATTTTTTCTGAAGGGTACCTACTGACTAATCAAATAATATCTCGAAGAATTTGAAAATGAATAACAAATAATTTTATGTCGAATAATCGAATAAAACGAACCAAAATTATTATTATTGTAATATATATTTTTCAGCATTTCTCATAACTCAAAACTAAATATTTTAAGTTAAAGGAACTCTTTCATCTACTTTAGATGTGTGGTCCAATAGCTTCTTCTACACATATAAATGGGAGTGCGAGAAGTTATGATTAAAAAAAAACTTTTTTGTTTAGAAATAAAAGGACGGAACTAAGGGTCGATATATAATGGGCCGACCGTAATTCCGATATTTTACAGTTATAAATAGTTGTTGATATCCTATATAGATAATACTAATCGAAATGTTAGCTTAGAAGAAAGTATGCTTGAAAGCGATGATGAACATTTTAAAGAAATTAATAAGGAGGATTACATTGATGATTGTATCGAAATAGACGGTGCTAATAAAAGACATCTATAGTCCAGGCATCTGTACATATGACTTAAGAGACGAAGAGAAAAACTGAATCTATAAATTTATTAAAAAATTTAAATTAGTGAAATAATTTGATTAATTTCAATTGAGTGATCGAAACTACGAACAAATTAAAATCTCTTATTTAAATTTTTCATTTAATCGACTACAGGCTCTTCGATTAATTAAGTGTTGCCAAAAATTATGTATTTCAATAATTTTAAACAATCAGAAAGTCTGACTATTTATCACGATATAAGCTATTGTACCAGATATTAAAGTTGAACCCCTTTTTTAATGTCGATGTCCAGTCTTGTGCGCAAAGTGTAGGTCGCTAATTTAAAGATGTTCCAATATAATTTGACTTTTAAGTTTTCTTCGTTCCAAAATCGATCTATTATTTTACCTAGCCCACCATACAAGTATCATCTCAAATTATCATAAACATCTGATTTACATTGGCGGAAGAAGGCAATTGCAAGTGATGGACATCTGTCCATTATTCAAACATATTTCTGAAACAAGACTTTGTGTAAATAAGACTTGGTCTTGGCTCATCAGACCATAAATGGACATAGCTAGCGCACTTTTTATATATTTTTTGGAAAATATAATAAGGACTGTTTCTTCATTGTCAATGATGCGAAGAAGAAAATCTTAACAACGAATTACTTTGTAAGAGCTTTCAATGAATCTCTATAAAGATCATAATAATTTTTTTGATGCAAAAATCCAATATATCCTTCCCACTTTGGTATAAACAAAGTTGGTCAATACAATGCTGTTTGTATTAAACTAATATTCACCAGCATGTAGACCTTTGAAAACATTTAAAAAGTTTTTAGTTTTTCTCAAAGAAAACGACTAGACACTGTGTGTGCGTGTGTTTGTGTCGTATTCCACTTCAACTATGTTGGAAAACATTTTCGGACAACTTTGCAGTAACAAGTGTCGTATTCAACAACTGGTTAGGCAAAATCAAAAAAACAAAACTGCCAAAAAATGTAAAAAGTCCTATAAACAAATTTCGAAATGTTAACACAAACAAACACACACATAGTCACACGCAATTTGCGATATGTTTTGAGTGTAAATGTGGAAAAATGTTTGTTTGCAAACATTAGCAAGCAAAAAAAAATATACTAGAACCCCATTCAGCTTCACAAACACAAACAGAAATAATAGACAACGATTTGTATCTTGCTTGAAGTTTGATTTTCCGTAAACAGTTACATATAAAGAAGAAAATCAAAAATGTTGAATCGTTCAAAATGTAAAAGTAAAAATCAGTGACGTAGTTATACCAAAGAAATTAGTATCGCCTAAAGCCACATTTAGGAATATCACGTACTTATAAATTTTAAAAATTATCTTCTTTGTCTATTTCCACGTTATCACCACCAATGTCATGTTAAATATCAGTTTCATATTCAGCATCTCATTCACCACCAGCTTAGGTTAGGTTGTAATGATGACATTGGTTCCATTAAAAACCCGTGAATATTGAGGTCCTTTATGATTCCGTTTATATTATAATGAATTGATATATTTTAGTAATATACTTGTCTTCTGTATTTGACATTTAATTTAGCCGCGTGTGCTCGAACAGTATTTAGTATGCAATGACTTTCAGTATTATTTTCATTGAAGCTATCAATAATAATAATATAATTCGTCAAAATGTGGACTCTGAAATATATGTAGCAATACATTTCAAACTGGTTGAGTTAAAAATATATTCAGAAATTAGATACATAGTAATAATTTAATTTATAAACATAAACATACAAAAAATGATGTCATTTGCCCATGTTCTGAAAAACGCAAAACGCTTCAAATCGAAAACGCCAAAGACGTGTTTTGACAAACGAAAACGCTAGAAATTTGGCGTTTTCAAACCGCTAGTGTATACTGAAGCGATCTGGCTTATTTGATTGAAACTGCACTTTAAACTGCTGTAGCGTAATTGGTTAGCGCATTTGATCATTAAGCATGAGTTGGAATTTGTAGCACGGGTTCGATTCCCAGCCGCTGCCACTCAAACAACATCAGTTTCTGATAATTATTCACCCTATCGTGACTAAAAATTCCCCATGAAATTTGTTCCCTTTTCACATTTTTCCTATTAAAAAAATGTTAAAAAAATAAAAGGGAATAAATTTCATGTGGAATTTTTATTCACGATAGGGGTGATTAGTTTTGTTTCTATCCATCATAACTAATATTTATCACAGCGCCCTCCTTCGGTGGTATAGCATTCAAACGCCACCGAAGTAAAATAATTAAATAAAGGCTATAAAATCAAGCTTTAAAAATAATCCGCCTACTCTCCACCAGAGGCGGTGCAATGCTGCAGAGTTGTGATATAAAGCTTTCTTCTACTTTTTTCAAAGAAAGTAACGCAATTATATATAAGCATATTAATTGCCTGAGTGTTACTTCTCTTAAAAAAAAAATGAAATGATGCACAATTTAAATTTAATATGTTTTCTTTAATTAAAAATATGCAATTTAAAAATTTTCTTTGAGTTTGTCAATTGTCTGTTTCAATTGTTTAGCGATTTGTGCAAACAGCTGATCAACTTGATCATCGAAAAGTAATGTAATGCATTTAAATTTGAAATTTATTTATTTGTTTACGTTATTTTAGTACAAAAAATCTGTTTTTATTGTTCGAACATAGTTTCGAAAAATGGCAAAACGCTAGCAAATCGTAGCGATATCAGAAAAGGTCAAAATGCGTTTTGCGTTTTTAAAACTATATGCGATTTGAAAACGCTGCGTTTTTCAGAACATGGGCGATTGTGAAGAAATACCATAAAGAAAGAATATAACTTTTGTTTCTTTTTATTGCTTAAGTCCCCGTTTACACAGTCGAACATTTGGAAGAAAAACATCTGGAATTCTCTTTTGTTTTTGCATTCGCTGTCACACTGTTGAACATTTCATTATTATTTGCTTTTTCAACATTTCTCTTATTCGTGCTGTGTAATAATTTGTAGTAAATTCCAGCAAAGAAAATGCCAACAAAGCATGTTTACCGAGTACCGAACACAAAATTGGTTCTCTCTTCCCCACCGTAATTTTCTATCAAGCTAAATGTTTTTCTTCCAAATGTTCGACTGTGTAAACGGGGACAAGTGATTTCCAAAAAGAAAAAAAAATACTTTTTGAGTTGTTATTCTTTTTTTGAAATTTGTTTGTTTAACTAGTGGTGTTATTTCCAGTTGACCCTATACCTATGTCAACTAGTGAGCAATGACTCAAAATTAAAACACAACTTATGCAAACCGTTGACAGTCGAAAACAACGACAACTCGAAATGTCGCTCTTTGTATGAAAAAACTTTGGCCAGTTCTGCTCAAGCACTTGCAAACAACTAAAAATGTCTCCCTTTACCCTGCCTTTACACATGCAAGTACTGCGAGTGCATGCGAGTGCTGTGTACGTATTATATACGAAAACTTATTCGAAAAACTCAAGTAGCTCTGCAAGTGAAAAAAATGTGAGTGTATTAGTAAACAAATGTGAGTGTATTGAGTTTTTCGAACTTGCACTTGCATGTGTAAACCCCGGGTTAATTGAGACTAAAGCAGTGTAGCCAAGTATATTTTAATGAAAAACCCTAAATCATAACAAAAAACCCCTAAATTTGCTGTAAGCTACAAAAAAAATACCCAAAAAATATTTTTATTTTCAAGTAATTTAATTAATATACATAAAAATACATACATACATTTTTTATATAAAAGGCGACAAAAATTATTAGTCTTAACCATTTCCGGGGACGGTATTCAGATTCTACTGTTAAAGTAGCCATTCTATTTCGTATTTTATTTTTTATAATACTAAAAATTGAGAATGCACGTTCCACAGTTGCATTTGAAAAAGAAAGTGACAGTAATGCAGATGTTACACAGAAAGAAATAAGCACAACTAAATTTAAGTTTATTTTACTCAAATTTAGACAGAATTGTACCTTAAAATTTAAGTACGATTCATACTCGTTTGTACTTAAAACATGTATAAACGGGACTGATTAAAAAAATCAAGCGGAGATTTTCTTAAAACAGGAATGAAATTATTGAATTAAGTAAGAAAATCTTCTTTTAAGTACAAGTGTGAAGTTGAATCAAGTAGTCAACTCTTAAACTCTTTTTGGATTAATTCAATCTCAGCCATTCTTAAGGAGAGCTAAAATTAAGATTTTTTGACTTGATGAATCCGTACTTGAATCAAGTATTTTGTACTCGGTATAAGAAAATCCGTACTTACCCACAAAAAAAAAAGATTTTTTGTTTTGTCTAGACGAAGGTTAGGTTCAATTAAAAACAACTTACTACTTATTTCCAAAAATAAGACTTTTTTTTGGTGAAATTAAGATTTTTTGCTGAAAATTTCTGGCAGCCCTGCCGCTACGGATTGCTTTAAGTAAGGATTACTCAAATTTTGTTTGAGTGTAGTCTGCTAATTTTCGAAAAATTTTGTAAGTTGCATGCAACCTTTCTTTGGCTAACTTCATGCCAGAATTTTTCGGGGGAGCATCTGTTATTCCAACATGCATAACAAAGATTTATCCATTCCTCCAAAGTAAAATCGATATCTTTAACAAATTTTTAAAATGAACTGCAATATTTGTAATTTCTGGTTTTTTGACGTTTAGTGCATTTTCTGCTGAAAATATTGTTATTTGTTTCATTACATTTACATATGTTGTCTGAAAGTCTCTGTTTCAATTATTGGCATAATTCTATAATAAAATTTCTGCAAATTTCCTTTAATTTCAGCAATGTTGATAAAAACTATATCCAAAATTTAAGCATTCCGACGGAATTAAAAAGTTTTCGAAATTAAAACTTGATAATGTGGAAATTTGATCATTTGTCACGACATCAGAGTGCACAATTTTTTGCACAAGACCGCTTGAAAAGTTTTATTTCATGTAATTACAGATTTCAAAAGATCTTTTAGAAAAAGAAAATATATTATGTTTTCTTTATTATACATTTTAGATAAAAGAATTGCTGTATGGCACTTCTCCTTAGTAGCAGCTAATTCAATATGAAGATATAAGGCCTCCCGCTGCTCAATAATTTGTTTCAATAGCGCCATATCTAGCAAGCCAAAGTGTTTCACTTAATTTATCAATCTTGTTAGGGCTTGCATCCATAATTAAGCCGTTCATTGTAGCACATTCTATTTGTCTTTTGCTGCTGTAAGAAAACCACCAACAGGTTTCCCGTATGGTAAAGTCTATTTCTGATGGCAAAACTTTCATAGCTTTTTCTGCAGCCAAGTGTAGGGAATGACAAATGCATTTTACAGTAATTAAATGAGGAACAGCTTCTCTTAATCTACTACTTACGGAATGATTTTTGCCTACCATTGAATTTGCTCCATCCACACTTATTCCGACCAATATTTTAATGTTAAACCCATCTGATTTCAATGCACTTGTAATCGAATTGGTAATAGTTTCGGAACTACCGCTTTGCATCTCTATTGACCTATATAATGTTGTTGTGACCCTACTAGTGTATCCATATTAAAATATGTTATCATCAGACATAACATTTTCTTGTTGTCGATAGAAGTACTTTCATCAATTATCAATGAAAAGGGTCTGTCTGTAATTTCCTTTATACATTGTTTAAAGAGTACGGAAGCCATAACATTTTTTATAATCGCGGTGCATTTAGTTCTGTGCAGTCGAATTTCTCGCAATGATTCCGAATCATCACTTAACTGTTTAACCAATCCTACAAGGTGATCGACACAGTTGCTGCAAGTTTTATTTCAGGCATCTTTTTTGGTGGTTGAAGTGTAGGTTTAAAATAAGTATTTACCGATACAAGAGGGTAATTTTTTAAAGATGCACTATATATGTGCTTTTTAAAGCTTCTATGTGCATTTAAACGTTTTCTGTGGGCAAGCAGAATGCATTTACAGACAGCTCTTTTTCTTCATCGTCCAGGCAAGGAGCAAGCCAGCCTTTTAAAAATAATATTTTTAATATAACATTAAGCAAATAATCACCTCTAAATTCATCTTAATTTTTCCATTCTCTTTTATATTTTTGTATTTTCTTTTTTTTTGGAATTTTTCACGCTTAACTTTATTTTTTTTTGATAAATTTTTACTGTTAAGAAATTTAAATTAAGATGAAAACAAATTTGAATGGTTGCAATATAAGGCATAAAGAGAAATACTACTAAATCAACCCTGAGATATTAATCCTAAAATCCCCCAAACTTTATTTTTGTACCCTAAATTTTCCCCTAACACTATTTTACCCGGCATTTACACATGCAAGTGCAAGTTCGAAAAAGTCAATACATTCACACTTTTTTACTAATACACTCACATTTTTTCAATTGCAGAGCTACTCGAGTTTTTCGAATAAGTTTTCGTATATAATACGAAATATAATACATCACTTGCATGCAAGTACTTGCATGTGTAAAGGCAGGGTTACAACCTAAAATTAACCCTAAGCGCAAATAAAACCCCTAGATTTAGGGTAAAAAAAGTCTAACTTGGCAACGCTGGACTAAAGTAGTTATTCTAAAAACATAAAGAGAGTCAGAACGGTTTCTTTCGCGTAAGAGAAAACAAATGAAAGGGAAATTTTTACAGTGGGTAGATATGACATCTGTGGTTTGGTTTTTTGCAAAGAGTAAAAATTTAAAAATTTTGAGTTGTTACGCTTTAAATTATGACTTTTTATATCCTACACCACAAAAATATTATTCCAACACCAACCAATTTTAAACTATTCCGAGCGACTCTGAATCACTTTCTAAGTCGACTTAACGATGTCCGTCCGTCTGACTGGCTGTCCATCTAAACCTTGTGCACAGACAGAGTAAAGGTCGCAATTTTGAAAATATTTCAATAAAATTTGAGGATGATATTTTTTTGGTCCAAGAACGGGGTTGAAACAGGTTAACCTCGGTCCATTATTTCACCTAGGTCATTATAGAATAACAATCTTCAAAATATTGGTATCCAAATCATATTCAACATAATCCTGTTTCATATATACGAACAACATTATTTACTCAATTTTGTTCATAATAAGTCCCATATAAAGTCCACTTCCCACAATCACTTTAACAATCATAAATCTCTTAATAATGTTAGTATTCCAAATAAAATTGAACACAAATAAGTTTCATATATTCTATAATATCTATAAATCTTTTATAAGTGTTTGTATCAAGATACAATTTAACACAAATAATATTTATATACACAGAAGTCATGCCACTATATTTTTGAGTGATCAGACCATAATAGGTCATAGATTTTATATAGAGCCCATTTCTGAAAATCTGTTTTTACATATGTACTGGGTGTAGGGTATTATATGGTCGGACTTGAACGACTATACTTTCTTACTTGTAAGGTTATAAAATTATAAAAATTTTTAAAAACAAACGACAACTTTACTTAAACATATTTATTCGTTTTATTTGATTTTTGTTCATTAAATTAATGGAATATTTGTTTTTTGATTAAAGTAATAAACGGTCATTTTGAAACTCTTCGAACAATTATTAGTAAGAGATAAAATTGGAGTAGCCAAGGAAAAATGGACCCCAAAAACCTTTTAAGAAAGGTGCATAGCGGCATAAAATAGAGCACTTTTGACATGTAATTTGTTTAAACGCGTTAAATTTGTTTGTTATACATCCGATTTTTAATATTCTTACTTTCTAGGCCTCGGCTAGATCTTTAAAAAAACATGCTTATATTTTCCATTTATCTCTGATGGGTTTCTAAAATTTAAAACTGAATTTCTTTTAAAATAAAGGATTTTCATTATTGATTTGTTTAGAAAATTCTAAATCGGGCTTATTAAGGACATGTTTTCTATGCAAATAAAAGATTATTTCATAATTGATTTTTCCAACGTTTCGTTGGAGATTCCCAACATCATCAGGGATTTTTTATTACATATATAATCTTTCGTCAATTGTTCTACATTTAGAATATTTAACACACATTCTGTTTTACATAAACACAACATAAAACATAAATTTAATTAAACAAAACAAATGCAAAAATATAAAAAAAAATAAAAAATATCACAGTATAATTAAATTGTATTAAACTAAGTTGTATCACAGAAGCAGAATCAAACTCAAAAGATTTTCATTATTGACCGATTTTCCAAAAATTTCTCATCTTAGTTAAAATATAAAATTTCTCAACAGATACAATATATTTATATGCAATATCTACTCTAGGTCCAAAAATAAACGATTTTCAATTTGAAAGTTTAGAAATTAATCTATTTTTGAATTTTTTTATTAAAAAAAAAAACTTTCTCTAATAACTGAAAGCTAGGCTACGGGTATGCAGAGATATACTAAGACATTTCTTAGAAACCCAAAGAACGGCTTCACTTAGATCCTACTTGGAGGGTCTTGATAGTACCCCACAATCTGACTACTCGTTATGGAGGGCGGCAAGAGGTTTAAAAAGACCAGTGAGAGGAAAACCTCCTTTGCGAAATCCGACTGGTGACTGGGCTAGAAATGATTCCGAGAAAGGGACATTATTTGTTAACCATTTAAGAAATGTGTTTACTAAAAACAACTCAAATAACGTATCTGATTTGCCACCACTCGTTATTAGACCTCCTGTACCTCTAAGACTAAACTTTGGTGATGTCCAAAGCGCTATTGGTACTCTGAACCTTAGAAAGGCTCCAGGTATGGATAAAATCAGCAATAAAATGCTTGTGGAGTTACATCGTGTAGCTAGAAGAATTATTCTCTTTATCTTCAATGCTATTTTACGCCTAGAATACTATCCTGCAGATTGGAAGGTATCTATGATTACCATGATTCCTAAGTCAGGGAAGGATCACACCAAAGTAGAGTCATATAGGCCAATTAGCCTATTGCCAACAATTTCTAAACTGTTCGAAAAATTGTTAATGACTAAGTTGATTCCAATTCTGAACGACACTGAATGCATTCCTAATCATCAATTCGGCTTCAGAGCTAAACACAGCACCATCGAACAAACACACAGATTGGTAAATGTGATAAGAGGGTCGTTTGAAGACAAAAAATACTGCTCCGCCCTTTTCATTGATGTGTCCCAAGCGTTCGACAAAGTTTGGCATGACGGTTTAATGCACAAAATAAAATTAACTCTGCCTGCTAACACCCATAAACTTATGGAAAGCTATTTATACGGTCGCAAATTTAAAATCAAAGAAGGCAATTTTTTAAGCCCCGCTCAGCCAATTAAAACAGGTGTGCCACAGGGTAGCATACTGGGTCCTACTTTATATTTGATTTATGCCTCCGACATGCCGTCAGACCCCAAAATCCACACGTCAACTTTTGCAGACGATACAGCCTTTATCAGCGTTCATAAGGACCACCAAGTAGCATCACAGAATTTGCAGAATTATGTTTATAAACTAGAGAATTGGCTAGAGCTTTGGAAAATCAGGGTTAATGAACAGAAATGTATTCATATCACTTTCACATTGCGAAAAGAAACTTGCTCGTTCATCAAAATAAATAATCAAATTATTCCTCAACATAATGAAGTCAAATACCTCGGCATTCACCTCGACCGCCGTTTAACTTGGAAGTCTCATATTGAAGCGAAACTTACACAGATGAGATTAAAAGCAGTGCAACTTAATTGGCTAATTGGCAGAAATTCTTCACTAAAGTTGGACTGCAAACTATTGTTGTACAATGCAATTCTAAAGCCAATCTGGTGCTATGGAATTCAATTATGGGGTACTGCCTCAGCATCAAACATTGAAAAAATTCAAAGGGGTCAAAATAAAATTCTACGTATAATTACTGCAGCTCCATGGTATGTTAAAAATTCTCGAATTCACAAAGATCTATGCGTGCCATTAGTAAAAGTAGAATTTACAAAACACGCGTCAAAGTATGTCAGCAAACTTGAACACCACCCAAACCCACTTGCACGAGACATCCTTAACTTTAGTGGCCATAATCGGTTGAGAAGGAGGGATACCCTTGCTTTAACTCAAGCGCAAAATAGATGACTGGATCAGTTGATGTGAAATTTTTTTAGTATCATAAAATTTTTGTCTAGCACTGGCTGGGCTTATTATTTTCTCTTTAGTATTAAGATTTGAATACTTATTGTCATTTCATTATATGAAGATTCAATAAATAAATAAAGGCTAAAAAAAAAAAAAAAAAAAAAAAAAAAAAAATAAAAAATTTATATATATGATGTATAACAAGTTTATATTTTTGTGAAAGGTATATTTACAGAGCTAATTCCGATTTAAGGAACATGTCAATTTTCGAAAATATGTTGCACTCCATTCCGAATTCCCAGTTTAAAATATTGGGCTTCTGGACTGAGTCTCTTTAGAATGCACAATATATGTATTTTTGGCCAAAGTGTGCACCTAGTGTATCAGTCATGTTGCAGTATTGGCTGCTATATGTTGTCCTGTTTATTTGTATTGCAAGACTTGTCTTAGAAAAACTCAAAGTTTTAAAGTGCACAACAGAACTTTTAAAGCTGCTATATGAAGATCTCAATAAGGTCTACATACTTACATCCACAATAGATAGTTTTTGAAGTGAAGTGAAGTGAATACAACAAATTTTATTTTGGAATAGAGTTTAATAGATCAGTTTAAGTATTTAGGTTGAAAATTATCCAGGATTAAAGTATTTAAACCAAATATAAAATAATATTATCATGTTGTAAGGAGTCCCAAATGTTTACAAGTATTTATTAAAGTTGTATCTACATACATATATGTAAGTTATATAACTTATCTTTATAAATATTTTCATATGAATAATAATAAAGCTGAAAATAAAATTTCTTTTAAACAATCAGCTTGTACTCGTATGTTAAAAATTTTCCCCTAAATTAAAAAATATATTTTTTTATAGTTTTTTTTTCTTTGTCTTTAAACAAAAAGAAAACTTGCTAATTTATCTTCAAAAGAACTAACTTGAAAGTTTTAGAGGTTCCACATGATGTATTCCGTAAGTACAATATTTTGTTGTTAATTCTTTTACAAGTGTTTTATTTAGTTGGCTAAAAAACAGCAGTGTAAAAGGAAAAAAATAAAACAACTTTGTCACAAGTACTATATTTTTCACAAAAAATTTGTTCCCCTCAAGTGAAGCTGCCGAACTTGGCTAAAAATACAATTAATATTTATGCCGCTACTTACACTTCATACTCTAACAATTCACTGAGCTGCCAGATTTAAGAAATATTTAAACAAATTTTGCAAAAATTGTAAATTAATAAAAAGCTTAAAAATCCAAGGTTAACAAAAAGGCGTTATTTTGATACAAAATTTGTTTTTTTTTAAAAAGATGTGTATTTAAAATGATCAAAATATAAATACTGTTTAAAATATATATGTACCTACATATGTACATACTCGTATGTATGTATGTATATGTATTACATTCATATTTAAGTAGAATCTGGCCACCCAATCTAACATGGGCTAAATCAGCAAACGGCAAAGAACGAATGAATGGCAGGGGAAAAAGAGAAATACCGAAACGAATTTGAAACAGAAGTTGAATAATACTTTTTATAAAGTTTAAATAAAAATTTGTTGGTTGAAATGTTTGTACAACTTTAATTACTAGTCGGCCACTTAAGTGGGTAGTACAGCAACGTGTAAGCAAAAAACGACTATTAACGAACATGCCAAACCATCCAACCCCAAACCACCCAGGGAACAGGCCAATTGTTTGAACGTAAGGAAAATGATGACATTGGGGCTGTAGCACTGACAGAGAGCAGAGCAGAGAAAATGAATGATCAAAATGTGAAAAAGCACGTAATTTACGCGCGAGTGCATACGCTTAATTTGATACTTAATTTTTTTGCTGTTGCTGCCACTGCTGTTGTTGCTGTTTATGTTGCTACAATTATTGTTAAATACATTATGAAACTGTGAAAGTATCTTCATGTATACATATACATACATACATATGTACATATTTGTATTTGTAAATATTTATTAACAACAAACAACTTAAATACACACGTTTTGCAGTAATTTTTGTTGGCAATTTTAACAATCGCAAGTGATTTGCTCGATGGCAAAAGAACAAAAGCCAAAACATCATTCGCTCAAAAATCACAACCGAAAAAAATAAATAAATTCGATACTTCATTGTTACTCCCTTTCAAAGCAATAAATTCAGTGAAGCAAACTCGTAGTTGTTGTCTGTGTGTATAAGTGTTCATTTAATAACAAAAAATGCACATTGGCCCAGAGTAAAGTGATTGACATGATTTTCATGTTCATTTCATTCCTTCTCTTGGCGATGTTTCTTATGATAACTTTTTGATTTCTCAGCTAATATATTTTGATTGGCCGGCCGTGATTTGTGATTTGAATAAGTAATAGAAATAATATTATTATTAGTACTAAAAACAATTTATCTACAAAAGATATACTCGTATCAAAAAAGTATTTTTTGAATTCTAGAACTGTAGGGGGAAGTGGATTTATTATTTTTTACAGGATATTTGTTATTGAATATAAATTCAATTGGTCATCTGACGTTAATGGAATCGTTAACTTCACTGAAAATCGTTTGCAAAATATTCAATTAATTGAAAATGAAAATAAAACTAGTAAGAATGTATAGTCGGTCAAGCCCTACACCCAGTATACGTATAAAACAGTTTTTCAGAAATGGGCGTTATATGGGAGATATAACCTATTGTGGACCGATCATCCAAAAATTTAGTGTGATGATGTCTGTGAATATAAGTATTATATGTGTTAAACTTTATCTCGATATAAACACATTTAAAAGATTTATGGAGGTTAAAGTGAAATACGAAGAGGGTCTTATATGGGAGTTTCGACTAATTATAGACCGATCATAATAAAATTGTACTGTATTATTTATATACATATAAAATATATTTTCGTTCAATATTATTTCGATACCAACATTTTTGAGCGAGTTATGCTCTCTAAAGTGATTTTAGGCAGTGGGCCTGATATGGGAGCTACAAGATATTATGGACCGATGTGCATAATAAAATAAGGAAAAGGTCGATAAAGAACTTAAATATATTGTAGATGTGATTTGGCTTCATTTACCACTCATTTTTGATGAAATTTGTTTGGATACTTGCATAATTTATTATCGGTAAATGCCAATTTCGGAGGGACATTTGCATGCGGGCCAGGTGAAATAATGGACCCATTTCCACAAGTTTCAATCCGAGCTCTCCTTGGGCCCAAAAATATCACGTACCAAATATTAGCGAAATATCTTTAAAATTGCGACCTGTACTCTGCGCACAAGCTTTACATACAGCCACACAGAAAGAAATCATGTTTTTTTTCAATTAAACCTTTAATTGATTTTAAAATAATTTTCAATTAAAATTTTAATTGATTCAATTACTTTTTCTGATTTTTCTGATATTTTCAATTAAATCTCACATTTTTTTTAATTGTTACTATCATTTTGTTTACAGATCCGTTTTCAATTAATTCAATTTAATTGATTCCAATAATATTTTAATTGAAACTCATTTTTATTTGTTTCTGTGCAGCCAGACGGACGGTCGAACATCGTTAAATCGACTCAGAAAGTGATTATGAGTCGATCGGTATATTTTAAGGTGGGTGTTGGACCAATATTTCTGGGCGTTACAAACATATGCACAAATCCAATATACCCTCCCCACTATAGTGGTGTAATTAAAGTAGACTTCAAATGTACTTTAAGAAAATTTTGTATGAAAATTTTGTCTAAAAGCACACTTCAAACCTACTTTATTTTTTATGAATACGGCAGTAAGTTTCCGACACCAGGTGACGACATGCACCCTTTATACCATCACATGTCCACCACCGTGCTTTACTGTGCCTCGTAATTTTTTTGGTTGTAGTTTCGACTTGACTTACAATCAGACCCAAAAAGATTAAATTTGATGTCATCAGCAAATATAACTGTGTACCAGAACGATTGGTCTTTGTCAACGTTGTCTCTGCAATCTACTTTTAAAAAATTGTTGGGCTAAATATACGGCTTGAATTTTTTTTGCTGTATAAAAATGCGTTATTGCATCTTATGCCGTAAAAAAGGAGTAGCTGGAAGTGGTCCCTTCTTCTGTAAAAATATATTATGAGTAACTTAAAGAAGAATTCTTTGAGAAAATAAAAGAAACAATTTATTCACTATTGTTTTCTGTTTTTATCCATCCATGTTGGCATGTTTGTTTTCTTTATTTTATGCCAGATGTTTTTGACAGTAACGAAAGTATTACACAAACACAAAGCAATGTCATAATATACATACAACGCAAATCCGATTTGGAATTTCTTTATTTGAAACCGCTAATCACAAATATCGTTGACAAAATAATGTATAGTACGACATTAATGTTTGTTGCTTACAAAATAATTTGCATTTAAATAAAAATAGTTTCGTGGTGTAAAAAGAAAACTTTATTTTGCTAAAAGAAAATTGTGAAAATGGTATATAAAATATAATGCAGTCGGGCCTCGATTATCCGTGATGGACGGGACCAGGAGCATTACTGATAATCGATTTTCACGGTTAATCGAATTATAATTTTGATTATACAGTTTTTAAATATTTTTATTATTTAAAACATTGGTGTAGTACATACATATTTATATTAAAATAAATTAATTCTTCGTATTTTTGAGCTAACATTTTAAAACTCACATAATTATTGAATGCTCGTTAATTATTTTAACTTTATCTTCAATATTTAAAATGTTTCTTTATCTTTTTAACACTGGTAACGATGCCATACTAAATATATTTACATAGGTCTAATCAAATTTCAAAATTAAACTAATCACTATAAAATGCTTCTGACTCATCGTATGCAAACAAGGGAATTCCCCGCTTTCATGTTTATTATATTGTATGTATGAAGTTGAAGTTAATACAAAAAAAATTCTGCCATCACGGTTAATCGCAGCAAACAATTTAAAAACATTGCAAACCAAAAACAATATACTGATATTTTTCCATCACGGGTAATAGGGGTTACCGGTTAACCGAATCACGGATAATCGATTCCCGACTGTATATGTATGTGTTGTCAAGCCATCAAGGGAATTTAACGAGTTTTTGAGCATTCTCCTCTGCTCCTTAGAGTTAACATTAGAGTTAATGTCATCAAATTGTCTTCTAGCGAGTTCTAAGTTTTTAGACATACATACACCTAATTCTGTTTATAACGGGTTTTTACACGGTTTGAAAATAAGCAAATCTAACATTTTTTACACAATTTTATAAAATTAAGCACGATTCTTAATCTTTTGGGCTTAATATTTTTTGATTAAATAAAATTTTTGCGAAGTAAGTATGTTCATATCATAAATTTAGATGAATTGTCGTTTTATGGACACAAGCAAATTTACTGGTAAAAGCAATTGTAAATATCACAAATTTAGGGGACTTCCCTCGTAGTGCAAACAATCAAATTTATTTGTGACAGCAACTAAAATGTGTTAGTATTTACTGAACTTTCCGTGCAATCAGACGTGTTTACTAAATTAATTTTTTATAGGCAAATTTGATTTTCCAACGTTACATTAAATTTAATTTAAACGCATGAGAATAAAATTTAAGCCAAAAATATTTTATGTTAATTCAGTTATTTCCATATATTTTCTTAATTTTGTTAAATATTTTATGTGTCCCTCAAAGAAAATGTCGAAAACTACAAAAAGTAAAACATAAAGCCATTACTTTGGAAACCAAAATTGCAATTTTAGAACGCCTTTAACACCGAGATCTCGGAATAAGGTTGTGCGAACAGAGTCGATTTTAACGCACGTAGGACTCAGTGTTGTTTACTAACGCACAACAGATCATGTTGCTTCATCTGTTTTTATGGGCGGTGTAAATATTAAGGAATGAGCATCCAGTCCGATGGACCAAACACATTTTTCAAGTGTCAAAAGAAGCGTTCAAGTGCCTTGGGTTTTTTAAACGGTGTAGAAAATACTTCACTCCATCTGATCTTCTTACTATTTACACCACATATATTCGTCCGAAAATGGAAATTGTCTCAAAGCTATAACTTTTTTCACTTATTAAAAGTTTATAAACCTTTAATAATTTTAAAAACAAAATTCTATGTAATTTTTTTACACTGTACATACATACACACATATACATATGTATAAATTATTAGGTTGACAAAAATTATATGTCATTTGGCTTTTAATTTCTATATTTATAAATTTAAAAAGAATAGAATATTAATGATCGTTCTTTAAAAAGCTTCATAAAAATATTAAGGCATCTAAAGTGTCATCAGATAATCTTGATCTAATTTTGTTACCAATAGATGATGCTGACGAAAAACATCGTTCACAATCAACGCTTGTGGACAAAATTGTTGGCAAATTGTTGTATGCTGATTGCAAAAACAATCTTCCCGGAAATAAATAATTCAATTTCTCTTTTCAATGTTTGATTCCATAACATTACGGACGTTATTAGGTGTTTTGTTTGGACTTCTGCACATTTCAATTGCATTATTTAATTTATTTATTAGAATCATCATTTGTTTCCTCAATCATTGATAAATCCGAATCAGAATCATTTGAAGTTGAGCCACAGATCTCATTTCCTTTAAAATTAGCAATCAACGTTTATAACTCATTTCTAATAACAAACATTTCTACGTTGTTATCAAATTCTGATTTCAATTTTGGGGTTTTCAAAAAATTTAAGAGTATGAAGTAAATCGTTCCTTTTCCTTGGATTCTTTTAAGGAGAGCTTTCACCAGTTCATCACTTAATTTGCAATCATTTTTGATACCACTTTTAGCATAAATGAAAGTGCAGCATCGGCTTTACAGAGATTCATATCACTGCGACAAAGGGCTTCAACTGTTACTTTAATCGGATTTATAATTACAACTATTTGTTTAGGTAAAGCAAATTCATCATCTGTCATCTGTTGAGTTTTTAAACCAATTAAAGCTTTTTTTATTGGAATTTCCAGTTCCAAAAACTGTTGACACATATTAAATAGTGTATTCCAGCGGGTTTGGCAATCCAAAATTAATTTTAATTCTTTCCCTTTTATTTTTTGAACAACTTTTGTAAAATTTAATTTTTTGTTGGTGACTTTCTAAGCAATTTTGAGGTGTTTCTGACCTTTGGTGATTTAATATGAATTCTGTCAGTTAGATCACTTTTAATCGCTCTTAATAAAAATGCAAAATAATCAAATGCTTCATCCTCTTCCGATGATGATAATTCACCTTCATCATTGAAATCTTGTGATTTATATAATACATCTACCATTGCGAGGTGTACACCATGGGCTAAGCATAATTGTTGTTTCGGTGCAATTATTTTACCAATTTTTTGCATTGTAGAAGCCCCGTCTGTTGTGAAGCTGACTAAATCATTTGACAGTGACACACCAAATTCACTTAAACGCTGCACAGTGGCATTTCGGCGGAAAAAAGGGGGTTTTCAACTTTCCAATTTGAAAATTTTAATGATTTTGTTTTTAGATAAGAAAAATTTAATGAAATGAGATAAAAATTATTGTCCAAATAAAGAACTTTTTTTGTGTGTAAGTTTATAGCTACAGCTTCTGTTTTTGTTTTTTTTTGTGAAGATAATACCACTTACTTTTTTATAAAAAAAAAAATTATTTAAATTGGAAAAGTTAACTAATTATTATAATTTATCAAAAATTATACTAAAAAATATCAACTTTTCACTTTTTGATGGAAAAAAACTGTATGTGCTTTGCCTTGCTTAGCCCTCTAACTATAAAAAATTAAGAAAAAAATTAAGAAAAAAAAACAACATCGATTTTAATTTCAAACGTCACTTCCAATATTTCATACAAACAGCCCAATCATGAATAAAAAATCCGCGGGAGTTTTTTCCCTTTTTATTTTTTTAACATTGAATTTGAATAGGAAAAATGAGAAAAGGGAAAAAACTCCCGCGGAATTTTTATTCATGATTGGGCTGAAATAGTCAATAAAATAAAGAATTGGGTATACTTTCAGGCTTAGAAGCCCTTTATTTTGTATTTGTGTACACAGAAAAAAATAAAAATGAGTTTCAATTAAAAAATTTGTGGAATCAATTAAAAATTTAATTGAAATCGGACCTGTAAACAAAATGATAGTATCAATTAAAAAAAAATGTGAGATTTAATTGAAAATATCAGAAAAAGTAATTGAATCAATTAAAATTTTAATTGAAAATTATTTTAAAATCAATTAAAGGTTTAATTGAAAAAAAACATGATTTTTTGTTCTGTGTATGCCAAAAAAGCAAGTAAAAACAATTATCTAAATCTTTTACACAAATTTTTTAAAACAAATGCCGGGATTCGGGATCGGGATTGCCATCCCTAATTGAGAGTCACCGTTAAGTAAACATCGAAGTGTTCTCAAAGAGTAATTTAAACCGTAATATAAGTGTATAAAAGACAGTGTGTTCATTTACAATTGTTTTTATATATATTTAAATAAATAAACACTCGTTATATTTTCTTCAAACTACTTGACGCTTTTATTTTGCAATTAAAAAGAATCCGCAATTAAAAAGTATCTGTTATACCTGCATTATACACTAGAGATGCTACTAAAAAATAAATGGAAAAAGCACTCATAATAGGGCTTGAGGAAAATGCATAAAAACGGATAACCGTAGACGAAAACAATAATGATTAAGGTTTTCTAAAATAATAAAAGAAGAGCTACTTGATTTCTGCAAGTACAGGATGACTGACAGGATTTCTTCACTGGCCTGCACTCCATAACATAAGAATCAAGGACGAGATTGTTTCTGGAGATCAGAAAGCTGCCAAAGAATTTTCACTAAAACTTAAAAGAATAAATGCCGAAGCTGTATTCAGTCCAGATCAGGTTTTCAATGCCGACGAAACTGTGTTTTTTTTTAATGTCAGAGTTTAGAGTCAGATTTTAAAAAGCCTCTGCTTAGCAATTGGCCACTTAAGCCTCGAGCAATGAAAGAAGTCAAGTCACAACTACAGTTTTTACAGAATGGTTCATAAAATATTTTGTGTCAGAAACTAGAAAATATATGAATGAAACAGGCTAACCCCCTTATTCATAAAACTTGTCAAAGGTTTATAACAGGCTGTTAGAATTTAAAGTTCTTCCTTAAAAATTCGATAACCTATTATTTTTGTTAACAACATACATACATATGTTTTACATATTTGTTTATAGGTCCTGAACTTGTCATACATTTTTTTATATTACTCTTAATCTTACAGTGTATATCTTCTTTTTTTTTCTTTAATAACTATGCTTGCGTAAAAACACATTGTATATGTACGAGTATGTGATTTAATATTTAATATAAACATGAATATTTGTTTTTAAAAAATCCTTTTTTTTCACTAATTTCAATAGGTTTTAGAGATATGGAACAAATCACTTATTTTGCATGCGATCAGGGGTTTTTGTTACGGTTTTTTTACGTGTGGTTTCCTGGAACCAATTAACGTGTAAAAACAGAATTAGGTGTATATTTCACAAATTTTTCTTTTTGCTGCTTAGAAATTCGCATATTTTCCTAAAATTTTAAAATGATTTACCTTTTCCATGTTATTTTTCTTTTCGAATTAAAAATTTTTGATTTTTAAACTTATATCTCGCAGCGTTTTTATTTTTGAGTATATTTGACAGTTCAAACCGGGAACCTTTCTCACAAAAGTTTTACAAAAGCACTTTCTCTTACGTGCCAAAAAAGTTACAGAACAGTTTCGTAAAAAACAGCTGTTTGTTTCAATTAATTGCATTTTTGTTTCATTCCAAACATTTTAATCGAAAAGTTTCTCGGCGCGGGAGTTACAGAACATGGTTACAGGTCATCTAAAAATGTTTACTGGGTATACATAAATATTTATTATTAATGAAAATTTGTAGATTTTCATGTACGGGTGCTGGGAAGAAACTATATGAAGAAATATTATATTTTTTACTCGTATATCTTACAGTTTCCCTAATATAAAACAAATTATTGAAAAATATATGAAAAAACGAAATTTCGTACACAGCTACACACTAATAGCTCCAAAAGATATGTATAAAGATTATTTTTTGTCTTTAACAAGCAAAAGATACACCTTGTGTTGTTTTCTTTGCTTCCAACCAACACATTAAAATTTATATGTATGTATGTTACAGTGTGTAGTTACAGGTCTTTATGTATGATTTGTATGTAAATATGTCTATTATATTTATATAATCGTGTCTATGCGAACATTTTTATTAAATTTCTCTTCCTTTGTTGTACATATACATATGTACACACATATATGTATGTATGTACATAAACATACATATATTTTTTCATCTCTTTTTATGAAAAAGTGATTTGGGTTTACTTTTGAGACTTCATAGAGTAGAAGATAAAAAAAAGCGAAATCCAAAACAGGAAAGCAAAAAATATTAAATATTTTGCCAAGAAATATCAGTTATCGCACATATTCAATCCCTAAAGTATCCTTTTGACTACAAACAATAGTGCAATGTGGGTATGGAATGCTGCTGCTGTAACTGTATCATCACGTTGGGAAACAAATTGCCATATAATAGTTTGGGTGTATTTGCGTGCGTCTGTCTGTGCCTGTGTGCGTGTAAAATGGGATTTGATGCTTCAAAGGTGCCATTAAATCTTAAACACTTGTATCGGAAAACACATCTAACACATTGTTTAAATTAACCTTTTTGTTTTTCTTTGTTGTTTGTTGTTAATGTTCATGTTCTTGTTATTATTTATTTTTTCTCTAATATTTTATAGATTATTTTACTTTATAGAATTCCCATGGATTCCTCCTATTTTTACATAAAGGGAATTGATGTTTAAACATTGAAAAGACTATGTGAAGAATTTATGTTAAGAACCCCCATCAATAAGGGTGATAGCAGCATACATAAAGCAAACTAAGAGAAACTACCCCAACTTAAATTCAAAAGTCCAAGATGCCTTAAATGGAAACAAATTTTAATTAAGCAAAGTTTCATATATGTATATATACATACATACATATGTACATACCTCCCAAGAACAAGAATTAATAAATTTGAAAATCACTTATGAATATCGAAATCACATGTAATGTAATACCTGGGGAGGGTATATTGGATTTGTGCTGATGAGGCTTAAAGTATACCGATCAACTTAGAATCACTTTCTGAGTCGATTTAACGATGTCCGTCCGTCTGTCTGGCTGGCTGGCTCTCGATGTAAAGCTTGTGCGCAGAGTACAGGTCGAAAATTTGAAGATATTTAGATAAAATTTGGTACGTGATATTTTTTGCCCCAAGGATGGATGTGATTGAAACTGGTGGAAATCGGTCCATTATTTCACCTGGCCCCGATACAAATGTCCTCCCGAAATTGGGGTTTACCGATCATAAATTCTTCAATTATGCAAGCATGCAAACAAATTTCACAAAAAATAAGTAATAAATGAAGCTAAATCACATCTAAAAATTTCGTGAAGATCGGTTCATAATTAGTCGTAGCTCCCATATAAAGCCTACTTCCGAAAATAACTTTAAAGAGTATAACTCTCTTAAAAATATTGGTATCCAAATAATATTTAACACCGACATATAATATGGTAGAATTTTATGACGCTCGGTCCATAATTAGTTGTAGCTCCCATTTAAGGCCCAGTTCCTAAAATCACTTAAAGCAGCATAACTCTTCTAAAAATGTTGGTATCCAAATAATATTGAACACCGATATGTTTCGTATATATACATATAATATGGTAGAATTTTATGACGCTCGGTCCATAATTAGTCGTAGCTCCTATATAAGGCCCACTTCCGAAAATCACTTAAAAGACCATAAATCTCTTAAAAATGTTGTTATCCGAATAAAATTCAACAAAAATGAGTTTCTTATGTACAAATAGGATGACACCTAATTTTATAATAGTCAGTTCATAAATAGTCAAAACTCCCATATAAGACCCTCTTCTAATTCACTTTAACCTCCATAAATCGTTTAAAAGTATTTATATCGAGATAAAGCTTAACACATATAATATTTATATTCACAGACATCATGACACTAAATTTTTGGATGATCGGTCCACAATAGGTTATATATCCCATATAGCGCCCATATATGAAAAACTGTTTTATTAATATACTGGGTGTAGGGTATTATGGTCGGGCTTGACCGACTATACTTTTTTTTTTTTTTTCAAAAATACTTTTTATTAGCATATTTCAAAATTACAATTAAGGCCTCAGCGCCATTATGGCATTGTTGAGGCTATCTGGCAACAATTATTTACTAGATATAAGTTACATGTATAGGAATTAAAAAAAAAAAGGAAAAAATAATAATAATAGTAAGAAATTAGCAATTATATTTTAGGTATTGAATTTAATTGTTATAGTAGAAGCATGTCGAGATTTTGAAGCAAATATTCTTTTAATCTTCTTTTAAATACAGAAATAGATTCCGAATTTTTAACAAATATTGGCAGGTTATTATATTGTAAACTACCGTTGTATTCAATCCTTTGCTTAGTAGATTCTAGGCGGCACCTGACTGTTTGTAAATTAGATATTTGCCTTGTATTTACATTATGTTGATTATACTGCAATATGATCATATGGTGTCCAATATTGTGCAAAACCTTATATACATAAACAAGCAGTTGCATTTTGTGTAATCCGTAAACAGGTAAAACAGTACGTTGAAGTAGAAGTAGTACGATGAAGTAGAGAATAAATTAGGCAGTTTATAAATATTTTTCAGAGCTTTGTTTTGCAAAACCTGCAAAGATTTTAAATCAGCATTTCTCTTGTGTCCATAAATAAGTAACAAATAATTAATATTGCTCTGTATTAACGATTCAAATATCATGAGTTTTGATCTCAAATCGAGTTTATGACTAAGTTTATACAAGATTCCAACTATTGGAGCTATTTTAGATTTAACATATTGTATATGGGAATTCCATGCAAGATTACTTTGAAGGTGCACACCTAGATATTTTATAACATTTACTTCTGTTATTTGTTTGCCATCTATTTCCAACACGCATACATTATTTTGACAACTACGTGGTCTAAACCTTATGAATTTAGTTTTATTTGCATTTAAAACTAGTTTATTAATTCTTGTGAACTTTGAAATTAATTCCGCATCATGCTCAATGGTCGATTTAAGTACTTCTACTTGCTTATATGGATAAAAAATGCACAGATCATCTGCGTACATAAACACTTTTCCTTTCAGTCCGATATTCTGTAGATCGTTAATATAAATTTTAAAAAGCAGAGGTCCTAATACACTGCCCTGCGGTACCCCATACTTTATGTGTTCCATTGAACTATTTTTTGAACTTATAGCCACATACTGTTTTCTATTGGAGAGGTAACTTTTAAAATACGCTAGTCTCTTCCTGCAATGCCGTAAAAGGTCATTTTTTCTATTAAAATTGAATGTTCCACCAAATCAAACGCTTTAGAAAAGTCATAGAATAATCCTCCGACACCAGTATAACCTCTGTCTAAACAATCACAAATATAATTTACAACATTGATAACTGCTTCATCAGTACCGCGCCCTTTTCGGAAACCATATTGGTCACTTGTTAGTTTTTTTTTTTGTAAAAGTGTAAGAAGTATTCAGTGATCGTTTTCTTTCGTAAAAGAAATTTATTGCAGTCCAAAATTCATTTCAAACAAAATTAAGGCAAGTTGTTTGATATTTATGTAAAAAAAAATATTTATTATAAATTTCCGTGAAATGGCAAGCCAGTTCAGGTTTGAACAAAGAAAAAGGGGGCACCTTTTAACATTTTAATTTATCAACCGAAATATCAAACATTGTTGATTCTCTCTTATTTTCAGAAAATGATGAATCCAATGCTGATCATGATGCTTTAAAGGAAAATGTAATGTCACCTGAAATCGCAAGGCCTTTTCCGTCCTAATAATATTTAACTTATTTTTGTTCTGAATTTTTTTTATTTTTTAATTGTTAATGTTTATGTTTTTCTTAACAAATAAATTGAATTTATTATATATATAAAAAATATAACTGTTTATGTTATTTTTGGACATAAGCGCTACAAGAAACAATTGCCGTTCAAAGCTGCCCCAGTCTAGTTCAAAGCAGCCCCGTATGGGGGGCACATTTGAACACAATGACTTCATCCATTAAAAAAATAAAAAAAAAATTTAAATCGAACTAAAAATAAGTAACTTGTTGACTTAAACTAAAGTTTATTTCCATACAAATTAGTTAAATTATGTAAAAAGTCAATAATTCCAAAATATAAATTTGTATGTGGCTTGAAAGCAAAAAGTGTTCAATGGTGCCCCCGTCTCCCCTATATATTTGCTCACAATCAATTTAATGCTTAACTTGTTAAATGTTAACTTTACGACTTAATTAATGAGATGAAAGTAAACTATAATTAGATTAGACTTAAACATTACCTTAGGATTCAGAGATATACAAACGTGATACCAGTGATTGCAAAAAGGAAATTTTGTAAACAAAAAAAGGCTAAAATATGTAGCCATAACTAATATAACAATTAGCATAATAAGATTACAACAATTAATTGTTAAATTTTGTTAACAACAAATTCAGTTGAGTTTCTTCTCACTAGGTAATGTAAATAAATTGGTGTTGTAACATTTTTAATGATCTGTTTTGTAGTAATCCACAAAATTGCAAAAAAATAAATAAAAGCGAAAAGTGTTTTTCTATACGTCCTACATATGTTTATAAACTGCCCAAGGATGGAGCTAATAAATAAATAAATAAATAAACACAAAAGAATTTTTATACATTTCACATAATATGAAACATGACAGCAATTAGTACTACGTGTATACTCGTGCATACGAGTACATACATATGAACATATATGTTAACAAATTGATTTTTTTTTATCAAGTAGTTACTTTTCGATTTAACAAACTACATATATAATGTCAGCCATGTTCGTTAATTTGAAAAATTCGTTAAACCGAATACTATTTATGACAAAGTTTGTTTACTTAAATAACAACTCTAAATTTTTTTGGCAATGCCGTCATTATTTTAATTATAAACAGAGTAATAAATAAAATATGAATAAATAAAATATGAATAAATAAATAAAATATGAATTTGTATTGTGTATCAGAATTGTGTTGTAATATCGTTTGTGGAACTCTTGGGCTTTGTTCTGCAAAATAGCGCCAGTCACTTGGATATGGCTTTTCCGTTGCGTTTGGAACCACGAAAAGAGCCTTGTTTCCATTTTTGAAAATTCTCCATCCTTAACTGCGTTTCTGTTTTTTGAACCACAACCTGTCATCTCTGCATTTTTTTCACATATTTTCTTTTGATTTTTAAATGGTGTGAAATATAGTGAAATTAGCTAATCCATATTTAATACACAATACACTCACGCATTCACCTTTTTTATAATCATCCACGATATTTAATTTTTCTTTTAATAATAATATTTTTCTGCTTCCCATATTCTCTAATGTTTACACCACAAATGATCATACAAGAATACTTAAAAGTCCAAAAGTAAACACAGAAAACGTAGCCAGAACATCGTTGGTGAATCCCCTTTTTCTATATGTACGTCTATATATATGCCTATTGCTTGTGCATATTGTTTGCGGAAATCTATGTATGTACATATGTATTTGCATCTCATTCTATAGTTGAGACTTTAGTTTGTATTTGTTCGTAATAACGAGTACAAAATATATTACGGTGTTCGTAATATAAGGTACTCAATTCAACATTTTTATGAGTTCGTTAAATCCCAAATTCGTTAAACCGATGGTTCGTTAAATCGGAAAACTACTGTAGTTACATGGTAAAACGTTTTTTATTTATTCTATGTTATGTTGTATTTTTATTACTAAACCAATAATTTAAACAATTATTTATTTGTCTACACTTGTGACCACACCAGACATATTGCACACACAATGTGGTTCTATCACAAAGAGCAATATGAACAAAGTTGGCTTTAAGTCAGAGTATCTAACTAAGTGCAACATGCATCAATCTATTAGGGTTTTCTATTTTATATTAAATTTATATGTTTAAATTTTAGTGTCCCCGAAATATATATTTTTAAGAGTCATTATTTATAATTAGAGTTACAACTATAGAAAAACCTGTCAGAAAAATGTTTATGTTATGATATGTATGGTAGCGTTTAAGGGGACACCCATAACATGACGTTCTCAAACAAGCAATTTCATTTAAACAAAATATTTTGTTAGAATTTAAAAAATGTATTATTTTGTTGGTTTGTGTTTTTTTCTAAAGTAAAATAAATGTTGTACAATTAAACAAAGTAATTTATCAACATGAAAGCAAAAATAACAAAACATTAAAAATAATATGTTTATAATTAATTAAAGTGTCATTTTAAAGTTTAATTTATAAAGAGTGATTCATTTAGATATTTTGTTATTATTTTTAAATAAAACATCTAATATAGTATTGGATGTCGGAATCGTTATTATAGTCCGAAAACCCAATCTTTCACATTTTCTGTTTAAAAATAGTTTCATTAAAATAATTTTCAATTACTCTTTCCAGACTTGCTACCGGTATTTTGTGAATTAAGTCTATAATGTTGATTTCCATAACGAGTTCTCAAACAATTCTGAATATTAATAAGATGACAATACGATAATAGTCACGCGTTATCTACAAAAAAAAAGAAGCATCTAAATGAATCGCCCTACATATGTGCATATGTATGTATGTAGATACGCAACTGGCAGAGAGCAGCAGTGCGATTCACTCACTAACTTTTAAAACTTTCAACAGGTTTTACCATTAACCACACATTTGTTTGCACTAACCACTATGTGATTCACTAACTTGTTTTTCAGCCACGGTAAACAGTTTTATTTTTCTCTATATTTAAATTGAAGCTTTGCCACTTTGTGAAATGAAATGTCAAAATAAGAGAAAATAACAAAGAAGAATAGAAAAACACAATCCAAAAATCATTTTTTTGAAATTTTACAAAGCAAGGTAAATGAAACATTACAAATAATTATTATTTTATTTATTTTTATTTTGATAGGATGAATACTGTTACTACCACAAAAAGAAGCCGGGCGTCTCACAGTGGTCTAATATCCCAATCTAGCTGGAAGAAAGTCATAACTTGTTATTGCAAAGCCACACACCCATAGCACTTTACACGTTAATAGATTTTATCAATCTAAACAATCGCTCAACAAATGGGCAAAATTTGGTTAATGGGCGTGGCATATTTTCTACTTCATAGAGTAACAAAATAATACACGTTTTAATGTTTATAAGACAAAATTAGTTGAGAGCATTTGTATTGTTCTACAACTTCTTTTTGCTGTTTAAAAGCCTTTTTGATGTGTGATCTCACAAACTTTCCACAGAAACTTCTGCCGATATGTCACAAATTTTGATATCATCGGATGGATAACATTCCTTTTTGGCAGACAAAAGTTTACGGTGGAAAATATCAACATTATGATTTATAATACCTGAACGCAAAAGAGTATAAGTATGTTTTGTATATCCTCCATCAATATACAAAACGAACGCCTCCTCATCTGTATATGGTATTGGTTGTTTAGGTGGAATACTTATTTTCTTTTTTATTTTTGTTGCTCTTAGTGGAGAAGAGTCTATTGATTTGACAATGGTAGCAGCATCTCTTTTTCCCGATTTATAAAGGCTTGTTCCAGCAGCAAAAATAAGTTCCTTTGAAGACCATGTGTCCAATAAAGCTGCTACTTTCGTTCGCTTTGATTTTTCACTTTCCTCAAGAATTCCTTGGAAGTTCTTCCGTAGTTAGATGAAGATGGTTCAATTAGAGATTTTCCACATTAGGGAAGTTAGGGATGACTCGGCTGGAATAACAAAAGGAATATCTAGCCAATATTTATTTTTAAATTCAAACTGGGATTTTGAACGAGTGGCTTGATCCCATTTTTTTGTAAGTTTACATACGAACATTTGAACGGATTGCTTTATTGGCTTACAAAGGGTATCTGATTTTTTATTTTATCAAAAACGTACCGTTATGCATTATTTTTTTTTTGTTTTTCCTTCAGCCAAATATTATATGTAGCTCCCACTTTGGAATGGACATTTTGACCTATAAATCAAATAAAAAAAATTTAAGCAAAAACTAGCAGCTAATTTTGATACCCTTTAAAAGCTACGACCACACAAAATACAATAAAATAAAACATATAGCGGAAGTCTGCGGAATTCTTATTTAAAAGTCTATTAGAAAATTTCACATACAAAATACACGAGTACAAAATAGAGTTTCTTTTTCAAACAAAACATCTTACACGAAATTTATAAATAGCAATATTTACACATACCTTTGTTATATTAATTATAGCAATAACAATTTTTAATTCTTTGTTCTTATTTCTTTTTTTCTAGTACCTTCACTTGCACTAGTAATTATGAACTAATCTGTTGATGCACTAATAAAAAAGAGATGACAAGTATTCAAGCCAATAAAACAACACTGATATAGTTATTTAATAAAAAAATATACTGTTAAACACTTTGAACACTTGCCATCTTACTACCGAAGAAAAAAATTATATTATTATTATATAAAAAAATTACTTTCTTCCAGCTAGATTGAATTTTTAGACCACCGTGCGTCTGGTGAGCAATTGAGTGAAATGGTTGACTACATAATGAAACTTGCTAGTGGAAAAGTAAAGAAACTCCACAGAAAATTGGAGTTTGAAAAGATGTAGAGCGAACTGGCCGAATCTCTTAATTGTATTGGCGGTGCACAGAAAGCGGTCAACCAGTGGCAGACGGTAAGTAAATATTATTGAATAAATACATTCTTATATACGTAAATGGAATGTAAACTTGTTCATAGGTTTGGAAGGAATTAAAAAGCTGAACTAGCACCAAAGTGCGCGACCGGAAAAGGCAACAAGCGCTTACCGGAAACAAGCCGTTTACTCAAGAGGCTTTAAGTGAATTGGAAAAGCGTGTAATTTCTATTATTGGCAACGAATATATTGAGGGGAATACATCCGTTGCTGAAAATATGCCAATGGAAGAGGTAAGTTTCAGCGCTGTTAATATGTAGCTTTAGCAAATTTCTTTCTTCATTAGAATCTACAAATTCTTCTTGAAGACGTCCAAGAATTTATGGTGCCATTGCCAACAAATACAGAGGCAAAATTGGATTGGCGATGTGAAACACCAAGCACTTCAAAGAGTGCACCTCAAAGACTTTTATTTTAATGTTTTTAAATTAAATATTTACTTTTATTTTTGTTTTTGTTACCAATTAAGTATTTATTTCTTTGAATGGCTTTAAATTTATATTTTTTATTAAAATTTATTTATCAACAGTGCCCAATATGACTGTGTCAATAATTCTTTTTATTAACAAAGAATGTAATGAGAGAAGTCCGTGTTCTATATGGAATGTCTTGGGAATTATGTCTTATGTATATAATAAAATATGTACAATTGTAATAAATAAATGCATAAAACAGTTTTACTTAAGGTGCTATCAGACGGGATGTATTTTACATATGTACTGTTGTACACATCGTGTGATACATATGAAACTTTGCATGTGTAAAATACATGTGAAAATACATATGTAATTTTTTCGATTAGAACACGCTCTATTTTCCTGTGACAAACATAAACAAAACAGCAGATTGGCCAAAAGAAGCAATTCTTGAAATTTATACACGTTAAAAATACAGTTTTTGTTTACATTTATAGTTTATGTCATACGATAGCAAAAATTATGAATCGTATGTAAAATGGAAATTTTGACATACATACATACTTAATTACATATGGGTAAGAAAAGTGACAGTACATATGTAAAATACATCCCGTCTAATAGCACCTTTAAGAATTTATTAAAAAATTTTTTATTTAATATATTAGGCACATGTTTTTTGATATTTCTATGTACAAATACGCAAAAGCCATCTAATGTTTTTATTAAAATTACAATTTATTATTTAAATAAAAAACACTTTTCTAACTAAATACACTTTAAACAGCGCCAAAAATGTTGGCGTTAATAAATCACTATTGAAACAACTGACTTTAAACGTCAGCAGAAATCGTTAAAGTCTTACAGTCTTATTTATAAAAATTAAAGTAGACTCCAAATGTACTTTAAGAAAATTTTGTCTAAAAGCACACTTCAAACCTACTTTATTTTCGCGGCTATATAAATTAAGAATTTATGCGAGGCTATTCCCAAGCCAGTGTTCATTTTCGTCATCGAACTTAGGTATAGATTGAGATCGCGTCAATCCAGACAACATACTTTGCGAAATTTCAATTCTAAATTAACATGCTTTTAACATTATGTAAAATTACTAGAGAAGTTAGTGATTTGATGAACATTATATTATTAACTATTACAAGAAAATTTCAGTGGGAACATTTACCTTGTAAATTCAGGTATTTAAATGTAATTGAATACAAAATTTGTTTAATTGCTTTTAAATTTTTATTGGTCGGACCGATTTTGCTAATTTTTAATACAAACCACTTTTGATCAACAGAGAATATTTGGAATTTTCATGCTCGTATGTCATTGCCTCTACGCAGATGGACGAATATAGAACATGTTTGAATTTTAAAAGCATCAAGAATATTCATACATATGTATGTATATATGTATGTATGTATGTATTTACTTGTGTTGGTCTACAACCAAAATATTAATATTTTGACGCATGTATTTGATTTTAATTGCATATGAGCTTTTATTCAAATTTAATTCATTTTAGCTTTTAAATTGGTTATTTTATGCCTAGATAATCAATTATTTCTCTGGAAATTTTTGTGCACATTTTGTATTCGTTGTGCCTTTTCAAGCACATAGTTTAACTTACTCTGGTAATAAAATTATTTTTAAATGTACTCTGAATTAACTAACACCAATGCAACACCATTTAAACCGTTGCGGCATATGAATGAGTTTCTGTAAAGATGTGTATAATTGTTGTTGCAACAACAGGAGACATAGAAATGTTTAACACATGCAAATTATCACAGTACGTAATAATTGCTGTAGTTGCACGTGTCGTAGTTGTAACTTTATGTAATGAATACATACATATGTACATATGAATTATTTTGGGATAAAACCGCAAATTTTGTATTGTATTAGAACAAATTATTGTTGTTGTCCGTGTATGCATACATACTTGTACATAGAAATTTGAACTCCCTACAAACATACATTTGTACTTACAAACCTACAATAGCTGCAAAGGAATGTCATTTTTAACAGGTTAGTTACATGATTACATCCAAAAATACGTTTATATACTTTACTACAATTTACAGTTATGTACAGAAACACATACTAACATAAGCATTTGTGTCCGTATATATGTATGTATGTGTATGCATGTAAGTAAGTTTACAATTGTGAAATGTAATTAAGCAAACATAAATTTTAATTTAATTATTATGTGAGATATTTACCGCATATGCAATTTGTTATTGTTAAATTTATTACTTTATTTTGTATAAATAATGCTAAATGAATATTCTGGATATTCGCACACACTGATGCATGTATTTGTTCACATAATACTAAATTTAGTTGATTATTTGAATAATTGTAATATTTAGCTACGTCAAATTTATCGGGAGATCTTGATTCAATATTATCTGGTTTTGCATGAGCGACAAACAAGCAACAAGTTATTTCAACGTTTATCTATTGATTACAGTAACAAACATATGTACATCTATCAGACCAATTTATATAAAGTTGGAGCAGCTGTTCAAGCTAACAGACAAACTGTACATGTTCTGTACGAGTATATCTACGCATTTGTTTGTTATTTTAAAACAAATTGTAGCCTTTAATTTTTATTGTACATACATACCTACATATGTATGTACATATATTCAACTCACAAGTTATATTGTATGTTGTACATTGTACGCTACAACGATCTGATTGTGAAAAATATTTTGAGCAAAGTCATATGTTTATAATGTCAAGCCTAATAATGCCAAGATAGTAGTGAATTATAATGTCCACTTTAATCAACAACAAATTAAAGTTTAATTATTCACAGCAATAATGATTTAAACAACCAGGATTTATATATTTTTTTCGTTTTGGTTGATGTACACGTAATGTGAGATTAATGGATAGATAATTCATTTACGTTGAAATTTATAGTTCTGCGGGAAATCATTTCGTTGAAAATGCATGTAAAAAATGTATTTATTCACATATCGCACCTGTTCAACAAAAGGGTACTAACTCAAAATTTTCTATTTTTCAGTAGAGGCAAAAAACAAATCTCTTTTGTTCATATATAAATATAACTCTGAAGATATGAAGAGTGACATATCGGTATTTTTTCACGAAAGAGTTGACAAAATAATGGAAGATTTTTACAGTGGCTAGAGTAGATCATTATGTATCGTTTTTTAATAAAAAGTGAAAATTTTAAAATTTTGAGTTAATACCCTTTTGTTGAACAGGTGCGATATGCTCCAAACAACTAAACTTTTCTTGGATTAATGAAATTTTAGTAAACTATGCAGGAGTTTTACAAAATATCTATGGCTTAGGAAATACATATATACATATATGTATTTATTAATTTTATTAGCCATGTCACAGAACTCAATTCCGATCAAATGTGGTTTTGATTCTGTAAATTGAGTCTTTAGAAAACGAAAAACGATTTTTTTCCGGAATGAAAGCACTTTAGATTTCTAAATTGGAATTATTGTTTTATATGATTTTATACGGGAAAAAAACTCATACTACTAATTTATAATGACAATTAAATGATTAATTTTATTATTTCTTTTTCTTTAGTTCTCTCATTGATACTTCTATTAAATTTTAAAAATTTCAAAGTTAGTGTCAGCAACAAGAAAACTTTTGTCAAAAAATTACAAAAATTAAGAATATTTACACAGCACTGGAATATGACAGAGGAATTTCTTCTTTGTAGCTTTTCAACTGCGTTTTTGTTCATTTTAAACAGCATCAATTGAAATCTGGGCATTTTTAAAAAATTTTGTTGACTTTTATTTAAAATTTCTTTGGTCCGGTTTACATTATGATTTTTACGACGACGTTTTTTAGGGTACAGTGCAATAACTCCCAAATGAAATAAATCCCAATGGAAAAATGAAATAAATCCCAAAATTTTTTCCATACAAATTGGGACTTATTTCATTATGAAATAACTCCCAATGCAACAGTTTTTTTTTTTTGTTGGGAGTTATTTCATTTGGGAGTTATCATTGGCACTTATTTCATCGCAGTTGGGACTTATTTCATTTTAATTGCAAACACTATTTTATCGTTGGGAGTTATTTCATTTCTCTTAAAATTGCATTTTAGTAAATTTTGATGGTTTTGTAACGGTTCTTAAAACTGTCTTAAAGCAAGTAGTTGCAAATATGTACAGGGAATCTGTACTATGCGAAGCCGGTGTTCTGTATACCATGGAGGAGAAAATCCTTCCGCACGGCCATAGGCCGGCAATACAAGAAATTTGTACAATTTGAAGCCGGTATTCTCCCTACAGCCGGGCGGAAGGATTTTCTCCTCCATGGAGAACGGCGAGCGGTGTAGAAAAAAAGACACGATTTATGTTTTCATGTTGTTTTTTCATATTTCTCTTTACACTCATTTCTGTTTCTGTTGTTTCGTTTTTTTCTTGATCTTATTTTGAATTGAAAGGTTCATTTAGAAATTCAACATGTAAAAATAAAATAAATAAGATGAATATTTTTGTAAACAAGAAAAAAAATTATTTTTTTTTTGGATTTCTGTAATCATTTATTTATTTATATGTGTGATTTTTTTAGTGCGTACATTGGGCCTCATGCATAAAACGTGAGCTTGAGCTCAGACTCGATTTTTTGAGTAATAAAATTTTATGTATTTGCTTTTACTCACTGCTCATGTTTGATCTCGTCTTGCTCAGTTTGAAGTAAGTTAGATGAGCTTGTGCTCATTTCCATATGCATAAAAACCCAGCTTTTGCTTTCTTTTGTGAGCTCTTGCTCAAATTTTGTTGAGCATGCCTTATAGTTGACTCGCGTACACTAAAAAGGAAACATGGCTGAATATTTTGTGCCACAAAGAAATACAAAATGTTATCAAAAGCGTAAAACAAATTTATCAAGTGAGGTTAAAAAATTATACAGGTTTGGGCAATTGAAGCAAAGATTTTCGATACTTCAATACAAAATTCGTGTATAGGCAGAGTTAGCGCCCTTTGTAATAGCCAGTTGTTTCATTTTGCATAACATATGTAGCTAAATTTTTAAAAGACGATTATATCCTTATCAATGACGATTTCAACAATAATGATGTATGGCAATTAGAAAATAATATCGAACAACAAACAGTAAAAAATTCAGAAGCCGGAAAAAAACAAACTGAGGATGATCGCAAATTTGTTATCAAATTAGTTTATAGTAAAAAATAAAATATTTTTTTTTGGTTTATAAAAATAATAAACGTAAATACAATTCACTTTTTTATACAATTGTTTTTATTTTGAATGCTTGGTAATTGACTCTTTTCTATTAAATATTTATTTTGTTTTATTTTTTCTACAAAAAATTTGGAAATGTCGTCAGTTTCTATTGTATTATTATTATTTAATTCAACTTCTACTTCACTTTCACTTGACGACATGTTTACACTTCAATTCCATTCAAGTAATTGCAATCGGTTTGAACTCATTTTTATGCATACGAAATTGAGCAAAAGCTGTTGCTATTTGATCGAACTCGACTTACGAGCAATTGCTCACCTGCATTGACTCAGCGCTTTTACTCGTTTTTATGCAAGAGACCCAATATGTCCATAAATTTAAAATTATTTATTATAAGAAAAAGAGGAAATATGTGGAACAATGAACTAATTCACAGCATTTTAATAACTCCAAAATAATTGCTTCATCATCGCTGTTATCTAAATATAAATTTTCGATTGCCACTTCTGTTATATCAAAAAGCTGTTCCACTTTTATAAATTTTTTATA
Source organism: Bellardia bayeri (assembly GCA_950370525.1). Taxonomy (NCBI): domain Eukaryota; kingdom Metazoa; phylum Arthropoda; class Insecta; order Diptera; family Calliphoridae; genus Bellardia; species Bellardia bayeri. The sequence continues at coordinate 52,125,598 of OX493265.1, read as the reverse complement.
CGAACAATAAACTAAAGAAGATTCAACAACAAAAATAAGAATTTGTAAAAAAACGGAGTCTAAAAAACAACGCCGTATAAATGCAAACAAATTTTCGTAGCATCTTCAAAAGAGAATTAATAAAAAACGACGTCGTAAAAATCATAATGTAAACCAGGCCTTGGTTAGCGTTTTTTTTTGTTCGCTTTTGTTACACCCTTTATTACAAAAAACTGATGTTTTTTGTTTTTAGGTTAAAAATCGAGATTTAAAATTTAAAATTTTTTGGTAATAAACAAATTCGATCGGAATCAAGTAAATCAAAGTAAAAACGATCGATTTGCAAATACGGAATCAAATCACTACCTGAGTCGATTTAACTATGTCCGTCCATCCGTCTGGCTGGCTGTACATGTAAAGCTTGTGCATAGTACAGGTCGCAATTTTGAAGATATTTTAATAAAATTTGGTACGTGATATTTTTGCCCCATGGATGGATGGGATTGAAACTAGTGGAAATCGGTCCATTATTTCACCTGGCCCCCATACAAATGTCCTCCCGAAATTGGGGTTTACCGATCATAAATCCTTCAATTACGCAAGTATGCAAACAAATTTCATCACAAATAAGTGGTAAATGAAGCCAATTCACATATACAAATTTTGTGCAGATCGGTACATAATTACTCGTAGCTCCCATATAAGGCCCACTTCCGAAAATCACTTTAAAGAGCATAACTCTCTCAAAAATGTTGGTATCAAAATAATATTGAACCCAAATATATTACATATGTATACAATTAATACGGTACAACTTTATTATGATCGGTCCATAATTAGTCGTAGCCCCCATATAAGGCCCACTTTTGAAATTCACTTTAACTATCATAAATTTCTTAAAAATCTTGGTATCCAAATAATATTTGATACAAATAAGTTTCTTCTATACAAAAATAATGACACCTAATTTTAATTTAATATGTCGAAACTCCCATATAAGACCCTCTGCGTAACCCACTTCAACCTCCATAAATCTTTTAAAAGTATTTATATCGAGATAAAGTTTAACATTTATATTCACAGACATTATGACACTAAATTTTTGGATCGGTCCACAATAGGTTATATCTCCCATATAACGCCCATTTCTGAAAAACTGTTTTATACATATACTGAGTGTATGGTATTATATTGTCGGGCTTGACCGACTATACTTTCTTACTTGTTATCTTAAAGTTATACCTACTGTCTGTTTAACTATTTTTTCATATAAAAATTTATTTAATATCTATTTATTAGTATTATGCGGGACAAATTTTTACAAATGTATAGATATTTAGGGGTGTCAAGAAACCAATATTGCCAGAGATATTTCTAGTATCACGATATATATTGAACGTATAGCAGTGCCCTATGACACCAAAGCAATTTTTCTTGTTTTAAAACCAATTCTGACAATATTAGTATCTATGACACCCCTGATTAATTGTAAACATATTGCTGTTGAAAGTTAGAATACTACAAAATGCAAACAAGCTTCCTATAGGCGACATTAATACATATTTACAAACTCATGTATTTATATTGCAACTATTTATTATACACAGTGTTTAAGTGATAATTTAGTTTTTTTTTTGTTTGTAAAATAATTAAAATGTTTAAATTAATTTCAATTGTTATAAATGAACTATTGTTGAAAATGTTTAAAATAAATTTAATTAGTAAAATATTAATTAGGAACAGAACATCATCAACAGGTATTATCTATATGACTGAATACTTATATGGGGGCATGATTAAATTTAATACTCAATTGGAAAATATTTAAATTTAATAATAATGTATAATTTGGATTTTAAATTGTGATATTTATGTATGTTAAACTTAATCACACTAATTGCATCGAATTGTCTATAAATTAACATACATATCGACAGTTCAATTCCAAACCATGCTATGTCGATATTTTAAATTTTTTTGCGTTTTTGAATTTAGCTTTTTTTAACTTTAATTCAAATTCAAATTTTGGTTGTGATTGGCTAGTGCAATCAATAGTTATAAACAACAAAGTTCTAGCTCATATGGTTTATTAGATGTCGCCTGTAAACTTTAGAAGATTTTCCTGCAAAACTCACTTTTTTGACTTAGCATGTTTTGGAATTGAGCTGTCGATATTAGAAAAGGAAAATCCTTTTAAAAATTACAAATATATGACAAAAATGTTACAAATACCCCTATTTGCAATTAGTCATGATGGCCAGTTAAACAGTAATTTTGGGAAGTCATGACATACAAAATGCTTTTCATATTAATATTTGGGGTTATTTTTGCACCTTAGATTTCAATATACTTTTGTATATTGTTGTTCTTATGTTCCATAATTGGTACGTCACTTGCAAAAAGAATAATAAATCTAATAACTAATTTAAAAAGCCTGTGTTGAATTTTAATTTGTATTGCTTAATAAGTTGGAATCTAGGCTTTGTTTTTCACATTTTATCGTAAAAACCTGGATTAATGCAAAATTGCGAAAAATCAGATTTAATTTTTTAAATAAATTCTAAATATTTCATTTATGGTTTTTGATGAACTCCTTCAATAATATTGCAACTAGAGATGCCAAACTCACGGGATTCAGGATTTCATAAATGAATACCGGGACCATTATTAGGTGTTGTGGGGGGTTTTTACATATTATAATTACAGTCACTATTTCATTCGTTTCGCAGTCAACCTTTTAATCAATTTCTAATGACAAACATTTCCATCTCATTATGATATTTACTCTTCAAATTTGGGGTTTTTCAAAAATTTAAAAGTGTTGAGTTTGGTTTATTTTAACCCTTATGTGTGCACCTAGGTACCCGGGTGCCTTTGGCGTTTTCGGTCAAAGTTTTTTCATTGAAATTTATAACTTCAAATAATTTAGTTTTTTTGCAATTTGCCTGCAACACCAATTTACTTTTAACATAATTTCATACGCATCAAGATACCCGGGTACCTGTACGTATATTATTTGAAGTTGAAGTTGCTTGAAGCTTTGCATGAATAAATAAAAGTCTGTATCTATCTATATATATAAAATAGGATGTATGTATGTATTTATGTCTGTATCTTATGGACTCCAAAATGGCTAAGTCGATTTTGATGAAATTTTTACAGCATGTTACTGTGACAAACGGGGGTGGCACCGCCCATATAACCCAAAAATTTAAATCGCCATATTTTGGGCACTTTTTGACCTACGTCAATGATACACATGGTATTGGCATAATTAGGAATACGTACCAGGAGAAAAGTGGGTGGACTACGCCCCCTTTTTAGGAAAATTAAAAATCGTAATATAGTCTTAACTACTGGACCGATCGTCATTAAATTTTCACAATAGGATATTCTTACGAAATAATAAATTCTTGACTATGTGAGTGGACAAATGGGCATGGCCTCGCCCACTGAAATGCATCGCTCATATAACGCACTTCAGTATCCTATTATTTTTCACATATGGAGAAGATGGATATCACTTTGAAATACATCAAATCAATCAAGCAACCCGTAGGGCCGTTAATTATCCTGTTGAGTTCTTAAATTCACTCGATGTGCCAGGCTTTCCATCACACGTGCTACAACTTAAAATTGGAGTGCCAATTATTTTACTGCGTAATATCGATCACCACGGCTTTGCAATGGCACTCGACTTGCAGTAAACAAACTGAGAAATAATTTAGTAGAAGCGACCATTATAACAGGAAAATATAAAGGTACTTTTGCTACGCATTCCAATGCTACCAACAGATTTACCATCCTTTTTTAAAAAAATTTGTCCTGTTTGGTTAGCATTTGCGATGACTGTTAACAAAGCTCAAGGTTAATATCCCGTGTATATGTGTATGCTTCTGATGGGCAAACTAAACCTAAATCATTGCAATAAATACATTAAAATTAAATAAATAAATGTTTGTAAATATATAATTACGTTTTATTTTATTTTATACGAGCTGCGAGCACTCGTAACAACTACTGGAATGCGCCCGCTTTTGTATTTTGTTTGTAAATGAGATGTTGCAGTTTCAAAGTTTGATATATAAAAACTTTGTATTAAAGATGATGTCGATGACTGTTAATTTATTTTTGATTTTTATACCGGTGCTATATATTTTCCTGACACAAATCTATGCTTACCTAGATCTTTTAAGAATTTTCGACGACGATCACTAGACTAATGTTGCGTATTAAATTCCATATATATATAATATAGGATATATTTAGTGCGAAAATGCTTTTTCTCTACTTAACTTTCCTATAGGTACCCAGGTATCTTGCAGCGCATTGTTTTCTTTACGCATACATAAGGGTTAAGAAGACGTATCTATCTCTTTGAGCATAAATAAAAATGCAATGTCAGCAGAGATTCATATCACTGCGACTGTCTGTTATTTTAACCGGATTTAAAATGACAACTATTTGTTTAAGTAAAACAAATTCTTTAACTCTTGAGCCTTTAACCCTTTTTTGCATTATGGTGGAAATTTCCATCATAACATTAAATGCATTGTTTTATTTGTATTTAATATTAAGCTAATGAATCTAACATTAGATAATGATGGAAATTCCCATAATATTGTTTTTTGCTAAATTTATACCAAAAAAATACTAAGATTTTTTTAACCATTTTTCCTTTAATTTTGAACATAATTTATATCACCTTGATTTATTTCACCAATAAAGAAAAAATCATGCAAAGAAGGGTTAAATCAATTAATTATATAGGAATTTTTAAATTCCAAAAACCGTAGGCACATCAAATAGTACATTCAAGTTTGGCAATCCAAGATCAATTTTAATTCTTTCACCATTATTTCTTCGACAAACGTTTTAAAATTAAAATTTTTATTGATGACTTTGTAAACAAATACTAACTTTCGGAATTTGATAATTTTTTAATCCCTAATCGCAACATTCTTTTCAGTTTTTTCAATAGCATTTTATGAAAAATTAAAACTAATACCATCAAAATAGATGTATCAGATACAATGGTAGTAGAAATTGAAGAACAAAATATCGGATCAGGTTTTATGGAGATGTTAGACAATTGCAATTATTGGAAAAAGGAAATGACAAAAATTATATTGATACATAATAAGTTACTAATAATGATAAAAAAAAATAAATGAAAATGTCACCGATGATCCATGAGTCATGAATCTTTCTAAACATAAACTGCATCTGTTCCGAGAGCCATTTTATAACAATGATTTACTGATAAAGAATTAATATTCCACTAGTATCTACATACCTCTTAAAACGAGTGAAAACTAATTTGGATTCTATTCTACAAAAAAATCTAATAAAATCAACAATTTCCCAATTAACAAGTCCCAAAATAATACAATTACCCAGTCGGATTTTGAGTTAACTTATAACTAACTCATGGTTAACCACATATCAGTCAGAGGTGATTTAAAATCTAACCATTTTATTTTTTTACTATGTAATGTCCTAGGAACGAGTCAGTACTCACTTACTATCAGTGATGCCAGGAGATTTTTTCAGAAATCCCTACGCTTATGGAAAAAATTCCCTTTTTTCCCTACATTTTTCCCTACACAACTTTTTACAATTTTTCAAAAAATAAAAATTTATTTTTAATTTGTACATTTTTAATTCAGGTACATAAGTTCAGGTTTATTTAAAAATAATAAAAAATAACATAAAAACGAATAAATATAACATTAAAATACCATAAAAATAACATAAAAAACTACATAAAAAACTAATATAAAAATAGTAAAAAAAATTATTTACAAAATTCTGTATAATTCGTTTTTTTCATATGACTAGATGTGCATTTAAAAGTTCTACAATTAATTAAATTTGATTGTAAATGAGATCTAATAATGCAAATAGAATTTAATATTTCATGGCTTAATTTATTTCTTTTTTTTCGTACGTATGTCTGTAACAACAGAAAAATCCTTTCGGCGTCAGCATTGGCATGTGGCAGACTTAGTAAAATTTTTATTATTTTTGCAAAATTTGGAAAAATCAAATTGTCATTAAAATATATATATTATTATATAATATATAAGAAAATCTAATACATATTAAATAGTATGTTACTTTGTACTGAATTGCATTTAGAAAGTAGGGAAAATTTTGAAAAATTAAACAAAAAACATTGTGATAAATATCAGTTAAAACATTTCTTATTTACTTTAATAAGATGATAAATAAATTTCTTATTAATTTTGTTAAATTCTAATATATGTATTAGAAACTCTAAAATATACATACATACATACTATGTATGTGAACTATTCTTCTAAATGATTTAAAATGTTTATTAAATATATAGAAATAATATGTTCTGACTTTATAACTCTGAACGCACTTTACGGGCTGTGAAGCCAAAATACAACCTGCACTTAGCAGTAATTCCATCACGATGAACGCCATCTAATCTTGGAAAGCTTATAATACATACATACTTAGTATGTGGATGTTATTATACACTCGATCAGTAGGACTCATGAAAATAATACCGTTATTATATTTGGTCACAACCACAGAGAGAGAAAAATATCCTTATAGCGTAGACAGACGACACAGTTAATTTGCATTAGCAGTCTTAATTCAAATTCACTCGTGAATTATCCCCATCCTAATGCGCATTAGGTTAGACGTAACTGCACAAAATCAGAGTGAATTTATACTGAATTTAGCTATTTCAATATGGCAACATCGTCGAAAATCAATCATATGTTATCAAATTGTTTACTATTGTAAACCAAGAAGACAATTGTGAAATTAAAACAATAAAAATAAATTTCCACAATTGCCATTCTCTTATTTCAGAGTGTCCTACTGCGGTCCCCACTTGTAGCAACACGTTCACGTTGATGGTTGCTAGTGCATGAACCATTTTTGCATTATGGAGCACTTTCAGCAAAAGTAATTTCAGCTTTTTTTTTTTCAAATAAATACTGATTTTTCACCAAATGCCAAACAATTTGTTTCACAATTAAACAGTTGTTTACAAACAAACAGCTGTTTACTAAATGCAGAAACTGTCGTCTGTCAGGCTAAAATCTTAATTCACATTAGTGAGATTTTAATCTGTCTACGCTATTAAACAGTCACCATAAAATAAGTTAATCCGTACCTTTATTTTCAATAGAAATATTGTGTATAACACAGGCATGTTCTGAAATCACGGTGATTTTATTTCACGAACGATTTTGAAATCACGGCAGGAATATTTTGGTGTTCTGAAAATCACAAGATTTTTAATTTTTAGTAGTGATTTTGATTGTTCTAAATCACGAGCTAACAGCTGATTTTCTTTGTGTTGACCACTAAATAGTAAAAGTAAATCACGAAAAATGTAAACAAATCTAAAAAATGGTCCGCAAAAAATACAACTAAATAAACTTACTAAATTTGTAAATTTTAAGTTTTTTCTGTGTAAAATACAGTTCAACCTTGGTATAACGAATCTTAAGGGGATTAGAAAAGAAACGTTATATCAAATAAAGCGTTACAATGAGGTTCGATATATCGAGGTGAAGTTGCACTTCTATTCGTTATAACGAGGTTATGAAAATGTTTGTATGTATATTAATTATCATCTGCTTACCATGTTATAGGAAAACACTGTATTTTGTAGTTTTATAATTCAAAAATAGTTTACATTAATAAAATATTAAGTCTGAGTCAGTGATTAACTAGCTAGATTGCAACCACAACTGCTGCAACAAGCGTACAAGCTCTTGGCGACAATAAATTTTTCTTCGAATATTTCAGCCGTTAGTCTAATGCATGCTTCTGTCGACTATGAATGTATAATTTGGATTAATTGATGGAAATCGTTATGAAAAGGTTGACAAAGTTGACAAAATTTGTTAAATAGAGGTAAATAATTCTTTCTATTTCGTTAGTCTGCAGGGAATGAAAATTCGTTATAACGAGGCTATTGAGAAATGTATTCGTAATAGAGAGGTTTATTTTGCATTAAATCTTATGGAGTGTTGTAGGGGATTTCAAAAAATTCGTTAAATCGAGGAATTCGTTATAGTGAGGGTCGCTATATCGAGGTTTGACTACAGTTGGTTTTATTTCAAAACAAATAAAGAACAAATTATTTTAAGTGTATGTGATAATTTTATTACAAGAGTTCAATGAAAACTGCTTAAAAAAATCTAAGTGATTTGAAATCATTAGGCTGTTAGATGACCGGTTTTAAATCACGAGATTTCAATAATTTTTTTGCACAGAAAAATTCTACGAAAAAGTGATTTTCAGAAGATGTCTGATAGTTTGAGAATAATTAAAAATTTCATTTTAAATAGTCAGCAAAAAGTTCATTTCAATATTAATTTCAATCCAATCAGAATTTTTATTTTTCATGCATGCTCCAAAACAATAATGTTCTCATTGATTATACTTGTTAAAATATTTACTACTACTTAGTTGACTTAATTAACTTGTAACCAATTTATATACATACATACATACATACATAAATACATACATACATACATACATTTTCTGTAGAGTTTTGATATTTTGCATTCAACGTTTGCTGCCTATTTTATAACAAATTGATTTCTAATGGTTTCGTTTCTTTGCAATTTCTTCTTTAGTAAAGTTGGTTATGATTAAAAAATAAATGACTTTTAAGCAAACATTTTCAAAGTCAATGAATATACATAGTTCTATGATTAGCACAAATATTTGTATTTATTAGGCTGGCCCATAAATAGAAAATTTCGTTGCTTTTAAGATCTAAAAATCAAAAATAAAATCATTTGAAATCACTAAAAAGCAAAGTTTTTCTCGTTTTTTAGTTATACATAAAAATTGGGTTTCCTTGGTGAAACAAAACACGGAACAGAATCTGAGTGTGAGTGGTTCATATTTAATAAAAACCGCTTGTAGTTTTAAAAACTTTGTATACGGAACTAAATTAAACTTTTTTTAATTAACAAACACAAACTGCGAAGCTTTTGGATTATCTGCAGAAAACACCGAGTGTCTTTGGGGGGAACCGAACCCGCAACCATCTCATTGATAGTCCGGCACCCTATCGCCTAGTCTATCGGGGCAGCCTAACGAAATTTATCTATTTCAAATATCGTGCAAACGTGAGAAGTCACTTTGCAATCCTTTGTTTTAAATATGTATTTGTGAATCATATTAATGCGGTTTTATAACTAATTTTATATGATTTATAAAAATAAATAATCAAAGTTTGGATGAAGTGCGTCGCAGACTTATGAGCCCGTGTTTTGGAACTTAGCATATTTTCAATAAATTATTTGGGTTTTTTTTATCGTTTTAACTTTGTTATTAACACCCACAAACTTATGAAAAGTTATTTATATGGTCGCAAATTTACAATCAAAGAAGGCGATTTTTTAAGCCCCGCTCAGCCAATTGAAGCAGGAGTACCCCAGGGTAGCATACTGGGTCCTACTTTATATTTGATTTATGCATCCGATATGCCGTCAGACCCCAATATACATACTTCAACTTTTGCTGACGATACAGCCTTTATTAGCGTTCATAAGGACCATCATATAGCATCACAGAATTTGCAGAATTATATTTATAAACTAGAGAATTGGCTTGAGCTTTGGAAAATCAGGGTTAACGAACAGAAATGTATTCATATAACTTTCACATTGCGAAAAGATACCTGCTCGTCCATCAGAATAAATAACCAAATTATTCCGCAACACAATGAAGTCAAATACCTCGGAATCCACCTCGATCGTCGTTTAACCTGGAAGTCTCATATTGACGCAAAACTTACACAGATGAGATTAAAAGCAGTGCAACTTAATTGGCTAATCGGCAGAAATTCTACATTAAAGTTGGATTGTAAACTTTTGTTGTACAATGCAATTCTAAAGCCAATATGGTGTTATGGAATTCAATTATGGGGTACTGCCTCAGCATCCAACATTGAAAAAATTCAAAGAGGTCAAAATAAAATTCTACGTATAATTACTGTAGCTCCATGGTACGTTAAAAATTCTCGAATTCACAAAGATCTAGGCATTCCTTTGGTGAAAGACGAATTTACAAAATACGCCTCAAAATATGTCAGCAAACTTGAACACCATCCAAACCCACTTGCACGAGACATCCTTAACTTTAGTGGCCATGTTCGGTTGAGAAGGAGGGATACCCTTGCTTTAACTCAAACGCAAAACAGATGACTGGATCAGTGGATGTAAATTTTTTTGTAGTATCATAATATTTTGTCTAGCACTGGCTGGACTTATTATTTTCTTTTAGTATTAAGATTCGAAAACTTATTGTCATTTCAATATCTGAAGATTCAATAAATAAATATAATGTATTATAAAAAAAAAAAAAAAAAAAAAAAACTTTGTTATTTGTCTCTCAAAATGAACCAATCCTTATCATTAAATGAATAAACTAATAATTATATAATTATATTTTATGTATATTTGAGAACGTAGTTATAATATCAATTTCATTTAATTAAGAAAACGAGAAATAATAATGGTAACCGTTTTTAAAGAAAACATAACATTAAACGTTTTATATTATAATCAGAATTTGAATTTTTCATAAAAAACCGGCGTTTGCTAACTATTACTTGCCAAAAAAATGAATGAAAATAAAATTTTGTTTATTTTTTTATTAAGTTTCTTTAAAATTCGTTTCAAATTGTCAATTTAAGGAGAGAAGTTTACATTTGCGGGGATTATTGATACAAATATTTCTCAGTATTAGACATAAGGCATTGATTTGAAAATAAGGACAAATTTGAGAAGATGTGTGTTTGTATAGTAAATTTGTTTCTTTAAAGAAAGAAAATTATAAAATTAAAAGTTTGGCACATAATTTGTATTTGTAGGGATATACATAGTTTCTTTGTGTAATACACCTTCCTGGTGATTGCACTATGGCAGGAATAGTTTGTGCAATTTATTGAACTATAATGTAAATACTTCTTAGTACCTTCAGATCCGGGTTGCAAGAAAATCAAAAATTCTAATTTGAGTACCCGCCTAGTGCCTACGCATGGATGTACAAATAATCATGTCATACTGATGCAAATAGTAAAATTTGTAACTCATTTCAACTTTAATTAAAACATGCATTAAGACAAGACCAAACAAACTTCGATATTTACCATTCTTGTATGTACGTGTATAACCATAAACAAACATACTTAAGATTGATGTATCCAGTGTTGCCAGTTTAGCTAGATTTTACCTTTTTATTTACCTTCTAGCATCGAAATTTATATTTTATGTTCTAGGTGTTTTTTTTTGCCTTTTTAATTTTTGAAGCACCTTTTAAATGCTATTTTTTAAGTTAAAAAATATTTTAAGTACAATTATTCTCATTCTCTCATTTATCTTGCATCATTTTTGCTAAAACAATAAACCATTTCTAGAACAATAATACTATACTAAACTGTCAACTTGAATTTTAACTTATTATTTACACTTGAAAATTTGTTTATGCCTCGGCAGAGTTTATATGAAAATTTGAACAATAAATGAGAGATAAAAGAAAACCAGCAAATATTCTAGTTTTACTTTTTATCAATTGATAATTCACTAAAAATACGAAAACCAAATATATGCTCTAATATTTAAAGTGCAAACTGCTGATGAAATAACAATCATGGTTTAATGGCGAAAATTTTAAATGAACAAACGTATCAACTGCTGACTTTTAGGTGGAGGTCTGCATATTTCAAAATGCTCTGAAAATCCATTTGATGAGTTGCTTTTTAGTTACACCTTTTGAGGAAGAATAATAGTACTATTAATATTGTTAAAATAAACCAAAGAAATCGAACTAAAGTAAATTAAATTCAAATGACTTCAGCAGTGTTCTGATGATCTCCTGATGATCGTTTCTGATGAGTTGAAGGAGAGTTTTGAACTAAAATGTGAGACAACCTCTAAAAATATATGATATTTTTAAAATTGTTTGTATGTTTTGTTTAAATATATTGCAGATAATCCCATGAAATTTGATACACGGAATTTCTAGATTGAAAGAATAAACTCTGGATAAAATGGTAAGAATCGGTCAGTGGTTTCTACTAGCCCCCATACAAATTTATTTTTAAAATATATATCTATATAAAATACCAATATATTTACAAAATTCAGCACAAATAAGTTTTTACAGGATCAGCCCATATTTGACGATAGCCCCCACTTCCGAAAATCACTTAAATATGTATAAATTTCTTAAAAATACCGGCCATTATTGGCAATAGCTATCACATAAGTCCACTTCGAACAAACACATTAAACTATATAAATCTCTTGTAAAAATCGATATTGTACCAAAAATTTTGTAGTTTCAATAGTTCATATTTATATTTAGGCGGAGGGTATTTACGATTCGGCACAGCCGAATATAGCGCTCTAACTTGTTAAATTTTATTACTTTAGAAAACATATTATTGAAACTTTTTTGCATTAAATTTTATTTGGATATCATCTTATCAAAAGATTTATGGCAGTTAAAGTGTTTTTTTGAACGAAATTGTTTTTTTTTTAAGAATTTAACTTTATCTGGCTTTTTTTAAACCATTTAATCACTGGCAACACTGAATGTATCACATACAATGCATACAGGAGTACTACGATTATAAGTTTAACTTATTGCCATTTTATGCACTCACTCTCATTTTCTCTCATGCACACAGATACACAAACACATACACATATGTACAAACTGCACTTGCAATTTCTATTTAACGTTCATGCACTTTAAAAAATACTTACATTTCTACATCTTTAATACATTTTAAGCTACTTGTTTATACTCACAACGCACTCAAACAGATACTTACATACAAACACATATACGTTTTGAAAAACACGTATGTATACACATAGATACACATGTGGTTAAGTCTAGTATATTTGTTAGCCTGTATGTGCACAGTGGCAACATTTGTGTAACTGCAGACTTATTACATAATATGCCATTAATAAAAGTGTTTAAAGTTCACTTAAGTGTTGAACTGAATGACTGCTGCTGCTGCCGGTTTAGTCTTACCGAAATAATATTTCTCCTTTAATGCATAACATATGTATGTGTGTGCGTTTGTATAAACGACAGCCACTCATATGTCTTAAAACTCATTTTGTATTTAGTAAACTTGCAGCAAACTGCAATGCTACAAAAAATGTCAGTCAGCCAGTAACCACAAGATACGACTACGAGTAAATAAGAAACAAACAAAACCCGTTGGCTGTAAAAGAAATAAAAACTAAAGCCACACACTATCAAAAGAACATTCCATTTCTAAGCAACAAAAGTCAGAAGAGCCAAACGAAAATCCTTCTTAAATGTCCATTTACGGTTAAACTGCATTCACAGTATTTAGTGGGGGTGAACATGTTTATTTCGTTTTCAATTGAAGTCTAGTTCAAGGCATGTAAGGGATCAAGTTTTTTTTACAAGGAATATAACTACACATACGAGCAGATACGTACAAGATTGTGCAGATTAAAGGAAATGATGTGCACGAATTCAAATTGATTTGTTTTATCAGGACACAGAGAAGATTAGCCATACAGTTTCATCAAATTATCGGCTGTTGTGCTGAAGAAAACAATTCAATGATTCTATATGTATGTACGTTCCTTTGGCCCAACGAACGTAATACAGTCAAACCTCGATATAAAGACCCGCACTATAACGAATTCCTCGATTTAACGAAATTCCCCTACAACGCTCCATAAGATTTAATACAAAATAAACCTCTCTATTACGAATAGATTTGTCAATAGCCTCGTTATAACGAATTTTCATTCACTGCAGACTAACGAAATAGAAAGAATTATTTACCTCTATTTAACGAATTTTGTCAACTTACAACCTTTTCATAACGATTTCCATCAATTAATCCAATTTATATGAAACAAAAACACACAAAATTGTTGTGTTTGCAACGACAACGTCTCCATCAAACCTGCATTCGTAGTCACTGGCTCAGACTTATTATTTTATAAATGCCAACTATTTTTGAATTAAATACAATACTATTTTTGATTTTTAAAACTACAAAATACAGTGTTTTCCTTCAATTGTGTTTTGATTTATTAGCGGAAATCGTTCGCTATAACATGGTAAGCAGACGATGATTAATATACAAAATTTTTTATTACCTCGTTGTAACGAATAGAAGTGCAACTTTACCTCGATATAACAAACCTCATTGTAACGAATTATTCGATATAACGCTTTTTTTAACAGAGGGACACCAACTTTATTTTTCTTGAAATTTGTTACAGTGAAATTTATTCACAATTCTTTTTTATATAACGGGTGGTTAAATTTCAAGGGCCGATGTTGATTTTGAATAAAACACAAACTATTTTAGAAAATTATTGTAATTTTATTTTATTATGATATATTGGTATTACTCAATTATGTATGGAACAAAATATCGACCAAATGGTCGCCGCGACCACGGCGGCACACCTCCATCTGATGGTCCAAATTTTCGATGTCCCTGAGGCATAATGGAGGTTCTATGCCGTTAATGTACCGAATTATCTCATCCTTTAGCTCTTGAATTGTTGCTGGCTTATCGACGTACACCTTTTCTTTCAAATAACCCCAAAGAAAAAAGTCCAATGGTGTCAAATCACATGATCTTGGCGGCCAATTGACATCACCATTACGTGAGATAACACGGCCATTGAATTTGTTGCGCAAAAGAGCCATTGTTTCGTTAGCTGTGTGGCAAGTGGCAGCGTCCTGCTGAAACCACATATCGTCCACATCCATATCTTCCAATTCGGGCCATAAAAAGTTCGTTATCATCTCACGATAGCGAACACCATTCACAGTAACTGCCTGACCGGCCTCATTTTGGAAAAAATACGGCCCGATGATGCCGCTAGCCCATAAACCGCACCAAACAGTCACTCTTTGTGGGTGAATTGGTTTTTCGACAATCACTCTTGGATTCTCATTAGCCCAAATGCGGCAATTCTGTTTATTGACGAATCCACTGAGGTGAAAATGTGCCCCATCACTGAAGATGATTTTCTTCGAAAATTGATCATCCACTGTTGCCATTTCTTGCCACCATTCTGCCCATTCACGACGTTTGGAATGGTCAAGAGGCTTTAGTTCTTGAGCCAATTGCACCTTGTAAGCGTGTAAATGCAAGTCTTTATGCATAATGTTCATCAACGACGAGCGTGAGAGGTGCAATTGTTGGGCACGACGACGAGTTGAGGTGGACGGCTCTTCAGCCACACTATCGCGAACAGCAGCAATATTTTCTGCAGTACGAGCTGCACGAGCATGCACTGGTGTTCTCACATCTTCTACAGACCCGGTTTGCTCGAATTTTTCCACGATTTTTGCGATTGTACGCACATTTGGACGATCAAATTGACCAAAAAAATCACGAAGTGCACGATATGCATTTTGATTTGAACGCACATTTTCATAATAAGTCTGGATATCTTTAACACGTTGTTGGATTATGTATCTCTAGATGGTTCAAATTGAGTAAGTCTGAAATAGAGAAATGTCAAATAAAATTCGGAAAATAGATTGGCGTTTAGGTGTGGTTCACATTCAACATCGGCCATTACAATTTAACCACCCTTTACATTACATTTCTAATTAACGGAGAATATTTAAGAACAATTTCATCTGCATATGTAGTATCGGTGGAATTTCAATTACCAATTTTTACGGAAAAATAAAAATTACACAATAATTATTATTGATTTAGACATTTTTAATTGATTTAGGCTTTTTTTATTATGCCTCCGACATGCCGTCAGACCCCAAAATCCACACGTCAACTTTCGCAGACGATACAGCCTTTATCAGCGTTCACAAGGACCACCAAGTAGCATCACAGAATTTGCAGAATTATGTTTATAAACTAGAGAATTGGCTAGAGCTTTGGAAAATCAGGGTTAATGAACAGAAATGTATTCATATCACTTTCACATTGCGAAAAGAAACTTGCTCGTTCATCAAAATAAATAATCAAATTATTCCTCAACATAATGAAGTCAAATACCTCGGCATTCACCTCGACCGCCGTTTAACTTGGAAGTCTCATATTGACGCAAAACTTACACAGATGAGATTAAAAGCAGTGCAACTTAATTGGCTAATTGGCAGAAATTCTTCACTAAAGTTGGACTGCAAACTATTGTTGTACAATGCAATTCTAAAGCCAATCTGGTGCTATGGAATTCAATTATGGGGTACTGCCTCAGCATCAAACATTGAAAAAATTCAAAGGGGTCAAAATAAAATTCTACGTATAATTACTGCAGCTCCATGGTATGTTAAAAATTCTCGAATTCACAAAGATCTAGGCATTCCTTTGGTGAAAGACGAATTTACAAAATACGCCTCAAAATATGTCAGCAAACTTGAACACCATCCAAACCCACTTGCACGAGACATCCTTAACTTTAGTGGCCATAATCGGTTGCTTTAACTCAAACGCAAAACAGATGACTGGATCAGTGGATGTAAATTTTTTGTAGTATCATAATATTTTGTCTAGCACTGGCTGGGCTTATTATTTTCTTTTTAGTATTAAGATTTGAATACTTATTGTCATTTCATTATATGAAGATTCAATAAATAAATAAAGGCTAAAAAAAAAAAAAAAAAAATTTAGACTTTTTTTAATTTTAATTAAAACACTTAAAATTCAACTGGGTGTCGGAATATTTATTATCGCTCGTCATTTACTTTTTTAAGATAATTTAATCAAAACTCGAAAGTTCTATATTTCGATGACTCTTTTCTGCATTGAGAATTACGATGCCTTTTCCAGCATTGCTACCGATATCTCCTGAAAAGGATATCTACATAAAGCCATAGTTTATTTCTCACATTTATCCTAAGACTTTGATATTTGTAAAACAACTGCCTTTCCATGAGGAATTATTAAATAATACTGAATAAAAACAAGATGAGAGTATGACATAATGGATCACCCTATATGGGCATTACTTAATAGAAGAACAATCAATGTCTTTATGGATTAAAATAAAAAACTACAACTTTTTATGTAATTTATATGTTCGTATGCTAATATTTTATGTGAGCTATTTCCGATATATTGAACTTTATACTTCTGATGATCGGAAAATGTTGTGTAACTTAATTATTGTATTTTGTGATACTTTTGTTGGATTTGGATGTTTGATAAACTCCATGGAAAAGAATTTCTCGGAGGTGATTATTTTGTTTTCAGTCAAATAACACATACATATGTACCTGTTCTTTGCTTTACAAATTGTTTTACTTCATTGTTTTTACTTCATTTTTAAATTTCTAAATATTAAATGTCCTTTAATAATTTATGGGGGATTAGCCTTAGCTGGGCTTACAAGTAAAATTCTGTCCAACAAATGGTAGTGGATTTTAATATTGAACAAAAAAACAAGAAGCTTTTGTATTTTATCCTTTTTTTATTTGTTTGCTGTCAAAGTGTCTATGTGTATGAGTAATTTTTGTTTTGCGTTTTATATTGTTTTGTTGTTGGAAGAAAAAACACGGTGGCCGGAAAGATGTCACTGCTCTAGCAAACTCTTAAAAAATATTGGATATATACAGCAATAAAAATAAATAAAAAATGGGCCACTGAGTACTCGTAAACATAAATGGAACCATGCAAATGTATGCGTTTGTCTGAATATGTGCATACAAGTTTACACGATACACAACATGCCGAGCTTGTCTATAGAATAGTGCAATATCTGCAAATGTATGTATGATTGTAAGTTTATTTTTTTAATATTTGTATGTGTATGGGGTTATATGTATCTATGTAACTGTGTGAGTATTTGTGTATTCTTTTAGAGCCATTGTTTACGATATGATATGATATTTTCATAAAATTTTCAAAATCTCTACTTACAATCACAACTCTAGTACTGCAACTGACTGCATGTACATTGTCTATTCTCGTAGGCATATTGCTGACTGATCTCGTTTACATAATATTTTCTCTACTATTTTATCATTAGTTTTACACAAATGCATATTAATTCGTTGTATGTACTAATATATTGTTGTTGTTTATTTATCCATTAAAACTACAATAATAAAAAACAAACTATGAAAATCATTCATGTATTATGAACGTAAAAACTACTAAGCATAAGAATAAATCCTAAAGTAGTTTTTAATGCACCCAGATACAGTGTGCCGGACTTGATAAGATCCGATGAAAAACATTTATTAGCAAGAGTATATGAACAGAAACTCTTTTGCAATTTGTGTTAAATTTTATCTCTTTATAAACATTTGTAAAACATTTATGCATGTTAACCCTCGGAGGTATAAGGGTTTTTTGTCGCTAAATGGTATAACCAGGTCTGTGCAGACCTACATAGGATTTGTATGGAAATGCATCGTCAGTTATCCTAAAAGTGTCTATAAATGCATTTTATGCTACGAAAAGCACAAAACGAATAATTAAAACGCATTTTATACATCTTAGGCAGCTATTAATGCTATTTTATTACTTATATGTAAAACAATACATTTTGCGTACGGCATTCAAGGCAGGAGTACCTGGCTTCTGCGTTGGTTTTAATGAGTCGACGGTGGAATTATAGTATTCCGTGGAGATGAAAACCACTGCTTTTTTTTATACCGTCGACTCATCAAAACCAACGGAGAAGCCGTTTCAAATATTGGACTATAATATATAAAGCAGGAGTGGACACTATGGACCAGATGGTTGGTGGTTGCACCTGCAAACAGGCCACAAACCGATTGTCGTTGGCCATGTTTTTCAATATGCTGGAAAAAACAAACAAAGTTGAAAAATTGATTTTGAATTTGAATTCAATGAATGAATAAATGAATAAATGAAATGTTTACCTCTACACCAAATAACGCCATGGACTGATTTTATCTTTAAAATTGTGACTTGTACTTTAATTCTGAATTGATCGGTATTGTTTAAGGAGTTGATTAGTTGATTATGGTAAATAATACGGGCAGTTTTTTTATTAAAATTTTTTGTTTTGAATACAAAACAAATATGTTGAATAAGTGTAATATCTTTCAAACAAAAACATATCACTCGAATTTTTGCTATTGATATAAAGTGTTATAAAAATTTAATTCACTGGTTATTAAATTGAATTACAGCAAAAATGCTTATTAGAAATCATATTTTTCTTACCATTACAATTCTTTAAAAAATATTCTCTGCTCCTTAAGATTTATCCCACAGTCAAGAAATGTGATTATTTTTTCGGATACAATTTAATTTGTGTTATTTATGTAGGAAAACAATGTTGCTGTATAATGTTTAAAATGAACCTATTTATACACATACAGAAACACTCGCCAACATATACATATGCAATCAAATACACATACCACCACAAACATACAAAACAGTTGTGTACACATTAGGCTGCTGCAAAATTATGTTATGGGCCATAGCTCCCATAACATAATTTAGCTACTTCAACGAGCATAAATCTCTTCAAAATGTTGGCATCCAAATAAGCTTCATAAATAGAAATATCATTCAATCTAATTTTATAGTCATATGTCGAAAATCACCTTTTTATACATACATCTTTTACAAATGTTGATATCGAGATAAATTTTAATGCAAAGAACTACTATGTATATTGTATGATAATCGCCCGCCCCGTATTCGGTCATACCTATAATATAACCCCCATTTCTGTAAAATTGTTTTTGCTCCCATACTCGGTGAAGTTCATTTTATAGTCGGGTTTTACTCTGTAACTTTCTAGCTTGGTTTCAACTGCTTTTATATGTTTTCTACAAATATACTTTAAAGTAAAATACTACTTTTAAATAGTTTTTCTGTTAAAAACTGGACAAAACACTTCCAAACATTTTATTAAATTCACGTTATATAATTATCTTTAATCATCGTAATTTGTTGCACAACATTTCTAGTAGGAGTTGCAATTAAAATTCAAAAATTAATTCTTCAGGAGCAATCTAATACACAGCCATACCGTACATTCTTCATACGTATTCAAACATACATATGTATCTATGGATGTATAGTATGTATGTAGTATGTTTGCACTTTTATGGCCACATACATTTATGCAATTGAACGCCATTGTTGTTCTTTGAATGCTTAAATGTTTTTAATACCCTACATTGAAATTGATTAAAATCGGTCTATTATTTCACCAAGCCCCATACAAATATCCTCCCGAAATAGGAGTTTATCGGTCATATCCAAACAATTTTCGCCACAAATAAGTTGTATATGAAGCCTAATCGTATCTACATATTTTGTGCAGATCAGTCCATAATTGACCATAGCTCCCATAAAAGGCCTATTGCAGAAAAACACTCAAATACTCCAAATAATGTTGAACATAAATATATTTCATATACATATACACAAATCACACGGCTCAATTTTATGATGATCGGTCTATTATAAGTCATAGGTTTCATATAAAGCCCACTTCCTAAAATCACTTTAACGACCATTAAAACTCCTAAAAATTTTGGAATCCAAAAAAAAAACAATATTTACAGATAAAGATATCGTGGCTCCTAATTTTATAATGGTCGGTCCATAATTAGTCAAAGTTCTCATATAAGATTCTCTTCGAAAATAAATCTTTTAAAAGTCTTTATATCGAGTTAAAATTTAACAAACAAAATTTTAAATGCACAGGTGTCACACCACTAAATTTATGGATGATCGGTCCATAATAAGTTATAGCTGCAATATAGCGCTCATTTATGGAAAACTGATTTACACATATACTGGGTGTACGGTTTTTTTCTTTTGTTTTTAAAGAGAAGTAACACTCAGGCAATTAATATGCCTACATATAATTGTGTTACTTTCTTTGGAAAGGGGATAGGTTGAAGAAGTAAAAGTGGTGAAAGTACAAGAAAGCTTTATCGCAACTGTGCAATTATGCATTATGTTTGTTTTTGCAGAATTGTAGCGCCTCTGGTGGTGAGTAGGCGCATTAATGTTAAAGCTTGATTTTGTAGCCTTTATTTAATTATTTTACTTCGGAGGCGTTTGAATGCTATACCACCGAAGGAGGGCACTGTAATAAATATTAGTTATGATGGATAGAAAGAAAACTAATAATTATGAGAAACTGATGTTGTTTGAGTGGCAACGGCTGGGAATTGAACCCGGGCTACAAATAACCAACTCATGCTTAATGATGAATTAAGCTACAGCACCCTCTACACGGTTTAATATGGTCGGGCTTGACCGATTATACTTTCTTACTTGTTTTTTTTTCGTGTCTTTTTTTATTTTAATTTTTCTCATTGTGTTGTTGTGGACTCTGTTTTTTATTTGTTTGTGTGTGTGTGAGAGGTAGAATTTTACTGCTTTTCATTGTCGGTTTGTTTCTTCAATAATATTTGCTACTTGTGTTGTTATAACGAAAACACATGCAAGTGTACATTTGTGCACATCATTCGGTTAAACCCAGCTAGCAATTGGAAGATTATTTTTGATAATGTCAGCAAAATGAGTCTTTTAAGATTGCCTTAGATGACCAAAAACTGATTAATCAGTTTGTCGATAAAAAAAGACTAACAAAAGACTCATTTAAATGTTTAGAAAGCGACTAATTTGAAGAACAAAAACAAATCGGCTGAATGTGCGGAATCATAATTTAATCACATAGATGTTCATAATATGACTGCTGAAAGTGAGAAAAATGTGCCGCAAGAGTTCAAAAAACCGAGTTATAAAAGACTCCTTCAGAAGAGTCGCGGCCAGGGTACCATTTTCTCCCTTCAAAACATTCATTTTCGACTCAAAAGCGAGAGCATAAGTGATTATTTTAATCGCGCGGGGCAGTCAAAGAAGACTCATATTTGATTAAAATTTTAAAAAATGCTAGCTGGGAATGTACTCGTATGTATGAATGTGTGTGTAAGATAACCTGATTGTTTGTACTTTGTATTGTATTGTGCTCTTTTTATGTGATTTTCTTGCTGAAATACTTGTATTTGTTGCATTGGACCTGCCCTTAAAAAATGAATTGTTTTGAAAGTTTTAATTTGAATACACACGGATCACAGTTCTTTGCTCCCATGTAAATTATTACGAAAGTAAAAGCGTTTGTTGCAGATTGGGTAGTACTTTATTGTAAAATTAAAACAAATTCGTTTTCTTTAGCAAAGCCAGGACTTTATTAAATCTAAAATTCTAATCAGAATGTGTCAAAAATTTATAGTTGCGTTTAATTTTGAATCGAAATGTTACACTGGAATAAAATATACCAAATATTTAATATGTGAAAAATACTTTTGAGCTCCATTTTGTCTACAAATTAAAACGATTTATGCAGAATATGCTATATTGTTTACTTTAATGCTTTAAATAGGGTGATTCCTTTACAGGTTTTTAATTTTAAATACGACACTTAAAATATAATTGTACGTCGGAATCTATAGTATGACCCAAAACAACTATCTCTGGCATTTATTTTTTAATAAACATATCTTTCAAATCTTGGTCACGATTGCGCTGATTCTGACGGTTCAACTTTCGATCATATTGTTCAGCATTGCTACCGGTGTCTAGCGTATCTAGAATTATGAGAGTAGTATTGACTTCCAAGTCTATAATCATGACTGGTTATCGATGAAGGTTTTGTTATTACTTTCATCTTAACTACTGATATAAAAACCATTCATTCGTTCGTTGTCTTTCGAGAGCAACTTTTTTGACAATACAGATTTTTAATAAAAAACACCAATATAAATAAAAAAAGTTATAAGAATTGAAATGAAATGAAAAAGTCAAAAAAAAAAAAAAAGAATTATAAGTCGCCAATGACTTATAACGCAAATGACCAATATTGGTCATGACATATATATTATGACATATTACCATTAAACATGGTCGGAGGTAGGATGTTTCCAAGTTCATTTACAGTGTTCTGGAGTCATAGATGGAAGGGGGCTTAGTGGGTGGCCCTTTAAGGTATATCACCTCGGGTCAAAAATCCATTCATGATCCAAATAAGCTGAATTTGTAAATATAAGTAGTCCTTGATAAGATCTACAGAAAATATGCTCACATTTGTATGTTATCTCTTGTAGAGATATATAGGCATATTTTTTTAATTTTGCTCGATCTTTTTTCGGTTTTTTAGATAAAGCGGGCCTATGGTCAAAAATTTTTTCAAAAATATCAGCAGTATTTGTGATAAAATTCTAAATAAAACTAAAACAACTTGCAAGACCTAATCTCGTCGCAATAACAAATTACATGCATCCAAATCTGGAACATGCAAAAAGGTCCATATATTTTACGTTTATTCCAAAAAAGTCCTGTTTTTATTTTATAGAAAACATTTTCTTCGCAACAATATATAATGTTTATATGATCCGAAAAGAGAACTGTAAATCAACTCGAAAATATCTTAGCTCCAACTATGTTAAACTTCCTTACGAATTTTGTAATAGCTCCCGAGATACCGAATTATTTTCAAAATAAACATTATTCAAAAAATCAAATTTTTGGAATTATTGTAAAATTATTTCATTTACTTTGAACTTTTGTTAAATATTTTACATTGGATTGTAAAGAGTGCCAAATTCATCAAGAACTGGTTTTTAAATAAAACTTTTTTATTTGGCATAGTGTATTACTTAGATCAAAGATGTAGTTAAAATGATTCTATTCGACAAATCAAATGTGCAATAAATTTGCAACTTTTATAAATTGTTAACAAAAATATTTATATGTATATACAATTTGTTAAACATTTCAATTTGTGCAATACCACCGAAAATGTTTTACAGCACAGAAAATTATTTAATTTTATTCTATCATATATTCGAATTGTTTTAAAATAGCTATTGTATTCATAGACCTTTACCAATGTTCTTCCTTTTAAAAGAATACCAGTGTGAATCCGGTTTTTGGTTTTTTTTTTTGGTCGTTCTAGAATTAATGGTTACACAAGGTTACATGGACAGCAGGTCAGCCAAACAGGTGTTACACTAATATTTCTTACAGATGTTGTCTAAATTGTCAATCACGTTTTGGTAGAAACTACATGTCAGTGACATCCATAATAGGCCAACATTTGGTTTTAGCCTGATTCATTGACAGTAACCGCATTTCCAGACTAATTTAAAGAAATGACCCATCATGTCTCCAGACCACATATCCCCCCATACAATGACACGTTTAGCTTGCAAAGGCAACTTAATAATTGGTGTTGGATTTTCAGAACACGTTGAGCGAATTCAACAAATCTACAGCGATTTTCAAGCGAAATTTAATTCATTGTAACAATTGTCGAAGATAAATTTTAACTATATAAAAATACATTGTACGTACATATATTAAAATATTATTCAAATTTATAAAATTAATAGTAAACCGATTTCTACAATAATCATTCCCGACCGCATAAAGTTTATATTTTTTGGATCCTAATAAAATTTAAAAAAAAAAACATATTTTTCGTCTTTATTTTAAAGTAACTTAGTTGATATAAACTCCGATATAGCCGAATATAGCTCTCTCTTTCGATGTGTTTAGCCAATTTTACAATATTTAATCGATTTTGGGCTCAAAGTGCCTCTACTAGTTTCAAGGTCAGGTCTAATGTATATATGTAAATTTGTATGTTGCATACTCGTACATGTATGTATATGAACGAAATTGTATATATGTGCCTCATATTGTTGACCATATGTATGTCTATGGCTATGTAATTGTTTGTTTACTCTGGTTATTGTTGATTTTTTTGTATTCTTCTTTTTACTTGTTTTTGTTTCACCCATTTTCATTGAGTTTTTCAATGAGTTTCAATTGTTTTGCAAATATTGATTTTTATGTCTCGCGTCATTAGATCTGAATTATTGTTACGATTATCTCATCAATAATGTATTGAATTGATTTTGTTTTTGTTCTTTTTTACATTTATACACATGGAATTTTTTATATGTTATGTGGTCTTTATTCACTTTTTTCCGATAATTTTATTTCGCTCTCATACATATTTTACTCGTTTTATTTATGTATATTTGGAGTTGTTTTCATTGCTTTCTATATTACTAATAGAAAACAAATTACAATTATTATTTTGACCATAAGCACGTGTTAATATTAAATGCAAGGCTAATAAATCATCCAAAACAATATTTAGAAGATGCTTTATTATTTCTGTTATTCACCACATTGATGGTCAGGTGTCAACAGCTCGCCAACAATGAACAGATAATCGAAATGAAGGTTTCTCTTTGAAAAATATAGCAGTTTATTTCGGAAAGAGAGTTTTCCAATTCGTGTCTCAATATCAAAGCATTGCAAAACTTTTGTTCGTCACAAATGTTACCCAAAAAATTATATTCTACGAATATAAAATAGTTTTGTCGAAAAACGGTTATGGGCTGTAATAAACTTTTCAAAATGCCCTCGTATTTATACGTATTTGTGCGCTTTGTGTTTGTTTGATACACAGGTAAAGCCCGGTAAAATGAATTTCACCTTAACTAAAATCCGATATATATACGAATGTTAGACCAAACTTTTAACCCTGATAATTATATCAGGGTATCAAGAATGGCCCAAAAACTCGCCGATATCTTGAATTCTCGACAATGGGAGATACATATTCCAGTGAACTATATTGGTGGATTGGTTGAATGTTATGGCTGGATATTTGTGTATATCAAATGCGGTATAATACTTTTAAAAGAATCCGGAAATACATTATTTTTAGTTAGACGAGCAGATTTTGTGTACCCTTCAAAAAAAAAATTGAAAACAAAATTATTTAAATAATTTTCATATTTTTTTTTAACATTTGACTGACTAATTTAAACAATAGTCAAGCCTCCTAATGTTACACCACGTAAAAAATCTCGATATAACGAATTTCTCGATTTAACGAAAAAGCCAGACAATCGTTCGTTATACCGGAATTTGTGTACTATTTTTTTGTGCGAATTATTTATTGTAGTATAAAATAAGACTTTAACTGAATGCCCCTAGGTTACTGTGTGTAATTTTGATCGACATCAATGTGAAATGGAAAATATAAATTATGGAAATTCCAATTACATATTTTAGGACATACATGCATCATGAAAAGGCTTATAATTTGTAACAATCAACATTTTGTGTCTGCACTAGAGGGCGTTATGGAACAAAAAGGCTGATGAAAGCCATTATTATATTATCAAGCCCATAAACGTCTGCCATAAATTATTTTTTGCATTTACTGATAATTTCACATAACATAAAACGATGACCTAATGTTTTATGTCTATAATTTAAATGAGTGTGTCTATGGGCGACTGTTGAAGATGACTTATAAATATTTGGTAATGATATTAAATGTTTTATTATAGAGGAGTATATTGAAATATTAATCTTATGTATAATATATGATTATGTATGTATAATATATACAATATAGAACATCAATAGTAGTTTTTGTCTAAATGCTATTAAGTAAAATTATAAATCAGTTTAAAAACAATTTAAAGCAAGTAAAAAAGTATATTCGGTTAAGTCCGACCATATAATACCCTACACCCAAATTATTAGAAATGGGCGCCATATGGGAGATATGACCTATTATGGACCGATCATTCAGAAATTTAGTGTCATTATTTCTGTGTTAAAATTTATCTCGGTATAAATACGTTTAAAAGATTTATGGAGGTTAAAGTGAATTACGAAGAGTGTCTTATATGGGAGTTTCGATTTATTATGGACCGACCATTATAAAATTAGGTGTCATCATTTCTGTATATAAGAAACTTATTTGTGTTGAATTTTATTTAGATACCAACATTTTTAAGAAATTTATGGTCGTTAAAGTGATTTACGGAAGTGGGCCTTATATGGGAGCTATGACTAATTAAAGACCGATTATAATAATATTGTACCGTATTATTTGTGTATATATAAAATATATTTGTATTCAATATTATTTGGATACCAATATTTTTGATAGAGTTATGATCTTTAAAGTGTAAGTGGGCCTTATATCGGAGTTATGATAAATTATGGCCCGATCATCACAAACTTTTATCATATTATTTTTTTTTATATAAAACATATTTGTGTTCAATATTATTTGGATACCGACATTTTTAAGTGAGTTACACTGTTAAAAGTGGGCCTTATATGGGAGCTATGATAAATTATGGCCCGATCTGCACAAAATTAGTAAATGTGATTTGGCTTCATTTACCACTCATTTGTGGTTAAATTTGTTTGCATACTTGCATAATTCAAATATTTATGATCGGTAATCGCCAATTTCGGGACGACATTTGTATGGGCGCCAGGTGAAATAATGGACCGATTTCCACCAGTTTCAATCCTATCCATCCTTGGGATGAAAAAATTTTGCGTGTCAAATTTTATCGAAATATCTTCAAATAGCGCCCTTTACTCTGCGCACAAGCTTTACATGATTCTGAGTCGATCGGTATAATTTAAGGTGGGTGTTGTACCAATATTTATTAGCGTTACAAACATCAGCACAGATCCAATATACCCACCCCACTATGTTGGTGTAGGGTATAAAAATGACATGATATACAAAGCAATTAACAGAAATCATCACACTGTTAATTCGATTTTAAGCACAGAGTGTCGTTATTTAATATCTACAATAAGTCTGTAAAAATTTTTGTCTTGGACAAAAATGTTCATTACACATGTATTATTAATCTATTTGTCGTGAAATTGTGTTGTAATCAACGTCAGCATTTAGGTGTTCATGCCCATAGAAAAGTTCACAGCGACTGGGAATTTAAATGTTACTAAACTCAAGTAAACTCACTAGTGTTCTTATAAAGAAAATGGAAAGAAGCCTCACAGCTTGCAATAAATATTTGTACAAATGGAAAATTAAAATAAATCCCAATAAAACGCATGCTATATTCCGTAGAACAAATCACCTAAAAGAACTCCTAACCGGCCAATTCTATTTCATAATGAGTTGAGAAATAAGTATAAGTGATGACGTCAATTATCTGGGCGTCATTTTAGACAGAAAACTTATTTTTAAAAAACAAATAGAGGCAACATGCATAAAAGCACTAAAATCGTTAAAATCTCTGTGGCCTCTGATAAACAAATGCTCTACATTAAACATTAATAATAAAAAACTGATTTTTAAAAGTGTCATCAGACCAATTTTGACTTATGGGAGTCCTATTTGGAGTACTGCTGCGGATTGTCATCTGAAAAAGCTACAAATTATTCAAAATAAGAGCCTCAAAATTATAAAAAAATAAAAATTGTAGATATCTTTGATATTTCCTTTTACATCTGGAAACAGGAAACAACAAGATAATTGAATTATTACAACGAAATTGAAATTTCGTCTTATACATTGATAAGAGAATTTAGACTAGAAACACAAGGTGGCGCAAAAGTAATCCTCCTATCAGAAAATGCTATAAATTTTGCGCAACTTGATGAATTGGGATTGGAAATCATGTGGTTCCAATAGGACGGTGCAACGGCACTCACTGCACGTGCCACAACCGATATGCTGAAGAATGAATTCCCCGGGCGCCTAATCACCCGTTTTGACGACTTGCACTGGCCAGCATGATCGCTTGATTGGAAGTTTACTTTTGCGCCACCTTGTACCATCGAAACAGTTAGTTACTATTGTTACCATATTGAATGGTGGTTGTTTGAGAATTGATACTGAAAAGAGAATATTGTTTTAATCTTTTGAAAAATGCATTTACCCAAGAAACATCAAATTGTTTTATTATACGTTTTGAGTTTCGTGAGACCGAAAAGCCTACTATTGATTGAAACAACAATAAAACTAATATTTGTTATTTTTAACGGTATATTACGGCTTGAACATAATCCTCCAGAATTGAAGGTTTGTATTTAAGAAGCATCAATTTTGATTTAAAGGAAAACATAACACTATCGAACAAAGACTTGAAGAAAAACGTTTAAATAAAAAAATATTGTGCTGCTCTCTTCATCGGCATTTCTCAAGCGTTTGATAAACTAAATTTACTCGCAAACACACGTAAGCTACAGTGTTGCCAGAAAATGAATTTCAAAATATGCTAAAACTTGAAAAACTAAGTGCTAAAATGTTCTACAGAAGAAAAAAAATTGCTAAATTTTTTCAATGTAACAATACAATTTTTATTTCAAATGTTACAAATATAAATTATAGTTTTTTCTAATTTTGTTCATAACAATTGTTGACTTGTTTTAAGAGAGTATATTTTATATATTAATTCAAAAATTTCCGTGTTCATTTACTTACCACACCGAAAGAAATTTAATTGAAATATTAATAAAAGTTATTTTTAATTTCTCCAAAAGTATTTTTTGGAGTAAAATAACTAGTAATAAAATTTTCGAGAAAATTTTTTTTTATCAAGCAAATTATGCTAAAAAGCATTTAGCATAATTTTTAAAAATTTCAATGCATTTTCGAGAAACAAAATGCTAAATCTAGCACTGAAAGTGCTAAAATGGCAACACTGGTAAGCTATTCGAAAGCAATTTAACTGGTAGAAAATTTAAGCTTAAAAAAGGAGACTTCAATCTGTACTGATGATAAGTATAGCAGGATTATTTGTATTCGTAATTGGTTGAAACAATTGAAACCTTAAGCAAGCAATAACACAACAATCCAAAGTTAAATACTTCAGTACACATCTCGAAAGTTGACTCAAATTAAATAGAAATAATTTCAAATTAGAAACTCTAAGATTGTAAAATCCTACTTTATAACGCAAGATACAGGTGAACGCCATCAGCTTCAAATGTAGATATAATTCAAAGATACCAAAAAAGATTGCCACGAATGATTACAATTGCCTCCTGGTATATACAAAAAATCAAATATTGATAAAATCCAAAAATATACAAAAAAACTTTAATTATCACATTAGCCCGCAATATAATAACTAATAGTTGACATATAAAGACAAGAAGGAAGAATACCAATTTAATACATATAAACAACAATGGATAAACAATTTCCGTCCATTACTGGCGGTACTAAATGACAAAAATTAGTTCGATATTCCATTTGAAATACTTATATAATGAATATACAATAAATAATAGTAAATAGAAGTAGAAATATAAAAAAGTTGAAAAGTTATTGAAGCAACATTTAAAAAGTATTATTTTCAACTAAATAATATTAATGTGTGTCTCTGGTCATGGTAGCTGTATTATATATAATTACTAACTAATTAATCGTCCTCGAAATTACTGCATCACGACTGTGGCACTGAAATTGAGTTTATATATCTAAACAGTTGTTTCAGTTATCCATAAATCTGTTTTGTAAAATTTACGTAACCCCCTTGTTGCCACATGCATGTACAAGTTCGAAAAACTCAATACACTTGCAGTTTTTTTAACTAACACAATCATAAGTTTGCAAGTAAATTTTTGGCAGTTGGCGCAAGTAAAATGACAAATGAAGAAACAGTGCTACCAGTGTTAAAATAAAAGTAATTTTTATTACAGATTTTCGGGGTTTTACAAAAAATAATAAAAAAAGACACAACTATAGCGCAACTCATCTTAATTGTATTATTAAGCAATCATTTCATGCATTACTGGATCCACATGTTTTTGAAAATTAACAGATTTTTATGAAAATTTTGTTAGAATTTTCTTTGTTGATGACACTCAAAAAAATAATTATATTTTTCGGTATTTTTCATAGATAACCCTGCCTTTACACATGCAAGTACTTGCATGCGAGTGCTGTGTACGTATTATATACGAAAACTTATTCGAAAAACTTGAGTAGCTCTGCAAGTGAAAAAATGTAAGTGTATTAGTAAAAAATGTGTGTGTATTGAGTTTTTCGAACTTGCACTTGCATGTGTAAATGCCGGGTAATACGAGTATCTATGTACTCGTATACTCCACTAGCACGTAATAACTTGCATGTGGTAACGGGGTGTAAAAGAGTTTTTCGATTTTAAAATATTTTTTAACACAATACTTTTTTATTTGTGTAGAAACAATTCAAATAAATTGTGTATTTATGCAAAATAGGTTTAAAAAAAATCCCAACATAAACACGTAAAAATAAAACTAAACTTAGAATTCAAATAAACGTACATGGAATCGGATTTTCCCTTTGTACAATATAAATAGAAAACATGCTTAAAACAATATTTATCATATTCATTTAACATTGAGGGAATTTTGTGCAAAAACAAAAAGAACAACATTAAACAAATGTATTATACGCTGTTCAAGTATTTAAAATTATAAATTGTTGGAAATCTCTGGAGAATATACAATATAAGTTAATACGGGCAATTGTCGGTATAACGAACAATATATTGTTCCTATCTTTTTTGAATTAGATTTTATATCTATATTTTGGACCGATCATGCATCAATTAAGCTCCTAAAAGTGATTTTCGGCAGTGGGCTGGCTATATATTGGAGCTATGGTCAATTATGAATCAATCTACATAAAATTTGTAAATGTGATTAGGCTTCAAATTACAACTTATTTGTGGCGCAATTTGTTTGGATATATGCTTAAATCAAACATTTGTGACCGATAAACTCCTACTTTGGGAGAACATTTGTATGGGGTTTATAATGTACCGCTTTCAACCAATTTTAATCCCAAGCGTCCTTGGGCCGGCAGATATCATGTACTAAATTTTATGAAAACATCTTCAAAATTGCGACCTGTACTCTGCTCACAAGCTTTACATGGACAGCCACCCAGACGCATTTAAGTGATTTTCGGAAGTGGGCTTTGTATAAGGCTGTTTCAAATTATGAACCGATGCAAATATCGTTTTGAGATTTTTCGTAGCATGAAAATTATTTTTGCTGAGTTTTGTATAGATACTGATTTTCTATAAACATTTATATACCATAAAGGCATATTCCATATAGACCGATTCCTACCAACAGGACTTGCCGTTCTATAATAATAATAAAGTGTGAAAAATTTCATGATATTATGAAAATTTCATTTTCAATTGCTAACATTTTGGTGGAACATTAAATGTTTGCTGAAAATTTCATTGTTCTAAGTCTTTTCTTTAAAGCTCTATTGTGCTTTCTACAGATCGTCTTAGAAGCCGATAAGGACCCAGATAGACTTTTTGGTTCTACGACCAATATGTCTATGTCTTGTAAACGGAAAGACAAGCTACCCCCATCTTTTTGGTGGTGGGTATAAAAATAGCCGTGATTTATTTAAATAAAAGTCATTTACTCCCTACAATTTGCTACGAAATGAACCTCTTCTTTCCTTCTTCTTGAAATTAAATTTTCTAATTTACTTTCAGATGCATTATGGAAAGGTAAAACTGTTAATATTTCCTCTCCACTCCGGATGTAAACTTCTTAGCTGATTCATCATTGACAACTAGCTAGTACTTATTTTGGATTTTAAAGCTTCTTTTCCAGCGGGTATACTCGCTATTATAAAGAGATCGACGATTGTTGGAATCATTTTTCCGTCCGTCCGTTCGTATGTATGAATGTTTTAAACATTGCTTGTGGTTTCCACATTACGTTCAATGTAGGGATGGACAAAAAACATCGATGTTTTAAAAACACTCGATGTATTGTGTCGAAAAATCAGATTGAAGATATATTGTCTGATGAACTTTAAGTTTAGTTGAGGACTCCTGTTGGAAGACTGAACGAAAATTCGTTGAATATTTGGAAAGATTATAAATCACAGTTTCCCAAGTTTTACAAGATCGCTTTTAAATACCTTACAATGGTGGGAACATCGATTCCAGACTCAACAAAGAAACAGATTGAGAGGTGAAAGACTTGATAAAGTTTTATTTCTAAACAGCATTGAAAAAAGTATTGGGAGATGTAAAATAAATTTAAGATTTTTCGATAATATAATAATAAATAATTAAAAAAAAAAACAATCGATGTATAAAAAACATCGATGTATTTTATGAAATATCGATGCAACATCGATGTATGTTTGTGAAACATCGATGTTTTTTTTTACAGTGTCCATCCCTAGTCAATGATTACGATTACCATAAATAAGTTGTAATTGTAATCTTAATTAATGTTGAATAATGAAATAGAAAGAAATTTTTGTAACACCGTGACTACAAAAACAACAAATTATTTCCTCAAGTGCCATATTGAACTTATTTGTGACACCAGAAACTACATTCACATAAATACACTCTCTAAATCAAACACTTATGCAAACACACATACAGCAACTCTCATAAACACCACTAAGCGTTTAAAAGCTCAAACACTTTAAATACTCACTTCTTTAGTTAGTTAAAGCACTTCAAGGGGGTAATAAAAAACCTACAAAAAGAAACAAACTGAATAAAACTTCTCCATCAAAGATTTTATAATAAATCCACTTGTACCCATAATCTTACTGCTACAATCTTGAACCGAGTTAGTCAACATAATAAAATATAAAATGCCACCACAACTACATCTCTCCCTTTTAGTATAACTAAAACAACAACGACGACGTCAGAACCACACGGCAGTACGAAGAATGTATTCACAATGTGTGAATTTTAGGGAAAAGAAAACAAAACAACACCAAAAAAATGTTGAACAATTTATGGCTTGTTAAAAACCTACAATAACTCTTACATTACATTACAATGTAAAAAGCAATTATTTTATGGTTACGTAAATATTTTGTTGTTTATTTTTCGGTTCTTGTTATTTCTTGTTACATCCTACAGCACTTTTACAGGCAGTTTTTGTTACAGCAAAAGGTTGTTGCATAAACATCAATCATATGGTTAAGGAATTTTTGTTTTCAATTAAGTAATTTAATGATATGTTATTATTTCGAGATGATTTGTTATTTCATACTAAATTTTACTTGTGTAAATTAATTTTAAACTAAGAACTATTTTAAGTTTGTTTTCAATCATTTTGAAAATAAATTAGCATTAAAAGCAGCAACGAAATTAAAACAGTACACCCAAAATTCATTAACTGTCAAAAAACTCATAAAATGATCATTAGTTTTTTCATATGGGAAACTCCTAATTTTATTTATTTAATTCTTAAAAAATCAAAAATTATATTATTTTAATAAAAAACACAATGAAAAGAAAATATCACAGGATCTAAAATAAACTTCAGGATTCTCGGTAGATAAAAAATTATAGATTTGAAAATAAAAGATAACAGTGCGTCCAATTTGATTTAGCGACAATGGTGATTTAGCTCGATCCGACTTAAATAATTATTTGTCGTACTAGGCCCATAGAATCACATATTCTTTTAAGTCGCGAATTAGCCGTAAACTGCTACATGTTAAAATAATTGTTGAACCCACTTCAATGATTTAAAAACCGTCATTATTCAATCACTAGACCAAATTTCCCGGCTTAAAAACAAAATTAAAATATATGAATGTAAATAAATATTCAAAATATACAAATTGAAATTAGGAAATTTAAATTTACATACTTATATTAAGAAAATATAAAATGTCGATGTTTATGTGATTCAGAAACCGGGTATCTGTACAATGAAGATATAATTTCCAAATATTACCCCTTATAAAAGTTATAATTAAGTATAAAAAACATAACAGACATTATTTTTCAATTATACCTACTTTCGACAGGAAGCAACAATGGGTCAATAATTTCAATGAAAACAAGTAAAAAAGGTCAAGCCCGACCATATAATATCCTACGTGGGAAAACAGATTTTCAGAAATGTAACATATAGGAATATTATATTATGAACCGATCGATATCTTATTGTTAAATCTTATCTCAACATAAACACTTACAAAATATTTATATGTGTTAATGTGATTTTAGAAGGGGATCTTATATGGAAGCTATGACTAATTACGGACTGACCGTTATAAAATTAATTGTCATGATTTTTGTATACAAGTATCTGAAACTTTGGATACTAACATTATTAAGAGATTTATGGTTGTTAAAGTGAGTTTGGGAAGTGGGCCTTATATGGGAGCTATGATTAATTATCGACCGATCATCACAAAATTGGGCTAAATGATTTATGTACATGAACTGGATTATAATTTGGATACAAACAATTTAAGAGAGTTATACTCTTTAAAGTGATTTTCCGCAGCGGGCCTTATATAGGAACTATGATCAATTATGGACCGATCTGCACAAAATTTGGTGATGAGATTGGGTAGGCTTCGTGTGCAACTTATTTCTGGAAAAATTTGTTGGGATAAGTGCATAAATCAAACGTTTATGATCGATAAACCCCTATTATATAAAAAAATTCTGGAGGACAGCTTTCTCTAAAGACTACGTCTTATACTAAAAAATACGTTTTATACTAAAGACGAATTGAACCTCCTTTCCACTCAACTTAAATAAATATATTACTTCTTGGTGGATAAAATAACTACTTTCTAATATACTGTACGAAATAAACCTTAAAAGAGACTTCATCCTAGATTACTCCGGCAATTAACTTCAAGCTATATTATCAGGGATGTATAGGTAACAAATGACTTTGCTCTACATTACAATGAGCTTTTTATCATAGTCAAATCATAAAGCCTAACCCGAGTTGTTGAAAGCGAACAACAAATACCTTATAAGTACTGGCGAATATACAGCATAAAGCATAAGTTTATATTAAATTTATTAATACATTTTTAAAAATATAGTAAGTTTATTTTTTATCTATAGCAAATACTATAAACTCTTCTCACTAGCAAATTCAAAATATTTTCTCGGAAGTAGTTAATACTTCTCTTCTAGCAACTACTTTAAATAAAAAAAAAAAAAAAAAAACATAAATGTATGTGTTTGTATATGAATGTATGTAAGTCACTATGTTTGAGTTGTTTTTAAATGCTGGCATATAAAAAATATTGAAGCTTGTACTGTTTTATGTTATTGCGGCAATTTTGTTGTGTGATATATAGAAAAACCTGAATCAGTCTCCAAATAAAAAACCTTACGCATACGCAACATACATACTATACTATGTAAGTTGTAATGTACGTACGTAGACATACTAACATCTACATGTATACATACATATGCACATATATATATATGTATGTTTATGTCTATTTGCAGCAGGTATTTCTTTTTATGGATGGCTTAGTACAGCAAATGAACATATAATAAAAAGCCCTTTTTTATGAGCTGAAACATTTGTTACACATTTTTTTCTAGCAGATTTATTTCATTAATGCACCCACTAACAATAACAACAGCAGCAACAACAACTATAACTACAGCAACAACAACAATAACGACAATGGCATTACCAAAGACAGCTAACAGAACCGAAAGAAACAAAGGCTGTGTAATGTAATTGTAAGTAGCAACAACAACAATATTTATCAACTGTGTTAACAACAAAATAAACAGTAAAAATAAAAATAACATACCTACAATAAAATAAAAAATTTGTCAGATTTTTTATTATAAAAACGTTACGAATTTTATATAGCCTACAAAAAATATGTCTGACATGTTCTCAAGATCAAAAATATTTTAAGATCTGTTACAAATGCAATTATAAATTTATTGGCCTTAATTTATTTTGACTCACTTCTAATACAGCAAACTATGTAGAGTATTTTTTGAAATGGTGAGACTCACGCCTGAAGAACGCTTCCATATTGTGCAAATTTATTTTGAAAATCATGGCTATGTGTTTTTTTAGATGTATAGAACTTGGAAATGGAATTAAACAAAGATCATTTTCATACCCTACACCAGGAAGGTTCCTGGGTCGATTTAAAAATGTCCGTGCGTCCGTTTAGCTGGCTGTCCATGTAAATCTTGTGCACAGAGTACAGGTCGAAATTTTGAAAATATTTTCATAAAATTTGGTACATGATATTTTTCGGCCTAAGGACGGTTGCGATTGCAATTGGTTGAAAACGGTACATTATTTCACCTAACCGCATACAAATGTCCTTCCGCAGTAGGAGTTTATCGGTCACAAATGTTTGATTCATGCACATATCCAAGCAAATTTCGCCACAAATAAGTTGTACATGAAGCCTAATTATATTTACAAATTTTGTGTAGATTGATCCATAATTGACCATAACTCCCACTGCCGGAAATCACTTTAAAGAGCACAACTCTCAAATATATATTGCTATCCAAATAAAATTCTAAACAAATATATTTTATATACATATATATATATATATATACTAACTATTTGGTACAATTTTATAACGATCGGTCCATAATTAGTTGTAACTCCCATATAAGACCCTTTCCGTAATTCACTTCTACCTGCATAATTGTTTTAAAAGTATTTATATCGACATATAGTTCAACATACATTATATTTATATTCACAGAAGTCATGGCACTAAATTTTTGGATGTTCGGTCCTTAATAGGTCATATCTTCCTTATAGCGCCCATTTTCAAATAACTCTTTTATACACACTTTCCAGTACATGTGTAGGGTACTTTCTTACTTGTTTTAAATTGACATGAAATTTACTTTATTTAAAAGAAAATTTTCTGGCATTAAAATTTAAACATGATTTCTGACATATGGCTCGAACGTAGCCTAATGTTTAAATGTCAATTTTAAGACCAACACAATTTATGTTAAATATTTTGAAATTTTATCTAATTTTGACCATTTATAATTGATGTAATGACCGATTTCTACTGTAACTTATAGAGTTTGTCTGATTTTTATAATAATCTTGAGTGTAATTTATCATCAACTTAGAATATATATATATATATTAGGACCAAGAATATATATACTTTGTTGGGTCTTAGATGAGTATTTATCAGTGTTACATACGGAATGACAAACTTTTATGTACATACCCTCATTCACCACTTATGGTGGTGTAGGGTATAAAAACGGTGAATTACACCAAAAGCATCGAGTACACTAGAACAAACATAAAAAAGCGTAAAAATGTAAACAGGAGTGTTAGTAAATAATATCATTTAGGAAGCAAAACACATTGCAGATATCTAATGTTTTTGATAATTTCAACTTTCTTATTTTCGTGATACATATATTGAAATGAAATATACATACATACATACATACATATAAGTGTATATAATATATTTTTTTAAATATGAATTGTGATATTTTTATTTTATTTGTTTTTCCAAATGTAAATTAAAAAAAATTTATATTTTGCATACATACATTCGATTTGTTATGTTCATTAACACGTTGGCTGCAAAAAACTTTTTTAAAATTTTGATCGTTTAGTAGCAATGTGATTTAACAATTTTGGTCACCTGAGGCCAACAACTTATACTTATTTATTCTTTTTTGTTTCTTAGTGTCTAAAAATAAGTTTTGACTACTCGCGACTTTATTTTGGTCCATAATTTTGCAGTTATAACGGGTTTTTTGTATCGCACATATTCATGCGACATGGCCTGGGACGTGCATAGGCTTAATGGCAAGACACTGCTTACACTAATGAATCAATGAGGGTATTCTAAAAATCTAATGTCTGTATACGGAATTGCCAGATTGGTAATATATAGATTGGTAGTATATTGTTTCCATATTTCGTAACTATATCGTTCTCAAATTGGTCTTAAATTTTAAGTTAGTGAATTATAGATACTAAGAATAAAATAAGACCTAACCGATGACAACATAAACTTTCATATATTCATATATTTTATTTCCATACATTTACACATATAAAAGTAGTCCATCTTTTATCACTTTTACATGTTTTATACTTAAGTAATTTTTAATTTTATTACTTTATGTTACTTTTACTGTTAATTCGAAAAATCAGAAAATTATTATTAAAATTCTGTTCGCCTTATACATTTTGTGGCATTTTTAAAACCTTTTTAGTTTCAGCTCCTGGCAAGACTGATAACGGTTAGTTAGCACTTTTAAGGAACTAAACATTTGTTTGCAAATTAATGGATTTGTTAAAACCATTTACTTAAAAGGCTATAAAATGTATATTATTATATTCGTTTATGCCTTTACTTATAATCATAATCATACACACTATTTTACCTATTTATATATATATATCTGTAGTAGATGTTCATACAAAAAAGGATTTTACCCACATTGTTACTCCAACATAAATAACATTTTCCAGCGGAAATAAATGTTAAGAAATAAGAAAAGAGCCATAAACTTAAAAAAATTTAATGTTTTTATAATATTTTAGCCAAGATTTCTATTAAATATGACACGAAATTTATGTTTCAAGTTAAAACTTCTACAAGCATATGTATTGTGCGATGCACTATGGTTCAAAATCATTATGTTTTTGGTTAAAATGTTCAATGTGATACAGAAAACATACATCTTTAATCAAGAGCTCTCAAATTTAAATATTTTGCAAAATGATTTACATTTAAAAGCTCCAATAAAACCTTTGAGATAAAAGGACAAAATTTGCTGATGATACAGCTATTCTAAACATTATTTAAAACCCTCAATAAACATCTCGCTACTTACAAAATCATAGTAATTATATAAATGAATTTAAATAAAAAATTATTAAAACTATGGAAAATTATAGAAATGTAAAATTGCATGTAATTCAAATTAAATTGGTAGATTTTAAACGTTTACTTTTTTTTTAAATGAATATGGTGTTATAAAATTCAGCTTGAAATGGAGAATGGCCTTAGCTTCAAATATTCAAAGACGCCAAAACAAATTGGTGCGAATAATTAGTTGGCTCCTAGTATACAGACATTTAAATATACATAAAATGATTCGTTCGGCATCGTACGTATGTATAAGATATGAAATACTTCTTGTTAGTAGATTAAACACAATAATACAATCATTTAATAGAGAAAAAATTATTTAAGGAATCTTTAAGACAACAATTAAAACTAATAAAACGTGATTTTATACCTTAAAAATAGAA
Organism: Bellardia bayeri; assembly: GCA_950370525.1. Classification (NCBI taxonomy): domain Eukaryota; kingdom Metazoa; phylum Arthropoda; class Insecta; order Diptera; family Calliphoridae; genus Bellardia; species Bellardia bayeri. The sequence goes on along the minus strand of OX493265.1, from coordinate 52,085,721 downwards.
AAAGGTTTTATAACTTTAAATATGATTTGGACATTATTGTGTACTATAATAGTTTTAAATAAATTGGAACATTTAGTTAATACAAAATTTTTGTGTCAAATTTTATGTCAAAAATGTATTATTAGTGCAGCTTTGAAAGTGAATATAATTTCAAGATGTAACTTACATAACTAGACAGTAATATAAAATCAGAAGTTGCTCAATGAAAAGGACATCAACTAGATAAAATTAGTTTTAAAATATCATTAGTTTGGGTTATTTTAAAATAAAGCAAATACGAATAGTTTTTACATACTTTTTTCTGAAACATGGATTTTTCGAACCATAGTGAAATGTTGTTGCTATGCTATTATTGTTATTATTATTAATTTGTTATAATTCTGTTTTGTATGGTCTAGTGTGGTTTACGCGTAAATTCTGGCAGAACATCAGGATAATAAAATATACTTCCGGTCTACATACACACTTATATAAGTATTGTGCTTAAAAGGGGAAAAAATGTTAACAAATATTTAACAATGGTTTTTGTAATAGTATACTTATTTAATACGCACATAAATGTCAAAAAAAAAATAAAAATAAATACAAAAAGTAGGTACACTTAGAAAATGGAGAATTAATTTTTTCTCAAATTTGTCTTTGGGGTCATCTCAATCATTGTTGAAATCAGAAATAAAATTTCTAGAATTTGTTATATTGCAATTTTGAAAACTATCATATTTTACAAATGGTTTAAAAGTATTCTGCTTTTTTTTTAGGTAGGAAAAAAATTAAAACTAAATTCGTATATCTGTTTGAAAATGCAAGATGTTTTACAGAATCTGAATTATACAAAGACCATTTTGGATATATCCACCCGTCCCAAGTCTGAATATATATGAAAAATTTATTGGACGAAGCCTAGTAGAAAATAATTGATATGAAGGAATATTAACAATTAGGAAATTATTTGATAATTTTTCTTTAAATTTTGGCTAAAATTTAGTTCAATTGCTGACAGCGTTTCTTTCTAAAGTGCAATTGATCGTTTTTTATTCGTATCTCTCAGCAACACTGACTAACATAATCATTAAAATAAATATTAAGTATACGTATACGTAGACGTATAAGTGTGTATAATATGATCAGCCAAAAGGTATGCTATGCATTTTCAACAAACACTTATATTTTTGCTGGCATAAGCGTATGAGAAAAACAAATGCAAAATGCACCAATAATCACCATTTTTTGTATCCAATTGTGTAATTGCGCAATAAATCGGTGCATGTAACAGTCGCGGATAATATTGTGTTTGTTTTAATCAATCAAATGCAACAGTGATGTGGCAACCGTGTCAAAAATGTTGTGGTGAAAATGTCAAAAGTTTACCAATATATATTGTGTTTTTTTTAGCGACAATTAAAGTTTACAATACTCGCTAACATCTTCATTTTATTTGCGAGCGTTCATTTATTTTCGATTTAATCAAATTTACTTATTTTTAGTTGTATTAATATAAGGTAGAATTTTAATTTATTTTGTTATTTTGCCAGTTCGAATGAACGACTGGTAGTATTGATAGTCACAAAATTGATATTCGCCAATTTTTACCAAAAAAATTTGTGGCAATCATGTGACTGCAGACATTTTAATTATTATTGTTATTATTTTTGCGCACAATAATAATGTTATTGTTATTATTATTGCGAGCGATTAAAGCAATAAGAATTGTTCTGTGTAAACACCGAAGAAATGATTGAGTAAGTTGTTAAAACTTCATATTAACCGCAAGCTTTTATTTATAAAGTATGTGTGTGCAAATTTTAACTTGCATTTGTATTCACACCACCAAAAAGATGGGGTTATATTAAGTTAGTTAATAATGATTTCTAATAGCCACCATAAAAACGACCTCAAGAAATATACTATGAGCCTCAAAAGTGAGTAAACACAACAAATTATTTGATTTTTTTAAGATAATGAAAATATATCCATCGATTGATATTTAAGAGTTTCGTTTTATTGGATATTTGATTAAATAATAAATTCGGTTATGAAAAAAAAAATTTATGTAGAACTATAATGCTTTTCATAATCTTAAAAAAATCAAAAAATTCACTGGTGCTTACACACTTTTGAAGCTGTGTGTAAGTACCTTCATATATTAAATAAACATTATTTTTAAATAAATTATTTACATATAAAGAGAAATTCAATACACAGTATTTTGTTTGAATCGTAAATACGCATACATTGTTATTATCATGTTAGTATATAAAAATCGAGATAAAATTATTTTCTGACGACTTTAAATATCTTATAAACATAATTATAATGTTTAAATTTGACATTAATTAATTCATAAAGGTATATAAATCAAAATAATGGATTTTGTGCATATCGGTCCATATTTTATATTATATATAAATTATTATTTGTAATGCCGACCACTTGGTTTTCTAAAAAGTCTGATATTTTTCTTTAATTTTTATTAAAAGCACGGGATAAGCTAAAAATTTGTAAAAAAAAATTTTATGAACAAATTGAAGAACTACATTTACTGTTGCATTGATATTTTTATAAATATCAAATAACGGTGCTTATGTACTGAATTCGTTGAAACTGTCCATTTATTCTTGCTGTCACATTAAATGAACTTTAACGTGCAAAAGTGGATACATTGCCATTTCACACAAATTTACACTACACTTCACATTCCCTTTAATAATTCATGAATTTCAATTTATTTTCATTTTTGTTTTATTTATTTAACATTTTAAATAAAAACCATTACTATTATTTTTAAAAATTTGAGACCTTTATTCGGTTTTTAAGTCACAGTTATATAACATGTATCCCTGTGTGCTCGCCACTGTGTAAATTATTTTTATGGAATATATTTATATTGTATATATTTTGAAATTAAAAATTGTATGTATTAATTTTTTTCCATAGGAATGTTTGTAAACAATAGTCAGTTGTTTCTGACATTACAAACATGAAAGCAAAAACAAAAATACCATGTTGTTTCTGTTGCTTTTGTATTATTATTGTAATTTTGATATCACATTGTAAAGTAATTTCACCATGGTCATACATATATGACAAATAATTTGAAATTTATAAAATAAAACATATTTCCGGAAGATGCGACACAAAAACGTAGCGAAATATCGAAAATAAAAAAGATTTTGGTTTTATTTAGGAAAGACCTTAAGCTTAAACAATTATTGAAATAAACATTTATCTATTATAAAAATCGTTATCAAGTTAAAATTCACAACAATAATTCTCATATATGTACATAAAAATTGCCGCACCAAATTTCCTTACCAAAGATCGATCCATTATATATCATAGGTTCCGTGTAAGGACCACTTCCGAAAAACACATTTATCTACATGCATGTCTATCTTATTAATGTCGAAACAAAAATTTTACACATAAATATTTGCATAATCGATGTTCATATAAATACAATTAAAGCGGGATAGGACCTAAAGGAAGTAATCTTGAAAGAATTGGTGACACATAGTTATTGATAATATCAATGGTCAATAACGACTAAAGAAGCTCTTACTTGTTTTATTTGAATTAAAACACAAAAAAAAAAAATCAAAACCTCGATTAGAAAATAATGAATGGATAACTCGGATAATTTAAATACACCTAAAGTTAATATAATATATACTACATAGCAGCAGAGCGGTCATTTAAACGAAAAACAATACTTTTTGGAAAATTTAGAACCCTTTTAGGAATTTCGTTATTTTAATAAAGAGAATGTTATAAGTAACCAACCTACTGATTAAGATATCTAAACATAGAGACACCTTAGCTCTGACTGTGCCACCAAATATTTTCAAAATTAAATATGTCTAAACCACAGTACGAGTACTTCGAAGGTAGGTAGGATGTCTTTAACTGAAAATATGGTTATTAAAATTATGAATTGGCACAATGAACACAGAATAGAAAATTATTTCCTTAATTCGATTTGTGCATTAATATTATTATTTCTTTAAGTGTATAGTACAATATAGTTCAGTTTATATGTATGTGCAATTGTGTAAGTCTCTATGAATATGTTGTTATGTATGTATGTAGTTTTTTGTCTGTGCTGATGTATGCAGTAAGAAACTGCATTATAAATACAAAACAAACACATTCTAAGGGGGTCGTATGCTACACAAACCAACAGACACATACATAGATACAACATGTGTACCACGAATACACATAAAATGTTAACAAGGCAAGATTTTGGTAAACATTCACACAAACAAGAAAGTTTATATGTACATACCCAGCATACCATTCTAGGAGCGCTCTGAAAAAGGAGTCAGAAAAGAGTCCAACTAAGGAGCATTTTCGGAGCGCTCCGAAAAAGGAGTCATTATCTAAGAGCTCTTTCTGACGGCCCATTTTCGAACGTAATGACCCTCTTTTCTGGGTACCCAGAAAACCATATGAGTCCGAAAAGTGTCTTTTCTGACACTTTTTTAGGAGCGTTATGAGCCCAAAAAACAATCATAATTGCTCTGAAAACCTTCAGAAAAGAGGGTCATTACGTTCGAAAATGGTCCGTCAGAAAGAGCTCTTAGATAATATCAAAAAAGAGTCTTTTATGAGGTTTTTTTTGGGCTCTGTGTAATCTTGTTTTATCATTCTTGTGTGGTACAGCTATGTTTTTTTTGTTCAAAGCACAAATAACAGGACAACAACGCTTTGGTACACACATAATTAAGTGAAATTTATGAGTCATACTGCGTGCCGACTCAGGACAGTAACAAGCAAATTTTTCTTCGCTCCGAAAATGCTCCTTAGTTGGACTCTTTTCTGACTCCTTTTTCGGAGCGCTCCTAGAATGGTATGCTGGGTAGTTTCGTGCATGTTCATGTATCTGTGTAAGCATTACTTATTCCTATTGTACTTGTACACACATACATACTTTCATACTCGTATATAGAATAATAACTGGCAAGTCTGTAATTTTATTTTATTTATTTTTATATTTTTTGCCTTCTTTCTATTCTTGGTGCTGTTGTTGATGTTGTTGTGTATAATATTTATAACATTTTGTTTGGTATCAACTTAAAAGGACGAAAAAAGAGTTTGCCGTTATTATAATAAGTGTATTTGTGTTTGTATGTAAGTATGTACATGTGAACATATGCATGCATGTTTGTATAGGTTTATACTTACATTTATTATTATTATTGTTGTTATTGTGTAAAAAGAACACACACACATAAAGCAAAAAGTTAAATATCCTTAACAAAAGTCTCTAAAATTCTTAAAATAGCAATAAAAATAAGGACGATGGCGGAGAAGAAAATGAATTAAATTATAGAAGAAATACAACTTTTCACCACACAATACATTCGCATTTTAGATCCTCAGATTATGGTACTTTGCCGACTTCTCCGCCCTATTTTCACCTGGAAAAACACTCAGCGAACAAATAAACATTTTAACAAGTTTAAAACAAACGTTAAAAGTTTCAAACATTCTTTTGTTATTTTTTCTCTTGCTGTTTGTTTACACTTATTTATTATTATTTTCTTATTCTCTTATTCTTGTGTTTCTGTTCATCATCTGCTTCTTTTACATCAAGTCAGTCTTATAAATGCACTTCAAGATAACTTTTTTATATTTTATTTTGATTTCTTTGCAAGTATTTTAAGTGTTTCTTTTGTTTTTTTTTTAATTTCTCTTCATGCCTTCTCTACAAAAAAACTAACCTTATTTTTAGCCGGTTGTTTTTTATATAATATGTATGTGCGCTGAAACACATTTCACAATATTTTAAATTGCTGTAATATTAGTAAACTTTTCAACATTTATGCATTAATGTGTACATACGGTTAGAACTAAAACTTCCAGCAGGAGTGTTACACTAGGGAGATAACATTTTTTAAAATATCAAATCGGACCTCCATATTCACATATTATTTTAGCACATCCATAATTTACTAGAAAAATAATGTCTAATGCCTTTATTCATAAAACTTACAACAGGTTTATTCGTGGTTTATAAAGCAAATTTTGTATGGAAATTTGCTTTATAAACCTGTTGTAAGTTTTTATGAATAAGGGGGTTAATGGGTCTCATGCATAAAAACGAGTAAAAGCGCTGAGTCGATTCAGGTGAGCAATTGCTCGTAAGTCGAGTTCGATCAAATAGCAACAGCTTTTGCTCAATTTCGTATGCATAAAAATGAGTTCAAACCGATTGCAATTACTTGAGCAAAAGGAGATTAAACGTCTAATTGTTATTGAAGTGTAAACATGTCGTCAAGTGACAGTGAAGTAGACTTAAATAATTATAATAATAAAACAGAAACTGACGACATTTCCAATTTTTTAGTAGAAAAAATAAAACAAAATAAATATTTAATAGAAAAGAGTCAATTACCAAGCATTAAAAATAAAAACAATTGTATAAAAAAGTGAATTGTATTTACGTTTATTATTTTTATAAACCAAAAAAAAATATTTTATTTTTTACTATAAACTAATTTGATAACAAATTTGCGATCATTCTGAGTTTGTTTTTTCCAGCTTCTGAATTTTTTACTGTTTGTTGTTCGATATTATTTTCTAATTGCCATACATCATTATTGTTGAAATCGTCATTGATAAGGATATAATCGTCTTTTAAAAATTTAGCTACATATGTTATGCAAAATGAAACAACTGGCTATTACAAAGGGCGCTAACTCTGTCTATACACGAATTTTGTATTGAAGTATCGAAAATCTTTGCTTCAATTGCCCAAACCTGTATAATTCTTTAACATCACTTGATAAATTTGTTTTACGCTTTTGATAACATTTTGTATTTCTTTGTGGCACAAAATATTCAGCCATGTTTCCTTTTTAGTGTACGCGAGTCAACTATAAGGCATGCTCAACAAAATTTGAGCAAGAGCTCACAAAAGAAAGCAAAAGCTGGGTTTTTATGCATATGGAAATGAGCACAAGCTCATCTAACTTACTTCAAACTGAGCAAGACGAGATCAAACATGAGCAGTGAGTAAAAGCAAATACATAAAATTTTATTACTCAAAAAATCGAGTCTGAGCTCAAGCTCACGTTTTATGCATGAGGCCCAATATCTATGGGAAAATTTTTAATTGCTGAGTAAATTTCTGCTGTTGTATAGATTTTACTATCTTCAGCAATATAAGATCTCCTTAAACGTGTTTAAGGTTACTTTAGACGCAGCGCAAGACCAAGTTATTTTTCGAACTCTAATAAAATTTATTAGTTAATCATATTAATTAATTTTATTATAGTCTATTATAAAATATTTCCGCTGGGCAAACAAAATCTTTTTTTTTTCTTTGTTTGTTCTAAATTTTATTTGTGCTGAGATTTCAGGAATGAAAATTTTGACGAAAAATTTCAAATATTAGACGAGTCTGACTATATCTTAAGTCTGTTCGAGATTGTGGCAATGTAACTAATTATTGTTGTAGACACACAACAAACTTCTCTAGATTGAAAAAAGTGAATGCTTTAACTACAATATAAAATATACCTCACTTCAATTTATATCCTTACTATTTAGATCATTTATTTTTTTAAAGAGTGCTTATGGTTGCAAATAAATCCATTGACTCATAGATATTACAACTATACATATAGGTGCATACATATGTACGTGTTCAATGAAATTACCGAATTTGTTCCATTATGCGTTCTTCTAGAAGAGAATTTTTTGTGCGGAAGCATAATTAAAAATTATTCATTCCATTGCTACGTTATCATCTCTGCACAGACAGTATTACGGCATGCCGCAGAAATGAATAATTACATTTTAAATATCGATCGTTATTTCTTTCCGCTTAGTTTTCCTTTCCACGCGGAATCAATAATATCACCCAATATTTTGATTTTTTAATTATTGTCATTACCTGCCTATAAAAGGGGAATGTTTAATAGCGGGAATCAGTTGAAGTGATTTTCACCCCCACCACTATAAAACAGTTTTTTTTTTTTAGCAGCAGTGCAGCTGTGTTCTATATAACATTATTTCTTGCAACAATAAAAATTAAGTTCAATTATTGCAAAAACGAAGCTATTGTCAATGGTCGACAGAAAAGTCTACAGTGCTTCAACGGACACAAAATCCACGATCATTTAACCATTGCAGAAGAATATTCCTCAAAACGCTGATGCTTTGAATTTTGGACTATCAACTTTACTTTTTAGAATCAATACTTCATCTTTCATATAAGGTGACAATTCAAAAGTGTCAAGCACGTGACGATGACGAAAAAACACATGTAAAAGAAAGGAATGCAATAATCCAAAAAAGACTTAGACCCCTATTATGAGCTGCATTCGACAATCGATATTCGCTGGCTATCGATAATCGACTATCGAATATAAAATTTGTATTATGAGTTGGCATCGCTGTCCAAAATTTCGTTGTTCAACGAATTTTTTATCAAACACAAATTTGCTATCGACGCTGTATAAAACTGTGAAAAATTTATTTAAAATGTAAGAATTTGTTTGTTTTTTGATTTTGGTCAACCTACTACTCGTAAATTACTTTCGTTAATATCCTGCAGGTCGTAAGTAGAAAACAGCATTTGGAAAAGCTTGTTTCTCTCATGGAAGAAGATCCACTTGTGGCAAAATGTATTTACTCTAAAGTTCAGGCAGCCAAAAAATGGAAGGGCATTACACAGAAGCTTAATTATATTCATCAGACGAATCAGTAAACCCTAATTCCGTGGTGTTCATTTCAAATTTAATTTATTTTTCTAAAAGAATTTGTAAACATATGTGGCGCCAGCTGATAGAAATGTACTATTGTGAATAACCCAAAAAGAGTGATTTTCACAATAGCATTTTTTCATCGAATGTGCACCATAATACCAAATGAAAATTCGTTCGAAAATTGAATTTTGCTCATAATAGGCACCTTAAAGATGAGATGTGGACGTTCCTAAACCAGGATATGGTAGTACTAATAATGGCAACGCATCAAGAAGACTCTTTTCGGACCTCAAAAATTACTGGCATAAATGAAGAAAAAAACTTACACCTTTAATTTAAAATACAAGTATAATCATTATGGCCAGCTTTTTGTGTCAATTACTGCTCTCCGTTCCCATAAGCTGTTTTTCTACTACTAACAGAAGAAGCCATCATAAAAAATATCTATCGCAGAAAAGTCACTATATATAAATGATAAAGACATCTACATATGTATATTCATATTCTTATAGTCGTTTAATATTTCACATTCTAATTTGTGCAAAAGAACCAACAGTATACAATACGATACTAAAGTGCCCATTTCAAAATGTATTCTTCTAGTACATATTTTTGAGTTTGCAGAAAATTGCAAGACTTAAGGTGGATTCATCCATTTGTTCCCAAAAAAAATTATTTTTACGGACAAAGTTTTTGGCAAAGTGTGTTTCATATGAAGTTTGACACCTCTCTTTTAAAGATAGAGAAAATATTCATATGAAACAAAACTGTATCCAAACAAATATTTTGTGCAGAACGAATGGGGAAATCCATATTTAATTATATCCCTAATGTACACACGTGTTTTATGAATAAAACTTAAATATATGTACATATTTACACAAACATCCAAGCATAGATATGAATAAAATCACTTAAACGCTATAAAATATAAATTAAAAACAAAAAATTCTTTTTAAACATTTATAAAGAAAATCTAAAATTACAAAAGTTTTTCTTTATAGACCAAAGAACAAAGAACAAGAACAAGTAAGTCCCAATTTACACGAAGCAATTCCCAAATGTTTTGCTGATTACCTTTTAGACATCGGGGTAAGGGGAAGATAAGACGAGTACACACTTGATTATACTAACAATTCTTGTTACTCTCTTATTTGTATTACACATGTGTATACAAATGCGAATTTACTCTTAAATAAAAATACGAGCGATTTAAGAAATTATATTGTTCTGTGTGAACACCGATGAAATTTCCAGGACAAAATTGTATCAAACTTTTCAATAGAAATTGCTTTGTGTTAATTGGGACAAAGTATAGTCGGTCAAACCCGACCATATATAATGTAAAGAGTAGATCAATACGACTTTCCAAAAAAAACATGATCATTACATCAAACTAAAAAACACACGCAACAAAAATGTTCTGTAAAAATAGATTTTCAGAAATAGGCTCTATATAGGAGCTGAATTATTATAGACCCATCTTCCGAAAATGTAGTGACATGACTTCTGTGCATATAAATATGTTATATCGCATATAAATAAATTTTATCTCGATATAAACACTTATAAAAGATTTATAGATGTTAAAGCGATATTCGAAAGGGATCTTGTATAGTAGCTATGACTAATTATGCACCGACTGTTACCCATCCGCACAAAATTTCTTCATGAGGTTAGGTTTAGTTTATTTTTGGAGAAATTTGTTGGGATACCTGCATAAATCTTCAAACATTTATGACCGAAAAACTATTATTTCGGGAGAACATTTGCATGCAAGCTACGTGATATAATGAACCGATTTCCAAAAATTTCAATCTCATCCCTCCATGGGCCAAAAAAATATGATGTCCCAAATTTTATCGAAATATCTTTAAAATTGCGACCTGTACTCTACGTACAAGATTTACATGGACAGCCAGCCAGCCAGACAGACGGACGGACATCGTTAAAGCGATTCTAAGCCGATCGGTATACTTTAAGATGGATGTAGGCCCAATATTTATGGACATTAAAACATCAGCAACTATATTGGTGTAGGGTATAAACATATTAGAAATATAATAAACGATTCGTAATCATATTAGGTTTAAGAAGATGCCCACCTATTGACCATGACAAGTTTTATTTTTCTAATTCTATAAAAATATTTTTGTTTTGTCAGTTGCGGAACAAAGAATAACATCAATATCGTTTACAGCTTAAGACAATAGTTTTTCTAGATTCACTTGATTTTTATTAATGTCAAATATAGACATAATATATTGGAAAATTAAATCAATTTACAAATTTATAATTAATGATTCTTTCTCAATGAAAACATCTTCCTGAACGTTGGCTCATTTCTTTCAAAGCTCCGTTAACACTTCAGTAAGTGCAAAGAGGGATTCCTTATTTTCTAACATGTTGCATTTACATGCAGCATGTATGCATCTAATTAGATAACTAATTAACATATTAATAACAAATGAAGTGATAGTAGCAAAAACATTATTTATTCAAACAAATACATTTAAGGATAAAAGCATTGGTTTTTAACCAGTGCAGTTTCACTTTATCAATAAATAACAATCTTTTTGTACAAAATTTGTCCAATATGAATCATAAATTTTAATTTTTCAAAAATAGAATACATAAATATATGTGTATGTATATGTTTGTGTGTGTATATACAAAGGAATATTGTCAGCAAACATGTGTGTGCGTTTTAACATTCACTTTTTAATAAAAGTGAAAACACAAGGATCCAGTATTTATGAACGAATATCGAGAAAAACTGAGTGAAATAAAACAAACTGGCGACACATTATAAATCATGTAACGATTTTGTGGTGTATTCATACATGGAACAGAATTTGATAATAAAGCCATACACACACATGCATACATATGTATGTATTTGTATATATATAAAAAGTTCTTACATTTACGAGTTTTGAAACAATCTAGTGAAAGAAGAAATGTAACGAAAGCAAGTTAAAGTATTTTTTATAAAAAGCAAACATAAAAAGAATAATAGGAAAATAATAGAAAAATCCAGTATAGAGACCGAGCAGCATTTCCACATACATATTTTGTTGGCCAATGTATGTCTGAATGGGTGTTTGTTTTAGTACAGCCTTTTTTACTGCTTTATGCCATTTTTAGCATTTTATTCAGATGAGAAATTTATTTTTGCAATTGTAAAATTTGTTTCTCATTTTTATGAGCTCAACTTTTCAGAAACGCATTAATAAATAAAACAATATCCTGAAAGCAATGATTTATAAACCTGACATATTTATACCCTACACCACCATAGTGGAGAGGTTATATTAGATTTGTGGTAATGTTTGTAACGCCAGTAAATTAGTCCAACATTCACCTTAAATCACTTTCTGACTCGATTTAACGATGTTCGTCCGTCTGGCTGGCTGTCCGGCTGATTGTCCATGTAAAGCTTGTGCGCAGAGTACAGGTCACAATTTTAAAGATATTTAGATAAAATTTGGTACATGACATTTTTTCGGCCTAAGGACGGACGAAATTGAAATTGTTGGAAATCGGTCCGATATTTCACGTACCCTCCATACAAATGTCCTCCCGAAATAGGAGTTTATCAGTCATATATGTCTGATTTCTGCACATAGCCAAACAAAGTTGTACGTGAAGAATAATCCGTAATTGACCATAGCTCCACTGCCGAAAGTCACTTTAAAAAGCATTACTCTCTTGAAAATGTTGGTATCCAAATAATATTCAACACAAATATTTTTCATATATACATATATGTATGTATGTACATACAAATCATTCGGCCCTATTTCATGATGAGTGATTCATTATTTGTCATAGCTACCATATAAGATACTCTGCGAAAATTACTTTTACGACCATAAAGCTCTCAAAAATGTTGGTATCCAAATAAAATTCAAAACAGATAAGTTTCACAGATCATGACACCTAATTTTATAACAGTCGGTCCATAATTATTACAGGCTCTCATATTAGATCCTCTTCGAAAATTACTTTAACACATAGTGTTGCTTGAACTGGTCGGACGTGTTATTTTTAGTGCGGCTGAATTTTCGTAATAGGTGAAAAAAAATAAAAAAAAAAAATAAAAAAAAAAAACTTGTAATAAGTGAAAAAAAAAAAATATATATATATATAAAAAAAAGATATCGTAATAGGTGGAAAAATATCTATAGTGGTTTTTCGGTAATTTAAAAATCGCATAACAACTGCATGAGTGTCCCGCTCAGATGTAATTCTGAGAAAGAGCTAAGCTACAGTAGAAAAAATTTATGGATCTCTGAGGAAGAATCCTTAAGAAAATCCGTGGAGTCTCTTCTCACTACAAAAGCCGAAATACGGCGCCGTTCTTGTTCGCCCAATATAGTTATCTCATCCGATGAGAAATCATCATCTTCATCAAATAGTGCAGTCAAACCCAAAAAACAAGTAGGTATGGATAAGTACATCACCGTTCTCAAGCGACAGAGGAGCCCGACATCTCCTCAAATGTCTTCCAATTCTAAAGTTCCTAAGACCGTCAGGAGTGATAAGCCAAATGATGAAAACAGATTTGCTCTACTTCAGACGGATGACCCAGAAATACCGAAAAAGACGTTTAAGCCCCCACCAATTTACCTGAGAGAGCCCACTTCCAATAAACTGGTACAAGGAATTGTTGCTGTAATAGGTGAGAACATGTTTAGCGTAACCTCAATTAAACATGGAAAAATCAGCGAGACAAAGATCCAAGTGAATAGGGAAGATGATTTTCGAAAATTGTCCAACCAGTTGGAGAGGGAGACCAGGGATTTCTATACCTATCAGCTCAAAAGCGCAAAAGGACTCCAAGTCGTTCTAAAGGGTATAGACCCATGTGTTGATCCTGCGGAGATAAAGAACGGATTAATGGACAAAGGGTTCAAAATCAAGAGCGTAGTAAATATTAGAAACCGTGAAAAGATTCCTCAGCCCATGTTCAGGGTAGAATTGGAACCTGGAGATGTTGCCTTAAAGAAAAACGAGTCCCATCCAATTTACAATCTTATTTATCTTCTGCATCGTAGAATTACCGTGGAGGAACCGCATAAGCGTGTTGGACCCGTCCAGTGTCTTAATTGTCAAGAATTTGGTCACACCAAAGCGTATTGTAAATTGCCGTCTGTTTGTGTTGCATGTGGGGAACTACATGCAACTGCTCAATGTAATAAGTCCAAAACGGACTTAAAAATAAAAAAATGCAGTAACTGTGGAGGAAATCATACCGCTAATTATAGAGGTTGTCCAGTTTATACTTATTTGAAGGGCATAAGGACCAATAAGTCGCCAGTATTACCTGACCATCCTCAACAACCTAATTTCACGTCGAGTAAGAATTTTCCTCAAATTGTACGACCAACTACTCACGTAAACGCTCCTAATTCTAGACAAGTTTCTTACGCAAACGTGGTCAAATCTAATATGCCAGGTCTGGAGCAGGAACCTATATCGCAATATTCTGAGCCACATATCAACAATCTAGAGACAACATTGCAGACACTTGTCCAAACTATGAACACTTTTACGACCACCATGACATCCATGATGCAGGAAATGCTGAAAATGCAATCCACTATCTTGCAAGCCATTTTAAAGAAATGATTTATTTAAAAATTTGTTTTTGGAACGCGAACGGCCTCCGCCAACATAAAAACGAACTGGAATACTTCCTGATGGATAAGCAGATTGATGTTATGATGATTGCTGAAACTCACTTGACGTCGACAGGGTACTTCAAAATTAATGGCTATGTGTTGTACGATACTAAAGATCCCCGCGGAAGAGCTTGTGGAGGTTCGGCAATTCTTATAAAGAACAGAATAAAACATTATCTAATGAATAACATAAGTGAGGATTACCTCCAAGCAACAAACATTTGCATTGAATTCTGTCAATACAAATTTGTTTTATCATCGATTTATTCTCCGCCTCGATTCTCAATAAAAGAACACCAATACCATAACTTCTTTAATTCCCTTGGAGCTAGGTTTTTAGTTGCTGGCGACTTTAACGCCAAACACACATTTTGGGGTTCACGTCTGGTAACCCCAAAGGGTCGCGTACTCTTCAACACCATTGCTCAAATGGGCTTAGATGTACTCTCAAGCGGACATCCCACCTACTGGCCGACGGACCGACGGAAGATTCCCGATGTTATTGACTTTGGAGTAGTGAAAAATATCCCTGTAGAATGGATGCAAGTGGATCCTTCATTAGACTTGTCCTCAGATCACTCTCCTACTATCATTTCAATGCATTTCCCTCAAGTGTGTGGCTCTCCATTTAGAAACATGACTAAGACCCGAGTAAGCTGGATAAAATACAAAAAGTATTTAAGTTCTCATTGCACGGAAAATATTGTGTTGAGAACTACCGACGATATCGATCAGTCGATTGGCAACTTTACCGAGGACCTTCGACGAGCTGTGCATCACGCTTCCACTTATCACGTTGAATGTAAAAATAGGACAAACAGAACTTATTTATCTGAACTCGAACATCTCCTATCAGAAAAAGAAGAATGAGAAGAGAGTGGCAACTTCACAGGTCTCCTGAACTGAAAGCTAGGCTACGGGTATGCAGAGATATACTAAGACATTTCTTAGAAACCCAAAGAACGGCTTCACTTAGATCCTACTTGGAGGGTCTTGATAGTACCCCACAATCTGACTACTCGTTATGGAGAGCGGCAAGAGGTTTAAAAAGACCAGTGAGAGGAAAACCTCCTTTGCGAAATCCGACTGGTGACTGGGCTAGAAATGATTCCGAGAAAGGGACATTATTTGTTAACCATTTAAGAAATGTGTTTACTAAAAACAACTCAAATAACGTATCTGATTTGCCACCACTCGTTATTAGACCTCCTGTACCTCTAAGACTAAACTTTGGTGATGTCCAAAGCGCTATTGGTACTCTGAACCTTAGAAAGGCTCCAGGTATGGATAAAATCAGCAATAAAATGCTTGTGGAGTTACCTCGTGTAGCTAGAAGAATTATCCTCTTTATCTTCAACGCTATTTTACGCCTAGAATACTATCCTGCAGATTGGAAGGTGTCTATGATCACTATGATTCCTAAGTCAGGGAAGGATCACACCAAAGTAGAGTCATATAGGCCAATTAGCCTACTGCCGACAATTTCTAAACTGTTTGAAAAATTGTTAATGACTAAGTTGATTCCAATTCTGAACGACACTGAATGCATTCCTAATCATCAATTCGGCTTCAGAGCTAAACACAGCACCATCGAACAAACACACAGATTGGTAAATGTGATAAGAGGGTCGTTTGAAGACAAAAAATACTGCTCCGCCCTTTTCATTGATGTGTCCCAAGCGTTCGACAAAGTTTGGCATGACGGTTTAATGCACAAAATAAAATTAACTCTGCCTGCTAACACCCATAAACTTATGGAAAGCTATTTATACGGTCGCAAATTTAAAATCAAAGAAGGCAATTTTTTAAGCCCCGCTCAGCCAATTGAAACAGGTGTGCCACAGGGTAGCATACTGGGTCCTACTTTATATTTGATTTATGCCTCCGACATGCCGTCAGACCCCAAAATCCACACGTCAACTTTCGCAGACGATACAGCCTTTATCAGCGTTCATAAGGACCACCAAGTAGCATCACAGAATTTGCAGAATTATGTTTATAAACTAGAGAATTGGCTAGAGCTTTGGAAAATCAGGGTTAATGAACAGAAATGTATTCATATCACTTTCACATTGCGAAAAGAAACTTGCTCGTTCATCAAAATAAATAATCAAATTATTCCTCAACATAATGAAGTTAAATACCTCGGCATTCACCTCGACCGCCGTTTAACTTGGAAGTCTCATATTGAAGCGAAACTTACACAGATGAGATTAAAAGCAGTGCAACTTAATTGGCTAATTGGCAGAAATTCTTCACTAAAGTTGGACTGCAAACTATTGTTGTACAATGCAATTCTAAAGCCAATCTGGTGCTATGGAATTCAATTATGGGGTACTGCCTCAGCATCAAACATTGAAAAAATTCAAAGGGGTCAAAATAAAATTCTACGTATAATTACTGCAGCTCCATGGTATGTTAAAAATTCTCGAATTCACAAAGATCTATGCGTGCCATTAGTAAAAGTTGAATTTACAAAACACGCGTCAAAGTATGTCAGCAAACTTGAACACCACCCAAACCCACTTGCACGAGACATCCTTAACTTTAGTGGCCATAATCGGTTGAGAAGGAGGGATACCCTTGCTTTAACTCAAGCGCAAAATAGATGACTGGATCAGTTGATGTAAAATTTTTTTAGTATCATAAAATTTTTGTCTAGCACTGGCTGGGCTTATTATTTTCTTTTTAGTATTAAGATTTGAATACTTATTGTCATTTCATTATATGAAGATTCAATAAATAAATAAAGGCTAAAAAAAAAAAAAAAAAAAAAAAAAAAAAAAAAAAAAAAAAAAAAAAAAAAAAAACACGTATAAATCCGAGATTTAACACAAACACTATGTAGGTGCGCAAAAGTCAGACCACTAAATTTATTGATGATGGCTCCTTAATAGGTCATAGCTCCCATGTAGCGACCTGGGTGTAGGGTATTATATGGTCGGGCTTGATCGCCTTTACTTTCACACATTTGCTAATGCATACCACACTTCTACACAGATTCCATTTATATAGACTTCTAGTTATACCCTTCACCATCATGACATAAATAATCTTTAGGCAAATAAATTGTTGTACTAAATTTTATGGTGGGCGGCCCAAAATTGGTCATAGCTCCCATACAAGGACCACATCTGAAAAAGACATTTATAACTATATATATTGTATAAATATCGGTACCGACTCAAAACTTTACACAGATAATTTACATATATGTATACAAAAATCATCCCACAAAATTTTGTGAATTTCGGTCTATTTTTAACCGTATGCCCCATATAAAGCCCTCTTCCGAAAATCACTTTAATACTCATAAATCCCTTATAAATAAGGGTACCAATCTAAAATTTTATATGGATCATTTACAGACATGCCTAAATCAAACTGCAGGATTTTGAGAATATCGGTCCATATTTGACTATGTCCACCATATAAGGTCCACTTCCATACCGTTATTATGTTGAAATTCGGCATGAAAATCACTGTTCCAAAATTTAGGAAGATCGGCCCATAATTTTTCACAGCTGCCATATAAGAACCATTTCCAAAAAAACAAATAAATTCGGGTCAAAAAATATTATTTTCGGATTTAACCCATATTCGGTCTATATTTAATAATCATGATATATATCGTTGGAAAGGTTTTTAATACCTTTTATTTATTGTATTACAAATTATCAGACACCCAGTAGTTCCCGAGATATAGACCTATATATTTCCAACTTTACGGGGCCGCCCCCTCGAAAATAGGCGTAACCGCCAAAAAATTTTTTTGCTGGCATCTCCTCTAAAATCCCTATTTGATGAAGTTTTTTTTTTTTTTTTTTTGAGCAAAGTCACTAAAACCGAATTGTTCCCCTTTTTATACCCTTCACCGTCATGAGAAGGGTATATATAAGTTTTTCATTCCGTTTGTAATTTCTACAATATAATTTTCCGACCCTATAAAGTATATATATTCTGGATCCTTATAGATAGCGGAGTCGATTAAGCCATGTCCGTCTGTCTGGATGTTGAAATCAGTGTTTTGAAGTACCCAGATATCTTCGGGATCCAAGTCTTCAATAATTCTGTCGGACATGCTTTCGCGAAGTTTGCTATTTAAAATCAGCAAAATCCGTCCACAAATAAGGGAGATATGAGCAAAAATCCGAGACAACCTTGAAAATTTGATCAAAAAACTAAGTGTATTAATTTTGTTACAAATAATTTTTTTCATAAACAGATGGCGCTAATTGTTACAAATAATTTTTTTCATATATAGATGGCGCTGATCAAACAAAGTGTTCAAGTGTGTTCTTAAACCGTAATATAAATGTGTAAAAAGACTTGTTATATTTTCTTCAAAGCTTTTATTTTTTTTATTTTATTTTGCATTAAAAAAGAATCCGGTTTATTTAAAGGATATAAACCACCGTTTTTAAAAGGTAAAAACGTAACAATATAATATATACAATATGTATATATATAATATAATTATGCATCCACAACAAAGGTGAAGGGTATACAAGATTCGGCATAGCCGAATATAGTACTCTTACTTGTTTTATTTTTATTTATTCTTACAGTATAGTGCAAGTTTTTTAGGATTAAAAATTTTAGGATTATCCCAGAGAGAAATGTTGTTTGTAGGTTGCAAAGCAATTTACCAAGTAATATAAAGCACTTTCGATACTATTTAGCATTTAGCGGCATTTAATTAGAGATAAGTTATGTATATGCACAAAACTGACTGAACAATGTTTGTCATAAATATTTAATATGTACATATGACCTATGGCTTAATTTTGAAAAACGAAACTAGGCTTTGTAGAGTCGATTTGAGGACCATTTGTGCATCATGTCCGTTGTTGCCAAAACTTATTCGAGGGAGAATTTTACATTATTCTTGAACTCATTCATATAGCAAACAATTGCCCTAGTAGCTTGTAGTTGGGATTTATTTTGATAGACTACGTAGTAATTCTAAAAAAGTTGTAAAAATCAAAGAAAACTTCTTAGGAATAGTTTGAGAAATAGTTATTTCACAAGTTATTTTGTTTTGAAATTGTCACACAGTTGTAAAATGTTAAGTTTTTCTTTTGTTTAATTATAGATTTAACATAAGAATATATATGTACTTATATTTACAATAAAAAAAAATCTTGATAACCAATTTTTGGATTCATTCAGCATTCGTTACATTAGATTTCAATCATCCATACATAAATTCATTATATTAAATTGAGTTTGAAAAGTTTTTGTAATCATTTTAGTTACAGTTTCCTAATTTTGCCTCCAAATGTCATATGTTAGATTTTATAACCTCCATCGCCATAAGTGGTATATGAGGGTATATATATGAGTTTGTCATTCCATGTGTAGCACTGAGACACAATAAAGTATATATATTCTTGATCCTTAGCGAATTCTAAGTTTATTGAGCTATGTCCGTCTGTTTGTGTAAAACACTCTCTCGTCCAAAATATGTAACCAAAATAAACAAAGATTACAAAAAAAAAAACATTTATTATTCTCCTTAGCAGTTTGGTTTGAAAATCATCAAAATCTGTTCAGGTGAACAAGAGCTATGGACCAAGTTGTGTAACAACCTACATCAAAATACGATATTTTTTCTTTAAATATATTTCAGATAACACCATGAACTTTTGTACACGTTATTTCTACGATGGACGGACAAACTGATTAATCGGTCCATTATCTCTTATAGTTCCCATACAAATTTCTTCCCGAAATTAGGCTCAATGATACATAAGTGTCTATAAAGTTGCAATATCAATACAAAATTCAGCAAAAATAAGTTTCATATGAAAATAAATTACAAAACCGAAAGTTCGGTCCAAGTTTCACCATTGCTCCAATACAAAGTCCACTTCCGAAAATCACTTAAATACGTATAAATCTGTCATAAATAATGGTACCGATTCAAAATTTTTTACAGATCATGTGAATTTAGGTCATATTTGTCCATATGCTCCATATAAGGTCCACTTCCGAAAATAACTTTAATACTCATACAAGTCGACATATTCTCATAAACATTTAGAATATTCTCTGCACCAAATCACATCGCTCACATATAAGAACCAATTTTGAAAAACAGGTAAACCTACAAAAATGTCTAATAAATATCAATATCAAACCAAGATTTTATGCCGATCTGTAATTTTACTATTACTATCGCTCATATGGTATTTATCTAAGAATTTTGTAGTTGTCAGTCAATATTTGCCAATAGTACCAAAATAAAGTAATTTTCCGAATGCTATGTATTATAACAACCATTGAACTCCTGAAAATTACGTTATTGAGATGAAATTCTGCTTAAATAAGCCTCAAATATATAGAATCGCGTTATTGGATATTGGATTTTAAAGATATCAGTCCATAATTGGTCCACTTCCACTATAACACCTATAAAGTCTTGTAAGCCTCACCTTATAACCTTAACCTTTTTTGTACTCTTTTTCTTCACCTGATAAAATATGGAAAAACGTTGAACGTAGTTTTAGTTTTAGAAATGGTTACATTGCATATATCATAGTTACTGTCCTTATAAAGAATATGTGGTTTGTCTGAACACATTCGACAATGTCCGACATTGTAGATTCGGAACAATCTTAAGCAGTAATAATTATTGCAAACCTGATAACTTTTTCAACAAATTTAAAAAAATACAAAAAAAACTTAAAAACGCCGAAACAAATAATTGAAAAGTTCTTACGTGCTAGTTAAAAAACTGAATTGTGCGTAAATAGTTTACGACTTAATTTGTTATTGTAAATCATAGTTAAAAACTAAGTCTACTTAAACTCTTGTTGGGTTTACATCCACATAGTACGAATGCTTTAAATGTATAGGCATTGTAGTCCTCTATGTCTTTGCATTTGCTGGTACGAGTTGTTGTACAAATGGTTTGTAGTGGTTGTAGTGGTAACTTGTAGCAGTAGCATACAACAACATCACGTACATATGGCTGTCTAAGCGTATACGTATATATTTGTAATATCTAGAATATGGTCATAAATTTTAACTGGACTAAGTGGAAAATATTGTCACGGGTATACCGGATACATACCTAACACATTCTTAATACTCTAAAATACACACCGTATAATTCCCGCTTACATACATTAGAGACAAACGTTCGTACATGGGTAAAGCACATACATAACTCTATATGTATTCTAATACTGCTTAACTACATACACACATGTATACATGCATACATATATGTAGGTATCTATCTTTGGATCTGTATTTTTTTAGTTAATATGTATGTATGTACTCAGCGGGAAAAAATGCAAGTGCTTCCATTTGTAGGCCTTATAGATGACCTGTTAACACATTCTCATTCCACTATATCTTCTCGCAGAAGGTGTTCTAGAAGGCGTTTCATGCACATTTAAAATTACATTTCAAAGGAATGTCAACCAGTCATGATTTCAATAGCAAACACAAATGATTTTGCAATTATTCCTGTATATTGTTACTACAACAACAAGCAATATTTTGTTCACTTTGTTAGTCCTGTTTCACACACTTCAGTTATAGCTGACCAGTTTTTGTTGAATTCTCCTTTGCATTTGCCATTTCATTCACACTCGT
This sequence comes from Bellardia bayeri, assembly GCA_950370525.1. NCBI lineage: Eukaryota > Metazoa > Arthropoda > Insecta > Diptera > Calliphoridae > Bellardia > Bellardia bayeri. The sequence goes on along the minus strand of OX493265.1, from coordinate 52,063,712 downwards.
CAATGCAATTTTCGAACTTTTTCGTGCCAATCAACATGCATGAAATAAAACAAGTTCGAGTGCTATATTCGGCTGTGCCGAATCTTAAATACCCTCCACCTAAACGTACAAAGAAATACAAAAACTACACTGGTTTTAGAACTAGAATATTCTTATTCCGTGTTTTCTATTCAGTCTTAGTGCTAATTTTATTAGTATTTGATATATTGTTTGAAAGACAATTTTAAGACCAACACAATTTATGTTAAATATTTTGAAATTTTATCTAATTTTGACCATTTATAATTAATGTAATTACCGGTTCTTACTGTAATTTACGGAGTTTGTTTGATTTTCATAATAATCTTGATTGTAATTTAACAATTTATAAAATTAAAGGAACATTCTTCCATATTCACAACAAGTTATGAAACAGAGTACAAAAAAGGATAAGATATAAGATGAGGTTTTTTTGTTTGAATTTGATCTCAATAACATTATCTACAAAAGATTTCTGGGTGGCATAGAAGAAATGGACAAATTATGGACTGATGGCTTCTAAATCCAGTATCCACTAAAATGATTTCTATGTATTTTAGGATTATATTGGTTGAATTTCATCGCAATAGCGTTATTTACAAGAGTTGTATGGTTGGTTGTTATGCTTGGAAGTGGTCTTAATTCAGGAGCTATTATTGACTGACAGCTACAAAATTCAGTAGCTTAATTGCCGTATAACCGATACTAATATGATTTCTGGATTATAATTTCTCATCCATATAAAAGTGGATTCGATATCGATATTTATTAGACATTTTTGTGGGTTCATTTGTTTTTTTGGAAATGGTTCTTATATGGCAGCTATGACAAATTATGGGCCGATCTTCTTAAATTTTGGAACAGTGATTTTCATGCATATGAGGATATTTCACGTCGAATTTCAAGCTATACTCGTATTAACGTGGATTTAGAGTGTGGACCTTATGTAAGGGATATTGGCAAATATGGACCGATATTCTCAAAATCCAGCAGTTTGATTTAGGCATGTATGTAAATGATCCGTGTAAAATTTTGGATTGGTACCCTTATTTATAAGAGATTTATGAGTATTAAAGTGGGATGATTTGTGGGATGATTTTTGTATATATGAAAATGATCTGTGCAAAGTTTTGAGTCGGTACCGATATTTATACAATATATATAGGGATAAATGTCTTTTCAGATATGGTCCTTGTATGGGAGCTATGACCATTTCTGGGTCGACCACCATAAAATTTAGTACAACAATTTATTTGCCTATAAAGATTCTTCATGTCAAGTTTTAGTCGTTTAACATTATTTATATCTGTTTTATACGTATTTAAGTGAATTTTGGAAGTGGACTTTATATGGGGTCTATGGTCAAACATGGACCGAACTAGAAAAGATTTCGGTTTGCGATTTATTTTTGCATAAAACTTATTTTTGCTGAATTTTGTCTTGATATTCCAATTTTATAGGCATTTATGTATAATTGAGCAATATTTCGGGAAGATTTTTGTATGGGGGATATGAGAAATCATGCACCGATTTTTACTATTTTCCGCACACTTTCTTCTTTTATCATAAAAACAACGTATACATAATTTCATGGTATTATCTGCAATATATTTCAAAATATTGCAATAAAATGGTCAAAAAATATCAAATTTTTATGGAGGTTGTCTCAGATATTGGTCCATAACTCTGGTTGGCCTTAACGTATTTTGCTGATTTTCAATACCAAAGTTACCTGCAAAATATTTCTCTGGAAATTTCGTTTAGTTGAGTTGTATAGTTTGGAAGTGAGAGTGTTTTACAGAGACAGACAGACTGCCATGGCTAAATCGACTTAGGATTTCATAAGGAGCAAGAAAATGTTTGTTGGGTCTCAGATGAAAATTAAAAAATTTCACACGGAATGACAAACGTAATATACCCTCATTCACCACTCTTGGTGGTGAAGGGTATAAAAAAGAATAAGATATAAGACAGACGGACATGGCTCAATCGACTTGGAATTTCGTAAGGAGCAAGAAAATATATACTTTGTTGGATCTCAGATAAATATTAAAAAAGTTTCACACGGAATGACAAACGATCACCCTCGATCACCACTCTTGGTGGTGGAGGGTATAAAAACAAAAGGAAATAAGAAAATTGACTAGTACCGTCAAGTTTGTACCACTTTTGTTCTTTTTTCTCTTCTCACTCAAAAAGAGTCAGAATTGAAGAGTGTGAAAGCGAACTTATATGGGTAATAGAAATGAATAAAGAAAGCGTCTATAAATTTAGTCTTTTATGAAAGATTATAATATAAGTTATGCGTGATGAAATGAAATTATTAATGAAATTATTAATTTAGCAGAACTTTAATTACGCCTTCTATGAGGCATTACTTGGTAGACCTTACAATTACCCTTCTCAAGTAGGCCTTCTATCAGGCATATAACCAGTAGCGAGTAGGCATGGAATTATTTGCCAATGACACGCCCTGTAAAATTGAAACGATTTCGCAATGCGACTGGAAGTCCTTGTGACTGTACAATGAGGTCTTTTAGAAGGCCGCTTTACAGCGCCTTTTTCCCGCTGGGTATGTATAAAGCGAACAATTTCATTTAACTGTATTAATAATCAAACGTAAAATGTCGCTAGAGTAGACAATGAAAAGGGAGTTTAGTTTTTTGTTTTTTTTTTTTAGCAAGTATGTGGATTTGGTCATGTCATACTTTGTTTCTAGGATGGTTAAAAAGCAATGTTATTTTTGTTATACATACTTGGTAAATGCAAAGATTTTTCTTATAAAGCTCTGTTATCTTCTCCTTGAGTAGACGCAGCTACGCATTAATATGACACTCAAATCTAAAATAAATATAAATATTTCCTTCTTAACCTTCATGAACCCTCCCATTAGGCCGAAAGGAAAAAACATCTGCCAGAAGTAAATGACTTTTCCCGAGGTATAAATTTTCAACAAACATTTCATTGGTCTTACTATTTAGAAAATATATATGTATTGGTATGTGTGTTTGCAGGTTTGTATGTGTAAACATGCTTAAAACATAAACATAAAGAAACATTAGAAAACAGGCTTTAAATTAAAATTTAAGGGTATCATGTGCGAAAAATATTTTTGTAACCTACTAATACAAACGTAACTACGAGGGTTGTGTGATACAACTAAGACAAATAATTGGTCGTAAAAAAACAGATGAGTCAGTTAGTTGGCCGATCCAATTTGAAGAATATTGCAATAAAGTTGTTAGTACTCTTTACATAATATTTTTACATACTCGTATATTGCCTTTGTTGTGTATTTTCCTATTTTCATTAATTTTTTAATGTAGAATATTTTAAAATCTTTTTAATTTTTTTTGTAGCATATTTTATTATTATAAACAAGGAAAAAATATAACTGAAATTTATAATTTGCTACATAATTTCAGTAAATGTTTATCAGCCCTCGCATTTAAAAAATGTACTTATACAGCCATGGCACAGAATTCAATTCTGTTCAAAAGTGGAATTAATTGCGTTTTTTGCTTCTGTAGAAAAATCAAAACAAGCAAGTTTTTCGGAATGAAACCGCTTTTAGTTTTCTATGTGAAATTGTAATTTTAAGCATTTCTAGGTTTTATTCCAAAAAAAAATCGTTCGTTTTACCTTTTCTATTGAAGCAAAATACGAAATTAATTCCTCTTCCGAACGGAATTAAATTCTGTGACATACATACATACATATGTAGCTGATAATTATAAAAATTTAGAAGCCTCGTTAACTGCTTTGTCATTAAAACTTTCAACGAAATCTCGTCAATTATTAAAAAAAAAAAATAAGCAAAATGTAACATAATAATACACATGTACATAAATATTTACAATTATTTTCTCTAATTGTGTGTTTGTAACCGAAACCCTTTCTACAACTTATTCAAAAACAAACCCATTTCTTTTTTTTGGGAAAAGGTTTCAACTGCTATTGTGGGTAATTTGCGTGAATGTTTATGTAAGAGTTACATTATGTCACCGAAATATTTTTCCTAAAAAAAAACCACAATACATTTGACATTTGGGTTAAAAATTTTATTTTATTTAGATTATAAACTAATGTGTGTGTGGTAATAGTAGCGTTAAAACATGAGATTGGTTTTAATAAAGAACTTTGCTGTTACTAAAGTGTAATAATATTTTTGTTTAAAATGGCGAATTTCTTTAAAATCAAAAAACTTTGTTAAACGATTTCTGTATGCTTATTGATTGTTCAGAAGTGTTAATAAAAAAACATTTTATATTATTATTTATAGAAATCAAATAAGCGTTATAAAAGGCTCTTGATATTTTTATACCCACCACCAAAAAGATGTGGGGTCCTAGTAAAAAAACTTCGTGTTTTTTAAGCACTTAAGAGAAAAAGCGCATAATCGAGCGCTTCAATAAAAGCGCTCTTTGGAAGCAGTAAATGCCTACGAATAAAATATACAAAAAATATGCTTTTTTAGTGCTGACAACGAAAAAGGTTTTAAAGCGAAAAAAAAACAAAAATGAAATTAGGGTCTACAGATTTACGTATGACAGCGAAAGTCAATTACAAAACGAATATCGCGCTTTCTTTGGCAAAAACATTCAGATAGAATTTGTTTTAGAAAAGTGCTTTGTTTGCATGTTTGATTAGGTTAAAAGAAGCGCTTATTGTCAGCAGAAAGTAGTCATCCAAACCGGGAACATCTCATACAAAAATCATGCATCCCATTAGCAGGTTTGCAGTGATTTGAGGTATGAATTCATACATAAAACCTGCTTCTTTTGGAGCACATTTTTTACTGGGGTATATTGATTTTGTCATTCTGTTTGTAACACATCAAAATAATGGTCGTAGAACCAAAAAGTCTATATATTCTGAGCCTTTATACGATTCTAAGGCGATCTAGCCATGCCCGTCCGTCTGTTGTGGGCACGATAGAGCTTCGAAATAAGACTGCGAACAATAAAATTTTTCTCAAATATTCTTTGTTTCACCAAAATCTTTAGTAATAAAAATGGGCAGTAGAATCAGACTACCTTGATATTTTTTAGATATTTTTAACCACCATCAAAAAAGACTTCTAACAACAAAATTTTTACCGAACATTTCTCGATTCATCAAAATGTTTGCTGTTGAAAATGGACAAAATTCGTCTCGTAGGATCCGAGCTTTAGATCAGTGTTTCAGACTACCTCGATATTTTTCAGATATTTTAGCAATTTTCTTCAAATATAATGTAGATAATATCGTGAAATTTTGCACACTTTATTTTGATTATAGAGCAACAAATTCTGTTGAAAATGGTAAGAATCGGTCCACGATTTCTCATAGCCACCCTACACATGTCTTTCCGGAATATGGCTTTATAGTACATAAATGTCTTTAGCAAAGCCGTATCCATACAAAATTCTGCAATAATAAGTTTCGTGCAAAGTGAAACTTCAAAACAATATTTTGGTTGTATAAGTCCATATTTTGACATAGCCCCATACCAAGGCCACTTCCGATAATCACTTAAATGCGAATAAATCTTTTATAAAAATCACTATCAAGTTGAAATTCTACAAAAGTAATCCAAATACACATTTAAATTGCCGTACAAGATTTCATGATGATCGGTCAATATTTGACCGTAGTCCCCATATAAAGTCCACTTCCATAAATAACTTAAATACTGATAAATCTCTTATAAAAATCTGTTTCAAATTGAAATTCTACAAAACAATCCAAATAGATATCTAAGTCATAAATATCTTAAACAACCACAATCAAGTTCAAATTAACAAATAATCCATATATCTATCTATTGAGTTCAGTCAACCTACAGTATGCTGTACAAAATTAGATATTTTTTTGCAAATAAATAAGAACAGGCAGGTTGTGAATACATCTTATTCTATATCTATATACCTATATAAAAATTAAATGGCATCACGTGATAACGGCTGGAGCGATTTGGCTGATTTTTTTTTATTCTATTCAAAATTTTCAGTAGATGGTTTGTAAAAAAAATTAAAAAATTCCCAGTACAACTCGGAAATTTTAAGTTTGTAATATATTGCTCCTTTTCACTGACACCAAATTTCTTTAAGTATGAGAAAATTTTAACAAAACTCTACTATGAAACCAAGTGATCCACACTTTAATTTTAAACGCGTTCAATTTCCAGTTCGCCTTGCATTCGCAATGACGATAAATAAGTCTCAAGGGCAATCTTCAAAAGTGTGTGGGTCAAATCTAGAAGCTGAATGTTTTTCACACGGTCAGTTGTATGTTGCGTGCTCGAGAGTCGGTACACCGTCAGGACTATTCATTTTCTGCCCCAATAGAAGAACAAAAAACATTGTTTACCATCAAGTTTTAAAATTATTTTTTTTTTGTTTTTTTTAATTAATAATTGTTTCAATTTTTGTTGCATATAATAATAATCGAATTTTTAAAAAACTATTTAAGCAATAAATTGAAACAAATTTTTGTTATTTTTTTACTGAAATTTTTGTGTCTTAATTGTTAATTCTATATGAAATACAAATCATTAGTAAATACGGGGCGGTCAGCTAGTATATACATATATATATATATATATACTTTGGTGCTTTGCCCATAATTAGTCATAGCATCCATAGGGTCCACTTCCAAAAAACACATTAACCTACGTAAATATCTTATAAATATCAATATCTAACCGAAATTTTATACAGATCAGTTGCATATATGTAAGTAAAAATTATACTATTGGATTATGTGAAGGTCAGTCAGTCATATTTGGCCATAGCTGGCATATAAGGCCCATCTCCCAGAATATAACTGCAATATCAAAAAAAAAAAAAAACTACAAAATATATATTTGTTGAGATGAAATTATCCATAAGACTTAAATACTGTAAAATATTTTATGACAATTTTCCTATAACATCACATATAAGGTATCCGAAAAATTAAATTATAAATAAATTTATAAACCTCGTTATTGTTACAAAATGTAACACTGACCATATATGTAGGTGGTACCCACCAGATTCGGCACTCTACTTGTTTTATTTATAATAATTCTTATAGTATAGTAATGAACATTTTCCAAATCATTCAAACTTACAATGTCCTGCCTAACAACATGATATCGAATTGTAATTGTTCAAACAATAAATTTAAATATTTAGAGGTATGCCTCATGTTTGTGTTAAAGAGGTTTCTCTTCAAATTATTTTCTTTGACATGGACATGAGTGAGTGAGTGAGTGAGTGAATGAGTCAGTTTAGTTGTTTGTTTCATGAAACCACAGTTAATTGTTTACGTGTGGTCAACAATGTGGAAAAGTCAAAATCAACCAAAACAAAGGAAGAATTGCTGACAGGATTTTGCCCAAAATTTACAATTTGTGACTGTAACACTCACTCACACAATCACTGACTAACTCATATATCGGTTTTATGTGTACGACTAAAGATTAAACTAAACGACTTAAAATTAAGGTTAATATTGCATTCGTATATAAATATGAACACACACACACATACCACCCATCATATACTATACATTTATTTCTACAATTAAGTAACCTTGTGTGTCACACTCATTATTCACCTTCTACTTATATGCATACAAACGCACACACACACACACACACAAATGAAAAATATATTAAAATGGCAAGCAATAATTCAATTTATGTCATCTGGTGGTACTTCTTGTCCAATTAAATTGACACAATGACATGTTGTACTCATTAGTAAAGGTTTCTAAAACCTTCTGTTTTCCATACAATGTATATAATGTGTATATTTAAGTAAACACATATGTATCTAATACTTACACAAAAACAAATACAAAATACAAGTGTAAACACACGCTGGAAGAAATTATTGTATAGAATACATTATTTAAGTACAGTGGTTTACCCGTTAAACCATTTTCTTGTACAAACATTTTAATAGAGCCATCGATTATTATTCACACATACATATTAATAATGTGTGAATGAATCTCAAAATTTTTCAGAAAAGTATATCAAGAAATCAGAGTTCTTTCAGAAAAGTTGTTCATGCACTTTGATCAACATATGGTGTTGACCATTGACCTTCTGAGATCATTATTGCCAATACCAAACATACATTTCAGCCTCAGTATACGTTATTGGACGATACACGATGCATGTATGTAGTTCATATGCTTGACACAGGAGTTATAAACATCGTCCTAAATTTCATTTTATATATATTTACATAGTTATATGGCGATGAATTCATTCAGTTCTTTTCCCTTTTCCCATTTTTCCTATTCACATTCAATGTTAAAAAAATAAAAAGGGAAAAAACTCCCGCGGATTTTTTGTTCATGATTGGGCTGATTATCTTGGACATTTCAGAGATTATTTCTAACGACTGCCACATTATTTGGCATGTACATAGTTGATGCCCTTCTTAAGCTAAGTTTAGACGATATGTTGAATCAGCATATATATGCAAAAAGACGCAGAGTTTGGCAAAAGAAATGGGTAGAACGACGAGAGGAAGAAGTTTATTGTGTGGAATTATACAAGGAATTGGTATAAAGAAATAGTGCATATTTTATTGTAGAAAACAGCAATAATAATAAATTATAAAATATTGCAGAACTTACCAACAAAATCGAACTAAATTATACACTAAATATGCAAATAATGCACGAAAACATGTAAAACATTTATACTAATTTATTGTTTAATTCCAGAGACCTGTGTCGATTAATTTGAACAATGCCGCCGGCCACTATATTGCGTTTTGTGTTCTTGTGTGTATATGTTTGTAGGTACATATACAACAAGAAGTGTATTTACACAAAAAAAAAACTATCGGCGGCTGGGCTTAAAGGTCGTGATACACTATCCTACACAATCCTACCATTCATTCACTGGAAAATCTGACCGATTTCTATCACACTCAAAAAAAATCGCAACAAAGTATGTCATAGGTGCCACACTGGTACACAAAAAAGATGCAAAAACATATGTTTTTGTTAATGTAAACAAACGCAGTTTTCAGCCATTCAAATAAATATTTGTGTTCAATTATTGTGTTGATATATGTGAATATAATAAATTGTATAAACTATACAAACAATTAAAATATTTTAAACGTCTGTTCTTTAGATTATAATTTGTGGTTTAAATCAATGAAGCCGACATTGTTGTTTTCTTATCAGCTTTATTAGAAAATACAACTCTGACACAGAGTATAACAGAGGTGACAGAAGAGCAAAGATAGTGTAGTTTTTTTCTTGTCTCTTTCTTTGGAACCTGCCTTTTTGTTTTCTTTATGTTACTATTTTTCTGACGCAATAAAATTAATTTTTGGCACAGAGTATTTTTGTATTGTTTGATACAACCATAAAAAAATGCAATTATATCTTCTAACGAATGCACAAACTCCAAAATGCATACCACAAAGTATAACAGTTATTAAAATACAATTTAGTTATTTATTAAAATCACAAACATATAAACAAAATTTCAATTTAAATATTCTAACTCAAATTGTTTATTTTGTTTTGTCCACAAAATTCTTGTTGTATATAGTGCTTTGCTTTTTCACATTACAAATTTACTACCAGAAAATATTTTCTTTCTCTTTTTAATATACCTGCCTTTTTAGCTGATTGTAGCGATTTTGAAACTTCAAAATTGCCGCCTCTGTGTTCTCTGTGACTCTGATCGCATAGACACTATCGCATATGCATACGAATTTGCCATATGCTGAAAAGCTTGCATACGCTTTTCAACAAATAACATATCTGTCAACATACGCAGGAAATTTGTCAAAACAAAGTGTTAGCAAATGTTGTTAAACATACGTATGCTGAAAAAATTTTGCGTTTACACGATATGTAAGCACTTGTAACAAATTTTTCAGCATAAATATGCTGATTCAACATATCGTCTATACTTAGCTTTAGGTGTATGCTTCAAAGATCTAAGTGATTCCACCATTAGAATTTATAAATACATTGCAACTCATAGGAGCTTTGGTGCAGTACTTCAAAACGGTTCACATTTAGGTATGTTTTCAGCAATTAAGAACTAAATTTCAGCAATTACAAACAGTTGGGAGAAATACTTTATATATAAACCAAATATTATGAATATTAGGATCAAATAATATCCTTCTTCCCCTTGAACACAAAAAGTTATTCGATATTTCAATGCTTTCGGATTGTACTTTAATGTGTATTCAAATATTAATTCGAGTGTATTAATGTCTATATGTAATAAATTATTGTATGTGTAAATGTTTTTTTTTTTTGTTCAAAAACCTAAATATGTTTGTGGTTTATAATATTGTGTAAATATCCATTTATTAGAACCACATTCGAGTTTAGGTATATTTACTTGCGAAATCTAACGTATTTCTAACGCTGTATTATAAATGAAAAAAAAAACAAACATCTAAATAAATGTGGGCACGTAAGTAACCCTGTATGCTTGTCTTACATTGATATAAATATATTTCCATTACTTTAAATTAAGGTGAAAAGGGCATTTGTGTGTATTATGGGCTCGGTTACAAAATAAGTGTTCCTTACCCAAATTTAATTGAAGCCAATATATTTATTTGATATTCAAAGACTTCATTGCATTTTAATTTCTTCTAAGTATTTTGGAAATAAACATGTTGCAATATATCTTTATAAGATTTTCTTATTTTAAACTCTTGTCTGACTACGTTTAAAGATTTAAGTTTATTTTATTTTATTTTAATATTGTGCTAAATACTACAGTTCAAAAAATACTAATATCTTATATCACAGCAATAAAAAGAATAAGTAAAGTAGCCTTCCTAAAGTCCTTGGGGCTAATTCTCGCATACGTATGCGAATAAATTTTCATTCGAACGTTCGAATTTTTTAACATTTGGGATTCCCTCATTCGATAGCGAATAAAATGTATCGAAATTTCTAATGATGGCATTCGATAACGAATGATCATTCGAACGCAACCTTTTTACTCGTAAGCAAAGAAGCATTCCAAATAACGTTTTGTTTTTAGCAAACAGAAGAAAAAAGAAAATGTAAGTAAAAAAATTGTTACTTACTATAAAAAAATATCATAATATTAATAATTTTATTACTTTTAGGTCAAAAATAATTTTACCCATGCTTCCTTTATGAGCCTAAAACGTCTTTTGAATCTAGTAAAACGCATACATACATTAATACATATGTAAGTATGTATGTATATATGTATATATGTACATATGTACCTATTTATACCTATTCAATGTTTGGTGTTTGAGGTGTTTCTTATGTCATTAATGTTTTCAATATTGTCAGAATCAGAAGACGATGAGTAAAAAAACATTTTTAATTTAGAATAATTTCTTTAAAAAATTTTACTTGTGTTATTTTTTTCAGAACCATATGTTTTTTGTTTACATTTTCTTTTAGTTTATTCAGTGTTGTAATACGTACTAACTTAAGTTTTTTACAACACTGAAGCAATCAGAAAATTTTGCACTGTCGAAATAAATTTCGATTCAAAAACAATTTCGATCACGACTGCCGGAATTAGCTCCCTGATCTCTTCGCTGCCAATACATTGCTAGTTTACTAAGAGTCTTTGTAAGTTTGTATGTTTATTTGATTGTTTGTTTGTTCCACAATCACGCCTTTATATTTTTTCAAGACTTGGTCAAGGGAAGGATAAAATGGGGGAAAACGGTTAAAATTGGTATATTTTTTTCTTAAATAATGATCAACTTTGTTATGAAGCAACTGTAATTTTATTTTATCTTTCTATAGCCACAAAAAGTGTGTATTGGAAAAGTACCTTTCGGAAGGTCCCTTTTTAAGTGGGTAAAAAAAGGGGGTTTTCAGTTTATACAAATAACCAATTTTATTGAAATTTGAAACGTATATTTATCCATGCTTTAAAGCTTCAATAGACTATATATCTTTTTCAAAACTTGGACCAGGTCGGCATAAAAAGGGGAAAACTAGTAAGACCAAACGGCTGAACCGATTTTAATGAAACTCGGAATGTAGATAGATTTATGCTGGAAAGCGTCTATAGGCTTTATCTTTTTTCAAAACTTGGACCAGGTCGGGGAAAATCGGTAATCACAAACGAGTATAACAATTTGATTGACATTTGGAACGTAGATATATGTATCTGTGCTTTAAAGCGTCAATAGGTTATATGGTTTTTAAAAACTTGGACCATGTCGGGAAAAAAGGAAAAACGGTAATCCTAAACAGATTCACCGATTGGATTGAAATTTGGAACGTCTCTATGCTTCGAACGTAGATAAATGCATGCATCAAAACGTCAGTTGGCTAAAAAGGGGAAAAATGGGAAAACGTTAAAATTTTGTTTTTAAATAATTTCAATTTCAGATTTCTATAGTCACATAAATTTGTATTAGAAATGAACTTTCTATCTTCAAGGAAGGGGATTTTCTTATTTAATTTTAATAAATGATCTAGAGACTTGAAATTGTAAATATTGATATATGTATGAAAAGACAAAAAAAAAATGTATATACTCGTATTTGGAAAATTCAAACTAAAATGTGTGTTTAAGACAATTAAATTTGTGCTGTGTCTTTATGCAATTACAAAAATAAATATTTGAGAAATAATTTCTTTATAATACGACCTTTAGATAGAAAAATGTTAAATATGGATTTCTATAACGGAATATAGGTTTGAACTTTTTTTAATATCTTTTGAATACTTTGTTCTTAGTTGAGAAAAATTATTTTGTAACGTGTAGATTCGTAGATTTTTTTTGCAGAGTTATTTTTTTTATAAAACGACAGTTAGACGGTAACGACGGGTAAAAGATAATGAACTAATGTAAGTTTTAATGTATAGATTCATTTAACGGATCAAAGTTATTTAGTATTTTACATGGGTTTGGAAATTCGAGAAAAATAGCGTAAATACTTTTAATAGTTTTGGTACCTTTTTTATTCAATTTCTTTAAGGGGATACAATTGGATTTTAAGCCTTATGTGATTGACAAAAAAAAAAACTAGGTATTTTGTACTACAAGGTGCCCGGGTACCTTTATACAAATCTCATAGAAAACTACATTGTTTTCAAACAAATTTATATACTGTTATACAGTAGACGCTCGTAAATTAGAACTCTCGGATATTCGAATCCTTTGGAAATTAGAACTAACGTTTTTAGCACACTACATGCTCTAAAATTAGAACCATCAGTTCTAATTTCCGAGAGCGTTTTTATTTTTGGTTTGTTTTCAGCACTGAAAAATTGTTTTTATGGTTTTTATTTGACTTCCGTACATTAAAAAAGGGGAATCCCATGTTACTAACATATGTAATTTTTATTGTCAGTGAATTTTTGTTCATTATTGTGTGAAATTTGAAACGCGTAGTCACATTTCGGCAGCGTTAAGTTCAAATTTTTATACATTTGTATAGTATACGTATTTTTAAAATACGTTTTTTTCTTTAATCTGTGATGAATTTTAATAATATTGTATAAATTAAAAACTCTGCAGTAGTGTTTCTTTTTTGTGCATTTTCTAAACGAAGATGCACTTTTATGTTGCTTTTTATTAAAAAAAAAAACCTTTGGAAATTCAATTTTTTCGAAAATTAGAATTACCCCAGGAACAAAGTGGTTCTAATTTACAAGCGTCTACTGTATGTATATTTGGGAATTTCCATGTTTTTTTAGGATTTGGTCATAGGCCGTATTTTATGTAGTAGGTGATTCCCCGTACTAGCAAAAATACATATGTACATTCGTTAGCAAAATATTTCTTCATTATTTTTATTTTACTTTTTATCCACGCAGTGAAGTTTAATCGGCTGAAGGAAGTATTTATTTTTGTTGTAAAAGTTTTCAAATAAATTATAAAATGAGTTCAAGTGCAAGAGTCTGTAATAAAAGATTTATCTCTACAGATATAAATAAATTATTGTGTGAGAGTGATTGCGGTCAGGATAGTAAACTCCAGCAGAGAACGAAATGGGTAGAAAAATCGTAACCGCTAAAAAAAATAGATTTAAACCTTCCGGCGTAGATGAACTAAATGCGTTTTTTGGTATTTTGATATATGCTGGTGTTCATAAGTCAAACAGAGAGCATTTATCTGAGTTGTGGAGACCTATTAATTTGCCTTTGTTTCGAGCGGCATGTCACTAGCCAGGTTCAAATTGTTGTTAAGATTCATACGTTTCAATAATGATGAAACTCGTTTATCACGAGCCAAATCCGATAAAACTGCAGCATTTCGAGATATTTGGGTTATGCTAAATGCTAATTTACATAAAAGTTACAAGCCAGGGGAGTGTATAACTGTAGATGAGCAATTATACGGATATCGTGGACGTACCCGCTTTACGCAGTATATGCCGTCAAAGCCTGACAAGAATGGTATAAAAATATTTTGGGCTTGTGATGCTTTCAACTCGTACCCCTGGCATGGCCAGTTGTACACTGGAAAACTAACAGAAAATGTGCGTCAGACTAATGTAGGAGAAAGAAGAGTTTTAGATCTTGTTAGTCCCTATAACAACTCAGGAAGGAATGTAACAACCGATAATTTTTCTATATCTACATGTTAAAAGTAATAAAAGTGGCCGTATTGCAGTAGCAGGAAGTTGCATGAAAGCACGTAAAACTTGTAGCAATTGTTCCGCACCAATTTGCAATTTGCATTCGGTTAATCAACCAATATGCACAAATTGTTTACAGGACGATCAATAAAAATAAATTTATAATCATACAAACATATTTGTAATACATCTATATGAACGTCAATATGTATTTGTATACTTACATGTTTTTGTTATATACATACTTGCAAATATGTAAATAAATTTCGGTTTTTAATTTTAGTTTTGTAAACATAAGAATATATAAATAAATTTTCATTATTTTTGCCAGCATTTTTTTTTTTTTTGAAAACGCATAAAGGTACCCGGGTACCTTGTAGTACAGTTAAGGGTGTTGAAAGAAAGTCGGCATATTATGCTTATATGAATTTATAAATTTTTTTCAAAGATTTGAAAATGAATCAAATATCAAAAGTTAGGAGCTCTCAAGAAGTTTCATGTACGATGGTTATCAACTTCTACAAAAAAAAAAAACAATTTCAAAACGCAATAGGTAACCGGGTACCTTGTCAGTCATATAAGGGTTAAGCTTTCTACAAGTAAAAAGCTATTAATCGAAAATTTGGTAAGCCCTAAAAATATTAATGTTTTCTTATGTTTAATTATGTATTTTTGTTAAATTTAATCTTGAATATCGATTTTTTTGTTAGCACAAAGGGACAATTAGGATCTTATACATTATGATCCAAAGTCGTAAGAGGTGCAAATTTAAATTTCAAAGTTTACAAATTGTAAGTTTGAAGGATGGTAAGTTTTCAAGTTTTTGATCACGCAATCTTGTTTAATAGAACGTCATTTTTTAGGAATGCCAAAATAGAGGAAACTTCAATATTCAAAATGATCAGCGGTCAGGAATAAAATATAAGAAATCACCGGGCAACGCCGGGGGACAAGTGCCCCCATTATTAAAAACAGCACTTGCATATTAATAATGACTTTAAATATTGGTCTTTAGTGCCGCCTGCATTGGCTGCACTAATAAATTTATCTCAAAAAATCAAAATATAAATCAAAATTAAAACCTAAACCTAGTAAAACTAATAAAATAATGAATAATTAGAGTGCGAATGAGAGTTTGTTTATCTATCTCAAAATCTACATTCAATTGACATAGTCCTTTTCATATATAGGTAATTTAAAAAAAAAATGAATTTTATTAATAATCCACATATCCCTTGTATTCGAAATAATGTATGTACTACCTATATAAATGGATATAAAACATAATTCAGTTAAAGTCATAAGCCTCAATAATTATGTACATTTTCCATTAAATTCTTCTTTGATTCTTTCCAAAAATTCCCACAAAAAAATGTTAATGTTTCTCAAAAATGTTTATTGTTATAAATTGCTATACTGTCGTTGTGTTTTGAAACGTTGTTATTACGATGTTTGTTAATTGTTTTCTATTTTGAAAATTAAATAGAAAAGCATTTTATGAAGCATGTAATTACGCAAATTAACTTTAATGACAGTTTGTTGAAATTTTCTGTAAATTTTATGAAAACTGCGCAGCACCGCCAACTAAGTGTCCACGAGAAAGTTAACGAAAATAGCAACGGAGAACAATAAGCAGCCAGCTTCACAGCTAATTACCATCTAATAATAATTGAAGTATGTACGAGATGACGTATGTAGACAATGACATTTAGTAAGTCTTAAGTAGTTATACCATGAAATTAGTTAAGAGATTTTTAAATCTGTTTATTTAAATGTGTATAAGTTTTTTTTTTTTTTTTTGCTATATAGGCACTTTTAATAATTTCGCAGGCTATTAACGTGGAAGTAATAAATATTTATTAATAATAATACATTTATTAATAATAATAAATATTTATATATTATATCATTTATTAACTTAAATTGACTAGTATCTGTATCTGTAACTAGTATCTGTATCTGTAACAAAAGAAGTATTATTTTCTTGTCAAAATAAATATTTTGTTATACATATTGTCCAAACCTTAATGTGATCAGATTAAATTTCTGGTAATACAGGTAATGCGTAAATATTTGGTACTGTAAAAAATATGTAATCTGCGTGAAATTTACCACTAAACTTTGCCAAATCGGATTAATCAATATATATGTGTGTGTATATATTTGTATGCGAAAAAAATCAATTGTTTTACTTTTTTGTTCATACAAATCGGTAATGATGTTGGTAGTAGGTTCTAATTGGTTCAAAACATTTTATTTAATTTTATAAATAAAAAAAAAATTTTATTGAGACTGTTCGACTATCATTTATTGAAACTTATGTTTTCTGAATATTGTATAAATACTGCCTTAATATACTTTTATGTACCAAAAATCCAAATTCCGACAAACTACAAAATACATTTTTATGTGGCCTATAAGAAATGGTGCACTAAATTCCTACCATTTTCAACAGGAATTGTCTTTCCGTAATAGAAACAAAGTGTGTAACATTTCATGATACATATAATCTGCATCATATTTAAAGACAATTGCAAAAAATATCAAGATTGTCTGAAAATTTGGTGTATAACTCAGTTCCTATTAGATTTTCAATAACAAACATATCAGTGAAACAAAGAATATTGGGGAAAAATTTCCTTGTTCTTTTTCTTTCCAAGCATATAAACATCAATGTTCCAAAGTTCAAATAAAAAATGGCTTTAACGACTTGGTCTAAGTTTTGAAACAAATATAGCCTATTGACGCTTTCGAGCATGATTCTACGTTTTAAATTTATATTAAGCGTGACTACGAAACAAACATAGATATTTCTAAAATATATACGTATAGGTATGTATATATATATGTCCCTCGATTTACACGATACATACGTTCCTGAAAAAATCGTATAAATCGAAATAGAAATTTTTTGTATGATAAATCGTGTAAATCGAGAAAAGACCCAAATACGAATAAATTTAAAATTTTGCTTAAAAATTTCATTTATTTTAAAGTAAATTAAATTATGTATATAAAAAATAATTAAAATCAATACATACATTGTACATACATATTTACATTGCATTAATAAAACAAAATAAATAGAGCTCATAAAAAATATTACATGTCAGTATGTACACTAAAAGTCATCACTTTCAAATAATTCTTCATCACTGTCGGCCTAATTCAAGCCCTTCATGAATATTTTTTGTTGTCAGTGCTACTGATTCCGTAACTTCTTCATCGGAATCGTTGTCGTTTGTTTCGACCACTATATTTACTAAATCTTCAACATCGAATTCTTTAATTATCATCAATTCTTCAACATCATCTGCACAAAAGTCATAAAAACCTTCTCCTCCCACTGTTTGGGCTAACTGAACTATCTCAGACATTTCATACTCCAAGGATTAACAATTTAGTTTAATATTTTCTCCTACATCTGGCCACAAATTTTTCCAACAGCCTTTGAGCGTTGATTGCTTGAGTACAGTATAAATCAATGCAACATGCTTTACACAATCTAATATTGTAAATTTTTTCCATGCATTCATTAATGTTAAGATTTATTATTTTCGATTTGATCTAAAATATACCTGAACAATGCTTTAAAAGTGGAAATTATTGCCTGGTCTAAGGGCTGCAACAAAGAAGTCGTATTTTTGGTAGAAATATAACTTGCTCATTCTCATGTTGCAAGCCTTGTGGATGTCCAGGAGCATTGTCAATTGCTAGAAGCACTTTAAATTGCAATCCCTTTTTGTTTAAATACCGCTTTGCGTCTGGGACAAATATACATATGTACATACAAATATTCGTTAATTTGAAATAATGTGTAGAAGCTTCATAATTTTAAACGTATATCTTATCGTTACGAAACAACTATTTTCTAAAAAAAATTAATTTTTGCTTAAATTATTAAAAATAAAACATCGTGTAAATTGAGGTAATTTCCACATCCCTCGTTGTAAATGAAATCCAAAAAAATCGTGTAAAGGTGAAATCGTGCAAAAAAAAGTATCGTATAAACCGAGGGATAGGTGTATATATGTATATATATGGGGGATTCTTCTATAGAATTACAAATTGATAGTGGCGTTTGTAAAATATTTAGGTCAAAGAATAATATTTGGGAATTTCATCCCCCTAAGTACATCTCTCGGGGCCCTATTGTGTCAGCAACAGATGGACGGACGATCTTAGAATTTCATAAGGATCCAGAATATATGTATGTATGTATTTACTTTGTGGGTATACGATAAATATATTTATGTGTCACAAATGACAAAATTAATATTAATGGAAGGTGCTTTTGGCGCTGGGTATAAAAATGCACAATTCATACTTTGTAATTAAATAGATTTCATTAAATGTTAGACTGTTTCGCAATTAACTTTATTCATAATAATATTAATTTAACCTTTAAATGATTGAATTTTTATTAATTTCTAAAACGATTTCTTGTGATAATTTATAATAAATTCAAATAAATATAGCCACACTGAGCATAATCTCAACTGATAAATATTACAAGTTAATTAAATTGTTAATGTCACAAATTTATTTACTTTTTAAATGGATGTACAACTAAAAACCCTTTAAGAGTTTTAAATCAAACAATTTCAAATACACGTACATTAGGGTGTATCGATTTGCATGGCTTTCGAGCTTACGCAAATTTCAAAATATGTATGTATACATATATGTTTTAAGCAGTGCTTCACACAAATTTATGTATTATGAACCTGGATATAATTTCACATCAGAGGGAATTCTTTGACAGGAAAACATTTTATTTACTTTTTTTATATTTTGTGACTACTGTACGCAGCTTTTTAATCAGTTTATATATGCTATACTCCATGTAAATGAATCTCTAATTAAAACTAAATCCATTTTAGGTCCATGGTTTTCAGGGCAAAGTGGCTTAAGCATTCTTTGTAGAAGCATTAATTTTTTGCCAAAACAAAATAGATCAAGGACCTAACGTACATACCTACTATAATAGTTTAATTAATGTTTTTCAAAAATAAATGAAAATAAAAATATGAATAAATGCAATTAAAATGTATATTGTACATTGCATGTGCAAAAAAAAAAAACTCTAAATACAAATAATTTAATTAAATTTTGGCATTGAATTTTGCGAACAATGTCTAACTCAAAACGGACATCGAACAAAATCCATATACATACTTACATATCGTATTAAATCAATCCGTTGTGTGGCATAGATTGACATTTTAAATCGTTTAAAATAAATAAATATACACACACAGACACACATATGTACATATGTATACGAGTATGCACACATTTACATGAAACAGAGCATATGGAGAAATATGTAGGATGTTATTGTAGTATTAACTAGTGTAAGTTTGTTAGATTATAATTTTATATGTGTGTATGTATGGAGATATGAGTGTTATCGTCTGCATGTAACTAATCTAAAAATACCAAGCAACATTATAGATGACATCACTCAAACTGGCGCTTTGCTTAGCATGTCAATTTGTTTCGTTAAATCTTGTTTTTGGCAACGGAAAAGCACAAAGAATATCGAGACCTAGAAAACGGAAAAGGAACTAAACTAAAAACAAAAGCACATAGAATGCAGTGTTAGTGTTGGAACAACCATTATTCTTCACTAAACTGTTTTCGGATTTTACTTTTCTTGTTTTCTCTTTTTTTTTGTATTTTCTTTTTTGTGATTTGCAAGCAACAGTGTACGTACATGTTCGTTTGCAGTAGAATTCAAAAAAAAAAAAACTAAATTCATGCACATACATCTATCACTGACTGGCATGCACTCTAGGAGTGCCAGTATGAAATTGTTGACCCAAATATCCTTCAAATGAGTTCGTAGCTTTGGCAACTGGCTGCAGGCATTTCGGATTTTTCTTTTTAATTCCTTTACAGTGTTAAAAGTCAAGTTTGAATACTTTTTTTTCACTCATACTTTCTTTTACTTTTATGCATTCAACGGATTTTTTCTTAGTAATTTTCAGAGAAAGTGCATAAACATAGAAAACTCAGAGGGGCACAACTTAAAGTTTTTTTTAAGTTTTCCTTTTCCGTTTTGTTTTGTTTTACCGAAATTAAAGTAACAAAGATTGTAAATTTTTTCATCGCAATGCTCTCAAAAATGCCAATATTAAATGTTTACAAAAGATCTCAATGGCCATTGAGGGCCAACTATTGAAAAACAAAAAATACTAAAATAAAATAGAAAAAAAAAACTTCATTGAGAATTAAGTATGAAGAAGAAACGAATTCTTAAAAATCGTATAAGTGGCACTTGGAACAAGTGTTTATTTTGGAAAACTAATAGTACACCCGGCGAATGTTCTTTATGTACTTGAGTCCATAAAAACAGCTATGGAAACAGTATTATACTTCAAATATTTAAGTTTGAATTTATAAAAACAGAATTCAAGTAAAGCATGACCATGGTAAACTTTAATTAGAGACAACAATGGAACATTTCATAAAAATACATTAATTTTGTGTTTGATCAAAACACATTTCAAACAGTTTGGCCTATATGTACATATTTGTGTCATTGTCTCGAAATTTACGTTTTATCTTTAAGAAACTTCAAATACCATTTCATTATCACTTATATAGAAAGAATTTTCATTTCATTGCAATACATAATTTTATTATTAAACATTCATGCGTAAATTTTAAAGTACGATGAAGTGTTATTTTTTTTACACACAGAAAATAAAATTGTTTTGTTTATAAACATTCAAACATTCAATGAATAATTTTTGTGCGCACATGAAAATGTCGCTTGTGGACACTCTTGTCCATGTTATGGTCTTATTCTAACAACGTTGTCAGAGCACGACTATGTTAGCCATCATACAACTATAAGTTTTTAAAAATTACAAAGAAAATTATGAACTTGAACATCAACATGACTTCACTACACAGAAGAACATGAACAAATTTCTGTGTATAATTCCGCCGACGGTTTGATCATATGCCCATAAAACGATGGCTTGCCTAGATCTGGAGAAACTACTGATTGCGCCATCCAAGCATATATGTGCATGTATTGATATATTAATGTGTGTATTTCCCTACAATATACTAAACTACCCAATATGCATTGAAAAATTATTTCTCTAACATTGGAGAAAAGCTTAATTCTCAAGTTGATTTCTAATGTAATTCTCAACTTAAGTTGAAACATTTTTCTCCTTTTTTGTTTTCAACTTGACATCAATTTGAGATTTAATATTTTATCCAATCTTTCAGAAAAATTTTAATTCTCAAGTGGATATCGAACACTTCTCCACTTGAGACCAAACATTTTTTGAACTTGAATACGATTTGAGAGAAATTTGAGATTTTTTTCTCATTTTTTTATTGTCGTATGCCAGCGCTGTTTTGTGCAATCGCTTACAGATCTGGTAGCGTTTAAAAAACACATGTTGCAGCTGCATTTATTCATTTATTACAAATGTGCAAATGTGAATGAAGTGAAAATAGTGAAAAAGGCAAGTGTTGAAAAATATAAATTAATAGAAGTGCATTTAAGTGAAGGAATGACAATTAAAGGTAAGGAAAGTTTAAATATTTAATATAAAAATGAATAGATCAAAGAAAGTTAAAAGTGATGGCTTTGCTGTCGGAGAGCTCATTTGCCGATGAAACTTTGGCAATGGGACCTTCGACATAAAATGCTTGCGGAAACGTGTCTTTTGAGGAATTGAGAAGTGAGGGCAATTCATCTCAATCGTAAAGCCAAAGTGAAAAGGAGGAAATAGTAGAAAATTTTGGTTAATTGAGGGATGAGCTTGGCGGAAAATGATAACGGATGAGGTAGCTATCAAATATTTCTGGCAAGGAACTAAGACAAAACAACCTGTACGAGCTCTAAATGTCACAGCGGCTTTAAAACGTAATTATTTTTTATGTTATGATTGAAATTAATA
The DNA here is from genome assembly GCA_950370525.1 of Bellardia bayeri. Classification (NCBI taxonomy): domain Eukaryota; kingdom Metazoa; phylum Arthropoda; class Insecta; order Diptera; family Calliphoridae; genus Bellardia; species Bellardia bayeri. The sequence goes on along the minus strand of OX493265.1, from coordinate 52,041,199 downwards.
TTAACTAAATCTCATTAATCTTTCCAGAAGCTTCCAATCAAAAATTTGCAGCTGCATCTTCGGACAGCGAGTTCGTAATAACTCTCATATCATTTTTCCAACACGCCAATAACCGCCTTAATAAGAAGATAAATTATGTAAATGGAAAAAAGGATATGAAAATATATGAATTGTTTTTTATGATCTCATTATTTTATGTTTTTATTTTATATAATAAATAAGTTACAAAACTAAGTAAAAACATTGTTTATAACTTAAATTTATAGTTATAAACGGGCTTTCTTTAATATGGCAATTCCGTACCATACATTTGAAACCAATTGGAGAAATTTCTTTGATATCAAGTTGAGAATCATAAATTTCTCAATTTGATATATAAGAATAGTACCATATTAAAAATGAGCCTTTTAAGTTGAGAAGACTATAATCGGACTATTGCGGTTCATTTGAGAATTAACGTTGGAGATTTGAGAATGGTATTTGATATCAAATGCATCTCAAGTTGATATCAAACAATAATGTTTATTGGGTCAAGTCATTTGTAACAAACTGAAACAAATTTGCAGTCGTTTGGAAATTTTCGCTCAAGGCCATTAAGTTTAGCCAATTAATGTTCTCATTAATTTAATTTTACTGTGCAGTTTTAGGAAACTAAATGATTATACATTCATACGCACTAAATGCCATTTGTTGCAAAATGTTACAAATGAAAAAGTAAAAAAAAGGGAATAGAATAGACAGAAAGTTTCAAACAATTTATAGTTGGTTTCAAACAAATTTTCTCCAGTTCTTATCGTTTAATTATTGAAAAAAATAGAGCAATTTTTCAAATAACATCAATTTAAATATTGATAAAGAACTCGGGGATTATTTAATGCTAGTAACATAATTAAATTGTGAACTTTTTGTAGCCAATTTAAATGGTATCAGGACTAGCAAAAAATTTCATAACATTTAACATATCAAACTGTAAAACAAGCCCGACCATATAATACCCTACACAGTTTTTCAGAAATGGGCGTTATATGGGAAATATAACCTATTGTGGACCGATCATCTAAAAATTTAGTGTCATGAAGTCTGTGAATATAAGTATTATATGTGTTAAACTGTATCTCGATATAAATACGTTTAAAAGATTTATGGAGCTTAAAGTGAATTACGAAGAGGGTCTTATATGGGAGTTTTGACTATTTATGAACTGACTATTATTGTTGCTTGGAGCAACGGGCAAACTGTCAGAAAATACTTTTTAAGAGCACTCGAAAAACACTGAAATAAGAACACTATTTTTATACTTTTTTTAATTCACTTTATTATTTCACTTTAATAATAAATAATTATAATATTTATTTGCGAGCGATTGAGCGAGTGCTTTAAAATTTAATATTTTCTTCTGACGTGTTTTTAACACTGAACTTAGACCTGTACAATGCATGTAATTTAAATACCCATGAAATACATGTACATATGTACGTATACATATAGGTACCGTATGTTTTATGTTTTACTCTTTAAATAAAGAAAACAAGATTTTAGGTATACGTGACAAACATGAAAGGACCGTTCTTTTCAGAAAAAAAAACAATAATTATAGAGAATCTAAAGTTGATATGTAAATAAGAGATCAAGAAAAAAAAATGTAATACATAATACATACATGGTTTATGGTCCTTAAAGTGATTTTTGGAAGTGGGCCTTATATGGGAGTTACGACTAATTATGGAAAAATCTTCACGAAATTTGTAGATGTGATTTAGCATCATTTATTACTCATTTGTGGTGAAATTTGTTTGCATACTTGCATAATTCAAAGATTTATGACCGGAAAACCCCAATTTCGGGAGGACATTTGTATGGGGGCAGGTGATATAATGGACCGATTTCCAGCAGTTTCAATTCCATCCATCCTTGGGCCGAAAAAGTATTATGTACCAAATTTTATCGAAATATCTTCAAAATTGCTACCTGTACTCTGCGCACAAGCTTCACATGGACAGCCAGCCAGACGGACGGACGGACGGACATCGTTAAATCGACTCAGGAAGTGATTCTAAGCCAATCGGTATACTTTAAGGTTGGTGTTGGACCAATATTTATGGGCGTTATAAACATCAGCACAAATCCAATATACCCTCCCCACTATGGTGGTGTAGGGTATAATAAAAAATTCGAAAGCATAAAAAATGTTTGCCACTGTAAACTTATCCGGCGGCAATAAAAATTGTTAACATTCTTTCAAACCATCACGAAAATTTAAGCATTACTTTATTATTCTTTCTGGTTTTATTGTAAATAAACTTAAAAATTAACAAAATATTCTTTGGTAATGTCACTAAAATGAAAACTTTCTACATTATAATAAAATTTATCACTAACATGATTATTGATGCGATTTCATTCTTTTGTTTATACATTCGCATTATATTTAGGAACATATGGGTATTTTCATAAAAAATACATATTTTTTTTCATTTACTTAACGCGTTAAAACTTTTTGCAAAGCAGACTCTAAATTGTCTGGATAATGTTGTACTAAGTAATCATGATGTTGAGATGTTATGTACATTTATTTTACTAAATTACCTGCTGAGGGTTTGATTTTATTACAGAGGATTTCCACTTACCTAAAAAGAAGAAATAGATAAAGTGTTTTTAATTATGTGGAAATAAATATAGGAATAATAACTAGAATCACATAAACAATATTTATTATTATTATATGAAACAGATTTGCCAGTTTACTATGAAGAACTTGGAAACATAAAACTAGTATGTATGTATATCATTTTAAATTTAAACCTTTTCGAACTTTCTTTTGCCAAATTTCAATCTGTATATTAGAAAAACTTAATTAAATTGTTCATTGTTGTACAACTGTATTAGTGTAAGTTCAATTAACCTTAAAAGTATTTATTTAGAACTTGCCTTAATTAGCACTTAAATATAGCTGAACAATGAATGAACGGACAGACCAATGTGAATGAGGAAAAGAAGGAATAAAAATGTTATAAAATTTTAAATGCTCTGAAATTATACAATGTTTATGTCGCCAGCTTGTAATAGCATTTCATTTCTTGCAATTCCTGCTACATACATATTTTACCCTGAGAATATGTCACAAGTTTATGACAGTTGTTAAGTTACATTGTTATAAGAAAATAGCAGTACGAGTAGCAGCAGCAGTTGTTGTAGTAGTAGATGTAGTAGTAGTAGCAGTTGTTGTTCGTCCATTGTGTATAGATGAAGTTGAGGAGTTGATTGTCAAATTGAAGCTCATCACAATTTATTTGTATAGAAACAAACTGTCATTTAAACACTTTACATTGACAGCATTGTTGTACATCTACTTGCCGTAATGTAGCAGGTGTAGCGGATGTTTAAAAAACTTGTTATCATTTCACTATCAACTCCTACAATGCCTGTGATAATGTGAAATTGTTTTATATTTCCGAACCCCATAAAAATTAAAAACTCTAACACAGAATTTTAAAGGGGGAAATACTTTTTAATTTTCAATAAGGAAAAGCAAACCAACAAAAAGAAAGCTGCAAATTAAAGTGTATTTAAGAAAATTTCACTCTATGGAGAATAAATATTTGAAAACTTTAGATAAAATCGGTTATGTACATACTTTGTAATTTTGTTAAGCTAATGGGGCAGCAGCAAATGCAGTGAGCGGTAGGTAATGAAAAATGAAGGAGCTGTAAAAACTTTTAACTATTAAAAAATTGTTTTTTTTTTTTTAATAAAACTAAAATTTAAAAACTTTGCTCTAAATTATCACTACTCACTTGTACAATGTACTAGTGAGTGAATATGGGTTTGTACGTTTAGTTGTGTATTTGTATTGGTGTGTGTGAAGTAGAGAAATTTCGACTTTACAAAATATATCATTTATCACTATTTCTATTCAATGTAGGTAACTAAGAGGTTAAGGAATGAATACGAAGAGAAAGAAGCGGAAAGATATTTTAAAAGCAAAGGAAGAAGAAAGAAAATACGGATATGAAAAGAAATAAACCTATAAAATTGTTTTTTGCAGTATCCTGCAGCCTTTGAAACTAGTTTTTAGTTGACGGGATTGTTTGTTAGTAAAACCAACTTTTGGTTACTCACCAACCTAATTCCAAATCTCTCAGCTAGCGAGAAATGCAGAATCAGATAAATATTACCACATTATTTATAAATTCTTGGAGAAAGCTGGTGGGTTCTTTTGTAAATCGTTTCCAAAAGAAAATCGTTCGAATTTGTATACTTTTTACATTGTATTTCGAAAACTTTTACTTTCAAAGCTAAATACACAATAACTCCAATGATTTTCCTGAGGCAATAGATTTAAATTTGCACCTCATTTAAAAAAAAATGTAAATGGGAAACTCTCTGACCTTAGTTACCATTATATATAAGTAGGTCTAAACAATAAGTTGTCCTCTAGATCTTAATATTATTTTTTTTTTAATCACAAATGTATTTCAAACATCATGCGCAAATTGTGAAGCAGATGTTGGGGTTTATCTGCTTGCAAAGTAGGCCCACCTTTATATGAATCTTAGCCATAGTTGTCTCTTTCTTGATTTCTAGATATCGAACTAGCTTTTTTAAGGTAAAAGATAATGCATTACATTATGTAAGTAACTATCAAGGCAAGTTGAACATACGAGTGCATAGTGCATAGTGGAAAATAATACTACAAGGTAAGCACTGGGTTATTTACATAATTAATATCAACTAGTTCGTACTTACAAACCACAATATTGCATTTCCGTTTCCTGTACTTAGTTTGAAAGTTTTAATATGCTGTGTGTTAGTGTGTAGTGTTGGACAGTATTTGTTTGTAAATTGCCTGTAGCTGTGGTTGCTGGTACTTTTGTACAGGTGGCCGGTTGGCCGTATGCTAAACTTTTTATTATCTTTCTTATAGATATTAATTTTAATGGATTTATTTTCCAACTTCATGCATTCGAATTATTTGAAAATCTGTAACAAGACCTTTGAGGTGTTTGCGGTTAAATTAACTAACTAACGGAAACTTCGAACTTAGAGAAAGTAAAACAAATGATTTCATTCATATTAAAAGTAGATTAAGAAAATATGTATAAAGAGATGAAATTTTAATGTTAATTATTAAATGTATACTGTGATTTCATTTAAAAAATTGCAAGTAAATTTTATTTGTAAATTTTTAGTGACCCTGTAAACTTTCTCATTTTACGATGGTGTCACGATCATGGTTTAATAATCAATGCATCAAAAACCAAACTGTTGCATATTAAGCCAGCAAACATACTCTATAATGCAATCAATATAAAGTTCCACTCAACAGAATGTCTGCATAATAGGAAAATGCCAGATTTTGACTACAGAGATGACCTATGTTCTACCACAATCGATATTGTCACTACATCTAAATACCTAGGCATTTACGTAGATCATAATTTTAAATGGATAATACATGTAGATGAACTCCGAAAAAAATTAAGAAAAGCATCATTTATGCTACATCATTTAAGCTACAGCTCCAGCAATATGGTGCTAAGACAAGCATATTTTTCACTAGTGGAATCGCACCTTCGCCATGGTATTACATCCTGGGGAAGCTCAACTTTCTGTAATAAGCTGCAACAAACACAAAACCAATTGCTAAAAATTCTAAAAAAAATCGCTCTATAAATACCCAAAACCCTACTGCAATTATTATGGGTGTAGACACTGTAAACAATGATAACAACACAACAAACAACATCAACTACATACAAAATACCACCACAACCAATCTCACAACAACTAATTCCAACGTTTATGTCCAAACAACCAATTCAAATAGAACAACATTTACTGATAATAACTCTATAAATACAAACAGCGACGTCATAGCTCCCAACAACTCTGGAAATACCAACAACAACGCATCTAATATTAGCATCGCTAAAGAACTAAACATATTAAACGTCAATAGCATCTTTTCAATAACATTAGCAACAGAATTTTATAATGATTCCAGGTTTCTAAAAAAAAATAGACCACAAACATCAGACTCGTATGAACGTTGAAGGTAGATACCGGGTACATAGACACAAACACAACTATGGGAAAAGTACTTTATCCGTAATGCTGCCAACAATATTAAACACACTGCCCCTTGAAATACTGAATACAGTCAACAAATATAATAGAAATAAAATATTTAAAAACTTTTTTATTAATCAACAATGAGTGGCGTAACACCTTACAGTAAACTTTAAACAGTAAACATCAATATAAGAAAAAAAAAAGATAATTCTATATCAAACCACAATGAATATGTAATTTGAAATTTTGCTCTTTATCATTTTAATTAGTTTTTAATATTTAAAAATTTTCATAAATTTAAATTCTAGAGGATAACATTTTTTGTTAATTTACCTACAGACAAGCCGCAATGGATGAATCAATAAATAAATAAATAAATAAATAACATTGTGATCTATGTCGGAAGACCTTAAATATGGAACTACACACATTTTTATACCCTACACCACCATAGTGGGGTGGGTATATTGAATTTGTGCTGATGTTTGTAACGCCCACCTTAAAGTATACCGTTCGACTCAGAAAAGTTTTCCGTCCGTCCGTCGGGCTAGTTGGCTGTGTGTCCATGTAAATCTTGTGCGCAGAGGTCGCAATTTTTCGATACATGATTTTTTTTGGCCTAAGGACTCTTGGGATTGAAACTAATTGAAATTCGGTCCATTATTTCACAAATGTCCTCCCGAAATAAGAGTTTTTAGGTCATAAATCTTTGATTTATGCCCGCATTCCAACAAATTTCTCCAGAAATAAATTGTACATGAAGCCTAATCTCATTAACAAATTTTGTGCAGATCGCTCCGTATTTGATCATAGCTCCCATATAAGGTCATATAAAAACAGATTTGCACATATACTGAAAGTAGTGTATTATATGTTCGGGCTTGACCGACTATACTTTCTGGCTTGTTTAAACTTAAATTGTTTCAAAAACACTTAATACTAATGATTATACATATTTTCCAAACTATTAGCTCTTGCAATTAGTTTTGTTCAAAACATCTTAGTAAATATCCAATTATTAAATAAGTTTTCATTTAATGTTACAGTTCATTCTTAATCCAATATTTGTTACAGCAAAAAAACAAAAGATATAATATTATATCATAACACAAACCCTTTTAGATAATAAATGATTTAAAATTCTTAAAAAAAAAAAAATAAAAATAAAAAAAAAATATCAAATTCAGATACTTTTTCAATAACAAACTCGTACGAGAAAAGATGGATGTTATTATCTACTCCAGTTGTAAGTAGAAATGTGTTAACATTTACAACATGTGATGTGATGCAATATACTACACGTTTTTGATATAGACCGGGTGCTCCAAATACAGGTATATTTTTCAGATATTTAATTATGACGACATCAGCTGCATTAGAACAACCAGCCTATTAACCTATTTGTCTTTACGAACTCTTATTAGGACAATATCGTCTTGGTAGCACGATGAGGTTCTAAAATCGTCTTCTAGTTTGTTCTAGAATAAAAATACATTTTTTATTTGAGCGTACTTTCAAATCTAAAGCAGTATCTATATTGGCTATCGCTATCCAACAACACGATTACAAAAAGAATGTAAAAGATATTATTTTCCATAAATAATATTTAAAAGTTACTTGTATTTTCACCACCCTTTATTTAACCGAAAGTAGATATTATTTTTCCGTACTTTATAAGTAGTAGATACTTGTAACGTAAGTGTATAGCAAATAAGAATGCATGTATGAATGTATCTGTATCCAATAGTACCAGTAAATAAATATCTTAAGTGTAATGTTTGTAATTTTGCAATTGTTACAAAAGAAAGAATGAAAGAAAGTAATATGAAATGAAAATAAGTAATAAATGGAAAGAAAACTTTATTAACTTAAATACAAATATCGAATACTCCTTTTAAAGCCAAAATTAATGTGATATACATTTTATTGAAACAAACACACTATACATTACTTTCCGTATGTGGAGGGTCATGTGTGAACGCAATGCACCCTATATGATATTTATTCAGAAGCCATTAATAAGGGGGTTGTATTGCATCAATGGCTTTCATTTTACAAATACATCAGCGACATTGTCGTTAGTGCATGAAATTCGGTAAAATTATAAAAAAAAATTCAGATTTGATGGCACATAAATTGTAAGAATTGGTAGTTAAGTGAAAAAGTTTTATGTCTTAATACATGGAGAAAACATTTCTGTTTGTTTAACAATTTTGAATTTAATACAAACTTTCTCTTAGATCCATCATAAAATAACGTACCCATTTGGGCCTGGTTCATATCAAGCTCCTCATCATACAACATATAAATAACATGACCATTAATAAGTGTGGAAAAAACATATAAGTGTGCATCAAATTGTCACTACAGTTTCAGAAAGGCAACATAATTTGAGGACTTCATGTCAGAGATCAAAAGTCAAAACAAAAGACAGTAAATTTAATGTATATTTATTTTTAATTAAAGTGTTCCCGCAAACAAAACAGCAAAGGATGCTACGGCATAGTCAAATAATCAGCGTTGTCAACTTTGAAATTTTAAAACGCACCAAAATGGAGATAAAAACGCATCAAGTTTACAATTTCTTTTTTTTTATTGAATTAATTTTACATTTTTTTAATTTCATAAATTCTATGTTAAACTCTTTAAAAAAAGAGATCAACGATTAACAGTAAAAGTAATAATATTAAAAGGTTTTTTTTTTTTGTTAATAAACGACCTAATAAATATAAAATAAGCATTTAACCACAAAAAAATTTAACTCACAATATGCTACACCGAACTTAAGTACTAACTGGTGAAGAAGGGCTAATTTCAGTACATATTTGGTACTTTTTTAATTATTTTTGTTTCTTATTTTATGTACTTCTATTTGAATTTTTCAGGACCGTAAAGAACAGTAATCCTGAAAATTTAAACTCAAAAACTTTCCATGGTAATTTTTTTATTGTGACTAACTCAACACACACTTTCTTCATTTCTTCAGGAGTCCTTGTTACCGAAAATCGAACATAACATTTATTATCCTCATTATTTAGTTCCATGTCGTATTGTTGTTTATGATTTTTGATTAAATGACACTTTAAATTGCTAACATAATTGCCTTTAAAAACGCTTTTACACAGCCGACATACATGTTTATTATCATTTTTTTTTTTCATAAAAACTTCGACTAGTAATATCAGAATTGCGACCCATATTCTCGATTTTAACTTATTGCAAAAGTAAAATTTAATAACTAAATCGAATTTATAACTTTACCTACTTACGTAAAGCAAAAATGCATAATAAAAACATGTCTTTTTAAATTATGATGCATATGACATATCGACGACGATATGTCAAAAATAAAACACACAAATTTTTACCGTATTCTATTGAGCGATTTTATATTTATTATTATATAAATGTAAATAGTTAGTTGCCGTCTTTAAACTAATTCAGTAGCGACCACTGCAGCCTGCAGCATTTGGAGTCGTGTAGTCGTGTAGCCTACTGCGGTCAATGTGTTTAATGCATTATTGTGTTATTTATCGTAAAGAATGAAACAATAACAAAGTAGCAGCTGTTCGTTCCTAATGTTTCACTTTTTAATATTTAAAATATGAAAAAACTTTTGGTATTTATTCCTTGTATAAGCTAATTGGGCCTAAATTATTCTATTGTAATTTTAAACCACATTTAATTACAATTTTTTACCCAACGTTTCGTCAATTTTTTGTTGACTTCTTCAGGGGAACATCCATTCAATTTTTTTTTTTTTATTAATAACATTATTATAAACATTTTTTTATTAATATTTTAATACAATAGAATAATTTAGGCCCAATTAGCTTATACAAGGAATAAATACCAAAAACTACAATGAGTTTTATTTTATGACAGCAAAATAAAACTGTCTTTTTAAGAGTTTTATCTGACTTTTATTTTTACGTTGAAAAATAACTGTTTTAGATGGAGTTTTTATTTTATAAGCCACAAAATAAATGATATAAAAGAACTTTTTTGATATCACTTATAACCGTTACGGTCTCTGCTTATAACCGTTACGGTTCCTGAATTTTTTCGATAAAAATTGTTAGGGCTTCACTTGGCTTCCAAGCCTGGTTCTTTGTCTACAGTTCATTAGACCAAACCATCAAAATCACGTTCAATATGTTAATTTTATTTTCAAACAAAGATCTTCACCCTAGTCATTAATTTATCATACATTCGTATTTAAAATACATTCCATGGGGTTCTTTTTCATCATATAGATTTCATGATAATGAATTATTAAAAAACTGCAATTAAAAATTAGTACAAAGAAATATTTCGTCACATTTTCGAAAAATTAAAAAAACGCAGCGAAATTAAAAAAAACCGCACCGCGCACCAACTACGGAATTTTCCGCACAAACAATTTAAAAAAGCACAAAAAATGGTGCGAAATGCACCAAGTTGACAACGCTGCAAATACTCAACCTGCAGACAAAGATTAGAGTGAATTAGTTCTTAACTGAAATTTTAAAATCAAATTAAATTTGATTAACCATTTCATTACCTTAGTATTTCAAACATATTGAATCCATTTCGGATTTTTTAGAAATAATTCCTCTTTAAGTCAATAAACTTTTAAATTCTTCATTGTGAAGTAAACTCAAAGCTTTGTCTGCCGAGAAGACGGATTAAGGGTAAATTTCAATATTATTCATGTTTAAATGGACTTATTCAAAAATCAATTTATATATATATATATATATATATATATATATACATCCCAGCAAGCCATATGAGTCTGAAAAGAGTCTCTTCTGACACCTTTTTTGGAGCTTTAACGCTCTTTATGAGCCCAAAAAACAATCATAATTGCTCCGAAAACCTTCAGAAAAGAGTGTCATTACATTCGAAAATGGTCCGTCAGAAAGATTTCTTAGATAATATCAGAAAAGGGTCTTCAATGAGTTTTTTTTTTTTGGGCTCTGTGTAATCTTATTTTTGTCATTCTTGTGTGGTACAGCTATGTTTGTTTTTTTTTTTTTTTTCAAAGCACAAATAACAGGAAATTTTTCTTTCACTCCGAAAATGCTTTTTAGTTGGACTCTTTTCTGACTCCTTTTTCGGAGCGCTCCTAGAATGGTATGCTGGGATATGTATTTATAGTGAATTGAGTTTATTATAGTGATGTACGGTACAGTATTTTTTATTCCATGAGTGTGCAATTTAATAATTTCTTCTTATTACCAGCACTCACACATACGCTTACTTACATATGTATAGTAGTAATAAATAAAAGAACTGCAAAAGTACATTAAAGTATACACATGCAGAGAAGGCAAAACGAAACGCCCAAACACTTAAGGTCGCTCTGAAGTAATGATTGAATTCAATAAATATAGTAGTTTCGCGGGGAACAAAAGCAAATGCAACTGCAAGTGAAAAACGCCAATATTACGATTCTGCGATTGTGGCCTTTAGCTCAGTGCCACACAAACTCAATGTGCAAAATAAAGTAATGAAGGTGATAGTTGCTTAAAAGTTCAACTACTAGATGGCTTTCTCTCATTCTACCTCTCACGCATCAATAATTCTGATTAATGGATATTTTTCGTTTTTGTTTTTACATTTTGTTTTTGTTGGTATCTATAATTTGGTTATTTTTCAATGTCTTTTGGGTTATTATCGAATCAATATTATCTACGAGAATTGCTCTTTTACTGGTGCTGTTAGTACTACTGCCACTGATGTCTCAGTCTACCTTTTTAATAGTGATGATGATGGATGTCGAAGATACGAATGTGCATACTTACATGAACACAAACAATATTTAATATTCTTACAATTACATTGCTGACTGGAAATTTTTGCGAAAGGTAAATGATTATGGTGATGTTATTTATTGGTGTGGGTGTCTGAATGTAGAAGAAAGCGAAACTCACCATAAAAACTGAATCATTTTAAATAATATCTTGCTGTTTTATGAATTTCAATCTGAATTAATGTAAAAAGTGAATGTGAATCCTAATAGACTGATTGAGATTTAATTTTTTACATATGGTGGAATGGATGATATGGAATGAATATTAAAAAACTATTACATTACTTAACAAATATGACAACTACTGTTCGAGAGATTATCAGACGTACTTCAAATTCCACCATGTTGTCAGTGTTAACACAGTTCGTATTATTTCTATAAGAAAATATTTCCAAACATTCTATGTTTCACCGAAATGTTTGGTATTGAAAATGGGCAAAATCGGTGTAGCAGTATGATTATTTCAGATATAATGCATTTCTTATTTTAATTATAGAAGGACAAATCCTGTTTAAAATGGTAGGAATCGGTCCACGACTTCTCATAGCCCTCATACAAATGTCTTGCCGAAATATTTTTTAATATTTTATAACTAAACCATTTGAAAATTGACATATAAAAACATAAATTGGAAATTCATCAATTAAAATTAATGTCCTAATTTTGTATTTAATATATATTTTTTTAATATAAGTAACAAACACAAACTGCGAAGCTTTTTGGCTTATCTGCAGAAAACATCCAGTGATCTTTGACGGGAATCGAACCCGCAACCCTGTGACTGATAGTCCGGCACACTATCGCCAAGTCTATCGGGGCACCCAAATATGATACATAAATGTCTATAGAAAAGCAGTGTCCATACAAAATAAAGCAAAAATAGGTTTCATGAAACGAAAAATCTCAAAGCGATATTTTGTTTGTATTGATCCATATTTTGATAAAGCTATATTCAAAATCCGCTTCCGTAAATCACAAATCTCTTATAAAAATGACTATCGAGCTAAAATTCCACACAAATAATCCTTATTAACATACAAATTATCGTACGCAATTTCATGATAATCGGTCTATATTTAACCGTTGCCCCTATATAAAGTCCACTTCCAAAAATCATTTAAATTCGTATTTATCTGTTATAAAAATCTCTAAGAAGTCGAAATTCATCACAAATAATCCATGTATACAAGTTAAGGTGTCTCATTTTTAGAATCATTTTAAAAATCAAAAAAAAAAAAATTAATTATTGTTTTTAAATTAAATTCCTGCTTTCGCAATTTTCACAATTAATGCTGGATTCACCCATTCGTCCTGAACAAAATATTTGTTCGGACAAAGTTTTTATACCCTACACCACCATAGTGGTGGTATTTGGTACATAATACTTTTTTGGTCCAAGGACGGATGGGATTGAAACTGGTGGAAATCGGTCTATTATTTCACCTGGCCCCATACAAATGTCCTCCCGAAATTGGGGTTTACCGATTATAAATCTTTGAATTATGCAAACAAATTTCACCACAAATGAGTAATAAATGAAGCTAAATCACATCTACAAATTTTGTCAAGATCGGTCCATAATTAGTCGTAGTTCCCATATAAGGTCTATATCCGAAAATCACTTTAATGACCATAAATTTCTTAAAAAAGATTGATATCCAAATAAAATTTAACACAAATAAGTTTCAAATATATAGAAATGATGACACCTAATTTTATAATGGTCGGTCCATAATTAGTCGAATCTCCCATATAAGACCCTCCATGTAATCCACTTGAACCTCCACAAATCTGCTAAAAGTATTTATATCGAGATGAAGTTTAACATACACAATATTCATAGTAACAGATATCTGCAACCATTCCAAAAATATTTTTTTTTAATTTTTTAAATTTTATTTTTTATTTCTTTTTTAAAATTTTTTTTTTTAATTTTTTTTTCAAAATGGGCCTTTTTTACTGTAGCGGTATCATGTTTTAAATCATCGGATATGATTATCATACTTTTTTGTTCCAGTTTTTCATATTCTATGTAGTAAATAGCAACTGTGAATATAGTTGCTTGGTCATTATTGCGAAATCATATGAAATCACGAATTCACCAGACTTCAAATGTGTATTCAAACCATTCAAAAATGGAAATTGCTGTTTGACTAAAAAGTCATGGCTTCCCATATATAGCAAACCTTTACATATTTCTTCCACAAAATCATTCACATTTAAAATTACTGTTTTTAAGGTACATCTTTCAGTTTGAAGCCAAGATTCAAATTTTATCTCATCAATACATTCTCGATCGAAAGAGTTCATTAAATTCTCCTTAATGAATGTAGTCTCCGGGCAATTTGAACATTCGCCTAAGTGACAAGAAGTTGTTACATAAGGACACATAGTCAATTTAAGGCAATCAGGGTAATCGTGCACATCTTCTGAGGAATCATCTTTAAGGTAATTTCCATTAACATGGGTTTAACATTTTCATGGTAAATGCAAACGCATACTGTGTGTGTTCCGCTGCTTCCTGCCAACACGCAATGCTTTGGCCTCAGGTGGGTAAATTTTGTAAATCCAATTTTAACGTCCTCGTATACAGATTGAAATGTTGCATATAACTCGTTCAGGTTACAGAGAACCATCCACTTCTGCATTTGGACTTTATGGCCATCGATTCGAACAGACACCCAGTCGTTCATGCTTGGCATCATTCGACTCATATCATCTCGCTGATAAAATTAAGTTACTAGAGCTTCATTTTCGCACTCTAAAGTTTTTCTCTTCTTCTCGTTTGGAACTGTGTGAATCCCATGCTCAGCAACCAAGTTTTTAACAATTCTTGCTTCTCGTTGAGACGTTCCAAACACGGTCATTATTTTTGAACAACTCCATGACGATAGGGCAAGAGTAGGAAGTTAATCTACTCTGTGACGATTTGTACTTTTTTTTTATTTGTTCAAAAATTTATACTGCATCCTTGTGATGTTGATTTTGTCACTCATTATTAGGTCTTATACGTTTTACTGAGAAGTTAGAACAACCATAATCTCCTGCAGAACTGTCATCATTTTCAGAATTGATTTTGTTCTTATCTGGGATAACCGGTAATGTGCACGATCCACAAATTAGCAAACGTTTTGAAAGCGTTGGGAATTTTTTCAATAAGTTGTCGGAAATATTTCACATATCTGATGATCTGTACTTCTTTTTGTTTAAGGGATTACAACAAAAAGAAGTTAAACGTAGCATTATAATAGAGTACCTGTTAACTTCTACCTCTCTACCCACATTTTAAAGTAAAGTGTCATAAAATTTCAGAGAATGGCTTTCCACTTGATTCAAAAAGGGTCTCAGGGGTACCTGTTATTTTGATAATAATAATTTCATTTAATATTACGTGCGCTCTAAACTACCTATAGAATTGACAAAAAAGCCTCAATGAAAAGATGTGTGACTTAGAAAATCGCAGGTAGAAATTAATAGCGGTTGGTCTCACACAGCACCATTTCACGGGCGTTTCTAGGCTGTTGTTGGAGTTTTAATTTTTATCATTTTAATAAAACTTACACACAAATAGGGGAAATAAAATGAAAATAGTGCATATGGTAAAAATCGAAACACTTTCTTCTTAGAGTTGCAAAGTTTTTTTATAGATACGCCACTTCCATACCATTAATTTACCAAAAAGCTCTTATAGGAAAAGAACTTAGCTTTTTTTGAGGAAAAAAGAAACGAAAAACATCCATTAAAAAAAAGAAAAAAAATTTAGTGCATATGGTAATATTCAAAAACTTTGTTTTTTGAGTTAAAATATTTTTTTTTATAGATATGCCTCTTGCTACTAAGTGACCACACAGCTCTTAAAAGGAAATGGCCAAAAATTTCTTTTAAAAATAAAAAAAAATCCATTTTGAAAAAAAATAAATAAAAAAATGGGGGAAAATGAAAATGATACATGTGCCAAATATTGAAAAATCCTATTATTGATAGATATCCCATTAAGCGAATGCCTTAAAGGAAATTGTATAAGCATTCTTTTGAGAAAAAAGGGCCCATTTTGAAAAAAAATTAAAAAAATTTTGCTAGAACCAATAGGTGAAAAGTTACACTCATTTTAAAAAAACCCTGTATGACCAAAATGTCCAACTTTGACCCCCTCTAACTCCGGCAGTTCTTGACTGATAGAGCTGAAAATATGTGTCTGGCCTCTATACAATACACACAGCTTCAAAAGTGTGTAAGCACCAGTGAATTTTTTGATTTTTTTCAGATTACGAAAAGCATTATAGTTCAACTTAATTTTTTTTTTTTTCATAACCGAATCTATTATTCAACCAAATATCCAACAAAACGAAACTTTTAAATTTCAATCGATGGATAGATTTTAGGATTTTCATTATCTTAAAAAAATCAAATAATTGTTTGTGTTTACTCACTTTTGAGGCTCATAGTAGCACTAACCTTGGTGAAAATTTCATCCAAATTGGAAGACATCGATTTTAAAAGTTGTGTCACTTGAGATGAAATTGCCCAACAACAGCTGATTGTTGATGTTGCCGCATGTTCGAACAATCGTCTGAACGACCGGTAGTATAGATTGCCACAAAATTTCTATTCGCCAACTTTTACCAATAAAATTTGTATATAATGGGACAATGTAACTACATATCATTTGTGCACAATATCAACACAATAAAAATTGGTGCAAATTGGTGCATTTTGCCAATCGTGTGACCTTCGCTTAATATTTAATGTCTCTACTAGATTCTTTAGTATAAGATTGTTCAAAAATTTGAATCAAGAGTTTTGAAGAGCCGGACATTCACAGAGAAAATAAAATACTGTACCTCTTTCCCACGGTCCTGGGAACTGCGGTACTGATTATTGAAGGGAACTCCGAGTCCGCTTGAATGCTTGCCAATCGGTCAGTGACCAATTAGCATGACCATAATTCTCGAAATGTCCTGCGCTTCTCATTAGTGGTCCTACATGCGTACAGATTGCGCCACTTATTGGCAGCCTTTTGAAAGTAGTGTCTGAAGATTTCACTTTTAATGGTCCCAATTGGTATTGCAACTGATATCGCAGTTAAGACATTTAAATTGAGCCCTTCTTTTGCCAGTTCGTCCGACCTCTCATTAGCAGTTCCTATGCGCAGGGACCCAAACTAGAGTAATTCCACATGACCATTGTTTGACCAGAATACATTTTGTACTATGGGACTTAAGTGCCATGAGTGTCGCCTGCCTGTCGACAAAAATGGCACTTCTGTCGCGAATATTTCTTTCACATAAAATTCTACATTCTTCCCTAATCGGTAGTATATTGACCTGAAATACACTATATCTATCTGGGTGGCGTATCGAGAGTTTTAAACTGAATGCATCGCTGAAGACGCCGGGACCAACGCTACACTCCATCTGTGAACCATCAGTATACTCTTATGACGTATCCATCAATTATGTAACCCCCTTTCCAATCACGTCTGGAAGAGTGATATTGAACAGCTTATGCAAGTATGTGTGGGGTGTTGTCTAGTAGGATTTTTGGCGCAATGAAGGCAGAAAATTTGTACATGTCCATACGTTCTTAATCTCCAACAATCAGAGGCAGATAGTCTCACCGCACTGCTTGTTGAAATGGCCATTCATTGTATATCTGTTGGAGTTAGTTGCAGGATAGTAATCAGGCTTCTGAAGGACTAGTGCACCTATAATACCAATTAAGACAAATCTGTGAATTCTGTATAGTTGGTCTACAACATATTTTCTTTTTGTTGAAGTCCACTATACTATCGATACATAAGTCAGGATACATAAGTTGGACTTATTATGACAGAATACATCAATTTAACGAGCAGAGGGCTCAAGCCACATTTTGCGCTGAACATTTTACGGCAGGTATAGTAAGTAACCGTTGCTCTTTTCGCCCTATGTTCTGCATTCATTTTCCATGATAGTTGTGAGTCCCTGATTTTTTCAATATTAAACTAATTTTTAGGAGCTATGGCCAATTATAGTCTGTTCCAATCCAATAGCAAAATTGTTCAAACGTATAACTGATATGTGTAAAATTTCAGATCAATATCGATACTTATAAGGAATTTACGTAGGTTAATGTGTATTTCGGAAGCAATCTCCATATGGAACCACTTATGGGCCGATCACCATTAAGTTCGTTACAATGATTTATATATATGTATGTGAATTATTTGTGACGAATTTCAACTTAATAATTATGTTTATAAGAAATTTGGGTGATTTCCAGAAGTGGACTTAATATTGGCATCATGGTCAAGTATAAACCGATCGTCTTAAAAATTTATTTGTGGCAAATTTCAACTTGATAGTGATTGTTTGAATGTTTGTCTATACTCGTATCCTACTGGACCGATTTTGCCAATTTTCAAAACAAAAGATTTCGGTGAATCAAAAAATGTTACGGAAAATTTTCATTGTTCTTAAACTTTTTTCGGAGCTTTATCGTGCCTTCAGCAGATGGACGGACATGGCTAAAACATCTTAGAATTTTTTAAGGACCCAGAATATTGGTACCTTTTGCTTCTACGACCAATATTTCGATGTGGTGCAAACGGAATGGCAAACTTAATATACACCAATTTTTTTTGGAGGTGGGTATAAGAAAAGAAAAATATTTGTATATTTGTATAAAATACACAAAAACATGAATTATTCAAAGATTTAAGTGACTTCATAATTTTCAAAAGATTTTTTGTTTTAATTTGAGTTTTTGTTCTTTTTCAACTTAAACAGGCAACTACAGTTTTCTTCTTAATAAGTTTAAAATTATTTGATAATTTAGTAATGACGAATTATGGAATATATTTTCAATATGAAAATGTTGAATTTCTTTTAAGTTAAAATTAAAATTTAATATAGTGTATACCCCAGATATTTCAAATTTTTATTTATAATATTGTTGAATATGGCGAAAAATGGAGAAATTTACAACGATTCTATCGCCACTTTTATTACATTCGTACACTTAATCATTCGTGGTAAGTTTTTCATTCCATTTGTAACTTCTACAGTATTAATTTGTGTCCCTATAAATTGTAAATATTTTTCATATGTAGCATTGTGTCAAATACGTTCTTCGAAGCTAACAGATATCCTATGGACCCACTTATGACAGCGATATATTAAATATATCATATGTTATTATTTATTTTTTTTTGTATAATTATTTCCGTCTCAAATTGTATTTATAGTAATTATATATTTCATAATCTAAGCCCTTATAATTTCTGGGAAACTATTTTGTTATTATTCATAATATCGTACTTTTGGTAGGTACTACATATCACGTTTTTTGTGACCTCATATTTATTGTAAATTGGCGCTTCCATAATTAAGGGAAACTGCAAAATAAAAAACCAATAAACTTATTATATTATTATTAAATTTGCATGAGATTAATTATATTTAAAGTGGGTTTTTATATAAATTATTTCATAAATAACTAATAAATATACCCCCTTAGTCATAAAACTTGTCAAAGGTTTATAACAGGTTTATAAAGCAAATATCCATATCTGTTATTAACCCTTGATACGTTTTTATGAATTAGACTGATAATCTTATACAAATTCCAGTCGATATTACATAAAACTTTACACACAGTTAGACACATTTCCATTGACTGCTTTTGAGTCTTTTCTTCCTTGCAGTATGGGAGATTTAAGATGGAATAATATGTAAAGCTACATACATACATACATATGCACATAAATATATTTTTTCTGAAAACGAATCATTCAGTACTAACTCAGGTTCGTTATCTTTCATCAGAATGATTCTATGGCTAAAAAGTAATTATAAATAAAATATACGTGGTTGACGGTTTTTGTTTTAACATACAAAATGGTCAATCTTATTTAATTTAAAAAACATCTCTGCTATTTTCCACTATATTAAAAATATATTAATTAAATGTTAATAATATGTACATATGTATGTATGTATGTGTATTATAATTTTTAAATGAATTATGAATAAATATTCATATGTTAAAAGGGGAATCACAACTTTCATTTATTTATTTATTGTCTATGGATGTTATTCCTTACAGATATTTACAAAAATTTAAAAATTAACAAACTTAAAACATATAAACCAGAACACTAACTGCCGTATTTATAAAAAATTAAAGTAGACTTCAAGTGTACTTTAAGAAAATTTTGTCTTAAAACACACTTCAAGCCTACTTTTTTTATAAATACGGCAGTATGAGTTTAAATAGATTATTAAATAAAGTTTTATAAGACTGGGATCTAATGAAAAATCTAAAAATCTATATATGAAACTGATTAAATGTGTTGCACATCCTTCTTAGTGGGTCAGCATCAGCATAGTTTGATCTCAAAAATCTTATCGATAATGGATAAAAATTTCTGGTAGGACGTTATAGAACGTTGAAAAGAATTTCATTTATTATAGAATTAAAGCATGAAACACCATTAATAACATTTAAAATAAATGATACATTCTGCATAACTCTACGACTTTTTAGTATTGGCCACTTAATAAAAGCTAGACGAGCAGGATATGATGGTAAGTTAAGTGGGTTAAAACGTAATCCACGAAGGCAAAACAAGAGAAATTGTTTTTGCACCGATTCAATAGCATTGGAATGTGTCTGATAAATTGGATCCCAAATAAGTATGGCTCAGACTCAAGAATCTGATGAACAAGTGACATGTATAATGTTTTTGCAATATACGAATCATTAAATTCTTTAGACCAACGTTTTATAAAGCCAAACATACCCCTGGCTTTATATATTATAGAATTTATATGTGGGGTGAGGTTTAATTTAGGGTCATATAATATACCCAAGTTCAGAAAGCTTTCAACCAAATCCAGTTTAGGATTTCCCAAAAAGTTATTGACTTACATCTTGCAAAGCTCATAGTTTTACATTTTTTTATATTAAGTTCCATTAAGTTCTTAGCACACCAATCATAAAATAAGTTCAAATCCTTTTGCAGAATCTTAAGAATAACTACACATCTTAAGAATAACTACACATCAACCGCGTACATCAAGATATTCGAAGATTTTATTACGTTCGCTAAGTCCTTAATAAACAGCCCCAGATGGCTGTCCTGTGGTACTCCAGATAATACATGTTTGTTTTTGGAGATACAACTTCTAATAAGCACGTTTTGCGTCCTGTCTAATAAATACGAGTATATCCAGTTTGTTAAAAGAGAATTCCATTAATTGCAGTTTTTTAATAAGGAGTTTGTGATTTACTTTATCAAATGCTTTGCGGTGTAAATAACATCAGTTTGTTTCATCTGAGAAAAGCCATAAAATACAGCACAAGTAAATTGAATAAGATTAGTAATAGTGGAAGAGCCTTTTTGAAATCCATGCTGTAACGGTGATATCAAATTTGATGATTGAAAGATTAAATTATCAGTGATTAATTTTTCAAAGAGTTTGGGTATTGCACTAAGTTTTGCAATGCCACGATAATTTTCAATTCCATCTTTATTACCCGATTTAAAAAAAGGCACAATAAAAGATTTCTTCCACATATCCGGTAAATATCCATTCTTAATAGATATTTAAACAATAATGTTATTGGTATAGTTAAAGCTTTAGAACATATTATTAAAATACTGCCGAGAACTTTGTCTAGTCCACATGCATAAGAAAACTTAAGCTTTCTTAAAGCAGCCATTTATGCACCATTGAGGCATTTTCCGGGAAGATCTTTGTGTGGGGGCAATGATAAATCATGGTCTAATTCTTACCATTTTTAACAGGACTTATTCTTTTCTATTAAAAATTATATGTGCAAAACTGAATGATATTATTTGAATTTGTCGCAATTTTAATTTTGAGCGGAAATTTCGACTCCCTTAGTTCTGTACTCGAAAACGTATAGTTTCAACAAGAGATGAATAATGGTTAATCGTCTTAGAATTTTATAAGTATATGTATACTTTTTTGTTCTAAAATCAATATTTTGATATGTTACAAACGGAATGACAAACTTAATAGATCTCCCGTCTTTCTAGTGATTGTGTCTTTACAAGTAAATACAGGTTAAATGACCCACCCACTGCGTAAAAAAGTATAAATATTTGCATTTATTCCTAAACAAACATTGTATGCATTTATTTATGCATAATTAACTATAATTTTTAATAAAGTTTAGCTCGAAGTCTCACTGTAAGCAAATAATTCTAAAATTACATTATGAGCGTTAGTTTAAAAGTAAAATTTGAATTAAAATTTGAATAATTAATTATATATATTCTTCACACATTTATTTAAGTTGTCTTTCTTTTTTCTTTTTTACTAAGGCGAATCTAAAACATCCACTCAATCCATACAGTCAATCCCCATATTTACAAAACGAAATATTCATACATGTGTATGTCCCTAAGTATGAATCTACACATACATACGTGTGCGTCTCTAAGTGTAAGTGTGAATAATATAGTGTGGTTTTTTATGGAAAATTAATAATAAAAGCCACATTAATATTATAAGAAATCTAATTAAAACATACAATAATACAAGAAACTTAAATGTCTGGCGGCAAAATTATTTGCGATTTTCCAGCAGTTGTTTTAATCAAATTTATTTCTCTTTTTATACAGTGTTAGTGTGTGTTTGTGTGTGTGTAGGCCAAGCAAGAAAAAGATTCTGTAAAGAGGCCTTCTAGAAGGCCTTCTTTGGCAGTCACAAGAACTTCCAGCCGTATTGTCAAAACGTTTCAATTGTATATGGCGTTGTTAGTCAACAGTAGCCTACTTGCTACTGGTTATATGCAAAAAAAACTTACTTGAGAAGGTGAATTTGTAGGTCTCCCAAGTAGTGCCTCATACAAGGTGGCGCAAAAGTAAACTTTCAATCAGGCGATCTTGCTGGCCAATGCATATCGCCAAAACTGGAGATTAGGCGCCCGGGAAATGCATCCTTCAGCATATCGGTTATGGCACGTGCAGTGTGTGCTGTTGCACCGTCCTGTTGGAACCACATGTTTTCCAATCCCAATTCATCAAGGGGTTTTAAATAATAGACGGGTTTTAAATTAATTTTAAATTAATTTAAAAAATTACATTAATTTAAAGTACTGCTTCACGCGTACTTTACACCACAAACTTTCATAAAAGACGCTCTTTTTATTTATTTTTATTACTCGTACAACAAAGTGAACAAAATAATGTTTGTTGTTGATAGTGACGACCCAGCAAGCCATTTGAGTCCGAAAATAGTCTTTTCTGAGTCTTCTCTTTATGAGCCCAAAAAACAATCATAATTGCTCCGAAAACCTTCAGAAAAGAGGGTCATTACATTCGAAAATGGTCCGTCAGAAAGAGCTCTTTTATGAGGGGTTTTTTGGGCTCTGTGTAATCTTGTTTTGATCATTCTTGTGTGGTACAGCTATGTTTTTTTTGTTCAAAGCACAAATAACAGGACAACAACGCTTTGGTACACACATAATTAAGTGGAATTTATGAGTCATACTGCGTGCCGACTCAGGACAGTAACAAGCAAATTTTTCTTTCGCTCCGAAAATGCTACTTAGTTGGACTCTTTTCTGACTCCTTTTTCGAAGCGCTCCGAAAATTCTCCTTAGTTGGACTCTTTTCCGACTCCTTTTTCGGAGCGCTCCTAGAATGGTATGCTGGGATTCTTTTGAAATGCAATTTTGTATGTGTATGGAACACATTCTAGAACTTCTTCTGAGAGAAGACATAGTGGAATGAGTATAGAATCTTTTAGAATGTGTAAACAGGTTTTCTTTAGGGCCTGCAAATAAAAGTACTTGCAATTTTTCCCGCTGGGGGCAGCAATAGAGTTTGCATGTGCTAGTTAGAAATATGCGCGCTTGTATGTGACAGTGAAATTGTGTGTTTGCCTGAACGTTTGTTTAATTCCTCTATTCAAGAATGAATCAACATTTTGGTCGGTTCTCTTCTATACTTTTTATGAGACTTTTGAGTATATTTTAATGAATAATTAAATTAAAACTAACATTAAATGAATGAATAAATGACTGCATATGAGTATAAAACTCAGAAACACACAAGACATTGACACAACTTCATACGTACATCTTTTTTTATGTGTATCTATGTATGTACAAGTCATATTGCTTGATGAACACTTTAATGCGGGTAGGATACACATCTGCATATAGTATATCCGTGTGAGTGTTTGAGTGTGCGTTAAATCAAATTGATATCAAGAAAATTTACCATGCATTCACAGGTGTAATAAGCTAAATACTAATTTACAATAAATACTCTAGTACATTCTTACCCCCATACAAAAGCAGAACTATTCAGTATGTATATTCAAAATATGTACTTTTTACCAAAAGTATGTGTATGTAAAAAAAATAATTTATAGTGGCCTTAAGCAGTCATTTCATTATAATGATACATACATACATATGTATATACAGTGAACTCGCAGAAACGTGAACTAATTTTTAACGAGGGTGTTCACGTTTTCAATATTGTTCACGTTTTAGATTGTATTTTTTCTATAACATATTTTAGTCTCTTATTTTTTAGTTAATTTCAAATTATTTTTTACCTATGACACATATTTTGATGCTACTTTTTGTAATTTCCTGCCATATTTTAATATACTTCTCGTACATAGCTGCTATGGTTTGCAAAAGGGGTTCTAAGATATTAATTTTTAAATTATGTTATTGAAATCATAAAAAATAGGGGTTAGTTGAATTTAAACTACTATAATTATAAATTTAGTTTTTATTGAAAAGAAGCAACTACAACTACAAAAGAGGCTATATATCATGCAACAAAAGTTGTTCACAACAAACAAACTACGAAATTCTTCTGCGGGAATCCCAACATTTTTAAATAAGCTTACAAAATTGAAGTTTAACGTTCGATAAAAAGTTCACGTTTTAAAGCCTTCATGTGTTCATGTTTTTGGGTAGTTCGTGTTATTGGATGTTCACGTTTCTGCGAGTTCACTGTATTTACAAAACTTAAATTAGTAAAGGGTGATACATTTAGATGTTTTTTTCATTTGATTTTTTTGTTCGCAGATCCCGCGGACTGTGACTGCAAACGCTCACACTGCAACAACGTCTCCAAATTATTCAGCTTGTCATTTTGTCACCAAACACTTTTGCATTATGGGCCTGTGATCTGTTTTTTTTTTCGGGGTTATGTGTAGTCAAAGTCGTAATTCGCGAGATACCGGTAACAATGCTGGAAAGACTAACATAAAATTAGACCTTCTGAATGCCAACCATGTAGTCACGCCAACATTTGAATGAAATTATGTATTTTTAAATAGTAAATGTAAGTGATTGTTCTTTGAGGGTTTTATTTAAAAAAGAAAAGATCTAAATGAATCAGCCCTTGTATATAGACAAAATATATGAAATGTATATATCTATAGGTTTGTTAATGTACATATCTTTATTCACATAAGCAGCTGGTTTCTTGCTTTATTCGTAATTATTTAATTATTTATTTAATTACATGTTATTTATTCATACGTTATTTATTCCCTACACCACCATAGTGGGAAGGGTATATTGGATTTGTGCTGATGTTTGTAACGTTTGAAATTATCCAGCGACTAAATTAGATTTTGTGCATAAAGATATTTTCTTTCGAAGTATGTAAAGCATAATTACCGAAACAATATTAAGCAGCTACCCTTCTAAAATAGTTCTATGTATTGCAGAAACATGTTGGATGATATTAACTGGTGATGCACTAACAAAGGAAAGAGTGAATTTGTTTAATTTGTTGTAAACATTATGTCAGTTTGATATGCCAGACAAAAATTGGTTAAAAAGTTTAACTCATCAGTCATCAGTGCTTTACCACTTGCATAAGATATGTCGGAATGCGGTTATATACCTAGTTTTTTCATGGTTTTAGAGTTTAAAAAAATTTTAAATTAAGTTTCATACAATTTTAAGAATGTTGTCATCGATTTTGTTAGTGAATATTTTGTTCTTAGCAGCATATTTTTCTAATAACTGCATATTTGACTTTTTACAGCATATTTTGCTCAAATTTCCTCATATATTTCATTTTTATATTATTTTTATACCCTTCACCACCAAGAGTGGTGAATGAGGGTATATTACGTTTGTCATTCCGTGTGAAATTTTTTAATTTTCATCTAAGACCCAACAAAGTATATATTTTCTTGCTTCTTATGAAATCCTAAGTCGATTTAGCCATGGCAGTCTGTCTGTCTGTCTGTCCGACTGTGCAAAACACTATTACGTCCAAACTGTACAACTTAACTAAACGAAATTTCCAGAAAAATATTTCTAATTTTGCAGGTAACTTTGGTATTGAAAATCAGCAAAATACGTTAAGGCCAACCAGAGTTATGGACCAATATCTGAGACAACCTCCATAAAAATTTGATATTTTTTGACCATTTTATTGCAATATTTTGAAATATATTGCAGATAATACCATGAAATTATGTATACGTTGTTTTTATGACAAAAGAAGAAAGTGTGCGGAAAATAGTAAAAATCGGTCCATGATTTCTCATATCCCCCATACAAAAATCTTCCCGAAATATTGCTCAATTATACAAAAATGCCTATAAAATTGGAATATCAAGACAAAATTCAGCAAAAATAAGTTTTATGCAAAAAGAAATCGCAAAACGAATTTTTTTTTTAGTTCGGTCCATGTTTGACCATAGACCCCATATAAAGTCTACTTCCAAAATTCACTTAAATACGTATAAAACAGATATAAATAATGTTAAACGACTAAAACTTGACATGAAGAATCTTTATAGGCAAATAAATTGTTGTACTAAATTTTATGGTGGTCGACCCAGAAATGGTCATAGCTCCCATACAAGGACCATATCTGAAAAAGACATTTATCCCTATATATATTGTATAAATATCGGTACCGACTCAAAACTTTGCACAGATCATTTTCATATATACAAAAATCATCCCACAAAATAAAGCCCCCCATATAAAGCCCTCTTCCGAAAATCACTTTAATACTCATAAATCTCTTATAAATAAGGGTACCAATCCAAAATTTTACACGGATCATTTACATACATGCCTAAATCAAACTACTGGATTTTGAGAATATCGGTCCATATTTGCCAATGTCCCCCACATAAGGTCCACTCTCGAAATCCACGTTAATACGAGTATAGCTTCAATATACCATAATTATGTTGAAATTCGACGTGAAATATCCTCATATGCATGAAAATCACTGTTCCAAAATTTAAGAAGATCGGCCCATAATTTGTCATAGCTGCCATATAAGAACCATTTCCAAAAAAACAAATGAACCCACAAAAATGTCTAATAAATATCGATATCGAATCCACTTTTATATGGATGAGAAATTATAATCCAGAAATCATATTAGTATCGGTTATACGGCAATTAAGCTACTGGATTTTGTAGCTGTCAGTCAATAATAGCTCCTGAATTAAGATCACTTCCAAGCATAACAACCAACCATACAACTCTTGTAAATAACGCTATTGCGATGAAATTCAACCAATATAATCCTAAAATACATAGAAATCATTTTAGTGGATACTGGATTTAGAAGCCATCAGTCCATAATTGGTCCATTTCTTCTATGCCACCCATAAATCTTTTGTAAATAATGTTATTGAGATCAAATTCAAACAAAAAAACCTCATCTTATATCTTATCCTTTTTTGTACTCTGTTTCTTAACTTGTTGCGAATATGGAAGAATGTTCCTTTAATTTTATAAATTGTTAAATTACAATCAAGATTATTATGAAAATCAAACAAACTCCGTAAATTACAGTAAGAATCGGTCATTACATTAATTATAAATGGTCAAAATTAGATAAAATTTCAAAATATTTAACATAAATTGTGTTGGTCTTAAAATTGTCTTTCAAACAATATATCAAATACTAATAAAATTAGCACTAAGACTGAATAGAAAACAAGGAATAAGAATATTCTAGTTCTAAAACCGGTGTAGTTTTTCTTATTACGTTTACGTGGAGGGTATTACAGAGTCGGTACAGCCGAATATAGCACTCCAACTTGTTTTATATAATTTTGTATTACAGACTTAAAAGACTTACTTAAGTATGTTCATATTGAAGTGTCAAAGTAAAATAAACATAATTTACTTGACAGCTGACAAAATGGGCGCGAGTTAAAAAAGTGTTGCAAACTTAAAGTTCTACACATCTAAAAGCACCATCCTATACATGGCGAAATCTGCAAATATCAGTGAAATTCCCAACTGCTACGAAAAAGAGTTTAAATTGAAGTATTTAGAAAATTAATATTTTAGGATTTCTATGAAAATCTAAAACAAAAATAAGTTTTTATAGGAACAAACTATGGAATTATTTTATACAAGTGTGGTGATTAGCGCGTTTGATCATTAAGAATGAGTTGATATTCGTGGTCTGGGTTCGATTCCCAGCCGCTGTCACTTAAACAACATTAGTTTCTGATAATTATTAGAATAAAACTATCATAACTAATATTTATCACAGCGAACCCCTTCGGTGGTATAGCATTAAAAAAAAAATATGAAAAGCTTTTCTCTTCTTTCACCAACTATTCTTTTTCTACCTTTTACTTCTCTTTTGTTATATGGAAAAAATAAAATCGAAAGAAAATTTTTATAAAATTAGATCTAAAATTTTCATAAAGAAAACGAGAAAGAAGTTACATGTAAAATTATAACGTATAAGACATTAACGCATAAACAATACTTTCTTTTTCCAACTACATAATTCAATTGAGATTTGAAGTCTCTGAGGGATAGTGTTCAAATAATTGCTTTAACAATTTCAAACGGTTTCAAACAAACATTAAATGATGACGATGATGATTTTGATTTCGTTTTGCGTCTTCAGATGACAGCAGAAGAAGGTACTACAAAACTAACAAGACTCTTTTTTCTTTCTTAAATAAAAATAAAAGGTCTTCTAAAATGTAATTGTCTTTATTGTGCGTGTATGTGTGTGTGTTATTTGTGCAAAAACTTAAAAAATATTTATAAAATGTTTAAAGGCAATTGGATTTCAGTTTTAATTTTATCCTTCCAAAATAATTATTTTGCCATTAACAGGATTAAACAGGATTGAATGTACAGATTTTATTGTATTAATATTTGGAAATATATAAATACAGGGATGCAAAACGGGAATGGAGTTTTGTTTCTTATTAATACAAATTGGTTTGTTTATAATAAAAACTATTTATTTCAAAAAATATGTTTAAATAGAAACATTTTCTGTTCTCATATCTATAATTTTTAAATTTACTAAAAGTTTAGAAAGCTAATTTTGTATTTTATAAACAAAATTTTATAAACCAATAATAATTAAAAAACGTAATAACCTACCGCTTTAATTTCTATATTAATTTAAAATAAATAGAATATTATCGCTCGACCTTAAAAAAGCTTCTTCAAAATAGCAAGGCATCTAAAATAAATAGAATTTTGATTTAATTTTATTACCAATATATGACGCTGACGAAAAACACCGTTCACAATCAACGCTTGTGGGCAAAATTGTTGGCAAATTATTGTATGCTGATTCATTTTGATTTTGCCGATTGAATATTTTTTATTCAATATTTAATTCCATATTATTACAGACATTCATTATAAGGTGTTGTGGGTTGCTTTTACATATATCAATTATATTAATTATTTCATTTGTTTCGCAATCAACGTTTTCAATTCAATTCTAATAACAAATATTTCCATTTAAAAGTTTTGAGTAAGTCATTCTTGATTTCTGGTTTCACCAGTTCATCCCTTAAGCTGTGTTCACATTATGTGTATTTGTCATGTGGAATGTCACTTTTCTACCCATATGTGATTTCATGTGTATGTCAAAATTTGAGTTTTACATACGGTTTATAAATTACATGTTCATATGTTGGTTATGTCACATACATATGTACTTACTTTTTATAACTCCTTTTCAAGTTTTCCCTTCATTTTCAATAATAAATTTGTGTAGTTTTTTTTTTGTATTTTTGTTTTACTTTTAGGTATAAATTATATTTATTAAAATTTCAATTAATTTTTGCCGCCAGATGGTTTTCTGATGTCAGATGGTTTGTCACTTGAAAATAGAACTCGTTCTGAATACAAAAATGTCATATGTATTGCACACAGAGAAATAACACATGATATTGTTTAAAGGTGTTCAGACTATATTGACATGCGAAAAAGTGACAGTCCACATGACAAATACACATAATGTGAACACAAAATGCAACATCGGCAGAGATTCATATCACTGCGCCAAACACCTTCACTGTTACTTTAACCGGATTTAAAATTACAACTCTGTGTTTTAGTAAAATAAATAATGCGTTCGAGTTTGGTAATCAAAAATTAATTTTTATTCTTTCACCTTCATTTCTTCACCTTTCACCTTCATTCTTTTGTAAAATTTTAAATTTTGCTGGTGACTTTATAAATAATTGTGAAACGTTTCTGACCTTTTCAATTTGTGATTTAATGTGGAATCTGTTTATTTTCTCTTACTGAAAATGCATTGATTTACGGTCAGTGGAGATGATTTGTATTTGTGTATGCCAAAAAGCAGATAAAAATAATTTTGCTTCACTGGATCTTTTACACAAATACTAATTTTGAAAATCCCGGGATCGGGATTTCGGGATTGGCATCCCTAATGAATATATGTATTTAATATAAAAAGTATATAAATACATATACAATTCTTAAGTTGTTTTTGAAATTTAAAATGATCTTAGTTAAGTTTCAGTTGATTATAATGAGAACGTTGTTGATGATTAATTGTCATTTTATGAAGACATTTATTTCAAAACCATTTGCCTTTTTTGTCGTTCTTATAATCTGTGAATTCAATTCACGTACATACAGTGTACGTGAATTACACCACAATAGTGGGGAGGGTATATTGGAATTGTGCATATGTTTGTAACGCCCAGAAATATTGGTCCAACACCCAACTTAAATTACACCGATCGACTCAGAATCACTTTCTGAGTCGATTTAACGATGTCCGTCTGGCTGGCTGTCCATGTAAAGCTTGTGCGCAGAGTACAGGTCGCAATTTTGAAGATATTTCGATAAAATTTGGTACGTGATATTTTTTCGGCCCAAGGACGGATGGGATTGAAACTGGTGGTAATCGGTTCGTTATGTTACCTGGCCACCATACAAAAGTCCTCCCAAAATTGGGGTTTACTGATCATGAATGTTTGAATTATGCAAGGAACCAAACAAATTTCATGACAAATGAGTGGTAAATGAAGCCAAATCACATCTACAAATTTTGTGCAGATCGGTCCATAATTAGCACTTCCGAAAATCACAGCATAACTCACTGAAAAATGTTGTTATCCAAATAATATTTAATACAAATATATCTCTTATGTATACAAACAATACGGTACAATTTTCTTGTGATCGCTCCATAATTAGATGTAGCTCCCATATAAGGCCCACTTTCGAAATTCACTTTAACGATCATAAATTTCTTAAAAATGTTGGTATTCACACAAATACACAAATAAGTTTCTTTAATACAGAAATAATGACACCTAATTTTTTAATGGTCGGTCCATAATTAGTCGAAACTACCATACAAGACCCTCTTCGTAATTCACTTTAAGCTCCATAAATCTTTTACAAGTATTTATATCGGGATAAAGTTCAACATACATAATGTTTATATTCACAGTAATCATGACACTAAATTTTTGGATGATCGGTCCATAATAGTTTATATCTCCCGTATAACACCCATTTCTTAAAAACTTTTTTATTCATATACTGGGTGTAGGGTATTATATAGTTGGGCTTGACCGACTATACTTTCGTATTTGTTTTTCGTTTCATGACGTGTAATAACAACACAAGTTAGTTCAACAACATATTTTAAATTATGTGCAAAGACGTCCATTGCAGATATTCTTTGAACTAAAGAGGGATTAAGTTTTCTATGAAGAATGAGTTATCACAGTCAGAATTACGAAAACCACCATTACTATCCTATTACGTCATGAACAACAGAATTAATATAAATCTTAATGTACATTCATTCCAATACGCTGTGGTAAATAATTATAAAGTTTATATTTTTTAAATTTCAATATTCTTTAGAGTTTTTTAATGTATCTCTTCAAGCCGTCAAGATGAAAAAAAAAAAACATAAACAACAAACTGACTAATGTTGGTGCTCCCGGAATTATTCGACTAAGTGTAATTGTACAATTTAATGGCTTTTCCACCAAGTGTCATTGTGTGGCAATGACTGAAGGCCATAGTCTTAAACTGATGCTGCTCTTGTCAACGTATGTCGTAGTTGTTCATACGTTGTTTTCATTTTCAGTTAAAAACAATAACACGACAATAGCAGCAATAATGCAAATGGATAAAAAGGAAAATAAAAGCAAAAATAACGCCAACACATATCCACATACTCGAACAAAACTAAAGTATTAAAAGAAGCAACAGAAGGCAAAAAGGAGGTACAGATGACAACTTTTCAAAAGTATATACATATGTATAAGTTTGTAACTCCGTGTGTATCATTGAGAAATAGTCATCTGAGATCCAACAAAGTATATATTTTACTGATCCTTATGAAATTCTAAGTCGATTGAGATATGTCCAACTACCTGGTCGTCTGTCTGTGTAAAACTCTCTCACGTCTAGAATCAATCAGACTTAATAAAGTTTCTAAAAACGGTTCATAATTCTTCCAAGGAGTTCGGTATTGAAAATCAGCAAAATCAGAGTTTTGAATCAAAATGTGAGACAACACCCAACAAATGGATATTGTTGCGGCAGCAACTTAAATGACAGGAAATAATAATAAAACAAATATTTTCAAACGATTTCATTAACAAATGCTTTTATTTTTTGGCAGGCTAAGTTTTATAATTGTATCTTCCTTCTATCTGTTCTATATATGTTCGAAAATGTCTGTTTCTCTTCTATATGCGAACATTTTTTTATGTCTTCTTTTTGAAAAAAGATGGCGAGCGAACATTTTGCGCCATTACGATTACGTATGACAAAAATGCAAATAGATAAAAATAACCGAATAGTCATATTAACTGGGTTTAAATAAACAAAACGTCAAACAAATATCAACTCTAATTTGTATAACATAAAAATAACGAATTACATAAATTTAAATCTAAATTATTAGTTCACAACAGATATTATAAACAAACTTTCTGCTAATATGTATAAATATATTGAAAATAAAGTCATGAAATTTTACATCAGTTATTTCTATGATAAAAGACTAACCCTATTGAAAATAGTAAGATTTCCATGATTTCTCATAGTCCCCATGAATTTTTTTTCCCAAAATATGGATCAATGATACATAAATGCTTATAAAATGGCAATAACCAAACAACATTAAACAAAAATTAGTTTTATATAGAAATAAATTACAAATAAATATCTGTTTGACCATAGTGCCCATGCTAAGTCTATTTCGGCAATCGAAGATCAAGTTAATGCATATATGGCTACATCGAACTGCTGGTTTTTGTGGATATCGGTCCATGTTTGACCATATCCTCCATATAAGTATTACTTCCGAAAATTACTTAATTACTTATATCTCTCTTAAATATACCGGTATGTTGTTGAAATTCGAAGTGATATAAATTCATATTCATAAAATTGTACAGAATTTTTTGAGGCTCAGTTCATAATTGGCCATAGCTCTCATATAAGGACCATTTCCGGAAAACAAGTTAACCCACAATAATGTCTAATAAATATCGATATCAAACCAGCATTTTATACCGATCAGTAATTTTAATCCAGAAATCCGGCTAATATCGGTTATACGGCAATTGTACTAGTGGATTTTAATGGACTGACCATAATTGGCAATAGCTCCTAAATAAAGTAAATTTGCGGGAATCATTATAGCAACTATTAAACTCTTGTAAACAATATTATTCGTATAAAATTCGATCTAAATAAGCTATAAGTCCAAAATTGGTCCACTTCCTCTATGACATCTATAAAACACATGTAAATAGCATTATTTATATGAAATTCAGCTAAAATCAGCCTCAATTTATAGCCTTACCCTCTTTTATACCATTCTGCTTAACCTACTGAACACGGAAAAATGTTGAACCAATTTCTAATTTTATAAATGGTTACATTACATACAAGATTGTTATACACAAAATCTGTAAATTTTGGTATAAATGGTAATTACATCAATTACAAATGGTTAAATAAGATAACATTTCAAAACATTTTAAATAAATTCTAGTGTACGTAAACTTTTCTATCAAACAATATATAAAATACTAATAGAATTTGCGATAAGACTGAATAAGGATAATAACGATAGCATTGATAAGGAGTCCTAGCAATAGTGCAGTTATTGTTCTCAATATATTTAGGTGGGGAGGGTGCAGCACATATTCGCACAGCTGAATATAGCAATCTAACTTGTTTGTTTGTTGTTGTAATAAGAGCGCCATTTGTTTGAGTGGTGGCAGTAGCATTTCATCTGAGTTTAATGCTGACAGAAATCATGTGCATGCAAGTACGCTTGTACTCCTCTTGCGGGAGTTTATCCTGCGGGTTAAAGATACCACTCATTTTACGCATTCAAATATTGAAATTTAATGGTCACAGCAATTTAAATGTGCGGGGAAAACCAATGACAACTTCACAATCAGTTGGGCTTTGAATTATTAATGTACTCAAAAGCAAAGGATTGCATGAATGCATCTGCTCGCATATACAACACACAACTAACATATAAAAAATTATAATCGGTCAAGTCCGACCATATAATACCCTTCACCGAGTATATGAGCAAACACAGTTTTCTTTGAAAATTAACAAAAGTGGGCCTAATATGAGAGCTATGGTTAAGTATCGACCGATCATTATAAAATTTGTTACCATTACTTATATGTATATTTATTTATTGAACTTCTTTGTGTTCAGTTTAATTTTGATATCTAAATTTGTATATTGTTCTTGCTTGTTAAAGAGTATTTCAGAAGTGGGCCTTATATAAGAGCGTAGGGATTAATCCTTATAAAATTAGTTGAAATAGCTTTTGTACATATAAAACTTATTTTTGTTGAATACGTATGGGGATTTTGTGCAATAATGGACCGATTTCAACCAGTTTCAATAGGTTTCGTTCTTAAATCGTTAATATTAATGCAACAAATTTTAACGAAATATTTTCAAAATTGCGACCTGTACAAGTTATCACGGACAGCCACAGCCAGACGTATAGAGACTCAACGTTAAATCAACTCGTGAAATGATTCTTTAAGATTTTGGGCGTTACAAACATCAGCACTAATTCAACATACCCTCCTGTAATTAATAACAATTTATTTTTTTAACTGTTACATATAGGAGTGACATTTCATTGTATTTACTTATACATGTAAATAAATACAAAATTGCGCTAAACAAAAGCAGAGAAAAATTAATTTTTTATAGAGTCTGAGTTTTCAATAAATAGAAAAAATTTTAAAATTTAACTTACAAATTCAGCACTGAATATTTTCCCAAAGTGTATCGATATTTAAGGAATTTCTGAGAATTTTAAAATTCTAAATGAATGTGGTGTATATCAAGTAAATGAGTCTGTTAAGCCTTCAAAATATGTCAATTCATACAGTTTAATTCTGTTGTATACTTTTGTTTTCCACAATTCTATATGCATCAGTGATGTAAAATTTTTGGCGATTTGTAATGAAACCTAAAAAGTATTTATTTGTACACTATAATTGGTTGTACTATTTTTCTTTGTAGTCAAAATAAATTAATTAATTGTCATAAATGTAAATGTGTAATGTAAATGAGGAATTTAAGAATATGTTCGAGAATCGTTAAAACTGAATTCTAACTAACACTAACATTTCATATCTAAAATGTATGATCATATAAGAAATGATAAATTTAAAAAATCATTTGATGTGCACATTCTCTAATTATTGAGCTATTTAACTGAATTTCAGAATCACACTTGTCTAAGGTGTTCTTACATATTGATTAAAGATTAAGGTCCCTAAGATAACTGCTGTCTTTGGAAAGCTTATTTTAAGAGACAACTAACAATCAACTTCCATTAAGTTTCCAACATTTATATGCTGCCTATAAATAGAAACGGAGACGGAACGGAACGTCCAATTATGGTGAAGATTTTAAAAATGATACTTGGCATACATTTAAAACATTATATTTTTCTTTAAATAAGGTCGAATTGACAATTGTCTGTATTGTACGAAAGAGCTGGCCTTGATGATCAAAAATGGCATTTACAGTTTTCATATACAAATTGCTGTACCAGTCTATTGTAGATGTGTGCGATGGAATTCATCATTATTGTCATCAGCATTGCACTTCATGGTTGTTGATTTATATCTTTGTCTAGATGGGAAATTGCAATATCAAAGTTTTTATGTCACTTTGTTTTTTTAATCATAAAGCAAATTACTTTTTGCTATTGACAGTGTGATTGCGTCTGTATGGCTGGGTGGGCTTTTAAGGATTTGACCATGTGTGATTTAACTAGAAAATGAGAAAATATAATTGATTTTATTTCAAACAGTCTCTCATTATAAAACAGTCTCGTTGTATTTCATATATTTCATTTTGTTATCCATTGCAACATTCTTGTCTTGGAAGTATGCAGTTGCAACTTAAATTTGCTTCGACATAATTTCATAAATTTAAAAATTTTGCTGCTCAACAGGGAATTAATTCCTTGTTGGTTGCATAATCTTATTAAATCATAAATAATTAATATCATGTGTTTGTATTTTAAACTCTCTACAAACATACATATACATTTGCATATGTATTTATATAAATTTGTGTAGTTTGAATGTATTTGTTAATGCAGACCGAAATTAATCAAATGCATAAATTTTGATAGATTGTTTTGTAGTTCTCCTAATAAAAAGTTATAATTTATTAATTAATTAACAATGTTAAAACTAATAGCATCAATAATGATAATAAGCAGAAGATATGAAATTATTGAATTAAGAAAACCTGTCGCTGTTTGTCTTCTACTTTAGAAAATGTATATGCTTTTATGTTTTTTTATACCCTACACCACAATAGTGGGGAGGGTATATTGGATTTTTGTTGATGTTTGTAACGCCCATAAATATTGGTCCAACACCCACCTTAAAGTATACCGATCGACTCAACATCACTTTCTGACTCGATTTAACAATGTCCGTCCGTCTGGCTGTCCATGTAAAGCTTGTGCGCAAAGTACAGGTCGCAATTTTGAAGATATTTCGATAAAATTTGGTACGTGATATTTCTTCGACCCAAGGATGGACGGGATTGAAACTATTGGAAATCGGTCCATTATTTCACCTAACCCCTATACAAATGCCCTCCCGAAATTGGGGTTTACCGGTCATAAATCTTTGAATTATGCAAGTATGCAAACAAACTTTACCAAAGATGAGTAGTAAATGAAGCTAAACTACATCTACAAATTTCGTGAAGATCGGTCCATAATTGGTAGTAGCTCCCATATAAGAGCCACTTCCGAAAATCACTTAAAAGAGCATAACTCTCTTAAAAATATTGCTATCCAAATAATATTAAACACAAATATGTTCCGTGTATAGACATATAATATGGTAGAAGTTTATTATAATCGGTCCATAATTAGTCGTAGCTCCCATATAAGAGCCACTTCCGAAAATCACTTAAAAGAGCATAACTCTCTTAAAAATATTGGTATCCAAATAATATTGAACACAAATATGTTTCGTACATATGCATATAATATGGTGGAATTTTATGACGATCGGTCCATAATTAGTCGTAGCTCCCATATAAGAGCCACTTCCGAAAATCACTTTAAGGACCATAAATCTCTTAAAAATGTTGGTATCCAAATAATATTGAACACAAATATGTTCCGTGTATAGACATATAATATGGTAGAAGTTTATGATAATCGGTCCATAATTAGTTGTATCTCCCATATAAGAGCCACTTCCGAAAATCACTTTAAGGACCATAAATCTCTTAAAAATGTTGTTATCCGAAAAAAATTTAACAAAAATGAGTTTCTTATGTACAAATAGGATGACACCTAATTTTATAATAGACAGTTCATAAATAGTCAAAACTCCCATATAAGACCCTCTTCTAATTCACTTTAACCTTCATAAATCTTTTATCGCGATTAGGTTTAACACACATAATATGTATATTCACGGAAGTTATGGCACTAAATTTTTGGATGATCTGTCCATAGTAGATAATATATCCCATATAGCGCCCATATATGAAAAACTGTTATATTGATATACTGGGTGTAGGGTATCATATGGTCGGGCTTGACCGACTATACTTTCTTACTTGTTTTTTTTGTAAGAGTGTAAGAAGTATTCAGTGATCGTTTTCTTTCGTAAAAGAAATTTATTGTAGTCCAAAATTCATTTCAAACAAAATTAAGGCAAGTTGTTTGATATTTATGTAAAAAAAAATATTTATTATAAATTTCCGTGAAATGGCAAGCCAGTTCAGGTTTGAACAAAGAAAAAGGGGGCACCTTTTAACGTGTTAATTTATCAACCGAAGTACCAAACATTGTTGATTCTCTCTTATTTTCAGAAAATGATTAATCCAATGCTGATCATGATGCTTTAAAGGAAAATGTAATGTCACCTGAAATCGCAAGGCCTTTTCCGTCTTAATAATATAAAACTTATTTTTGTTCTGAATTTTTTTTATTTTTTAATTGTTAATGTTTATGTTTTTCTTAACAAATAAATTGAATTTATTATATATATAAAAAATATAACTGTTTATGTTATTTTTGGACATAAGCGCTACAAGAAACAATTGCCGTTCAAAGCTGCCCCGTATGGGGGGCACATTTGAACACAATGACTTCATCAATTAAAAAAAAAAAAAAAATTTAAATCGAACTAAAAATAAGTTACTTGTTGACTTAAACTAAAGTTTATTTCCATACATATTAGTTAAATTATGTAAAAAGTCAATAATTCCAAAATATAAATTTTTATGTGGCTTGAAAGCAAAAAGTGTTCAAAGGTGCCCCATTCTCCCCTACATAATATGAGATTTTTGAAACAACTATTCAACTGATTTATATTCAACATTTTTATGTTTGAGACGTAAGAATAATTTAATTATAGAATGATTTCAAATTACATAAATATGTTAAATTAAATTAAATTAAATTAAATTAATGTTTGTAGTGCTCGAGAAATTCAAAAATGTGTTTGAAATTAAACATAACAAGTAAAAAGCAATGTACAAAAAAATACGAAAAAAATTTAATGAATATTTGAGTATTTAGAATTGTCATTTGCTTAAGATAAATGATGTGAATTCCAAAAAGACAGGAAAATGTTAGTGAAATATTGTTGTATTAAAAAAATAAAAATTGTCATTCACACAGCCAGTCTTATGAAATTATAAAAACACCATT
The DNA here is from genome assembly GCA_950370525.1 of Bellardia bayeri. Taxonomy (NCBI): domain Eukaryota; kingdom Metazoa; phylum Arthropoda; class Insecta; order Diptera; family Calliphoridae; genus Bellardia; species Bellardia bayeri. Next base: position 52,001,822 of record OX493265.1, on the reverse strand, counting down.
GTCACAAATAAAGTGTACTTTAATAGTTAAACATACTTTTGATTTAAAACCAGCTGAAAATGCTTTTAAATAATTTGACATCACTTTAAAATCAACCAGCTGTTTATGCAAAGAACAAAAACTGGATGTGTACAAAAATGTGAAAAAGAAAAAAAATTCTCTTTCTGCAGTAGCCCAATTCGCCTCTCTTTCTCTTTGTTTTTTCATTTCCTGCAAAGAGTTATCAAAAAATCAAAGCCAAAGCCTAATTATGATATTAATCTTACCATCTCCATTTTTTCACCGCAAACACTCTTCATAAATTGTCCCGCTTAATTTTATTATTTTGCCGATTTTTGTTTTTATTTTTAATTTTCAATGACAGCTGTTTAAAGCTGCCACTTGCTTATTTTTCTTTACAGTTTGTATGAAATAATTTTCTACCAGCCAGCTCATGCACCCAGTTAAAGTCGGTTTAACTTAAAACAACCTTAAATTTTGACTATAGTTACAAAATAATTAAAAGTAGGTTTTAAGTTTAAAGTTGTTTTTTAAAAGAACCGACTTTAGTGTCTATGGTTATGACCCCATATTTTTAAGAATTTTTAAATGTTAACAATTTTAATTTTAATCTTTGATAAATTAAAAAAAAATATTATAATATGTTTGATAATGTATGAACATATTATTATTTTTTTCATTTATATTTATATAAGTTATCTGTTTTGAAATACATTACAATAAATGTGGAAATCTGAAAAATTTTTAAGCCAATCAAAAATAATAAGAAAATGACAAAGCTAGATTTACACGATAGAAATTTTCTTCAAAATTGCTCTTCAAAATGCTTCAAACTCGTGTAAACAGCAAAATTTCTTCAAAATGCTTCACACTCGTGTTGAAGAAAATTGCAATCGTGTAAATGTAGCATTATTCATTGAAAATTTAAATATTAAGTAATTTCATATAATCTTACAGCAATCTTAAAAGAAAATCAAATAGAAATAATAGGATATTTTGGTCTTTTCGAAATTCTTTGAAATTCAAGTTTTAATTAAGTACTAATTATTTGTATCGTACGATATATGTATTTCCTTAATAAAATTCATAAGAATTTTGTTTAACAACATTTTTTCAAGTTTTAAATTCTACCCAACAAAAATTCGGTAATTAGTTGCAATTACTGAACAACTTACCTTTCACTTTATAATCTGATATAAAAGCACTTCTTTGCAAAATTCAGAATTATTGCATAGTAAAATGCATTAAACTTATGAATTATTAAATTGGATGAATGCAAACAAACGCTTTCAAATAGGAAGAACTTAGTTTTTATTGAAATATTTAATTATAATTTCCAAAAAATTAAATACAGTGTTGGAAAAAATAATAAAAACAGCTTTTTCATTTGCAATGCTACCAAAAAAGAAAAATTTTAAAATTAATAATTTTCTTAATCCTTCTTGACAAACTATAAATTTCTTTAATGTTGATAAGCACGACACCCGATAATATGTTCGAAAAAAGTGTTTTATGCGCTTAAGAAATGCATTTAAAAACGAAAAATTTGCTCCTAAAATATAAGAAATACGCACTAGAAACTAAAATTAGTTTTGGTTTCAAATTCAAAGTTTTATAAAAATACATAATATTTCTTTTGGTTACTAATGCAGTTAAAGTTCAAGTGGCGCAATAATTCGTTTAATTTTATTTTTAACAATATATTTTGTTATCATAATTCATCAAAGTATATTTTAACTGTATCGATGAGTATTTTAATTTAACCATTGTGGGAAAGACCACATGTTAATATTTTTTTTGTATTATTTGAAAATAAATTTTACAGTATTATATTGTTCTTATTATTTTTACCATCATCTTAAGAAGAAAATCAATTTTTTGCTAAAGAAGTGGTATTGTAATGTTATTGGTTATTGATTTCTTTTACCAGACTGAAATGCTTTGACATACAATACTGTTGCGTTTTTACCTTTTAAAAACGGTGGTTTATTTCCTCTAAATAAACCGGATTCCTATAATTATTAAGGAGTTTTCTTCAGGCTTATTTGGTCAAATGTTTGTTTCCAAACGTAAATAAAAAAACTTGTTCGATTTTTATTTTATTTTATTTACCCAACGTTTCGTTAGTTTTACTCTAACTTCTTCAGGGGTCTCGTTCTAAATAATCTAGTGACAATATTTATTGTTTAATTATACAGCTTTGATGTTTTTTATCATTGGATATTAATTTTTATTATTAATTAGTTACTTAAATACTAGAAAACGGGACATCACGAACAGAATTTTGGTATAAATAATCAAATAATTAATAAAAATATAATATACAATAAACGACCACAAAACTTAAGTCAAGTTTAACTTAAAGCTAATACACAGAATTCCTTTTAAACACAAAATAAAAGCGTCAAGTAGTTTAAAGAATATATAACGAGTCTTTATTTATTCAAATGTATTCAAATAATTTTAATGAACACTCTTTTATTAATCTTAAATTACAGTTTAAATCCACACGTAAATTTCAATTTCAAAACGCTTGATATTTATTCACTCAACGATGACTAAACTAACTTGAATTAGTCTATTTATACATCAATCATTATTTCTGGATGGTTCGGAGCTAAGAACTAGAATTTTTTATTAACTCAAGTATTGACCACCACGGCAGTCTTAATAAATATCTACATAGATTTAAACTAAAAGAGTTAAGCAACCGTGACTCATGCTGAGCGAAAAAGGAGCATGCAAATCATATATGTACTTAACACCTGAAAATATGGTGACCGTAATGCTACATTCCGCAAATTCATCGTGTGAAGAGTTCATCAATAAAATAACGAAGGAGAGGTGTGCAGTAGTTCCGAACCTCCTTACATAGTAAGGAGGACGTAGGAATAATATAGAAAAAGCTACCCATCCTGATGAAATGCTGAAGCAATCCCAGGGTGGTGTTAGGGGAGTTATCCACTGGAGGTGATAACTAGGAGTGCAGCCACTATTTTATAGCATGCTACAAGAAAAAGACAGACAGACAGACATAGCTCAATAAATTTGGAATTTCATAAGGATCAATAAAATATAAATCTATATAAATATAAAAATAAAAAATAAAAATGTTGGGTCTCAGATGACTATTTCTTAATGTTACATACGGAATGACAAACCTCATATATATAGGCCCTCATTCACCACTTGTGGTGATGCAGGATGTAAAAAAGGTAGCTCTAAGATGTACAACAACTCTAAGATGTTTATTTAATATGAAAATAGATAAGATTTTCAATATAATTGTTTGAATTAATCCGAAAAATAAAATTAGTCACTGTAGACACACAGTAAATCCTGTCAGTATAATCCAATATTTCCATTAAAATGCAATTATTTCTATATATCACACAGTATTAACAATTTAAAAAAATACATATGTAATTTTGTTTATTTTACGATCTGTTTTAATTTCAAAGAGAAAAGTACATGCATCCATATTACACAATTTAGTTTTTTATTGTTTAAATTAAATAAAGTTAAAGTAAATCAGATGTCATTTAAAATAATAAATATAAATCAAAAACTTAATTGTAAATGTGTGATTTACAATCTGGACATTTTATGACAACGATAATATTTCCACTTATCTCTGCAAATATTAAAAAAATATTCATTCATTTTTTAAATGGTATAAAATTAAACATTTTTAATACTCGTGTGGGAATATAATGTAGGTCAATACCATATTAAATAACATTCGCATACATTAATGGACCAATTTAAATTAATTTAACAAAACAATCAAATAGAGACATTTATAGTGCCTTAAAAAATTATAATTTATACAAAACTAGCTGACCCGGTCCGCGTTGTTGGCCCTAAGCACTGCGACTGTTTTAACGGCGGCAGCAATCGATTCCATGTTGCTTTGGGCCTTCCACCGTCATCTGCTAATGCACATTGGAGGCAGTTGGCGGCTGGCGACGAATTTATGGCGTGTATTTATTTTTGAATTAAACAACGCTCAATATTTACGTAAATGCGATACCATATAATATCAAAACACAGCGCACAAAAAAATTAAATGCATTGAATGAATGAATAAACAAAAATTCATTCAAGTCGATGCAGTCGTGTAGTTGCAGTGTAGTTTAATAACCTAGATACCGACTGCAGCGCCATCTGCCGGGCTGGTTTGTGAATGTAAACCCAAAAGCATGAAAAAAAAATTTTCCAATTGGACCGAATTATAGATATAAACCACCCGGGGCGCCACCCAAACGCATACAAAAAAATGTATGCAAATCGGACCAGCCGTTTAGGAGGAGTTCAGTCACAACGCACGTACAGTAGAATTATATATACATATAAAAAGATGAGAATCAGATACAACTGAATTGTCTCCAGATGTTTCAAATTCTAACCATATTATTTAGAGGAGTACTCGGGCATTGAATGTATTAAATGTACATACGTAAATACGAGGGTATCCGTTCTAATTATGATCGCTTGAATAATCGAACAATTTCTTACGAATAATTTAAAAATTACCATTTTCATATAATTTTAAGAAGAATAATCGAAAAAAAAACGAATAAATATTTTTGTATTAATTTATTGTTTCTTTTTAGAAATTTTCCTTATTTTATAATTAACAAGTAAGAAAGTATAGTCGGTCAAGCGCGACCATATAATACCCTACACCTAGTATATGTAAATATAAAACAGTTTTTCAGAAATGGACGTTATATGGGAGCTATCACCTATTTTGGACCAAAATTCAGTGTCATGATTTCTGTGAATATAAATAATGGACCGACCATTACAAAATTAGGTGTCATTATTTCTGTATATAAGAAACTTATTTGTGTTGAATTTTATTTGATTACCAACATTTTTAAGAAATTTATGCTCTTTAAACTGATTTTTGGTATGGGTCTTATATGGGAGCTACGACTAATTATGGACCGATCATAATAAAATTTTACCGTATTATTTGTATGTAAAGAAATATATTTGTGTTAAATATTATTTGAATACTAACATTTTTAAGAGAGTTATGCTCTTTTAAGTGATTTTTGGAAATGGGTCTTATGGACGATCTTCACGAATTTTGTAGATGTGCTTTTGTTTCATTTACTACTCATCTGTGTTAAATTTTGTTTGCATACTTGCATAATTCAAAGATTTATGATCGGTAAACCCCAATTTCGGGGGGACATTTGTATGGGGGCTAGGTGAAATAATGAACCGAGTTCCACCAGTTTCAATTCCTTCATCCTTGGGCCGAAAAAATATCACGTACTAAATTTTATCGAAATGTCTTTAAAATTGCGACCTGTACTTTGCGCACAAGCTTTACATGGACAGCCAGCCAGCCAGACGGACGAACCATAATAAAACTGTACCGTATTGCTTGTAGTTTTATGAAATATATTTTCGTTCAATATTATTTGGAGACCAACATTTTTGAGAGAGTTATGCTCTTTAAAGCGATTTTCGGAAATGAGCCTTATATGGGAGCTACGACTAATTATGGACTGATCGTCGTAAAATTCTACCATAGTATATGCATATGTACGAAACATATTTGTGTTCAATATTATTTGGATACCAACATTTTTAAGATAGTTATGCTCTTTTAAGTGATTTTCGCTTTACTGGGTGTAGGGTATTATATGGTCGGGCTTGACCGACTATTCTTTCTTACTTGTTTATTTCTCCAAAAGTATTTTTTGGAGTAAAAAAGTAAAAATTTATTCGAGAATAAAATGCATTTTCGAGAAACAAAATGCTAAATTTAGCACTGAAAGTGCTAAAATGGCAACACTGCTTTCTGGTTGTCACATAAAAATAATTTTTCAAGATAGCTTCATTGAAAATGAAAAAGCCGTTTTTGTAATTTGTTTCAACAATGTTTCAATTCAATTTGTTTCTAATTATGTTTACCATTGATATTTTTATTAACAGAGAAATATAAAAACAGAGAAAAAATTGGTGACAGCCGGGAATAACAATCTCACTTGTTTCCCCTAAATTTGTATGGCCGAATTCACAGTCTTTAGTTAGCTAATGTGTAATGTATTATTACTAGAAGGCAACCCTTTTCTATGTTTGCATATCTTTAGTACTTATCCAATTCTTAATAACAGTTATATTTTTATGTACCTTTTTTGTTAAATGCATACAGAATATACTTGTTATTCCTCTTTAACGTTTTACTTGTTGAACAAGCATTCATATTGAATTTTAAATAAATAATAGTTAATTTGTATCTTGAAATATTAAATATACGCGTGTTTTTATTTGTATGTAGAGACACAACAATTGGCGACGAGGTGAAAAAAAAAAAAAGAGTAACAATTTTTTTTGTACATAACCTGGCAAAATGGACGCTCAAGTGAAGACATTGTTGGAAGCCATTACAAGAATGACGACGGCAATGCAAGTGCAACAACAGGCATCAAATGCTGGTACTAATAGTGTCAACATAGTTTCAAATTTCGACGCATTCGATCCAAAATCAGAGTCGTTTAAAACGTATAAGGAGCGCCTGGAAATACATTTCCAAATAAAGAAAATTTTTCAAGATAAAGAGATGTGTGCAAAGTTGTTGTTACAGTACATGGGCTCATCAACGTACACATTACTAACAACATTGGTAGCACCTAAAAGCGTGGCCGACCTAAAATATGATGAAATTGTTTTAAAATTGGAAAAGCATTTTTGCCCCAAAAAGAACGTTTTGGTTGAGCAGCATAAATTTCTGTGCGAAATTCAAAATGAAAGCCAGTCAATATCAGATTTGGTTGCAGTATTACAAAAGAGATCGACTGAGTGTGATTTTGTGTGTGAGTGCAGGAAGTCAATTGCAGATATTTTCCTAAGATCGCAATTCATCAGGGGTTTACGTGATGGTTATATTCGAGAGCGGCTGTTACAAAAGCCAGAATCAAAATTTTCTGAAATTGTGGAAAAAGCAAAAACACTTGAAGCAGCGAAAATAGACAGCAAGGCCATTTCAAATAATTCAACGGGTTCAACAAGTGATATACTACAAGTGCGTCATCAACATAACAATCAAAGGGGAAGAAATCGAAGTCGAAGCGTATCCAGAAATAAAACATCAAAATCATCATCGAGAATCAATTACAGTGACCTAGGCATAGAAGGGTTGTGCCTCAGATGTGGTCGTGCCAATCATATGGCAAATGATTGTACAGTAAACAGGAACAACCTGAAATGTAAATCATGCAGTAAAGTTGGTCACGTTAAGCAAGTTTGTATAAAACACAAAATGAAACAAAGCAAATCTAACAACAACAACACTACTGCAAATTCAATCGAAACTGTTACAACGGGAGAAAATTTTTTTGGAGTAAACCAAATCATCGATATTTATGACAACAATACAGTGCAGTTGCCAAATAAAGATGCCGAAAAATTTTACACAAATATTTATATTGAAGGGAAACAACAAAAGTTCGAAGTCGATTCGGGGGCCGGTTATACGTTGATACCGGAAAACGAATTTAATAAATTAAATATAAATACAAAGATAAGAAAATCAAACATAGCTTTTCGATCGTATACAGGTGATGTATTTGTACCAGTGGGTGTCGCAGACGTAAACGTTAAGTACAAAAACAGAACATCAAATGAAGAACTATATGTAGTGTCTGCAAATCGTTCAGCTCTTTTAGGAAGGGTTTGGATTCGTCATTTAAAGATAAATTTATCAGATGTCGATCAACGTGAACAATATAAAAATAATGATGTTGGTAAAATTAATTCAATTTCGGATATACAGCTACAATTTCCAAGCATTTTTGAAGAAAAAGTAGGATGTATTCCTGACTTTACATGCAGTCTAAAATTACATGATGGTGCTAAACCTGTGTTTTTGAAGGAAAGGCAGGTACCTTTTGCATTACGCGAAAAAGTTGAACGTGAGCTGGATAGCTTGGAGAAGGACGGTATTATTACCAAAGTAAATACCAGCAATTGGGGTTCACCATTGGTGGTAATTCCTAAACCGGACGGAAGTGTTCGGTTGTGTGTCGACTACAAAGTAGCAGTAAATCCTCAACTAGAAGCGGCGCACTACCCTATAAAAAGAATCGATGAAATTTTCAACAATCTAAAGAACGCTAAATATTTCTGTAAGCTAGACTTATATAAGGCGTATTTACACGTTTTGGTAGATGATGACAGCAAACAAATTCAGACAATTTCTACACACAGAGGTACGTATCAAATGAATAGACTTTCATTCGGAATTAAAACTGCTCCAAGTGAGTTTAATCGTATTCTAGATCAGATTCTACAAGGACTCGAAGGTACAATTTCGTACTTTGATGACATCATCATACATGGGCCAACATTAGAAGAATGCGAACATCGTCTCATAAGGTGTTTTGAAAGACTAAACAAATACAATTTACATATCAACAAGAACAAGTGCTTGTATTTTAAGGAGCAAGTCAAATACCTAGGCTATGTCATAAGCAACAACAAAATTTCGAAATGTCCCGAAAAAGTACGAGCGATAGTGGATCTGCCACGACCACAAAATATAGAAGATACGAGAAGATTTCTAGGGATGATAACCTACTATTCAAAATTTATACCAGAGGTGTCAACGCTTACTGTTCCACTACGTCAAATTTTAGAGAAAAATAGAAAATTCAACTGGACAGCTAAATGTGAAAAAGCTTTTAAAAATCTCAAAGAAGAAATTTTGAAGGATAGGGTGTTGGTACCCTATAACCAATCCTTACCGGTAACGTTAGCGTGTGACGCAAGTCCAACGGGTATTGCTGCTGTATTGTCGCATATAGTCGATGGGGAGGAACGTCCTATTTCATTTATTTCTCGAGCATTAACGAAGGCCGAACAAAATTACAGTCAACTTGACAGGGAGGCCTTGGCAATCATTTTTGCTGTTGATAAATTTTTTATGTATCTTCACGGAAGAGAATTTACGTTATTAACAGATAATCGACCACTGTCCAGAATATTTCATCAAAATGCTAAGACACCAGCTATGACTTCAGCAAGATTGCTTCGATATGCTTCTTTTCTACAAGGATTCAACTATAAAATAGAACATCGTAAAGCTGAAAACAACGTTAACGCGGACTGCTTGTCTAGAGCATCAATCAACGATACACCACATTTTAAACATTTTTTGGATGAAGAGGTACGAGTAATTCAAGAGCAAATTATTAATCAAATTTCAACATTTTCAATTAACGCTACAACCATTGCAAAAGGCAAAGGCTTAACTAATGATTCTTTATTCGCAATGCTTAGTTTGCCATAAGAATAACAAGTAATAGTTAAACAATAGTTAGTATTTTAATTTACCAATGGTTAACTAATGACCGAGAATTCGGCCATAAGTAATTATTATGTGTAAATAGTAGCTGAATGTAATGAATTTTTTGGCCGTCTTCTGGTCTGTGCAATCAATATTCTTACCCCCTTATTCATAAAAACTTACAACAGGTTTATAACAGGTTTATAATCAAATTTCCATACAAACCTATTATAAACCTGTTGTAAGTTTTGTGAATAAGGGCATTAGACTATATTGACTTTATGGCAAAATTAATTTAAGTATTTTGTCTGAATATAAAGTGTAGAACATTTTACGCAAATTGTAAAAACGAATTAATTTGTTTTTTTTTCAATCCCTTTTTTTAACTTTAATTGCTAAAGAAAAACTCTTGTAATTGAAATACGCAACTACAAGTATAGTGTTATTTGTTTTCAACCTTTATTCAAATTTGTTCACATTCAAAATATGTCTGTACTGAAGTTGGAAAATATTCCCAAATAAAAGCAGAGAGAAATAAAAAGAAAAGTAGAAAAGAAATTCTTGGTTAACAATCAAACGAAAGAACAAACAAAACATTGAATATTTTTCAATTTACTTTTTCAAAGAAATCCCTAATGAAAAAAAAAAAACAAGAGAAATGGAAATTTATTTTTGAATATTTGTTAATAAAAACTATGGAAATACAAAAGAGAACAACTAAAAACAATGCCACAATAATAAAGCGAGATTATTACACTTTTTCTATTATTTCTGCCTTTTTTCAAAAGAATGTTAGGAAATAATAGATGCCTGTTAAGAAAGCAAATCACGTCTTACACTTTCTCAACACTCCTTGGTGCACATTAGTGCATCACCGTTATCATCACTACCACCAACAGCCTCTCACCCAGCAGTAGTAGCATCTTAATAATAAGAAATGGCGGGCGGCATCTTATTTATGATGATGCTGAAGCTGGTGCTGGTGCTGGTGTTTCTTATAGTGACAAGAACAAATACTTTTGTCTTATTTAACACGTTCCATACGACGCCATGGGCTGTTTTTCTGTTCAATTCCATTCTATAATTTTTTTTAATGAAAGTAGTGGTGCAATCATTACAAATAGATTCGTTACACCGTTCGACATACATAAATATTTTGTTAAAACTTTTCATAGGCAGCCTCTTTTTTATTTATTTCCACTGCTTTGATTTTAACATCTTTTAATGGTTTCTCATGAAATCTACATTCCTTAGGGTTTAGGAGGTAGAAAGTAAATTTTCTTTTTAATTTAGATTTTAGTAGATTTTCTTTATTATTTCTTTCTTATTTTTTTACTTTCATAAAACCATATTAACTTAATAAAAATTGTTTGCATGTATTATTATTCAGAATAGGAATGAGATGCATTAGTTTTGTATTAACGATTATTATTTCAAAGCGAACTTAACAGAAATATGAGCAGTAATATGTTATAAAATTTTGGTTCATAATCACATAGACAAAAAAACCTAGGCTGTTCATTGGATTTCTTTGGAAGAGCGTAGATTTTGAATACGACATAGTTTTGAAACTAGCACGGGTCCTATTGAAATTATTTGTGATCATTGTTTCACCTCATAAATGTCACAAAATCCGCAAACCAAACAAGTTTCCTACAAAATTTAGCGTCTTACATAATTTACAAAGGATATGATCCCTATTCATCTGGTTGTCTATTGAAGGCCTTCAGCTAAATACATGATTTTGCCCAAATATTCTTTATTGATTATAATGTTTGGTAAAATGTCTAGTGAAACCAATTTCATTTATTAACAAATCACAAGACCATGTTCACTCTAAAATCACTTAAATACGCATTAATGATAAGCAGACCCACTTCCGAAAATAAATACTCTTTTAAAAATCGTTATCAGGTTAAAATTCCAAATTAACAATCTTCATAGAAATGAATAATCTTAATAAAAAATACAAATCTCCGCACCGAATTTGCAGTTTATAACGATGTGCCTATAAATGGCCGTATTTTGCATTTTCCAAGATCCCAAGTTTTGATATTTATACCCTACACCACCATAGTGGGGAGGGTAGGATTTGTGCTGATGTTTGTAACGCCCAGAAATATTGGTCCAGCACCCACCCTAAAGTATACCGATCGACTTAGAATCACTTTCTGAGTCGATTTAACGATGTCCGTCGGGCTGGCTGTCCATGTAAAGTTTGTGGGCAGACTACAGGTCGCAATTTTGAAGATATTTCGATAAAATTTCGTACGTGTTATTTTTTTGGCCCAAGGACGGATGGGATTTAAACTGATGGAAATCGGTCCATTATTTCACCTAGCCCGAATACGACGTTCCTCCCGAAATAGGAGTTTAACGATCATAAATGCTTTAATTATGCAAGTATCTAAACAAATTTCACCACAAAGGAGTATTAAATGAAGCCAAATTACATCAACAAATTTTGTGAAGATCGGCCCATAATTGATCATAGCTCCCATGTAAGCCTCATTTCCCAAAAATAACTTTAAAGTGTATAACTCTCTTAAAAATGTTGGTATACAAATAATATTGAACACAAATATGTTTCGTACATATACATACATATAATATGGTAGTATTTTATTATGATCGCTACATAATTAGTCGTGGCTCCCATATAACCCCCTCTCCGTAATTCACTTTAAGCTCCATAAATCGTTTAAAAGTATTTTTATTGAGATAAAGTTTAACACATATAATACTTATATTCACAGACATCATGACACTAAATATTTGGGTCATCGGTCCACAATAGGTTAAATCTCTCATATAACGCCCATTTCTGAAAAACTGTTATATACATATACTGCGTGTACGGTATTATATGGTCGGGCTTGACCGACTATACTTTCTTACTTGTTTTGTTTTCCATTATATCAAAAGCAAATTTAAATTTTAAAAATTTTGCCAACTCGTAAGGTGCAAAACCGGTCCAACAAAAAACAAAATGTCCATTTGAATTTAAAAAAAAACTATAACTTTTGTATTTTTTAACTTACAGTTAAAAAATTAACAAAAACGTTGAACTGCAAAGAAGCTTTGGATCAAAATATAAGAAAAACTTTTTTCGGACTGACCTATTTGTGAATGAATCTTGCAAGATATAATTTACCAATCATATACATTTACAAAAAATTTTTAATTTTAGTAATATTTTGCATACTCATCTCTCAAACAGGATATATTTAATGCATGAATTTATATACAGAAAAGCTAAAGTAAAACCCTTGAAGGATATGTTTAATTCGCATACATACCTACACAAATATGTTTTTGTAAATTGTGTAAAATATTATTAATTCTATTATTACATCAAATATCAATAACAGCTTGTAAAGGTTAGTAAAATTCTACAAAAAAATAAACAACACAACACTCAACACAAGCAACATTAACCCTGCAAATAATATTGGTCTACGTGATCCATTTTAGATGAAATGGATTACTTACAACATGGTCCAATGTAATGCAGACATGGACCATGTCATAGTTAACCCTTAAGCAGACACCAAAATGTGTTTACATAAGTGAACCCCAAGAACTAGCTGGGACTTTTTATATTTTGTAGCTTCAAAAGCTTCAATTTCATTATCAACTTCTAACTCGTTCCCAATATCAGAAGCATCGTCTTCATTTCCATCAACCTCATTCTGAATTTCATTGTCTATACCTAGTAAAAAAATTGTGTTTTTTGAAGCACTTAAGAGAAAAAACGCGTAATCGAGCGCTTCAATAAGAAACGCACTTTTGAAGCATTAAATGCTTAAGCTAGATTTAAACGATTGAGATTTTCTTCAAAATTGCTCTCTCAAACTCGTGTAAACAGCAAAATTTTTTCAAAATTTATTTATTTAACAATATAAATAACAATAACATAAAAACCAACACAATAATTATCAATATTCAAAACATAACACCTTCTAACAACACCACAAACACCAGCCGCAGATTCTAAAATAATAATGAAACCCCTTTTACCAACAACATTGCCAGCAATCTACAGATCCTATATATCAACAGTCTGTACCACATTTCATTAAGCAACGAATTTTACAATGATTCCAGATATCTGAAGCCAATAAACCACGCCTACAATACCAGAAGACGAGCAGAAGGAAGATATAAGGTCTATCGGCATAAAAACAACTATAGCAAAAATTCGCTGAATACTGCACTACCAAACATAATGAACAAAATATCATCATATTTATTAAACATTAGAAATCTATATACATTAGAAAAAGTCTTTTAAAAAAATATTTCATAGAATCGCAATGAAAACTTATTATTATTATATGTAATCTTTAGTTTTAATAATATATATCCTGCAGACATGCCAAATGGCTTCGTGGGATTAGATGTAAGAACTAAAATGTACATTAATTGGATAAATTGGAAAAAAAATTTATAACATTGTACTAATGCGATGTGTGATAAACATATGTACGAATTTGAATATAGGAAATTTAATATCAGGTAAAAAGACAGTCTGGCCAATGCAAATGTTCGGTTGATATAAATGAGTGCCCCGATAGACTAGGCGATAGTGTGCCGGACTATCAGTCAGAGGGTTGCGGGTTCGATTCCCGCCAAAGACTCTGGGTGTTTTCTGCAGATAAGCAAAAAAGCTTCGCAGTTTGTGTTTGTTTTTAAAAAAAAAAAAAAAAAAAAGGATGGTTGAATGGATTTTTGAACTAGTTTGCAATTTTGAAAAAAAAAAAAAAAAAAAAAAAAAAAAAAAGATACAAATGAGAAAGTTTTGTTGTAAATACGCGTTACATCCCGTATGCAAAATGACAATGGGTTTTAATATTTAAACAATGACACCTATTCCCTTCCCATATCTATGCAGCACCTTTAAAAGATACTAAATAAAGATGTATGTATATGGAAACACTTCAAGCATCCGTCGTTGTAGTTCTTCTAGGTGATGTTTATTCATTGTTGTCATTCTTGCCACAGTGGAACAATAAAACAACACTGAACTGAACGATGACAACAAAAAGATCTCATGACAATGGCTGCAATGTTCTATATTTACACCACGAGTAAAATAATGCAAAGGGTAAAAAAGAAAAAAAAAATAATTGAAAGAAAGGTGTAATTTACAGCACTTACCGTAAGATGACAAAATATTAACAAAAAAAAAAAAAACTAAAAAGGCATGAACATGAACATGAACCTTGTAGAAACTTCTTAGGATTATAAATTGTTGAACATCTTCAAGTGACAAAATGCACTTGGCTGGAATGTGCAACGACAACATTACATGTTGCTACTACGCTTTAGAGATCTACTCTTAGTAACAGGCAGCGTCACTAAATAATGAAAATAATAGCAACAATAAAAGATAATTTATAAGGAACAAAATACAACAACTGTAGAAATTAAAAAGTGTTATTAAAAAGAACACTTACAGACAGAATTTGGAAAATTATTATAAACAAACAATTTTTAAAATGTTGCAAATACATTTCATATTTCTAAAAAAGTTCTACTTAATGTTGTCTGTATGTACTGTCTGTGGCAAGTAAATATTATGTATACTATATACCACAGTCATTTTGTCAGATATCCTTTTAATTCAATTTTAAGAATGACCTTAAATTGTATTACGTTTTTTTGAGATTGCGAGTCTGCAAGTAGTTACACTAACGAATTAACTAATTAAGAAAAATAAAAAAAGTACTATTTATAGAAAAGTACCACTAAGATTATTTTATTTACAGCTACGTGCAACTAACTAAGGACACGATACTAACATGTGAGCTTAAAGCAAATAATACGAAAGTTTTTATGATCTTCTTAAAATTTGTCGTAGTTAAGTCAATTTTTACTCCTAGCAAATAATAGCATATTTTGTCAAATTAATTATTATTTATGAAACTGATATTTTCAAATAAAATTGATATCAGTCGTACATATAATTAAGTACATTCCACAAATTTAAAAAAAAATCAATATTTTGTTGCAAATCTATTGTTATCATAAAACAGCTTGACATGTGCGAGATATTTAGGTCACCAAAATTGTACATACACTATTTGGAATGGCTTCCCAAGCTTTCTTTTTTTCAGCAAAGAGATCAAGATCGTTATTTTTTATATATCTCCCAATTCTGTGCAGCGGCCAAATACCATGTGACGACAGAGAACCCCAAAGCTAAAAAGATCAAATTTGGCGGGCACACATATTTCTATCCGTCCGGAAAGACCCTATTAATTTTTGTTTCGTCAGAAAATAATACAAAGCCAAATAATACGAAGAGGGTGCTGTAGCTTAATTGGTAAGCGCATTTGATTTTTAAGCATGAGTTGGTATTTGTAGCCCGGGTTTGATTTCCAACCGCTGCCACTCAAACAACATCAGTTTCTGATAATTATTAGTTTTTTTTTCTATCCATCATAACTAATATTTATCACAGCGTCCTCCTTCGGTGGTATAGCATTCAAACACCACCGAAGTAAAAGAAAGTCTATAAAATCAAGCTTTAAAAATAATGCGCCTACTTTACCTCCAAAGGCGCTGCAATGCTGCACTGAAACAAACATAATGCATAATTGCAGAGTTGTGATATAAAGCTTTCTTATACTTTCACCACCTTTACTTCTTCAATCTATCCCCTTTCCAAAGAAAGTAACGCAAGTATATTAATTGCCTGAGTGTTACTTCTCTTTTAAAAAAATACTCTTTTTGATTCTACATCCGTCCAATAGAGGTACTTGTTTGCAATTTAAGTCTCTTCTCTCGGTTAGGTTTAGAAAAAAATGGCTTTTTTCGTGAAATTCTTCAAAAAAGTCCAATTTCTCGCAATCGACGTTTTACTGTAGATATCTACAAGCCGTTTTGCCTCATTTTGTCTAATGACTGCAATCCGAATCTCATTTGCTGATTTATGCGGATTTTATTTCGACTTGCGCACAATCAGTGCATCCTCACGAATTGTCATAATACGGGTTCCTTTTTACGGGCACCTTTACTTTCGATCGATTACTCGATTACTTTCTGAAATATTTCACCGCTTGAAAAACCATTGTTTTTTAAACATTTAAGGCAGTTGTGATTTCCCGACAAGTGTTTCCACCCTGATGCACTTGTACAATAATCTTTCGAGTACTGATATCACAGGATTTTCTTTTACCCATGTTAAGCAAATATTACGAACTTTTCATATACTGAAAAATACTCTGTGTTATCATTATTAATTTAATATAACTAATAATAATAATTAATAATTAATTCATTTCACAAATTTAAAAAACACCACAAAGTAAAAAATAACAAGTAAGAAAGTATAGTCGGTCAAGCCCGACCATATAATACCCTACACCCTGTAAATAAAACAGTTTTTCATATATGGGCGCTATATGGGAGATATTATCTATTATATACCGATCATCCAAAATTTAGTACCATGACTTCCGTGAATAAATAATATATAGTTAAACCTTATCTCGATATAAATACGTTTAAAAGATTTATGGAGGTTAAAGTGAATTAGAAAGAGGGTCTTATATGGGAGTTTTGACTATTTATGAACTGACTATTATAAAATTAGGTGTCATCCTATTTGTACATAAGAAACTCAATTTTGTTAAATTTTATTCAGATAACAACATTTTTAAGAGATTTATGGTCCTTAAAGTGATTTCGGGAAGTGGGCCTTATATGGAAGCTACGACTAATTATGTACCGATCTTCACGAAATTTTTAGATGTGATTTAGCTTCATTTACTACTCATTTTTTGTGAAACTTGTTTGCATACTTTTATAATTGAAAAATTTATGATCGGTAAACCCCAATTTCGGGAGGACATTTGTTTGGGGGCCAGGTGAAATAATGGACCGATTTCCACCAGTTTCAATCCCATCCATCCTTGGAGCAAACAAATATCACGTACCAAATTTTATCAAAATAGCTTCAAAATTGCGGCCTGCACTCTGCGCACAAGCTTTACATGGACAGCCAGCCAGCCAGCCAGCCAGCCAGCCAGCCAGCCAGACGGACGGAAGGACGGACATCGTCAAATCGACTCAGGAAGTGATGCTAAGCCGATCGGTATACTTTAAGGTGGGTGTTGGACCAATATTTCTGGGCGTTACAAACATCAGCACAAAACCAATTTACTCTTGTGGTGTAGGGTATAAAAAGTGTTAAATTTTAGCGTGTTATTAATTAAATATTACCTTTAACATAACGATTCAAGTATTGAATAATACTGTCTTTAATTAGTTTCACTCAAGCTGTAGATGATTAATTATATAATTAACTAATTGCCGTTTCAGCACATATGTTTAATTGTATGGCGTTATTTTAATCAATTTTTGCACTAATAAATGAGAAATTATAATAAAACCTAGTTGTGGTATGATCACAGCTATTTTGGTTACCATGATAACAAAGCATTTCACAACATTGTGTCCTCTGAAATTATTTATATGATTGCCGCCACTATAATATATTGCAGTTATGTATGGTTATGGTAATTAAGTGTATGTGTTTTGCAATCATTATGATAACCGGAATCTAATAGAGCCACTTTTATTTTTATTTATTTTTTATTATTTAATTTTTACAATTTCAAAAATGTTTATTACGTACTATGAGTGTTCTGTGCCATATCTTTCAAAAAACAAAACAAGAAATATGGTATGACACTTTAAAATTAAAATGGTACTTGTTTCATTTGACAATAAAATAGGGTTAGTGACAAACTTAATAAGAAACCAAAGAAATATGTAAAATTAAAAAATAAATTAAAAAATTTTGACATTTAGTTTAAAAAACGGAATTAAATGCTTTAAGTTTTTAAATGAATTTAAGAAACAATTTGTATTACATTAAAAATATGTCTCTTATAAAAAGATTAAATAGTGAAGGCCAGTTACAAAGAATTTACAATGCCCTAGCTGCTCAATAAAGTACAAAATACGTAAAAGACCGAGAAAAACTACTGCCAAAATTGATTCGACTCTTGACCCTTTTCAGTACGCGAAAGCACTCAAAATAGAAGTGGGACTCGATATCTCAGCCAGGACTGTTAGAAAACGTTTAGTAGAAAAAAAATCTCTATGGAAGAAAGGCCAGAAAGGTTCAGATGCTCACTACAAGACATAGTCAAAATAGAATTGCTTTTGCAAGAGAGCATAGTGTTTGGGACGGTCCAATACATGGAAAAAATGGCGAAATATTCTGACGAGTCAAAGATTAATTTGATTGAAAACGATGACAGAACATGGATAAGAAATGTTCCGTAAGTGGTATTTCCAACAAGATAATGACCGGAAGCGTACTTCGGGTCTTGTAAAAAAGTGGTTTAGGACAGTAATGTGAACGTAATAGCTTGGCCCTCGCAATCGCCGGAAATTAATCCGATAGAAAATCTGTGGAAAATAAAAGAAAAGTAAAGAACGGTCCAATAAAATCCAAAAATAAGGAAGAATTGTGGAAGAATATTCAGCAGGCGTGGTATAGCATTTCCATCAAAACTTGTCAGCATCTGGTAGATTAAATGGTAAAAAGGTGGCCGTAATCAAGAACAACGGATACTGCAACAAATATTAATTTCAGTATGTATTTTTTTTTTTCATCGTATACAAAATTATTTCAACTGACCCTATTTTTTGTCATCACGAAATGTACGTACTAGAACTTATAACGGATTTTTTAATTTATTTATGTTTTTTTTTTTATACAATCAATAATTATATTTTTGCAATAAGAAAAACTAATTTATACCTATGGATTTTCAAACATGTCTTGTCTTCCAGCCTTTCTTACACGCCTTCATGCTTCAATTGCAATTTGGTTAAGATGAATTATTTAAGTATTATTATAAATATCTAAGAATATTTTAGAAATATAATTATCATTTTAATTTCTTTAAATTAACAATATATTGCCAATATGACAAAAAATCTCATTATGTTGTCCCGGCAATGTTTAATATTATTTCTTTCTTTTAATAGAAACTGCAGTGTACATGTGTATATATGCTCTGTAATTGAATAAAAGTATGCAATAAACATGTATATACATATATATATATATATATATTTGTACATACATATGTATGTATAGATTATATATGAGTTGAGATGTATGGTTGACAACATGTTGATTGATGTGATTGTCTGCAGCAGTATAATTTATGCGTGCGTAAAACAGCAATCCTAAAGAATGAAAAAAGTAACACCGATACCATCTAAGTTTTTCACATAGAAAATAAATATACTAGACAGTCATACATACTAACACAACAATACACATACATCCCAGCATACCATTCTAGGAGCGCTCCGAAAAAGGAGTCAGAAAAGTGTCCAATTAAAGAGCATTTTTGGAGCGCTCCGAAAAAGGAGTCAGAAAAGTGTCCAATTAAAGAGCATTTTTGGAGCGCTCCGAAAAAGGAGTCAGAAAAGAGTCCAACTAAAAAACATTTTCGGAGCGAAAGAAAAATTTACTTGTTACTGTCCTGAGTCGGCATGCAGTATGACTCAGAAATTCCACTTAATTATGTGTGTACCAAAGCGTTGTTGTCCTGTTATTTGTGCTTTGAACAAAAAAAAAAAAAAAAACATAGCTATACCACACAACAATGATAAAAACAAGATTACACAGAGCCAAAAAAAACCTCATAAACGACTGTTTTCTGACATTATCTAAGAAATTTTTCTGACGGACCATTTTCGAATGTAATGACACTCTTTTCTGAAGGTTTTTGGAGCAACTATGATTGTTTTTTAGGCACATAAAGAGCATGAACGCTCCGGAAAAGGTTTCAGAAAAGACACTTTTCGGACTCATATGGCTTGCTGGGATATGTATGCATACATATTAGGGTGGAAATTATTAAAAAAATATTTCTAAAAAAATTATGTATTCGTAGCCTATTTCCTAATACATATTTCACTTCGGATTGTTTCAATTCTCTAGGAAAATTATCTAAGTTACAGCTTCACACCACAAATGATTATAATATGGGTTAATGAAATTCTATTTTTATACCCACCACAAAAAGATGGGTGTTTGGCATTCCGTTTGTAACACATCAAATTATTGATAATACAACTAAAAATTAAATATATTCTGGGTCCTTATAATAATCTAAGACTATCTAACCATGTCCGTCTATTTAAGGCACTATAGAGCTTCGAAAAAAATATTTGTACAAAAAAAATAATCATACAAAATTCAGCAAATATAAATTTCATACAGAGACAATTCCTAATAGTTACTAAATTTTGTTTTCATCAATGCAAATTGACCATAAATTGCACTTCCGAAAATAACTTAAATATTAATAAATTTCTTATAAAAAAATCTCTAAATATATATTAGGGTAACGACTGTTATGACGATCGATCCATACTTGACCATATCCCTCATATAAAGTTCACTTCCGAAAAACTCTTAAATCTCTTATAAACTAATGATGTTTCATAATGAAATTCGAAACGCCCCATACGTAAATATCTTAAAAATATAGATATTGGACTGAAATTTTACACAGATCAGTTTTATTTTATAAAAAATCTAATACAGTAAAATATTTTATGACGATCGTCCCATAAAATGTAATAGAACCCACCAAGGGTCCCAAAAATAAAATAACAATTATAAACATCGTTATCGATACAAAATCTAACACAAATTTGTTTCAAGATTTCATAAGTGGTGGGTATGTAAGATTCTGCACAGCTGAATATAAACTCTTACTTGTTCACTTGAAAATGCGACACCTCTAAAATCCGATTTTACTCAAGTTTGGTTTTTATATGACGAAGAACAATTTTCCACGGTTAATTTTGGTGGCTGCATTTCTTACAATGGAGTTGATGATGTATAGACCACCATGGATATTGGCCCCTTCCGAAAGCAAATCGTAACTCCAGAGCTGAAAAATGGATCAACAAATAAATATTGTGATCTTTAACATTATAATGATCCGAAATATACAGTTATAGATGTTAAAGTTAAACACTTGCCAATACCTATTTAGTGCTCGGACTGAATCTCGGATAGAAATCTTAGGAGTATAAAATGTCTCTTAAATGTTTAATTCTTTACGTTTTGGCATGGAAAGGAAAAAATTATTACAACTAACAATTGGAATATGTATAACGCGTAACTTTTTAACAAAAGAAATAAAAAACTTCATGAAAAATTTAAAAAAGACTAGAAACAAAAACAAATTACAGGAATTCAAAAAATTGCTAAATACTTTTAAACTTTAAATTAATAAAATGCAACAATAACTGGAAAAAATAATATTTTTTAAAGTTGAATCAATTGAAAAAATAACAAATATTTTTACTTGCTTTTTTTTAAATTTTATGTATGAATTGAAAACAAATTTCTCCTAAAAAAAATAGGAGGCAAAATAGTTTTGTTGTACACTGTATTAACATAAACATTTATCAGGTACATATTTTTTTGCGTGTTGAGCTTTAAACAAACAAAAAAGTAAATTATTAACAATCTTAATAGTGCTGGCAAAGAATTGAGTAATGGGTACCAAGTATCGAGTATTTGCCATTTTTTTTTTTGGATACTCAATACTCAAAAGTAGTTACTCGATACTTTCTGAGTTGTATTTTTAAGCAAGTTGAGTGGGTAAAATAGTGCGTAAAAATACATCACTGTATAAAAAGACAACAATGTGTAAGCTACAATTTTTTTTTATTATTTCTTAAGTTGTTGTTAACGTTGAATTAAAAGTTAGCTTTACATTTATTTTTGATTAAATGATAAAAGACATACAAAACCAATAATAGTTGAAGATCTATTTTTATTTTTTGAAGAAACTACTTCGTTTTGCAGATAAAAACTATGCGTTACAATTTCAAAAAATCCGTTAAAAGTAACGAGTAGTATTGATTACCCAAATGAAAAGTATTGAATATTATTGAGTAATGGAAAGTAGTAGAATTTGCCAGCACTAAATCTTAACTTTGGTTTGCCTGGAGGTGTTAAATTCTTTATAAAGGGTGTTTTTTAGATAAATAGAACTTTAAGTTGACAATACTTTTTTACCTCGCGACCATTAGCCTCCAAGATCTGTGGGGATATATATAGTCTCTAGTCTACGCAGATAAGCCCGAAACGATTGACCACTTCGAGAGCAACATTGGCCACGTTATTGTCGATATACGGCCAGATTACGTCCGAGCGAGTTATATGCCAAAAGTCATGTTTAAATTATAATGGCAGAGGATTATCTTTCCAATCTAAAAAATCATCTTTGTTTTATTCCATTTCAAAGTTATATAATTCTTTCTTATTATTGTTTATTTGACTTTTTTTTATTATTAAGATTTTAGTAATTATTTAAGCTTGAGATCTTTTTTGTAAAAAAAATTAAATTTTATTTCAATATTTCGCTTCTTCAGGAAAAAATTTTAATTTTATTGTTAGTTATTTTCCTCAGTAAAACACAACCGCTTTTAATTCAAGCGTTTATTCAAGTGAAGAAATAAAAAGAAGATAATAGAAAAGAAAAAAAAAACGATGCAGTTGAGTTGCAGTGTTGCCAATATGTGATGACTGTTAAATCTTGTAAAAGTAACCAACATTTATACTATACTATACTTTTATTTTATTTTATTCTATACTTCTTAAAAAAACACCCTTTACTTGTTGCGTAATTTTTGAAAGCAGCATTTGTGAAATAAATATATCAAATATAAATAAAACAAGTTAGAGTGCAATATTCAGCTGTGCCAATCTTAAATCACCACCACTTAAAAATTTAATGAGAAATATAAAACATTAAATCAAAAAACCAAACAGTAAAATTCCACACAGTAACTCGTCACTCAATTGTCCATTAACCCTTAAATGCATGATTTTTTATTTTGGATCGAAAAAAATCTTTTCTTATAAAAACTTAGACGTAGATTACGTTAAAAATAATAAAAAAATATTTAATGAAAGTTTTATGTATTTATTTTGAAAAAAATGGTATGTAGACTTTTGGCAACAATATGCGTTTGGTACTTAAATTACAGAGGCATAAACAATAGCCGTATACATATATATAGTACATATTGGTGTTTAGAAAATGATTTTTAATTATGAAACAATGCAAAACAATTACGATTTTTGTTGTGGCACAAAACAACTTTACATTTAGTGCACTCAGTCCTTGAAAATCCGTTGCAGCCTGGAAGCTTGCACCTGTTTTTTGTAGAACACCTATTTTCATCATGACCAATGCCATCGGTGCGAATATCTTGGGTCGGTATAGGTTTTGTGGGTCCTCGTTTTCTCTTTGCCTCCATCTGTCTTTCTATACTGCAGGCTGAAGGTCTTCCTCTCTTGGTTTCATCATACGTTTTATATGAGCACAACGTTTCCGCCAGATTTGATTTAAAGTCAGCCAATGAAATGTTTGAGTTGTTTCTTTTATAGAGTACCCATAAATTTATTACAGTCATATCTACTAAATGGTAAAATAATCGTATGTACCACTTTCGACTTTTGATTCTAATTTTATGTCTGCCCAGAAAACTATCCATAAGGTCAACACCTCCCATATGGGCATTATAATCTTTTACTATTTTTGGACAATCTATAGAAATGAGTTTCTGGTTCGGCGCCTACATAATTAGAAGCCAACGTTACCGGCTTATTGTCCTTCCAGCATGTCACAGAGATATCCATACCTTCATAGCTGGCAACAAATTCCTGATAACTACCCCGTGCCACAGACTTTTTCATAAATTCTTTTGTGGCAGGTAACTTGCAGTTATTTCCAAGCCTATTTCTCTGAATTGTACCCAACGAGTATATTCCCTGGGTCCATAGATAATACATTAACGGAACAGAGGTATAATAATTGTCAAAATATATTACGTGGTTCATTTTACGGGGAATTGAACGGCACAATCTAGTCACTGTGTTACCTACTACACCAATGTCAGGCTCATCCGGTAAATTTTCAACATCTTGTTTTCCAGAATAGATTTCAAAACTGTGAGCATAATACAAATAACTTGAAACCCCATTAATGCGGTTTGTTAGGTAGATATTGTTTCATAAAATGTGATACCTTCGTGGAACACATTTTTTCATCTAAAGATAGCCTTTGCTCAAATGGGGCACTGGTTACAAACACTTTATTTAGATGATCAATTAAAGGTCTTATTTTATGCAAACGATCATGGTTTGGATCACCTCGAGGCTTGTGTTGAAAATTGTCGTTAAAATGTATAGTTGATCTAATTTTTTCAAATCTATTTAATGTCATCGTCTGATTTATGTAACAAAAGCCATATTTACCCCAATAAGACCTCACATTTGGATAGTGGTACACAGACATAAATATTATAATACCAAGAAATTTCCGAATTTCTGATGCATTTACAGGTGTACAGTTAGAAACATTTTTTTGTGTGATGTATAAATTCGACAATAATTGTTAGTATATCCTCATTAATAAATTCGGAAAAAGCTTTAAATGGAGTATCATTATATAAAAATCTTTCGGAAAGATTTGTATTACCCATAAAACCTATGCGATTTTCATTATATTTCAAATTACTTCTTTTCCAAATAAGGTTACTATTTCGTTGCTTCCAGGCTGCAATACCAGGAATACTTGAAGTACTCGGAGCTGGATTAACTAACTCTTCCTCATTCAACAATTGCTCTTCTAAAACTAAGTCTTCATTATCTAACTCCTTGTCATCATCATTAATGTCTTCCAATTCTTTCAATAGTTCTTTGTCTGGAAAATAGTTAAGTACACCTTGTACTTGCGATTTTTATAAAACAATTTAATGACACACATTCACAGAAAATATATGCTCATTTGATTTTAATCAGACAAATCTATTCCTGTGAGCCCCATGATCAGGATTAATATTTAAGATGCCCGGTGACTGACTAAAAATTAAAAAAAAAACAACTTTCATTAAAGTTTTACTTTTCATTTCTATCTAATTTATTTTGATTAAAAAAATAAATATTAAAATTGCACTACATTTTTAACACTTAATTTTTTATCCACATATTGGCCTAGCGACCCAACAAAAATTCCAGATCTACTTGATTTTTTTGTTTATTCTGGATTACCATCTCATCTGTTAGACATAACTGACAGCGATGATCTCAGCTCTGACCATACTCTAATAATTGCTTGTTACAATACTGCATTACAAAACAAACATTTTCACTTCAAGAACTGATATTAAATCAATTCAGCATTGTATGGATGAAAATATACAACTTGATACAAGTATAAAAAATAAAGATGAACTTAACACAGCGGTAGAAAATTTCACGAATTTAATACACGAAGCTGCATTTCTATCTACACCTCAGACATTTATGCATAACGATATTAATGTAGTTATATCTGCTGAAATAAGAGATTTGATAAGGAATAAGAGACGGCTTAGAAGAATTTGGCAGCAAAGCAGAAATGCAGCAGACAAAACTAATTATAATCAGGCAAAAAAACACCTAAGGAAACGTATTTCGGAAATTAAAAACGAAGAATTGACAAATTTTCTAAGAGTCTTAAATACCACGAATAATAGTAAGTACGAACTATGGAAAGCAACAAAATATCTCAAAAAGCCAATTAAAAGAAACGTCCCTATTAAAGACCTCATTTTCTAAACATCTGGAACAAACCTTTCAAACATGCTCCTTAAAAATACAGTTGAAGAAAACAACATTCTCCAGTTTTTAGACTCTCCATGTCCAATGGATTTTCCAATAAAACCCATTTCGCCAAGAGAAGTTGAAAGGGAAATTTCTAAACTTAATAATTCAAAATCTCCAGGCTACGATAAAATTGGAC
The DNA here is from genome assembly GCA_950370525.1 of Bellardia bayeri. Lineage (NCBI taxonomy): Eukaryota > Metazoa > Arthropoda > Insecta > Diptera > Calliphoridae > Bellardia > Bellardia bayeri. The sequence continues at coordinate 51,975,662 of OX493265.1, read as the reverse complement.
CAAACGTAGCAAAGTCCATGTTAAGAAAAACTGTCTAGATTATCTCAAACCTGAGAGTGAAATATCATCATACAGGCCCATTAGTTTTATTGCCTCTGTTCGCTAAACTCTTTGAAAGATTGTTTTTATACAGATTGTTGCCAGTTTTGGAAAAACAAAATATTATTCCGGACCATCAATTTGGGTTTCGTCATAGACATGGAACTCCTGAACAATGCCATCGAATAGTGAATGCGATTACTGATTCAATTGAAAAAAGCTATACTGTTGCTCAGTGTTTTTAGACGTACAGCAAGCATTTGATAGAGTGTGGCAGAAAGGACTTCTGTTTAAACTTAAAACATTTTTGTCAACTCCGTTCTACCTATTCTTAAAATCTTATTTAGAAGAGCGAACTTTTTAAGTAAAAAATTGTGATGAAAGATCTAATATATGTTATATAGGTGCAGGTGCACCGCAAGGAAGTGTTCTTGGACCAGTTTTATACACTATTTTTACATCTGACATACCAGTGATTGATAACGTTACAATGGCCACATATGCGGATGATACAGCTATTTCAGCATCTAGTCATTCGCCTTATGAAGCTTCACAAATAGTACTACAAAGGGAACTTGATATGCTACAAAAATGGTTATCGAAATGGAAAATATGTATTAACACAACAAAATCAAATCATTTAACATTTACAATGAGAAAATAAATGGTTCTGAAATTCCAAAATCTGAATCAGTTAAATATCTTGGAATGCATAGAAGATTAACATGGAAGTATCATATTAAGGCAAAAAGAGAGCACTTAAACTTAAAAACTAAGAAATTACATTGGCTGTTAGGAGCTAAGTCAGAGCTAAGTCTCGAAAACAAAATCATGATATACAAGACTATATTGAAACCTGTGTGGACTTATGGTATTCAGCTATGGGGAACTACAAGCAACTCTAATGTAGAAATTTTACAAAGATATCAATCGAAAACACTTAGGATGTTAGTAAAAGCCCCATGGTTTGTAACGAACAAACAAATTCATGATGATCTCAGAGTTGCATTTATAAGTAATGAAATAAATAAATTCAGTTCAAGATACATACTTCGATCGCCTTAGCAATCATTGTAATATTTTAGTAATTACTCTTTTAGATGAAACAGATCAAGTTAGAAGATTAAAAAGGTTCCACATATTAGACTTACCCTACAGGAAATAGTATAACATATATACATATATTTATGTTCATATTACTTTAATTTTATATGTACAATAAATAAGCTTGCTAAAGTTTAATAACGTACGTTAAGTAAGTTCTTATATTATCTAATTTACTTATTATTGAATAAATAGATTGTAAATAAATAAATTGAAAAAAACAGAAAAAAAAAATTTTTTTTTTATCGATATACTTTCGTTATTTAATTCATTGGTTCGTAGTTAACAAGTCCTTAGTGGTGGAAGAGGAACTAGTAAAGTTTATTGTTATGCTAATCCGCCTTTCCAGATATCATCGTATAATTCATATTGATCGCTGAAAATAACATTTTATTATTTATGAGGCAATTTATACGTGTATGACGTCAGCTGTTTTCTCTAACTTTGTATTTTTGTATAATAGACATGCAAAGGTAACAAACCTGAGTATTAAACAATTTTATTATTGCAATTTAGTTCTTAAAACTTCACTGCCTGATGACCGTATTGTCTAGACAAGTTATCAATAACTGTTGTCATGATATATGTATTTGTTTGGCAATATTGATTACAAATTGGTAGTTAATATTTAAATCTCTCACTATGAAAATATTTTGTTTAATCGTAGTTGACAAGGATACAATACAATAAATAATAAATAACTCGATGCTATAAAATTTGTTATTATAAAAACAGTTATCTGATGCCTCCACGAATTGTAACGTATTTATTTCTTAATTTACTTTAAGTTATTCAATAAATATGTAATGATATTACCTTTAGATATTAATCTGAAAGGTTTCTGGTTTTGCCGCTATTATTAATAACACAATTAATTTTAAAAAAATTCAAAAAGATGTTCTTTTGGACAAAGTAATCATTTGGAAAATGAAAACGTAATTATGTGAAAGTTAATGCGTTTTTGAAATTCGAAACTTAATAATATAACTATTTGCTATTTTAATTTGGAAATTATTTAAAGAATTAGAATCATAAACATATACGATAGAAGCAAATCTTAAGCACATATTGTAAACTAAAAGAACACGGAAAATTTATTTAAAAAACCAGTAACTTAAGCTCAACAAGGAGGTTCAGGAATACATGGGTTCCAGCAAAACACAATTTAAAAAGAGTCTTAGTACAAAAATGGAAACAAGTACCGCCTAAATATTGTCAAAAATATTCATTACTAATAGAACAAATTGTTCACTGCACAACTGATGTTGTAGTGTCGAATGAGTTGTCAGTCGTCTGAATTTACAATATTTGAACAAATGTTGTAGGTAATTTCCTTATAAATTTTTGTACAAGACCTACATTGTTGTAGGTGGTATTACAAACTTCGTCATATTTAATTATGAAATGTATAAATGTAATCGTACCATTTTAGCGATGGTCATCTAAATTGTTTAAAACTTTTTCTATTCCATTTAACAGATTCTGACAATACTAGATGAACTTACACGAAAGTTTTTTTGAGTTTCAGCTGACTTCATCAGCGATGGAGAAAAGGGATTTTTCATACAATGAGGAAGCTGTCTAGTTTTTTCGCTCGTATTATAAATTTTATATATTTATTGATACTCTACTTTTGACGTTTTGAAGTCTTGACAACAGACAATGTAAAACATACAACATCAGTTGTGAATTGAACAAACGAATATAAAGAACAAGGGGCTATACACAAAGATTAATATGTTAGCTATAATATGTGAAATATCAAGTATTTTAAGTCGCACAAGTTTGGCTTGCGCATTTTATTTTTAAATTTTAAAGTTTTTTTGCAACATTGGATACAAATTGTATACCATCGAAAGCCGTATAACAATTGATTTTGTTTAATTCTCCTATCGATAAATATTGCCAAATTTAATTTTGATGTTTGAGTTTGGCTTGAAATGGTGGATCAGAGCATTCAAGGAATCCAGAAATTTAACAGCTACCGGGGCAATGTTCTCTACTTAAATTTGAATAAGTAGAACTGAGTGTTATTATTGTACCACACATTAACCCCCTTATTCAAAAACGATTATTAAATTTAACAAACGTTTATTAAGTCAGATTTGCATATAACAATTTGCTTAATAAACGTTTGTTATATTTAATAATCGTTTTTGAATAAGTGGGTAAAGCATTAAATATTTAAAAAATGTTTATATACATACTCATAATAATTTTTAATAACTGAAAAAAATCTGTTGAAATACAAGAAATGAAAATTACAATATTTAATTTGTAGGAAAAAGTTAAACGAAATAAAAACGTCCCTTAATCCTTTAATAGTCATGATGTAATTATGTCAATGTACACAGTTCTCATCTAAATGTTAGAGTTTTTTAATTGAAATGAAAAAATAAACTATATTCATACTTAAACAAAAAATCTTTGTACGCCAATTATGTGAGAAATGCAAAATTTTCGTAAGGAATAGAATAGAAAAAACATGTACTCGGTTGCCAGATGCAGCAGCAGAAACACTAAAGGATAATTTTTGGAGAAGTTTCTCAACTCTTTAGTATGCCATGCTGCTAAATGGCATGACCCAAAATGACCTAAATATCATTTAAAAATAAAGGGAAGTATAAAAAATATTGTAATAAAAAGAAGAAACATTTGAGGATAGAAAACAGAATGGAAAAGAGAAAGAAAGGAAATACACATACAATTTATGAAAAATTCATAACACATAATGAGTGACAGTAGTACCAAAGAGCGTCAACTTAAGGTTTATTTTCACCGACAAAATACCGGAAAAACAGACATTTTACGAAAAGGGTGCGTGGCATGATTATGCAAAGGATGTGAACACATACACAAGGATATATAAATATACTTAGTATTTAGCAGCAGCAGCAGTATCTAGTAGTAGTAGTAGTAGTAGTAGTAGTAGGTAGCAGCAGTATCAGTATAGAACTGTAGACAGCAAAAATAAAACGGGAGACCTACTAATAGTTTACACAAACTTTTGTTCAAGAAACAAAAGAAAAAACAAACAAAAAAAAAAAAAAAACTAACTAAAATAATAAGTACAAAAAATATTATAGCAAAAACTTGACAGTTAGAACTTGTGCCGACGGGGCAAGACAGTTGAAATATACTGCACAAATAATAGGAACACAACAATGAGTGTAGAAAAACGGAAAGACGCTAATTAAAATGTAATAATACACATTTCCATTTATTTACACGTATGTACACAAACACACACATGTAAATACATATTCGTATGTCATTATGCGTTCATAGTACCTGTGTATATACTCGTATGTATGTGCATATGTACATATATGACTGTGATAATAAAATTAAGAAAATGACAGGAAAAAGAAACAAATTCATTCACATATACATACAAATGCAAACAAATAAACAACATAGACTCCTTCTTTTTATTTGATTCTTATAAATTTGTGTGTAAAAATTTTTGTGTACCCTACATCAATTCGTAAAATAATTGCTAGAATTTTAAAGAGTAAATTTATTTAAATTTAATATAAATTATTCGGATTAAAAAGTTTTCAATGATTGATATCTATCTCTACATGGATTGGAAAGTTCTTGTTCTAGCATTAAAAAATTACATCTCATTCAACGGCTCTCCGACTTAATTTGGCAAATGTTTCAATGCAAAATATTTTAATTTTTTTTACAAGTTCACAATTTTTACTTGTAATAGATTTTTAAACTTAAAATCGGTAAATTCTGTTCATAAGTTTTAATAGTTTTGGCTTGGAAATTTAGAATTATAAAATTTTCAAGTAGGAATTGAAATTGGCTAAAAATTTTATCATTTTAATTTTTAAATTTCAATCTTTAGTTTGGCTATGAGCTTTACATACATACACACGTACATGCATCTTATACTCACCGCAACATTTTGAAAGGGAAAAATGGGATTAAAGTATTAATTGGACTTTTTTTTAAGAGAAGTATCACTCAGGCAATTAATATGCCTATATATAATTGCGTTACTTTCTTTGAAAAGGGAATAGTTGAAGAAGTAAAGATGGTGAAAGGTGGAAGCTTTTTTATATCACAACTCTGCAATTGCGCATTATGTTTGTTTCAGTGCAGCATTGCAGCGCCTTTGGTGGTGAGTAGGCGCATTAATGTTAAAGCTTGATTTTATAGACTTTCTTTTACTTCGGTGGTGTTTGAATGCTATACCACCGAAGGAGGGCGCTGTGATAAATACATATTAGTTTTGATGTATAGAATGAAAACTAATAATTATCAGAAACTGATGTTGTTTGAGTGGCAGCGGCTGGTAATCGAACACGGGCTACAAATACCAACTCATGCACCATATTAGGGTATTCATTAATGTGAGATTAAAAGTTAAACATAAATGAAAGTAATGATGTTACAGAAATTTATATTTTAACTTATTACTGGGAAATTAAAGTTTTTACTAGATAATTTATTTAATTTTAGAATAAATAAGACTGAATTGACTACTGCATGAAAAAGTAAATTGTTATTTGACAGATAATGATAAGAGTAGACATGTTAAATGTTTGCAAAAACAGGCATCTTTTCAGTTCTTTTTAATTTTAGCTTACTATTAAATTAAAAAGGAAAGTAATATTCAGGTTGTGGAATTACGAATACTATTTTCAAAAATTACACATAGCTACACATAGCTGAGCCTGATCAGATGATTTATTCAGCCATTTGCGATATAATCGCATTTAGTCCATGGATTCTCTTCGAAAACCAGTGGAGAAAAATGAAGCATTTGGTATATCATAAAAGAGATAACTAAACTAAGTTACTCTAAAAATGTTTTTTTTATAAAAAATTTCTTGTAAAATTAAAAAGGCTCAAATTTAACTTACTGTAGTGATATTGTTTAACAATTCACCTCCGAGTTAAAGATAAATGGGGAATTTTTGAAGACGTAGAGCATCTTCTGGTCAGATTCTATCATAGAACAGTATTCTTCTACTGGCTTTGTTTTTAATTTTCTTCAGTTTCAAAACAATGTAACACTTGAGTCTCCATGCAAGCGTAAGTGTTGCCCTGCAAATTATGTTGCAACACAACTTCCACTTTTATGTTTTCAGTCATACACTTTGTTGCTTTTTCATGTTTTATTTTCTTTGACTTTTTTCTCAGCTTTCTAGAAAACTTTGACGTCAACATAAAAGTTTTTGTGTGCTTAGAAAGAAAGTTCTATAGAGTTTCTCAGCTGATACTTCTTTTTGTCTTGCGATGCTATACACACTATTACACTTGTGCAGGCCCTGCAGTTCATGAAACTAATTCCGCGTATGTGGCCACAAAGTTAACAAATGCGAAGAATATTTAAAAATAATTGTAGCACAGTTGGATATTACTGCTTTTAAAACAGTTGTGTTGTGTTCACAACTTGGAAACACAAATGTTTTAAAATATACCACGGTTGTTAGAATATGTAATTGCTTCACAGTTGAATTTTAAACCCTGGGAATAAATAATACTTCATGGACACATGATCGCTCAATTAAATTTAAAGGATTATATTTCACTGAAAGTGATTTGGTATATTTGAAATATCGATTTTAAACTTTATTTTAACTTGAAACAGAAATTAATTTCAATAAAAATTGCTCATTTATATATATAAAATGTTCGTGTACATATACATAATTGTACGTACATACATATGTATATAATATTATATAAATTAATATTAAGTAAAATTATTTTTATACATATAACGAAATACATATACATATGTATGTATGTACGTTGAAGAAGTACATATTTTTGTTTAATAAAAAAAATAACAACTAGCAACACTTTTGACGAAAACAGAAAATTTCTGGGCAATATTTTTAAAACAATTCCACTCACTGACTAATTGCTGTATAATTTGTACTGAAAAATAATTTGTGGAGTTGTTGTTAAAATGATTTATGTAAAATATAAGTACTTTGTTAATAACATGGAAAGGAGTTAAAGTGAAAAACATAAAGTAAGAGTTTTAAACGGCTGTGCCGAATCTTATATACCCACCACCATCTAGATTCAAGCATTTAAATGTTATCGGGAACAGCATAAATATAGGGATATATTTTGATCTAAAACTCTGTACCTATTCAATATATTTTGTTAATTTTTGGACATAGGTCTCATCGTGTTTCAATTGGATGTAAATATTATATAAATTTTATTCTAAAATAGGGAACTACAAAATCAATATTCCCCCCAAATTGTTGGTGATCGTTTTAATAAGGTATATTCAAGTTTAATATATTATCCGCATATGAGTCTTATAAAGGAGATTTATAGAGAAACAATGAGTGACCAAGAATATGTTTGCTTTTTGTGTTCTACGTTCAAAACTTAGGTGTGTTCCAAACAGAGTGACAAAGTCAATATACCCCTCCATATTTTTAGTAGTGAGTACTAGCAAAGAGTTTGGCAGCAGCTCTAGAAGCCATATTTATTTTATTTTAGTTTTCAGTATGATCTGTCACATACAGCTGATAATATATATTACGTTGACAATCATTATAACTAACTTATTTAATTGTGTTCATATATTTGTGGTTTATATGAAATACTATATATGTATGTATAAATGTATATATATATATATGTATATATGTATACAATCTTTGGCATTAATACTATAAATTATTTGAATGTTTGAGCTTTATTCCAATTAAATACTGGCATTAAAATTAAGTAACATTTATAATATAAATAGAGTCTCTAGAGTAGGGATTATTTACACATTATTGTTGGTGTACGTGTTCATATATCATTGTGTAGGCACATATATACTTTGTTTATATACAGAAATACGTTTTAAATTAACCTCACACCTTGTTGAAACCATATACAGTGAGAAGTAGAAGTTAGACTCAATAAGGAAAATTCACTCACAAATCTCACGCATTCAAAATATATGTATTTTCAAACTTATCAAAGATGTTTTAAACAAAAATTTTCATATTAAATATAGACTTGTAGTGTATAAATTTAGAAGAGCTTCATTATACATACTTTTGGACTTTACTATAATTTCGGGCTTCTGACATTGACCAGATTTATAAATATACCCGTGGATGAACGAAACAACTATACCAATGACACTACTGGGAAGAAACCGAAATATTTTGAACCGAATTTTTCAATTCTACATTCATTCAGTTTCGATATATTGACATTTATTTAAATAGTTGTCATCAAATGTAGTTTTTTAGTATTCAATTCACCAAGAGCGCCAATATGTTGAAATCACATATCAGTGATATTCAAATAATCAATAATAGGCCAAAATTTAATGGTAAACATCTCTACATAAGAAAAAAAATCTAAATTGATGTAAAATGTCAAAACTTTCATGTCATATCAATATACACATGTTGGAAAAAAAACTCTTGTCCCTTCATAATAGATAACATTTCTGTATTCTCTATTGTAACATAAACTGTCGTACAGCAATATTTACGCTATCTCGAATACAAAGTTCATCATCAATTTCATTAATGTCAAAATACAAAGTATCTACATGTCATCTCATCCAAATAGTACAACTTAAATGGTTTTTATGGGACGTAGAATTGCCAAAGGAAAAAGCTAGAGACTGCAACAATGGAAACTGACTACACCGAACTAGAGAAATACTATTTACTAAATTTTTTAAATTCAGTGAAATCTGTACCTAAATTTTCAGAAAGAAATTTTTGTGTTTCTTGATATGTTTCTTAAAGTTCAGTTTTTCGATCTTCACTTGGACTGTTTCTGGAAAACTGTGAGACTTCTTTGAACATAGGGAACACAGGGATTGCTTCCAATTGGACATTGCACATATTAAAGAAAGTTAATGTTAGAAGAATATTGCTGAACTGCTTATCGGAATAATGCGCAAATAAGAAGTAAGAGTTTATATTCGGTTTTGCCTAATATTATTTACCCATCACTAAATCACCTATTACTATTATGTAGCAAGAATTTACACTTTGTTTATATTTTTGCAGCGTGTAACATAAAGCGATTTACTTAATTAAAAACACAGAATAACTGAAGTACCAAACAAGCCCTAGAAAACTGATTTTGTCTTTTTGAAGCGTCAAAATTGTCACTCTGTATACTCTGTGGTTATTCCCGGAAGTGACAGGTTTGGCCAATTTATGACCAAGTTTCACAAATAGTATAATTTTTACACATGCTGATCTGTGTAAAATTTCGGTTCGATATGGATGTGTATGTAGCTTAATGTGTTTTCGGGAGTAGTCCTCATAAGAGAACTATGTATGACCTATTATATGTATAAGCAAATTGTTTGTAATTCATTTCAACTAAATAGTGATTTTTATAATAGATTTATGCGTATTTAAGAGATTTTTCCAAGTGAACTTTATATGGGGACTACGGTCAAATATGGACTGATTATCATAAAATTAGGTATGAATATTTCTATACATATATGTATGAGCTATTTGTGTGTCGGATTGTGCGGGTGGGTTTCCATACCAATATTTTCGCTTCGTTTAACCCAATTTGAAATGGACTGAAATGCATCGATTCTGCTCTCTTCTATTTGATTTACCGTTACTTGAATTATTGCGAATTTCTTCAGTCACATTTCAGTCCACATTTCGTGGAAGCAAGTAAATGTCTTTAATTACAAAATTATTAAGCGTTTACAAATAATGAAGTGCATATACATATAATAACTAAAAAATTATAAATTTTAATATTTCAAACTAATTGAAATCGTTTCATGCAATAAAAATGTGTTTAGGTTAAAATATGAAAATTCTTGAAGGATATAAAAATTATAAAACCTAATCATTGATTATATTTTCATACGCTGTAGAGATCACATATGTATTCCAAAAATTATAAAAACTTCCTGGTAGTTTTGCGTCAGGCCTGAAAGGGATAAGATATTTATGTTCATTTAAGTGATTTCCGGAAGCGCACTTTATATGGGAACTATGGTCAAATATGAACCGATTATCATCATATTGTGAGTGACGATTGTGTTGAATTCCAACTTGATAGTGATTTTTATAAAAGATTTATGCACATTTAAGTGATTCTCGAAAGTGGTATTTAAATGGGGCTATGTCACTTCCCTTTGCATTCAACTTATTATTGCAGAATTTTGTATGGATGCGTTTTTTCTACAGCCATTTAAGTATCATAAGCCAATATTCCGGGAAGACATATGTATCTATGGCGGGTATGAGAAGTCATGGACCTATTCTTACCATTTTAAACAAAACTTGTTGTTCTGTAATAAAAATAAAGTGTGCAAAATTTCATGATTATTATCTGCATGTGCACTGATTTTAAAAATTTTTCAATGTCAAACATTTCGGTAAATCAAAAAAATGTTTGATTAAAATTTCATTGTTCTAAGTCTTTTTTTGAAGCTCTATTGTGCCAACAACAGACGGACGGATGGCTAGATCGCCCTAGAAGCTTATAAGGTCACAGAGTATATAGACTTTTTGGTTCAACGAACATTATATCGATGTGTTACAAACGGAATGGCAAACGTAATATACCTCTATCTTTTTGTTGGTGTGTATAAAAACAAGTTTAGTATTGCCATCAACGCACGTTTCCTACCCAAAAATTATCTTCTGCAATACGAATTCGATTCTAAAGAACTGCTAAATAAGTACATAATGTGTTGTGCAGCAATGATTAAATTTGTATGTTAATTCTTTTACACACTGTGAGTATAGTAGTGGCTTAGTTATACAAACAAATATATGTATAATGCTATTTAAACAACGTTTGTAAGATTAACGGCATACTCTGCTAAACATAGATGAAATCATACAACCACATAAATACTCGTATAGATATACAAGTATGTTGTACATTAAGAGGACCTCAAAATAAGTTGTGGATGTTCCCAACTATAGATATTTTATTTGAATGTCCTTTCTAAAGATGCTTGCATAGACATGCAGATAATCCCATTTTTTAATGATTTCCCTATTATGGCTTTTAAATATTTAAAAACACTTTAAAGCATATTAAAACGAATTATGTTAAGAACATTTAGACATTTGTTTGGTTGCATAAAAATTGGGCTATCCTATTGCACAAACAATTGTATTTGTTACTTTGTATTGAAAATCCCAAGATTATTAAAAAGGTTTGGGTTGAGTTTATTCTGTACTTTTTACTCTGCACTAATACAAACAAATGTATTGTTAGATTTTATATACCTTCATATGTGTAATACATAATGTATCCCAGCATACCATTCTAGGAGCGCTCCGAAAAAGGAGTCAGAAAAGAGTCCAACTAAGGAGCATTTTCGGAGCGCTCCGAAAAAGGAGTCAGAAAAGAGTCCAACTAAGGAGCATTTTCGGAGCGCTCCGAAAAAGGAGTCAGAAAAGAGTCCAACTAAGGAGCATTTTCGGAACGAAGAAAAATTTGCTTGTTACTGTCCTGAGTCGGCACGCAGTATGACTCAGAAATTCCACTTAATTATGTGTGTACCAAAGCGTTGTTGTCCTGTTATTTGTACTTTGAACAAAAAAAAAACATAGCTGTACCACACAAAAATGATAAAAACAAGATTACACAGAGCCCAAAAAAAACCTCATAAAAGACTCTTTTCTGACATTATCTAAGAGCTCTTTATGAGCCCAAAAAACCCCTCATAAAAGACTCTTTTCTCACATTATCTAAGAGCTCTTTCTGACGGACCATTTTCGAACGTAATGACCCTCTTTTCTGAAGGTTTTCCGAGCAATTATGATTGTTTTTTGGGCTCATAAAGAGCGTTAACGCTCCGAAAAAGGTGTCAGAAAAGACTATTTTGGGACTCATATGGCTTGCTGGGATGTATGTCGTATTAAGTCTATTTGTATTGGTAATGCCTTTGATTGACTTCCGTTATTGTGTACTTTAATCGATGTAACACCCAAAGGACATTTTTTTGGATTTGTGGTTCTCATACTTGTGCGAGAACACATTTAAACATTTGTACATACATTTATACATTTTTACGAATTGTTTCATCAGCAAAAATTTTCTACCGGATTTCGTATGAATGCATTTCTAGTGATGCGTGTGGGAGTCTGTGAACATGTAAAAAAACAATCCCACATATATAAAACATACTTATGTACATATGTATGTATGCTTGTAGGAATATGTTTTTTGTACATGTGTCAAAGCCAATGATCATATTGGCAGTACTTTCACTTCTTTTGATTGTAAGTAAATATATTTGTTTGGTGTGTGTTGTATTTCTTTACTACAAACATCTGGTTTAATTGCGTGAAGGTGCCTTACAGTGTTGCCATTTTAGTCATTTAGAGGCTAGATGTGGCCTTCTTATTTACCTTTTAGCCTCGAAATTTATATTTTAGCTTCTAACATTTTTTATATTCACCACCAAACAGATTGGGATATATTCAAATTGTTATTCTGTTAACACATCGAATTAATGGTAGTAGAATCAAAAAGTCTATATATTTTGGGTCCGTATAAGATTCTAAGATGATCTAGCCCTGTCAGCCCGTCTGTTAAAGGCATGATCCATGATTCTTTGATCCACCGAAATGTTTTTTTGGCACTTTTAATAATTTACTGTGTCTTTATTAAAAACGAACTAACAATAAGTATTTCAAAACTTATATCTAATAAATTTTAATTATTAGTCCAGCCATTGCCTCACGAAAATTTCTTGACCAGTAATAAAAAAGTAGACATTCATCCTTCTTGTCTTGGACTCAGATCTTCTGTATCCCTTCTTGTTAGTCGAATATAGCCACTAATATTTAATATGTTGCGGGCTAATGGGTTTGGGTGTACTTCAAGAATTTTTCAATATTTTTGTGCATGTTTTTGTTTCTCAGTTTTTACCAAAGGCACGTTTAGGTCTTTATGGATATTTAAAATTTTTATACACCAGGAGGCAATTGTGATCATTCGTAGCAATTTGTTTTGGCTTCTTTGAAATCTGTCTATATTTGAAGCTGAGGCTGATCCCCATAGCTGTATTCCATATTTATGATTGAGTTGTAAAGCAAGAGTTTGTAATCTAATTACTTGATTATTGATGTACTTAGGAGAGCATGTTTCTCTACGCAATGTAAAAGTTATGTGTGTGCATTTATGCTCATTAACTTTAATCGTCCATTGCTTTAACCAATTTTCTAATTCAGAGGTGTTTCTTAAGGGCTTTCATGAATGCTTAGAATAGCAGTATCTTCAGCAAATGACCGAAATGTTTTATATTAAAAATGGGCAAAATCGATCCAACAAGATCCGAGTTATAGACCAATGTTTCGGATAATCTCAATATTTTTCAGATGTTTTTTGCATTTTTCTTCAAATATAATACAGATAATATCATTAAATTTTGAACACTTTATTTTTATTATAGATATTATTATTTTTATTATTATTATTATGTATGGACTATTTGTGTCAAATTTAAATTTGCTGCTGATACTAATAAGGTATTTATACTCATTAAGGTGATTTCCGGAATTAGCCTTTATATGGGGGCTACCGGCTATTATCTGTTTTATATTTGAAGAAAATATCAGAAAATATCAGAGAAATACGAGGTTGTCTGAAACTTTGTTCTATAACTCGGATCCTACTATAAAAATTCTTTGCGGCACAAATAAAATATTTTCGGCACATATGTATGTGGAATATTTACGCCGCATATATGCAATGAGTAGAAGACTGGAACAAACTATGTACAAGAAAAGATTCATACATACAGTACACATTGATTTGAGAGTATAAAATAATAATTTGTATTGAATTGTGTCTTATTAAAATAGGGAATTGCTGTATAGGTTACTTTTTTAAGGTATATAAGAATAACTGCAAGAAATATTTCTATCATGAAGCTTCGTTCGTTAATAGTTTGTACATTATTCGTATTTCTGCCATGTCACAGAATTTAATTCTGTTCGGAAGTGGAACTAATTCTGTATTTTGCTTCTATAGAAAAAGTACAAAGAATTGTGGAATTGTGATTTTAAGCATGTCTAGGTTTCATTCCCAAGAAATATTTCGTTTTACTTTTTTTGTTGAACCAAAATACGAAATTAATTCCACTTTCGAACAGAATTAAATTCTGTGATATGGCTGATAAATATGAAAATGGTATTTAATCCATTAGTGGACGCAGTTCCCTGGCCACTTTCCTTAAATAATTTTCACCAATTATAATAATAAAAATTATCTGATTAATTGCTTATAAAAACATTTTATTCAAAAAAATATATAGTTTTGAAATTATGGACCGTCCCTTATAAGGGACACTGCGCAGTAGGTACACTAGGCATATGATAATATATCACATTTGTTGCAAATGAAGTTTGTTTTTTTCCGCAATACCCACATCGTTTATCAGTTTTGAAATATTCAAAAAGGTGGTTTCTGCCACCATATCATTTTGTTGGTGTATAGATGGGGTACCATAGTAAGTACTTTGGGGTACCATACGTTTCAAGATAGGATTTAGCAAGATTTCGGCGAAAAATAAGAAGAGACGCACATGCCGAATCATTCTTCATCAGCAGCCATGCATTAACAACTGATGCATCAATGCATTGTGCAAATGTTAGACACCACCATTGCTTTTGTCTGATTAGCGAGCGGTAGACTGCCCATATTATATCGATGAAAAACTTTTGATTGGGACTTTTGGTACAGCACCCCTTCCTTTAACGAATCGTTGGTACGATCTCATTTCATTTGCATTACCCGTATTGAGCGAATAGGACATTTTTCTTTTATGTAGGGGTTCATCATCACTGTCATCCCATTCAATATCTGCCTGTACTACTTTTGGACCGAGATGATTAAGATTTGCCTCATGCTCCTCATCATTTTCATCGGTATCTTGATCAGTATCGGCTCCATCTAATGGTGGAATTGTGTAAATTACAATGCTATGCTCATTGTTTTCAAGGGCATCTAGTTCATCCAATATTTCACAAACTGTAATTCTATATACATATGAAAAGTATGTACTCAATCATCGTATCACAATTGTACAACAGACGCAGTGTCCCTTTTAGGGGACGTTGCATTCAAAGCCACTGTATGCACCTGGTATAGCATTATGGCATAATTTTTTTACATCAATTGAATCATTGTTCTTCTTTATAAATACCAACACACAAAAAATAACTAATATTCACAAAATATTTAATATATTCCAATTTTTCTTAGCCAGCTCGAGATTTTTGTTTTTTCGCCATTTGCTTTTTCATATTTTGCAAATCATGATTGCAAACATAGATGACGCCATATGACAACCCGTTTTCATACAATGGCCAACAATTTGGACAATTTGACAACAAAAATGACATAGTGAAAACCAAGCATAAAACAAAAACCAACAGTTGACTTTTGCAGGTATGGGAGTTAAAAAATGCTGTGAAAGAAAATCCATTTGCTGGGTTGCTACATTTAGTATTTAGTTTTGAGTACTATATTTTAGCAATGTGGGGGTTATTTAGTATGTACTATGAAAATTGTTAAATCAAAATAAATAAATCGAATTAAAGTTAAAATGCTAAATATATTATAAAATATTTGATGTTCTTTTAAAAACCTACAGAAATGTTTCATGATCTTAAAAAGCTCTTAGACTCTCGTAATATTTATGCAAATACTAGTTCTGATTCTTCTGAGGATGAATAGATTAATAAACCTATTTTATAATTATAGATTTTTTTAAAACTAAACAAGATGATTAGATGTACGTTAGGAACTCTTAAAATTGAAATTTATTGGGTGGATCTTATTTTATTCTTCATCATCTAAAACTAATCAATGCAAAATTTGAAGCTTTTGGATGATGAGATTCCATGTCAAAAACTGATTGAAAATTATTAAATTAGTTGAACAACAAGCTTTGTTGATATCTTAAATTTTAAATATCAATATAAGCTCGGATTCATATATTTTATTTGTACATGATTTGTATATACTCGTATGTACATAAAACTAATAAAGTACATATTTATTTGTAAGTAGTCGTAAATATTAACATTCTTTTAGACTTTTTTGTTACAGGATTTTAACTTTTTCTGGCTTTTTTTTAAACCATTTAGCTTCTCCTTTTTCCAGCTCCTGGCAACACTCTTGCCTTCATATAGTGCCAATGCAAAGAAAAATGTGTTATCACACACATACATGTGTGTTATCATGTACATGCATTACAATCAATATACATATCAAATTTTTGTAAAAGCAATTTTTAGGAAATATTTGTATTTTATCTTTATGTGTTTGTGTATATGTACATTTGTGTAAATAATTCTGTATATGTTTGAATGAGTATGTGATGTGTTACCCAAGTGGATTTCATTTTCATGTTCAATTACTTGCACACACACAAGCATTCAATGTATTTTTCCAGGTGCCAGTACTGAGATTTTCATCCAAATAAAAAAAAAAAACAGAAGAATACAAGCGAAAAATCCCAAAACGATTTTATCAATTGCTGATATTGTCATTCCATTACTAAATACTTTCTAATTTGAGATGTATCAAGAGGAAAACACAAACGGAATCTGCTTTAACAGGAAAACCAAACCTTGACAATGTATTAAAAATAAATAAAATTTTGTTTCACTTTCTTAATAAATATTCGATGTGCCAAAGTGTGTTTAGGACGAACTTCAGATGTGTGCTAAGGAAAATTATAATCACAAACATATACTTGCGTCCATAAAGTAATTAATGCAACAATTTTAATTTTTTACAAAAAATACAAACTATCATTCAATATTTTACATATTTTCTAAATTATGTATATGTACATATATGTAGTATATGATTGTTAGAAATAATTCAACAATTTTTCATAATAACCATATCTGTATCTTTATTGCTTGTAGTTTGTGGTTGGGCATGTGAAACCAGTTCAATAAAGTACAAGTAAGGGAGTATTGTCGTCCAAACTCAGCCGATACATGCGATACAATACACTAGCTTTAATAATGTCTTAAAAACACAATTGAAAATATCGTTGAAATAATCTATGTGGGTTATAGATTATTTTAAATCTTCCAGAGCTAAGGGAATTGGAAGATTATAATTGTAAACGCTCCCGTAGTGATTAAAATTATATAGGGTTTGAAAGAAAGGAGAGAGGTTAATAATTTCTTTTCAAACGTTATAATCGTTTACCTTTTAAATTTGGGGTTACAGTAAGTAAGTCTGTGTACATATGCACATAACATTTTAAATATTTTTTGAGTTGAATGGTCAATGAATGAAACGATCAATCTTAAAACGATATCAGAATTATTTTTTAAGTTAAGGAGGAGCAAAGTTATTGTGAGAACTCTCGTCGAAATCATGGTGTACCTAAACTTTATTGATTCACTGTATGTAGTCCGCTCTCATCTTTTTGAAATAAGACAGCGATGAGCAATTCTTAAAAGTTTCTTTAATAATCGATTATTATTATTATTCTTATTAGAAAAAATATTAGCTTGACTCTGACATAGTTTAGTTCAAAATTTATATAATGCACCAATTTATTTAAATACAGCAAATGTTTGCTTATAGGCAAACATTGTTATGATCAATGTTTAGTTTCAATTATAATACCATCTACCCTTGAAATAAAATATTGTAGTCCATATAGGTATATGTACTATATATGTATGTACTTAATATTAAATTATCGATGTGATATTTGACATTTAGATATATTTTTATTTTATTAAGTTGGTTATTAATTAGATTATTTTATAAATGTTAAACGTAATGCAATGCATTCATAAAGAGTACTAAAATTATAACATACTCGTACACACACAGTGAAAGTCTTAATTGAAGTAAAAAAATGCAATTATTGCAGAGAGGAAATAATTGAAATGCCATCATGTTTGTCTATAAACACTACAAATGCAAGAAATAAAAAAACACAAAATGAAATATTTAAACATTGCGTGTTTCTTAATACAAATCTTGTTGCAACACAAGTTCTTGAAGCGTATTTATTGTAATTGGCAACGCAGAATAAAACAAGACGAAAGTTAAATTTAACATAAAGTACACGCCACAAGCCCATACGCGTTTATTTAAATTAATGCAATACCACATTAATCGAATCAGACAGACAGACCCACAAACAAAATTCTCGTTCAGTGTAAGTTGGTATTAAATTTCAAATAATGAAAAGGTATTTAACACTCATGCACATACTACATATACGAGTACATATATTCACTGCAAACGGACAAGCACATTCGTACTAAATACGAATACATGCTTAACCACACAAAAACTATATCTGCAGTAGATACCCTGCAGGAAATGCCAATAGTGAAACTGTACTGAATTACTATTGACACAGTCACCAGTAAGTACTAGTGAGACTTAGTAAACCCCAGATAATGCTAATTACTATAGACATTTAACATGTGCGTGTCATTGAAAATCCACTACTGACATAGGTACTATTGACAAGGTAGTTCTTTTGGGACCACATTGTCTACACTTTTAGTACCTTTCTGAAATAGAAAATGAAAATGCATTTTTTGCTAACTTTTGGAGTTTTATTAAAAAAATAAAATACTAAAAGGCTTTTCCTAATTAAAAATAAATTCGAAAACATTCAGAGTCTTTCGCGGGAATCGAACCCTCAACCCTCTGAATGATAGTCTGGCACACTATCGTCTAGTTTTTTGGAGCTCACAATTGAAAGGAAATAATAACCATTATGAAAATGTCGCCAAACCGTTACCAAAATAGTAGACAAAAGTGGTGACTTGGAGACACTTGTCCCCAAGTCTCCTTCAGGGTACATACATACAAGCACATATAAGCACATACATAGTCCAATATGAGTCGAATTTATACGAATTATTTAAATAAATATATATTCTAGTCTATATATTCACCTCCTAGATTTCAAATAACGAAAAGTCAATACAGCTGACGATTATAACGCTAAGCATATATTCTGGGGATGAAGACTGATTACTCCAAAAGGCCGTGTTTTATTTGATACAATTTCTAAAATGGGATTGAATGTAATTTCCAGCGCAAAACCTACTTACTGGCCTGCTGACCCACAGAAGATACCGGATGTAATTGATTTTGGAGTGATAAAAAATATCAAGAGAGAAACGACTGGTAATTTAGCGATGACAGGCACAATTACAAATTGGGCTAAATATAGAAAATACCTCTTTTATCTTTATCGAAATTGTTCTGAAACCATACCGCTAAGAACACCAGAAAACATAAAATACTTTCTTATCAATTTGAATACTGATATTAAACTGGCTGCTCAACTTGCTGCCCAAACTCCTCGACTAACTAGATATAACAGAATTTATTCTGCAGATGTCGAACGGCTCTTAAATGAAAAAGAAGAACTAGAAGAGAGTGGAAATTGCACAATTGCACTTGCGATATTTAATTGGTGGTTTTACGAGAAATGACACTGAAAAATTGCAACTATTTGGTAATTATTTAAAAAAAAGTATTTACTGCAAACACATCAAATGAAACAATTGACTTGCCACCAGTCACAAACCATTTAGAACCAGCTGTAGCCCAACGTTTTGATATTCGAGAGATCCAAAACGCCATTATTGAATTAAACTCTGTACCTGGTATTGACAAAATCAGTAACAAGATGCTAATGGAGCTACCCCGGATAGCAATTAGAATATTACTTTTTATTTTCAACGCTATATTACGCCTTCAATATTATCCACCAGAATGGAAGGTTTCACTGCTTACCATGATATCAAAGCCGGGAAAGGATCACACAAAAGTAGAATCAATTGTCGAATATATCGAAGCTATTTGAGAAGATGCTCATAAAAAAGTTATATCCGATTTTAATTGAGCACAATTGTATTCCGAATCATCAATTTGGATTTAAAAGAAAACACAGTGCTATCGAATAAACCCATAGACTTGTCAATACCGTAAAAAAAAACATTTGAAGAAAAAAAAATTTTATTTACATTTCTCAAGCATTTGATAAGCGTTTGATGGTATAATCCATAAATTGAAACTAAACTTACCCGTAAGTACACATAGGCTTTTGGAAAGCTGATATGATATGGAAATGTTGATATCCAAATAATATCAAACACAAATATGTTTCAGATATATAAAAAAATATGGTACAATTTTATGATGATAATTAGTCCATAATTAGTCGTAGCTCCCATATAAGACCCACTTTCGAAAATCACTATTAAGAGCATAAATCTCCTAAAAATATTGGTAGCGAAAAAAAATTCAACACAAACATGTCGAAACTCCCATATAAGACCCTGTCCGTAATCAACTTTAACCTCCATAAATCTTTTAAAAGTGTTTATATTGAGGTAAAGTTAAACATACATAATATTTATATTCATAGAAGTCGTGGCACTAAATTCTTGGATGATCGGCGCCTATTTCTAAATAACTGTTTTATATATATACTAAGTATAGGGTATTATATGGTCGGGCTTGATCGACTTGATCGATCGATTTTATTGAACACTCGCAAACATTTTTGAAGACCAAAAGTATGCATGTATTTTCGTTTGTATTGCAAAATAATTTTAGAATAACTGCAAGAAATATTTCTATCATGAGGCTTGCGAAAGTATGACATTGGTTAATAGTTTGTATATTTTTAAGTATGTAAAAAGATAAATATAAATTCTTGAAATATTTCGATAGTTTTCCTATAAAATTTTAAATTTTTTTAATAATATTGTAGTAATTTTATACACTTAGGTTAGGGTTAGGTCAGCAGGCAGAAATATTTAGTAGAGCTCACTTAGGTCCATACATTGGTCCTTTTGTGTTGCCTGAAAAGAAATGAATAGAAGAAAACAGATAGGGGATAGATGTTGTAGAGGTAGATAGAGAGTAGATGTGGATAGGTAGGAGAAAAAGACGTCAAGAGCAGATGAAGATGTCGGGTCCGGAAGGTTAGTTGAAGATATGGAGCAGATATTCCGTGCCACCTAATAGCAAGTAGTTCCATTTCAAGTCAAGGGATTGGGTCTCAAATCATGATAGCCAATTGCTATTTCTAATGAAGCCATTGATACGCTCTAATTTTAAGTCTGATACTTCAGATTGATTATTGAAGGACATTTTATACACTTTTTAAGATATAAATATGAAAACCATAATAATATTTAGTATTATCAATAATAAACACATTCGAAAGACTTATTTATGCACATTGTGGTGTGGGCGAATTTTGGATTTCCGATACTCCCAAGATCTAAAAAGGATACGAATTTTGAGTTCCTGAAAAGTGTCGAATCTAGCCCAAATAACTCTAGGATGCTGCGCTAAAACATAATAGTGCTTATGTAAAGCGTAAAAGTAATAACCAGTGTTGCTAATTTAGGGGATTATTTTCGGCAAAAAAGGATACAATTTTTGGTTTGGGGATCTGGGGAATTGATATGTATGAAAAAATATTACTGGAGAATTTTTAGGGATAAAAATATTTTAATTGTTGCAGCAATGCAGTTTTTAAACATTTTGAGTCATACGAATTTTACCATTCAAATCATTCATTCCGAAGTAATTTAAATTAATTTTATCTAGTTTTTAACATATAATTTAACGATAAATTGATGTGGTCTAAAAATGTCATCTAAGATTATATTCAATAAAAAGTGGTCGGAAATTAACAACATTTTTCCAAAGAGACGATAATTTAAAACTCATTGGTTCTTCACCAGAATTGAAAGCATTTCGGGATCGCGGCTATTTTCGTATTTTTTTCAAGCATTTTTGCTGGATATTCTTTTTATTTTGAGCAAATATTGTTTCTGAAATCTGATATCTTCATCTACAGGTATGAATAAAGTTAATTCTAAAAATAAATTTAGTTGTTGTTGTTGTAGTTGTTTAGAAAAAAAAGCTACTGAAGTGGACTTTGGAACTAGAATTTTAGGTTCAAATTAAAATGTTTTTTAAGATTATTCGTTGTTGCACAATTTATAGCATTTTTTATGGATATTATTATTATTTTAAAAGTAAATACTAAAACCTATATTTAAAAACATACTTGATTTAAGAACAGATTTTTTAATTTAATTTTTAATATTCGTACTAGTTGGTAAATATATTTTTCAACTTTGACACAAGTGTAGCTCGAAAATTCTCTTAAACTTTAAATACAATTTCAACAATTTCAATGATTTAATTTCTTTTATTTCATCCATAGAATAAGTGTTCACCAGGCACGCAAAAGGACATGTGTTTGCATGTGCGTGTGTGTGTACGTTTAATATTTGCTAATTAATTTAATTCCTCCTTCAAGCATATTAATAAATCTTTGCTCCATGTGAAAAAGTGTCTACATTGAATGTCGATATGAGTGTGTGTGTGTGTAAGTGATTTTTGTTTTATTTATAAAATAAATACTAACAAATACACATTACAAACCACCATATACTCAAATAACAACGAGTCGGCAGTAATAAAAACAAAAAAACCAAAAACAACAACAAGTCATCACATACTGTCCAGTAACAACCTCAGGCCATTGCCACTGAATAAACAAACAACAACGACCAGTATGAATGAATAAATAAAACAATTACAACAGCAGCAACACAAACAAATATGTAAACGACACTGTAAAATGAAAACTGACCGACTGAGTTACGACTATTCGAGAGCACTACCAACTACATACATACATAAATGGTTGTTTGTGGTTTAGACACTGTCTGTCTGGCTTATTAAAACGCTATAAATTAAATTTCATTTTATTGCAGTTAAATTAAATAAAAAAAAACCCCTATATTAGCACATATTGGCGTACTGAAACTGTTCAACACTGCATATCATAGTGGTCCAATTAAAATTTATAACCTAGTGTGTTTGTGAGTAATTTGTTGGTTTTAAAATATCTGTATCTTATTAACTACTACTAAGTACGAACTATACGTCCTTATGTCCTTCTAAACTTTTAAAAATTATAAATAGCGACCTGATTGTACGAACACAATGTGAGATTCAAAGTGTCAAAGTCGCTTTCCTTTGTTAAGCTCGTAGCGTGTACAAATATAAACTGCTTTCAAAGAATTTAATTTTGTTATAGAGCAAATAGGAAACTATTTTTATTTCTCTATGATTCTGAATTCTGATATTTTCGTTTCTATACCTACCACCGAATAGAGTTTGTCTTTCAGAAATATTAGTAGCAGAACCAAAAATTATATTGATATATATATATGTCCGTCCGTCTGGCTGGCTGGCTGGCTGTCCATGTAAAGCTTGTGCGCAGTGTACAGGTCGCAATTTTGAAGATATTTCGATAAAATTTGGTACATAATATTTTTTCGACCCAAGGATGGATGGGATTGAAACTTGCCCCCATGCAAATGTCCTCCCAAAATTGGGGTTTACCGATCATAAATGTTTGAACTATGTAAGTATCCACAAAAATTCCATCAAAAATTAGTGGTAAATGAAGCCAAATCAAATCTACAAATTTTGTGCAAATGGGTCCATGATTACTCGTAGCTCCCATATAAGCCCCACTTCCGAAAATCACTTTAAAGAACATAACTCTCTGAAAAATGTCGGTATCCAAAAAATACTTAACCCAAATATATTTCATATATATACAAATAATACGGTACAATTTTATTATGATCGGTCCATAATTAGTCGTAGCTCCCATATAACCCTCACTCCGCAATTCACTTTAAGTTCCATAAATCGTTTAAAAGTATTTTTATTGAGATAAAGTTTAACACATATAATACTTATATTCACAGACATCATGACTCTAACTTTTTGGATAATCCGTCCACAATAGGTTATATCTCCCATATAACGCCCATTTCTGAAAAACTGTTTTACACATATACTGGGTGTAGGGTATTATATGGTCGGGCTTGACCGACTATACTTTCTTACTTGTTTGATATTAAAAATTGGTTCAGCAGAACCAGAGTTATGGACCAAATTTGGATATTATTGAAAAATGTTATGATATTTATATAAAATAATTTCATGAACTTTTGCATATATTACTTTTATTTTAAAAGAATAGGGGCTGTTGAAAATGGTAAGAATTTGTCCATAACTTCTCATAGCCCCATACAAATGTCCTCCCTGAATTTGGCATAAATGGTTACAGAAAAGCAGTTAACAAGAAAATTCAGTAAACATAGGTTTTAGTTAAAGAGAACTTACAAACTCGTATATTGTTTGATATATTATTGTAAACTTCCGAAAGTCACTTTCAATTTAAAGTGCCTATTATGAACTAAATTCGATGAAAAAACGCTATTGTGAAAATCACTCTCTGTCAATTATTCACAATAGTAAATTTTTATCAGCTGGCGCTATATTTGTTTACAAATTCTTAAAGAAAAATAAATTAAATTTTAAATGAACACCACGGAGTCAGAGCGTATACTCTGTGACGGAATTATGGTTTTCAATGATTCGTCTGATGAATAGAATTAAGTTTCTGTGCCCTCTCATTTTTTGGCTGCCTGAACTTTAGAGCAAATATTTTTTGCCATGAGAGAAACGAGCTTTTCCAATTGCTGTTTTCTATTTACGACCGTAGACTTGCAGAATAGTAAAAGTAATTTACAAGTAGTATTTAGTTGACCAAAAAAAAAAAACAATTTCTTACATTTTAAATAAATTTTTCACAGTTTTATACAGCGTCGACAGCAAATTTGTGTTCGATAAAAAATTCGTTGAACAACGAAATTTTCGACAGTGATGTCAAGTCATAATACAAATTTTACATTCGATAGTCGATTTTCGATAGCCAGCGAATATCGATTATCGTATGCAGCTCATAATAGGGGCTTAACTTCGATTTCAATAATCATCATATGCAAAATCAAACTTCTGGATTTTGTGAACTATGTCTCATATTTGAGTATAGCCACGATTTAAAGACCATTTAAAAAACAATTAATATACGATAGGGCCTAAACAATGGGATTTTAAATGAATTTGCCGCAAATAGTTATTTTTAAAATTAAGGAATTGATAAAACGTTTTCGATCCAAATAAATAAAAAACCTTGTTCACTATACGAGTACACGTCTATACATATTTTGCTATCGATAACTTTTAAGTGTATGCATCTAGTGTCTAGGTGAAGTTTTCACTTGATATTGTTGGTTGGTATATAGACTCGGCACATCTGAATATAACATTTTTACTTGTTTGAATTTTAATAATAAATGCTTGTATCCTCAGTATAAGTTAAAAATTATAAACATATATTTGTAAACCAATGTAAGTGTATTTCGATTTTGTTTCTTAAAGACATGGAATTTAATATGATTCTCATTTAATTTTCTTAAAATACATATACGGAACTTAGTTTGCTTTTCCTTTTTGATTTGATTTTTTTTTTTTGATTTTGTAATAAATATTTAATTAAGTTCAGTAATAGTTAGCAAAATGAATGCTTAAGTAACATTCTCAATTGTCCTCTACGCATTTGTGTAAAAACCAAATTAAATGAACACACTTATACGCACTCACACACATACCTATACCGCTACGCATACATGCATACGTTTAACACTATTATAAATGAGCCCCTATAGAGATCACCCATAAACACAGTTTTGCTGTGTTGTATTTTAAGGGCACATCTGGGCCAAGTTAAATAATAATAAAATGAAAATAAACAACAGCAAAGGACCAAGAGCTTTTGTAATAAAATATTTTTGCTAGTGTATGTGTGTTTGTGTGGCAAAAATTTTTCCCAGTTTTATGGGGTCACGCATAAACGTTTGATTTCATTTTAATACCAGGTGAGGACTTGAAAACACACACACACACCATTACGCATACACTCATACCATTATAACATTAACTGCGATTAAGGTAAAAATGAACTTGGCTTGTATTAGATGGAAAAAGAGACCTTTATTGTAATAACGGTTAAATGCCAAACATATATACAAATACACTGTCACTCCTTTAAATAAATAATATTACATTAGATTTGTATTTGTTTATTTGTTTGTGGTTCGATTTACTTGGCCATTTGTAAATTCTCGTAAAAATTATGACAACAATATAAAAGAAAAGTTAAATATATAAGTTAAATAGCAACAATGCTGTCAACTTTTGAATACAAAAAACGCAAATATGTAAAATTTAATTACGAAACATATTTCAAGTTTGAATATTTCCCATAGGGAAAGATGTATCATTGCTAAGGTCATTCATGTAACATAACCAGAAGTATGCAAATGTTAGATAAAAGCCAATAATTTTGTAAGTTCGCAATATCATTGTCAGTAGCATATCTGAATTATAATTTGAATATTTATTATTCATATGAATTGTTTTAAAAAGGTATTAATAGGGCAACAGGGCAAATATATGCCCTTAAAAAAGGTCTTTTATGCACATAATAACGAAAAATATGCTGTTAAAATATAAAAATATGCCCTTAAAAATAGTTTGTCTGTTTTTATACTCTTCACGTTCATGAGAAGGGTATATATAAGTTTATCATTCCGTTTGTAATTTCCACAATATAATTTTCCGACCCTATAAAGTATATATATTCTGGATCCTTATAGATAGCGGAGCCTATCCGTCTGTCTGTATGGATGTTGAAATCAATTTTCTGAAGTCCCCAGATATCTTCGGGATCCAAATTTCAGACATGCTTTCGAGAAGTTTGCTATTTAGAATCTGCAAAATCCGTCCATACATAACGGAGATATGAGCAAAAATCCGAGACAACCTCTGAAAATTTCATCAAAGAAACTAAGTGTATTAATATTGTTACGAATAATTTCATCAACAGATGGCGTTGATCACACAAAGTGTATTAATATTGTTACGAACAATTTCATCAACAGATGGCGTTGATCAAACAAAGTGTATTATTATTGTTACGAACAAATTCATCAACAGGTGGTGTGTTTATCGACATAAATATGCATCCACAACAAAGGTGAAGGGTATATAAGATTCGGCATAGCCGAATATAGCACTCTTACCTGTTTTAATTCAAGTTTTATTAAAATATATATAAAAAGTAAATAGAATACTGAATTCATAAACTTAATTCGGTTATTTTGGAAAGTAGGGTTAAAAAATCCATTTTTTCTTTAGTATTTCTGCAGTTTGTCCCTATAGAAACTGCTCGATAATTCGTTTAATTTTGATTTGAACAATATATCGATATAGAATATATGGCTGTATCGATCAGAATTTTATTTTACTCATTTGGAAAAGACGCAAGTTCACAACTTTCTAATATTATTCAAATATAAATCCATAAATTGTTCCTGTGAAAGCTATTTTTATGCTTTATGTAGAGTCTCTGTTACAATTTTTGATTTTCCTGCTCTTTCAAAGTAGCTATACTTTAAACACGTTCGTAATAGTAATAGTATTTCACTGTCTCAACCAGTGTGCTCTAATGTTTAGAGGATCAGTTTCGAATAAATTTCTACGTGTTCTTATCCTACAGTAAGCTTTACAAAACTTGCTTACATTTTTGTTCGCCATTTTATATTTTTGGTAAAAAAAGCAGTTTAAGTCTGTGGCTCAATGTTTTGTTGCAGTTTCTACATTACCAAATATAAAATATTAGAAATCCCTTCTCATTTAATGATTTCGTCATATCTTCAGTACAATTTTAACTTGGCGAGCTTTTGTTGGATCTTTATATTCTGAAAATGTTAGTAGTCCTCATGTTGCTTTGTCATTTATTTAAGAAGTGTCCCATTTTTATATAACTTTAAAAACTTTTAAATAGTATTATTTGTGTGTGTATATATTAGATTTAATTCAAATTATTGTATATATTTACATCGATTTTATTCAAATATATTAATAATATATTTGCCTTTAAAATAGGCAAATAAAGAAAAGAAAATTAGAGACCAAAAAATAAAATTACATTAAAAAAATTATGAAAAACACACATGATTAGCAAAATATGCACTAACAATTGTATTTCTGAAACTTGTAATTTTAGTTTAATATGTATAGATACATAATAATCTAAAACAACATTATTATATGATGTCTAAAACGATTTGCGCTTTAAAGCGGTTTGAAAACCAAATGAAAAAGCTAAATAGACAACAGTAATTTATTACAGAAATACCGCGAGACCCTTGAGGCGAATAAAGATTTTTTGCAAAGACATATTTATGTCCTACACCACCATTATGGGGAGGGTATATTAGATTTGTGCACATGTTTGTAACGCCAATAAATATTAGTAAAACTCATAATCACTTCCTGAGTCATCCGTCCGTCTGTCTTGCTCACTGTGCGCACAGTCCTAATATGTTTCTTCAAACATAAGTTGTACATGAAGCCTAATCGTATCCACAAATTTTGTGTAGATCGATCCATAATTGACTATACCATCCATATAAGGCCCACTACCGAAAATCTATTTAATGTCCATGAATCTCTTGAAAATAAAATTTAACCCCAATAAGTTTCACATATACAGATATCATTGTATCTAATTTTATAACGGTCGGTCGATAATTAGTCAAAGCTCTCATATAAGATACATATAAAAGATAATTCGTATAAATCTTATAAAAGTGTTTATATCGATATAAAATCTAACACAAACAAGACGAAATTTATGGATGATCTAGCGCACATTTTTGAAAAACTGTTTTGAACATATACTGAGTGTAGGGTATTACGAGTATATGGTCGGATTATACTTTCTTACTTGTTTTTTTTTTTTTTTTGT
This sequence comes from Bellardia bayeri, assembly GCA_950370525.1. Lineage (NCBI taxonomy): Eukaryota > Metazoa > Arthropoda > Insecta > Diptera > Calliphoridae > Bellardia > Bellardia bayeri. The sequence continues at coordinate 51,946,786 of OX493265.1, read as the reverse complement.
AAAATTGGTAAGAGAATTTGTTGCTTCTGGTTTTTGGGCTGCAAATAAAGATTTAATTGCTAAAACAAACTCACCAATAATAAACAGCTTAATGGTCGCCATGTTGGTTGCTCCTTTGTTCCTTTTTTTTTTTGATGCCAAACAAAATTAAGTTCGAGGTAGCTTTGCCCTCGAGTGATGAACCAAAATAATGACGATAATGTTAATTAAATGTTGTGGATACAAATATTTTATTGTAGGCTTTTCAATGAATTTATTTCCGTTTTTTTTTTAATTCGAATTATGACAAACACATACAATTACTTATTATACACTTGTGTTGTTCATAAAAAAATTAATTAATTTATGTAGTTATACTTGTTTTGTTTGTTTACAAACTTTTCAGATTTGAGTTTGTAGTTGATAAGAACAGTTTTAAGTGATTAAAATCTTCACTTGTAATCATACATTCACACATTTGTTTAAATTGAATACTTGATGGCTCTGTGATTGTACTGCTGTTGTTTTTGTTTGCCTGTGCGGGTGCGACAGGATGTGAGTCCAAGTGTGGTTATAAATGTTGCATATCAATTATTAATAGACGTATACACAAACATAAATACATACATGCATACATACATAAGTAAATAGATGCAAATATTATGGATTATACTTTCATACACAATCATTCGTAGTGGTAATTTTTAATGTCATACATTTTTTTGTTAGTGTAGTATGAGTGAGCAATACATGCTCACATATAAATATATGCACATGCATTCATATGAGACTTTTGGTATGAGTTGTTTATTTGATTTTATCCTTTATTTCAGTTAATTTTTTTTAAATTTCTTTTTTTTTTTTTGCTTTTTGCTTGTTCATAATGTGCATAATAAATTTGTCAATTTAATTTGTTTGGAGAATTTACATGTTTTTTATCACTACTTGTTTTATACATTTTAATTTGTCGTAATTAAATGAAAAAAAATTTCTTTTCCACTCATGATATTAAAACATTGTAATGCAATCAATTCTATATATATTTAATTCAATTGTAATTTTCTCTTTTTTACTTTTTTTTTTTGTTTTTTTTTTTGTTTTTTTATTATTTTGTGTGTTAAATCACAATAATTGGAGGTTTGTAATGTTATTGTTGCACTTGCTGTAGCTGCTTGTGATGATGATTTTCAAGTTTATAACATCTGTATAAGTGGGAGAAAAATTAAATAAAAGGATAATATAAATACATTCATTTAAATTTTATTTTATTTATTTCTTTTGTCTCATTTAAATTATACATTTTGTACATCTGAATGCAATACAGTTGGTTGCTGATGGTGATGATGTTTAAATTACTATAATTTTTTAATATTATACGGCAAATTAAACCTGATATACATGTGGATTAAAACATACTATAATACATACATATTGTTAATCTATCTATTGTATACGGCTTGAATTCCAAAAAAGGACTGCAGAAAGTATTTACATACATAAATTGTTATTTATGTTTTAAGCGGCTTTTAGAGCGATTTCTTAACTATTTAATATAAATGTGTTTGTTGTCTTTATTTAAAAACGTCTGATAATTAAGACGTAAATAAACTACAAAACAATGAAATTAATCATTTATTTATTTAATTATTTTTCTAAAACATTAGAAAAGATCTTTAACGTATCACCTAAAAACTCTAGAAAAAATTATAAAATTTTAGTATTATCATATAATCTACTTTTCAGTCTATATTTTTTGTATGCTGGATGTATTTTACTGAAGACATTTATAAACGAGTTTTAATAATGCAACATATCCTTATTTTATGTGGGGCAAGTATTTAGTAATTTAACTATTTTTGTAGTGACCAATTATATGAAGGTTTAAAGATTAACCACCTTATTCAAAAACGATTATTACATTTAACAAACGTTTATTAAGCAAATTTTTATATGCAAATCTGTCTTAATAAACGTTTGTTAAATTTAATAATCCTTTTTGAATAAGGGGGTAACTGCCGTATTCATAAAAAATAAAGTAGGTCTGAAGTGTGCTTTTAGACAAAATTTTCATACAAAATTTTCTTAAAGTACATTTGAAGCCTACTTTAATTTTTTCTGAACAAGACTGTAATTATATTAAAAATATTACTACACTTTTCGCAAAGTATAGTTGTAGTACAGGAATTTTTTGGCATTCATGAATTTTGACGAATATAACATGGATAAATTTTATATATTCATGAATCTATAGATAATTTCACCACAAGCTGGACATTGAAAGAGATAGTGTTCTAGCTATTTGTCACTTCTTTACACACTCTTCAGATCATATCGTTGTGACATTGAGCGATGGTCCTTTGAATTCTCTTCATTTAGGTTTCGCCATAGTTTCTAAAATTATCATTTATTGTCAATTCTTTAAGTTCGCGCTTAAGCTTTGGGAAAGGTTTAACATTTTTCAGTGTGTTTGATCTCTGATGCAAAGAACGCATCATGTCATCAACAAATATTATTAACACGATGTCAAATCCATATTTATAGTGATAAGCCTATTCATTATTCCAAAGCTGGTTCGAAAATCAATCAGAACTTCAATTTAAGTATCCTCAATGAAAATCACTTTTGCGACAACAATATCCTTAGAACAATGCTGTCGACACAAATCTTCGAAACAATTGCACTGAATTTTAAAGAACAAGCCCTTGACACAAAAAAATAAAGATTGATTGATTTTCAAAAACAAAATTAACTCGGTATAAAAACAAAATACTTCACTAAAAATTGTGAAAACTCGCTTAAACTCGGGGTTGTTTGTATAGAAAATTTTTGGTAATTCTTTATTGGGTAATTTTACTGGCAGACGAGAAGGTCGCATGAATTTTGTTACCTATTTGTTTTTTATTTGTAAATATGTAACTTCAATCAGTAAAATATACATTTGCTTCCACATCTGTTATGCACTAGATATTAGATAAGAATTGAGGGGCTTATATAGGATCTATAACTAATTATATTGCGATCATCAAAAAATTAGGCCGAATGATATTCTACAAAATATATTTGTGTTGCATATTATTTGCATACCAGCATTTTTAATTAACTCTTTAAGCTAAAGTTATTTTGTAACAAAAACACATTTTTTCTCTCCATACGAAGTAAAAATTGTAAACAATTTTATTTTTAAATACATATTAAGTCTATCTAAACTAATTATAACAAATATGATTGGTTGGTTGGTTTACGTGGTAGTTCACTACGTGCGAATACTTAAGTAGAGTCGAAGGGACCCCGTTTTAAAAGACCACACCACTTGTCAGATTTAATGTTCTAGTAGCTAAGATGAGTACCAGAAAGTCGTGTCTTGCTAGACCCAACCTGTAGCTGTGAGCTATCTCAGAAGGTCATTGATCTCTTGACACTCAGGGCTGGGCATTCGCAGAGAAGGTGTAAAATCGTTTCCTCTTTTTCCCTATCCTTACAACTACGACAAAGGTCGTTAAAAGGGAGTACCAGGCGATTTGCGTGCTTGCCTAACATCCAGTGTCCCGGTTATACTGCCAGCAACCTTAATATATCCTTCCTATTTCAGGTTATCAGTTGCGTAGTGCATTTCTCGTTAAGAGATGGCCACATCAACTTGGCTATCCTACATGTGTCTACATTACGCCATCTATACTCAGCCCTTGTAAGGAAATGTCTGAAGATGATAGTGGAATTGCTACTGAGACCCCATCGAAGATATCCAAGGCAGATCCCGTTCTGGCTGGACGTTCGGGCAGACGTTCATTGCCGTGGTGGTTCCTATGCGCAGGCACCCATACCAAGGTAATGTCAGACAGACGACCTAGCCTTGACAGAGAATTCCTACATTGCTTAACTAGTGAAGATGAAATTGTGTAGGCATTCAGTGAGAGGAGTGCCGCTTGATACGAGATGCCTCAGGTTCGTCACAGAAGACCCCAGAAACAACACCGCAGCTCATCTTAGAACCGTCTGTGTATATCCTAGTGTCATATTTGTGCACGAAATTACACCTATTCCACTCACTCCTGGAGGGAATTAAGACCTTGCATGCCCTATAAAAATCCGTGTGTTGAGTAATATAGTCAAATATGATTAGTTTATTAAGTTCCTCTCTTGCGTTTATAGCGAAAAGCAATTTCACTTTGACATTGGTTTTGAAAAACATTTAGAATATAATAAAAAAAAAATAGTTTCTCAATAAAAATACGTTTTGCAATTTTATTGGCCAAATCAAAGGATTAATATTTTTACTATTTTCTGAAACCTGTTTGTTACAAACACTAAAAACGGCAGCATATTCAAAGCAGATAAAAATAAACATAAATTCAAATATTTAATGTTTATATATGTGTGAGTAAAGACCAAGCATAAATAAAAAGCGGATATAAAAAGGTATGTACGTGTATTCATTTTTCTATATATGTATGTAACTAGATTGTAGAACGCGTTATCGAAAATACTTAGTTATTTGTGTGTCTTTATTCTGGTTCAATAAATAAATAAATATTTGAACATTTGCATTTATGTAAGAACCCACAAAAATGTACACACTACGTTGTTGACAAATATTAGTTATGGAAACTCGATGTCATCCGTTTTCGTTTAAGTAATATTAGTAGAATTTTTTGTTAACTAAAAAGTTTATTTAAAAAATAAAAGTAGTTATATATAAAACATTTATTAACACGGTAAAGATTTCAAATAAACACGATTTATAAAAACCAGAATAAGTTTATGTCAATTGTACAATCTACAAAATGTGTTTTCTCCTTTGTTGTACTAAACAATTTAAATTCAAGAGCAGAATTGAAGTTTGGTAACAATTTACATTGCCAAAGAATATAATATTTAAAAATTGTGACACATAAAAAACAGATATCCTCAGTAAATCTATGACAATGAAGACCTTTCAAATTCGGTGTCGAAAGTGTATACAGACATATGTAATACTAAATTAATTAAGTTAGCCTTCACGTCCAAAATACTCCACTAAAATATAATAAAATTTACGCATAATGTTGAAAATTCTGGGCAGTTTGATTTTCACAAGTATTTTTTTGTTTTCGTTCAAGTTCTACAAAATCTTACACTGTTATACTTATTATAAATGGAAAGATTTTGTGAAAAATAGAATGGATCTACATGGCTCTATGGAAGATAAATGCCAAAAGAATAGTTTAGCAAAAGTAATTTCATTTATAAAGAAATCTCAAGGTCATCTTCCCCTTATAAGGTAAACTATCGGAAATAACTTAAATATGCAGAAATATTTCACAAATACTGCATTAAGAACCGCAAAAATACTTCATATATATAAATTATATAGAGCAAACTCCAACCAAATAGTTATTGAATAAGATATATCACAGGATTAAGGAGCCTTAACAATAAGAAAAGATAATGTACTACTTTTTAGACCGATCTTTAATATGAACTGATATTCATACAATTTAGTAGTATTATTTTTATATATGTATGTACATATACCCAGCAAAAACTTTACTTACATTCTGCCGAAATAATGACTTCCATAATTCATTATTTCGCAACTTTATTCGCCACTTTTTGTATTACTAATTATATATTATAGAATTACTTTATATAAATGTATTATATTAAAAAAGTCATAATTATAAAATCCAAAAAATTTAATTCAAATACATAAATAGATTGAAAGAAGTTAGCCCGCTTTCACACGTTTCAAGTCTAAATCTTCAAGGCAAACATTTTTGGGTGAGAAGGGAAAAGAGAAAAAAAGTCAAACATACTTGACGGTACTAGTCAATTTTCTTATTGTTTTCTCCTTTTATTTTCTTTGTCTTTTCTAAGCGAAGTTGCTTGATTTGCATGAAAAAGTAGAAACTAAAGCTAAAGAGCACGAACATTTAAGATACGCGTGTGAACGAAAACGACATGAACAAAAACTGGTCAGTTAAAACTGACACGTGTGAAACAGCACTTATTATATTAATATCATTTTGCAATAAGTTTCCTTACTAATTATTAAGTTTGTTTATTTATTTTATAACATTTTGTTGTAATCAGTCTACAACTATATATTTTTATAAAGCTTTTAAGTAATTAAATAAGTTATTTTCCTATTTGGTTAAAATTGACGAAATTATGATGGACTACTTTTGGGACATTGTAAACAAAAACTAAGTACTTTTTCTAGTAGATTTGTAAGTAGTCTATTCGACAATTTCCTATTACATTTTAACTTAATTTGTAAGTGAAGTTTTTGCTGTGTATTTAATGAGCTGTGTAAAATTTTGGTTCGAGATCAATATTTGTAAGATATTTATATAGATTAATGTGTTTTCGGAAATGGTGCTTATATTGCGAAAATAAAATTTGTCAAATAGTGTTCAAATAAATTTATTTATAATAGTTATAAAAAATTGTATTGTCATTTTCTTTAAATGTATTGCAGATAATATTGTTACTATAACATATTATAATGCCCACAGGAACTTCAATTTGATGCCAATTTTGACAAAATTAATATGTCCATAGCGGCAGCTATCTAAAAGCTAAATGTTTTTAAAGATAAATGCCGCTTTGCATCCGTATCAGTATTAAAATTGTTCTTAAATTTTTAGCTTCTTCACTTTTTAACTAGGAGAACTTATTGCTGTGTGTTGAAATTATGCCATTTGTAAGAACCGTAATAGAAATCATGGACTTGGGAATTTTTCCTTATTTCATTATGAATTATTTTATTTTTGCCGATTGTAAGAATTCCCGCATTTTCTAACTTTAATTTTTTGTGTTCCTAGTCGAATTATTGCTTTATTATATCCTACACCACAATAGTGGATTTGTGCTGATGTTTGTAACGCCCAGAAATATTGGTCCAACAACCACCTTAAAGTATACCGATCGACTCAAAATCACTTTCTGAGTCGATTTAACGATATCCGTCCGTCCGTTTGGCTGGCTGGCTGGCTGTCCATGTAAAGCTTGTGCGCAGAGTACAGGTCGCAATTTTGAAGATATTTCGATAAAATTTTATAAGTGATATTTTTGTCAGCACAAGGATGGATAGGATTGAAAGTCGTGGAAATCCGTCCATTATTTCACCTGGCCCCATACAAATGTCCTCCCGAAATTGGGGTTTACCGGTCATATATCTTTGAATCATGCAAGTATGCAAACAAATTTCACGACAAATGAGTAATAAATAAAGCTGAATCACATCTACAAATATCGTGAAGATTGGTCAATAATTAGTCGTAGCTCCCATATAAGGCCCACTTCCAAAAATCACTTTAAGGAACATAAATCTCTTAAAAATGTTGTTATCCGAATAAAATTTAACAAAATTGAGTTTCTTATGTACAAATAGGATGACACCTAATTTTATAATAGTCAGTTCAAAAATAGTCAAAATTCCCATATAAGACCCTCTTCGTAATTCACTTTAACCTTCATAAATCTTTTAAACGTATTTACATATATCGAGATAAAGTTTAACTAAATTTTTGGATGACCGCTTCATAATAGGTAATATCTCCCATATAGCGTCCATATCTGAAAAACTGTTTTATTGATATACTGGGTCTAGGGTATTATATGATCTTTACTTTCTTTATTGTTAAGACGTTAATATTTTTCGCCAGTTAATTTTTCTTCTGACTTTATCGTTTCAGCATTATATGCAGAAGCTTCCCTATCAAACCGATAAGCTCTTTCATCGTGCTGTACCACTGAATTGCTAAAAAGAAATCGCAGAATAAAGGAGTTTATAAATAAATTTAAATTTTCTCAATGAACTATTTATTATGTACGGCACATTCTTGATGAATGAAAAAAAACTTTGTGCTACATAGCGATTCGAGCCGATACGGAATAGACAGTTTGCTTTCACTGTAGCCGTATACTTCAGAGCCTGCACAATTAAGAACTTAGTTTCCGTAGATTTTAAATCCTTAACCAGATTTATGTTTATCGTATCAAAATAATATGCAGTTTTACTACATTCGCTGTTAGACATAATTTTAAAAGTTTTGGAATTTCTAAGGGACACATAATTTAAACTTAAAACTACATCATAGTTTTGAGGGTATTTTGGATTCGTGCTGATGTTTGTAACATTTAAAAATATTAGTCTACCGATCGACACATAATCACTTTCTTAGCCGATTTAACGATGTCCGTCCATCCGTCTGGCTGGCTAGTTGTCCATGTCCACTTTGCCAAGTGCAAGTCGCATTTTTAAATATATTTCGATAAAATTTAGCATGCGAAAAAGTTCGGCCCAAGGACGATTGGGATTGAAATTGGTTGCAATTGTTCCATTATTTCTCCTAGTCCTCCCAAAATTGAACTTTAACGGTCATAAATTTTTGATTTATAAACGTATTCAAACATATTTCACAACAAATAAGTTACACAGAAAGCCTATTCACACCTACCAATTTTGTACAGATCAGACAATAATTACCTATAACTTCCATTCCATTTTAACGAGTATAAATCTCTTAAAAATTTTGGTTTCTAAATAATGTTCAGCACATATACATACATATGTTTCATATATACACAAATCATTGGGCGTAAGTTTTTGATGATCCATCCATAATTAGCCATAGCTCCTTTAAAAGGCACACTTCCTAAAATCACTATTAACAACCATAAATCTCTTAAAACAATTTGTTTTAAAATAAAATTACATTCAAATAAATTTCATTAATACGTACATATGTCCTTGCTTAGTCATAGCTGCAATAGCTATGAAAATCACTTTAGTATGTATAAATCTTTTATAAGTGTTGATGATAACATAAAATTTAAAACTAATAATTTTTATGTGCCCAGAAGTCATGCTGCTAAATTTTATGATTGGCCAATATTCATTCATTTCGCTGCTGTACTTGATGTAGGGTAGGGTATTATATGGTCGATCTCGACCGAATAGCCTTTATATTTGTTTTTAACATGATTTGTTTTTATACCCATGATTTATTTTTATAAGTTTGTCATTTCATTAGCAACACATTGAACATTTGATCGTAGAAACAAAAAGTATATATACAAGGTGGCATGTTTTTCAATCCCAATTCATCAAGTTGCGCAAAATTTATAGCATTTTCTGATAGGAGGATTACTTTTGCGCCACCTTGTAGTATATTTTGTCCTTATAAAATTCTAAGACAGTCTAGCTATGACCGTCCGTCTGTCCATATAGAGCTTTGAAAAAATTACTGATATTCCGAAATGTGTGACATTCGGTGGGGAAGAATCGGAATAGATGTACAAGTTCAGTGGTAAATGGTTAGAATCATTCCATGATTTCTTGTGGCTCTCATGCAAATGTTTTCCCGGAATATGACTCTGTGGTACATAAGTACGTATATAATAACAGTTTTCAAAATTCAGCAAAATTTAATTTCGTGTTAAGAGAATTTTGAAAATGATATTTCGTATGGAAAAGTCCATATTTGCTCATAGACCCATATAAATGCCTATTGTTAAAGTCACTTAATAACGCATAAATCTGTTATCGAAATACTTATTAGTTTAAAATTCGAGAAAAAAAGTCTCATTTGCATAAAAATCGACGTATCCAATATTATGACGCTCGAAATATAATTGGTCATAGTTCACATATAATTAATTATCACTTCCGAAATCACTTCAGTATGCATAAATCTCTTATAAATATCGTTATCAAGATAAAATTCAATAAAAATAATAACAAGATCGGTACATTATGGACCATCTTTTCATATAAGGACCAAATCCAAAAACACAATCTTATAAATATCGATATCAACAGAAAATTTCACAGTACTGTTTGTAAAATTGTTCCAACAAAAGAATTTAGAACAAAATGTCCCCTAGTTTGTCATTTCTCAAAGGCTTATCGAGGTAACCTTAATATTTTTTGCAAATATAAATGTCCTCAAACTTTGTTAAAACAAAAAATGTATTGAACACTTTTCAATAACATTTAAATTTATGAAATTTACACCGAATATTCATGGCCTGGTGGGTATATAAAATTCTTCATCATATATTTGTGATATTTTAGGATAACATTTTAAAGACAATCTTTACATGTAATAGTTTTGTAAATTCTGACATTACGTATATAGAATTTTCCTAAGCTGCGGTCACATTTGGTAAATATTTATTAAAAAAAAGCGTAACCACTTGCTTAAGCATAAATTCGTTTGACGTTGTTTACTCTTACAAAAGTTTTGCAACATCAAACAGCATCAAATAAATTAAAACTAAATATTGGTTGTGTTTTTTCTTAAATAGGAATAGCTTTTTATTAAATTAATTAACAAGTTCAAATATATCTTATTTAGTGGCTACGTCTTTTTCGGCAAATATTTGTCAAGTGTGACCGTACCGTTAGCGTTACGTGATTAGTTCCGAATTGATAGGGATTGTTTTTAGTTTTACCACTTTACATAAACTAAATGTCGTTTTTATAGGGCAAACTGATAAAGAATCACTTTCATCATTAATTTTACAAGTGATTCTCTTTTACATAGAGAAGCGCTTTACATATTTTAAAATAGATAAAAAAAATTAGTTCATTTATAAGAACATGATAACTATAGTAATAATACTAAATTATTTGTTGGTTATTATTATAGAACATTATTTTAAAGTATCACTTGTTCGATTCACAACTGGTATTCTGTGCTGAACATTGCATGGCACAACTATCTGATTGTGAACAAAATTTTGAGCAATGTTAATATTGTCAAGCCTTTAAAATGACAAAAGTAAAATATCAATAAATATATAAAATTAATAATAGAGGCAATTTTTATATTGTTGAAAAATCTCTCCTTTTCATCACCTGTCTTGTGAAGAAATAACTATGAAAAAGTTGTTGTTAAACCGGCGTATTGTCATCTAGAATTGCCAAAATCTGTGATATATAAAAAAAAACGTTTAAACAATTTAGATAATCATTGCTCAAATGGTACAATTGCATCCGTAAAATGCAGCCATTAACTATGTAAAAACGATGAGCAGTTTTACTTTTCAACTTCAGGCGATGGAGCATAAGTTAATTTTGGGTTTAATATGCAGATATGAACTTTATAGCAAAACTTAAACTTTCGTACAACTTTCAAAAAATCATACATAAAAATGTCGTAGGTTTTGTACTAAACATTTATATGGAAATTACCTACAACAATTGTACAACTATTGTAAATTCAGGCAAATTGAATTGAGCAACTATATATGGGGTATTTGCAATTTTTTGAGCACCTGCTGAAACTGACATACTATGGCTCTTATTCCGTTAAGTTTTATGAATTGAAAAAAAAACGTTGTACAGGGTTTGGATGACTATACTTGAAGGATATGACGTGCAAAGTTTTACGTTGAAAAGTCTTCACCTTAAGAATTGGTGGTCATATATAATTCGAAAAATTAAAAAAATGCAAGAGTTTTTGCGTCCATTCCGTTTTCTTTGTAATAGTTTTTAGCTTTCAGATCCAAACCAATACAAAATATACTCACTAGACTTGGAGGATATAAAAACAAAAAAAAATTGATATCGCTGCTGGGAGAAAAGTTGCATGTGGTGAAATGAAAATTTTCTGAATTTTGATATTTTTGAAGATTTTACATAGGGTTTTTGCGCCGTTTAATAAAAATAAGTTTTAAGCGCAGAATTAAAAAAACTGCGTAATTTTATAAAGTTTGAATAATATCAAGTTGGTGTCTGCGCACCAATAACGTATCACGTATGTAAAAATGTATCTTTTTTGCGTCTGACAATCTGAATTGCCCTTTAAGTTGGGTAGTGTATTGCGTGATGCGAGTTACTTCATAAAGGGTCCTTCCGTAAACGCACTTTAAAATTTTTAAACGCAAAAATTTTATAAACTTTTGAAAATTTTTGCAAAAAAAAAACATTTTTTTAAGCTTTTTTTATATCAAAACATGGCATGGGAATATATTTAGGTATCTAAATAGATTCTTCGCGACGGACTAAACTGATAAAATGCAAAAAAAAAGAATTTTTTTTAAAACGGGCGCGTGCAGCGGCAGTTCTTCCCAAACACATTTCGCATTGTGACAAGTAAACCGCTGTATCAATTGCGCCGAAACGTACATCGAATAGAAGACTTTACTGTGCTTGATACTAAAATTGAAAACGCACGAACAAATTTTAAACATTTAAAATTTTATGGAGGAAAAAAAATGTTCTAACCTCAAAAACTGTAATTTTTAAATTTTTTTTTTAATTTTTAACTTAAAACCGCAGTAAAAATGATTAACGCGAACGCATTTCACTTGCTCAAATATCGGTTTATACACACGCAAGTCGACATTGATGTCAGACAAAAAAAATTAAAAGAAAAAATTCTAAGTGCCGTAAACTTTTCAAGTTGTAGGTATAATATAATAATAAATAATAATAAATTATCAGCTTCCTTTTTATTATGCTGTTGGTTTTCAGTTTAAAAAAGTCTTGTGAAAATTTTCACAAAATGAATAACTAGTTGAACCTCCATTAATTTTTAACACTTCTTGGTGTCTACGATTCATAGTTCCCACTAATTTGGATCATATTTATCTTCGTTTCATCTGATCAAAGCACATTTTTTAAATTTTCATGGTGGGCATGTCTCTTAGCAAAACACAAACTATATTTAACAATCTGTTTCCTAACATCTGTTTCAAAACATACACCAAGTTCAACATAAATCAATTTTGAGCTCTTTAGATTGAAAAAAAAATTTGTACCTTATTTTTCTTTTCTGTGAATTGCTTAAAAAGCCTTTGTTTTTGGAACAATCCAGCACAATATTGGAATTTTCGGTGCTTTCAAATAATTTATTTTTCAAATATAATGAAGTGCTTAGCAAGTTTCATTATTAACATTTTACTGGACTAAAGGCAGTTGAAAATATAAATGAATATAGAAAAAGGTTTCAACTATTGATTCTATTATATTCCTGTGGAAATATGATGATGTCTTTAACATAAGTTAACATTTTACATTAGATTCAGACAATTAACTTATGACCACTAAAGGGATTCAAGAAACTTAATCAATATGGATCCATATAAGCTCATCAATAGTTTTCCAGTTAGAAATAACAAGCCAAATTGTTTATAAGATTTTCTTTTTCGCATAGTTGAAAATCTGTTATATTTTCACAATGTTGAAAATCTGTTATGTTCTGTATCTGTTCTTTGCTTATTAAGGTTTTAATTTAGAGTATATAAGTTGTTAACAATTTGTTCAAAACGTCTGACTGGTTTTCTTTAGTGTAAATTTTATAAAATTTATGACTAAGTTAGCAAGTATCATGATGGTTTCAGAGAACATGTAAGAAAGTCAGATATATATAAATATATATACAAGATTGATTTAGGAAATTTTCAATTGGGTATGTTGGTAAAAGTTGTTTAATAATTCCTAATATATCAATAAGACTATCCAGTAAAAAGAACAAACGGTAAAGACTAGTTAAAGTTTAAAAAATGCATCTTATCTATGTGAATGCTTAATAACATTAATTAAAGAGACGACTGAAATGTCATATAGTCTGCCAAATAGATTGTCATCATCTGATGGCTTTTATAGAAAGATTGAAACCATGTGTTTATTAACGGACTTTTTTTTACTGCAATTGAACTTACCAACGACTATTGAAACGTTTTTAGAAATGTTGTTATAAGTAGAACAATTTATTTGTAAATATTTACAATTGTTTGTGTCATACACATAAAGCCGCTTTTATAATGAAATAATATTCTGTTATTTAATAATCACTAATAAAGTCTCGAAAATAAAATTCTTCTAGACAAGGTTCTGGATCCACATTTCTGCCGTATCGATATACTTTTACTGGGAAAAGTCGCACACTTTATTATATTTGTTCATATAAAATTGTGTGTCAATACTTTAAAACCACATGCAAATATTTGAATATGTTTTAATTTGTTGCTGATAAGAGAAACACATACTGCTATTTATTTAATTTCTTTTTAAATTCTTATTAAATAAAATCCACTACTATTTAGATTCTTTGTCTTGTGATAACTGAAACTTTATTTTTATTTGTTTGGTAGTGAATTATTATTTTACCGGTCGTGTACCAGTTTTACATAAGTAATTTTCAATTTTCTTGCTAAAATTTTACATTAAAATTTGCTGTAAAGTTTGTTGCGCGTTTCGTAAAGTTGAATGAATTTTTAACAAAAATGTTTAATATTTTAAAAAATTCCACTCACATCTAACAACGAAACCAAAACATATACATTCATACGTACTTGGTGCTCGTAGTTGTACATGGAACACACATTTCTCTCATAAATATTCATTAAAATTTATTTTGCATAAAAATGAAACATCCGAACACACAGGGCACAGACACTTAGAGATGCTCACACATACATACGCACACACGTAGTTACATACATACATACATATGTACATATATTCATCAGAAGTGAGATTCGCACAGAGGTGTCGTTACAGACAACCAACAAAATTATCACTAGTTGCACATGTTCTTATTGTTGTAGTTAGTTGGTTCTTATAGTGAGTATGTGTGTAATATGAATTTATGTTTCAACAGCCATATCTGTGTGTTTTTCTGTGAGTGTGTTAGCTACTAGTTACTAGACTAAAATGACAGTAAACAGGTAGACATTAGTAAGTGAATGTACGTGTTTTCGTGTAGATGCGAGATTGTAAATATGCTATTTTTGTTATTTTAATTACAATGAACGGGTAAAGGATTTTAATCGCAATGTTTCTTGGGGATAGTAAAGTCAACCCGTTCTCTATTGTTTTTTGCTGCTTTTTGTTACTGTTGCTGTTGTTGTTTTCGCTGCTGCTGTGTTTGTTTGACATTTTGTATCATTTGCCAAATGAACTTGTCAGCGTTTGCTTTCTACTTTAACTTTTCACAATGTAAGTATTTTAGTACACAAACATAAATATTTAGTTATGCACACATACTTAGTCACAAGCAAATAATTTTTTTTTAAATTCAGTTTTCTAATATAAGTATGTTTGGCTGTATGTGTGCGTGTATGAGTGACAATGTGGTTGAGTTTGTGTAAAATAATTGCAAACTCAACACCGGTTTTTCACATTTGCATAATAAAATTTTATTTGTGGTTAACACAACTTTTAATATTTATACTTTTTCACAAAAAAAAAACAAACAATTATTTCATTTTATTCTTTTCAATTTACATATTTAAATTATATATATTTTTTGTTTACCTAGACGTATGCTGAATATTTTTGGTAGATTTAAGTTAAAAATCACTCATACGCCACTTTTGATTTTCCCGTTTAAACAATTTTTTATATATTGTTTTGTTTTATTACTTTTCGTGTTTTTTTCTGATTTTATTTGATTTGTTCATTTTTGTGTTGATGTTTTTCACAATTCCAGCACTTGAATATTGTGCTTTTGCTGTTTAATTAGATTAAATGTTTATGAAATATGCCGACATTTGGCCCGTAGCTAAAGGACTCTTATTAACAACTAAACACCGACTAAGTTTTGTAACTGTTTATGAATTGTGTCTTTCGCCACGACGACCTACCAAACAAGAATATTTGTAGCATAAAAATAGACACATTTATATTGAGTACGACAACAAATAGCAGCAGCATAACTATGCGAATTCGCCGTTACATGTTCGCGCGTTCAACATGTTTTTTAAACACTCGTAACGCCACAACCGAGTGTCATAAATATTCTATTACAATCTATATTATATCTGGAAGAGATTGAAGAGAGAACTATCATTAATACAGAGAGTTTCAAATACAGAGAGACAATACGGAGCAGGCGCCTTCTGAAAAGAGCTTTCTAATTTTACAATTGAGTAGGTAAACTCTTTTTAAAAACTTAACATAACCGTACAGAATAAACTCTTAAGCTAATATAAAACTCTTATTTATAAATAAGAGAGTTTTTAAATATGCCTGTCAGATGCTTGTGTGTCCTTTAAGAGATTTAATTAATTGTCTTAGGTTAGTTCCATATACCAAAAAGTATAGATTGGATTAGAGATTTATTTAGAAAATGTAAGTAAAGTGAAAAACAAATAAAAGGCAAACAAAGCAAAGTACAGATAAGGCCAATAACTAATCTCAAGTGCTATTTTTACATTAAACTTGCAAATTGAAACATTTTTAATTTTGTACAACCATTCAATAGTTTTCTTCAATTAAAGTTTCGTTTACATGCCATATGCTTTTATTTTCAAGTCACTCCATCATTAAATTGAATTTATTTTAACCATAGACAACCTTGTTTATATTTTCTCTACTGTCCTCCATATGTCCCCTATTCACCATGAGTTTTTCTTGTAACTGTGTATGATTTTGTCACTTTGTTCTAAACTAAACAAATAAACAGACCAACTAACCAACAAACATACACACAACAAAACACAGTTATATATTTCCTTGCGAGTATATTTTATATGTTGGTACATTCCCCCGTGAGAACTGGGTCATTCAATTCTGTTTACATTCATTTTACATAGTAATCACAAGGATTTCAGTGCATTCACATGTGTTACAGTTCTGATTTCTGTGTTTTTAGTATTTTTCATTCAGGCCAAATTTTAGTTTTTTATTTCTTTTCTTTCTTTTATTCACCGAAAACATATTTGATATTATTGCCAAGAATGTTTTTTATTGTAGGCTTAATTGTTTTACTAGTTTTAGGATAATTTTTTATTTCATTACGCGTACAGATTCATTTCTCTCGCTCTTACTTTCCAAACATCTCTTAAATATGTATCAGGACTTTTTTTTATAAAACTTTTGACTTTATATCCGAAAAATGTTCACGTGATGTCTTGCTTCTTTTATAGCAACATGTAACTAGATAATTGTTTGTTTTGAGATGTGAATCCTTTAATATTAAGGATAAAAATATACCACAGACATACTTTCACTTTCAGTTGTTGACAAAAACTCTTTGTTTTCATTTAAGTTGCTGCAATATTTGTTAATATATTAAGCCTAATAATTTTATCTTTTATACAATAATTAAAACAAATTACGTTTAGACCGTTATTTGTGGATCAGTGGAAAAAAACTCGCCCTCAGCAATTAGAAATCAGAAAATTTACTCTGTATTAAAATGTTAAACAACTTCGAAAAAATCTCATGTATTTAGAAAACTGTTTGCCAGCATAGAATATCATTTAGAACATTTTTCGTCATTTAAGAAACTAAGAGCAAATTTTAAGCCAATTTTAGTTATAATAACAAAACAAAAACAGTTCGATATTCCAAATCGAATAAAAGTATTTTTAATAATCATATTGATAAAATTGTTTAAGAGATTTGCAAAATTTTACGAATTACAAAATTTAAATATACATGTAGTATATGTAGGATATGTAGTATATGAACACTGTCTGCGACTTGAATAAGTAATCGCATTTTCTTACTTTAATTAAATATATCTCCTAAACTAAATACCACAGAAATACAGGTCTTTAAATAAATGCATACTTTTAGTATGTATAACAAAATATGTATATTTTTTATTTCTTCAGGAAACTAATGATTCAGGAAACTAAAACTTTGAAATTTGGTTGTGCAAAAATGAATTTTTTCTGAACTTTAGTTCCATCAGGACCTTTTTCATTTTCAAACTTAAATTACTCCTTGATGGTCCATGGGAAGTATACTTAACCCCCACATGTTTGCTAAATAAATTTTATCTAGAATCGTCTAAAAAGAATGACAACGCGATCCGAACTTGACGGGAACGTGTGGAAAGGTTTCGCTGGAACCTTGTACTGAAATTTCAAGAAATCATTAACACATAAATGCACTTTCTTGTTTTCTTGGCTTGCTTTAACACATCACAAACGTGCTCATCACCAAAGAGATGGCGTATATCATAATCTAATCAGAAAACTAGGGAAGCGACAACGCCAGGGAATTTGGCAAATCCAACGAAAACAAATGAATGTAAACCATTCAGTTTTAAAGAATACGATGCCTTTTTTTGTATGCTAGACTCAAAACTGCGGCAACTGATGATATTTGGCAAATTTTGCAGTCTAACTTGGCAGCAGCTTACACTCCGCATGATGCATTTACTGTTGATGAGCAGTTATTCCCATACAGGATGCCGATTCACACAGTATAATTCATCGAAACCTGCCAAGTGTGGTTGTGCGACTCGAAATTATTTTGTCCTCTTAAAGGAATGATTTGCTCTGGGAAATTGCCTGACCAGATACGAGAGCTGACCCAAGGGCAGAATATTGTACTTATTAGCGCTTAGAAAACTGCTGGAAACAGATCATGTTTTATAATATGGTGGACATTGCTGCATTTATTTTACTCAAGGTAAAAAAAGCCATTAATCCGAACTGACAGACGACGGTTATTCCTACTGATATTGACAGAACAATATGGAACTACCAAACAGAGAGGAACGAGCGCCGCCTATCCAAGGATACTGAATGCAATAGAAAGAAAAAACAATACTAATATTCAAAAGCTGAATAACTAGATATTTTTATTCTTTTTAAATATTATCAAAACCGGAAGAAGGAGCAGCACCGTTGTTTGCATCGAGAACGAACAGGCCGTAATGTCTCTTATACCGGTCTGAGTACAGACGGCAGCAGAAAACAAGGGCCTATTGCCATTCCTGTAACAATCCAGTTTGTGCAGAGCATTCAACACTTATGCATCGATGATACACACAATCTACACAATAATAGTTGTTTCGGCTTTTTTCATATAAAACTCATAAAAAATTATTATTGCTTTTAAATAAAAATTTCATTTATATCATTAAAAAAATTAAATTAATTAATTACTTAAAAATTAAATAAAAATTGCATTTACATTCACTACACGTACATGAATGATTAAAAAATAAAAATATATCAAAACAAATGTCCTTTTAAACACTTCCGCCAGATCGGGATAAAAAGGAGGAAACGGTAATCCCAAACGGATTAACCGATTGCATTAAAATTTGGAACGTATATTAATATATTTTTTTCTAGACTAGACCAAGTATGGATAAATTGTGCCCCGATAGACTAGGCGATAGTTGCGGGTTCGATTTCCGCCAAAAACTCTGGTGGTTTTCTGCAGATAAGTCAAAAAAAGCTTCGTAGTTTGTATAAAAAAAGGTAGAGTGCAATGTTCAGCTGTACCGAATCTTAAATACCCTCCACCCTCTTTATTCTGTGTTTTCTATTCAGTCTTAGTGCAAATTTTATTAGTATTTTATATACGTTCATATTGCTTAAAAGACAATTTTACGACCAACATAAAAAAAATATTTTTAAATTTAATCTAATTTTGACCATTTAAAATTGTTTTAATTACATATTTTTACCATAATTGATAGATTTTGTCTGATTTGCACAATACTCTTGAGTGTAATTTAACAATTTATAAAGTTAAAATATAAAATAAATATTCAAGATTATAAGGTGAGGCTTCTTTTTGTTGAATTTGATCTCAATAACATTATTTACCAGAGATTTAACGGTGAGATATTTAAAGTGGCCCAATTATGGTTGCTTCTAAGTCCAGTATCCACTAATGTGATTTCTACGTATTTTAGGCTTATTTTAGCTGAATTTCATATCAATAAATATAAGAGTTGTATAGTTGGTTGTTATGCTCAGAAGTGGACTTAATTCAGGAGCTTCAAAACCCAGTAGCATAATGGCCGTTTAACCGATATTAATATGATAATAATTTGTAAATGATCCATGTAAAATTTTGGATCGGTACCATTATTTATAAGAGATTTATGAGTATTGAAGTGATTTTCGGAAGACGGTTTTATATGGGGGATACGGTTAAAAATAGACCGAAATTCACAAAATTTTGTGGAATGATTTTTGTGTATATTTAAATGATATGTATAAAGTTTTGAGTCGGTACCGATATCTATAAGATATATATAAAGATTAATGACTTTTTCGAATGTGGTCCTTATATAAGAACTATGACCAGTTATGAAGCGATCATTATAAAATTTCGTACAACAATTTATATATCTATAAGAATTATTTGTGTCGAATTTTAACCGGGTAACTATATTTGTACCAGATTTTATGTCAACACTATATGGGGTCTTTGGTCAAACATGGACCGAACAAAACAAAAATTCGGTTTGCGATTTATTTTTACATGACACTTATTTTCGCAGAATTTCGTACACTCACAATATTTTTACAGTAACAGAATGTAGTTTATTCAGGAAGTATTCCGTGCAGTTGTTTTTAACTAAATAAACATTTAAAATTCTAAAAAAAATTATTTTTAACTGAATCTAACATTTATTAAAAAAACTAAGTACACATTAATACGGATTTTCAGTTGCATTTGATATTGACAGTTGTTTACGTTAAAGTATTTTGTATGTAAAATTAAATGAAACTGTAATTTAAAATAACTCAAAATTTACTTAAAACCCGATCTAATTATTTTTCATTTCATTTTAACAAAAAGTTAATTTAATTTTAAATGTTATAATTTTCAAACAGTCAATGTGAATTTTAATATAAGGTTCATATGTATATGTAGATATTATATGGAAGCTATGACTATGTATAGACCATAGTCGTCTGTCTGACATTACCTATGCCTGCGCATAGGAACCACTACGGCAATGAACGGGCAGACGAACTAGCCAGAACGGGATCTGCCTTGGATATCTTCGATGGGGTCTCAGTAGCAATTCCACTGGGGACTATCAAAGGTATCATACTCCGACATTTTCTTACAAAGGCTGAGTATAGATGGCGTAATTTAGACACATGTAGGATAGCCAAGTTGATATGGCCATATTTTAACGAGAAACGCATTACGCAACTGATAACCCGGAATAGGAAGGATATATCAAAGTTGATGGTAGTATTAACGGGAAACTGGACGTTAGGCAAGCACGCAAATCGCCTGGGACTCCCTTTTAACGACCATTGTCCAAGTTGTAAGGATACGGAAAAAGAGGAAACGATTTTCCACCTTTTCTACGAATGCCCAGCCCTGAGTGTCAAGAGACATAAATTATTGGGAAACTATATATTGAACAACATTGGTAAGGTAGCCGGGTCAAAACTCAATGACCTACTGAGATATCTCACAGCTACAGGTTGGGTCTAGCAAGACACGACTTTCTGTACACATGTACAGAATTTTTTGAGTGTATTAATATTCCAATTTTACAGGCATTTTTTAATCATTAAGCCATATTACGGGAAGACATTTGTATGGGGGCCATGAAATATCATATCCTAATGAACTAACGTAAAATATTTAATAAATATTTCCTTTAATTATAAAAATTCATTCTCAGCAACACAAAAAAATTGAAAAGTACTTTTTAGATAGTCAAACTGTAAGCTATTGCATATTTATTTATTTAACAGATCAAAGTTTTATAGTCTATTACACAGGTTTGGAAATTCAAAATAGAGAAACTATTTAATAGTTTTGGTACTTTTTTATTAATTTATTTTTAGGAGATATAATTGGCTTTGTAGCTTTGTACAATAAAAAAATTGGTATTAGATAAGTATTTTGTTACATTAGAGCATGCCGTATATTAATATTTGGTAAGCCCTAAAAATCTTAATGTTTTCTGATGTTGATCATATCTATGAAAAGCGTAGTTTTATAGTAAATATATGTATACAACACTTGCTAATGGTATCTCTTAATTTAATGTTGAATAAGATTTCTTCATTAGCACAACATTTTATGCGGCAATTAGGACATTATGAACAAAAGACTCAAAATCTGATTAACAATCTACGATTTTCAAATTGAAATGTACCGTTCGGTAAATTCTTAATTACGTGAGAGTGTTTAGTAGAACAACATTTTTAAGGAATACCAATCAATGCTAAATAAGGGGAATTACAAAATTTGAAATAGCCAGCGGTCAGAAATAAAAGATAAGAAATCCCCGGACAATGCCAGTTTAACCAAGTAAGAAAGTATAGTCGGTAAAAGCCCGACCATATAATACCCTACACCTTTTATGTGTATATAACAGTTTTTCAGAAATGGGCGTTATATGGGAGATATGACCTATTATGGACCGATCATCCAAAAATTTAGTGTCATGAGTTCTGTGAAAAAATATTATATGTGTTAAAATTTATCTCGATTTAAAAGCCAGACGGACGGACGGATGGACATCGTTAAATCGATTCAGAAAGTGATTGTGGGCATTAAAAGCATCAGCACAAATCCAATATATCCCAATCCCCACTATGGTGGTGTAGGGTATAAAAAGCTAGTATTTATTAAAATAACTATAAAAATAATAACAAGTAAGAGTGCTATATTCGGCTGTGCCGAATCTTCAATACCATCAGAGATCCAATATTCACACATTTAAATGTTATCGAGAGCCAAAATAATGTCAATTCAGCCGAATGGTCGTCTTTGGATATTGAACATTAACTATTTGTTGCAAATTTTTTCAGGTTAAACTCGTTCAGGTTCTATTGTGTTTTAGTTGTTTGAAAATATTGTAAAAATTAATGTGTTAAATTCTGTTTCACAAAAAAAAAATATTTTCCCGACAAATTTTAATTAAACTTTTAATTGAGTCTTAATTGATTTTTAATTAAACTTTTATCATATGAATTAAATTTTTAATTGAAAAACAATTTTCAATTAAATAATATAATATTTTTTTAATTAAAATTACTTTTAATTAAACTTTTACAAAATATTTTAATTGATACTACAAATTCCTTCATCGGTCCAATTTCAATTAAATATTTAATTAAATATACGAATATTTTAATTGAAAATCAATTTTAATTTTTTCTGTGTTAGATATCGATATTTATACGATAGATATGTATGTATATCATTGTATTTTTTGCAGTAGGCCTATAATGGGACTAATGCGACCTATATACTCATATATATGAGGATAATTGAGGATAACCTTCATAAGGTCTGCGCCTTTCAGGATAATATCTAGCAACGATAAAAAGTAGCTATTCTACATGAATAGATATGACCATTCCATCAATGGTGATAAGAGTTCAAAAAGGCTTTCTTTTGAGAACGGAAATTGGTCAGTAGATGTCTGGAAACGTGTAATCTGTAGCAATATTGCTACAGCCGAACAGCCCAGAGAATTCAAAGAAACAAGCAAGAAATGTGGCAATGTGATATTGACATACTGCAAAGAATCGAAGAAATAATGAGGAAAGAAGGCTATCTGTGTATTTTGCAAATTCATCGTACTAATTTTGTAGATAAGATGTATTATACGGATAAAGTTAATTTTCTGCTGGATGGTGAACCACTTATAAAATCGTAAAGGACTGGCTTAGAATGTAGGGGCCAGTAAAATGTCCCGACCCAAAGTCGAAAGTCCGGTCAATCGTGAGGAGAAAGTTGAGGCAATACCGATTATCTCCAACCCATTTGGACGAGTGATCAATTACTCTACTAATATATAGGTGATTCGCACAGCTGAAAATGAAACTCTTACTTGCTGTATTTTTTTTATTAATTTCACTTTATTTATCACACACTTGAATAGGGAGCAGTCGCTATATCATTATTTTTAAATATTTTATATAATTTTTTTCGCGTTAGAAAGAATTTGAAAAGCTTTTTCATTAACGCGAAGAGATTTAGCATGTAACCATGTATAGCATGTAAATGGCAATTGTGTTATAAGAAAATAATTGTTTTTGAATATTTGTAGCTATTAGCCCATTCAGAACCAAGAATGATAAAATAAAGATTACATCATGCCCACGATTTCCCGTTATGTGACGTAGAAGTTCCATTCTAAGGGCTACCAAGAATGTTTCATGTGTTATGCTTGGTTTTCACTATGTCATTTTTGTTGTCAAATTGTCCAAATTGTTGGCAATTGTATGTTTGCAATCATGATTGCAGAAAATATTACATCGGCTTTTGATAAAATAAAAAAATTTGGCATTGCGTTTGATGATAAATTATATTTAATTAATTAAAAAGGTTCATTGTCGTGTAAAAAAGTGTAAATAAAAGCTGTTTAAAAAATAAAAAAAACAAACAAAACAAAAAATAACAAAAAATATAAACATGAAGTGTTCAGTGAGCAAATGCAAGCAAAACAACATTTTTACAAGTGAGAAAAAATTAGCCAACAGAACACAGAACGTGTGACGTCACAGTTCCAACATGCGCAGACTATTTTAAAATTGTACGCGTTTTGGCGTAATTTTTATTTTATCATTCTTGCTCAGAACTACCCAAATTTCGTTTGAAATCAACTCGAAATTAAGTAATTTCCCCTACATTCTGATAACTTCCAAATGAAGTTATGCCGCTTAGTTTCGAAGCAATTGTCTTAAAATTACAACCAACATTATGCCTTATTATAAGTACCTATAAGCCACTATAAATTTACCATGCACAAACCGTTATTCAATAAAAAATTTAAAAGAAATAAAATCTTTAAATTTCAATATGAATTGTGCCAATGTTAAAAGTGTGTAGCACATATCGATGAAAAATGTTTAACCAATTAAATAAATGTTAGCTTTTGATGTTTTGTTATAATCAAATAATTCAAGATTAAAATTTCATAGAACTGTCAGGTGCCGTTGCGAGTTTAAAGCAAATTTCTATTTGTTTATAATGAAATTAATACTCCAAGATTTATGTAAATATTTGTGCTTCGCACTTAAGATTTTTTTTAGTTTAAACAACCTTAGCGGCTTTTTCAAAAGGCGAAGATAACAAATTATATATTTATTACAAAAACAAGTAAGAAAGTATAGTCGGTACATACACCTAGTATATGTAAATATAAAACAGTTTTTCAGAAATGGGCGTTATATGGGAGATATCACCTATTTTAGACCAAAATTCAGTGTCATGATTTCTGTGCATATAAATATAATACGTGTTAAACTTAATCTCGATATAAATACTTTTAAAAGATATATGAAAGTTAAAGTGAATTACGGAGAGGGTCTTAATTGGGAGCTACGACTAATTATGGACCCACCATTACAAAATTAGGTGTCATTATTTCTGTATATAAGAAACTTATTTGTGTCGAATTTTATTTGATTACCAACATTTTTAAGAAATTTATGCTCTTTAAAGTGATTTTCGGAAGTGGGCCTTATATGGCAGCTACGACTAATTATGGACCGATCATAATAAAATTGTACCGTATTATTAGTATACATATGAGATATATTTGTGTTAAATATTATTTGGAAACCAACATTTTTAAAAGAGTTATGTTCTTTTAACTGATTTTCGGACGTGGGCCTTATATGAGAGCTACGACTAATTATGGACCGATCTTCACGAAATTTGTAGACGTGCTTTAGCTTCATCTGTGGTAAATTTTGTTTGCATACTTTCATATTTCAAACATTTATGATCGGTAACCCCTAATTTCGGGAGGTCATTTATATGGGGGATAGGTGAAATAATAGACCGATTTCCACCAGTTTCAATGCCATCCATCCTTGAACCGAAAAAATATCACGTACCAAATTTTATCGAAATATCTTCATTGCGACCTGTACTTTGCGCACAAGCTTTACATGGACAGCCAGACGGACGGACATTGTTAAATCGAGTCAGAAAGTGATGTTGAGTCGATCGGTATACTTTAAGGTGGGTGTTGGACCAAGATTTATGGGCGTTACAAACATCAGCACAAATCCAATATACCCTCCCCACTATTGTGGTGTAGGGTATAATAGATCAAATGATTTGTAATTGGGAGCAAATGGTAACAGCCATTAAACAAACATTCCTGCAATGGAGAGAATATAAAACGTATTTGCATGGTGCACAACAATAGTGATGTAAAAAAAATTAATTTATTACATTCAGGCATGTGATGGAAATCGAAAACGAATCAGTTTTTGAAATACATTTTAATGCATTTATAATCTAATTTTTTAAATTTTTGTTTTAAGATTCTCTTTAGTAGCCCAATGTCTTTATATTTTATATGATGAAAGTTTTTCAATACAGAAATATTACGAAAAAATTGACTTCTAAAACTAATTCGTTTTCGTTTTCGATTTCCATCACATGCCTGATTAATTTTAACGTATTCAAATAATTTTTACTAAATATAAAATATTTTGAGCTTATTAATGTTAGTTTTATTTCAAACTAACCACATCATGCAGAGCAAAAATATAAATTTTCTTAACGAACATATCGTTCACTTAATGACTGCAAATTCAAATCAATTCCCTGCACTAATTACAAGTACATAACAACTATTTACTGTATGATTTTTTTTTTTTGGATTGGGTATTTTTATGAAAAGTGCGATACATCACTTGTTCCTCAAAAGAGTAACAACTCAAAATTCATGAATTTTCAGTAGAGGCCAAAAATGCTGTCATTGTACGAAAATACCATATGTATTGCTTAAGTGATTTCCAATTTTTCTGAAAAAATTTTCATCAAAATGTCAACAACACGAATTTACATACTTAACTGATACTTAATATCAACTAAAGAGTAATCAGCCATGTCATAGAATTCCTCTCCATTAGGAAGTGGAATTAATTCCATATTTTGCTTCTATAGAAAGAGTAAAATGAAAATTTTTTCGGAATGAAACCTAGAAATTCTTAAATTTACAATTCCACATAGCAAATTTAAAGCGGCTTCATTCCGAAAAATTTTTCGTTTTACTTTTTCTACAGATGCAAAATACGGAATTAGTTTCACTTCTGAACTGAATTAAGCTCTGTGACATGGCTGATAAATTGATGTTTTAAACCATTCTAAGAATGCATACTTTCATTTTCGAACTAAATGTTGAATATGCAAATTTAGACAATGGCAATTTTTCATTCGAGAAATTTATAGTCGTCTTATATGTAGGAAACTCTGTTCAATGATGTCCATTTGTTCTTTGAAATAGGTTTCGGTAGAACCCAGACCGCCAAGGTTTGATATCAATATATTAAATACGAGTATATGAGAATTTATATTGAAGAATGGAATCGTTAAATATTAATATTATTATTTGTGTTTTGTTTGTGAATTAAAATGCAATTAAAAATTAATATTGCAAAGGAGAATATTTTCTTTTTGTCAATGGTTAGAGTAAAAAACATTAAAAAGTCATGCAAGCGTTACTTTAAAATATTCTGAAAATATTTAAAACCAAACAATAAAATAAAGGAAGTGAATATTTGCACGTTATTGAAAATTAAGTGTACAAAAATATTACGAATTCTACACTTCTATTTGGCACATGTGTGGGTATTTAAGTTCGAGATGTTTTCTAAGTTTTCGTTTTTTTTTTTTTTTTGGTTTAAAAGTGGCACTTATTATAAAAGGTTTTACTTTTGTATAACCAGGTAAGCACCTAAAGCGGAGCATGGAATATAAATATCATAAAAATGTGAAATGGAAATAAATATAGAACTTTCAAACTGCTTTCTCAGTAGGTTTAAAACTAATAAGCTTATTAGGCATTCTTTTTTTTATAATTATTTAATATATCATAGTCAAATCCTATCGAAAATATATCTATATATGAACTCCTCGCTGATAAGATTTATGAGCTGGGATTAACAGTTTTTATTCTTATTAGGAAATGCTACTCAAAACTGGAAAAGATCAGCAAGCCCAGTTATTAGATATTTGGAGGTTTTAATAAATATTAAGAAAGGAGGAAGATTTTCTTAAAATGTCTAACCAAAATATATTTTTTTTAATTACAAATAAAATGTAAAAATATTTTTCGATTATATCGTATACAGCTTAGTGATCTAATGTCGATTAACACTGGACATTGTAGGAACTGGGAAAATGCTAAAAGCTTTTGAAGCCTACCTTACATAGATTTCAGTAAAAGTTGTCACAATGAGGAGAAGTAAAAATCTAAACTCATGTATGTTGCGGGCTAATGGGTTTGGGTGTACTTAAAGATTTTTTTAATATTTTCTGCATGGTTTTGTTTATCAGTCTTTACCAAAGGCACGTTTAGGTCTTTATGAATATTCGAATTTTTTATATACCAAGGAGGTACTTGTGATCATTCGTAGCAAATTGTCATGGCGTCTTTAAATTCTGTCTACAAGTGAAGCTGAGGTCGTTCCCTATAGCTTTATCCCATAACAGTATTTAGGTTTTATGATTGAGTTATAAAGTAGGAGTTTACAATCTAAACTTAGTTTAGAGTTTCTGTCAATGAGCCAATTAATTTCGAATAATTTCAATTTAGTTTGCATCTATATGAGATTTCCATGTAAGGTGACGATCAAGGTGTATACTTCGGATTGTTCTGTTGATTATTCATATAAATAGGAGAGCATGATTATCTACGCAACGTAAATGTTATATGCTCATTAACTTCTATTTTCCACTGCTTTAACCATTTCTCTAGTGCAACATATTATTTTGTAGGTTGCAAGATGTTTATTGAGGGTCCTCATGAATGCTTGGAATATGAATGCCCAGGAATATCAGATGTATTAATCAAATATAAAAAAGGTCCCACGATACTTCACTGGGGAACTCCTGTTTCAATTGGTTGTGATGTTCGACCAATTAAGTAGCTTTCCAAACATTTTATAATGGTCGGTCCATAATTAGTCGAAACTCCCATATACGACTAATTCCGTAATTCAATTTAAAATTCTAAAAGTATTTAAAAGTATTTTAAAAGTATTTATGTCGAGATAAAGTTTAACATACATAATATTTATATTCATAGTCAAGTCATGACACTAAATTTTTGGATGATCGGTCCATAATAGGTTATATATCCCATACAACGCCCATTTCTGAAAAACTGTTTAATATATATACTAGGTGTAGGGTATTATATGTTCGGGCTTGACCGACTATACTTTCTTACTTGTTGTGTATGTACTCGTATGTGTATTGTATGCTTTAATTAAATCTTTCCAACAACATTAGCTTACAACTGATGATGACATAAACCGCAAATTATATTATTATTTACTTGGTATAGACATATGTCTTTTATGTATCTTATATATATAATTAAAGCATACTTTTACTTATTGTTATATAAAATTCCATAAAGTATAAATTTGCCAGCTCTGTTAAAAATGAAGACACAAGTGCGACTATAGATAATGTTCTTTTTCGTTCCCTTTTTTCTAATAGAGTTGAAATGTTTGCTAATACATGATGTTTTACTTAAAACTTTGAAGAGATTGTACATGTAAAATATCACTTTGCTACAATTACGCCTTGCTCTTATTTTAAAAAATTTTTACAACTCTTAGTGTGAAGAACACGTAAAGCCAATGAAAACATATAGAAATAGCAAAAACAATCTAAAAGGAATTCATTCATTCACCTGATGGTGATTTTTTTTCTACCATTCATCCTTCCTTTAGTAACAACACTTCAACAACATCATCGTATGATACTTTTTGTGCGGCTTTCAAATTATTGAGGAAATAAAGTGAAATACAGTCAACTTGTTGGAATAATGTACATGTATAAAACAACAACAACAAAAACACATTTTTAAAGTACTTTTTTATTTAAATAGACAACCATTTTGAAAGTCAAGTCTTCTTGTTTTTAACACTTTTTCATAATTCATTCCTTTTGGGTTGTTGTTGTTGTTGGTCTTCTTAGGCATTTCCTGGTATTGCCTTTTTCCTTTCCCCAACAACATTCTACAACATTAATGGATGGCTTGTGTAAGTACCGCCAAAAGCAAGAACAATAACAATAACCAAAATGAAAACACAACAAAAAAGTTGTTAAAATAATCCGGCCAAAAACACAAATATTCTTTATGACAACTCAATTTCGAAACAAAAGGAATTTCCAAAGTACACGCACATCCCAACATAGTTACGTGTATTTGCGTGAATACATGTACAAAACCATACACACATTTACATATGTATAGTATATACGAGTATATGTATGTATTGCGATTTACCTTTGTATTGTAGGTAGATAAGTTGGTTGTATTACAAAATTCAAACACATAAATTTAAGTCAAATAATAAACACAAAAACATATTCATTCACATAGAAAAAAGTGTAGATAGAACACCTTGTTTAACAACAAACAAACAATTATGCCCTACACTACAATGTGATAATATAACATTACCTCATATCTATGTATATCTACGAGTAGATATACAAAAGTAGAGAATATCCTAAATCATTAATGTACTAACTAAATAAATAGTATTTAAGTGCACATGTAATTATATAGTGAATTACTATAATTTTATTCTATTTTCTTCGACCTTTTTGTATGATTTTTTATTAAATAATTTTTAAGCTTGAGGTCACTTTTTATACCCTACACCACCATAGTGGGTGGGTATATTGGATTTGTGCTGATGTTTGTAACGCCCAGAAATATTGGTCCAACAACCACCTTAAAGTATAGCGATCGGCTTAGAATCACTTTCTGAGTCGATTTAACGATGTCCGTCCGTCCGTCCGTCTGGCTGGCTAGCTGGCTGTCCATGTAAAGCTTGTGCGCAGAGTACAGGTCGCAATTTTGAAGATATTTGCATAAAATTTAGTACGTGATATTTTTTCGGCCTACGGATGGATGGGATTGAAACTGGTGGAAATTGGTTCATTATTTCACCTAGCCCCCATACAAATGTCCTCCCGAAATTGGGGTTTTCCGTTCATAAATCTTTGAATTATGAAAGTATGCAAACAAAATTTACCACCAATGAGTAGTAAATGAAGCTAACGCACGTCTACAAATTTCGTGAAGATCGGTCCATAATTAGTCGTAGCTCCCATATAAGGCACATTTCCAAAAATCACTTAAAAGAGCATAACTCTCTTAAAAACATGTTTCGTACATATACATATAATATGGTAGAATTTTATGGTGATCGGTTCATAATTAGTCGTATCCCACATATAAGGCCCACTTCCGAAAATCACTTAAAAGAGCATAACTCTTGTAAAAATGTAGGTATCTAAATAATATTGAACAGAAATATATTTAATATGGATACTAATAACACGGTTCAATTTTATTGTGATCGGTCTGTAATTAGTCATAGCTCCCATATAAGACCCACTTCCGAAAATCACTTTAAAGAGCATAACTCACTCAAAAATGTTGATATCCAAATAATATTTAACACAAATATATTTCATATATATACAAATAGCATGGTATAATTTTATTGTGATCGGTCCATAATTAGTCGTAGCTCCCATGTAAATCTCCGCTTCCGCAAATCACTTTAAAGAGCATAAATTTCTTAAAAAATGTTGGTAATCAAATAAAATGCGACACAAATAATATACAGAAATGATGACACCTAATTTTATAATTGTCGGTCCATAATTAGTCGAAACTCCCATATAAGACCCTCTCCGTAATTCACTTTAATTTCCATAAATCTTTGAAAAGTATTTATATCGAGATGAAGTTTAACACATATAATATTTATATTCACCGAAATCATGACACTGAATTTTGGTCCAAAATAGGTGATATCTCTCATATAACGCCCATTTCTAAAAAACTGTTTTATATTTACATATACTAGGTGTAGGGTATTATATGGTCGGGCTTGTCCGACTATACTTTCTTACTTGTTTCTATATTTCTGGTCATGTCTATGTCCTGCTAATCTAGTTTTAAGTTTTGTCCCTGTATTTTGTCACATTGTTCGTTACTATTACCACCACAAGGAATTTTATATACTAAATTTGACATATCTGTCTTTTCTAATCTATCTTTAGTTTTTGTGAATAATCTTCCTACGTTATTATTCACCTTATGTGCCATTTTGTATGTTGTTTTGTTATATATGTTTAAATGTTCTATTCTTTCAGAAAATCTAGGTATATATGATATTGGTTTATCAATTGTTGGTTCTGAAATTCAATTATTAATATAGGATTTCTTTGTATTACATTATTTTATTAATCTGCAAATGAGTTCATTAGGAAAACTATTATCTTTTAATATATTTCTAATTATTTCTTTATTTTTCTTATGAAATCTAATGACACTAATTGTTAATATTCTATCTATAAGATTTTTAGCAGTGTTTATAAAAATTCTGTTTGGGTGTTTTGAGAAATAATTTAAAATTCTTCATGATGACGTTGGTTTTTTATACCAATCAAATACTAAATTGTTTCCCCTTCTTGTAACTAATATATCTAAATATGAAATTGAAGAATTCAGTTCTTTTTCAATAGTAAATTTTATATTCTGATCAAATGAGTTGAATGTTGATAATAATTAAATTACAATTATACATAATAAGTCATCTACATATTTTGTTAATATTTTTGGTTTTTTGAAAATTTTTCAATACATGTGTCTAATAATTTATCCATTACAATATCTGCTATTATTGGAGATGCTGGTGAACCCATTCGAAGTCCCATTTCTTGTGTATATATTTTACCATCATATTGGAAATACCTATTGCCAACTATACAGAATTTTATGATTCGTAAGAATAACTTTTTTATTAATATCAGTAAATTCGGAAATTTTGTTCGAATTTTCTTCTATAATTTTTATTGCTAGGTCAACTGGAATACTTGGGAATAATGAAACAACATCAAGTGATATTAATTTTTCATAATTTTTGATTGAAATATTTTTTAATTTAAATAGAATAATTATTATTTCATAATCGAACTGTTAATTTTTACTTCTTGATAATTTTAGTTAGGCTCGAGTTCATTAAATTTAATTTTCATTAAATTATTTTTACTGAAATTAGGAATTACAACTTGAAAAATTTATTATTAAAAATTTTGATAATTTTTCTTGATTGGGGATCGAACCTGGGTTGTTGAATTTACATATGCCGCTAGAATTTGCTGGAATTGTTCATGTAAGTCTAGACAATGATTTGTATTGCTTGAGCTTTAGAATTCTACTCAAATTATATTCAGTAATGTTGCTGCTTTTATACAATTTTTAAGCATGAAAATAATATTAATAATTGAACATAGTTGGCTTCTGAATAATATTCACAAAAACATAGGGTTGTTAGATTCAAATATTAATTTAAATAATAAAATGAGTAAAGTAAATAAAATTAAAGTATGGATTGCTACAACACTAATTTATTTATAATATATTTATAATACGATATGGTACATATTTTCCTTTTGTAATAAAGCCAAGTATTGTATATTGTTTTGCCATTAAAAACACTTTGACGGAACGAATTCCCAAAGGTCCTCTATTAGACTATTAGAGATCGGGACTTTTGGCTAGCCACTTTAATACTTCTATACTTTGGCTAAATTTCTTCGTTTTACGTGCGACATGAATCGGAGCATTATCTTGTTGGCATGTCCACTCAGCTGTAAAGTGTGTTAAATTATTCTCTAGAAGATCTACATATATTTCATTATTCATTTTGTTTGGCTCTATACATATTTGGGACTTTCCTTGAGCTCCAAATGCAGCCCACACTATCTTACATGGGCGTCTTGTATCACGCCAATGTTTGTGGTAACTGTGTGGGTAATTCAAATTGAACTTTTTTCTGTCGCTGAGTATAATCGTTTCAAATTATTCACACCGAAATTTTAATTTTTCAGCAAACGCAATACGCGCTCTTTTGCGGCACTGAAATGTTAATAATCGAGTTTCGGTTATTCGATCAACCATTTTCATCTCGATTATTATAATCGATTAATCGAACATAAAAGTCGATTTTTTTTGGTTGATTATGATTTTTTTTATAATTTTTTTTCTTTAACTAAAGAAATCAAAAATTTAACAACTTGTTTTTGTTGAAAAAATAAAACGTGCAATTTTATTCAATTGTTTTATTTTAAAAAGGCGCATTTAAAAAATATGTTTTACATATTTCCGTTTAAAAAATTTTACTTTTTAAATCTTACGAGATTTTTTCAGATACGCTGACAAGGTAGTTGTGCTGCCACAAAAAGCTAACTCCTTGCAAATGCAGCACTTTGCCTTATATCCACTATACATTTTTTTTTTAAATATTGCCGTGGCTTGAAGTGGCTTGATACCATTTTTTCACTTTTAATCACTTTTAACTAACAGGCATGTGATGGAAATCGAAAACGAATCAGTTTTGGAAATACATTTTAATGTATTTATAATCTAATTTTTAAAAGTTTTGTTTAATGATTATCTTTAGTAGCCTAATATCTTTATATTTTATGTGATAAAAGTTTTTCAATACAGAAATATTACGAAAAAAAATTACTTCTAAAACTCATTCGTCTTCGTTTTCGAATTCCATCACATGCCTGTAAATTTTACTTTTATGTTTTTGCACACCGACTTCCAAAAAACCCCGCGCTTTTTTCTACAGGTTGATTTTTCGCTTAATCGACACCAAAAGTCGATTTCAGTATAATGTTGGTAGTGTAAAATCGACCACAAAATAATCGATTTTTGAAGGCAATAATCGATTAACGACCATAATCGAAGTCGATTTACCATTCACTACTGTCAACCAACGGTAGACAAATTTTAAATAATACAAATTTGTTATAATAGATAATAACAAGAACGTATGTAAATTTCTTTCTAACTCATAACATGTAAAAGAATTAGGATTAATTCCCGAAGTCTATTTCTCAAAAAGTAGTTCTTGAACAATGAACATTATTAATGACGCCCTTGGTAGGGTAGAAAATGCATTCCAATTTGCCAATTGGCCAAAAATTACTTTGCAATGGTATTCTTTGAATTATTATATTAAAATGAACTGAAGTCAAATAAAATGTCTCTAATAATAAAATAGATTTCAATTGCGTGCAGCAATCATGTGCGATATATGCAAGTTCTCAAAACTTCACATAAAAAAGCAACGACAAGCTTGTGTTTTTATACTAAAGGGTGGAACAAAGCTTTTTAAAATTTGTAACCTTTATTCAATAACAATCTTAGTTATATCAGAAATATATTTAAATTTCTAAATGGTGCTAGAAAGTAAAATAATAATGGACATTTTATTTGTCCCCATGTTTCAGTTAAGCCATGGTTCTTAAAATGACGAATTTTATTTAAATTATAGTAAAGCAATAATTTGCAATACAACATATTCAAATATTTACGATCAGGTTAACATCATGTTACGAAAAACACCAATAATAATAAAGATCAATATTATCCTTCTTTGGATTATCCTTCTTTGGTAACGTAAATATTAGTGTCTGAACGCAAAATGATACGCAGTTTTGAAATCTTTTATATAAAGGGTGGTTAAATTGTAAGGGCCGATGTTGAATGTGAACCACACCTAAACGCCAAGCTTTTTTCCGAATTTTATTTGACATTTCTCTATTTCAGACTTACTCAATTTGAACCATGGAGAGATACACAATCCAACAACGTGTTAAAGTTATCCAGACTTATTATGAAAATGGGCGTTCAAATTAAAATGCATATCGTGCACTTCGTGATTTTTTTGGTCAATTTGATCGTCCAAATGTGCGTACAATCGCAAAAATCGTGGAAAAATTCGAGCAAACCGGGTCTGTAGAAGATGTGAGAACACCAGTGCATGCTCGTACAGCTCGTACTGCAGAAAATATTGCTGCTGTTCGCGATAGTGTGGCTGAAGAGCCGTCCACCTCAACTCGTCGTCGTGCCCAACAATTGCACCTCCCACGCTCGTCGTTGATGAACATTATGCATAAAGACTTGTATTTACACGCTTACAAGGTGCAATTGGCTCAAGAACTAAAGCCTCTTGACCATTCCAAACGTCGTGAATGGGCAGAATGGTGGCAAGAAATGGCAACAGTGGATGATCAATTTTCGAAGAAAATCATCTTCAGTGATGAGGCACATTTTCACCTCAGTGGATTCGTCAATAAACAGAATTACCCACAAAGAGTGACTGTTTGGTGCAGTTTATGGGCTGGGGGCATCATCGGGCCGTATTTTTTCCAAAATGAGGTCGGTCAGGCAGTTACTGTGAATGGTGTTCGCTATCGTGAGATGATAACGAACTTTTTATGGCCCGAATTGGAAGATATGGATGTGGACGATATGTGGTTTCAGCAGGACGGTGCCACTTGCCACACAGCTAACGAAACAATGGCTCTTTTGCGCAACAAATTCAATGGCCGTGTTATCTCACGTAATGGCGATGTCAATTGGCCGCCAAGATCATGTGATTTGACACCGTTGGACTTTTTTCTTTGGGGTTATTTGAAAGAAAAGGTGTACGTCGATAAGCCAGCAACAATTCAAGAGCTAAAGGATGAGATAATTCGGCACATTAACGGCATAGAACCTCCATTATGCCTCAGGGTCATCGAAAATTTGGACTATCGGATGGAAGTGTGCCGCCGTGGTCGCGGCGCCCATTTGGCCGATATTTTGTCCCATGCATAATTGAGTAATACCAATATATCATAATAAAATAAAATTACAATAATTTCCTAAATAGTTTGTGTTTTATTCAAAATCAACATCGGCCCTTGAAATTTAACCACCCGATATATAAAATCACAATGTAAAATATAACTATTATATAATATATACTAACATATTTTTTGAGTGTAAATCACTCTAAATACAAACAAAAAGGTTTTTGTTTTCACAAGCAACAACAACATCACCATCATTATGAATTGCTGATTGCTGGGCCCTACAAACGGAACATCATGAAAAGGAACATCAATTTTCTATT
The DNA here is from genome assembly GCA_950370525.1 of Bellardia bayeri. Taxonomy (NCBI): domain Eukaryota; kingdom Metazoa; phylum Arthropoda; class Insecta; order Diptera; family Calliphoridae; genus Bellardia; species Bellardia bayeri. Next base: position 51,910,147 of record OX493265.1, on the reverse strand, counting down.
GTGAGTAAAATGTAAAACAATTTTTTTTATGTAATTATTTATAAATAACTTTTATTCTCATTTATTTTGGTTCATTACCAACATGTTTCTTAATTCACATTGCTCTTGTTTTCTTTAACTTCTTTTATTCATGTTATTTTGCTTTGTTAATGAATGAATATTTACGATCATTACATACGTTATGATCTTGTTTTTTTTTATTTATTTTTTTTTTTCAATAAATTTTACTTTTAATTGTTTTTGTAGAATATAAAAAGATGCAATTTTAATTTGTTACACAAGGGGAAGGATAGACTAGAAAAAATTTGAAATTTTTTTAAATAACTATAACAAAATTTTAATTGGTGTTATTTATCTACCACATGGGAATTTTTCTGGTTGTGAAGACTTGATTATAGATTTATTTGGTAGATATCATAACTGCATCATAATGGGAGACTTTAACACTGACTTATATACTAAATCAAATATTGCAAAAGACGTTTGCTCATAACAGTATTCCAACTCACGATTAATGAATTTCATAATACTTCTACTTTAATAGACTATTTTTTTGTCTCAGATATTAACCTGGTAGGCCATAAGGCTCAATACCAATTTCCTCCACTAAATTCTGGTCATGCTATTATATCCTTAGGCTATAAGCTGAAGAATGACACACTTCATTCAGAACATTGGTATAGGGACTACAAGTCAATCAACTTAGATCGATGTAATTCAATATTCAATGATTTTGATTCTCCTTGGTTTTTTTAATACTCAAAGTGTTGATGTTCGATTGGAAATGTTTAATAATATTGTAGGAAGTTGTTTTGAAGAAAGCGTTCCACTTAAGAAATTTTATGTTTCCACAAAGGAAAAATGGATGGAATCCAGAAAATTGAAAATTGCTAGGATAAGGAGAGATTTAGCCTGGAGAGCATACTGTGAATGTAATTCAGTTTCTAATCGTAGAATTTATTGTAAATACCGAAAAGAGTAAAATCAACAATTAGACGATTAAGGAAAGTATATGCCATGCGTTATTTTGAAAATTGCTCCCAGTCACAATTCTGGAAAAGATTGAGATCGGAAGTCCTGTTGGGTGACAATTGTTATGAAGATATGATTGATGTTGACGAATTTAATCGACAATCAGTACTTCCTCCCATAAATCAAGCTGGTACCGGTATATTTTCATTTTACAACAATGGAGGATTTACATTTAGAAATGTTGTTGAATCAGAGGTATTTGATGATATGCCAAGTATTAAAAGTAATTCGAGCGGGCCTGGTGGTTTACCAATTAAATTTTTAAAAATCTTATACCCTTTTATTTCAGCGCAATTCACTTTTTTATTAAACTCCATTATTACTTCTTCAACTTTTCCTAAATCTTGGAAAATTGGTAGACTTATACCCATACTAAAAATAAAGTCGCCACGTTCTTCCTCAGACTTTAGACCTATAAGTGTGTTAAATGCTAGTTCCAAGGTTCTGGAAGTGTTACTTAGAAAGCAAATAGAATATCATCTTAGTACAAGGGGCATGATAAGTCCATTTCAATCTGCTTATCGAAAAAATTATAACACTACTGGATTGGTATTGGATATTACTGAAAATCTAAGGAGGAATATCGACAGCTCTTATAATTCATTACTAGTGATACTTGATTTAAGTAAAGCGTTTGACTCTTTAAGTTATAAAATTTTATATCATAAACTTCAAAGAGATTTTGATTTTGGTACCTCTTCTAGTAAATTAGTTTGGAGTGTCATTACGAACAGATTTCAGTATGTTGAATATGGAGGAAAAAGATCATTGACTCTAAAAATATTCAGAGGTGTTCCACAGGGATCTATTTTAGGACCACTCTTGTTCATAATGTACATGCATGATCTGTAACCTGAAATTACTTCATGCAGTTGCCATACGTTGCCTTGGACATTTTTTACCATTTGAAGTCAAAAAGAGAGTTGCGCTGTCTTTGTGCCTACCTTCTTTTCTGCATGGGATTGAAATATTTTCCGGAACGTCCCAACAAAATATGATTAAATTACGATTGTGTTTTAACCGTGTAGTTCGTTTTATTTGTAATCTTCAGTATAATGAACATATTTCTGCCCATGTTATTGGCATTTTAGGTTCTGATTTTTATAGTTTTGTTAATCAACGTTTGTTACTACAATTTTTTAAGATTACGTAGTTTGGCATACCTCAATATCTGATGGAGAAATTTGTTTTTGGCAGGTCTACCAGAACTAATACTATTGTTTGCCCTAGGCACTCTTCACTGTACATGACTAGATCATTTGTGGTAAGGGTATTCCGAATTTGGTACCATTATATTCCTTATGAAGAACGTAATTTTAGGAGATCAGTTGCAAACTTTAAGAGCATTTCTAAGAAATATTTCTAAAAATAAAAATGTTCTGTTACATAAACAAAAAAAACTTCTAAGATATGTAACGTAATATAAAAATATATTTAACTTTAATGTTTGTGGGGTGTTTTTTTTTTAAGTACATAAAGTGTTTTTATATGAATATTTCCTATCTTTTTCGATGTATATTTTGAAATTTTTCTTTCGCCCTAATATGGCTACATTAAGTAGGCCTTTAGGCTTGTAATCTCTGAATTTAATAAATAAATAAATAAAAATATAAGTACTTAATAAACTCAAACACAAATGCACCAAATAGCGCAAATATTTATGGCCGAATTCTCAGTCATAAGTTAACCATCAGTTAACTAAAATACTAACTATTGTTTAACTATTACTTGTTATTCTTATGGTAAACTAAGCATTGCCTTTGTCATTAGCTAACTATAGACTGTGAATTCGGCCATTAGTTTTGTACTCGTACGTCAGAAGGTATAGTTAAGTTTAAGACGACGTGAAATGCCATTGACAGAATTAATTGCTCCTTAAATATTGATGATTATATTGATTACTTGTATAAAACAACATTAATATTTAATAAACAATTACTTATAAAACAGAAAAAAAATTAAACATTATTAAACTGCTTCTAAGAATGTTGACAAGTTTGCTGGGTATTTATAGCCAAACAATTACGAGTCTTCAAGAGAACATTTTTAGAATCTATAATATTTAATATTTTTCAATATTAAGAACCAAAGTCAGCCAAAAAAAGTTATTATTAATTTCATTCTAAGCTTAAATTTTAATAATTAAGTATTCAACCCGAGCTGGTATTGATGTCCATTATTCTATTTTGAATATCGGTTCAGTTCCTTGTTATGGCCACACTGCTGTTAACATTGTGCATATACAATCCCGAAACTAAAATTATTTTCTTCTTAAAAATTCCGTATTTTCGTTTTAGTGGATCGACCTGATTGATAATTTGTACTTATTCCAAATTGATAACATTTTTGATTGTCATGAACTACATACAGTACCACTCCACTTTAACTTTACTTTGACAATATCACAATATTGTTCAATTGGTTCAAGCTAGGGATGATATATTTTAATTAATCGACGTGATTTCTTTGATACCATATTTTGAATAATCACAGGGCAACGCCATTCAGCTTGAGACTATATAGCCTACATCAAGTATATATTCTTAATCCTTATGATTTTCTAAGTAGATTGAGCTATTTGTGTCCGTCGGGCTCTGTAAAACACTCTCACGTGCCCCGATAGACTAGGCGATAGAGTGCCGGACTATCAGTCAAAGGGTTGTGGGTTCGATTCCCGCCAATGGCTCTGGGTGTCTTCTGCAGATAAGCCAAAAGCTTCGCATTTTGTGTTTGTTAATTAAAAAAAATCATATATAAGTTTAAAAAAAAATGCATAACTAAAATCAACAGGGTTTAAACATGAACAGTTGTAATTCTGATAAGCACTTTGGAGATCAGTAAAATCAGTTCAGTAGTGCCAAAGTGATGTTGTTTAAATATTTTGTATATTCTTTTATTTATGATAAAAGAACAAACTGTGATGAAAATAGAAAGAATCGGTCCATGATTTCTCATAGCCTATATACAAATTTCTTCCCGAGATATAGCTAAATGGTAAATAATTGTCTTTAAAATGACAATATCAATACAAAATTCAGCAAACATGAGTTTCATACAAAAATAAATCACAACTTTATATACTTTGTTTGGTTCGGTCCATGTTTGGTTATATCCCCTATACAAAGTCCACTTTCGAAAATCATTTATACGTATAAATCTATTATAAATAACGATAAAAACTGCTAGATTTTGCGACTAAAGCCCATATTTTACTTCATATAAGGTCCACTTCCGAAAATTACTTAAATACTCATATTAATATACCGGTATTTTGTTGAAACGCTTCTTATGAATAAATTCTGTGTACAAAATTTGATGACGACCGGTCCATAATTGGTCATAGTTTCCACATAAAGACCATTTTCGAAAAACAAGTCAACTTACACAAATATCGATATGAAGTCAACACTTTATACCGATCAGTAATTTGAATCTAGAAATCATACTAATATTGGTCATACGGCAATTATACTACTGCATTTTCAAGTTAACTTCCGAGAATCATTATAACAACCATTATACTCTTGTAAACAACGTTACCGAGATAAAATTCAACCTTTAAACTCGTAAGCCCCAAATAAATAGAAATCATGTTACTTGATACTGGATTTTGAAGCTATCAGTCATAATTGGGCCAGCATATACCTATAAAACTTGAGATGAAATTCAGCTAAAATAAGCCTCATCTTATAACCTATTTACCTAACCCGGTGAATATGGAAAAGTGTTAACCCGAATTTAACACTGTAACTTGGTTTTGCTTTCTTTTTATTTCCGATACTTATGTGCTTAAAGTTTGGTTGTAAGAGTATAGTTTCATAACATAATTTACAATACTTTTTGAAAGCTTTAGCTTTTTTCAGTTGTTGTGCAATGTCGGATTTTAAAACTTTTTTCTATTTTGATTTTTCATTGCTTAATTGTTTAGGGAATGAAGATAGCTATTAAAACAATGGACTGAAAAAACGAAAGTCTTGCCACCAGGTTTTTAAAAATGTTATGGCCGGATTTTATGTAAGCAATGCTTCAAGTCTTAGTTAAGATAATCCAGTGTTGGATATTGATTAGAATTTCAGATATTTATAAGATTTTCCTGATTATTGCATGCAGAACTCTTTTTCTAGAGATTGCGAAATCCAGTCTCTCTAGTTGAAAAGCATTTCTAATCCACACAAAAGCTTTAAACTCTTGAAAATTTTATGAAATACTAAAATATTTTTGTATAGTTAAGACACTTTTACATGCAAAGGCCGAAGTGTACATGGACGTCTAACATTTAATAATACGGTTTACCAAACACCGGTGTCTCTTATTCTAAAATGTAATTTTTATTTAATAGACTACACACTCGTGCTTAATATAAACGTTTAAACAAATAAACATACGAATTATAAAACTTAAATTGAACGCCATTAAATGCTGCTCACAGCTATCCGTACTTTAATACACATAACCTCCCAGCAAGCCATATGAGTCTGAAAAGAGTCTTTTCTTTATGAGCCCAAAAAACAATCATAATTGCTCCGAAAACCTTCAGAAAAGAGGGTCATTACGTTCGAAAATGGTCCGTCAGAAAGAGCTCTTAGATAATATCAGAAAAGAGTCATTTATGAGGGGTTTTTTGGGCTCTTAAAGAGCTCTTAGATAATGTCAGAAAAGAGTCTTTTATGAGGTTTTTTTTGGGCTCTGTGTAATCTTGTTTTTATCATTCTTGTGTGGTACAGTTTTTTTTTTTTTTTTTTTTTGTTCAAAGCAAAAATAACAGGAGAACAACGCTTTGGTACACACATATATTAAGTGGATTTTCTAAGTCATACTGCGTGCCGACTCAGAACAGTAACAAGCAAATTTTTCTTTCGCTCCGAAAATGCTCCGAAATGCTGCTTTTTTCTGACTACTTTTTCGGAGTGCTCCTAGAATGGTATGCTGGGCTCATTCACTTACGCACACAAGCAAGCTACCATTAAAAAAGGGTATCGAGTGGAATTTTTATTCTTAAAGTAATACATATGTATTGAATATTTATTTATTCGTACTAAAAACAAACAAACTTAGTGTGAAGGTAGTTTAAACAAAATCATTTTCTAGAAAGGCATTCAAGACATTATTTTTTCCCACTTCAATACACTTTAAAGCCCTTTTGGGACCATATATTCAATACATGTAACATGTTTTGTTTTTAAATTTCCAAAAAGAAAAACATCACATAAAAGTAGTCATCAACAAATTTGCTGAAATATGTTTTTTTACTTTTAACTGGGATAAAGTTGGTATTGAAAAATTTTAAAAAATACACATCTAAAATGTCTACATTGATGACACATACATATGTATCTATTTAGTAGTGTATCCAAATAATTATTTTGTTCGAATAAAAGGAATAGGCGATTTTAATTTCTTCTAATAATCCGATCACACATCTAAAATAATTCAAATTATTCGAATACATAATTGTCATTTTTTAAATAATGTTAATGATTTCGGTCTTCTTTCGTCAAGTCGTACGTAAAAGTAAATGTGTCTGTGTTTTTGTTTAAAAAATTATTTGTAAAAAATAAAACTTCTATATAAAAATGATAATACACGTTTTGTACATCTGTGACATAAAATAAATTTAAAAAAATTACCTCGTTTGTACCATAACATTGGAACACCAAACTCCATTGACTTCCTGTTTCACTTATTTCATTTATCAGGTACCCAATCTACATTCTCAGTAAATTATACTCCAAAATATTGTAAATATAAATGTTTCATACACGCATATTTTGCCACTAGACTTTTTTGTCTATTATATTTTTTACAAACAAAACAATAAGCTACAATACCCTACCAGGACAATTAAAAAAATAAGCAATATTTTATAAAAATTTCAATGATCATTCCTTGTTAGAAAGCGTTCCAAAATCACCAATTTCAAATTCGTATAAAAAACTCTGTCTCTGTCCTAAAAAACCTTGAAGCTTTTATATAATGTCATTCTAAAACTAAAAAAATATTAAACTGTAAATTATCAACTCTTAAAAATCGGATTGTCGAGTGGATCTTATTTTAGTCTTTAGAATCTCAGACTAATCAATCCGCAATTAACCTTATCGAATGAAATTCCATGTGAGAAACCGACTAAAAATTATGAAATTAGTTAAACAGCAAACTTTTTTGACACCTTAAAAATTTGCTATTTAAATCCATAAAGAGATTAATTAACAAACCAGTAAGAGTTTATTTTCGGCTGTGCCCAATCTTATATGTATATATGTATGTATATTAGGCTGTCCCGTCCTTGAATGACAAAAATAGTTTTTTGAGCTACACTTTCACAAGAGGTATCAAAATTTGCGTAATTTTACACAGATTACGGAAAAAGTAATAAAAGTGGATTTAGATGCCATCTTTTGAAAACGTTTTAACAAACATAAGCCCTATGTAAAAAAAAAAAAACAAAAAAAAAGGAGACACAAATTTATTTTATTAATATGTTTTAAATTTAATGTACAAGAAAATAAAACTTATAATAAATGTCAAACTCTTAAATTTAAACATATTTTTTTTTGGCCAAAATTTGGCATTTCTGCTCATGATTTCAACCTGGTTCTAATAAAGCCATCTCTAGAAGCAGCGTTAGTTACACATTGAGAGGCCTCTGTTACCAGTTTAACACATCTTTCCACAGCTTGTGGGTGACAAGGAAAGTCATCAATTTCCAAGCTGTTATCTTTTGCCATGATTTGAAGGTTCTAATTGGAAATATGCCGAAGAATCGGCAGTGCTGTAAACAGACACTCGTACCATATGATAATTTCGGTGTAATCCCTAGCAGAAAAGTTAATTTGTATTTAGTGCTACTTTCAGTTTCTCTAGCCTTGATTATTTTTTGCAATGCCAGCTCCCGAATGTGGTCTTTATCATCAAACAGCATACTGACAAGTAGATTTTCCGGGTGATCAAAAAAAGCATTTCTATCGATAACAGAATCCACAACTGCTCTGATATTTTCGGGTAAAAAAACGAGAGTACATAATAAGGTAAAAAATATGTTTGGCTCCTTCTTTAAAAGACGGTTTTTGTTTGATTAGGAACCAAATTGGAACGTATCCTTTAACAACGTAATTGACAAGCAATTGCAAATTTTCTAATGGATTAAGGGTACTTACGTAAACTCTGAGTAGACGATTAGCTAAGGTAAGCCATCTCGAGTGCGCAATTTTTCCAGGTTTACGGTTTGCCAGCTCAGGACTACAATAACCAGTTTGTACAGCTTTACATATCTCATAAAAAAATTTTTGATCCGTCTTAGTTGATCGAACACATTTTCCGGCAAGTCAGGCAAATTACCAGCCACCGCACAAAACGACACCGTTGATTTATTATTACAAGTAGGTAATGGTTTTCCAATAAGTCCACAATATTCTCTAGGTCCCGACGTGCAACCATCTAAAGTCAAGCATAAATGACGAAGGGGTAACTCATTGACATGAAGCATACAAGCACACCATTGTAGTGGTCTCTTTAAATACTCCTCCAAAAATTTAATAACCCTTCCAACCGGTATTAGTTGCAGTTCCGTCACATCCCATGCAAATCACGTCATCTAAGTTCCAACCTTTATCTTCTAAAAAAGTTGTGATCGAAGTTAGAATGCCCCTTGCAGTGCCGCGACTTGGCGTTGTGTGACCCAAATAAATTGATTCAGGTTCTGCTAAAATTGAAATGTGTTCTTCTAAAATTTCTTTGCTTTTAATATAATAACAATACCTCCAATCTCCTTTGAATTTTCTTTCCGGACTTTAGATACAGCTCTGTGTATTTGGTTTTTATCAATTACCAGAGATAAATTTTCGGTAGAAATTAAGCCAAAGTCAGCCAAAACCGCAGAAGAAACAGCAGCAGCAGCAGAACGTCGATAAACCGTATCTATCACAGACCTTAGCAACTGTTGGCAACGGCAATGTATTCCGAGTCGTTGAAGTCGAAGGTGTTTCTCTCGAAAGTGTGTTAGTAGGAGATGCCTCCGCTATTGTATACGTTTCTTCTGAATTTTCACACAGTGCAACTTCATCACAAATTTCTGGAACAGAATCGGTTTCTTGAGTGGAAAACTCTTTTTTTGCTGCCCTTATGGAATGTTCAGTTTTTCTCTGCTTTCGTTTTATTAATCGAGCTGTTTCTTTTTTATCAACTCCACGTATAACCATTTTTCTGTAATTTCTTTGATCCAACAAGAAACCTCTTTCATTGATTGAAACTTTCTGGTTTTAAACAAGTACAACATTTAAATGAATCAACTTCAGAATCACTTTCTGAGTCGATTTAACGAAGTCCGTCCGTCCGTCCGTCTGGCTGGCTGGCTGTCCCTGTAAAGCTTGTGCGCAGAGTGCAGGTCGCAATTTTAAAGATATGTCGATAAAATTTGGTACATGATATTTTTTCGGCCCAAGGAAGGATGGGATTATAAATGGTGGAAATCGGTCCATTATTTCACCTGGCTCCCATACAAATGTCCTCCCGAAATTGGGGTTTACCGATCATAAATATTTGAATTATGCAAGGAACCAAACAAATTTCACCGCAAATGAGTGGTAAATGAAGCTAAATCACATCTAAAATTTTTGTGAAGATCGGTCTATAATTAGTCGTAGCTCCCATATAAGGCCCACGAAAATCACTTAAAAATATCGGTATCCAAATATTATTGAACACATATATATTTCATATATAGAGAAATGATGACACCTAATTTTAAATACAAGGTGGCGCAAAAGCAATCCTCCTATCAGAAAATGCTATAAATTTTGCGCAACTTGATGAATTGGGATTGAAACACTGCACGTGCCACAACCGATATGTTGAAGGATGCATTCCCCGAGCGTCTAATCTCCCGTTTTGGCGATTTGCACTGGCCAGCAAGATCGCCTGATTGGAAGTTTACTTTTGCGCCACCTTGTATATGTTTATTTTAGCGATCAAACGTTTTAGAGTCTATGACATAGGTTTAGAAATTCAAGTAAAATAGAATAAATACCTAATAGTTTTGATAGTTCAGAGATTCGTTTAAAATAAATAAAAACCCTTTATTGACAAATGTAGTCAAGTTCTATTCTTTAACAGCTGGTAAGCCCGCCCTGAAGACCTTAATTTTTGTTAATATTGCCTATATTTATGTAAAGGGAAGTCTTGCAGCAAATTTAGTGTTGAATATTGATTTATTTATTCTGACAACATTTTCAGCGGCAATTAGGGAAAATTCAAAAGCAAGTCCGGGCTAGTAGGATTGTGCCTCTTTTCCCATTATAGCACATTTTTTTGGTTCTTTTAATTTTAATTCAAATAATTATATTCTTACAAGTATTTGGCTTAGGATTTTAAATAAATACTCGTTCATAAGTACATGGTAACAAATATTAATAAAAACTCAAAGGTTTTTAAATTATATTTACTTATACCAAAGATATACAAAAAAAACAAACATATAAAATAAATAAAATAAATAAAATGAATAAAATTTTACACCAATGTGAATGATAATGAATTAAGAAAGTTTTTTTTAACACTTTTCTTCTACTTCTATCGCATAAGATGCTCAAAAGAAATTAACTAATTTATGGATGAATCTTTTAATTAGTTTATATTTACAAACACAACACAACAGAACTTTGTAACATTTGGTAGCCACAACTCCTTACATACTTTGTTTCGTTTTATTAACAGAATTTGGGCCAGAACAAAAAGTGGCTAGAGGAATGGCAGGAGGCTGTTAAAGACAAACATGAAATACTGACGAGTACAAATATAAATTCAAATATTCGTAATACAATTAAATATGGATAACGATAATAAGGATAACAAAACTACAATTCGAGGATAATAATCATCAAGGGAATTATAATGATGACGGCGATGTCGATGGTCTTCATTATTAAAGGACTAAAATAGCCGTTTATTTAGCAACCAAACCTCCTTCCACTTATTACTGACTTTTGCGTATTGAAATTGAAGGTTTTAACAGAAACAGGGGCGTTGTTAGAAAAGCACTTTTTCATAATCAACCAAACTCTAAAAATATGAGTGTATATGTTTGTATGTATTTAGATATGGATGTATGGATGTATGTACAATATTTTGTAAAAACGACAACAAGAATGCAAATAATATTATGGAAATATTTCCACCGCCACCAATAAAGTCTTGCCACCTAATTTGAGAATATTAATGTTTGGTTCTACCCCAATATTAATTTATTTATTATTAAATTAAGTATTGTGTGTTTATACCCTACAGTCTGCAATTATATATTTTTTCGTAAGTGTAAACATCTATTAATAAAATTATTGTCTTCATAATTCATAATTAATTGATTATAATCAATAGTAAAATGAAATAGTTTAAACTTCTATTAACAAATTAGTCTTGAAATGAACCATAGCGATAGAAATTTTGCTGTTTGAGATTGTAAAAGTCATCATCATTAGTCATATAATTCTATGTATTAAATTTCATGATTTCATTTTTGCATAATTTGTAAAACAATGAACAATTATTAGATACTTTTCAGTAGGCGATTTTCAGTATCGAATACAACCTAATACATTCATGCGAGTATACTTTTTTAATTAACAGAACGCGAATGGTGTGAAATGTGAACATTTTTATTCGTTCATTTAATTATGAATTCAATGGTTTGTTTTAATAGAATTTACCTTCAACAAAAAGAAAACAAAAACATGAACACCAGCAACTACAAGCAACAACAACTGGCAGCCGAACAAAGACGTGATCTCCTGAAGGCATTAATGCGTTCATACATGGTGCTGATTTCATTGGCAGAGTTTAATTTGAGAGTATGGTTGTCTGTTTGTATCCATCTATGTCTAATATTTTATCTTTTTAACATGTAACAGTCTTAATTAGTTGAAAAACTTATAAATTAATTTGTATAGAAATTCCATGTTTTAAATGAATATTATTAGTCCGACTCTCTAAAAATTAATCTTGGTTTGTTTTATGATATTTTTCAAAAATGTTTCGGATTTAGTGATAACCGTTCGCAAACTATTAGATAGTATAAAAATAAATCTATTTTGCATATGTAATCAGTGCTGCCAACTTTGACGATTTATCGTCATTTTGACGATTTTTTAAGTCAAATTTATTAAAATGACGATTGACGATTTTTCGTTTTTCCCGCGAACAAAAATGACGATTTTTTAAAAGCAAACATTTTTTCCTAAAATTCAAATTTTGTAAGTCCCCTTTTACAATGTAAAAAGTGAAAGGCAGACAGATGAAGTTTGTTGGCGAGGGGTTGAAGAGGTAGAGTGTGTAGTACACGACTATCTGTACTGGACATTTTTTTTTGTAGAAGAGTATTTGGTTTATTTTGAAATCCAAAGCTTTAATAACGAAGACATATTATTAAATGAAGATGAAGTGTATCTTGGCATTTACGTGAAGGAGAACCAATATAGTTTATTTACATATTGAATATAGTCAATATAATATATTTTTGTTGAATTCTGCGTCCAATTTTATATTGAATTGGTTTCACAAATTTGAAAACGTTTCAATTTTGGCGATAAACTTTTAGAAGAATTAAACTCCATTGAACCAAGCCTAGCTTTAAACAAAAAAATGATTCAATTTTACAATTGGCCAATTATTTTCAAAATTTATTAAATGGAAAAGAATATCAACGACTTGATAATGAAGTTCAAGAATTACGTAATATGAAATCCACCGAACTCGAAACATTGGCGTTTTGGATAAATAATGCAAAGGCCTTCCCAATTTTAACACAATTTGTTTCGAGTTTAATGGCACTACCACATTCGTCGGCCACCGTTAAAATTTTAATAAAACAAAAACCAGAAATGCTTTGAATTCTTCAACATTACAAGGAAAATTGTTTTCAAAAGATTATCTTAATTTAAATAATTCTCAGTGTTTTAATATAGCAATTAAAAATTACTTATTAAAAAATGTCACATATACAAATTGTTTGAAAACAATTGTATACACTACAATTTATTTTTGTACATTTCTGTTATATGTTTCAAACAATTTGTATATTTAACTCGAATAAAAATTTTTTTAAAAATTTTCAAATACTCGCAAGAGGAATAATTCTCATTTAAAAAATGTCACACAAAACTGTACCAGAGTAAAGTCACATAATACCAAAATTAAATTAATTATTTTTTTTATTAAATAATAACTTTATTTAGATGTAAATAAAATAAAATGTTTAAAAAGTTAATAAAAAAAATGTTTTTGGTATTTTTAACCTCTTGAGGATTTTTTGTTAAATTGACGATTTCTCCAAAAAAAGTTGGCAGCACTGTATGTAAGAAAACTCCATATAATTTCTCATATACTCTGGGTAGTGCACCCATATTCTTTACATTTCTTTGGTCTAATAAACACAAATGTCATAGAAATTTTAAGTATATTTTTTCATTATTTCATAAGCAATGAAGACTTTAAGTCATTTTTGGTAAGTAGGCCTTATAAGGAAGCCATGGCTACATTGCAAAAAAGAAGGTATTTAAATTTCACAAATAGTTAAAAATCTGATTCTGAGCCGATCGGTAAACTTTAAGACCCTCCCAAAACTTGTTCATAATATATGTAGATGTAGGTATATGTGCATAATGAGTTTTAAATTTTTTTAAATTCAGGACATCCTCCATATAATTAAAAATAATACTTTCAACTTAATAAAATATATGGAACATTTTACGAAAAAATAACTACTTTCAATTCTTTCTGCTTATACTGTGAGCGTCAATATAAAGTAACATCTAATATTGTTAAAACGTGTTTTATTATATATACAACAAGAACAAATTTAAAAAAAAATATATTGCATAAGTAATTTAAGAACATTATAACTCATTAAAAGAAACTGGAAAATAAAGAACATAAAAAATAATTAATCTTTAACGGAAAAGTACCAGATTTTTCGCGTCAAAATGAAGTAAACAGGTATATTAAAATTATATAAAACATTGTATTTAATACTTTGTTTGTAGTCCTTTTGCCCTGAGGCGAAATTGTATTCCATTCAGCCTTTAGGTTATCCTTGCAAAAATATTTCTTTCTATAATTATTTTGTCCAGATTGAGATCTAGGGTCTGCTGAGCATGTTCTAAAGTTTTTAGACAATGATTGAGCAACCAATCTTTCAAAATTTTGGAGGTATGCTTAAAAACATAGTCCTGTTGAAAAATATAGTTCTGCCCTAGTTATAATTTCTCTACACTAGGAGCTACATTGTTTTTTATAATGTAAGATTACCAATGTAAGATTACCAATCCCTGATGCCACCATACAACCACAGACAATTACTCAGCCGCCGCCATGTTTTACAGTCTAACATATTTATTACCAAAGGGTTCGTTTTTGGATTGTCATATTTTTGGGAGGTTTTTACTTCAAATATCTCAAACTTACATTAATTGGTAAAAAGAATATTATTTAAACAAATTTGAGCATCATTTATATATTTTTTTGCGAAATTCAAACGTTTGCTTTGATTGTTCGTCGATAAAAAGGGCTTCTTACGTGACACTCTACCATACAGGCCATTTCGATGTAAAGATCTTCTAATCATACTCGAGCTTATCGATTTTTCAGAAGTTTTCGTAACATTTTCAGCTATTTTTGGGTTTGCTTTTACTTCTTTTACTATAGCTCTTATTTCAGTTTTTGTAAGACGCTTTGGTCGTTTTGCACCACCCAAATTTTCTACATTGTTGTGTTTAATATACTTGTCTATGATTTGTATAATGTACAGGGCCTTCCAACGATTTTACCTATTTCACAGAGGGATTTACCTTTTCTGTGCAAGTCTTTTATGATTTGTCGAGTCCCAATGGATATTTCCCTTTGTAAATTCAGTACTTAACGCCACAACTTAATCTATTTTAATGATATTTTGATTTTAAAATATAATTTGGACGGCACTTTATCGTTATACTTTCAAATATAGAAACCTTAATATAATTGCCACTACTTTCGGAAAGACAGGGTTTTTAAATATGGATGATTGATTTCACTATTTAATTGATTGTGACGAGTAATAACTGTTATATACATATATATTATATATACATATGTGCTGTTCGAATACAACAACATATTTTTCCAGAGTCTATTCATCAATTGAAGAGTGCATTACAACCATCTTCAATTTGGCACTCAAGCGGTAAAATACTTGTTTTAATTACTGCAGGTTTTTACATGTAGCGTTGACTTAATTTTGACGCTCACAGTATATATATATATCTATTAAAATGTTATTTAAATACTACCTCGAATTATCACATTGTAACTACGTGAATTTTTATTTTGGTATCAGTTATTAATGTGTTTATAATTAAAAAAAAAATAAAAAACTTTTATATTACATATGTACCGAAACAAAAAGGGCATATCTACCCTAAATTGCCATTTAATTGATTTTAGTGGTTAATATTTGTTTGTGAAATACAACAGGTGGAAATAGCTCCTTTTGAATATAAGCCCTTAATATGCTCTAATAATTTGTATAGTGACATACAATTTCATAGAATTCTTCCTTTCATTGCAAATAGAAAGAAACATTTAAAACTAATTATATTAATATTTCGATATTTAATTTAATTATTTCAAAATTTATTGAAACATGATACTTTACGCTTGATATAATCAATATGAGCACTTAAATCGTGATGATATCTAATGATATCTTTATTATGTACGAGTATTTTCAAAGAAATTGATAAACATTTTTAATATGTTTGAATATCCCATTAAGGTTTTGATAAGTATAATTGGCATTGACATGTTCATATGTAAAAATGTTTTTACTTTTTTATAACTTTATTTCAACTAGTGCTAAATTGAAGTTGTTTATGCACCAATAAATCATAATTAAATTGTAAGCATTAAATATAATTTAGTTTTCATTCAATTTTGAATATTACACGTTTTGGGTGAAATATTAAAAAAAGTACATTTGCGCTTTTAGTTTAAAGAAATTATTTAACAAAAAGTTTATCAATATAATTCTTTAATAAATACGAAAAGCTAAAATTTTATAATATTATACTATTATTACATACATTCGTGGTACATATGTTTTATATAATTGACAAAAATTAAGCACTTCCACGTCCAAAATATGATAGAATACACAGTTTGTCCATTTTTGACTTGTCATTTTCTATTTTATGTCTTTTCTTTGAGTTGGCCAAGTGGTAATTGTAGTATTTCATAACTTTAGGATATGAAATCATTTTAACAGATTTAATCTGTTTATGAAATCACATGCCTCTATTTGGTTTTATAGTTAGTTTAAATTCTAGTACTCTCTAGTATCGGTTTAACACCCACGTAATCCAACTAATTATATCCTACACCACCGTAGTGGGGAGGGTATATAGGATTTGTGCATATGTTTGTAACGCCCAGAAATATTGGTCCAACACCCACCTTATAGTATACGGATCGGCTCAGAATTACTTACGATGTCCGTCCTTCCGTCCGTCCGTCCGTCTGACTGGCTGGCTGTCCATGTAAAGCTTGTGCGCAGAGTACAGGTCGCAATTTTGAAGATATTTCGATAAAATTTGGTATGTGATATTTTTTCAGCCCAAGGACGGACGGGATTGAAACTGGTGGCAATTGGTCCGTTATTTCACCTGGCCACCATACAAAAGTCCTCCAGAATTGGGGTTTACCGATCATAAATGTTTGAATTATGCAAGAAACCATACAAATTTCATCACAAATGAGTGGTAATTAAAGCCACATTACATCTACAAATTTTGTGGAGATCGGTCCATAATTAGTCGTAGCTCCCATATAAGGACCATTTCCGAAAATCACTTTAAAGAGCATAACTCTCTCAAAAATTTTGGTATGAAAATAATATTTAACACAAATATATTTCATATGTATACAGACAATACGGTACAATTTTATTGTGATCGGTCCATAATTAGTCGAAGCTCCCATTAATATCACTTTAACGATCATAAATTTCTTAAGAATGTTAGTAATCAAATAAAATTCGACACAAATAATATACAGAAATGATGACACCTAATTTTATAATGGTCGGTCCATAATTAGTCAGAACTCCCATATAAGACCCTCTCCGTAATTCAGTGTAACCTCCATAAATTTTTTAAAAGTTTTTATATCGAGATAAAGTTTAACATACAAAATATTTATATTCACAGAAATCATGACACTAAATTTTTGGATGATCGGTCCATAATAGGTCATATCTCCCATATAGCGCACATTTCTGAAAAACTGTTTTATACATATACTGGGTGTAGGGTATTATATGATCAGGCTTGACCGACTAGACTTGCTTACTTGTTTTTTACTTTTTCTTTTCAATTTGAATAGTGATTTATTAAGCTGTTGGTAAAATTTATTTTTATTAAAATATTAAATAAATATAATATAAATAAATTCTATAAAAACGTTTATCACGAGATCAGATCAATGCTATGTTATACTACTGCTCATGTCGATTTACCTTAAATAATTATTTATAATTTAATTATAATTAATATAAAATAAGTATTGTTACAAATAGATACACTTTTTTACACTATTTGATGTTCGAAAAATCTGTGATCTCTATTACGATTAACTAAACTCAATGTTACAATTAACGGGTGTTTTTTTTATAGTTATACAAGTTTAAATCATAATAAAACATAGTAAAATATTTTTGATAGCAATGAAACGGTCTTTATAAAAAAATAAAAAATTTTATGACATTAATGTTTAAACATGATTTCGGTCATGTGGCCGCCACGGCTGGCGCATGGAAAGCGCAATCTGGAACAACAATTTTCGCAAACTTTTCGCAGCATTTGCGGCCGTCTCTCGCCGATAACTCTTCGAATGTTGATTTCCAGGTGCTCAATTATGTGTGGTTTATCGACGTACACAAGTGACTTTACATAACCCCAAAGAAAATAATCCAATGGGGTTAAATCACACGATCTTGGGGCCCAATTCATTGGGCCATTTCGTGAAATTATTTTTTCGTCAAAAAAATGGATGGTTGTAAATTAATAATTTTATTTTTGAAATAGGCTTCTTCTGGCACAGAAAGATCGTCATTTGACCACTATGTCCTGCTACTGAACCACTGTGTGCCTGTATAGAATATTTGCAATTTTTAATTTAAAAGATTGTGTGTAGTTTCTTTAAATTATTTTATAAATACATTATTGTTGGTTTGGTTTTTACTAAATTTTGAAAATTTATCCAGAAAAATATAAGATTTTTTGCAGTTCTATACTTATTAAACTTTTCAGAAATAAGTATGTAAATATATTCTATATGCAGTATTTTATATACAAATGTAATTCAAATGTAATACGAATGCCAATAAAAATATCTCGTCAAATCTATCAAGAATTAAATTTTGTGAAATTGAATCTAAAAACTTAGTAAGCTTTTAGTTTACTTATGTCTGAGCAATACGAACAAGGAGTCTTTGCAAAATAGGAATAAGCTTACTAAATTATCTCAAAGATTAAAATTTATGTCATGAATGAATTCATTGAATTGACGCTAACGAAGTTATCTAACGAATAAATAGTTCGGAAATTAATTTCGTTTCTAGTACATATTGGGAATATATGTCCTAAAGAACATATTTAGATGTATTTACTTAAGTGAACAAACCTCCTCACAACAAGCATCTCACAAATACTTTCAATACAAATTAAATCAAACATAGAAAATTCGTGTCAACCACACAAAAAAAATAATGCTTACAATTTTCCAACTGAATGCACTGATTAAATAAAAACAAAAGGACGAGTTTTTGAAATAATTTCAATGTTATTACAATGTGCGTTTAGCTTAAACTTGACCGTAAAGGGAAAATTAACAAGTAAGAGTTTATATTCAGCTGTGACGAATCTTATATACCCACCACCAAATCACCTATATTTATATTATATACATATATTTTTGCATCGTGTAAGATAAAGCGACTTATGGGAACTATGATCTCTTATGGGCCAATCACTATCAAATTCTATACGACGATTTATATGTATATGTGAATTATTTGTGTTGAATTTCAACGTAATAATAGGTTTTATAAGAGAACTATGCGTATTTAAGTGTTTTTTCGTAGTGAACTTTATATAGGTACTACGATCAAATATGGACCTATCATCATAAAATTAGGTAATTTTGGACGAATTTAAGCTAATAAGAAAATTTTTTTAAACAGAAACTTCTGGCTTATCTGCAGAAACCACCCAGAGTCTTTGGCAGGAATCGAACCCACAACCCTCTGACTGATAGTCCGAAACACTATCGCCTAGTCTATCGGGGCATCCCTGCGCATTTAAGTGATTTCTGAAAGTGTACTTTGGGGGCTACAGTCAAATATGGAACTATTATCATCATATTTAGATCGACGATTTCGACTTAATAGTGGTTTTTAATGGATTTATGCGAATATAAGTGATTTTCGGAAGTGAACTTTTTATGGGGGGCTACGGTCAACTATAGACCGATCATCAGAAATTTGTTACGCCGATTTAAATGTGTATTTCGACTATTTTTGTTTATAAACGATTTATATTCATTTAAGTGATTTTCGGTAGTGGTACTTCAATGTCGCTATGTCAAAACTATGGACCGATGCATACCAAATATCGTTTTGAGATTTCACTTTACATGATACTTATTATTGCAGCCATATTCCGGGAAGACTATTAGAAACCGTAAACCAATGCCTACTATTTTCAACATGACTTGTCTTTCTTTGATAAAATTAAAATAAAAAAATTGCATGATATTTGGCTGTGTGCATAAAAAGGTGGTTTATACTATATAGTAATAAGTACTAGTACTAGCTTTTACTTATTAGTACCTACTAGCTATGCTGAAAAGTTTAAACTGTAAAAAGTGTGAATAAATCTTTGCTAGTGCTATGGTTATTTTCTTATAAATTATGGTATAGTGTACTTTGTTTTAATTATTTGACAAGATGGGCTACAAAAATAATGCAAATTTTTTTTCAATTTTGGAAAAATATCCACTTATTTTGAAAAAGTCGCACTGTTCTTGAGCCCTTTTATTTTTTCACTATTTCTAGGAAATTTAATCCACGGTGACCTTCTTTAAAATCATTTTCACTGTTTTAAAAACGGTTGTGCGATGTATTCCTTCTTCTTTTGCAATCCGCATTTAAAAACCAGGATCGCTTCGAAATCGCAGAAATATTTCCATCCCTTTTATTTGTGACAAGGACGCTCCTCTGTTTTCATGGCTCTCTTCCAAAAAATTTTGCGTTAACAATTTTACGCTTTCTTTTTTAAACCTCTATAAGTTAAAATAGTCTGCTGGATGAGAATGTGACCGCATGCGATATTGTTTTCTTTCGCGAATATTCATAATTCCAGCCATATTTAAATAAAAACAAACAAAAATTCACTTTTCGACTAATTAACCAACAATAAACTTATTTTCAGCACCGCAATGATATGCTTACAAAGATCTACATAATATTTTAAGAAAATAGCAATATGGTCAAACCCGACCATATAATACCCTACACCCAGTATATGTATAAAACAGTTTTTCAGAAATGTGCGCTATATGGGAGATATGACCTATTATGGACCGATCATCCAAAAATTTAGTGTCATGACTTCTGTGATTATAAATATTGTGTATATTAAACTTTATCTCGATATAAATACTTTTTAAAGATGTATGGAGCTTAAAGTGAATTACGGAGAGGGTCTTATATGGGAGTTTTAACTAATTAAGGACCGACCATTATAAAATTAGGTGTCATCATTTCTGTATATTATTTGTGTCGAATTTTATTTGATTACCAACATTCTTAAGAAATTTATGATCGTTAAAGTGATTTCGGATGGGAGCTTCGACTAATTATGGACCGATCGTAATAAAATTAAACCGTATTGCTTGTATACATATGAAATATATTTGCGTTCAATATTATTTGGATACCGACATTTTTGAGAGAGTTGTGCTCTTTAAAGTGATTTTCGGAAGTGAGCTACGACGAATTATGGAGCTACGACTAATTATGGACCGACAAAATTTGTATATGTGATTTGGCTTCATTTACCACTCATTTGTGATGAAATTTGTTAGGTTCCTTTCATAATTGATACATTTATGATCGGTAAACCTAAATTTCGGGAGAACTTTTGTATGGGGGCCAGGTGAAATAATGGACCGATTGGCACCAGTTTCAATCCCATCCGTCCTTGGATCGAAAAAATATCACGAAATATCTTCAAAATTGCGACCTGTACTCTGCGCACAAGCTTTACATGGACAGCCAGCCAGACGGACGGACATCGTTAGGTCGACTCAGAAAGTGATTCTGAGCCGATCCGTATACTTTAAGGTGGGTGTTGGACCAATATTCTCTGGGCGTTACAAACATATGCACAAATCCAATATACCCTCCCCACTATGGTGGTGTAGGGTATAAAAATCTGAAAAATATCGAGGTATTTTGAAACTTTGATCTTAAATTCAGATCCTATTGCTCCAATTTTTCCCATTTTCAATACCAAACATTTCGGTGGATCAAATAATATTTGGTGAAAAATTTATTTTTTGTCTTTTTTGGTGCTCTACCGTGCCTTCAACAGACGGACAGGCGGACTTAGAATCCTTTAGGTATTCCTCAAAGTATTTTTTGTTGAAAAAAAATTTTAAGTATCAATATTTTAAATATAAAGAACCAGATACGTTGAAAATGGTAAGAATCGGTCCATAATTTATTTTAGTCCACTTACCGGAATTTATTTCTACGCTATATAAATGCCTAGTAAATAGCATTATTAAAAAAATTCCAGCAAAAAGAAATCACAAAACTATATTTTTTATGGATCAGGTTGTATATAAAAATCGTCGTAACGAACTTGATCGGTCCATAATTTGTCATAGCTTCCATATAAATCCTATTCAATTATAGGTCAAATCTTTCATTTAATGACCATATGTAAGTATGTACAAGGTGGCGCAAAAGTAAACTACCAATCAGGCGATCTTGCTGGCCAGTGCAAATCGCCAAAGCGGGAGATGCATCCTTGAGCATATCGGTTGTGGCACGTGCAGTGTGTGCCGTTGCACCGTCCTGTTGGAACCACATGTTTTCCAATCCCAATTCATCAAGTTGCGCAACATTTATAGCATTTTCTGATAGGAGGATTACTTTTGCGCCACCTTATACCTATAATATGAAATATAACTTCCATATTACGACCATTTCGTGCAGTCCTTGAGACTGCAGTAAGTGTTTTATGTAATGAGTTCGAACTTTATATTTTACCTTTTAAGAAAAGCTATTTCATGAATATGAAATTATAAATATTTGTTTCCATTAATTACAACAAGTTTTTAAATGCAAAATATACTATTTCAATATTTTGATTCATTGGTTACTTATATGGCGGAAATATTTATTTTTAAGTGCCAGACGAAAACAATTGTGGACTTTCTTCATTCACGCCAAGAAATGTTTATTGTAGATAACTCGCATTTTAAATCCTAATATATTTATTAATAAATAGGATGTGTAAATTGCGATTAGGGGTCATTAACCAGACTAGTGTTCTTTGGTTCTTTAAAAAAGTATTCGATATCCATAAATAGCCACTTTAAAGCAAAAATATTTAAAGAATCGTACAAGAAAATCAAGTCGCTAAGTAAAAATTGAAAAATATTGGTTTGTGTAACAGAAAAGCATTCACTTTTTCATACCATTACTTTTAATTTCTTCAGGAAATGTACTTTTGAATTATACTAAACATTAAACGACTTTATTTATTTTTTTGTATTCCCTCCTAAATACCCTACACCTAAATATAATAAGAAATAAGAAACTACTCTGGTTATAGAAATATGTAAAATAAAATAAAAAACACATTTTTCCATATCCACCACAAATTAGGAAACAGAGTCTAAACGGACTAATTACAAACTTATAACTTCTAAATTCAGTATCCAGTTATGTGATTTGGTTGAAATTCATCTCAATAACGTTATTTACACGAGTTGTATAATTGGTTACTCGGAAGTGGACTTAATTTGGGAACTATTGCCAAATATGGACTGACAGTTAAAAAATTCAGTAGCACAATTGCCGTATAACCGATATCAGTATGATTTCTGGATTAAAATTTCTGATCTGTACAAAAGTTGGTTCGTTATCGATATTTACTAGACATTATTAAGCGTTAACTTGTTTTTCAGCAGTGATAAGTATATGTGACCAATTACAAAACATGGGCCGATCTTCTTAAATTTCGGAACAGAGAATTTTATACTTATGAGGATATCCCACGTTGTGGGACCTTAAATGGGGAATATTGTCAAATATGGACCGATATTTTACAAATCCAGCAGTGTAATTTTAGTATATTTGTATAAAAATTCTCCGTGTAAAATTGAGTATTGAAGTGATTTTCGGAAGAGAGCTTTATATGGGGGTGTGGTCAAATATGGACCGAAATTCATAAATTGCTGTAGTATGTTTTTTGTGTACATATATGTAAATGATCTGTGTAAAGTTTTGGGGCGAAACCGATATTTATAAGATATATATAAATATATATATTTCGAATGTGGTCTTTACATGGGAGCTATGAACAATTAAGGGCCGACCACCATAAAATTTAGTACAACAATTTATATGCAAATGTTAACCTTTCAACATTATTTATATCAGTTTTATACGGGAAGATATTTATATGGGGGCTATGAGAAATCATTGTTCGATTTTAATATTTTCCTCACAGTTTCTACTTTTATCAAAGAAGCAACGTGTACAAAATATCATGGCAATATCTACAATATATTTAAAAAATTGCAAGAAAAATTTTTAAAAATACAATTTTTTTTAGAGGTTGTCTCACATGTTGGTCCATAACTCTGGTTGTGATATACCGATTTTGAGTATTTTTCATACTAAACTGCTTAGGAGAATTATAAACGGTATTTTGTAAGCTTTGCTGATTTCGGTTGTGTGTTTTGGACGCAAGAGTGTTTTACACAGACAGACAGATGGACATGGTTCAATCGACTTAGAATTCCATATGGATCAGTAATATATATGTATACTTTGTGGGGTCTCAGATGAATATTTCTCAGTGTTACACACGGAATGAGCGATATATTTTGTAAGCAAATTTAAATTTTGTTACAGTATATAAATATTTGATGCTGATATTTTTTTAAATACAATTTATCTTAACCTGGTAAACAGTTTTGTACTTTTTTAAAGAACATTTTTCTTCAGCAATAAAATTTACATCGTTTGGATTTTATCTGTGGCATTAATTGCCAACAATCGAATAAGTTATTAGAAAAATTAAATTTTATTTAAAATCTTGTGTCACACATCGAAGGATCAACTAATTTACGTCTACCTGCAGTAGAGATAGCAGTGAGAAGAAATAAAATCACAGCTATGAAATCGCAATTAACAAATCGAATTCACAATAAAAATACTTCGACTACAACAACTATATCTTGAATATCTAATCAAACGGTATTGCAAAAAGACAAAGCAAAAACTAAATAAAATATGTGAACATGAAATGAAATGGATGACTAGAATTCGTTCAATTTATTCAGACCTCCTTCCTCAAACACAATTTAATTTTCTATAAATGAAAAAAAAAACGAAATCTTTTCTTATTTGTATGCGTGTGTTTGTCTGTAATATTGAGTAAATGTGATGGTGTTAAAGAAGGATGTAAGACAAATTGACGGCTAACGCCTTAAATGTTCAATTATGTGAAAATAAGTGGGTATGGACTCCTAAAAGTATGCAATTATAGAAATGCTGAAAGTTCTATTTCATTTCTATAACGGTATATTTTTCTATGTAAATATGAACGAACGAACCAACAAACAAACGAATGTGGGTGTGTGTTTTATTGAATACTAGTTTGGAATGTTGTTCGATGTTAGAACACAATCGCTCAAGAACACTGAGAATGTTGTCCGTTCATAGAGTTGACTTGAACAAAAACATGTAAATGTAGACAAGAGTATGTTTTGTTCATTTATACCTTTTGTTCGTCTGTGAATTTACATTTCCTTTGCAAATTACTGCCCAAATACAATACTACTCAGATATGTCTCCCTCTATTTCTGACAATCACTCGCTTTCCTAGTCTCATGATTTTTTTTTCTTGTATCGTGATTTATGGCTGTAATCAGCGTACGAGTAACTGCTATTTATTTATAAGTATGCATGTACAAGTAAGTATACACCATTCATACCACATGCATGTTTAGTTAGTCTGAAGCCGGCAACAAAGTCGATTTCTTATATAAGTAGGTACAAAAAATTCACCATTACATATTCAAATTGAAGCCGACATAAAAACAATGAATAAATAATTAACAAACTACAAGTCCTAGAAAACTTATCACATTAACGACTTAAATCATAGACGGAAATGTAAATTAAGAAGGTGTCAACAAATATCCAAATCAAAATGCAAATTTGACATTTGTATGTATTACAATCGGAAAAGAGGTGATGGTGTAAGTTCAGAATTTCTACGCTGCTTACCTCTTAAATATAATAAACGATATCTAAATTCATGTAAAACTTGGAAATGATTTTGGTAATTCCTGAATAGTTTAGTCATTAAGCTTCTGCACAATGGGGGATTTTTAAACAAACAATTAGAAATCAAGTTTCTAAGAACTCTATATATTTTAACATGCATATTTACATCACAAGAGCTCATTGTTTAAGGTTTTAATAATACTGACCCATATTATAATGAGAAATATGAGATAGTTGGAAGCTCTTATAGAAACACAATACATGCAAAACACAATGCATGAGTTTTACAATCATGTTTCTAAAATGCAAACGGCTTAAACGTACACAAATCAGAGGTACACCCGAAATTATAATCATTGTAGCCAGTTTAGCTTTTTTGTGGCTAGATTTGTGGCGTTTTTGTTTACCTTTCAGCCTCGAAGTTTATGTTGTAGCTTCTGGCCTTTTTAGCCTTTTTTAAGTTTTTAGCCTTTTAAAGGATATTTTTTTATTTTTAGTTAAAAAATATTTAACGTAGAATTATGTATCGTTCGGTTGTTTAAATAATGAACCCTTTTTAAAAGAACCACCAGAACCATTTAATTTTCCATTGAATTTCAATCAACCCCACTTGAAAATTTTTAATGACATAGGCACAGTTTTCATATAAATTTGAAAAATATATGAAGATAAAATAAAAACTGGAATAAGAAGATTACCAGCAACTACGGATACATTTCGGAAATTTTACTTCTTATCCTTTGATAATTCACTACAAGAATAAGAATAATTATTATTTCATAATCGAACTGTTATTTTTACTTTTTGATAATTTTAGTTAGGCTCGAGTTCATTAAATTTAATTTTCATTAAATTATTTTTACTGAAGTTAGGAATTACAACTTGAAAAATTTATTATTAAAAATTTTGATAATTTTTCTTGACTGGGGATCGAACCTGGGTTGTTGAATTTACATATGTTTCGAGAAATCCCACTTTCTTTCATCAGAATTCTTTGCGTTCTACAACATGCACCACTGCGGTGCCGTACAGCCAACAGACAAACATCAATCCTTTAACCAGTGTTAGTTCTGGTAGTTCGAAGTTTTTGCTGTAATTATCATTCTTTATTAATTTCTATTCATAGTTGTGTTTTCCCCTTTTTTCTTCAATTTTTTCGTATTCATGTCAAGACTTTGTCTCGAAAACTTGAATACATTTGTTTTTGTTTATTATCTTTTTTGTACACTTTTGTACAACATGTAAACATTATGGCCTGTGCCCTAGCTGGTTCGATCCCCAGTCAAGAAAAATTATCAAAATTTTTAATAATAAATTTTTCAAGTTAGGAACTTCAGTAAAAATAATTTAATGAAAATTAAATTTAATGAACTCGAGCCTAACTAAAATTATCAAAAAGATTCACTAAAAATATTAAACTCAATTAAATCTCTCATATTGAAAATGAAGAATTTAGCTGTACCGCTGATGAAATAACCTTTATTGAACTGTAGAATCAACAATTGATTTTTGGTAATTAACGTACTGCTTAATTAATAATTTTATTAAGGAAGATATTTTTTATGAATTCATTCTAAGACTCTAAAGAAAGGGTTTAAGATTTTCACATTGTATATATGTAAGCATACTCTACACTACAAACTTTCATAAAAGACTAAATGTTATATTGACGATATTTAGGAATAGTTGCAAAACCATTCATGTTTCATATTTAACGCATTATTTGTTGACCTTCTTTTTAAATGCAATATTGCATATGAGAGAAGGCATAGTCGAATGAGTAACGAATCCTTTAAAATTTATAACAGATCTTCTATAAGGTCAACAAATGGAAGCCCTAGCAATTTTTACAGCTGGGTATATTTACTAACAAAATATATGTTACTGGTAGGTATTCGCTAATAGTGTTGTACATGTTTTATACATGATGTGTTTTGAAATTTAATTACTTTATGTTAATTTTACTTTTAATTCAAGAAACCATAAAATTCGAATTCAAATTGTGTTGGCCTTTGTTAGCCATATTTTTAAATGCATTTAATTTTTTCTGGCTTTTTTTATGTCATTCCTTTGTTTAGCTCCCGACAACACTGCTATACCCAATACCACCATAATTTTTGTAAAATGTTGAATGATTGTTAACTCTTACTGTCAACTACTGATGATCTTAGGGGAATCTATACTGATAAGCTCTCAATGAATCCCGTAAATGGTCATAAGTTATTGTAATTGCTGAAATTTATGGAAAATGTTTATTTTCTCGGAATATAAAATAAGAACGATATTTTTGATTTTGTATTTCAATTAATTAACAATAATATAATGATGTTATATTATTTCAAATCAAATTATGTCTTGGCCATTGAAAAGTTTAACGAATTTGAAAATAAAGACGAGTAAAAAAGTATAGTCGTATAATATACTACACCTATACTATTTGTGCAAAAAACGAGTTTTTCTGAAATAAGCTCTATATGGGAGCTACAATGGGACCTATAATGGGCAGATCATCCAAAATTTAGTCGTGTAAATCTATATTGTGATTAGGCTTCATGTACATTATTTGTGAAGAAATTTTTTAGATACATGCATAAATCAAATATTTATGACTGATAAACCACCATTTCCGGGGGTCATTTGTATGGGGGCTAGGATAAATACTGGACCGATTTCAGCCAAATTCAAACCATGTCTTTGGGCCGAACAAATGTCTCATACGAAATTTTCTTGAAACATCTTTAAAATTGCGACCTGTACTCTGCGCACAATCACCCCTATCGTGAATAAAAATTCCATATAAAATTTGTTCCCTTTTCACATTTTTCCTATTAAAATTCAATGTGAAAAAAATAAAAGAGAACAAATTTCATGTGGGGTAGGGGTGAATGTTTATATGAACATCCAGCCAGACTGACAGTTTAATCGACTCAAAAGTGATTCTGTGTCGATCAGTACTAGGACATTTTTGAGCGTTGCAAACATCAGCACAAATCCAACATACCCTACTCACTGCGATGGTTTTGTTTTTTCAATTACTCATTAAATACTAATAATTAAGTATGTATTATGACGAGTTTCTATGTAATTTAAATCCTTTACAATGCATCTTTTATCAAATAAATACCGCTCTACTATAATATTTAGGCAGACAAGGCAGACACGATTTTGATGAATCAATTGTAAATTATTATTTCAATTTTGTCTGCATTTGAATCGATGCCAGGTACCACCTGCTGCTTTGCTAGTGACATACATAAATACATGCACTCTCTCAGTCATTATTTATTCATTCTTATCATTCACTACAAAAAAGTGGCACCTGTCACTTAATAAATTGAACAGACAGTTCAGCTTTCTAAGGAAAGTGGTAAAGGCAACTCTAAATCTTTACATACAATATATGTATGTATGTATATACACGAGCATAAAGTACATGTGTTTACATATCTGAATAATGTTGTGAATGTGAATGCCAACTATTTGTTGCTTAAAGAACATTGGTTTCAAATTTGTTTAGTTTTGAACTATATGAGTATTACAAATACACATAAACATACATAGAAGTATATATGAATGTATGAGTCCTCTCGTAACAATATTTCACTTTCAAACTTAATTCAAGTCAATTGATGGAATATAACTGCAATAGTCTCTTCATCGTAAAGCTAATCATTAACATGATTATGATGGCGATCATCATGGTAGAAAGCAGTTAACAATAATAACATTCGTTCGTGTTTAGGCGCATTGGGTCACGTTTCCTTTTTTGCATGTCGTGTGCAATTTGGCACTTTTCAACCGATATGCAAATTAAGTTGTTGCACTAAATGCCACCTTCATCACTATTTCACATATTTTACACACACAGTCATTCATACATAAATTAAGCTTCACACCTACATAAATATACAAATACTCGTACAGACATACAACCATTAGGATATACACACACTTGCATTATTGCACATGTATTTATATTCCAGTGTTAAAGTATACGATATAAATATGAATGTAGCCACCACCACCGCCAATAAGTTTTGACAAGAAGTACGAACACATGCACAGGCCTTGATTCACTTTATATTTTTCCACGTACTCGTACATATATTTCAGCATAATCCAAGTAACAATTTTTTAAATTCTTAACACAAATATCGGTTTCTGAACACATTGTTTCAACAATATCACTTGGTCATTTTAATTATGTATACGATTGCGCCAACTATAATTAACATATTATGTTAAGATTCACATGATTATAGCAATTATATATATTTATACAGGGTGGGCCAAGTTTGACTGACTGCCATTGCCATTGTGGCTCTTGCGGTATGAGCTGTAGCTCCATCTTGATGGAACCATATGTTACGATTATTGAGAACTATCGGACGTAAAAAATTTTCCAACATGGTCCGGTATACCACCCCAGAGACGGTTTGTGGTTCATTAAGCTCATTTTCGAAAAAAATATGGACCAATAACTTTATCAGCCATGATTCCACACCAAACAGTGCATCTGACAGGGTGTAATTGTCGCTGATGCAATGCTCTTGGATTCTCTGTACCCCAAATTCGGCAGTTCTGTTTATTCACATATCCATTTAAATGAAAATGTGCTTCATCGCTCATAATCAGATTATCCAAAAAATTGTCATTTTCTGTAGCTAGCAAAATCAATCTATTGGCATATTGTAGCCGTTGTGGTGCATCCCTCGGCAATAATTCTGTATTATCTGCAAAAAAAAAATTAAAAAAAATTGAAAATGCAAAAGTTATAAGCATTTCAAATCAGTCAGTCCAAGTTGGCCCACGCTGTATATAGGATTGCAGTAATTGTGTATACGTTTGTGGCAATAAGTTTTATATCCACCATCAAAAACATGGGGGTATATTGAGTTTGTCTTTCCGTTTGTAACACATCGACATATTGGTCGTAGACTATAAGTATATATTCTGGGTCCTTATAAGATTCTAAGACGATTTACCCATGTCCGTCTGTGTGTTTGTCTTTCCGTTTGTTGAAGACGGAAAAAGACTGAACAATGGAACTTTTCCCAAAGATTCCTTATCTCACGATAGTATTTGTTTGGTTTGTATCAATATACAAATTCGACAGTTTTTGCTAATTTTTCTTCAAATATAATGCAAATAATATTTTAAAAGTTTGCATATATTAGCAGTATCCAGACAAGATTCAGCAAAAAAAGTTTTATGTAAAGACAAAATTTACCCCCATTAAAGTCCACTTCCACTTCCAAAAATCACTTAAATATGTAAATATTTTATAAGTAGCAACATTGAACTAAAATTTTACACTGATCAGTTATATGTACTTAAGTGAACATTTTTGTATTGGATTTTGTGAAGGTCAGTCCAATTAGCCATATTTCGCATATACGGTTTATTTCCGAGAATATCTGGAATACCCCACAGAACTCTACAATATATCCTAATTGAGATGAAAAAATCGTTATTGAGATATGACGATCGTCCAATAATATGTAATATATCTGATATAAGGGATCCGAGAAATTAAACAAAACTCGTGTCAACATCGATAGATCACACTACTGTTATATTAATGGTGGATATATCAAGACATTGGTGTTGGGTATATAAGATTCGGCACATCCGAATATAAACTCGTACTTGTTATGATGTAAGATTGTACCATATAATTTTGTTCTCTATCATAATTCAAAGATTCTTTATTAACAAGAGTGCCACAAACATATATTCAAATATTATATACAAATGCAGATTAGAAAAACAAGTAAGAAAGTATGGTCGGTCAAGCTCGACCATATAATTCCCTACATCCAGTATATGTATAAAACAGTTTTTAGAAATGTGCGTTATATGGGAGATATGTCCTATAATGAACAGATCTTCCAAACAATTAGTGCCATGATTTCTGTGAATATAAATAATATATGTGTTAAACTTTATCTCGATATAAATACTTTTTATTTATGGATGTTAAAGTGAATTACGGAGAGGGTCTTATATGGGAGTTTTGACTAATTAAGGACCGACCATTTTAAAATTATTATTTGTATATTAGGGCGGGTTAATATTTTTTTTGATGAACCGTATAGCAAAACCGTAATCTATAAGTGATTTTGAGAAATTTAGCTCAAGAGACCATAGCTCTAAGTAGCATTTGGACCCCCCAAAATTTCAGAATAGATATTTACATAGAATAATTTAATTAAATTCGTCACTAAATTGGATAGAATTATAGTAGATTACTCAATCTGGGCTTGTTTGAAAGGTATTTTTATTACCTTTCAGAATTTATATTAATACGAATATTTTTTTTATTTTTAGTAGAGATATTAGGAATTTTTTATCGAAAAATAGCCTAATATGAATTCTGAAATTTCTTAGATTTTTTTCGATATTTTTTTTTGCAGATTATGAAAGTTCAGTAATTTCCAACAACTTTTACTACGATCAATTTCGTTTCATACAATTTGACAAAATAAATTTCCCTTCAATATTATTTGAAGAGAGTTGTACTCTCTAAAGTAATTTTCGGAAGTCGGCCTTATATGGGAGCTACGACTACTTATGAAGCAACCATCATAAAATTGTACCATATGTTTTTTTAAAGAGAAGTAACACTCAGGCAATTAATATATATATATATATATATAATTACGTTACTTTCTTTGAAAAAAGTAGAAGAAAGCTTTATATCACAACTATGCAATTGCGCATTATGTTTGTTTTAGTGCAGAATTGCAGCGCCTCTGGTGGTGAGTAGGAGCATTAATGTTAAAGCTTGATTTTATAGCCTTTATTTAATTATTTTACTTTGGTGGCGTTTGAATGCTATATCACCGAAGGAGGGCGCTGTGATAAATATTAGTCATGATAGTTAGATGGAAACTAATAATTATCATAAACTGATGTTGTTTGAGTGGCAGCTGCTGGGAATCGAACGCGGTCTACATATATATACCAACTCATGCTAAATGATCAAATGCGCTAACCAATTAAGCTACAGCACCCTTTATTTGCATATATACGAAACAGATTTGTGGATTATTTGGATACCAGCATTTTTAAAAGAGCTATGCTCTTTAAAGTGATTTTCGGAAGTGGGGCTTATATGGGAGCTATCAATTTGTGTTGAAATATGCTTTCATACTTGCATAATTCAAATATTTGTGATCGTTAAACTCAAATTACGGAAGATATTTATTTGTATGGGGCCAGGTGAAATAATAGACCGATTTCCACTAGTTTCAAACCCATCCATCATTGGGCGAAAAAAATATCATTTCTTGAAATATCTTCAAAATTGCGACCTTTATTTCGCGCACAAGCTTTACGTGGACAGCCGGCCAGCAAGACGGACATCATTACATCGACTCAGGAAGTGATTCTGAGTCGATCGGTATACTTTAAAGTGGGTGTTGGATCAATATTTATGGGCGTTGCAAACATCAGCACAATTGTGGTGTAGGGTAAAATAATATTTTATAAAGAAGTGCAAACAAATGTTTGCAGCTGCAATAAATTAATAATGACATTAATTTAGAAAACTTTTATGGTATCATATCCAGCAAATGCCGTAATTTATTATAAGCCTAAATAAAATTCTAATTCAAAATTTAATTAAATAATTTTAAGGTCACTTCGATTTAATAATATCTAATCTAACAGCCGAATTTACAAACATTTCATTTTATATTTATGAAGTACAAAGTACGTGTGACATTGTTTTCCATTTCTAATTTTTAAAAACTTTTATATATTAGTAATAAAACTTTTATCTAAAGTTGATACATATGTAATTTACTGCACTCAATCGCTTTTGGCACCGATATCGACAAATCTTTACAAATTTTTGTTGTTTCTTATGTTTGCTATATCTACTACATATATTAAAGCAAAAAACTATCATTTTGAAAAATTTTTGATATTGTCAAAAAAAAAAAAACAGTAAAATTTTTTATAATCGGTTTCGTGTTGTCTACAATTTTTAGAGAATTTTAGACATATGTACTAAAAATATGTCTTCTAAATTGTGCAAGTAATGATCGAACTTTTATTGCACATATTTACGTTAAATTAAATGTCTACAAGATAAATAATATGATGTTCCTATTATGAACTGTTTTTGGGGAAATTTTTTATATAAACTAGATACAAGTATTACATGTGCCGTTCTTTATTAAGCATAGTTCTCTGTTCAAAATTTCAAGTGGAATGCTGTCAAAATACAAGTTAAAAAAATTCACATGAAATTTTCATGAAAAAATGTTGCAGAAGTAGTACTCTGTTCATTTTGTGAAAAACATGTGAAATGTAACTGGCAACATTATGTTTTCACAGCGAAATAATTAAAGTAGCAATTGTTTCACGTGGAATTTTTATCCAAAAGCTCTTCTGTCGCAACAACAATATCTATTACTTGTTGTTCTGCTGCACAAGCGGCTAGTAATATTTGTTTATTCATTTTTATTTAAAGATTTCGATTCAACACAGATTTTTTAATATTTTAACTTTTATTTATTTTCGATTTAAATTCACAAAAAAGCAAATCATATGTGTTTTGTTTACATAAGTAAAACAATGTGGCGTACGTTCAATTAAAAAAAACGTCAAATTAAGTAAATTCGCATGATAGGCAACATTGGCTATACGTCAAATTTTCCGTATGAAATAATTAATGTTGCTCAACATTTTTCCCAAATTTGAACAGAGTTCCAGGCTTTAGATAGCATTTTTATATTTTACTTAAAACTTGTTTATTGGGATACTTGGTGGTGCACAAAACGAAACAAATTTTATACGAACGTACATTTATACATCTATATCTATCAGAGTTATTAATATTTCTTTGTGTGTCGGTTTGACGAGTTGACGGCGTAGTGCTCTAACTAGCTTCCAGTAAAATTTCATAAATTTCATGATGTGTTGAGATTGATGGTATGAAGTTTAATTTTTGATGTACAGTGTGTGAAATGTGTCAGAGTAACAAATAGGAAAACGTTGGCAGGCACACACACTTCAATTTCTAATAGATGAGTGGATGGAGTGAAAACTCTTTCTTTTGTTCGAGTGCATTATAAATGAGTTGCAACAAATTTATTCAACTTTTTTTACAAGTACATACATGTTTATAACTTTTTCGTTCTAAATATGGGTAGAGAATTTGTAAATTATTGTTTACATTTACATTTTTGTTTATGAAGTAGGTGAGTGCAATTAATCGTTATTATTTATTCATTAAAGTGGCTAGTTCAATTGAAATACATTTGATTAGGGTAAATTTTTAAATTATCAAATCATTTCACAATCCATATAAGTTGTACATACATACATATATCAATTTTAGAGTAATTACAAATTCAAATATTAATATTCAAGTAACTATCAAAACTCGTACTGTAAGACCACAAATAACAAACAAAACATTCTGTGAAGTTTACAAACAGGTATGTATGTATTAGGGATACCAAACGGGACTGGACTTTAAAATACCGGGATTTGGGAATTTAAAAATCTAAATACCGAGATTTCGGAATTTTTGTTTTTTGTTAAAACAAATTGTTTTATTAATAATAAAAACTATTTATTTCAAAAAAGTAACTTATATTAACTTTAAATATATTTAAAAAGAAACATTTTCTCTCCTCATAGCTATAATTTTTAAATTCACTGAAAACTTATAAAGCAAATTTTGTATTTTATGCACAAAATTTTATAAATCATTAATAACACTGGTCTACAAATTTGGGATATTGGATTTAGAACCTTTAAGTCCATAACTCCGTTTGTGCTATGCCACCCATATATCTCTTGGAAATAAAGTTATTGAGGTCAAATTCAAACAATAGAAGCCTAACCCTAAAATCTTACCCTTTTTATACCCTGTTTCTTAACATGTGGTGAATATGGAAAAATGTATTATTAAATTTTATAAATTGTTAAATTGCATTCAAGATTATTATGAAAATCAGACAAACTTTGTAATTATGGTGAGATTTATAAGGTAATATCAATATTAAATGGTCAAAATAAGTTAAAATTTCTAAACATTTGAAATGAATTGTCTTGTCTTTCTATAATAAAATTAAAGTGTGAAAAATTTGATATTCTCTTCATTATAATTAAAGGAAAACCCAAAAAATACTCGTATTCAGAAAATATCGCGGTTATTTGAAACTTTGTTCTATAACTCGAATCCTTCTCTTTTTGGTGGTCATTCAGTTTCAGTTGGATTAACAAAATGTATTAACATGTTTATTAAACAGATATTTATTTATGTGTATAAATTAAATTATTATTTATTATTTATACTTTATTTTTTGATGATTGCATTTTCCAACTGAAGATATCTACATCCAATATAGTGGCGAAATATTGGCAAAATCTAATTTATATATTGTTATGCTCATTATTTGATCCTTATTCATAACTTCAAAGGAAATATAAAAAGTGATTGCAAATAAAATACTAATGCGATTAATAAACTTTTGGAAACGCTAAAACAAATTCGAATTTAAATACCTAGAATATACCGGAAAGCACAATAAATAAAAGAAAATGAATCAATGGACCACTTTGATTTTGATATATACACGGATTCTTAATGAACCAGTGTCATCTTTATACCCTAACTTAAATGATGGAGAATATGTTGAAGAATTAAGGATTACATTGATAATGACCTTGAAATAGACCAAGAACATAATTATTAAGATAGCCTTAAATGAAACTTCTTTATGAACGAATTGATGAAGGAACAAAAAGTTCATTTTACTTTATTTAAAATTTTTAAATTATTCAAATAATTCGATGCTAGAATAGCAAGTGAACAGGTTCTGGATAAAAATTTATTAGAAAATTTGCCTCACATTCGTGAAATTCGAGATCATGTTTATAATACTCAAGGAAAAAAATTAATGGAAATTATTGAAAATATTGGTGGTATAGTGCTTAATGGAAGAACGGAAAATGATGTAAGGGGAGATTTCAGCTTTTGCGGAGTTATGGGTAGCTCTGTTATTGATTATTGTATTTGTTCACATAGCTTTCTGCAATATTTTGCTAATTTCGCTATTCCATCTAAACCCTATTCTGACCAAATGCCGTTATGCCTTAAAATAATAATTATTAACTCCAGCGCACTATGGGTTTTTTTTGAATTTTTTTTT
Source organism: Bellardia bayeri (assembly GCA_950370525.1). Lineage (NCBI taxonomy): Eukaryota > Metazoa > Arthropoda > Insecta > Diptera > Calliphoridae > Bellardia > Bellardia bayeri. Next base: position 51,873,334 of record OX493265.1, on the reverse strand, counting down.
TGGCATAAAGTCAATTTTTTTTTTGTTAAGTATTTTAAAATGTTGTTGATTTTTAATTTTTAAACACCCTAGTTAGATAAAAACATATTTAACTTTAACATGAGGAGCAACACTATTATGTTTGCGTGCTGTTAAAGTCAGCTGATTATGTACCAGACGTTTTGTGTGAAATTGGCGGGAAAAAAAGTTGCAAACTTTGATTGTTTGGTTTGGCGAAAGTTTACACAAAAGTGAAAAGGATTAATATGGAAAACGATTGTCCAGGTATGTAGAACTATAGTTTACTAATGTTTGTGTGGTTTTTATGTGTTTTTGTCCAATTGTATCTTGTTTTGTTTATGTGTATTTTTAGAATGAGCTTATCAAGTGTAGTTGTGTTTCGTGGATCAGTACTTTTGCATGGCAAAGCGTTGCAAAAAGCTGTTAATGAGAAGTTATTAACCAAAGTGTGCAGATTAATAAGAAACTAATCGTTTTTGTCCGAATCCACACGTTTTCGAAAAAATCAAATTTTTCTAGTACAATATGTGTTTAGTCGTGCTGAGCTGGTTGACATTTGGAGCAACAACAATTGCTCAGGAGACGCCGTACAACAGCACATATTAGAAAGCATTGCTCAATGAACAATTAAATAACGAGAACATTAAGTCAATAAATGAAAAAGTGAAAGCCTTTGTCAATTATATAAATAAACACTTGCGGAAGTGTAATTTAACTCTGGAAAGAAGTAAGAAAAAGCACTCAAAATGTCTTGCCAAAAGCATATTCATAGAAATCACTGGTAATTATGCGTTAGAAAATAAAGTGGGTCGCCCAAAATGTGATTACAAAAGCGCTGGTCCTCGTCTGAAAAGAAAATTAGCCGCGTAACTCTCAGAGGAGAATAACAACTTAGCTCCCTTACTCATATATGCTGCCACAATAGGAGATGAATACTGAAATCTGAATTTGTATAATTATTATTTTTTTCTTTTCATCAAATAAAATAGAAAATCTAAAAATAATATTTTTAATGGAAACGTCAAAAACCCAGTTGCATGTTGGCCAGATTGGCTATATAGCAGCTATATGAAATAGTGCACCAAATCATATGAAACTTGGTAGGTCATTTTGGAAGCATAAAAAATGTACACAAACAAAATTTCATTTCAATAGCTTTAAAATTAGAGTTTATGCCAAAATAAACGAAAAAAAAACCATAGTGCAGCGTTGATAAAAGTGTTGAACAAACTTTTCGAAGACTACATTGGAAAAAAAACAACACCTAAATTACGCCGCTAGGTTAAGGCAACTTACTTCACGTATCACCCTACAAACTAATGAATCAGTAGATGAGCTTATACAGTCTGTTACAGATAAGATCATTCAAGCCAATATACAGAATAGTAATAATAAAATAAAAGTTCTCCAACCTATACAGAACTGAATGGATTGGCAACAACAATATTTTAAATGATACTCACTCAAGCCGGCTTTAGAAAACAATACTCTACTGTTGACAATATTTTTAATTTGGTAAACATACATTTTTTGTTGATTTTTCTTGCGCTTTCGATATGATACCGAGAAACAGCTTTTTTTACAAACTATCTAGGCTTGGATTGTCATCTAAAATAGTAAGAATATTAATGCGTACATATGAAAGCACACTAAGTCAAATCTGGGATGGCAATACCCTCTCAAACACTTTGCGGTTGAACTTGGTGTAAAACAAGGTTGTATTTTAAGCCCTTTACTATTTTCTTTGTATATAAATGACCTTCCCGATAAGCTACCAGATGATATAGTTTTACTTTCGGATTCACCTGTGGATTTGCAACAAATGATTAATGCTTTATATGCTTACTGTTCAAATTGGAGCCTAAAGGTAAATCTAGATAAGTCCAAAATTCTCATATTTCGATCAGCCATACGAGTACCCTCTACCTTGCAATGGCATTATGGAGCGCAAGATATAGAAATCGTTAATAACTACAAATATCTTGGTATTACAATTACTTTCAAGAAACATCTGACTGGCAAACTTTCTGACTCGAAGTTAGCAATAAACTCGGCATGGTCAAAATATATATTAAATCCACAAATATCGCAAAAGAATAAAATAAAAATCTTTTATGCTGCCTCCAGATCTATAATGTTTTACGCTGCACAAATATGGGGATACGAAAAATATGATGAAGTCGAAAAACTATATCGGTTTTTTATTTAAAAAAAAATGCTTTACTTGCCGTCCAATATTTCCAATTACATGTTGCATTTAGAAACTGACCAAGACTCTTTATATCTAATCACTCTGAAACTGCATTTTAACTGCATCAATAATGTATTGAGTCTAAATCACAATCGCTTACCTCGAATCTTAGCTAAAAGTATCATATCACAAAATGTATGCTGGGCAAAAGAGTGGTCTGATCTTTGTATTTATGTAGGATTCTCCCCTCCTAACTCTGGCCAACCTTTGTGTGCCTATTGGAAACCTATTTTAAACCTACTTAGAAATAAAGAACGCGAAAATTACATTTTAAATGCAACAAACTCCCAGTATTTTCAGTGTTATAATTAAAACAAGGGGCGGACTACTAAACTTAAACGCTAGAAGCTTTTGTAACAACAAAATGTACTTTATGTAATCTTCGTGAACCTGAGAACACTTTTCACTTTATTGGTGTGTGTCCGATTTTTAATCAATTCAGGATTAGCTTCCTTGGTAAACAACAATTTAATATAAGCGAGGTTCTAAATATGCTGAATGGGTGCAATTACAACAACCTATACAAATACATAAAAGTTTGCTTAAACTATAGAAAACTAATTGTAAATGAATTTGATTCCTAAGTTTGAATTTTTTAACTTTTTCCATTATTATCATAACCATGCTAATCAGGCTTACAACAAAATGTTCAGCCTAATATAGATATGTATTATAAAATAACTGAATTATAAGAAATTATAAGAAATGGAAAATATTTATGTACACATTATATTTACATTTATCTAGTAATAAAATAATAATAATAAATATTTCGATTAATCTTAAATATGTGGTATTCGAACCAGTTAAAATCTCTTCGTTTTATTTGAACAAAAGAAAAATCAAAATGCATACCTACATATATATTTCCAGATATTCGATAGTAAATGGTTTTTGGCAGCACACTTTATAGCAGAGATTTCCACCTAAAGAATGGTATAGAAATTAGTAAGCATAATCATCCCTATCGCGAATAAAAATTCCACTTGAAATTTGTTCCCTTTTATTTTTTTTAACATTGAATTTTAATAGGAAAAATGTGAAAAGGGAACAAATTTCATGTGGAATTTTTATTCACGATAGGGGTAAATATGATTTTATCCCGTACCCTTCAATAAAAATTTCACCGCCAACTCTATTAGAGCCGTCAGTATATAACCTCCAGACAGCTTCGGAGGAATACATTCGGAAAACATATGGAAAATTGCATATCGAAATAATGAAAGGAATATATCAATGGAAAATAGGAACCTGTATTTTGTGCACAAGATTAATATGGACAGCTAGCCAGATGGACATCATTAAATCGACTCAGAAAGTTATTCTGGAACGATATTTGCATCTTAAAAAGCTGTAGCTGATTTTTATTGTTTGTTGAGGCATTTGAAATTACATACATAATTTAAGAATTATTTATTTAAAAAAATTATTTTACCAGATACACGTATAGAAATTGATAAACGTTAACAGAAAAGCTTCTCAGTTGTTTTATTAATCTTTGGGAAAATAAAAATATTCTTAAATTACTAAATTTTCCAAAACGTTTACAATTCTTTCGTGGCTGGGGGCATACAAATAACGAACAGGATATATTTTATTAACTCGAAAAAATGTGAAGATTTTTGACTTTACCTTTTTACGAAAAATATGTATGTATGTATTTTTACTACTTACGAGTATATGAAGGTATTAATTTTATGGTTATATTCTTTAGTACAATTACTTTTACTGGTAGTACCATTAAGTAGATATTCTTTCAGCTTCCTTCAAAAATGATTAATTTTTATTTGGTTCTTAAAAAATTATAAATAAGCAGAAAAACTAACAAATTTTACGTTTTTATAATCATTGCAAATCTGCACAAATACCTTATAAATATGTATGTATGTATATATTAAGAGTTGTAAACAAATATTTTCTGTATAAGCCATACAGTAAAAGTGCTCACAAACAGTAAAAGCCACATTTAATATTCGGTTTAACTAACAATTTAACTAATTTGTAGAGATTGTTGATTAAAAATTCCGAAACAGAATTAAATAGGAATAATTTATGAAACTAAAACTTCAATCCACTTTTAACTTTCTAGTATCTTTACAAATTTGATAGAAAGCGGAAATAAGAAGTAAAACTTTATGTTGCCATGTAGATAATTTCAATGCAAGCAGTACCCTACAGTTGTCATCATACATATGTGTCATCAATGCGCCAAACAAAATAAATGCTAATATTTGTATTTTGTGAAATACTCACTAATTAACTAATTTAAATAATCTATCAATGATACGAGACCACATCTCAAATTTTTCTATGTAGGATAATAAATGTACAGGTTTGCTGCCTAAAAATTACGTTTTACATGAAAATGCTTTTTCTATGTAGGAATCATTCTTAAAAATATTAAACATCAAACACGCTTCATTGTGCATTTCTTAAATAGAAATAATGTTTTGAGATAAACAATATACATTTCTTTGTGTTGCCGTTTGATTAGCAATCATTAAAATTTAACTTCTATTATTACAAAATTTTAAAATGTTGCATTTTCTAATTTATATTAATCACAATTAGAGCAATTCCGACAAATTAAAATGCTTTTTGGCCGATCAGAATACAACTCTCATGTATGGGCCGGTGCTTCGAAGTCTATTTTGGAGTTACTCGACCGCGTACAGGAGAGGGCGAAGATGCTTATCGGTGACAGTATAATATCCATTGGACCATCGTCGCAATGTGGGTTGTGTTTCACTGTTCTATCAATACTATATTGGTATGTGTTCTGTTGAAATCAGGGAACTTGTTCCTGAAACACGTAGTTTTTTACGTAATACGCGTTCTTCACTCCGGACTCATCCATTTGTGGTCGACTGGACAGTAGATCGCACAATACACTACATGGAAAATGCGTTCTTTAGCCGTACTGTTTGTATGTGGAACAAACTACTAGCAGAAGTATTCCCTGCCACTTTCAAAATAGGAAAATTCAAGTCAAATGTTCACAAACACTACTCCCTCTATCCTCCCTCCCTTTAACCTTTTTTCCTAGTTTTAACACAATGCATTGCATAAGTAGGGGTCGTCCCCCGAGTGCTGGTCCAAGAAAAAAAAGAAGCATCGAGGGCACACTGTTTGTGCAAAATGATTGTAAGATTAGTTTATTAGTAAACAATAATAATATGTTTATAATGGAGTAACTCGAACGATGCATTGAAGAGAGCCATATGAATAAAACCGGCTTTAACAATAACGGAAGTGTTCGTCTTCCCTAAAAATATCTACTTAATATAACAAAATTACATTTCATAATAAATTCAACATTATTTTTACATAGACTACAAAATTGTATATAACTAAAATGCATGTGCATAAAGAAACCTCTGGCAACACAGATGATTGTAGTACTCGTATTTAATTTTTAACCATCTCCGTACCATTTCTGTTATGCAGTTTTTAATATTATTTTGAATTTTTAATCAGCAAGACATTAAACGTTCTTTCAAGACTCAGCCACAACATTTCTTCTCAACATTCATGACGATGTTTTTTGAACTGCTAAAATAAGCGATTCAGCATTTCTAACATTTGTTGTTTTTAAAAATGTGTTGAAAATTTGACTGAGTTGTCAACATAGCATTTTATATAGATATTTTAGCGGTTTCATTAAGCGCGTTATTCAAAGTGTAAAATTTTAAAATGTTTTAAAATTGTAAGAATTACTACTAATAGACTCTTTAGGAACGCAGCCATTTAATAAACCTAAAGTCTATTATCAATCAATCCTAATAGTTTTCTGTAATGTGATCAGCTATGATCAGAATTCATATATATTGGCCGGTCCCTTAAAATTTGCTAGTATTTTGTAAGATATCATCAAACTCATCAGTACAAAATTTGTTGTCATCACAAATAATTTCAAGAGATTTCTGTGGACGCTATTTTAGATATATGGCCCATGAATCCGATATTCACAATATGTATATGTACATTAACATGATTTCTGTGCATCTAAATCTGTGTTCATATGGTAGTTGTGACAAAATATTTAGTCATTATTATTAGTGTATGTACCACAGAGTATAACAGAGGCGACAATTTTAGCGTTTCAAAATCGCTACAATCAGCTGATAAGACAGTTCTATTAAAAAGAGAAAGAAAATATTTTCTGGTAGTAAATTTGTAATGTGAACAAGAATTTTGTGAACAAAACAAAATAAACAAAACAATTTGAATTAAAAATATTTGAATTGAAATTTTGTTTATATGTTTGTGATTTTAATGACTTACTAAATTGTATTTTAATAATTGTTATACTTTGGGGTATGCATTTTGGAGTTTGTGCATTCGTTAGATGATATAAATGCATTTTTTTATGGTTGTGTCAAACAATACAAAAATACTCTGTGCCAAAAATTAATTTTATTGCGTCAGAAAAATAGAGAAAAATAGTAACATAAAGAAAACAAAAAGGCAGTTCTCAAAGAAAGAGACAAGTATAAAACTACATTTTCTTTCCCCTTCTGTCACCTCTGTTATACTCTGTGGTATGTACTCGTATATATGAAACTAATAAATAATATGGGAGCAATGAGTTATTATGGTCAGATCGTATGTGTGGCATTTATTTGTGATGAATTTTATTGTTGTTAGAGACATTTTCAGATATGGGCTATGATAAATTCTAGACTGACCGTCATAAGGCATCTTATATTTGATGAATTTTATTTGGATGTCAACATTTTAGAAATGGGCCTTTTAGTGGGGCTAGGAGAAATAATTTTCAACCAATTTCAATTCCAACCATCCTTGGGCTGAAAAAGTATCTTATGCCCAATTCTATCAAAATATTTTCAAAAATAAGAAGTGTACTCTACTACACGTAGGTTTACTTTGACATCCTGCTAACCACTCGGACGGACGGACTCACATTGTAAAATCGGCTCAGAATTTACTAATATTTTTGGGCGATACAAATATCGTTACAAATCCAATATAAAATAAATAAAAATGAAACGGTTTTTTGTCAAATAAAATAATATTTATTCGGTTATATAAAAATATATAATGTTGTGATTCTTTAAAAACTATATATATCGATGCCTTAATATATAAAAGACCTAACTCGATTTTTTGTTACTTTACAGACGAAGGAAAAAACTTAATAAAATCCGTTAAATTTTTGATATAACAAGAATTGTAATACAATTGTTAATAAAAAAAGCAACACATTTTATTTCTCATTTATATTTTGGTTTTAATGAAGGTATCGATTATTTTTTTTTTAATTGAGTTAGGCCTTTTTTATATTAAGCCATCGATATGTACATATATTTAAGTTTGAAATTCGAATGTTATAATAATGCCTGTAAAAATATTTTTAGGAAAATAATAAAAAATGTTGTAGGCAGATTGGTAAATTATGTATAAGCAGTTAAATAAATGATAAAAATCGTTTTATATCAGTTGAGCTAATTTGTTTCATAGATTTATCATCATTTGACAACATTTTTAAATTTAGAATGCAAAATTATAAAAGCATATTTTCTTTTGTCGGTTTATAATTTTTGTTTTTTGCCAAGTTTTAAAAATCAGTTAAGTTTAACTTAACTTTACCAGGCTCATGTTCAACAGTCAAAACTATCATCTACTTACAACATTTGCAAATCTCTAACAAAAAATTTCTTACATTTATTATATTTTTACGAATATAATATTCAGCAAAAAAAAAAAAAAACTAAATAAAAAATATTGCAAAGCAAGACGTGTACAAGTATAGAAAATATTAAACTACAACTTTGAGTCAATTTTGATGAGATAGATAGATGTGTTTGGTAGTTTCTTCAAAGTATTTATTTATATACTGCAACCATACTTCTTTACGTACTTACTCACTCACTAATATACTTATACTTATACATACACATTTATATAAATAAGATATTACAGCTTTAGATACAAGTACGTGTATATACATGTACATATGTATGTATGTATGTATGTATGTATGTACGTAACTCAACTTTACCATCTTCGTCGTCAATTTCTACATCGTCTTGTTTTCAATAAAGTTAGTTTTTTGCATTTTTGTGGACTTTATATATATTTTTTTTTATTTCAAGTGTTTCCATGTAAGTGTTTGCTACTTTATTACCAGCCATCAGTAGCATCTCCATCTGCATACCAACCACCACTATCTATAGATTCACCCATCGTCATCGTTTAGGTTGATGTCTTTAGGAAATGCGTTTTTCTGTTGCGCATTCATATTTGCTGAGTTATCGTTATTTTCTAATGTAGTTGTTGGCATTTTTTGTTGTGTTTTTCTTTTGGGTATTTTGGTATAAGTTTTTCTTTATAAATATTTAAAATTTCATAGTGATTCGCATTTGACAGTTATCGATTTACTTTTGTAGTTGTTATATTTTTATGTTGCTGTTTTTATATCGCATGGAAATGATGTACTATTATTTTCAATATTTCCGTTGTTTGTTAAAAATGTTTGCAAATACACACACTTTCTATATCGACATTAGGTTAGTAGCTAACCTTGAAGTTACGCGAACTCCATTATTTTTATACCCTCCATTATAACAAGTGGTGAGTGATGATGTTTGTCATTCCATGTGTAACATTGAGAATTATTCATATATGACCCAAGAAAGTATAAGTTATTTTTTTTTGAGTTGTATATAACTTTAATTTGGCAACACTTTTTTAATTGGCGGCCATTTTTTTTTTTTTCGTGGACCAGCACTCAGGGGATGACCCCTACTTATGCAATGCATTGTGTTGGAACTAGGAAAATAGGTTATGGGAGGGAGGATAGAGGGAGTAGTGTTTGTGAACATTTGACTTGAATTTTCCAATATTGAAAGTGGCAGGGATAACTTCTGCTGATAGTTTGTTCCACATACAAACAGTACGGCTAAAGAACGAATTTTCCCTGTAGTGTGTTGTGCTATCCACTGTCCAGTCAACCACAAATGGATGGGCCCTGACTGAAGAACGTGTATTACGTAAAGAACTGCGTGTTTCAGGAACAAGTTCCCTGATTTCAGCAGAACACATACCATTATAGTATCGATAGAACAGTGAAACACAACCCACATTGCGACGATGCTCCAATGAAACAATATAGTTGGATACCCTACTGTCACCGATAAGCATCTTCGCCCTCTCCTGTACGCGGTCGAGTAACTTCAAAATAGACTTCGAAGCACCGGCCCATACATGAGAGTTGTATTCCATTTTCGGTCGAATATAGGTGGTGTAAATAGTAAGAAGATCAGATGGAGTGAAGTATTTTCTACACCGTTTTAAAAAACCAAGGCACTTGAGCGCTTGTTTGTGTTTGGTCCAGCGGACATCACACTGGATTCTCATGCCGAGAACGTCAAGAGCGTCTGATTCCTTAATATTTACACCGCCCATAAAAACAGATGAAGCAACATGATCTGTTGTGCGTTTGTGCGTTAATAAACAACACTGAGTCTTACGTGCGTTAAAATCGACTCTATTCGCACAACCCCATTCCGAGATTGTTTCAAGATCTCGGTTCAGCGTATCATTCATAATTTGTCTCTTTTCCCTAATCTCCAAAGAGTTTGGTCTATGGTTAAATGAGTATGAATGGCAAATGTTGCTATCATCTACATAAGAGTAGATAGGGTTTGAAGTTTGTCAGCTGTCAAGTGAGTTATGTTTGAAGTGGATAGTTTACGTCGATAAGCAGCGTTATTGCTGATATACGGCCACAAATGTTGGAAAACCCCCATTTATAATTCGTCTAAGCAGTTTCGTATTAAATTAACCCTCTGATGAGTGACAGTTCTGAACTTCACGGCCGAAGTAGGAGTAATTTCAGTTTTAAAAGCCAAAAAAGTCCCTAGGGACCTTCTCACTCATCAGAGGGTTAATAAAATAAGTTCATTTATAAATCAACCTCTGAGACAACCTTTTTTTCAATAATTTCTGTTAATTTGTTTAAATATTTTGCAGATAAAACCGTGTATTATTTTAAGAAATGTGACACTGGCAATTAATATGTCTACATATAATTGCGTTACTTTCTTTTTAGATTGAAGAAATAAAAGTGGTGAAAGTACAAGAAAGCTTTATCGCAACTCTGCAATTGTGCGTTATGTTTTTAGTGCAACGTGCTGAGCTTGATTTGTAGACGATTTATTTAATTATTTTACGTCAGTGGAGTTTTAATGCTATAAATACTATACCACCGAAGGAGGCGCTGAAACAAAAATATTAGTTATGATAGATAGATATTAATAAATATCAGAAACTGATGTTGTTTGAGTAGCAGCGTTTGCGAATCGAATCGGGACCACCAAATACTAACTCATGCTTGATGATCAAATGCTCAAACTAATTAAGCTACAGCACAAATGATGAATTTGAAAGTGCTACATATCCAATATAAATGCCTTAAATGACAATGTCAATACAAAATTCAGCAAAAATAAGTATAAAATAAAAATAAATCACAAAGCTCTATTTTGTTTGTTCCGGTCCATACTTGAAAATATCCCCCATACAAAGTCAATTTCCGAAAATCACTTCAATACGTATAAATCTGTTATAAATAAATACATGTCAAAATCAAACTGCTGGAATTTGTGATATTTGACCATATCCTCCATACATCTCACTTTTTCATTAACTATTTTCATTAACTTGGTGAATATAGAAAAATGTTGAACCAATTTTTATACCCTACACCACCATAGTGGGGAGGGTATATTGGATTTGTGCTGATGTTTGTAACGCCCGGAAATATTGGTCCAACACCCACCTAAAAGTATACCGATCGACTTAGAATCACTTTCTGCGTCGATTTAACGATGTCCGTCCGTCCGTCTAGCTGGCTGGCTGTCCATGTAAAGCTTGTGCGCAGAGTACAGGTCGCAATTTTGAAGACATTTCGATAAAATTTGGTACATGATATTTTGGGCCCAAGGATGGATGGAATTGAAACTGGTGAAAATCGGACCATTATTTCACCTAGCCCCCATACAAACATTCTCCCGAAATTGGGGTTAACCGGTCTTAAATCTTTGAATTATGCAAGTATGCAAACAAAATTTACAACAGATAAGTAGTAAATGAAGCTAAAGCACATCTACAAATTTCGTGACGATCGGTCCATAATTAGTCGTAGCTCCCATATAAGGCCTACTTCCGAAAATCACTTAAAAGAGCATAACTCTCTCCTAAAAATGTTATTATCCGAATAAAATGGAACACAAATATGTTTCGTATATATACATATAATATGGTAGAAAATTATGATGATCGGTCCATAAATAGTCATAGCTCCCATATAAGACACACTTCCGAAAATCACTTAAAAGAGCCTAACTCTCTTAAAAATGTTGTTATCTGAATACTATTTAACACAAATATATTTCATATGTATTCTAATAATACGGTACAATTTTATTATGATCGGTCCATAATTAGTCGTAGCTCCCATATAAGGCCCACTTCCGAAAATCACTTTAAAGAGCATAAATTTCTTAAAAATGTTGGTAATCAAATAAAATTCGACACAAATAATATACAGAAATGATGACACCTAATTTTATAATGGTCGGTCCATAATTAGTCGAAACTCCCATATAAGACCCTCTCCGTAATTCACTTTAATTTCCATAAATATTTTAAAAGTATTTATATCGAGATAAAGTTTAACACATATAATATTTATATTCACAGACATCATGACTCTAACTTTTTGGATAATCCGTCCACAATAGGTTATATCTCCCATATAACGCCCATTTCTGAAAAACTGTTTTATATTTACATATACATACTAGATGTAGGGTATTATATGGTCGGGCTTGACCGACTATACTTTCTTACTTGGTAATTTTATAAAATGTTATATTATGTGAAAGCTTAATATGATAAATATATATAAACTCTATAAGTGACTGTAAGAATTGGTAATTAAATCAACTACATTAATAAATAGATAAAATCTGAAGTAAAACTAGAGACTTTTCGCTAGATGCATTGAATGTCGCGTGAGTTATCGTACTTCTCGACAATTTAGTTGTTAATATCGTCATTAATTTGTTTAATTATTAACGTTTACACTAATGAACACAATTTTTTTTAATAAAGTTGTATCACTGGGATGTATTCCCATCTTGCCGGTAAAACAGTCATCATCGCCGTCGTTTACTGTCAACATCGAGTCTTTTTGGAAAACCCTCACTTCATTTGCATTTGATATTGTTCCTCCTTGTTATTTTAATTGCTAAACAGGTTCGATTTATCACTTTAAATATGTTTGCGAAATGATCACTGGTGGACTACCTTTTGGGTTGTTTGTGAATTAAAATTATGTTGTTCAGGTTAAAGTTTGCGTGATCTTTTTCATTGTGGAAAATATATACTTTGTGGAGGATATATTAGTTTTATTCTGGATGGAAAATATGACATGTTTTTTCTATTAATATGGCTAAAGTAGTTCATTAGCTGGATTGATGAGAGATCATAAATTTCTATGCTCTCTGCTTTATCAAAGGTTGTTGAAGATATGTTGAAATGCTTTTATTACTGCCGCCCTAATGTGCATTGAATGTTTAAAGTACCGAAAGTGCATGTTTATAAGAAACTTTGGGTACATTATTTTTTTTTTTATAGTTGTGCAATTTTGACGTTGACTGTCAATTCAATATTTATAAAATACAAGTATGAGTTAAATTCTTTGCTAAAAATCAAATGCAATACACAAATGTACTTGCAAACCAAGAAACTGTTTGTACATTTGTATTTCCAAAAGTAATAAAGGCACTAATATATTTAACAGACATTCATTGTTTGTGGTTTTTCCTTTTACTACCTCTTAAACAAAAGTTGCATTGTACAAGTTGAAAAATGTAAAAAGCGTTGACTGTAATTACAATTTGAGTTCAATAATATTTATATTACTGATCTTTTGTTCGAAGGATTTAGTGTAGTGTAAAATAATCATAACGCCTGGACTTATTTTTGACATCAGTCGATAGTAAGGATGCCAAACGGGACTGGATTTTCAAATCCCGGGATCCTGGGATTATTGTTTTTTATTAACACAAATTAGTTTATTAATAATAAAAGCTCTTTACGAGTATTTCAAAAAAGTAACATTTATTAATTAATAATTTAAAAGCGTAAAAACATTATATTGAAAATTAGATAGAGAAAATTAATATGTCATTTTGTCTTTGATTTCTATATTAATTTAAAAGCAATAGAATATTATAGTTCGACCTTAAAAAAGCTTGTTAAAAATAGTAAGGCATCGAAAAAGGTAAAGAGAATCTTGTTTTAATTTTGTTACCAATATATAACACAGATGATTACAATCAACGCTTTGGGGCAAAACTGTTAACAAACTAATGTATGCTGATTGCATTTCTCACCTCCAAAACAAACAATTATTCAATATTTGATTTCATATCATTACAAACATTAAAGGATTTTCCATTTTTCAGTTACATTCATTATTTCACTCGTTAATTCAATTCTGATAACAAATATTTATATTTCTTTATGAAACTCACTGTTCAATTTTGGATTTTTATTTTTCAAAAAATTTCAAGAGTTTTCAGTAAAGCATTCTTGATTTCTGGTCTTACCAGTTCATCGCTTTTTGATAGCTCTTTGAACTTAAATAATAGTGCAACATCGGCCAAGGCTCCTATCATTGTGGCAAACGCCTCCACTGCACTATGGTTTTTTTTTTGATTTTTTTTTTGTTAAGTATTTTAAAATTTTGTTGATTTTAAATTTTTAAACACCCTGGTTAGATAAAAACATATTTAACTTAAACATGTGGAGCAACACTTTTCTGTTTGCATGCTGTTAAAGTCAGCTGATTATGCACCAGACGTTTTGTGTGAAATTGGCGGGAAAAAAAGTTGCAAACTTTGATTGTTTGGTTTGGCGAAAGTTTACACAAAAGTGAAAAGGATTAATATGGAAAACGATTGTCCAGGTATGTAGAACTATAGTTTACTAATGTTTGTGTGGTTTTTATGTGTTTTTGTCCAATTGTATCTTGTTTTGTTTATGTGTATTTTTAGAATGAACTTATCAAGTGTAGTTGTGTTTCGTGGATCAGTACTTTTGCATGGCAAAGCGTTGCAAAAAGTTGTTAATGAGAAATTATTAACCAAAGTGTGCAGATTAACAAGAAACTAATCTTTTTTGTCCGAATCCACACGTTTTCGAAAAAATCAAATTTTTCTAGTACAATATGTGTTTAGTCGTGCTGAGCTGGTTGACATTTGGAGCAACAACAATCGCTCCGCTCAGGAGACGCCGTACAAGAGCACATATTAGAAAGCACTGCTCAATAAACAATTAAATAACGAGAACATTAAGTCAATAAATGAAAAAGTGAAAGCCTTTGTCAATTATATAAATAAACACTTGCCGAAGTGTAATTTAACTCTGGAAACATTTAAGGAAAAACACTCAAAATATCTTGCCAAAAGCATATTCATAGAAATCACTGGTAATTATGCGTTAGAAAATAAAGTGGGTCGCCCAAAATGTGATTACAAAAGCGCTGGTCCTCGTCTGAAAAGAAAATTAGCCGCGGAACTCTCAGAGGAGAATAACAACTTAGCTCCCTTACTCATATATGCTGCCACAATAAGAGATGAATACTGAAATCTGAATTTGTATAATTATTATTTTTTCTTTTCATCAACTATAATAGAAATTTAAAACTTATATTTTTAATGGAAACGTCAAAAATCTAGTTGCATGTTGGCCAGATTGGCTATATAGCAGCTATATGAAATAGTGCACCAAATCATATGAAACTTGGTAGGTCATTTTGGAAGCATAAAAAATGTACACAAACCATATTTCAATTCAATGGCTTCATAAATAAAAAATGTGGAGCAAATCGGCCAGATTGGCTATATAGCAGAGAGCATAGAAGAATGTACACAAACAAATTTTCATTTCAATAGCTTTAAAATTAGAATTTATGCCAAAATAAACGAAAAAAAAACCATAGTGCACTGTTACTTTAACCAGATTTAAAATGACAACCATTTGTGTAATTAAACAAATAATGCGTTCGAGTTTGGTAATCCAAAGTTAATTTTTATTATTTCACCTTCATTTCTTCGACATACTTTTGTAAAATTTATATTTCAAAAAAATATAAATAACAAAAGATATCAGTGCACTAGTACGTATGAGTATTGGCTTCTTAAACCCACAATAATCATACAACATGATGTACGACTACTTGCGCACTTACATATGTATGTACAATAAATCTTAAAAGTATGCGACCACTATGCGAATATTGCCAAAGCGGTAATACTGCATCACTGTAGCATAATATGTCATTGTTTTACTTCAAATGTGTTGTTAGAGGAAATTAATTATTTTCAAACTCCCAATTAAGCAATAGAATTGGTAATAATTTGATTTAATTAAAAACTTAATTTTACTAGTCAATTAAATGCAAAATTGCTTTTTATCACAATCAAAAACAAATAAGAGTTTATATTCGCCTAAGCCGAATCTTATATAGCCACCACCTGTGATCTAGGCATACTTGGAACAAATTTGTATTACAATTTGTATCGATAACGTTGTCTGTACGATTTATTTTAGTTTTCAAGGGATCTGAAATGTGATCTATTGCATGTTTTGTGACGATCTTCACAAATAATTTTACTGCATTTGAGGCTTATGGTGAATTTCATTTCTAAAATGATCTATTTAGTTATATAGTGTTTTGTGTATGGAAGCTAAGGCAAATTATTCACAAAATTTTAGTGTTTTTTTTACGTAGGTTAATGTATTTTTCTGAACTGATCTCTACATATAGGAGCTATGACCAATTATGGGCCGATCAGCATAAAGTTCGTTATGATGTCTTGATAATGATGTTAATAACAGATTGTATGGCCAAATATGCACCGATCGTCATAATATTGGGTAATCTGATTTATACATTTCCACTTGATTGTGAGTTTTATTTGAGATTTATGAGCATTTAAGTTATTTTTGAAGTGGATTTTATACGGGTGCTATGTTTAAATATTCTGCTGAATTTTGTATATATACTGCATTGGCATTTTTGTACCATAGAGCTAAATTCGGGGAAGATATTTTTATAATGGCTATGGGAAATCGTCGATTGATACTTACCATTTTCAGAAGGACATTTCATTTGATAATAAAATTAAAGTGTGCAAAATTGCATCGAGGTTATTGAAAATTTAATCTATAACTCGGATCCAATTTCGCTCATTTTTTTTTACCCAAGATTTTGGAGAAACAAATAATTTTCATTGTTCTAATTCTTTTTTTTTCCAAGCTCTAGAAGGACACTCTAATATGTATACTTTTTCGTTCTACGACCAATATTTCGATGTGTTACAAACGGAATAACAAACTTAATGACATAATGAAAGAAAAGAGCAACATTAATAACTAGATGAACAAAGAATTATTAGACCTAAAAATGTCTAGCAAATGCATCCCAAATGCTTATTTAACCAAAAAACCAAAAAGCTCCTTTGGTCAAACCTTATTGTTTGTGTTAACCTTAGGTTAAGTTTTTATTGTTTAAACGAAATTTTTATATTTAAGCACAAATACACACGACCTAAAAAATTCCTCGAACATTTGATTGCATTTTAACTAAAGACATTAAAATAGGATAAAAATATAAAAGTATACAAAAACGGAATTTATATCAAATATTGTCCTAAAATAATTTAAAAGTATAATCAAGGTTGTCCTTAGAACTTTAAAAAATTATACTCAAATTAAATAAAACAAGAAATTTATGTCTTAGCATATATTGTATGATCGGATGTCCATGCGGTTTCCAGTCTACATTTCCTGTGAATTATTTCCAAGTATATACTATACAATAATAGAACTTTGACAGCATTTTGGTTTGTTTCGTTTTATTTGAATAATGCTATGACCGAATTGACTTTCAGACTAACGCTACAATAAAAATCTACAATATTACACACAGATATTAAAGGCATTTCGTAACATACAACTAGATAGATAATATAAAGATTAGGCTAATCTTTTAACTAAAATCTTCTCACCTGTTTGGTTTATTATAGAGAATTAAATAAGGATTATACTTTAATTCAAGATTATCGAATGCTAAAATCATTCCCAAACTGCATTTTTCAACTGCACTTCCAATATATTTCCATAGAAAATGTTGCATTTAATAATTCATTGAGTGCAACTAAATGAATGATGAAAAAGTAAAAAAAAAAAAAAACAACAAGTTAGAATGAAATACAGAAACTACATACACTGGTTATAGGACTAGAATATTCTAATTCTGTGTTTTCTATTCAGTCTTAGTGTAAATTTTATTTTTATTTTATATATTGTTTAAAAGACAATATTACCTGTTGGTCGTAATTCACTAATATGATTTTATTTTAAATAATTTGCAATTTTATCTAATGTAATTACCGATTCTTACTGTAATTTACAGAGTTAGTCTGATTTTTATAATAATGTTAAGTGTAAAACAGAGTCTAAAAAAGGATAAGATATAATACTGTGTTCAGATATGCAACTTTATGGAGTCGATATTCGGTTAATTGACAATATTATTTTAAGTGTTCAGGCATACGCAATTTTCAGCTTACTCAATAATCATTTGACAGCTGGAAAACAATACAAAAATACTCTAAATGTTTGTTGTGTTTCTATGTAAACAAACTTACCTTCACATTGACTTTCGCATTTATTGCGATTATCACAATAAAGTTGCATATCTGAACACAGTATAAGGCGAAGCTTTTTTGTTTGAATTTGATATTAATAATATTATTTACAAAAGATTTATGGTTGGCATAGTACAACTGGACCAGTTATGGACTGATAACTTCTAAATCCACAGTATCCACTGAAATTGTATGGTTGTTTAGTATGCTCGGAAGTGGACTTAATTCGGGAGCTATTGGCAATTATTGACAAACAGCTACAAAAGCTAGTAGCATAATTGCCGTATAACCGATATTAGTATGATTTCTGGATTGAAATTACTGATCTATATAAAAGTTGGTTCGATATCGATATTTATCAGAAATTTTTGTGGGTTTATTTGTTTTTCGGCAATGGTTTTTATATGACAGCTTAGGCAAATGCATATGAGGATATTTCATGTCGAATTTTAACATAATTATGGTGTATTTAAGATATATATTAGTATTAAAGTTAATTTCGGAAGTGGAGCTTATATGGGAGTTATAGTCAAATATGGACCGCTATTCTCAAAATCCAGCAGTTTGATTTTGTCATGTTTGATCAGTGTAAAATTTTGTATCGATACCGGTATTTTTTAGATTTATGAGTAATAAAGCGATTTTCGGAAGACGAAATTCACAAAATTTGGTGGGATGATTTTCGTATGTATGAAAATGATCTGAGTCGGTATCGATATTTATACGATATATATAAAGATTTTTCGGATGTGGTCCTTATATGGGAGCTATGGCCAATTATGGGCCGATCACCATAAAATTTAACAATTTATATACCTACATATAAGGATTATTTATGTCAAATTTTAGCCGTTTAACATTATTTATATCTGTTTTATACGGATTTAAGTGGATTTTAGAAGTGGACTTTATATGGGATTTATGGTCTAACATGGACCGAACTAAAAAAAATTTCGTTTTGCGTTTTCTTTTTGCATGAAACTCATTCCTGTTGAATTTTGTATTCATATTCCAATTTTATAGGCATTTATGTATAATTCAGCAATATTTCGGGAAGATTTTTGTATGGGGGCTATGAGAAGTCATGGACCTATTCTAACTATTCTCCTCGCGCTTTCTTCTTTTATCATAAAAACAACGTATACAAAATTTCATGGTGTTATCTGCAATATACTTCAAAATATAGCACGAAAAATATTTAAAAATAATAAATTTTTATGGAGGTTGTCTTGATCCATAACTCTTGTTCTACTATACCGATTTTGCTGGTTTTCAGTACTAAACTGCTTAGAAGAACTATAAATGGTTTTTTGTAAATTTTGTTGATTTCGGTTATATCTTTTGCACGTTTTACAAAAACAGACAGACAGACGGACATGGCTCAATCGACTTAGAATTTCGTAAGGACCAGGAATATATATACTTTGTTGGGTTTTCAGATGAGTATTTCTCAGTGTTACACACGGAATGACAAACTTACTCACCACTTATGGTAATGGAAGGTATAAAAATACTTCGTATTCGTTAGTAATGGAAATTATAGTTTTAAAAATTTCAGATGTATTTATGTTTTCAGATATATTTAGAACATCTGTGAATTTGGGTTGGTTTACTTGCGTACTTTGTTGTAAGTATGTATAATGTAGTCATTTCGTCTATATACGTACATACAGTTAGGGACGTAAGTTTTCATACATCCCTAAAATTGCATGTATTCGCTAATCAAAGAGTACAAAAAAAAACACTTTTAAACCAAAAAATTCAAATTCATTTTATTTACTCTTCCAAAACAAAAGAAAATTATATTCTTTAAAAATTACGGTAAAAATAAAAAAACTTAGAGACAAAAGTTTTCATACATTCTTTTCTACTTTATTTATTATTTAAAATACCGTTAGGGTTTTGCAATTCAGGTAGCGTAAGTGACTGCTGAATTACTGCCGTATTTATAAAAAATAAAAGTAGACTTTAAGCGTACTTTAAGAAAATTTTGTATGAAAAGTTTGTCTTAAAACACACTTCAAGCCTACTTTATTTTTATAAATACGGCAGTTAGTGTTTAGCAGTTTAGCAGTCAAAATAGTTCTTACAAATTAACAAGATGAGCACGCGTAAGGAATTTAGTGTCGATGTAAAAAATCTTTTTATTCAAGAACACAAAAAAGGAAAATATTACCGGGCAATCAATAAACTTTTTGACAGACCTTTTGCTATGATAAAGTGCATTATAGAAACGTTCAAAAACTCTGGCTCTGTTGAATCAAGCCAAGGTCAGGACGCCCAAAAAAACCTTCCAGGCTAGATGTCACTATTATTTTAGGAGAAGTCGCAAAAAATCCTAGAATTTAAGCTCCCAAATTGGCAGAAAGAATTGAAAATTCTACGGATAAAAAAAATTCATCCAAAAACTATTCAAAGGGCATTACGGGATCAAGTGTATGCAAGCCGAATAGCCCTTAATATCTGAAAAGAATCGAAAACTTCGGCTCGAATTTGCAAAAACATATTTAAATAAAGACATTGATTTTTGGAAACGAGTTTTATTTACTGATTATTAGTACAGCAATAAAAATAGAATTGAATTTTTTGATTTAAAAATTTTTCTTCTGGTACTTTTTAATTGATGAAAATATGAACTTTTGGGTATGTTTGAAAAATTATGTCCCTAACTGTATGTATAGGACTATTGTATTTGTTTTGGAGTATGTCAAGTTCTAGTGTATAGGTATAATGAAATGACTACACACATATGTATATTTGTACCTGTAAATAAATGTGTAGAAGTAAAATACTTATGGTGGCAAAGAAAAATAACTATTTGCTTGTAAAATAAAAATATGTATTCAAGAAAATCATTTTCATCAGTAGCACGTTTTTTCTATGTTCCCACACATGTACAATGTATTTAAATACATAGATGCTGTCCTTTTTGTGTCAATGTGCCACCCACCATTCGCCAGTATTATACACAAGAGACACACCGAATGTAGTATATTGTAATATTGACAATCTACAGCTCCCAATTTATCAAATATGGCATAATTTAACTACTTCTCAAACTTTTGAAATAACAGTATTTATGGTTTTTAAGTGTGTAATCAATCGCAACTTTCTATTACAAACACAAGTCAAGTAAAGAGTCCACTGACAGACCCAAGAACTACAGGTTGCTTACTCTTATAATCGTACATTAATATTATTTCTTACAAAATTTAAATGCAGAAATGTATATATGTGAGTGTAATTCATGCCTTGACAATTTGTCACTTTTAAGTGAATGTTTTACAAAATTTTCTTATAAACATACATATATAAACGCATAAATTTTTAAATAAATCAGTATGTATGTATGTATGTGTGTGTGTATTATATATGTGTGTGTTAATTTATATTTTTATACATATGTATTTATGTATGTGTAAATTCATAATGTCGAGTTTCATTATAATCTCACATTTAAAATATAATTTATTGTAAATATGATATATACACACTTTTACTTATGTATGTAATGTATATATGTTTCTACTTGCCACTATTTGTTGATGTTACTGCTTCTTTTGTTGTTGCTGTTGTTATGAAATTTACAAATGTTTTTAAAAATTCTTTAACAAAATAAAGCTAAACACTTTTCCACATAAAAACAAGGAAAAAAGATAGGCTAAAATTTGTAACTTTGCAAAAACAAACCCCATTTTAATAAGGGTTTTCTTTCAAAACATATGTACAGAAATAATTTAATATACAACTAGGGTTTGCGATTTTTCGGACTGTATTTTTTTTTTTTCAGGGAACAGGAATGAAAACTTTAATTTCATGGAATTCCCGGGAATTCAATTAATGCTTAACAAATATGTATAAAGGTTAAGTATTTTATAAAATTGAATAACTTTGAAAAATATATATAAACAAAATATTTTAAGTTCGTATAGCAAGATTGCTTTAATGTGCTTTTAAAGACCCTACTGCATTTAATAAGTCACCTTACATACGATTAGTTATTTTACTGGCAAAGTTTCCAGTCTTACGCAATACAGATATTTCATGTCCGATTTACACATGCTTTAATTGTATTCTTAGAAGTTTTTAGGTAATTTGTCAATGTCACCAATCGTTTTTTAACTTTACATTCATAAAGAAATGCAATCTTCTCTACGTTTACTAATATTATGTTCTTGAATTTCATCTCAATATCGATATTTATAAGACACTTTGATTACATTTTTGCAGCGTGTAACATCAAGCGATTTACTTCAACACACAATAAATTAAGTACCAAATGGTGTAGTCCTCATAAAGGAACTATTAGATCGTGTGGAAATTTCCGTAAACCAAAACCCTATCTACACCACTGGTATATATGTTGTATGTATGCAGCCTACTGTGTATACGTGTGCCAGAATGTGAAATGTTGTATACTCGTGTATGTAGATGTAGCCAGACGAGTTTGCAAGGGTCACAATGGGATGAATATATAAGCGTTTTCTATAGGTTCAGTACACAGTATTTATTTTAATGATTTCTTTAGAGGTTCTATAACAA
Organism: Bellardia bayeri; assembly: GCA_950370525.1. Taxonomy (NCBI): domain Eukaryota; kingdom Metazoa; phylum Arthropoda; class Insecta; order Diptera; family Calliphoridae; genus Bellardia; species Bellardia bayeri. The sequence continues at coordinate 51,850,792 of OX493265.1, read as the reverse complement.
ACGATAGTAAATTACTTACTTATAATATCATCGAAGATGCAATCAATATGTGTTAAACCGCGTATATATGTAAGAGTCATTTGCTATCATTCATGCAAGGAAAGTGTTTCTAAAATGCAAATTAGTATTTTAGTATTTTAATTTAGTATTTTAAGTTTTTTTCTTGCCAATGTTGTTCTCGTCACCTAATCATTGTACTTAACTCCGAATAATCTGAATGATAGCTAAGACTAAAGTAATTTGAATTCATGATGGCAGTTAAAATTTGATTTTATTACTAGACCTATGTATACCCCATTCCCAGTCAAAAGCTTGCGCAACTCCTAAAGAAACAACAAATAATATTTCTTTAATTCAAACGTTTTTTTATTTCTGCACGATTAAAAGAAAAGAGCATATTTCGCATACAGACAAGTATTTTCCATTTAAATTTAATCTTGTCCAGAGTTTGGCATTTCCCGGAATATTGTTATTCCCCGGAAACTGGAGTGAAAGAATTTGGTTTGCTAGTATCTATTCGCTAAATTCTTAATTTATTTATTTCTAACACAGACGGTTTTCAGTGGGCTTTTTTAAATTTTTATTTTAGAATTTGGAAACATTTCTTACGTTTATATTAAATTTTTAATAAACATTGTTTTTACTATAAAACGAATAGTAAGTTCCGATTGCATTCTTTAAGCAAGTTTAAAAAAATATTTTAACTATTTGCTTGTTTTTTAAGTAAAGTTCTGCTTAATGAACTTAATTGTTCTATACATTAATACGAAATTTGTACAATTACAAACTAAAACAAGTAAAAAAGTATAGTCGGTCAAGTCTGACTATATAATACCCTACATCCAGTATATCATCCAAAAATTTAAACGATATAAATACTTTGAAAAAATTATAGTGAAATTATATTATATTATGGACCGACCATTATAAAATTAGGTGTCTTTATTTCTGTATACATACATATTAATATTGAGTACAAACATTTATTTTTAATATTTAATAAATCCCCTAAAACTATGAATTAAGAAAGAAAATCATTAACATTCCTAAATAAATGCTGTGAATTTTTGTTAAAATGTTACACTAAATAAATTTGTAAAATCTGGCAATACAAATTTCGTAGCTTTAGATAAAACTAGATAAATTTTGTCATTTTGTATGAAGTAAAAGTGTTTCTGCTTTAATTTTTTGCATGGTTGAAAAGATTTCACCTTTTCTTCGTGAAAGTATTAAAAAAAAGAAATTGACAAATGTTATTGCCCTAAAATATGTTTAGATCACCGAAATAAGGTTTAAAAAATGTATTTGACAAATTCTATGAATGTAGTAGTAATATATGTACACATATGTATATGTAAAATAAATGCATTTATACAAGTTCGTGTGTAGTACTTTTCTAATACATACATTTGTATGTGCGTGTATTTGAACATACATATCGATGGTCACAAGTAGAAAGACCCTCCTAACTCAAATGATTGTAACTTTACAGGAGAAGGTAAGAACATAATAGAAACTTTAATATTCAACATGTAACTTTTTTTGTATAACTGCTTATAAAAGCGTTATTTTTTAGACTATTGCAATAAATTTTTGTGACGAGGTGTATGTGCGTGAAATGTATAGGAATCACTAAAAAACTCAATTTCGTACAAAATACGAGTTAGGGCTTTTCTACTTGTAACCATCGATATGCATGTATATAAATATGTATAAGTCGGTGATATCTACATGTGCATTTGTTATTCAAAGTAGTACTTTTTTGACAGCTACGCATGAGTTAATACATCATACATTTTTAAGTTTTTACTTCGTTTTCCTAAACACAGACACACATTGTAACCCTTAGATGTGGATATTGCATATATCAGATATTAAAAGGACTTCTGAAAAACAATTTCGCTGAAAATTAAAAAGTCATGAAAAATCGATCAGAAAATTATATTCAACTACCGTAAACATGTATTTTAAAACAAATCTCTATTTTGAATTGTATTAATCATGGTATAACTATACAAGGTGAGTGCAGTAGCACAGCTATGTCTTCAAGTGTTGTTCACAGTAGTACATTATTTTACACAAACAATATGCCTGTTGTTTCTTCTTGCGTTCTCTTAGTTGCCGATTTGCACTCACCTTGTATAATTACACCATGGTATTAATTGAAAAGTTAAAAAACAGAGTATTTATTAAAAAGTACTTGTCAGTATTATATTGTATTTATACCATACTCCGTACAATAGTGAGAAATATATATTATGATATATCCATATATCCATATCCACCAATCGATAAGTAAACCAATCGAATTTTAATCGCTTACTTCTTTTCACATAATTTGTTACAGCTCCCATATAAGGTCTAATTCCGAAAATCGCTTTAAAGAACACAAATCTCAGATAAATTTCAACACAAGTAAATTTTATACAAACAAAAATTAGAAAAATAGAAATTTTATGGTCATGTTGTAAAATTTATGCATAATGTTCATCAACGATGAGCGTGACAGGTGCAATTGTTGGGCACGACGACGAGTTGAGAAGTCGCAAAAATATCCAAGAATTTAAGCGCCAAAAAACTATTCAAATGGCATTACGGGATCAAGTGTATGCAAGACGAAAAACCCTTAATATCTGAAAATAATCGAAGACTTCAGCTCAAATTTGCAAAAACATATTTAAATAAAGACATTGATTTTTGGAAATGAGTTTTATTTACTGATTATTAGTATAGCAATAAAAATAGAATTGAATTTTTTGATTTAAAAATTTTTCTTCTGGTACTTTTTAATTGGCGAAAATACACCATATTCTGTCATCTATCTCTTACGTAAGCGTTTTTTATTTTGTCTAAAGTGTCGTGTTCCGTATTTTTCTTGTTCGTTGTTTCATTGTTATTTATAAAAAAAATGGACAATTTATTTGAATTTTGTAACTATTGAAATCGCAGGTTGTTTTCGGATTAACTTCTGCAACATGCGAGGATTAACGTCGACGTGTATGTGCACGTTTGTCTTCATCGGCCAGATGTTTTCGCATTATGTGAAACTCAGGTATCTGGGAATGCTGATTCACAGGATTTTCATATACCTGGTTATCTTTTTCTTATTGCTTTTTAATTTCCATCGGGGCATTGTCATGTTCATACGCAATGAAGTCGTGTATCAGTATCATCAATCATTAGGTATGTGTTATGCATAATTTAACTGTCTGTGGGTTAAGTTCAATATCAGGGCACACTATTTGCAATTCGGGTTCCTCTATAGAAGTCGTAACGCGGGAAGAGCTACTGCCATATCTGGATTCGATACCCTTTCCGATTACATATCAAAGATTCTTGAGAGTTGTCCTAGCAGTGAAATTGTTGCTGCTAGTGATTTCACTATTCATCGTTTCCATTTCCGCTTCCTTTTCGCTCTTCGAACTTCGTAACGTTTCACGACCAGCTACGAAACGTTCAACTTTTGTATATGAAAGGGCTCGTTGGGCTGAGCTTAACGAATTATTTTGGCATTTCAATTGGAAACTTTGTTTCTTAGACAATAATGTCAATGCCGTGGCGAATTTATACCATCAAAGAAAATTTCGATTAAATCTAAAGAAACATCTTGGTTTAATCAAAAGTGCAAAATTGCAATCAGATCCAGAGAGGAAGCATTCAGAATTTAGTAAAATAACATAACATATTTGAAAGAATGAGCAACCATTCACTGACCCGGTTGACAAAGCTAACCTTTTGGCTGATTTTTTTGCAAATACTTTTGCAAAAACTTACCGAAAAGCAAAGTATCAGTAACAATGCCAACTACATATATTCTTTTGCACGCGCTCCATTAAAAGGGTTTTGGTCAATCTTAACATTCTTAAGTCTCCGGGGCTGAATGGTATACCAGCACTGGTCATATGGAATAGCATTGGGATTTTACATTTACGTTTGCCAATACGGAGAGTCGGAAATACGTGGAATAGGCCTGAAGTCTTAATTTATTCTCAATTATTATCAACAACTTTCTTTCTTATATACATATTTTCTAAAGTACCACTAGTATTATGTAAAGCTACCTAAAATAAAGTTCGACGTAGTGATATTTGATCATATTTTCTAAAGGCCAAGATCACATCCCAACGGCGAGGTAGCCCCGTCCTATAGAGACTTGATATGGGTCGGAAAAATCGTTACAATGTTTGGGGTAAATACTTTTTTTAAATGATTACCAACCAACTTCTCTTTTTCAGTGTCATTTCTTGCCTTACCACCACTTAGACTTGAAACAGGTCTTTTAAGACTTTTAGTAGCCCGCCATAATGAGCAACCCGATTGCGAAAGTGCGACCAGATTTTCTAAATATTTATTTAGTGCTGCAATTTTTCGACACTCCAAAAGCTTTTTAGATTGGATTTGAGTTGGGAAGATCTGTGCAATTGCAACTCTCTTCGAATTCTTCTTTTTTCTATTAAGAGCCGTTCGACATCTGCAGAATAAATTATGTTATGTATATCTGATTAGTCGGTTGGGTAGCAAATTGAGCAGTCAGTTTAAGATCATTATTCAAATTAATAAGAGAGTAATCGATATTTTCTGGTGTTTTTAGCGGTACGTTTTCAGAACAATGTGTAACAGAGGTATTTTCTATATTTAATCCAGTTTATACTAGAGCCTGTCATCGCTAAATGACCAGTCGGGGATACAATTTTTTGGGGGCTCGAAACGTTAGAAAAATTATATTGCGTGTAAACTTGTCTTTCAAAATAAATATAAAAACTAATCAAATTTTCGCTAAGCCTGAATAAGAATCACAGATATTCTAGTTTTTACACTAGTGTAGTTTCTTTAATTCTAATTATATGTGAAGGGTATTTAAGATTCGGCACAGCTGAATATAGCATCCTTACCTGTTAAGATTTAATCTAATAGGGCACCGAACTCCAGCTATGATAGAGCGTTGAAAATCGATATTAGATATTTTAACTTGTAGATGAACCACTCTAATATTTCAACATATGTATGTGTTTATTAATGTATGTAAATAAGAAGAAAATACATGTGTTTTACAAGAAATTTTAAATAAACAGCCTACAGCTGTTAGTTACATAAAGAAATTTATTGCACAAAAATTATTAAAATAACAAAGGAAAACCACAGACCAGGAATGTGTTCTACCCATTCAGGCAACCAGCCTTCTTACAAACACTGCATACAGACATACAGACAATTTGAAAAGAAAAAGATACGTCCATATTAAAATCCAACTGTTATAGAACATTAATAATACTTAGTTTTGCAGTTCACAATGGAAATGGAAATTACCAGAAGAACTATTAAAAGTGTGAAATTACGGAAACAAATAAGAAGGAATGAATTCACAAAGTAAGTATAGAAACAACACATTTTCATTCAATGCATTTCTTGCTATATTTTACAGAGTCTGTACTCAAGAATCTAGAGCTGTATTGTGAAACAACTTACAGCATTAAACCACCAAATAAAAGCCTTTCGAATCCTAGCAAAACTTGAAAAAGAGGCAGCAAATACCAAAAACTAAACCAAACATAATAAAAGAGGATAAGATTTTTCTTTCGGTTACAAAAACAAATGAACAACAAAAATAAAAACAAAACAAAAGATTTTGAAAGAAACGCCAGACCAACCGTGCACCATTGGAGTTTCCATTGTAGTCTTGCAAGTGACTTATATAGACTAAACTAAAACCACACAGCAACAAATTATCAAGATGTAACCTATTTTAAGGCCACAGTTTATGATTTGCCTACTTCTCTGGCCGTGTCCTAATGCCATACAAAGAACAATTGTGGAAACTCCTTGTTCATAACCCTTCAATACTCCCTCTACGTTGCGAAACATAAAGTCCTATATTCAACATGCAAAAACGTAATTCACGCGATTTGAATGCAATAAAATACAACTTAAACGTAGAAATTGCTAGAAACACCTTGTTTTTCCACTTGCCATACAGTGAGGAAAAACATTAATTAAACACACAGAAATAATTTTATTTCGTATTCAATAACATAATTACATATTAACCAAAATTTAAGGCAACCTCTTTGTTAAGGTGGATTCACCCATTTGTTCTTAACAAAAATTTTTCCGGAGAAAAATTGTTTTACTGAGAGTTTTTTGCAGCACGATTCACCCATTTTGAACGATTTATCTCAAAATTCAAAGCTGCCATATGTAAACAAAATCTATTATTTTTTTGATTTATTTTGCTTTGGGTATTGTATTTTGGTGTCAAAATACAAATGTTAAGGTACAGATACACGGTTGTCAGATCTTACAACGTTGTCAGAAAAATGTTCAGAAAATGTCTAACAACCGTGTAAACTTAAAATTTTTGTCTTCCAACGTTGTCAGAAAAAGCATTGACAAGTTACCTTTTGCTAACAATTTTTAATGTCAGTACATTGCTAGCGCATTACTAGATCTGACAACGTTGTAAGATCTGACAACCGCTTTATATTATATTAAAGTACAGTGGTTCCCCGGTTTAACGTACACTCAATTTAACGAATTCGCGATTTAACGAACAGTCATATTCTTTCCATTGAGTACCTTATATTACGAACAAATGAAAATATCATGTACTAGGTTTAACGAATTTTTGCAAAAATTTAAAAAATAAATGAATTCAAAAGAGATTCATTGCAATTACATTTGTACAATGTTACAAGAGACGCTTTACGAAAAAAATGGATTAAGAGAAAATGTATTTGTATGTGAAGAAATTTTTCCCTTAACAAAATCAAATTTTATACGTACAAAGTCATTTTTTAGTTTTGTTTACCAATAATATTTTGTCTTCTATTTGGAATATGTGATATGAACTAATTATTATTTTTTTGTTTTTGTTATGAATTAGAAAATCATGTTTATATTTTTTATTTAATAAAACATATTTAAAAAACTGCCGGATTTAACGAATTTTTCGATGTAACGAATGGGCCTGACAATATATAATTCGTTAAACCGGGAAACCACTGTATTGTGTATTCAAAATCACAGATATACATTCAAAATGAATGAAAAAAGAAAGTTGCTTTTGCTGATGGCCATGGAAATACATAAGGCATTGTTATTTGTATGAAAAAAATGCAACCTATTGGCAACTCAATTCATTTTTGTCCAGAAAAAAATATAAAATTAAACCAATTCAAGTTCGGAAAAAATATTTTTTCTCTCTCAAAGAGAGAGACGTTAAACTTCATATAAAAAAAAGTTGTTCGACAAAAATTTTTGTTAAGAACGAAAGGGTGAATCCACCTTTAGGGTTAAATATATTGCAAGTAATTTCATGAAAAAAATTCAACATTCCCGTTGAAAATGTAAAGAATCGGTCCATGATTTCTCATAGCTCCCACACAAAATACTTTTTTTCTAAGGCACATACATACAAAATTAAGTAAAAATAAGTTTTATATAAAAAGAAGTCACAAAACGGTTTATGTTTAAATCGGTCCATTTTTGATCATATCCATCATATAAAGTCCACTTCTGAAAATCATTTAAATACGCAAAAGTGTGTTATAAATATCGTTATCATGTTAAAAATCTAGACACATAATGCACATATCAAAGTACTTTCCGCACAAGGTTCAAATGGACATCCAGCCGATCTGCTATCAGATGGTTTAGGTTGAAACAAAATAGGGCCCAATAGTTATTACTAATAGAAATAGTGGTGCAACTTACTCTGGTGAACCACATAAATGGCTTTTTCCAAAGCATTTGTTAACAATTTCACAATTACTAAAATTATTATACCCTACACGTTCAAAGTGTGGAGGGTATATTGGATTTGTGCTGATGTTTGTAATGCTCAAAAATAATAGTCTAACACCCACCTTAAAATATATCGATCGATGTCTTGTGAGAGTATAGGTCGCAATTTTGAATTTTAATATTTCGATAAAATTTAGTACGAGTACTTTTTCGACCAAATGACGGTTGGGACTAAACTTTGTTGCAATCGGTCCATTATTTTACCTAGCTCCCATAAAAATGTCCTCCCGAATAAAGGTTTATCGGTCATAAATATTTTATTTATGATCATAATCGTATCTAAACAAATTTCGCCACAAATAAGTTGTACATGAAGTCTAATCATAACTAGAAATTTTGCACAGATCGTTCCATAATTGATCATAACTCCCATATAAGCCCCACTTTAGAGAATCACTTTAAATGTTGGTATCCAAATAATATGTAACACAAGTATGTATCATATATCTATTTTGTGATGATCAGTCCAAAATTAGTCATAACTACCATATAAGGCCCTCTTTAGAAAATCACTTTTACTCTGAAAATTTCTGAAAAATACTGTTTTTCACCATAAAAAATTGTTAACCCTGTTTAGAACTAAATTTAAAACCAGTTAAAATGTTAATCAAAGCAAATATGATTTTATTTCGAACATGCTCATGTTTGAAAGTAATTTTGTAATATGATTCTCTATACAGGCAGAAGTTTGAAATTAGGGATGAAATATTTAACAAGTATAATGAATAAACTTGAAAATAATTGGTGTTGACTCCCCTACCTATATATGAATATTATATACTCGTATATGTAGGTGCATACGTCACAGTTTTGAAAATATACAAATACGAAAAGCTTTTGAACCCAGGACCAATATTGGGGCATTATCAAAGATTTAAAAAATCTAACATATGATGAAGCCCAAAGGACAAAGCTCCAATACAATTATAAATTTAAAATTAGTTAGGTTAGGTAGGAAAGATTTCTAAGTTTCATTTCGATATTTCAAACTTTTGCTCACACTGTTGTTGCCAGTAAGTGAGAATATACGAGTACATATAAAACATTTAACTACATATTCGTTCACTGCTATCGCTTGGCCATCCTTCTTGTTACTTACTAGCACACTTCCTGGAAAGGATACCAATGTTAATGTGTGCAATAAATTGGCTACGGCAGAATAATACAAACCTTTGCAAACAATTAAGCGGGTGTTGATACATTACAACACATACACAACTAAAAACATGCATACATTCATATGTATGTACATAAATACTCTCATACATATATACCAACATAGATGATTTCATTTACTAGTATCTATGTATATGACAGAAATGCCGCGAATTCTATGCTGCCCTTGCAATGTGTTGCTTAGGGCATACAGGTTGAATTATGGGGTATTGTAGTGTGAAAAGTAAAACCTCAGCACTATGTTGCGGTGCGCGATTCTGTTGCAAGCAATTTATTTTAATTGCACAAATTATATTGGAATTAATTTTATTCGCTAGCTACCTTTATTGTCCTCTTTTCTGTTTTCTTAATAATCGATCGTTTTAAAATAATTAAGCTTGGCATTTCTTTAGTATTTAGAATAGATTTTAATAACATAAGGCCCTTCCAACTCTTCATAAAGAAAGAATGATCAGCATTATATTTATGATGGTTTATGATCGGGCTAAATGTTAATGCTTGTTAATATTCTGTAAAGAAATTCGGACATTAATAACTGCGATAAGTGTTTACTACAATACGAATACCTTGTATCTATTAACATTATTAAATTTTTTCGATAAATACTTTAACAACATTTAGACAATATAATAAAAAAAAAAACTTATGCCACAAACTTTACGCTCCGTACGCAATTTTCGCACACATTCTGCAACATTACCATGATTTTCAAAGTAATGTCGCAATATTTCCCAGCGTTGTTCAAGCGTATACACAGCCATATTCGTTCAGCGGAAGGATAAAACTAATTATCTATCAAATCAGTGGTGATAAGCACAGTTGAAAAAAACGTGAGATGGCGGACCCGCTAGTTGTGATTAGGCTTCATGTACAACTTATTTGTTGCGATAATTGTTGGGATATGTGCATAAATCAAACGTTTATGACCAATAAATATTTGACCAATAGACATTTGTAAGGGGGCTAGGTAAAATAATAATGGACAGATTGCAACCAAATATTGGGTTCCGAACAAAGTTATCATATAAATTTTGTCGATATATCCTTAAAATTGCGACCTGTACTCTGCGCACAAGGTTTACATGGACGGACATAAGGACATCGTTCAGAATCACATTCTGAGTCGATCAGTATACTTTAAGGTGAGTTTTAGGCTAATATTTTTGAGCATTACAAACATCAGCATAAATCCAAAATACACTCCCCACTATGGTTTTTGGCCATACGCTTGTTTTTAAGGATTCTCACTGATACTCACCAGATTTTCTTATTTATTTATTAAATTCTTCACAAATAAATATTTTGTTTCCCATGAAAATTCACAAGTTATTTTTTATTTTCAATTTAAATATTTTTAATGTCTACAAAAAATTTAAACAAATTTAAAATTTAAACAATTGTTTGAGAGTAACATGGTGTAACTATACAAGGTGAGCGCAAATTGGTAACAAATACAACACACTACAGAAACAACAGGCATTTTGTTTGTGTAAAATAATGTATAACTGTCAAAAACACTTGACAATTTCTTTGAATTTAATTTAGTTTTTGTGTAAAAGTTATAAAAACAAAAAATAAATTTCGTCATTCTCGTATGAAGAAATAAATGTTCTTTATCAAGTTTTTTTTATTTTTTTAAAAACATTTTGATGATATCCCGTTGAAAAACACTCCTTGTTAATTGGTCGGGCATACCATATTCTCTTAGGGAACACTCCTTTTGACTTCTTCTTTTTTTTTTTTTTTTGTATATTTTGCATAAAGTTCGAAAATTCCCCATAATGTTTGCGTCGTCCATTTCCGAATCTGATGTGTAACCACTGCTAATACTCATTTTTTAACTTTTATTTACTAAATGTTAAAATTTCTTTCTTTTTAATTTCCAATTATAAATTGCCGCAATTTCCTTTTTATTTTGTGTTTTCTCTATGTTTACAAAAAGCAGCTGTTTTATTCAAACAGAAATAATAATTGAAATAACTTATCAACAGAAGGTTAAAGAACAGAAGTAAAAACTAATGAATCCTTAACAGTTGACTTTTGGGTGGAGGTATGAGAGTTTGAAAATACTCTGCAAGAAAATCCATATGCTGAGTTGCTGCATTTAGTATTTAGCATTTTAGTACTTCCTCTTTATTTAGTTAGTACCTACTAATAAAATTAATAAAACAAAACAAAGATATAAATGCATTATTAAATATCTCTGTCCTTTAAAAAAAACTGCAGCCCTGTTACACTAGTTTGAAATTTCTGATGATCTCATAAAGTTCGTACACATTCGTAATATTTATGCAAATCCTAGTTCCGAATTTTCTGAGAACAAAAAAAATGATATATGTAGCTATTTCAATTTAGAGTGCAATATTCGGCAGTTGCCTCCACCTACAAAGCCCATTTCCGAAAATCACTTAAATAAATACAAATCTTTTATAAAAATCACTAACAAGTCGAAATTTAACACAAGTAAAAAATATCAAATGGAGGTTGTCTCACACTTCGGTCCATAACTCTGGTTCTACTATACCGATTTTTCTGATTTTCAATACCAAACTGCTTAGGAGAATTATAAACGGGTTGCTGTAAACTCAGTTGATTTTAGTTGTGGCATTTGGATGTGAGAGTGTTTTACGCAGACAGACAGATAGACGGGCATAGCTCAATCGACTTAAAATTTCATATTATTTAAATGTACATTACTAACTCTTAACTAACTCAGATCTGTTAGCATCTAAAACTAATCAATACAAGAAACCAATTGAAAATTATGAAATTAGTTAAACAATAAACTTTTTTTGATATTTTAAAAATTTGCCATTTAAATCCTTTTAAAAGATTCATTTAAAAAATAACAATATTTACGAAGAAATCACAAAATGTTTATTGTTTCCCTATTTCATAACTATCGCATTATCAGATTGGCTTTAAATTGTAAGCCAATGCTGAAAATAAAAACTTGGATGCATATATTTTATTTATATATGTATGTATATGTGCACATAAAAATATACATATATGTATTTACTTATTTATCTGTAAGTAGCAGTCACTGTTAAAGGTTTTACACTTGAAGTAGTTTTTAATTTTATCACTATTTTTACTTTTAATTCGAAGAACCAGAAAATTCTAATTAAAATTTTGTTGTTTTTAGAGACCATTTAGCCTCTTTTGTCCAGCTCCTGGCAACACTGATTAGGACTAGCATTTTCATGCATTTGTTAATCATTTTTTTTTTTGAAAGGTAAGTAACAGTCAGGCCTATATATAATTGTGATACTCTCTTTGGAAAGGGGTTATGTTGAAGAAGTAAAGGTGGTGAAAGAAGAAGAACATCAGAAATTGATGTTGTTGTGGTAGTGGCAGCGGCTGGTAATCTAACAAATACCAACTCATGCTTAATGATCAAATGCTTAATAATTAAGCTACACCATGCTCCAAATTAAGCTAATAAAAATTGATTATATTTTTATTAAAAAGGGGAAGTATTCCCACCCATACTAGAGATATTTATGTACAACTTTTTTTAATAATAACATTTATTTCATTATTAACGTTTAATATTCGGACAGTACTCAATACATTTTTATATTTCCATATTTGCAATTTTAAATAAATAAAATCTCTTGGAAATCAAATATCAGATCAAATATCCCATGATATATGAAAATCCTTCTCGATACATATTTTCTACGAATGCTTATCGTCCAGAAATAGTCCCCACTGCATCATAAGTATTAATGAAACTGTTCAATTTATTAATTATTTTACAGTTATAGTTGCTGCGGCTTGATAACATGGCGGTGGGTTATCATAGACTATTGTCTGAGCGACTGATTGCGGTGGTTGTTGAGGTGATGCCATAATGGTAACAACTGGGTTTTTCATACGACGTCTACAACTGCGACAGGGTCTGCGTGCCCTCCCAGGAAACAGCGCCGAAAATAAACCGATCCCGCGATGTGTGCACTCACAGTGCAATTCCAATTTATATTCCATTGACATTTTCTGATCTAAATAAATTTGTGATAAATATTTTCGTTTTGATGTGATGTGTTAATTACAACTGTTTGTTAATTATTAAACAAAATTCATAAAAACACTGCAATTTTAAATAATTGAAAATAAATGGATCAAATTGAACAACAAATTGGTAAGTAAAAGTTCATACGTTCGCTATCTTATCATTTGTATTCGATATTTTCACTTAAGATTGATCACTTAATGCTCTTTTTGTTAAGTAAATACAATCGAAGTGCTTTCATACACTTTAACAAAATATTAATACAATTGGTAATTTTGTCAATGTCTGCAATGTTGAAAGAAAGTAAGAGAAATGTCCCAACTCAATTAAAAACGTCAAAAACAAATAGTATGCTGATATTTTTTGATCAACTCAAATTTGTAATTAAAGCATTTAATAGGCTTAATTTAATTTAATTTTTACTTTTAAAATGTTTACGTTTCTTAATCGGTACATTAAAACATTGATCACAGAATAAATATCCATATTTGGTTAAAAATCAGAATTGCAGGATTATTTTGTTTTGTGAAACAAAATAATTCCCATTTTGTTCAGTGTAGTTGTAAAATAAACAAAATATATTATAACTTTGAAATTGTTTATTCACTTAGTTTAACATAAAGAAATAAACAAAACGTTTTCATTCTATTAGTCATGCTTTTTACAAGTATGAATAATGCAAAAATTAATATTCAAAAAATTATTTTTTCATTATTAAGTGAGAATTTGAGAATTGCATGAGCAATTTCCTAAAAAATATATTTATATATAGATATATATTTACTGTATATATCACTGCTTGTTACAAGCTATAAAAAGGACATTAAAAATAAAGACTGTTATATTCGCCGTACCGAATCTTTTATACAAACCACCAATATATCTATAATACAGAAATGGATTATTGTGCATTTATTCACCAGAGTTAGTTAATTTTAGTGGTAAAATTCATGAAAATTTCGTTCAACCTGTTAATTTTTGACATTGCTGTTAATAATAAATATTAGGCCCTATTTAGTTTTACCTTTTTACTTACCAATATTTGTAGGAATTCACAAAAATATTTTATAAAAACATATGATTGGCGCAAATGTTGACATACGAAATGTACACACATGTTACATGTCGTGTACAGATAACAAATATGTAGCCATTCAAAAATGTACACATGTGTTGCCATTGCACATGTGTACGCTTCGGCTACATTTGCCACATTTAAATTTTGTGACAAAACTACATTTCGTGTAATATCAAAATTTTAAAACATGTAGCCACTGTTACATATTTAACAAATGTAAACAAAATGCTGAGAGTTATCATGACGTCAGAGCCACATGTGAATGTGGCTTTTTACATGCCATGTACTGCAGGCTTAAGAATTCACAAAATCTATTACTTTGATTTTTATTTGTATGTGAATTATTGATGTCGATTACAATGATGTTTGTATAAGATTTATGCGTATTTAAGTTGTTAATATAACTCGGGCTTATATGAATTATTATGGGCCGTCGATTTTTATATACATACATAAGGATTTTGTTCAAAGGACAATATTCCGATATGTTACAAACGGAATGCCAAACTTAATATACCTATATAATATATAGGTATACAAGTAAAAGAGTAGATAATACACTAAATCAAATAGATAATAGTTTTTTTTTTTAGACTTTTGCACATTAAAAATTGTTTGTGATAAACTTTGTTTCGAAATCAATATATGTAAAAGATTTTCGGAAGTAGGTTTTATATGGTAGCTATGATTAATTATGGACCGATTCGAAAAACAAATTAATTTTGATTTCTTTTTATATAAAAGTTATAAATCAGATTTATATGACCGATATAATATGACTTAATGAACCAATTCCAAAAGGTTTCGTCCTTAGGCCGAAATACACGATGTACCAAATTTTATAGAAATATCCTTAAATTCATGACAAACTTATTTTGACCTCTTCTATATACTTTCAGATAAATATTACACATTAGATAAATGTATATATCACACTACGGTGATATATTATAAACAAGTAAGAAAGTATAGTCGGTCAAGCTCGACCATATAATATCCTACACCTAGTATATGTATAAAACAAATTTTCAGATATGTGCGCTATATGGGAGATATTACCTCTTATGGACCGATCATCAAAAATTTAGTGAAAATTTAGCTGAAAATATTCAACATTCAAAATACTTACACGAATATATCAAAAATGTTTCTTAATAACAATAACTTACACAAGTTATGAAACCTCACAATAAGTTTGTCATTAATACATATAAAAACTTTCGAGTAATCGAGCAAAAAATATAGAAATATATTTTCTTCAAATGAATAGTTTTTTTTTCAGATTATAATTAGAAATATTCGATCCAAAATTATGAAAACCATGGTGAAATTAATTTACAAGGTGACAGCATACCGCCAGATGATTATTTTAATCTCTATTCGTGGTGAAATTGAAAATGTCAAAAACTTGTTTACAAATAGTCAAAGTTTATATAAAAAATTATTTTGTATTTGAAAAAGTGAGTTTTTGCCGGCGTTTTAATGTGTTTGTTTTTTGAGTTGTTTTACTAAAAGTGTTAGTTTTTAGCTGTTTTTATCCATGTTTGTATGTTTGTTTTCTTTATTTTATGCCAGATGTTTTTGACAGTAACGAAAGTATTCCACAAACAAAAATGCCTGTTGTTCTTGCCTTGTTGTAGCAATGCTGTCACCTTGTATATTAATTTCACCATGTCGAAAAGTAATAAAAATATGACTAAATAAAATAATTTTATGGGATCGAATTCATAGAAATTTTTATGAAAAAATAATTTTTTATTTTAATTTAATGTAATAGATCAAAAATATTCTCGTCCATTAAGTTTAATTCAAGCAACGTCACTCTATAAGAGATGCATGCATAGTATCATCGTGTATGTCGCAGAATCTATAGGGTTTCGACTCAATATTTTCCAAAGAAAAGTAAAAGTAATAAAATTTCACAATAAATACGTTTCTTTGAATGAGAGCCGGTTCCATTTGTTGGCCGCTGGGACAATTTTATTATACTCTGTAACATAATTAGAGTTGATGCCGCACAGGTTTAATTTATCAGAACGTTTATATTATAGTTTAAACTTTGAAGACCTGTTAGCGGACTACTTAGTAGAACAGACAAAGACAGTTACTGGTTACTCGACAACTGATTTCACTAATATTATTTCAATCAAGAACACAAATTTCGAACAATTTTTAAATGTAAATGAATAAACTAATAAATAAATATCCTAACACAATTAAGACTTAAAAAATATATGTAGATAAATAAATTGTGAGCAAACTAAAAATAAGTAAATATGTATGTGGCGTAGTAAAAATATTAGTCATTTTATTAAGATACTTTTTATACATTTAGACTATTTCAGACTGATTTGTGAAATGCCTCGACGGAAATCAAAATCGGAATGCATAAAACAGACGTAACTGAAAATCAAATATATAGGATTTCTTACATTCACCTGTTCACACTTTCATGTTCACTTCATCCACACGAAAATTATACACCGACATGGGTAAATTTATTTTTGTGAAATTTATAATTCTTTATCTATTCTTTCCATTTATTTCAAATACAATTACTTTGAAAAGATAAAACATGACATATCGTTAAGTCTGTTAGCCTTAATGTTGTAGCGATATCAGTGATAAAACAAAGAAAAACTTCATTATTTATTTAAATTGATATAATTTTTAGTGAAAAGTCGTAGTTTAGTTACAGACGTCAATGCATTAAAAACTAATTGTGAAATCAGTTGAAACATAATTTATTAATTTTTTTTAAATTTGTTGTATTTTTTGGTGGCATTAATTTAATATATATATTACCAAAATGGCACCTCATTGGGATGAACCTCATCATCATCACCACCACAATCATAACCGGCCTATTATTGAAGTAGATATTGTGAGTCCTTTTGCACGACCACCACCACCGCGAGTCACAACTGAAGTAATTATTGCACCTCAATCAAGACCAACAGAAATTGTGTACGTGGCTCCACCACAACCACGTCCACCTCCACCACGTGAAGTCGTCGTTGTTGTTTCAGGAAATCGAACACCTCCAGAACATTGGGATAATCGTCCCCGTTGGTAATAAAATAGATTGCAAAAATTGTGATTATAAATTTCTGAATACATACATGCATACATACATGTATAAACATGTATGTACACATTATGAAGTATGTTAGTTGTAAAATATGAAAATAATTTAAAATATAAAAACCAATATACATACATATATATATGTATATGTACATAAAAAATGTAAACGTATTTTTATTAGTTTTATTTATATAATGACATATTATGGACCGATTATCCAAACATTTTTTGGTATGTCTTCTGTGCATATAATTATTTTTTGTGTTAATTTTTATTTCGATTTAAACACTTTTAAAAAATGTATACATGTCTTATATGGACCGACAGTTACAAAATTAGGTGTCTGTATATATGAAACTTTTTTGTTTTGAATTTTGGATACCAACATTTTTAAGATTTTTGGAAGTGCGTCTTATATGGGAGATATAGTGAAGCTAAGTTTCATATATGTACAATTTATTTGTGGCGAATTTTTGATACATGTATAAATCAAACATAAAACACCGATAAAGCTGTATTTCTGGAGGGCATTTGCATGGGGGCTAGGTGAAATATTGAACCGATTTCAAACAAATTCCATCATCCTTGGACCGAAAAAACATGTAATCTGCGAAATTTTATTAAAATATGTTCAAACTTGTGATCTGTAGTTAGTGCTCAAGGTTTACATTGACAACCGATAATTGACCATAGCTGTCATATAAGGCCCACTTTCGAAAATCACTTTAAAGAGCTTAACTCTCTATAAAATATTAGTATTCAAATAATATTCAACACAAATACGTTTCATATATTCATTTGGCTCAATTTTATGATGATCGGTCCATAATTTGTCATGTAATAAGGCCCACTTCCGAAAATCACTTTAACGACCATAAATCTCTTAAAGATTTTGGTATCCTAATAAAATTCAACACAAATAAGTTTCATATATACAGAAATCATCTTAGGTGTGATTTATAATGGTGGGTCCATAATTATTCAAAGCTCCTCCTTCGAAATCACTTTACAATGTATAAATCTTTGAAAAGGTAAAAGATAACACAAAAGATATTAATATTCACAGAAGTCATGCTACTAAATTTGATAGGTATAGCTCCCATTTTTTAAAACAGTTTTTATACATATAGGGTGTAGTGTATTATATGGTAGAGCTGTTTTGTTCCATATCGTCTTAAAATCATATTTAATTCTTACTCCAGCAAGTGTGAAAGTCTAGTCGGTCAAGTTTTACCATATTATACCCTACACTGAGTATATGAACAAAAACAGTTTTTCAGAAATTAGGTCATTGAACTAATATGGACCGATTATTATAATATTTTGTGGCATAACTTCTATACATATAGACATTATTTGAATTAAGTCTCGATATCAACACTTGTAAAAGAATAATCCATGTAAAAGTAATTTTTATAAGAGGGTCTTATATAAAAGCTATGATTTATTATTTGGCGATAGTTATAAAATTAGGTGAGATGATTTGTGTTTCCATAATTGGCCATAGTCCGTTTAAATTCAATTTTCATTTTGATAGATATCGAATGTCTTAATTTTTACCGGTAGTTTCCTGATTCTTAACTCAAGTTTGTTCTTATTAGGTAAAGTATTATTTATATTACGCCGGACTGGTTTGTTTGATATATTTTACATACTCTCTTCTGCAAATGAAACTTTTATACTCCTGATTTTAAATAAGTTTATGGCCACTGTTTATGGCTCTACTGTGTCGTTCATGAACGAACGTGTTAAAATGAACGGATCATTTCATTGAACGAAATGAGCCGGTCATTTAACTGAACGATTTTTGTTCAATAGTGTACGGATCAATTTCGTTCAGCTGCTGTTTATCAAAAGACAAGAAGAAAATCACATTCATTAAGGGTGGTATTCATTCGTTCAAAGTGCACGATTGAACGAATTGAATGAACGAATCAGTCTTGGATAAATGAACGAATATGACCGGTCACTGAAATGAACGATCGGACACAGCTCTACAGTTAAGCAACATTTAACCACATTTGTTTGTTATTTAATAATTTTATTATTATGAAATAGAAAATAAATATTTATAAATTACTTTTTTTTAACGTAAAAACGAATGAACAATTGTTACCAACGAGGTGGATTGTTGTAGCCATAATTACATCCATTATTGTATGCTCCATTGTTGTTGTAGTATGCACCATTATTATAATATTGACCTTGGTTCGGTGCACCGGGATAAGTTGCCGCTGGTGTTACGACCACCACCTCAGTGCGTGACGGGGGAGGTGGAGGATAGTATGGACGATTCCAACCGGGAACAATATCAATCTCGATACCTGGACGATGATGGTGATGATGATGATGATGACGATATGGATCCTCATAGCATGGTGGCGGTGGCATAGCGAAGGTATTAATTAATTTAAATAGTTGTAATCTTGTTTAAAATTTTAACCAATGTTAATTGGCTGTCTTTAATGTAGCGAAGCGTCAAATTATACTGTGTCATAAACTGATTTCATATTTTTATTAGTCTTCAATAAATATTTTTTTGGTTTTTATTTTCATAATATTTGTCTTTATCACTTTCCAATGACTCGCTTCCAGTTTTTGCGTTTGTTTATTCGATTTATTAATCGATCATATGTTCCGAAAACAGTGATAAGGAAATATACATACATATGTATGTATGTATGTATGTTTTTGCGTATCTAAAATGACTCATATTAAATAAGAATAGCACAAAATAATGTTACACTTGTGTTTATATATACATAGATAAGAATAAAAAAAGTAATTTTTTGGACTAAAATTCAGAACAGATAAAACTACTTATTCGAATAGAAAAAGAACACAATTCTATGACACAAAACAACCGGTACGCACAAATATTTTGAAAAACTCAAGTCATTCCAGTAGAAATTGTTTAACTTACTCATAGATATTACAATAACTATACGAGGTGAGTGCAGTAGCACAGTTGGCTGACTTTCAGTAGGTTTTGACAGTAGTACATTACTTTACACAAACAAAATGCCTGTTGTTTCTGTATTGTGTTGTATTTATTGCCGATTTGCACTCACCTTGTATAATTACACCATGTAATATAGTTATTTAAAATCCAGAACTCAGTTAATTTTTCATGTGAATAAAGAGTTTTCAATTGTTAATCTATTGAACACAGTAGCGATGATAAAGCAAATCATAAATTATGTATATAGCTTTATTTTATATACGTATGTATGTACATATGTATTTATGAAAAAGGTTAATAAGTAGATAAGATTAATCGTCAATCTTTATTTTAAAATTGCTATGATTGATCAGAGAAATAAAGTAAATGCTGGAACGCTTTGTTGCGAACAATTTATAATAAATCGAAATTTTTCGAAACTATTTGAAATTTCGGAAACGACAAGAAATATACAGCAAATACTTTCAAATGGTAACAAGAAAAAGTGTTACACCATTTTAGTTGCTGTTTCTATTTTCTATTATCGAGAAGGAACAAAATATGTACCTACATATGCTAGTAAATCTGAACAAAGTTTTTCACAATTTTATAGTCATAGCTAGATCGTATTATATTTTATAATGACCGTAAATATACGAAATATACGATATTTCAATGTGATACAAACTATATTAAAAATCAATATACATATCGACAGTTCAATTCCAAACCATGCTATGTCGACTTAGCATGTTTTAAATTTTTTTGCGTTTTAGAATTTAGATTTTTTCAACTTAAATTCTGTCAAATTTTGGTTGTGATTGGCTACTCCAATCAATAGTTTCAAACAACAAAGTTCTACCTTATACGGTTTTTTAGATATCGCCTGTAAACTTTCCTGCAAAACTCACTTTTTCGACTTAGCATATTTTGGAATTGAGCTGTCGATATGTACATCCATCTTTTGATGCCTTAAGCCTTATAATTATGTTTCGATCCAGTAGTATGATTTATGCATGTATACTTGAAACAATAACGATAAATATCGTTATCAATAAAAACATTAATTTAATCGATAACGATATTTATACGCGTTATTGTATTTATCGAATGTCTTATCCTATTGTGGGCCGGTCGTCATAAAAAATGTTTCCGTGATTTTATGTATTTGAAGCATATTTTGGTTGAATTGCATCTCAATAAATATATTTACAAGATTTTTTTGGGTATTCTAATTATTCTCGGACTGATCTTCACAATAGTTCGATTTCTATTTACATATTAACTGATCTGTTAAAAAATTCGGTTCGATATCGATATTTGTGTAGTTTCATATGCTTCTAGGAAGTTATTACCAATATATTTATAATTTTGTTGTCAAGTATCTTTCTCAATAATTACAAAAGAATGTAAGTATGAGCGTGTAGGCTTTTTTTTCTAATACTGTCAGTCTAGCCGCATTATACTTTATTTATTTATAAATTCTACCAGACATTTCCAAAACATGCACAAAATATCAATTTAACAAATAAAACGCAATTTATTTATCAGTTTTTTTATTAAAATGTTTAAAAGATTATTTATTAAGGTTATAGGTAAAAATTCGTGTTAATAATTGGATTAAGCACCACTTAATAATTCGGGTTATGATAATGCGCTGGTGTTGGTTCTGATGGTGGTACATAGTAACCAGCTGGTTGAACCTGTGGATATGCTGAAGGCGGATTTTGACCAGGTGGCATAACAACGACTACTTGAGAAGCTGGAGGCGGCGGTGGTGGATAATGATGATGATGACGGCGCCATGGTGGAATAATTTCAATTTTTATTCCGGGACGATGATGATGATGGTATGGCGGTGGTTGCGGTTGACATGATGCATATTGCAGTGGTGGAGGCTGACATGGCGGTGCGCACTGTGGTGGTGGAGGTGGTACCATATTTTATAACTTTAGTAAAACACTTATTAAAGAAATTTAACGATTATTTTAATAGCTTAAACGTATTAAATTTATTTTTTCACCAGTATTTAAGTCTCAACCGTTATACTTCTGCCTAAAGACTATTGGAATTAAGTATATTGATATCAAATATTATTGTACCCTTGCAAGTATTTAGTTTATTAATAAAACCCACTGAAAAATATTGAAAGTTGTGTTGTTCTACAATTCTTATCAGTTGTTAAGATGATAAGCCAGCAACGATGATAGTTCTAGACGTGATATATAATAACAATTTATTGGAAAATAATGCAAAAATCATACACGTTGGGTATTATCAAAATTAATTACACTGGAAAGCATTTATTATATTACTTTTCCAATGATAGTATAAAAATAATTTACGGACCCTTTGAATCATTTTCACACTTTATTAAAGATATGAAAAAAGTTATATTCAAATATTTCTGGAATTGTTTGTTTGACTGTCTTTAAACAAAAATTTCTTAACAAAATGTAATTTTATTCTGTATGAAAAGTAAATTTTGTTTTATTTTTAAAATTATAGTGCGTTTACTTTGAGAATTTATATTGGAATTTTTTTAAATGTTTCGCTTAGTTGTTAAATGCTGACGACATTTGCAAGAGTTATTAACTCTGTGGTTTGTATGGTTTATGTACCATAATCCGAAAAAATGTTAAAGTTTTTCGAACATAATTATGTATGTACTAGAGTATTGAACAAAACGACTGGTTTTCAGGTTATTCGAAAAACTGAATTTAATAAAAACAGTTTCAGGTTTTAGCTTTTTTTAAATGCAATATTTTTTTATTAGAAATAAATATTTTTACAAATAATGAAAATTTTAAAGGGGAACAAACAATAAATACATACATGAAAATCTATTAATCGAAATAATTTTTAGTTACCAATTAAACTGTTCCCCAATGATCGTGAGTTCTATTTCAGATCACAAAAAATGTCAAAAATATTTCCAAATACAAAATTTTGTTGCGTATTTTTTGGAAACCTAATAAAATTTATTGATCAAATAAAATAAAATTCTTTATTATCAGTATTTTTAAAACAAGCTCTGTTTGCTTCAGCATATATATATAGCGAGAGATTTTCGATACGGAAATAAGAAAATATTTCCAAAATTCGAAAATATAAGATATTCGTAACCGGTATGCTTTATAAACAGAAGAAAACGTTTAACCGGGTTTTGAATACCCTAACAATTACGATATAAGCGAAAAAGGAAACTATAAGTATGTGCTGATATAAGTATTAATGTAAATACAAATTCAGTAATATATAAAATTTTCGCACGAACTTATCAACTTTAATGTTAATCAGCGTTTTACAGGAGTCATAAAAAAATTTAAATATTACCATTAACAAGAAATTCGAAAATCGATCGTGAATCTTACTACTCGTTACATAACCTTTTTTGATTTATAGCATATAAAATTATGCGAATTATACAAAATTTTAGGAGACACTGTCTCAACAGAAAGATTGTTGGGCTTAAGTCGGTTTTAGTCAAATCATTAACAAAATTTTATCACTAATAAAATTTTAAATTCTGATTAAAATAAAAAAAAAATTGGGGCGGTCACGCCTATTTTCAAGTGGGCGAGGCTCCAAATTTTGTAATATATTTAGCTATATCTTGAAAACTACATAGTTTTATTAGACGATATATATATCAAATGATAGGTGCTTTAAAGGTCTTTCCTACAATATATAACAGGACTTACTTATATGGACCACCTATTGATAAATTTTGCAACATTATTTTTTGATCCGAATTTTTTTTAAAAAATCTAAAATCTAAAAAACCAGGAAAAATGTCTTTATGAGTAAGTAGATATATTACAATATTTTCAAGTCAAGACATTAAGCTTTAATTTAAGGTATAACATGACCATGTAGGTAATATAAATCACAAGATTAAAGAAAGAATATGACATTTCACCATAAAAAAAATACAATCTGTACGATGTGAAGCCGGTATACCATGGAGGAGAAAACCATTCTGCCCGCCCGTAGGCCGGAAAAACAGGAAGTTTGTACGATGTGAAGCCGGAAAAAATCCTATCATGCATACAAAATTTTTAAGAAATGTGTTTTTTTTTTTAATTTTTCAGATCTTATAATTCTATGATTATTACCTACAGACACATATGATACCTTAAATTAAAGCCTAATGTCTTGGTTATTTATATTAAAAAACTAAAATAACACTTATATAGACATTTTTAAAAATTTTTTTAGATATTAAAAAAAATTCGGGTCAAAAAATATTCTTTTCGGATTTAACCCATAGTCGGACCATTTTTTATAATCATGTTATATATCGTTGGAAAGGTATTTTTAATGTATTACAAATTAGCAGACACCCAGTAGTTCCCGAGATATAGGCCTATATATTTGCAACTTTAAGGGCCCGCCCCCTCGAAAATAGGTGTGACCGCCAACAAATTTTTTTTTTTTGCTATCATCTCCTCTAAAATCCATATTTGATAAAAAGAAAAATTTTTTAGCAAAGTCACTAAAACCGACTTTTTCTGATTGTTTTTAAGTTATTAGATCGTCGCAACCTTTTTGTTTGAAATTTAAATTCTGATTTAAAATTTGAACTTTTTAGTTTCAATTTCCGAAATTTAGTTAATACAATAATGTAAACAAAATTTTTTTTTAATTTAAGTAATTTTAAAAATTTGGTAGGTTTTGGTGGTTTCTCATCAAGAATTTGGTAGGAAAATAATTTTTTGAATGGCAACATTGATTGAGACCAGCATTCATTATTTGATCACCTAATGAGTGACAACGTACACTCCCACTCAAACTCATTCAAACTCATCAACACACAAACTATAGAATATAAATTATTTTATGTACTTTTACAGACAGACTTTTGTGTTAATGCAGCATCATGCTTTTAGCACTGAATTTTAATTATATTTAAACTGGATTTTCAATTGATTTTGTGTGAAAGAGCAAATAGAAAAATTCATTCATTTACGATGTTGTTTTTTGTAGTTTTTTCGTGTTTTTGTTTGTGAAATGCTTTCACTTTTTTGTACAAATGTGCATACATACGATCACATACATACATTCTATATAATGAATATATTTGAATATGTACTTTAACCATGTACACAAGTTCAAACATATAAAACTACGAGTACGAGTATGTTGATATTTGCAAAGTGCCTGCACAGTAGGATGGTTCCTATAGCTTAGCATTGATTGAAAATTAGATGTGATTTTCCTTTATTTAATTAAACAAGTTGGAGCTCGACCATATAATACCATAGACTGCGATGTATGCATGTTAATGTGATCTTCGGAAATGAGTCGTTATACAATTAGATGACATGACATTTATATATACATATAAAATAAATTTGGGTTGAATACTATTTGGATAACAACATTTAAGATCTATGACGAATTATAAATTTTAAATTTTATTTCTTTAACATCATTTCTAAGACATTTATGCTCGTAGAAGTGATTGTCGGAAGCCATATATCGTAGTTATGGTAAGTAATTTACCCATCTGCTTAGAATTGGGAATAATTTCATTGGTGTAACAATTTTAACAATTCTTATATTGACTGTACATTAAGAATCAGAAATACAAATGTTTACATTTACTCTTTAAACTTTCTCTGTCTTATAGGAAATTGTAAATCAAACAAGTAAGAGTTTATACTCGGTTGGGCCGAATCATCTATTATGGGGTGAATTTCATAAAATAAATAAATTCATCTTAATAACGATATTTATAAGACACTTTGTTTACATTTTTGCAGCGTGTAACATATTTTTTATTTTAACACACAATAAATTAAGTACCAAAAAGCCTTAGAGAACTGATTTTGTCTTTTTAAAACGTCAAAATTTTACCATCTCTCTACTCTGTGGTTATTCTCGGAATGGGACCTTGCTTCACAAAAGTCAATATTATAAATTTCACATACTTATAACTAATCTGTTCTGTAAAATTTCGGTCCTCATAAGGGAAATATGACCTATTACCGGCCAATCATAATGAAATTTTATATGACGATTTATTTGTATATGCGAGTTATTTGTGTTGAATTTCGATGTAATAATAGTTTTTATAAGAGATTTATGCGCATTTAAGTAATTTTCGAAACTGGGCTTTATATGGGGACTACGGTCAAATATGGATCGAACATCATAAAATTGAGTATGAATATTTCTATATATGTATGGACTATTTTTTAATTCAAACTTGCTGCTGATGCAAATAAGAGCATTATGTCCATTTAAGTGATTTCCAGACCTGGACTTTATAAGGGGACTACCGTGAAATATGGATCGATCACCATTATTTTAAAATTGACGATTTTTATATATGAATAGACTATTTGTGTTAAATTCCAACTTAATAGTGATCTTATAAGGGATTTATGGTCATTTAAGTGATTTTTGTTGAATTTCAACTTGATAGTAATTTGTTTAAAAGATTTATGTTAATTTAACTGATTTTCGGTCTTTTGGTCTTTGTATGGGGCTATGTCAATATTATGGACCGATGCAAACAAAATATTAAGTTGAGATTTCTCTTGAATGAAACTTGTATTTACAAAATTTTGTTTAGATACGGCTTTTCTATAGACATAAAGCCATATTTCGGGAAGACATTTGTATGGGGGCTATTAGAAATCGTGGACAGACCATTTTCAACAGGATCTTTAATTCTATAATAAAATTGCATTATATTTGAAAAAAATAGCAAAAAATATTTGAAAAATATCGAGATGGTCTGAAACTTTGATCTATAACTCAAAACTTACTGGACCCATTTCGCTTATTTTCAATACCAAACATTTCGGTGGATCAAAGAATATTTGGTAAAAATCTCATTGTTCTATGTCTTTTTTTTTTTTTGTTTTTGAAGCTCTATCGTGCCTTCAACAGACGGACGGACATGAATAGATCGTCTCAGAATCATATAAGGGCCCAGAATATATAGAATTTTTGATTCTAATACCATTATTTCGATGTGTTACAAATAAAATAATAGGTAAAAAAACAACCCTAATGCACATATGGGTGTTTGACTATTACATACAATTTGGGTCATCGATTTTTATTGCACCAAAACACAATTGTTGTGGCGGTATTTGTTCGCCATTCAACCGAGTTCAACTAATTAAAGTGTGTGATTGTGTGTAGATTTTATATATAAAAGTATTTAATACAGCCATAGAAAAATGTTAATACAAATTATTACAGAATTATCTTTGATGAGCCAATGGCATAAGGCCGACAGGAATTTAAGTTTAAGTTTGTTTATTAAATCCCTGTACTGTCTACTTACTTGACTTTACTATTTAAAAAAAAATCTGAACCAAATGCAATTTTTGAGTGTAACTTTTATTAGGAACTAACGCATTTAAAGTGCCCTAATCCATTAACAAAGAATGTATTTGTTTTCGACGATAATTAGCATTATAAACATTAAAAATAATCATTAAAATAGACTCAGTTCAATAGACGAATAAAACCAAACACACAGCAACATCAACAGAAATCTATTAAAACAAATTGTTGTTCAATTACAACTTGTATTGTTTGTAATTTTGTAATTACGTTTTCGACTAGAAATAAAAAATAAACAATATCAAACGACCTCAAGGATTTCCATTTTTACCAAAAGTGAAAAGGGAGTGTGAGAGTGTGAGAAAAAAGTTGTAATAATCTTTAAGGACAATTAACCTCATTTTATGATTTTCATTTCATGCTCATATTTTCATTTTGGGGTAAATTTGCGGTTAATAGGCTTCATTTAACACAATCTTTACCACTTTCAAAAGATAAACTTACAATTGCCATAAGTGCCAGTGGTCTATATATGAATGTGCGAGTATGTACTATCCAAGTGTGTTCATGTGGCAGAAGTAGCTGGTAGGAGTTATCTATGTGTAAGTATATGTATGTATGTATATTTGTGTTGTTGAATGTAAGTCGTGGTACAGCATTGATTTTTAATTTTTTAATTTTTTAATTTAATGACATATGCTGCTTGTACTCGTACTTGAATAGGAGAATTTATTTTAGTTCACATTAAAATAAAAATCTAAGCTGAAACTAGTGTTGCCACAATAAAAACCAAAATAGATTTAGTCTCTTTTTACTTTTTTCAAATTTCGGATAATGAGGTTCGTATTGGTGGTAGACTGCGCATAAAAATATAACGCTGCCGAAACTATTCAGTGATATATTTTCAGCGAGCTTCATCTCCGCTTTGCTTTATTATTTTAAAATAAAGTAGCGTGTTTAGCTTCATTAATCTTAAGATCCTGAAACAAAATGAATTTTTTTCTGAACATTAGAAAAAGTTTGCTTATACTTTAACATCAGACCGTTAAAAACCTCATCATTCATTTTTCCAAAAGTATTATCCTGGCCCTGCATTTGGCCAATTTCGTTTAGTGCTATTATACATGTATATCATTATATATCAAAGCTAATACAAGATAGGTTAATAACACTGTGGAACAAATTCAAGTCAGCCAAAGTAAGGTCGATTCTGATATTGAGGGGGTCAAAATAGAGGCTAAATTAGAAGACCCGTATCGCCGCATTTTTTTCGAACTTTGCTGTCAAATGCCGATTTTCAGCATATTTTTATATGTTTTCTTTTGGCTATAACGACTAATTGATATTTTTTTAATCTGTAAAAGCCAAATTATTGCTAGAGACCTGTGCAACAATTAAATTGATTTAGAAAATTTTTGTAGTGCTTATGAAGCAAAATGTTGAAAAAATTATTTGTTTCTCGTGCTTTTGAAAATATTTTCCACATACATAAAGTATTCTTTGCTTTCTATTTTGATCTATAATATGCTTCTCAGTTTCTTAAATAAATTTCATTTGAAAAGAAAACAATCATAATACAAAACTTGCGTTTTCCAGCTTAATATTAATTTACTTCTCATTCCTCTTCTTCAAAGGTGTTTTCAACCAAGCAGCGAAATTTTTTTTTATTTCGTACAGGCGAACTTATTTCAAAAATAAAGATTCAGTTAAGCTGGAGGTCCACACCAAGCGTCTACGCGTTTCACGCATTCTAAGCAACTGTCAAAAAAGTAGAATCAATGTAGTTGTAAGTTACACACTCAAAAGCGTGCACAGAAAAAAATAAAAATGAGTTTCAATTAAAATATTTGTGGAATCAATTAAAAATTTAATTGAAATCGGACCTATAAACAAAATGATAGTATCAATTAAAAAAAAATGTGAGATTTAATTGAAAATATCAGAAAAAGTAATTGAATCAATTAAAATTTTAATTGAAAATTATTTTAAAATCAATTAAAGGTTTAATTGAAAAAAAACATGATTTTTTTTTCTGTGTAGGACGCGTTGACGCTTGAAACGCGATAAGTTCGTTTACTTTCTACTTTTGAACGCGTCGCAAGCGGCAAACAGCTGACATTGACAAATGCAAAGCAAATTTATTATAAAGTTGATGTCACTAAAAAAAATTACAGTTGAAAAAACATTTTTTATATGAAATTGACAAACAAACCGATAAAAAACTTCATATAAAAACAAAATTAGCTGGGCTTACGGCATCACCTTCTAAAGAAAACACAAATTATTGACGCGAAAAATCATCGCATGTAACTTGAAATACATGATGCATAAACATTTAGAAAGCTTTAAATGCGTTGACGCCAAAACGCGAGTTGTGGACCTCCAGCTTTAAGACTCAGAACTCAGCCGATGCTGATGTTATTTAATTTTCGCTCGGTCGTGATAAAATTCACTATTAATTTTTTGCGAAACTTATTAAATTTTGTGAAAAAAAACATTGTATATTGTATGCATATATTGTATTAAAAATGTCAGAACCAAAATGTAAAATGGACCATTTCATAGAAAGCGATGAAAAATGTGGCAATGCGAGTGATTTTTTTTTTTTTGGAAGCCTATAAACAATATTTCTCGCAAGAGGGGTTGTTATGGTCCCGACATACGAAAACTAATGAGTCGTCAAGATTTGGACCAAGTTCTTAGAGACCGAGAATTAAATGCATGACTCGCATTGAAAGCAGTCATTAAAGGACTTTTGGGTAAAGAACGCAGAGACAACTACGGGCAATCTGGTGTAAACATGTTGGCAGCTTTCGATGAAATTGGGGTTAATTTGTCGTACAAAATTTATCTCTTGCATCAGCAGCTTGATCAACTCACTCAACAGTTGCCAACTGAATCTGATGAGCAAGGCGAACGTTAACACCAAACTGCTCTTCCATTTGAAATAAGGTAACTATAGAGTGTGCATATTTTCAATTCCTAGATTTTTCTAATATCTTTGTCAGAGTGCATCATTTAAATATGTTAACGATTGAAAACTATTTTCGTTTCAGGTACAGAGAAAGAAATCCCCAAATGCAATACTCGCTGAAATTTGTTGGTGGTACAAAAACACCTATGACGAAGAGGAAGATGAGGGAAAAGATTATCTGTTGGACGAAGTTATCGACTTTTCTGATGATGATGACGACGACGACCAAGATATTAGAGAGAGTAGTGATGTTAGCCGCCTGCTAAACGGCAACTGGCCAAATCATTAATTTAATTTTTTACTTAAAACTTTCCTAACTATCATTTAAAAATTATATTTTTTGTTACTACAGTTTTGTGGAAAATATTTTCAAAAAGCATGGGAAACAAATAATTTTTCCAAAATTTTGCTTCATAAGGCCACGAAAATTCAATTTTTTAAAAAATTTTAATTGTTACACAGGTCTCTAGCAATAATTTGGCTTTTACAGATTTAAAAAATATTAATTAGTCGACGAGTTATAGCCAAAAAAAACCATATAAACAATATGCTGAAAATCGGCATTTGACTGCAATGTTTGAAGGTCGATTAAAAAAAAAATTCGAACTAACCCTGCCTTTACACATGCAAGTACTTGCATGCGAGTGCTGTGTACGTATTGTATACAAAAACATATTCGAAAAACTCGAATCATTTGCAAGTAGCATTACTGGTTACACAGGACAGTGAAAGTACATTTTCAAAATGTTGTCAAAGCGTAAACTTCAAAAAATTAGTTTAAATTAACAAATGACGCACAAAGTTTGTATTTGTTTACCAAGAGTTGCCATGGCCTTCACGTGAGTATAATTGTAGGGCAATAATTATTACAATTTATTATTATTATTTTAATTATTATTTAATGCTCTAAAATGACATCAATACACTTCTTTTTCCATATTTGAAAAAAAATATACATAAAATAAGTTAAATATTTATTAATTATTTTACCACAATCCATTACATTTATTCGGAATTTTTTTATTTGGCAACTCTGTTTACCTTTCTGTCACTTTATTGCTGAAAGTGTCAAAAAATCACTGTCCAGCTAAATTCACTTGCAAGTGACCTGCAAGTGCCTGCATGTGTGATTGTGTTAGTAAAAAAGTGTGAATGTATTGACTTTTTCGAACTTGCACTTGCATGTGTAAACCCCGGGAATATAAAAAAATGCGGCGATATGGGTCTTCTAATTTAGCCTCACTCTCAGAATCGACCTAACTTTGGCTGACCTGAATTTGTTCCACAGTGTAAATTGAAATACAATTTCGTAACAATATTAATGTATACATTTAATTTAATTTAGACACGGGGTTCTTTCTTTAAGAATGCCAAAATTAGATTCAATAATGCGCTGTGTTTTTTATGACAACGATTGCAAGCCTCTACAGCAGGGTTATCGGTATTTTGGCGTAATTGTGGTATCCAATAGTTTTTCAGTCCTTAACCACTATCACCCAAAACAACAATATCCATACATTGTTAAATTTTTAACTTACAGTGGAATTCCATAACACTGTATAACTTTCAATGATTGTGCCATCCAAGCAAAGGAATCCACCCACCATAACAAACTTTTCAATAATACCACTGACAGCATCGGGCCACAGCAGTGTGTTTTGAAATAAAACGTTTGTTATAACGTCGTCAACTCTATAGATGGGTCCTTTAAACTGTTAATTTTGCAACAGCATGCATAGCTCTCTCTTGATGGTACCGACCATTTCCAAACCAGTGCAAGCACAGTAGCAGTTGATTTTCAGCCGGAAAAATTTGACTACACCATGTCTAGTGCTCTAATTTTTTTCTATATATTTCTCTCATTATTTTTAAAATTAAATCAGCTTGGATTTGATTTAAAAGAAAGCACTCCTTATAATTAAGGTTTCGTAGTCCCGAAAAATGAATTCGGTCTCTATAATTTCTTCTTACAACCGAGTCTTCACACTCGTCGAAAAAAACTCATGGCTTAATATTTTGAAACTTAGTTATAACAACGATGAAGCGACAAACTTATCAAAATTTGCTTCGAATTTACAGTTTTTGTGGAACTAAACAATCTTTGCAAATTACTTATTTCAACTTATCACTTACCAAATTGTGTAATTCTGAGGAACAAAAAGTTTTGCAAATGGACGAATTTTCACGAAAGTGAAAAGATAATAAGTTGTTTTTTGAAATTTGGCCCTGCCAAATTTTGACAGAGCTGCTTGAGGAGGAACTGCCCATGAAATATAATGTTACGAAATTATATTTCAATTTAAATTTAACGGTTTGTAAAGCCTGGTATCAACATAGAATATGATTTTTAACATTTGCATTATTAGAATTTTCTATTTATAAACATTGTTGATAACATGCTGTTATAAGCATAGTTGAGAAGTATTGCAACGTTAAATTTAACGACTTTGGCTGAACGTCCTAGATAAGAACTTTCTAGTATCTTAGCTCCGAACCATCCAGAAATGATGTTAGTGTATAAATAAACTAACCGGACCACTCAATCAGTCAGTTTATTGCGAGTCGTTGAGTGAACATAAGAGCGGTTTTAAACTGTAATTTAAGTTTATGTTGAAAGTAAATTGTAAAAGGGTGTTAAAAGACAGAGTGATTATTAAAATTGGTTTGTGTACACTTTAATAAATAAAGGCTCGTTACAATTTTAAACTACTTGGCGTTTTATTTTGCAATTAAAAAGAATCAGGTTTATTTAACTCTGCCTTTACTCATGCAAGTACTTGCATGCGAGTGCTGTGTACGTATTGTATACAAAAACATAGTCGAAAAACTCGAATCATGTGCAAGTAGCATTACTGGTTACACAGGACAGTGAGAGTTCATTCTCAAAATGTTGTCAAAGCGTAAACTTCTACCGGCAGCTCCATTTGATTTGCAATTGCTTCGAAGGCCATGCTTTTCAAATCGTTCCTCCTATATGATTTATCACTCATATTCCACAAAAGAGGGTGAGAACGATATAAATTAATTAATTTTATTATATTTTTTAAATTTAATTTAACTTCCATTTTTGTTCTGATTGAAAAATAGAGTTGCCGAGTTGATCACAAAAAATTTTTATGAGGGAAAATTTTCATTAACAATAATTATTATGATTTTAATGATATTTATTCTCCAAAATTAAAACATTTTCTTTATCAATATTATTTAAAAGAAATTTATTTACAATCACTCATAAAACAAACTAAAATTTCAATTATAAATATTAAACTATCCACTTTCTATTCATTGTTGCCTACATGGCAACATTATTTTTTTATTTGACGTTTACTGACATGAGAGTGTCAAAAATTCACTCGTATGCAAATTTAGCTGCGAGTAGCTCTGCAAGTGCGAAAAATGTGAGTGTATTAGTTAAAAAATGTGAGTATATTGAGTTTTTCGAACTGTTACTCGCATTTGTAACTGCTAGGTAAAGGAAAGAAACCACCGTTTTTAAAAGGTAAAAACATACACAGAAAAAAAAATCATGTTTATTTTTTCAATTAAACCTTTAATTGATTTTAAAAGAATTTTCAATTAAAATTCTAATTGATTCAATTACTTTTTCTGATATTTTCAATTAAATATCAATTTTTTTTTAATTGATACTATCATTTTGTTTACAGGTCCGGTTTCAATTAAATTTTTAATTGATTCCACAAATATTTTAATTGAAACTCATTTTTATTTTTGTCTGTGTAACAATATCTTAAAAGAAAACGAAGTTTCTTTCTGCTACTTCTTTGATGTGTTCGAAACTACGATACCATTGAAGTCCCCCGAAATATTTAAGGAAAATTCATTGTGAACCGATATATGTCAGGCATTTATTAGGTAACTCTAAAAATTATTAATTGATTGATAATGTGATAAACTCTTTTTACATCAAAAAATGTCAACGATGCGTAGTTTAAAATTGCATGTATTTAAAGATATGTTAGTTAAATTTTATAAGATATTACTTTATTAAATATTTAGTAATTAAGTAAATTTGAATAGATATATTTAGTGAAAAGCTGGTAACACTCTAGCATGTTTTACTTACACCAATATCCCACTTATGAAAAATCAAGAGGACATACATATGTATATATTTACATGGTCTGTAACACATTTTCAAATAAATTAATACAATTTATGAGTGTGAGGTATTATTAAAGAATAGAGAATCGATTTATCTATAATAAGCTAGAATTGTTTAAAACTGTTTGGTTATTCTTCCATTCCCATTTAAAGTCTCAAACCCCTACTTCACACACTTCACACACACACACATCTATCAGATTTTTAAAATTCTACAATCACAGTCACCATAGAGTTCGTGTACGAGAACGTTGTGCTTTTGACCAATTCGCTTTTCTTCAGTAGAACGACCTTAATATATTTTATCAATGGATATTAATATTTTTGGCATTTTTAAAAGCACTTTCCTTTTTTGCTTGCTTTGCCTACTGCTTTTGAGTCCATTAAATGTTATGACTTCTGGGAATTGGTTTAGAGATTTTTTTTACATTTTCGCATACAAATATAAAAGTCATGGTCTTGAATTTTTATTAGGCATATTTTTTGAATTTGTTTGGAACACGTCAATATTAAATTAAATTAAAAATGAAGAGCTGTGATGATTTGCTATTTATTCCTATAGATATTTATTTAATATTGCAAAAACCAATGTTGATAAGAGTAACTCCTAGCAAATATTAGATTCACAGTAACATGAAAATGAAACTTATAGAGAAATGTTTATTAGAATTTGTCTATTGGGACCTTCTGCTATGAAATATAATACAATTTTAACTAAATTGTTATATGCATCATGTAATAGTACGTAACAAATAACACCAGTATTAATTTACATCTCATGAAAAAATAAAAAAATTATTAAAAAGTTTCATCATTCTACACCAATTCAACGTTTTTTTCCGGCAGTTATTTTCCAACTATGATGGCATAACAAATAGCTATAACATAATCTTATATCACTTCCCCTGACTTTCACTAAATTAATTTATCTAGCTAGTCAATTCTGCATTGATATTTTATCAGAAAATAGCCACTATATAAGAATTCAGAATATATCCTTGTGATATATCCCATCCTATCCTATGCTATTCTATTCTATCCTATCTATTTGTCCACTGTTGAAAACAAACATTGACTTTTTAAGTTTGGACGCAAATATGGATGGATTTTAAAACTAATAAATTATTTCAGGTTCTTTAAATATCTGCATTCTTGATTCCAGTTGTGTCCAAAATAATCATAAATAACGATAAAATGAAGAAAAGACAACACAATGACCAAAGAAGTAGGAACTCCAATGACTCTGACTGTTTTTTGACACTCACGGAAGTTCATGCAAACATTTTGGCGCATAAAAACTGTAAATGACTTAGTTGGGATTGTTGGACAATTTAAAGGATGTCGAATGATTGCTTAAAAAAAGAGTGCTTGGCGCCGTAATTTTTGCTCTCAGTGGGAAAGAGAAAAAGCTGTGGCTATGGCGATGGAAAGTCACATGGCACAATTTGGAACAGACATTTAGTAATTTTGGACTCTCACACACATCCCCCCCCCCCCCCACATATAAAGAAAACATTTTGGTATGCATATTAATACTCGTATGTGTTATTAGTACAATATATTTTCCTTCTGCATTTATTTTCCGGTCATATACAATCGGTTTAAGTGCAAAGAATAAAAATAAAACACAATTTTTGATATTTATTTAGTTAGGCTCGACTTCATTAAATTTAATTTTCGAGTTCATTAAATTTAATTTTTATTAAATTATTTTGACTGAAGGTAGGAATTGTTTTACAACTTGAAAAACTTGTATTATTAAAATTTTTATTGATAATTTTCTTGGCTGGGATTCGAACCTGGGTTGTTGAATTTACATATGTTTTGAGAAACACCACTTTCTCTCATCAGAATTCTTTGCGTTCTAACCCTCTGCACCACTGCGGTGCCTGCTAGCCAACAGACAAACATCAATCTTTTAACCAGAGTTACCTGGTGGTTCGAAATTTGCTGTAATTATCATTTTAATTTATGAATTTCTATTTACATGTTGCCTCCTTTTGTTTACATGTTGTAAAACAATTCCTACCTTCAGTAAAAATAATTTAATAAAAATTAAATTTAATGAACTCGAGCCTAACTAAATAAATATTGTTATAAAATGCTTCAACAAAGCACAAAACTCTATCAAACTCAATTTTTTACATACATATGTATATACTCATATATGTACATAATATACAATTCTTAAAAAATCAGCTAATCATAAAGATTCATAATGGAAACGGTTTATACACATACTATACAAATAAAAATGTATGAGAAATTGAAATAAAACGGCCACTTATGTAAATATTTAACACGTGATTTCCAAACAGTTAATTTACTTAAATTACAGTCAATCCTAAATGAAATGTTTGTTTAAGATTGTCAAAACATTTGAAAGCCAAACACATTGGTGACCAACCATTCGATAAACAGCCACTGGACACACAAACAAGTGGCTATTATTTCTTATTGTGTGCATTCGATTTAATATTCATAAACAATTTTGTTTTATTAACAGTAAGTTAATAATCCTTAAATTCGTACACTTGAGTGTTATTTCGTTTTTTATATTCGTATGTACATATGTATGTATGTGTTTAAGTACGAGCATTAGATTTAATATGATTTCCACCGTACATATGTACATATGTATTTATACAAGTATATGCAGTAAATTACAAAACTGTGTTTCCTATATATTTCTAAGAGAAATTAGTTTTTCATTCACATATCAACTGGTTCAAAATATGGAATTTCGTTTCGTTGTTACATTTTAATAATTTGCATCACAATTTTCTCTTAAATTTTGAGTTGTTTCGTATTTTTTTTTTTTAATTTTTCTTGATTTTTTTTGTCTTTTTGTCAAAAAGAAACTGTAATAGGTTTTCGATTTGTTTTTATCAATAATTTGGTTTTTATTTTTAATGGTTGTGAAGATCTTTGTGTTAAAAATGTTGAATGGAGAACAATTTCACATTTCCCAGGGAAAAATAGTTTTACATTTTTACAACAAAGACAAATTAATTAAATACATACATTTAATATAGTATAATAACGTATGGTGAATGAAATACGAGCAAGTGTAACGCTGTTTTAAAAACAAACACAGATAATATTTACAACTAAACTTTGAATGGAAATTTAATTGCACTATCTACTTATGAATAAAAAATAAAGTATGCGTTGGTCACTGAAAAATTAGTTTTGAAAATGTCACTAAACGAGTTGAATCGTCGCAAATTAATTTGTAAATTTTGTGAAAAAAAAAACGAGAAAAAACTAAAAGTGTAATTTTTAAACATTTAAGGATATGGGTTTCAAAAAAAACATTTATTGATAGCACAATAAACTTGTTTTTGAATAAAAAGCCACCTGAAAGGAAACCTGGATCTGGTCGGAAATACAGTTTGCAAGACGTCAAAATTCGCTGAAAATTGAAAACCGAAATAGAAGGTTGCAGTGAAAAATCTTATCGCCAATTGGCTAAGAAATATAAATGTGACAAAAAAACAGTTAGGAAATACTTGGAATCTATAGGAGTTCAGAAAAAGAGGAAAAAACAGCTCCAAAAATACCATGGAAGCGAAATAAATAAGTTTTTTATGCTTTTTTTTACTTTTAGACTTGTTCGGATTTCATTCACCAAAAATTAGATGTCGTCATATAATAAAAAAATTAATAAATTGGTCAACAGAAAAAGTATTCGTAATTTATCACGCAAAGACATTGGAAAACCATTTTACTCCTATATTTATCCGGTAAAGATATCAATGATCATCTAAAACGAAACAGATCGTATGATGCTATGATAAAGTCGTGTGACAAGGTAAATATACTTATTTCAGAAAAGTCAAAAACAGTCAAAAGAGGTTATCATTCGCAGATCTCCAAAAAAAATAAAATATAAACAGATTTCTCCTAAAAATAAGTACGCAAAATAGTTTTGTTATTCACTGTATGCATACGTGTATTTGTCACTATGTGTACACATACATACATACTATATGTATTTACACGTTGACATTTTTTCGCCGCACTCTTACATATACAGTCTGCACATATTTCCTTTAAAAGTATAAAAATATAATTGTTAAAGAAAATCTGTTTTTTACCAGCTAATGTCTAGATTTTTCTAATAAACTTCAATTAATAATCCAGAAATAGCATAGAAATGACTGAACACAATGACAGACTATTGAATGTTAAATGTCTGAAGAAAATTTAGATAATTCGGATATACTGCGTGAAATAAAGTTTTAGATTTTTTCAGATATGTATCAGACATACTGACAACAAATGTTTACTGGGCATATCCTTGCACATACATATGTAATTGTGATGTCAGTTTGAGCTGTGTATCAGTATTTGTATTTATTAGTTTGTATATCCTATAGTTTCCATTTGTATGCAAACAGATTAAATAGTTCCCTTAGGTAACATATCAATAGACTTTGACAGTATATAAATACATACTCAACACATACATACATATGCACTCGTATAGGTGTATTAGAGTGCTCCAAAAAATGAAATTGCGAGTTTATACCGTCCCCCCACCCCTAGAACTATTCTATGGACATGCACTAAAAAATAATAAAATGATAGCATAACGTTTACTGATGCCGCATCGGCTCTGAAGTTTAGAGATGCATTTACAAGGGGAAATATGATTTATTTTAGTTTTTTCTGCAAAAATTTTGCCACTAAATAATTGTTTTTGCATTTAAATGTATTCCAAAATATAGCAAACATTTATCTTTGATCTTCACGATATAACGGTTATGTTGTCCGTTTTGAGTAAAACGTTCGAAATGTAGTTAGCAGTATCTGAACTATATTATTTTGGATAGGTTTTTTTAAAATTCATAATACTAAAAAAATTAAGCTTATTCACCTAAATATGGCAAAAAGAAATAGTTTTTCCCAAAATCCGCCAACTTAAAATCGGGGATACAAAAAACTATGGGAGGTATGAAAATAATTTTTTTCCAAATAATTCTTTTATAATTTTATTTCCTGTTATAGCCTTAATAAATCCCAAAGAGATCTTTTAAAAATTCTAAATTTTGTTTGACAAAATTTTTAAAATATTAAAAATTAAGTTTTAAGACGGCCGTTAAAAAATCAAAGATGTTTAACTAGAGTATAGGTTAACATTATGCTGCAAAGATAAAAACTCATACAAAAGTAAAAACGTAAATTTAAAGTAGAAATATGATTTTGATTCGAGTATTTCTAAAAATTTATTAATTTTTTTTACTACATTTCTTAAGGTACGGTCACACTTGGCAAATATTTGTCGAAACAGACGTAACCACTAAATAAAATATATTTGAACTTGTTTATTTATTGAAATAAACTTCGTTTATTTAGGACAAGATGATGTTTGATCTTGCAAAACTCTTGCAAGAGTAAACAACGTCGAACAAATTTGTGCTAAAACAAGTGGTTACGGTTTTTTGAGTAAATATTTGCCAACTGTGACTATACCTTTATTCATGTGGTCTGAAACAAGTTAATGGCCTGTTAGCCTATTTTTATCGGTTATATCTTATTAAAGCGCATTTTTATTATTTTACATTGAAATGCAAAAATAATTATTTAATGGCAAAATTTTTGCAAAAATTTAAAAACTTACCCCCTTATTCAAAAACGATTATTAAACAAACGTTTATTAAGCAAATTTTTATATGCAAATCTGTCTTAATAAACGTTTGTTAAATTTAATAATCGTTTTTAGGGGTTAATATTTTTCCCCATATATATAAGTACATCTCCAAACTTCATAGGCTATGAGCGCCAGTTAACGTTATCCTACAATCCTAATACTTTTCAGAACGTGTTTCTACAATCCATAGAACAATTCTAGGGGTGGGACGGCTTGTAGTTATATTTTTTTCGTCCATGTAATTTTGAAGCACTCTATTGTATATACACTCATACTCATAACTATTCGTATGTATATCCAAAATTATGTTTGTATTTGTAAGATTATACTTGTACATGCATCTGTATATAGACATTTCTATAAGAAGTTGGGTATTAGAGAATTGATCAGCATATCAATAAGTTTATATATGTACATATCTGGTATATATGTACATACATATGTTACCACCAGAGCTGCGATTTGAATGAATATGCATCATGACTATAACTACTTGATTCTTAGAAATAGTTGAATATCGCAAAAGACTTTGTGTGTATCATTGGGAGTAACATCTGAGACCCAACAAAGTATACCTATATTGTTGATCTTTATGAAATTCTTAGTCGATTGAGCTATGTCCGTCTATCTATATGTATGTCAAAAAAGCATTTTGATAATCGATTCTGTAGAACTAGACCAACAACCTCCAAGTTGATATTTTTAAGAAATTTTCTAAACTAAAGCGATAAAGTCTGTTGAAAATGGTAAGAATCGGTCCATGATTTCTCCTAGACCGCATACAAATGTATTTTCGGCATATAGATCTATAATAGAAAATAAGTTTTGTATTAAAAGAAATAATAAAATAAAATTGTTTGACAATAGTACCCACTTAAGGTCCACTTCTAAAAATCACTTAAATACTTATAAATCTCTTAACAACGTTATCGGGTTGAAACTCGACATGTATTATCCTCATATATATACTCGTATATATGTATTTATATAATCCTTGTACCCAATTTTATGAAGATCGGCCCATAATTGGTCATAGACCACTTCCGACAAATAATATAAAATTAATCTGAACAATAACAGGCAATGGGAAAATTCTATTTATATACATATTAAACTATATTTTAGTTTATATTTTCACTTAATAGTGCACGTATTTTAGTAAACGAAAATCACAGCCCTGGTAATCACATAACAAGTATCAGAAAATACAGATTTGAACTCTAATGTTTGCATAATTAAATTTCATATAATATTTCTTCATAAAGATTATAACCTGGTATGTAAAACCATTGATATTGTCATCATCATCTTTATCTTTACTATGTATAAAGAAATTGTTAAATTTACGTGTACAATATATTTATGTACAAACAAGTAAGAAAATACAGTATATGTATAAAACAATTTTTCAGAAATAGGCGTTATATGGAACACATAACCTATTGTGGACCGATCATCCAAAAATTTAGTGTCATGATGTCTATGAATATAAAAATTATGTATGTTGAACTTTATCTCGATATAAATATTTTTAAAAGATTTATGGAACTTAAATAGAATTACGGAGAGGGTCTTATATGGGAGTTTCGACTAATTATGGACCGACCATTATATTATTAGGTCTCATTATTTCTGATTATTATTTGTGTCAAATTTTATTTGAATACCAACATTTTTAAGAAATATATGCTATTTAAAATGATTTTCGGAAATGGGCCTTATATGGGAGCTACGACTAATTATGGACCCATCACAATAAAATTGTACGGTATTGAGATATATTTGTGTTTAATATTATGGATACCAATATTTTTGAGTGCGTTATGCTCTTTAAAGTGATTTTCTGAAGTCGGCCTTATATGGGAGCTACGACTAATTATTGACCGATCACAATAATATAGTACCGTATTTTTGTATGTATATGAAATATATTTGTGTTAAATATTATTTGGATACCAACATTTTTGAATGAGTTATGCTCTTAAGTGATTTTCGGAGCTACGACTAATAATGGACCGATCATCATAAACTTCTGCCATATTATATGTATATAGACGAAATATATTTGTGTTAAATATTATTTGGATACCAACATTTTTAAAAGCTTTATGCTGTTTTAAGTGATTTTCGGAAGTGAGCCTTATATGGGAGCTACGACTAATTATGGACCGATCTTCACGAAATTTGTAGATGTGCTTTAGCTTCATTTACTACTTATCTGTGTTTGCATACTTGCATAATTAAAAGATTTATGACCGGTAAACCCCAATTTCGGGGGGACATTTGTATGGGGGCTACGTGAAAAAATGGACCGATTTCCACCAGTTTCAATCCCATCTACCCTGGGCAGCAAAAATATCACGTACCAAATTTTATCGAAATATGTATCTTCAAAATTGCGACCTGTACTCTGCGCACAAGCTTTACATGGACAGCCAGCCAGCCAGACGGACGGGAGGACATCGTTAAATAGCCTCAGAAAGAGATTCTGAGCCGATCGGTATACTTTGAGGACCAATATTTATTGGCGTTACAAACATCAGCACAAATCCAATATACCCTCCCCACCATTGTGGTGTAGGGTATAATGAACACACTGTCTTTTGACACATTTAGTTTTCGAACACTTTGATGTTGACACAACAATAACTCACAATAAACTGATTCATTTGGTTGGCCGTGTTAGTCTATTTATACAGCAATCATAATTTCTGGAAGGTTCAAAACTAAGATACTAGAATATTCGTGGCTAGAATATTAAGCCAAAGTCGTTAAAAATCAATGTTGCCATACTGCTAAGTTTATAACAGTTTATAAAAAAATTTTTATAAATCAAAACTACTACAAATGCTAACCAAGTTATATGTCAATAAACACGCCATCTGTTGATGAATTTGTTCGTAACAATATTAAAACACTTTGTTTGATCAACGCCATCTGTTGATGAAATTATTCGTAACAATATTAATACACTTAGTTTTTTTGATGAAATTTTCAGAGGTTGTCTCGGATTTTTGCTCATACATATCTCCGTTATTTATGGACGGATGTTGCTGATTTAAATAGCAAACTTCTCGAAAGCATGTGTGACAGAATTATTGAAGATTTGGATCCCGAAGATATCTGGGGACTTCAGAAAATTGCGCAGAGTACAGGTTGCAATTTTGCAGATATTTCGATAAAATTTGGTACGTGATATTTATTCGGCCCAAGGATGGATGTGATTGAAACTGGTGGAAATCGGTCCATTATTTCACTTAGCCCCCATACAAATGTCCTCCCGAAATTGGGGTTTACCGCTCTTAAATCTTTGAATTATGCAAGTATGCAAACAAAATTTACTACAGATGAGTAGTAAATGAAGCTAAAGCATATCTACAAATTTCGTGAAGATCGGTCCATAATTAGTCGAAGCTCCCATATAAGGCCCACTTCCGAAAAGCACTTAAAAGAGCAGAACTCTCTTAAAAATGTTGGTATCCAAATAATATTCAACACAAATATGTTTCGTACATATACATTTAACATGGTACAATTTTACTATGATCGGTCCATAATTAGTCATAGCTTCCATATAAGGCCCACTTCCGAAAATCACTTTAAAGAGCATAAATTTCTTAAAAATTTTGGTAATCAAATAAAATTTGACAGAAATAATATACAGAAATAATGACACCTAATTTTATAATGGTCGGTCCATAATTAGACGAAACTTCCATATAAGACCCTCTGCGTAATTCACTTTAGCTTCCATAAATCGTTTAAAAGTATTTATTTCGAGGTAAAGTTTAACATATATTTTTTTTTTTTTTTTTTTTTTTTTTTTTTTTTTTTTTTTTTTTTTTTTTTTATAGCCTTTATTTATTTATTGAATCTTCATATAATGAAATGACAATAAGTATTCAAATCTTAATACTAAAAAGAAAATAATAAGCCCAGCCAGTGCTAGACAAAAATTTTATGATACTAAAAAAATTTCACATCAACTGATCCAGTCATCTATTTTGCGCTTGAGTTAAAGCAAGGGTATCCCTCCTTCTCAACCGATTATGGCCACTAAAGTTAAGGATGTCTCGTGCAAGTAGGTTTGGGTGGTGTTCAAGTTTGCTGACATACTTTGACGCGTGTTTTGTAAATTCAACTTTTACTGATGGCACGCATAGATCTTTGTGAATTCGAGAATTTTTAACATACCATGGAGCTGCAGTAATTATACGTAGAATTTTATTTTGACCCCTTTGAATTTTTTCAATGTTTGATGCTGAGGCAGTACCTCATAATTGAATTCCATAGCACCAGATTGGCTTTAGAATTGCATTGTACAACAATAGTTTGCAGTCCAACTTTAGTGAAGAATTTCTGCCAATTAGCCAATTAAGTTGCACTGCTTTTAATCTCATCTGTGTAAGTTTCGCTTCAATATGAGACTTCCAAGTTAAACGGCGGTCGAGGTGAATGCCGAGGTATTTGACTTCATTATGTTGAGGAATAATTTGATTATTTATTTTGATGAACGAGCAAGTTTCTTTTCGCAATGTGAAAGTGATATGAATACATTTCTGTTCATTAACCCTGATTTTCCAAAGCTCTAGCCAATCCTCTAGTTTATAAACATAATTC
The DNA here is from genome assembly GCA_950370525.1 of Bellardia bayeri. NCBI lineage: Eukaryota > Metazoa > Arthropoda > Insecta > Diptera > Calliphoridae > Bellardia > Bellardia bayeri. Next base: position 51,806,012 of record OX493265.1, on the reverse strand, counting down.
TGCAAATTCTGTGATGCTACTTGGTGGTCCTTGTGAACGCTGATAAAAGCTGTATCGTCTGCGAAAGTTGACGTGTGGATTTTGGGGTCTGACGGCATGTCGGAGGCATAAATCAAATATAAAGTAGGACCCAGTATGCTACCCTGTGGCACACCTGTTTCAATTGGCTGAGCGGGGCTTAAAAAATTGCCTTCTTTGATTTTAAATTTGCGACCGTATAAATAGCTTTCCATAAGTTTATGGGTGTTAGCAGGCAGAGTTAATTTTATTTTGTGCATTAAACCGTCATGCCAAACTTTGTCGAACGCTTGGGACACATCAATGAAAAGGGCGGAGCAGTATTTCTTGTCTTCAAACGACCCTCTTATCACATTTACCAATCTGTGTGTTTGTTCGATGGTGCTGTGTTTAGCTCTGAAGCCGAATTGATGATTAGGAATGCATTCAGTGTCGTTCAGAATTGGAATCAACTTAGTCATTAACAATTTTTCGAACAGTTTAGAAATTGTCGGCAATAGGCTAATTGGCCTATATGACTCTACTTTGGTGTGATCCTTCCCTGACTTAGGAATCATAGTGATCATAGACACCTTCCAATCTGCAGGATAGTATTCTAGGCGTAAAATAGCGTTGAAGATAAAGAGGATAATTCTTCTAGCTACACGAGGTAACTCCACAAGCATTTTATTGCTGATTTTATCCATACCTGGAGCCTTTCTAAGGTTCAGAGTACCAATAGCGCTTTGGACATCACCAAAGTTTAGTCTTAGAGGTACAGGAGGTCTAATAACGAGTGGTGGCAAATCAGATACGTTATTTGAGTTGTTTTTAGTAAACACATTTCTTAAATGGTTAACAAATAATGTCCCTTTCTCGGAATCATTTCTAGCCCAGTCACCAGCCGGATTTCGCAAAGGAGGTTTTCCTCTCACTGGTCTTTTTAAACCTCTTGCCGCCCTCCATAACGAGTAGTCAGATTGTGGGGTACTATCAAGACCCTCCAAGTAGGATGTAAGTGAAGCCGTTCTTTGGGTTTCTAAGAAATGTCTTAGTATATCTCTGCATACCCGTAGCCTAGCTTTCAGTTCAGGAGACCTGTGAAGTTGCCACTCTCTTCTCATTCTTCTTTTTTCTGATAGGAGATGTTCGAGTTCAGATAAATAAGTTCTGTTTGTCCTATTTCTACATTCAACGTGATAAGTGGAAGCGTGATGCACAGCTCGTCGAAGGTCCTCGGTAAAGTTGCCAATCGACTCATCGATATCGTCGGTAGTTCTCAACACAATATTTTCCGTGCAATGAGAACTTAAATACTTTTTGTATTTTATCCAGCTTACTCGGGTCTTAGTCATGTTTCTAAATGGAGAGCCACACACTTGAGGGAAATGCATTGAAATTATAGTAGGAGAGTGATCTGAGGACAAGTCTAATGAAGGATCCACTTGCATCCATTCTACAGGGATATTTTTCACTACTCCAAAGTCAATAACATCGGGAATCTTCCGTCGGTCCGTCGGCCAGTAGGTGGGATGTCCGCTTGAGAGTACATCTAAGCCCATTTGAGCAATGGTGTTGAAGAGTACGCGACCCTTTGGGGTTACCAAACGTGAACCCCAAAATGTGTGTTTGGCGTTAAAGTCGCCAGCAACTAAAAATCTAGCTCCAAGGGAATTAAAGAAGTTATGGTATTGGTGTTCTTTTATTGAGAATCGAGGCGGAGAATAAATCGATGATAAAACAAATTTGTATTGACAGAATTCAATGCAAATGTTTGTTGCTTGGAGGTAATCCTCACTTATGTTATTCATTAGATAATGTTTTATTCTGTTCTTTATAAGAATTGCCGAACCTCCATAAGCTCTTCCGCGGGGATCTTTAGTATCGTACAACACGTAGCCATTAATTTTGAAGTACCCTGTCGACGTCAAGTGAGTTTCAGCAATCATCATAACATCAATCTGCTTATCCATCAGGAAGTATTCCAGTTCGTTTTTATGTTGGCGGAGGCCGTTCGCGTTCCAAAAACAAATTTTTAAATAAATCATTTCTTTAAAATGGCTTGCAAGATAGTGGATTGCATTTTCAGCATTTCCTGCATCATGGATGTCATGGTGGTCGTAAAAGTGTTCATAGTTTGGACAAGTGTCTGCAATGTTGTCTCTAGATTGTTGATATGTGGCTCAGAATATTGCGATATAGGTTCCTGCTCCAGACCTGGCATATTAGATTTGACCACGTTTGCGTAAGAAACTTGTCTAGAATTAGGAGCGTTTACGTGAGTAGTTGGTCGTACAATTTGAGGAAAATTCTTACTCGACGTGAAATTAGGTTGTTGAGGATGGTCAGGTAATACTGGCGACTTATTGGTCCTTATGCCCTTCAAATAAGTATAAACTGGACAACCTCTATAATTAGCGGTATGATTTCCTCCACAGTTACTGCATTTTTTTATTTTTAAGTCCGTTTTGGACTTATTACATTGAGCAGTTGCATGTAGTTCCCCACATGCAACACAAACAGACGGCAATTTACAATACGCTTTGGTGTGACCAAATTCTTGACAATTAAGACACTGGACGGGTCGAACACGCTTATGCGGTTCCTCCACGGTAATTCTATGATGCAGAAGATAAATAAGATTGTAAATTGGATGGGACTCGTTTTTCTTTAAGGCAACATCTCCAGGTTCCAATTCTACCCTGAACATGGGCTGAGGAATCTTTTCACGGTTTCTAATATTCACTACGCTCTTGATTTTGAACCCTTTGTCCATTAATCCGTTCTTTATCTCCGCAGGATCAACACATGGGTCTATACCCTTTAGAACGACTTGGAGTCCTTTTGCGCTTTTGAGCTGATAGGTATAGAAATCCCTGGTCTCCCTCTCCAACTGGTTGGACAATTTTCGAAAATCATCTTCCCTATTCACTTGGATCTTTGTCTCGCTGATTTTTCCATGTTTAATTGAGGTTACGCTAAACATGTTCTCACCTATTACAGCAACAATTCCTTGTACCAGTTTATTAGAAGTGGGCTCTCTCAGGTAAATTGGTGGGGGCTTAAACGTCTTTTTCGGTATTTCTGGGTCATCCGTCTGAAGTAGAGCAAATCTGTTTTGATCATTTGGCTTATCACTGCTGACGGTCTTAGGAACTTTATTGGAATTGGAAGACATTTGAGCAGATGTCGGGCTCCTCTGTCGCTTGAGAACGGTGATGTACTTATCCATACCTACTTGTTTTTTGGGTTTGACTGCACTATTTGATGAAGATGATGATTTCTCATCGGATGAGATAACTATGTTGGGCGAACAGGAACGGCGCCGTATTTCGGCTTTTGTAGTGAGAAGAGACTCCACGGATTTTCTTAAGGATTCTTCCTCAGAGATCCATAAATTTTTTCTACTGTAGCTTAGCTCTTTCTCAGAATTACATCTGAGCGGGACACTCATGCAGTTGTTTTGCGATTTTTAAATTACCGAAAAACCACTATTTTTCCACCTATTACGATATCTTTTTTTATATATATATATATATTTTTTTTTTTTCACTTATTACAAGTTTTTTTTTTATTTTTTTTTTTCACCTATTACGAAAATTCAGCCGCACTAAAAATAACACGTCCGACCAGTTCAAGCAACACTATGTGAATTTTCACATATGTTTAACATATATAATATTTATATTCACAGAAATCATGACACTGAATTTTGGTCCAAAATAGGTGATATCTCCCATATAACGCCCATTTCTGAAAAACTGTTTTATATTTACAAATACATACTAGGTGTAGGGTATTATATGGTCGGGCTTGACCGACTATACTTTCTTGCTTCTTTTGAATACCTTAAAGTAGACTGTTGAATTTGAATTTTTTTTACAAACAGGTATTGCCATATTTTAGAAAAAAAATTATTTTGTTTTAAAAGGAAGTTGTAATAACGAACAATTTTAAAGGTCACTTTATTCCTCACTTTAATTAAAGTTACCTTTTACTAGTAAGAACATTAGAGGCAAGTTGTAATAATGGCCCTTAAAGATATGGATTTATTACCACTTTTACCCCTATTGTCCCAATATCTATCCGTATTTATGCCAGCGTAGATTCTGTAATTCTCTTTATATTTAAGTGGAGGGTAACAAATCAACATATTTTTTTTATCCTCTTATTTGTATTCTCAATTACACCGACATATTAACAAAAGTAATAAATAATTATGAAAAAAATATAAAGTGCTTCCCAAGCACTTATGTATAAAATATAAAAGAAACAAACTAAGTTTTTCTTAAAAGACAAATAAAATTATAGGATTATATATAAAAACTACCATAAACACAAGTGGCCAGTGATTAAAACAGTGTCCTAACTCTTATTTTACTGCTTTTTTTGAAAATAATAGAACCGATGAGCGAAAAACGAAAAATGTGTATAACTAGAATTTTTTATATATATAAACTAAGGCTACTTTAATTTTGAATGACTTATCAATTAATTACGGTCGATACACTGTTACTGAACAATTCAACATAAGAAGGAATTATATTATTTAATATTTTAAAATAGTAACTGGAGAAATATCAAGTTCTTTATGGATCAAATACCATAAAACAAGTGAGAAAATCCGAATAAAAAATATTTATAAACTGCCTAATTTATTCTCTAAATCGTCATTATATGAAGATATAGCACGTACTGTTTTGCCTGTTTACGGTTTACACAAAGTGCAACCTTTTGTTGACCTACATATATAAGGGGTTCTATAACATTGGACATCATACGATCATATTGCAGTGGAATCAACATAATGTTAATACAAGGCAAAGATCTAATTTATAAACAGTCAGGTGCCGGTAGTTTACAATACAGTAGTTTTGACTTAATTGCCACTCTTTTAGCTGCCAATTTGAGATACCTGCCAAAAAACTACAAAATTTTACTCATTTCTTTACTTTCTTATGAAATGTACTTGTTTAAGTGCCAATTTCATATGTGCCAATTTAAGTTAGCTGCCACAAATATTTGGAATTATTATCCCATATTCGTTGATAATTTTTTATTTAACTCCCACAAAATTTTTTTTGCAACTAACGAAAAAATATTGAAGTTCAGTATCTACCTCCAAATACTGCTGCCATACTACAGCCCTTGGATCAAAATTATTGTTAAAAAGCAAATATCTGCTTTGGAGAGAGAAGTTTCTATTCCAGACTTCTATAAATTTATAATCTTTTGGACGTTCTCTTCTTTGTAAAGCTGTCATGGTGGCTGGTAAATCCAGGGACTATTTCAAATTGTTTCAGAAAAGTAAACTAGTACATATTAATTTAAATTGTGTTCATCAAAGAATTTAAAAATGTATTTTTTTAAGGCTGGATTTGATAAAGCTCCTGAAAGAGGCCTTATCATTCCAGATACAGACTTTCTAGAACTGATACCAAATTATTCAGACTATATTAACTGTGATGCCGATGTTGATTGTTACAGAGAGTTATCGGATAACGAAATTCTCGACTCTATTAAAGAAACTAGTTACTCCTACTGAGGATGAAGATGAAGGAGACAATGAAGAAAATAACGTCTAATTCAAAATTCTATCGACTAAGTAGGCATTAGAAGCTTTGAGTGTCCTCCAAAAATATTGTATGCACCACGAGATTGATATAATTCCAAAAACTATTGAGGATCATATCCTAAAGAGTCTATAAAAGCTTTTAAGCAAACTTCAATTATTGAATATTTTTCTTAAATGTTACTTTTTAATTACCTGTTCCTTGTTTACTTGTTCCCTTTAATTTATATTATTTTTCCTGAAGTACATTTATGTTGTTTTATTAATAAATAATAAATGAAAAGAATATTTTTATTTTTTTTAAGTTTTGGTTATAAAAATAGGAAATTGTGTGAATCGCACTTATGGGCCTCTTCTGTGGCTGGTAAACGAATCAGATAACTGCCAATTTTTGGCAGTTAAAAAATTTAACTTAAGTGCCATTTTGACTTACCTGCCACAAAATGCGTGCAAAACACGGTGTGGCAGTTAAGTCAAAAGTACTGTATAATAAACCGCCAATATATGTTACAAATTCGGAATCTATTTCTATTTGCCTGAAAACCTGGACAGGCTTCTTCTATAATAATTATTATTAATTATAATTAAATTTTCTTTTGTTTTAATTCCTATAAATATGACTACACATATACAGCGTTATGCATAAAAACAAGTAAGAGTGCTATATTCGGCTGTACCGAATCTTAAATACCCTTCACCTAAATGTAATAAGAAATACAAAAATATCCTTATTCTGTGTTTTCTATTCAGTCTTAGTGCAAATTTTATTATTATTTTATATATTGTTTGAAAGCCAATTTTACGACCAACATAATTTATGTTAAATATTTCGAAATTTTGTCTAATTTTCACCATTTTTAATTGATTTAATTACCAATTCTTACCATAATTTACAGAGTTTGTCTGATGTTCATAATAATCTTGAGTGTAATTTAACAAACAGAGTATAAAAAAGGGGAACAATTCGGTTTTAGTGACTTTGCTCAAAAAAAAAAAATTTTATCAAATAGGGCTTTTAGAGGAGATGCCAGCAAAAAAAATTTGTTGGCGATCACGCCTATTTTCGAGGGGGCGGGCCCGTAAAGTTGAAAATATATAGGACCATATCTCGGGAACTACTGGGTGTATGATAATTTGTAATACATTAAATAAAGGGTATTAAAAATACCTTTATATATCATGATTATCAAATATGGACCAAATATGGGTTAAATCCGAAAAGAATATTTTTTGACCCGAATTTTTTCGTTTTTTTTGGAAATTTTTATATGGCAGCTATGACAAATTATGGGCCGATCTTCTTAAATTTTGGAACAGTGATTTTCATGCATATGAGGATATTTCACGTCGAATTTCAACATAATAACGGTATATTTGAGATATATATTAGTATTAACGTGGATTTCGAGAGTGGATCTTATATGGGGGACATAGTCAAATATGGACCGATATTCTCAAAATCCAGCAGTTTGATTTAGGCATGTATGTAAATGAACCGCGTAAAATTTTGGATTGGTAGCCTTATTTATAAGAGATTTATGATTATTAAAATGATTTTCGGAAGAGGGCTTTATATGGGGCATACGGTTAAAAATGTACCGAAATTCACAAAATGGTGTGGGATGATTTTTGTATATATGTAAATGATTTGTGTAAAGTTTTGAGTCAGTACCGATATTTATACAATATATATAGGGATAAATGTCTTTTTCAGATGAGGTCCTTGTATGGGAGCTATGACCAATTCTGGGCCGACCACCATAAAATTTAGTACAACAATTTATTTGCCTATAAAGATTCTTCATGTCAAGTTTTAGCAGTTTAACATTATTTATATCTGTTTTATACGTATTTAAGTGAATTTTGGAAGTGGACTTTATATGGGGGATATGGTCAAACATGGACCGAACTAAAAAATAATTCGTTTTGCGATTTAGTTTTGCATAGAACTTATTTTTGCTGAATTTTGTCTTGATATTCCAATTTTATATGCATTTGTGTATAATTGAGCAATATTTCGGAAAGATTTTTGTATGGGGGCTATGAGAAAGCATGGACCGATTCATACTATTTTCCGCACATTTTCTTCTATTATCATAAAAATAACGTATACAAAATTTCATGGCATTATCTGCAATATATTTCAAAATATTGCAATAAAATGGTAAAAAATATCAAATTTTTATGGAGGTTGTCTCACATATTGGTCCATAACTCTAGTTGGCCTAAACCGATTTTGCTGATTTTAAATAGCAAACTTTTCGAAAGCATGTCTGACAGTATTATTGAAGATTTGGATCCCGAAGATATCTGGAGACTTCAGAAAACTGATTTCAACATCCAGACAGACAGACGGACATGGCTTAATAGGCTCCGCTATCTATAAGGATCCAGAATATATATAATTTATAGGGTCGGAAAATTATATTGTGGAAATTACAAACGGAATGACAAACTTATATATACCCTTCTCATGAAGGTGAAGGGTATTACAAGTAAGAAAATATAATCGGTCAAGCCCGTCCATATAATTCCCTACACCCAGTATATGTATAAAACAGTTTTTCAAAAACGAGCGCTATATGGAGATATTACCAATTATGGACCGATCATCCAAAAATTTATTGCCATGATTTCTGTGAATATAAATTGTTGGGGTTGATTTTTAATTTATACTTGTTTTACTGAAAACTTGTTAAAATTTTAAATTCAAATATTCTATTCAAATTTTATGTATCATATTTTTTTTTTAATTGAGTTGGCTTAGGTTTTTGGAATATTAATGATGAATTTTTTTTTAGGTATATTGTTTGAAAATTTTAGAATAAACATATTGAACATTTGAATAAAGTTTCGTTTTGATTTAGCTAGCAACCTTTTGTTTTAGAAAATTATTTAGATTTTGTTTTTGAAGATTTTTAAAAATTAATTTTTTTGCAAAATATAATATAAAAGCGAAATAAATCAGAAAATTGATCTAAACTTTTTAAATTTTGTCAATAAGATTTTAAATGTTTGCAAAATATAAACCAAACTTTGAATATAAAAATTGAAAGCATATTAAAAAACGGTCATGAATAAAATTTTTATGTATTTTTAAATTATAAAATTAAATTTTTAAATTATAAAAAATTAAATCAAATGAAAAATAAATTAAAGTTTCATTTAACATATTTCAAAACAAAAAACTTATAAATAATGGCAATAATAATAAAGGATTATTGAGAAACCTATTGCAAATGAATACCGGAATCGAGTGTATATATATATAAAATGATTTAACTTTCTATTAAATTCTTAAATTTTAATTTAATTAGTTATTTAAATTTGTTTATTTTTTTTAATATTTAAAATAATAAGAAGCTAAAATGTGCATTTCAATGAATTATATTGAATTATAATTTTGAAATTTAATTTTTTTGTTGTTATTTAAATTTGTAAAAATATTTGTTTCATTGCTGGTATAATTTTTAAATATGAAAATAATATGGAACAAAATATTGTTGCTACCTATTGTATAAATTTTGATTATTTTTGTTTAATAAATAAATCGCTTGTTATAATTTAATGAAGAAAATTAAAAATTTCTGTTGCTAATTTTTATTTGTTGAGTTGTGGAAATATATATGTATGTATGTATGTAATATATATGCATAAAATCATAATAAAATATTTTTATTAAATTGGGATTAATTTTTGAAAGTGACTTAAATTAATCAAGGTGGTATGTTGATACAACTGTTTCCTAACAAATGTTCAAATCCATTTAGAAACTTATAACCTCTCTAATAGAACCCAAAGTGTTGTTTAGTAATTAGTGACGTTACAAAATATTATATATGTTAAACTTTATCTCGATATAAATACATACTTTCAAAAGATTTATGGAGGTAAAAGTGAATTACGTAGAGGGTCTTATATGGGAGTTTCGACTAATTATGGACCGACCATTATAAAATTAGGTGTCATCATTTCTGTATATGTATATGAAACTTATTTGTGTTGAATTTTATTTGGACATTTTTAAGAAATTTGTGATCGTAAAAGTGATTTTCGGAAGTGGACCTTATATGTTAGCAATGACTAATTATGGACCGATCGTCATACAATTCTACCATGTCATATGTATGTGTACGAAACATATTCTTGTTCAATATTATTTGGATACCAACATTTTTAAGAGACTTATGCTCTTTTAAGTGATTTTCGGAAGTGGGCCTTATATGGGAGCTACGACTAATTATGGACCGATCTTCACGAAATGTGATTTATTATTACTCATTTGTGATGAAATTTGTTTGCATACTTGCATAATTCAAATATTTATGATCGGTAAACCCCAATTTCGGGAGAACATTTGCATGGGAGCCAGGTGAAAAAATGAATCGATTTCCACCAGTTTCAATCCTATCTGTCCTTGGGCCCAAAAAATATCACGTACCAAATTTTATCGAAATATTTTCAAAATTGCGACCTGTACTCTGCGCACAAGCTTTACATGGACAGCCAGCCAGACGGAACTGATTCTGAGTCGATCGGCTAACTTTAGGGTGGGTGTTGGACCAATATTTCTGGGCGTTACTATGGTATAAAATGGCTAGAAAATTACAATTCGTATTCAGTATTTCAGTATGTATTGAATCTAAGGTGAGTTATGTATCAATTTTAAATTGTAAATTGTATTAAAACATACTGGTACATTAGTATGACAAAATTTTGGATAATTCTTTGCACTTATACTTACTTTACTAAAACAAATATTTAACTTTTTAAAAAACTAAATGAATTTAATAAATTTAATTATTAAATAAGTCCAGAAAGTCTTTACAATCATTCCTTTGAAAAACCACATAAATAGTTTTACTTACAAGATCCATAATTTTTAAACACTCATTTCCAAATAGTTAAACAACATTCACGAAAATCACAATTTACTCAAAAATTTATCTTATCTGTGGATCTGATATGGGGTATGGTCAAATATGAATCGTTTTGCGATTTCTGTTTAAATGAAACTTATCTTTGCTGAATACTGTACGAGTATGAATACTGCTATTCTATAGGTATATTTAGGAAATTTTTACCTATCTAAGTCATTTTCGGGAGGCCCTAAGAAAAGTAACGTGTCTACAAGAGACAGACGGAGATTGCTGAATTGTCTTTAATGGGCATCAGTATATCAATATTTCAGTGTGTTATAAACAGAATGACAAACTTAATATTTTTGGTGGGGGATATAAAAACTAATTTGAAAACCACGCATTTAGTATTGATTGGTGTTTGAAAAACTCGTATCTTTAGACGAATAATCAGCAGTGTAAAATAAGATGTATTAGTTACATTTAAATATACAAGTATGTGTATGGTAAAGAGAGAGTGTGTGTACTGCATAATGAAGTCGTATGTATTACATATAAATAAACATTTAATTACATCTTATCTGTAACTAATTACTATATACTATTCAACATTAATGTATGTAGTAAATAAATTAATAGTTTCAGGTTTTTGTGGTGCCCATCTCCCGTTAGTAATAAAGAAAATGTAAAAGGGACGAAAAAACATATTTATTTATTATCATGTATTACAGTTGTCATTGTCGCCTTCTTATTATTTTCAGTTGTCCCTTTAGACTTTTTTTTGGATTCCCGTCAGTAAGACCGTCATTTTAACCATTTGACTGTCTACAAGTTTGCATGTTGTTTTATTTACAATAGTTTTTTTTATTGTTTGTTTTTGAGTAGGGTGAACAATAAAAACTCTATTGTTTTCTACTCCCACAAAATAAGGAAAATTATTATCCTTAATCACTTGTATGTAGTATCTAAACGAATAAATGAATGAATGAAAGTGATGCTTGTTAGTATGTATTAGACATGTATGTTAGTGTATGTATATTATGTGTTTATTAAGAATCTACTGTTGTATGTGTGTGTCAAGTACTTAACCCCGTAATGACCACTTGTCATGCCAAAGAGGCTTTTCTAAGCGAAAAATAAAAATCATTAAAAAGTTCATGAGAAAAATTTATAACAACAATAAGAGGAAAATAATTTTGATTAAAAGCGATGACTTTCCTAAAACTCTTTTAGGAAAGAAATAAAATGACAACCAACAATAGCAACAAAACAATATTTACGATAATGCCTGTTGATTATGGTCTAATACGTTGTATATCTCTACTTCATCTCCATCGTCTTCATCATCATATTCCTCTGAGTCTTATTTTCATTTTCATTGTTGTTTAGTATTGCTGTTGCTTTATACTCTATTTTTTTATTTTTTTTTTTTTTTTCTACAAACGGAAATTAAGTTTATTTTTGTTCAGCAAGAACTCCTTGAACATTATGAAACAGCCTCATAACTTTTTAATATTGTAGTAAAACGAATGATTATGATATTGTTTGCATACTTAGAACTAATAATAAAGCTCATGAACTTCAAATAAAAATTATTATTCTAACTTTAATTATTCTTATAAAAAAAAAACACAGTCCACACAGTCACAGTCAATACTACCACTACTGTAAGATGTAAGACATTCCTAAAACGATGATTGGTTAAGGACGAAAACATGGCTTACCATGTGAAGTTAAAGTCATCATTATTTACGGTCACACGTGGCTATAATTTTCCATATTTCTTCAAATATTTCATTGCTTAAATCTGACCACAAATAAAATTTAGAGCAAACAACGAAAATAAAAATTTTTGTTAAGCAAAATTATTTGCCTACATAAAAAATAGTTTCGCCATGTGACCATAACGTGACCACTAGCTATATAAATACCTAAACAATTTGAATTTGATCTTGGAAATTTGTTTTTAATATTATTGCGCATTTTCCAAATTACAATCCAATATGTTTAATAAAGGAGAGCGAATCGAATTTTCGTAAAAGGCAGACGTGTTTTGCTCAAATAATAAAAAATTATAAATTATAAAAAAAAAATTATTTTTGAAATTTAAAAACTAAAAAAAAAAAAAGTTTTCAAATTAATAATTTTATCCTTGAATTTAAAAAATCACCGGATAAAGGTTGGAATTATTCATCAACTGTTACTACTGTAAATTCGGCTCAAAATAGTGGATTTTCAAAGCCACCCAATAAAAGTCAATATCTTAATAATGGCCCTGGGTCTTCCTCAGATATTCAAAATTCCAAAGCCTCTAATCCACATCAATGTACTGTAAATGGATCTAGCTCAATTCAACTATTACAAAAGGATAACAATAAGAAAATGGTCACAAACTTGGATGAATATTTACAATCAGACAATTTTAGTCAACAATCTCAGTCTTATCAAAACGAACGTTATCGTTCGACATCGTGGGCCAGACGGTTAGTTTAAATGGTATTGAAATACCTTTCAAAGATAAATTTAAATACCTTGGTATTTATTTTAATAAGCTATTTAAATTCAATGACCATGGTAAATGAATGTTAAAAAAAGTCTATAAAATAAAGGGATGTTTTGGAAGAATTCTGACTCATAGATCTTTACCAATTAGGACAAAATTATTAATTTATAAAACATGTTTAAGGCCTGTATTGTTATACGGATTTCCAGTTTGGTTCCATATTTCTCCCACCCTAATGAATAAATTTGAAATTTTTGAAAGAAAAGTCTTACGATCATGCATTGGTAAGAATTTTGTTTTAAGAATTAAAAGATTCTTAAATGTTGTAATTTACAAAGAGTCAGGGGTAATACCATGAAGCTGTTATGTAATTGATATAATTAGGAAATATATTAATAGACTACATTTGCATGATAATGACATTATAAAAGATGTAATTGATTCTCAAAGGGGATACAATTGGACTAATACTCCTTATATGTCTCCTCTTGGATTACAAAATGAAAATATTGACTAATTTTTCACCGGATTTTTTAAAAAAAAACTCTTCCTGGAGCTCACAGGGGTTAAAAAATATTTGAAGTTCATTTTTTTATTATTTTTTTTTTTTTTGTTATTTTCTCTAGTATGTAAGTATTAGTTTTAAGTTTATTCTACTATGAGATATACTCTCACGACACTGTTAGCCTCGGGAGCAAGGGCATTTGCATTCAATTTTTGACAAAAAAAATGTTATACATTTATTGTTAAGTTTGGTACTGTATTTTCACTTTCAGAATTATTTTAAGACATTACCTTATAATCTTAAATGTTACTTTAATATGTTTTTTTTAAGCCTAGTACTCTGTTCAAAATTTCAAGTGGAATGCTGTCAAAATACATGTTAAAAAAATTCACATGAAATTTCATGAAAAAATGTTGCAGAAGAAGTACTCTGTTCATTTTGTGAAAAACATATAAAATGTATCTGGCAACAATATTTTTTCACAGCGAAATATTTAAAGTAGCAATTGTTTCACGTGGAATTTTCATCCAAAAGCTCTTCTGACGCAACAACAATATCTATCACTTGTTGTGCTGCTGCACAAGCAGCCAGTAATATTTGTTTATTCATTTTTATTTAACGATTTCGATTCAACACAGATTTTTAAATATTTTAACTTTTATTTATTTTCGATTTAAATTCACAAAAAAAAACAAAACATATGTGTTTTGTTTATAAAAGTACATTAGCTACACGTCAAATTTTCCGTATGAAATAATTAATGTTGCTCAACATTTTTCCCAAATTTGAACAGAATTATTTTTGAAAAAAAAGTCTCAATAAAATAATTAAAAATTAAAAATGTTTAATAAAGTTTTTTTGAATTTTCTTGATATGTTATGAATTTTATTTTGCGCCTTTTACTTTATCAAATTGCTGCGAAAAATAAACATCAAATATAATTGCCCTATGGTCACATTATAACAAACACTTTCATGAAATATTTGTTTGTTCAAAAACAAAAAAAAAAATATTTCCTCGACATATCAGCAAAATAAACGAAGACTATTTAGAAAATATTTATGTAGAAAAATTTATTATGTTTTTGGTATCAGTTAAAGACAAAACTTCATAAATTTTATTCCATAATTATAAGTTTTAAAATGATATTTAGTGATAGTCGTTTTCGAATCGATAGTGATAGTATTTACGAGCCAAAGTACCATTTTTATGATATCATTTTCAATGTTAATACATACATATGAAATTTTCTTCGCTATAGTAATTTTGAACTACAACTATTTATCTGCATATCGCAAATATTGAAAACAAGTTCGAGTGCTATATTCGGCTGTGCCGAATTTTAAATACCCTCTACCTAAACATACTAGAAATAGAAAAACTACACTGGTTATAGGACTAGAATATTCTTATTCTGTATTTTTTATTCAGTTTTAGTGCAAATTTGATTAGTATGTATTTCATACATATATTGTTTGAAATATAATTTTAAGACCAACATAATTTATGTTAAATATTTTGAAATTTTATCTAATTTTCACCAATTTTAATTGATGTAATTACCGATTCTTACTGTAATTTACAGAGTTTGTCTGATTTTCATAATAATCTTGATTGTAATTTAACAATTTATAAAATTAAAAGAACATTTTTAGAAACAGTGTATAAAACAAAGTATAAAAAAGGATGAGATAAAAGATGAGGTTTTTTTGTCTGAATTTGATCTCAATAACATTATTTACAAAAGATTTATGGGTGGCATAGAAGAAATGGACCAATTATGGACTGATAGCTTCGAAATCCAGTATCCACTAATGTGATTTCTATGTATTTTACGATTATATTGGTTGAAATTTATCTCAATAGCGTTATTTACAAGATAATAATTCATATATAATTCAGAAGCTATATTGAATGACAGCTACAAAATCCAGTAGCTTAATTGCCGTATAACCGATACTAATATGATTTCTGGAATAAAATTTCTGATCAATATAAAAGTTGGTGCGATATCGTTATTTATTAGATATTTTTGTCGGTTTATTTAGTTTTTGGAAATGGTTCTTATATGGCAGCTATGACAAATTATGGGCCGATCTTCTTAAATTTTGGAACAGTTCTTTTTATGCATATGAGGATATTTCACGTCGAATTTCAACATAATTATGGTATATTGAAGCTATACTCATATTAACGTGGATTTCGAGAGTGGACCTTATGTGGGGGATATTGGAAAATATGGACCGATATTCTCAAAATCCAGCAGTTTGATTTAGGCATGTATGTAAATGAACCGTGTAAAATTTTAGATTGGTAGCCTTATTTATAAGAGATTTATGATTATTAAAATGATTTTCGGAAGAGGGCTTTATATGGGGCATAAGGTTAAAAATGTACCGAAATTCACAAAATGTTGTGGGATGATTTTTGTATATATGTAAATGATTTGTGTAAAGTTTTGAGCCAGTACCAATATTTTTACAATATATATAGGGATAAGTGTCTTTTTCAGATGAGGTCCTTGTATGGGAGCTATGACCAATTCTGGGCCGACCACCATAAAATTTAGTACAACAACCGTTTAACATTATTTATATTTGTTTTATACGTATTTAAGTGAATTTTGGAAGTGGACTTTATATAGGGTCTATGGTCAAACATAATTGAGCAATACTTCGGGAAGTTTTTTGTATGGGAGCTATGAGAAATCATGGACCGATTCTGACTATTTTCCGCACAATTTCTTCTTTTATCAATGTATACAGAATTTCATGATATTATATGCAATATATTTCAAAATATTGCAATAAAATGGACAAAAATATCAAATTTTTATGGAGGTTGTATCACATATTGGTACATAACTCTGGTTGCCCTAAACTGATTTTGCTGATTTAAAATAGCAAACTTCCCGAAAGCATGTCTGACAGAATTATTGAAGATTTGAATCCCGAAGATATCTGGAGAATTCAGAAAATGATTTCAAGAGACAGACAGACATGGCTTTATAGACTCCGCTATCTATAAGGATCCAAAATATATATAATTTATAGGGTCGGAAAATTATATTGTGTAAATTACAAACGGAATGACAAGCTTATATATACCCTTCTCATGAAGGTGAAGGGTATAAAAATATCAAAAGACTAGAACAGTCGCGGAAATCTTTGTGCACCAGGCAAATATATTTAGGATTCTGGAAATTTTATTGGGAAAGAAAATCGCATACGGAAAGAATAGAAACAATAAGAATAATGAAATATAGTGGTAATTGGTTGGAAATAATTTTAGAAAATTATAAATCGGAGAATTTATCATTGATTCTCATTGTGAGTTCAGAGCGCGCATTCTCTTTATATATGGGAGAGGTATCTTAGAGATCTCAGATTCTTCGCAGCACATTGTTGCAACATCCGATTGAATACACATCCATATTTTAAGACCCAAGTTATGGCATCAAACAAAAGATCCCAGGATAGTGTTTGACTTCAAAATATAGAATAGGAGGACCAATTCTCCAATGTAAATTATCGTTTTTGGTGGACAGGTCAACGTTATATTTTAAATTTGATTCATCTACACCCGAATAACACTTCATATAAAACGAGGTAGTTACCGTCATAATTGCTACAAAAGTGTACATTTTCATAAATGACAAAAAAAAAGAAATAATTAGTTCTTATTTAGGATTTAACCATTCAATTAGGAATTAGCATTTCTGGAATTCTAAATTAATTTAAATATGTAATTTTTGGTTTATTTGTTTTAGTTAATGAATTTCACTTTAAATGTCATTGCTAAATTCATAAGCTAGAAATTAAAAAAAAGGATTTATACAAACAAACTTGCTCATAAAGACACATTTTATATAAACTAAACACATTCACTTCAACATGCACAGAAATAATAATTAGTTCATATAAACCAACTAACTCTTACACCCTACATTTTGAGTTACTACTTTGGTTGATCTTATATATCTTATATATGTAACTGATCTCAAGTTATCTGGCGCCAGCTGACATCGATGGCCAAACTACTTTAAGTAAACATTCAACCAAATATAATTCATACTCACCCAATTTTACCTTTAATAAAGGAAATGTGAATAATTACTTATTTTTAATTTATTTTTCTTCCTACTACTTGAAATGAAAAAAAACTTTAAAATATCCTAAAAAGTCATCATAGTTAATAATAATTCGTTAATTGTTAAAAAGAACTCTATGGGTTAAGGTGACCAATTCCATTCGCCTCCTATTTGAAATGTCACCACTTTTAATTTATTTTATAAAATTCTTTAAATTAAACAACTTTGATTCTTCTATAATTTAACTTAATAATCTCAATATAGATAAACTATTAGAATATTTGAATCTAATTTAGTTATTTAAAACCCTTATAAATATAGGTTTCATTTAGCATAATGGTTAAATATGAAATTCTGAATTTTATATTATTTATTATGAAAGGTATGGGATAGAATGGGAAGTGTGATTTTATTTAGATCAGTTTATCCAATTCCAACTCGGGCTACACAACAATCATTGACTATTTTTAAATCTTCTATCTTCTCTGTGTATCGCTTTTCTATTGTGTAGATTTGACTAGTTAATTATTAAATCGTATGTTAATAATTCTAATTTCATCAACATTTATAACCGGGAACATATCACATCCACCCATACGACAAGCACAGCCGAATTTATAGGTAGTCCCGTTCCCAATAGATTCCATCTATTCAGAATCGTTACACTCTTCACATATGGCAACATTGGTACCCAAAAAAATATTGCCTTTCGAAATTTTAAATAATAAAATTTGTATAAAGCTCTACTAAAATTCAACAGACTTGAAAATAAACCATCGTCGGATATTTAAAATTCCAACAATACTTAACTAAAGCAATTGTTATAAATAAATAAATAATACCCAAAGTACAATCAACATAAGCGTATAATAAAATATACAACAGACAACCAACATTTATGGTCCAGATGAAATCAGTGGTATTTTTGAATAAAAAAACAAACGAAACATTTAAAAAAAATCAAAGGACTTTCACATAGACACACACACACACACCCACCCACACACAAGGAAGATTACGAATAGTCAAACACTCTCAATAAAATCGAATACAATTGAATTGAATGTTTTTTATTTGGACAATTGTACATTTATTTGTAGCAAGTGTTGCAACTGTTTGTTGCTGTTAGAAGTGGCAGAGGTTTGTTTAGTTGCATTGTTACAGATAAATATATTTAACTCTCTTTGTTGTGCCATCAAGAAAAATGTACGAACACAGAAACTACTTACTTGTACAGATACCAAAACCACCAAAAAAAAAAAAACAATAAAAAACAGAAAAAAAAAAACACTTTAAATAAAAAGAAAATCCATCGATGATGCTGATGCTGATGCTGATGACGGTTAATAGCAGTGGTCATGTAGTTGATACTTTTTATACCCTACACCACCATACTGGGGAGGGTATATTGGATTTGTGCTGATGTTTGTAACGCCCAGAAATATTGGTCCAACACCCACCTTAAAGTATACCGACCGACTCAGAATCACTTTCTGAGTCGATTTAACGATGTCCGTCCGTCCGTCCGTCTGGCTGGCTGGCTGGCGGTCCATGTAAAGCTTGTACGCAGAGTACAGGTCACAATTTTGAAGATATTTCAATAAAATTTGGTACGTGATAGTTTTTCGGCCCAAGGATTGAAACTGGTGGAATTCGGTCCATTATTTCACCTGGCCCCCATACAAATGTCCTCCCGAAATTGGGGTTTACCGATCATAAATTTCTTAATTATGCAAGTATCCAAACAAATTTCAAAACAAATAAGTGGTACATGAAGTCAAATCACATCTACAAATTTTGTGCAGATCAGTCCATAATTACTTGTAGCTCCCATATAAGGCCCACTTCCGAAAATCACTTCAAAGAGAATAACTCTCTCAAAAATATTGGTATCCAAATAATATTGAACGAAAATATATTTCATATGTGTAAAAATAATCCGGTACAATTTAATAATGGTCGGTCCAAAATTAGTCGAAACTCCCATATGAGACCCTCTCCGTAATTCACTGTAAACTCTATAAATCGTTTAAAAGTATTTATATCGAGATAAAGTTTAACACATATAATAATAATCGGCCCACAATAGGTTATATCGCCCATATAACGCCCATTTTTGAAAAACTGTTGTAGGTGTAGGGTAATACATGGTCGGGCTTGACCGACTATACTTTCTTACTTGTTTTAGTTTGATTTGATTGTGTTTTTCTTTTTTGATAGTCAAAGTCATCATTATTCTTGTTGTTATTCTTATTGATGACTCTGGTGAAGATTACAATGAGACTGTCATCGTTGCACAATGACCACTTGAGATGAAAATATTTTTTTGTTCTGTTGTATTTGTATTTACAAGCTTTTTGTTGTTGTATTTTCCTACAACTATCTTTGTTGTTTAAAGTTCGAAATGAATGAATGAATGAATGAATGATTTATTTCTGGCACAATTGCTTTAGAGTTTCGCATTCCCTATTTTATTTCATCTCTGTAACGTGAATTATCATCATCAATAAAGATAAATAATAATCAATAATCTTGTTTTATAACAAAAATTATTTACACACTTATTAGATCAGGATTTAAATAAATACTTAACATGAATACGTACGTAACATATCGTTCATTTGCAACAAGACGTTTATAACTAGGATTTGGGGCCTGATAACTCCCTGATGATAATTGTTTTTGCAAAATATTATCATTTTTGAAATGTTTAATGTATATGTACTACCTGCAAAGAAAAATCAGAAAGAATTCAGTTTTTGAACAAAACATTTTTAACTAAAGCGTTGTCATGATGGATATTACGGCTTCATGTCTGATTTTGCAAGCTCTTGCTGAATTTGACAACAACCTTTATGTAGGTATTTCGATACATCTCATTCACCATTAGCTTCGGTGAGCAATCGGAACAATTGCGAATTCGACATTATCAAAGCAAAATAAAATTTGTTTGTTGCACTATAATGTTCAATAACTAAAGGAGAATAAATTACTATGTAATATATACCCTTCAAAAAGACCTATATGTAAGTTACTAAAAACAAAAACCGCGTTCTACAGTGCTCCATATGTTATGAATCTCGCATTTTTAAGTTGTATACAAAATATATATAAATAAATTTCATCAAACACAATTAATCTTATAAAACAATCAAACATTTGAAATATTTTTAAAGAAATTTAATTTGCTAAAAGCCGTCTGTCTTGAGAATTATATAAAGAAAGAATTCAGTAAAGTGTGCGTGCTAGGTGGAAAAGAATGGAGGGGATGATCCAGTCATTTCTGAAACTAAAGGACACAATAAAAAAACAGATGAAGCGCTTGTTTCACGTTTAAAAATATTTATTATAGTTGCAGTAGGTTTATATAAAAACATTCTTTATGAGCAGCTATTATCTATAAATTCAACGCAATTCAAAATATGTAAAGTTAAAGAACGATATTGATGTCATTGATAAATTACCTAAATATTGCCAAAAATACAATCGGACAAAAAATCTTTATAATGGGAAAGACTGAAAACTTGCCAGTAAAATAACAAATCGGATGTAAGATGACTTATGCAATGCATAAGTTATTTTAAAAAGTACTTTAAAATAATTTTGATAGATGAACTTAAAGTAATTTCTTATTTTTTTAAATGTTATTTAATTCTTTTACTAACAAATGACCTTAAAATGTGCATCCCTCGTAATGTGCTGCTTTTCTTTAGTAATGGATACAATTTTATAAAAATTTTAATCTTTATTACTAAAATTTCACATGCCTTGTGAGGCAGTATTGTGGAGTTTAAGTTTTGAATTGGGGCCTCATAAATTCAACAGGGGTGGTAACATAGGTCCCCAAAACGGGTCAGCTTGAAATTTAAAACGATCCCTATTCTTTGTTTGTAATCTGATTTAAAATCTCATCGTTGCTATATTTATATAATCTCTAATAGTTTACGAAATATTCGCATATGAAAATAATGTTTTTAACTTTTTTACCCGCCCTAGACTAATGTTTTCCTATTTTTTCGAAATATTTTTTGTGGATTTACAAGAGTTTTACAAATGTAGTACAAAAATAATTGTAAATTATTTTTAAATTTTATTCCAATAGGACTCACCGTTTAGAAATTTACAGATATATTTCCCTTTTTTTCATATTCCCCAACTGTGCAGCGGTTGTGGTAAATACTTGCCTCCTATAACATCACCATGTTAAAACAATGCGTTCAAATGCTACAGCAGTGTAAGTAGTGAAGTGCCAGAACTTTGCATTTTGAATCATTACTTGCAAAGAAAGTTTTTGATTTGTATTGTGTTCTTTTGTATGTCTTGATGTATTGATACATTCTGGTTTCATTATACCATACACCATCATAGAGGGGAGGATATATTGGATTTGTGCTGTTGTTTGTAACGCCCATAAATATTGGTCTAACACCCACATTAAAGTAAACCGATCAACTCTGAATCACTTCATGAGTCGATTTAACGATGTCCGTCTGACCGTCCGTCTGGCTGGCTGGCTGGCTGTCCATGTAAAGCTTGTGCGCAGAGTACAGGTCGCAATTTTGAAGATATTTCATTAAAATTTAACACATGATACTTTTTTGGCCCAAGGACGGATGGGATTGAAACTGGTTGAAATCGGTCCATTATTTCGCCCCCATACAAATGTTCTCCCGAAATAGGGGTTTAAAATTATAAATGTATGAATTATGCAAGTCTCAAAAAAAAAATTCACCACAAATGAGTGTTATATGAAGCCAAATTATATCTACAAGTTTTGTGCAAATCGGTCTATAATTGACCATATTTCTCATATAAGGCCCACTTCCGAAAAACACTTTAAAGAGCATAACTCTTTTTAAAACGTCGGTATCCCAATAATATTACACACAAATATGTTTTATATAAATAAAAATAATATGGTAACATTTTATGATGATCGGTCCATAATTAGTCGTAGCTCCCACTTTAACGACCATTAATCTCTCAAAAATGTTGGTATCCGAATAAAATTCAACACATAATAAGTTTCATATATGTATTCAGAAATGACGACACCTAATTTTATAATATTCAGTCCATAATTAGTCGAAACTCCCATATAAGATCCTCTTCGTAGTTCACTTTAATGTCCATAAATCTTTTAAAAGTATTTATATCGAGATAAAGTATGACAAACATGCGAGTAATATTTATATTCACAGAAGTCATGGCACTACATTTTTGGATGATCGGTCCATAATAGGTCATATCTCACATATAGGGCCCATACATATACTGGGTGTAGAGTATTATTTTCTTACCTGTGTAAGCCTTTTATCCATTTCCAAACGGTAATTTTGTATTTGATATTTGTCCCAGGCGGTAAATATTATTTCCAATCAATTTTAATATCACTTCCTTTTGAGTTAACACTTTTATTTATTAGCATTATTATTCTTTCAGCATATGTAATTTCAAAACATATAGACCGTACTTAAACATAATTATAATTTTACCCATATATCGCGTTAAAGAAGGATCACAAGTGGCTGAAAAAATCTCTTTTTACTAAAACAAGTAAGAAAGTATAGTCAAGACTGACCATATAATACCCTATATCCAGTACATATGTGAAACCAGTTTTTCAGAAATGAGTGTTGTATGACTGCATATACATACATAAATATTATTTATACTAAGGCATGTTAAAGTGATTTTCAGAAGAGGGTCGGTCTTATGTCGTTACCGATTATCATAAATTATATACAATATCTGTGTTACATTTGATTTAAATTTTTAAGAAATTTATTGACGTTAAAGTGATTTTCAGACGTGAGCCAAATATCGGAACTATGTTCAATTATTGCCAAATATGCACAGCATTTTTAGAGTTGATTTTCTTTAATTCTAAATTGTTTGTGATCGAATTTCTTTGGCTGCATATATAAATCAAAAATATATGAACGATAAGGTCCTAATTATGAAGGATAGTTGTATGGGGTTAGGAGAAATAATGTACATATTTTAACCAACTTCAAAAGGCTTGATCGTTGGGCAGATGGTTTACATGTACAGCCATCCAGCCAGCAAATTTAGCCAATTAAATAAAAAATTATGAAAAATATAAACAGATATACATATGTATATTTATGCGATTATTCTACCAAAATGTGTTTATTCTTCAAAATCGTTATTTATACAATAAATTACTATTAAGAAATACATAGATTCTTCATACGAGCATCATTCGTTTCATCAATCATTATGTTTCTCTATTAATTTCTTTGATATTACCAAATATATATGATATCGTACTTCATAAATTATTAACTTAGATAAATAAGAACTTGCCATAAAAAGGAACAAAAGAAATAATATATAATTGTAGTGTTGTGTGTGGTTGTAAGTCACTCTTTAAATCGACAGCTCAATTCCAAAACATGCTAAGTCGAAAAAGTGAGTTTTGCAGGAAAAGCTCCTAAAGTTTACTGCCGATATCTAAAAAACCGTATGAGGTAGAACTTTGTTGTTTAAAACTATTGATTGGACTAGCCAATCACAACCAAAATTTGACAGAGTTTAAGTTGAAAAAATATAAATTCAAAATCGCAAAAAATTTAAAACATGCTGAGTCGACATAGCATGGTTTGGAATTGAACTGTTGAAATGTTTTTTGACACTGAGTTTAATTAAAAATTAAAACCTTAATTTTACTAACCATAAAACTCTTAAAACTAGACTAGAACACATGCGTACATTACTTTACACATGCAGATGCCTTAGAACACCAAAAGGTACAAGAAAACAAGTAAGAAAGTATAGTCGGTCAAGTCCGACTATATAATACCCTACACCATATACCCTATATGTATAATATAGGTTTTCAGAAATGGGCGCTATATGGTCATCGAAAAATTTAGTGCCATGACTTCTGTAAACATAAGTATTATGCTTGTTAAACGATATAAATTATTTTAAAAATATTATGGAGGAATTGCGGAAAGTGTCTTATATGGGAGATTTGACTAATTATGGACCGACCATTTTAAAATTAGGTGTCCTATTTCTGTATACATATATGAAAATTATATGTGTCGAATTTTATTTGGTTACCAAAAGTTTTAGTAGATTTATGCTCTTTAAAGTGATTTTCGGAAGTGAGCCTTATATGGGAGCTACGACTAATTATGGATATTTTCCATCAGTTTTTTTGCAATTTTGTTTAAGTATATTACAGATAATAGCATGGAATTTTGTATAAGTTTGTTCTATGATAAAAGGAGAAACTGTGATAAAAATAGTTCGAATTGGTCCATGATTTCTCATAGCTCCCATACAAAATTCATCCCGAAATATTACTCAATGATATACAAATGTCTGTAAAATAACAATATAAATTCAAAATTCCACGAAAATAAGTTTCATGTAAAAAGAAATCGCAAAACAAAATTTTGTTTGACTCCATATAAACTCCACTTCCGAAATTCACTTAAATACGTATAAATTTGGTATAAAAATTGTTAATTGTAAAATTGGACACTTATGACTTATAATTGATCATAGCTCCCATATAAGGACCACATCCTTATATGGGTTAGTATCAGCACAGACCCAAACTTTACACAAATCATTTATATATTTATATACATATGTATATATAAAAATTATACTACAGGATTTTGTGTATATCGGTCCATATTTGATGATATTCACCTTATAAGATCTACTTCAAAAAATCTCGTATATATACCGGTCTTATATTGAAATTCGACATGATATATCCTCGTATGTATAAATCTCTCTGAACTTAATTATCGGCCCAAAATTGTTGACGTTTCATACTGCTTACATAAATGTCTAATAAATATCGATTTCGAACCAACTTTTTTTCAAATCAGCAATTTTAATACGGAATCATATTAATATCGGTTATACGGCAATTGTTGCGGTAAATCCATAGTTGGCAATAGCTCCCAAACAGCCATTAAACTCTTGTAAATAACGTTATTGAGATGAAATTTAACCAAAATAAGCCTCACCTTATAACCTTAAAGGGTAAGAGTTCCTTTACTTGTGCTGAATATGGAAAAATGTTGTTTTACTCGAATACCAATTTTTAATTTTATAAATTGTTCAATTGCACAAAAGATTCTTATAATAAACAGACAAACTGTGTAAATAATGGTATGATTAAAATTTAAAAAACTTGTAAATAAATTATGTTTGCGTGAATTTGTCTTTCAAACAATATACATACATATGTATGTATGTATGTATATATTTGCGCTAAGACTGAATAAGAAATACATATATACTAAGTAAGTATTTTCTAGCCGTAACACCAGTGTAGTTTTTGAAATTTTCATTATATTTAGGCACAGCTACACTCTAACTTATATATATCCTTTCAGTTTGCAAATTTGTGAACATTTTAAATGTGATTACGGCAATATTTATTGTGCGCTGGTTATTTATTGCGCACTTCTTCTATGCAGGCAGTTTTGATTTAATAATAAACAATCTTTCTATTGTGGTACATATATATATGTATATACACAATTTTTCAACACAACTATAAAAATGTGCACATTCATACTGCGAGTCGTAAAAATGCTATCATATGAAATTATAAGATAATAGATTCGCATACATACAGGCCAGAGCAACACAGCGATAATGCGATGAGAATAGGTTTAATGTGTTTCATTTTTTATTTTCCCCCAAAAACAAAATTCATAAAAATAACAAAAGGGAATCAAACAGAGAACGAAAAAAGTAATCAGTTCTTCCACAAAAGTTGAAATTTTTGTATTGTAATTTGAAAAAGAATTTGTTGCATATGTGTGATTGCGTATGAAAGAATATTTGTTTTATAATGGCAGGCAGCATGCTTTACACTCGATAATGACTAATAAACGATGGAATGAATGAATAAACAAAGATGGAAAACATTTTATTGCATGCTTTTAGGATGAACAATAATTATGCTACTCATATATACAAACAAACAAACAAACAACCAACCTAACAAAGACACAAACCAATACCATCCATACCATCCATCCATACTCTTGTGTGAACATAAAAGTAGTAAGTACACACATACATACAGTAAGTTCTTAAATGTTAGTATGTAAGAACGCTGTGATCAGCGTTGCCACAACCAAAAAAAATTTGTAACCAACATTTTTTTTTTTTATATTAAATCATTAAAAATTTATTTTTATAACACTTAACCTAAAGTTATCACACAATTTACAGAGTTTTAGTTATTATATTAACTTTTCAGCTATAAAATCATACTAAGTTTATAGAAGGAGTTTTATAATAAAGAAATATTTTATTTCAGAGGAAAGTAGTATATTTATAAAAACCTCTGATTTGATATTAGAGCAAATTAATATGAAGGAATAATGTAATAATAATATGCACTCATGCATTCATGTACAATTGTAAGTCATATATACTCATTTAAGTCTATGCGCAATACATACATGTATGTATGGTGGTATAAACTAGAAAATAAATTGGTCTTTTTTAATAAAGGCCAGAAATAAGTGGGTTACTAGACATGCTACAAGAAACCTTAAAGCGTTCTGTTAAAAAATTTATTTTCTCGTTAATTAATTTAATATTATTTTCTTCGTGGAGATCTTTGGTGGAGAAATGCCATGGTAAATTAAGCATCATCTTTAACAGCTTATTTTGACAGATTTGAATTTTTTTAATGTGGGATTTCGCACAAACTCCCCAAACTGGACAAGCATATAAAATTATAGCTTGAAAGATTACTTTAGCCAGAATTTTTTTGTTATCATGACTTAAAAATGATTTACGCCCGATTAAAGGATATAATATTGTTTTTGCTAAGTTGAATTTTTGAATCTGTTTTTTGATATGCAGTTCAAATGTCAGTTTTTGGTCCAGTAAAACCCCTAAATATTTAACATTATCGCTCCATTGCACATTGGAGCCATTGACTTTAAGTTGATTTGATGGATAAAAACACAAATTTCTTCTACGAGTGAAAAATATTGCATTGGTCTTGGTTTCATTAATTTTGATTTTCCATTTGTGAAAATAAGCCACAAGTTGATCTAAAGCTAGTTGTAAGTCTAATACAATACTTTGGCCGTATTTGTGTGATGCGTATAAACAAGTGTCGTCAGCGTATGCTGCACATTCCACTCCCCTAGGTTGCGGCATATCGGAACAGTACAAATTATAGAGCAATGGACCTAAAACCGAGCCCTGTGGAACTCCTGCTGGTATTTCAACTAAATCGGAAAAATTATCATTCAGACTTACACAAAAATATCTATTTCTCAAAAATGACTCAATGATTTTTATAATGTATAGTGGAAAATTATATTGAATCATTTTATACAATAGTGCGTTATACCACACAGAGTCAAAAGCTTTCTCAATATCCAACGTAACCAACACAGTTGAGTTTCCATTTATAAACTCTGAATTTATGTGACTACATATACGTTTAATTTGATGAACTGTACTGTGAAATGGGGTGAAACCAAATTGGGTTAGTGGTAATATTCTATTGAGATCCATAAACTTTGAAAGTTTTATTTTCAGGACTTTTTCTAAAATCTTACTTAGACTGCTGAGAAGACTTATTGGACGATAACTCTGTACCGAATTTGGAAGTTTATTGGGTTTTAAAATAGGTATTACTTTTGCCGTTTTCCATCCTTGTGGAAAATATTGTAGTTTCAGGCAACAATTTATAATAAAACATAAATATATAACAGCAGAGATAGGCAATTGCTTAAGCATAATGTTTTTAACACCATCTAAGCCTGATGCTTTCCTAGTCTTTAAATCTTTAATAATTGTAACAATTTCATTATTATTCACATATTCAGATGAGTCTGTGTAAATGTTAAGTTGGGAAAATCGTTCATTAACTGTATCAATTAAGGAGATGTGGGATTGGGTACTTAAATTTTCAGAAGTTCTGTGATTTTCTAAGAAATTCTTGGCAAGTTTATTTACCTTTTCTTCGCCTGTATAATAAGTTGTAGCGTTTTCTTTCAGAGGCGGTATAAATATACGCTTTTTCCTTAAACACTTAGCTATTTTCCAAAACGGTTTTGAAGCTTTATCTAAATTTAGAATTTTGGTGTTCCATGTTTTATTTCTAAATTTTGATATTTCACAGTGAATCATTCTATTATGGCCGTTCATTAATTCAAAGTCAGATACATTTCGATACCTTAGCCAATTACGCCGATAAAAGTTACGAGTACTTATAAGCTGTTTAATGTAAGGTGGTAATACTTGATTGCTAAAATCACTATTTATTTTAGGAGTTGCAATCTCAATAGCTTCAATCATACTTTTTGTGAAGTAATTTACACTTATATCAATAACATCTTTTCCCGTCACCACACCTACATCAGAAGGTAAATGAGAAACCGATTTGTCAAGCAAATGCCTATAAATATTCCAGTTGGTTTTATTGTAGTTATACACTAGTTGCCTAGAACGTAATAAGTTTATATTTAGTTTAAATAAAACAGGAAGGTGGTCCGAGTTAAGATCGTTAATTGTTGTAGGTTGGGTTATACACTGTGGAGTATTTGAGACAATTAAGTCAATGACAGAAGGTGTGTGGTTTCTATTTGTGGGAATATAAGTTGGCGAGCCAGAGTGTAAAATAGTGTACGGGAGAACAGACACAGTATCCAACATTGAAATAAAAAATAACCAGTTTGATTTTACTGCTGTGATACTTAGTTTAATACAATTTAATTATACTGTGATATTATTTTTCTTTATATTTTTGCATTTGTTTTGTTTAATTAAATTTATGTTTTATGTTGTGTTTATGTAAAACAGAATGTATATAAAATATTCTAAATGCAGAACTATTGACGAAAGATTATATATCTAATAAAATATCCCTGATGATGTTGGGAATCTCCAACGAAACGTCGGAAAAATAAATTATGAAATAATCTTTTATTTGCATAGAATACATGACCTTAATAAGCCCGATTTAGAATTTTCTAAACAAATCAATAATAAAAATAACCAAATTGGAAAAAAATTAACCAAATTTTTTTTATTCATTTATTTATAACAAATTCAAGTTTTAATAAAAAAGAAACATATAAAATTGATAAAAACAATATGTTTGTTTAGTGACTAAAAACTTTTACAAATTTGTAAAAATTTTTACAAATATTTTTGAAATTTGTTACAAAAAACTTACAAATACGTAAAAAATTTCTTAAAAATTTAATTTTAAGACTTGTCATGCTAATTTGATATTTACTAAATAAAATATTCTTACATTTTTTATTATAAATAAAAATAACCAAAATGAAAAACAAATTACACATTTACACACTGAAAATAAAATTAACCAAATTTGGTTAAAATTAACCAAAACGGCAACGCTGGCTGTGATGATATCATCATCACATGCGTTTCGACCAAACTGTTATACACAAAACAAGTGAACAGAATGTTGTACACTACAATAACAAAACTCCTAAACATCCACTATACTACATTAAAAAATAATATTCATTTTACAACTATTGGTACCAAAATGCGATGGGGCAACAGGAAAACATACTATTTAGTGATGTCAACTTTTGCTGAATAAAAAACATTTATAAATTTGAAGTATACTATGTATGCATATGTACATATGTATGTATGTATGTACGTACATCCATACATATATGAAACAAAATTTACTTTTAAATAAATATTTAAATTAACTAACATATTTATAAAATCCAATAGGAATTGGTCTTGTTTATGGCAGTCCCAGTTTATATGTTTTTAATGGCGTTTTTTTTTTCTGGCAAAAATGTTACATATATGTTACACTTTTTACCCATTTCCCATAAAAAAAGGAAAAAAGTGTAACATTGGGACATCGGATCTACAAAATTTGTGTGAAACAATTCTTTTTTTTGCGGAAAAAATAATAAAAGTAATATACTATTTATAGACACAGTGTTTGTTATAAGAAACTTAAAAATTAATAATTGAGGATGATTAATTACCTACACCATCATAGTGGGGAGGGTATATTGGTTTTGTGCTGATGTTTGTAACGCCCAGAAATATTGGTCCAACACTCACCTTATACATAGTATACTGATCGACTCATAATCACTTTCTGAGTCGATTTAACGATGTCCGGCTGTCCGTCCGTCTGGCTGGAACAGTAGTACTTTTTTGATACATTTTAGGCTCAGTACTGTGGTACTACCACGAGGCATTTGGTACAATTTTTTGGAACTGTAGAAGTATCCGAAACAAAATAGCTGAATTTATTAATTTTTTTAATACTCATGATATAGATATTTGATTCTTAAGTGAGACTTGGCTCATTCAGTCAAATAATCTATATCATCCAAATTATTCATGTATAAGAGAGGATCGCATATGTCAAAACAGTGGTGGGGTTGCCATACTTGTGAAAAAAATAATTATAAATCATGTTATTGAAAATGTAGGTATTAGGATAAATGTGGCGAAGG
The DNA here is from genome assembly GCA_950370525.1 of Bellardia bayeri. Classification (NCBI taxonomy): domain Eukaryota; kingdom Metazoa; phylum Arthropoda; class Insecta; order Diptera; family Calliphoridae; genus Bellardia; species Bellardia bayeri. The sequence goes on along the minus strand of OX493265.1, from coordinate 51,774,984 downwards.
GTTTTTCTATAAATATTCACTTCTTGATACTTTCTTGATAATTTTAGTTAGGCTCGAGTTCATTAAATTTAATTTTCAAAAAAAAAAAACAAAAGGAAAAAACAACTATGAATAGAAATTAATAAAAAATTATAATTACAGCAAAAACTTCGAACTACCAGAACTAACACTGGTTAAAGGATTGATGTGTGTCTGTTGGCTGTACGGCACCGCAGTGGTGCATGTGGTAGAACGCAAAGAATTCTGATGAAAGAAAGTGGGATTTCTCGAAACATATGTAAATTCAACAACCCAGGTTCGATCCCCAGTCAAGAAAAATTATCAAAAAATCTTTAATAATAAATTTTTCAAGTTGTAATTCCCAACTTCAGTAAAAATAATTTAATGAAAATTAAATTTAATGAACTCGAGCCTAACTAAAATTATCAAGAAGTAAAAATTAACAGTTCGATTATGAAATAATAATTATTCTATTCACAGTGTATATTTTCCTAGAGGACAGAATAACAGCGCTCTTAGGTCCAAATTTAAAAGTGATTTACGTAAACTTCTGAGCACAAGCAAAAAGTATTTGATTTGTGGTGATTTTAACTCCAGACATAAAAATTGGAACTGTTTGCGAGCCAACCAATGGCGCAAAATTCTTACCTGTATCAATTTTGTTTCCAAATTCTCCCACTTATATTCCGTCTAATACAAACATTAATCCTTCTACTCTTGACTTAATTCTTACCAATATACCACAATTTATTTCTAACCCTCTTACCATAAATGACTTAAGTTCTGATCACTTACCAGTTTCCTTCTATATCTCTTCAACTATACCTGTAATTGAAAATATGAATAACAATTTTGGACGTGTAAATTGGGGGAATTACAAACGTTTTATAAAGAACTCTCTACACAATACTTTAATGGATTCTAATTCGAACTCTCCTGAGGCTATAGATAGTAACGTCGAATATTTTAAAAATATTTTATTAGATTCTGTTAGGCAATCAGTTCCAAAATCTCCCCCAAAAACTAATTTCGTTCAGCTTCCAAAATATATATTACAATTAATTAAACTCAGAAATCATTTCCGTAGGGACTGGGTAAGGTATAGGCAGATTTCTGATTATCTAGCAATTAACAGATATTCTGCACTCATTCGTAGGGAGATTTTTTCATACAGAAATCGCCAATGGAATACTAAATTATCTACAATGGACAAGGGACCTAAGCCTTTCTGGAATGTTGTAAAAATCCTGAAGAGAAAGACAAATAATTGTCATTCTTTTCTGACAAATGATGGCACTTTAATTTGTGACGAAGACAAATCAAATGCATTTGCTAAGGTTTTTGAACTCAATCATAGAGTTTCAGAAAATCTGGGGACGGATGGCCACATAAATGTTGTTAATCAAGCTGTTGACTTTTTTGAATCATTAGATGTATCTACTCCTTCTTCAGAGCAGGTCACTGTTACTGATGTTGAGAATATTATTAATAACCTTAGAACTAGAAAATCTTCTGGATTGGATGACATAAACAATATGATGTTAAAAAACCTGCCGAAAATTGCGCTGAGTTTTCTTACAAATATATACAATTTTTGTTTGAGTAATCAATACTTTCCTAAAACATGGAAAACGGCGAAAATTGTTCCAATACATAAACCTGGTAAAGCTCTTAATAAACCAGAAAACTTTAGACCAATCAGTTTGTTAAGTGGTCTAGGAAAAATTTTGGAAATTATATTAAATGTTAAGATTCAGAAATTTCTCAACAATAACCACATATTACCAGATGAACAATTCGGCTTCAGAAGATCCCACTCTACTATACATCAGGTAAAAAGAATTTGCAATGATATAAAATCTGGCCTTCTATCAGGCCAATCCACAGCTCTTGTGCTACTCGATGTTGAAAAGGCTTTCGACTCGGTGTGGCATAACGGCTTAATACAAACTCACTCAGTTTAATTTTCCATTATATTTGGTAAAACTAATTAGTAGTTTTCTTAAAGACAGGTATTTTTGTGTTTCTGTTGGGAATTGCTTCTCGGATCTGATCAATATCCCTGCGGGGGTTCCACAGGGATCAGTTCTTGGTCCAATACTATACAATATCTTTTGTGCTGACATGCCCTCAATTAGTCCATGCAAATTCGCTGCTTATGCTGATGATCTGGCAGTTTATTTCACACATGAACTCAGTCAGAATATTCTGACCCAGCTTCAATGTTCTTTGGACCGATTGGATGATTATTTTGTCAAATGGAAAATAAAAATTAACCCACAGAAGACTCAAGCTATCTTTTTTACTAGAAAAAGAAAATCTTGTTATTTATCTAATTCCAATTTAATTCTCTTGGGAAGCAGTATTAATTGGTCAGATTAGATATCTAGGTATCTACTTGGACTCAAAGTTAACTTTTAACTCTCATATAAGCCATGTTATTAATAAAGTTAATAAAGACAAGATTATATTATATCCATTCATAAATATAAAGTCTCTTCTTAGTAACTCAAATAAAATTCTAATCGTGAAAACAATTTTTCAGGCAATAATCCTTTATGGATGTCCAATCTGGGGCAATTGTGCTAAGACTCATGTAAAGCGCTTGCAAATAGCCCAAAATAAAATTTAAAAAATGGCTCTTAAATTACCATGGCATTTCTCCACTATAAGATTACATGTAATCAGTAATACTAAAACTGTTTCACAAGCTATCGAAATTTTCACCAACCGTTTTAGATTAAACTGTACTTTTTCTGATAATTAATCTTAAGTATTAAAACTATCATTCTTATTTCTTTATTTTATTTAAACTTTTGTTATAAATCTTATAACTATAACTTCATAATATTATAATTATATTATAAACATATTATTCCTTTTTCAAAAAAGTTTAAAAATTATCATTTCGTGTTTTCTTAATTTATATTTTATTTTCTATTGAAGGGTTTTGTTAATAGTTTTCCTTCAGATGCATTTTGTTGTAGTATTTACGTAAATATTGCTATTCTCTTCTTATACCATAATAATACTTTAGATTATATGGCTAAGTCAAATCTTTGCAATATTTTATACTAGTATCTAAGGGATAAATGTATTTTCTCCTATTAAATAAATAAGTTTCAAATCCTATATAATTTCACTTATACCTATTAAAGCTATTTTATTGCAGTGCTCAAATAATTTTTAATAATTTAATGTTTTTGTTTTCGTATATCAGGTGATAGATAGTCTGGCCATAGTAAAAAAAATATAAGTAAAATAAGTAAGAGTGCTATATTCGGCTATGCCGAATCTGATATACCCTTCACCTTTGTTGTGGATGCATAATTATACTATATACATACATACATACATATATATATTATATTGTTACGTTTTTACCTTTTAAAAGCGGTGGTTTATTTCCTTAAAATAAACCGGATTCTTTTTAATTGCAAAATAAAAGCGTTAAGTAGTTTGAAGAAAATATGTATAACGAGTCGTTATTTGTTTAAATGTACACAAACACAATTAAAAATAAACACACTGTCTTTTTACACACTTATATTACGGTTTAAGAACACACTTGAAGTTTTCGAACACTTTGTTTGATCAACGCCATCTGTCGATGAACAATATTAATATACTAAGTTTGTTTGATGAAATTGTCAGAGGTTGTCTCGGGTTTTTGCTCATATCTCTGTTATTTATGGACTGATTTTGCTGATTTGAAATAGCAAACTTTTCGAAAGCATATCTGACATTATTGAAGATTTGGTTCCCGCAGATATCTGGGGACTTCAGAAAATTGATTTCAACATCCAGACAGACATACAGACAGACGGACATGGTTTAATAGACTCCGCTATCTATAAGAATCCAGAATATATATATTTTATAGGGTCGGAAAATTATATTGTGGAAATTACAAACAGAATGACAAACTTATATATACGCTTCTCATGTAGGTGAAGGGTATAAAAATAAACAATACCAAAAAACAGGTAAAAACTATTTTTATAGTCAACTATTTTGTGTATTTATTTTAAAAATTAAAGTATAAATAAACATTATTTACAAAAACATTAAAAAATTAAACGAAACATAATCACCCTGTATTATTTGTTAGCCGTTCGCCGGCGTAAGAAATAGAAATAAACTCTATTTAAGAGTTCGCGGCAGATGACGATAAGAGCCGACACCGTTACTGTATGTATTTTCAAATACACAAATGTGTTGGATACATATTTGGAAACGAATATTCGCGACCAAAACTTCGTCGTTCGTCCCAGTTGCGTTCCTAGCATTAAGTTAACATTTGTGTAATAATGCAAGCCGAAAAGATGATTTTATTTAATATCATGGACATTTTGGAACTGATATCAATATGATATTTAAATATGCATCTAAATTTGAGAATCTAAAAGATGGTTACCATGAAGAAAAGTTGTTGATTGGATTATTGAACAAAGGGAACCTTTGAATTATTATTTCACATTAACTGATTTTGAGGCTAAATCCAAAAACGAAAGCTTGGAATTTAGTTAGTAATGATTTCAAAACCTTTAAAAATTAACCCTTCATTCAATACATTGTTAAAGTCATAAATCTGTTATTATTGTTATTTTGATCAATGTTAATTTTTCGCAAGTAACCAAACTTAGAATGTTATAGATAATTCTGATCTTAGTTTCAGATGCGTCACCGCTAATTAAAAATATACTAACTATATACCAATATATATAATATATACTAACTACATATATCTTTCGATAACTTTTTCCTGGAACACTAGTTTTGTTACTGTTAACAAATGCTTTATCTGGTAGCAGTATGATAACCTCGTTATTAAAATTGCTCTCCTTAAGTCTTACACCACATATATTTTTTTACAATAAATCCATTATTATAAAGAGTTTTTATGGGTTTGATTTTTATATTAACTGAAAAATTGTCTGTTTTTCCTTTTGCCGAGAAATGAAAATCAAAGCTCAACTTTCATTAGAAATCGACGAGTTTTTTAGCCATTCTTGATATCCTGATGTAATTGTCAATGTTAAAAATGTGGTCGTCCGTTGTATCAATTATTACTATTATAAAGCATTATATTTATGGCTATATCATAATTGACTGAACCTCGTTCGGATTAATTGAGCCACATACAATTCGAGCGTAAATGTCGTGGTATAAACCTAATAAAGAAATTCCATTTCCAGCCAGTATATTCCGAAAGAGTTCTAATCGAATTCTAACAACCTTTGCCATTGCTATTTATATTCTTTGCTATAATTTATTAATTTGAAATAAAGAATTGAATTAATTTGTTGAACACACAGAAAGGGTATATAATTATATATATAGACCAGGATTTGACATAGTTACTTCAACCGACGACAAGACCACGTTTGATGATGATGTGACTTTAGCAACCGGTGAATTTAAAAACATTGAATAGAAACCAGATTTGTTAATTGCACTTCTGTGTACATCCATACATCCTTGGTCGGAACAATTAATCAATCCTTATTTTTTTTTTTTTTTTTTTTGATCGCCAGTATCGTTTGCAAAGCAATAGTAGCCACACTGAACTACCTATACATACATACATGTGTACATAATTGTATGTAAGTATGTAAGTTTGTAAATACATTTACAAACAAATATATTCATACAATGAATTACAAAAAATATGGCTATAAACAGAGCCACACAAAGAATTTATAAAATTATGATGATAATACTTTTTTCCTGCTATACAGAGTAGCACCATTCCTCTTTTTCTCCTCCTTTTTTTCTTAATGAAAGCAAAGCAACAGTAGTATATGAATAAAAAATATAAAAACAACTACTATAGCATAGATAGAAAAACATATGTACGAGTATATAGTATAAGGCTGATCCTCAGACTTTTGAAAAACTGAAAAATTTTGGATTCTAAAAAATGCTGAATAATAATTGAAAATGCGAATAATATTTCAACATGATTTGTGTAGATGTTTACCTTTGTTGTCTTGCACAATTATGACCCCAAATTTAAAACAACGCAATCGTAAATTTGCAAGGCAAAGAAACAACCTGAAATTATATATGTATTTGAAAATAACCTACGAAATGATTTAAAAAAGAATAATTGATAACCAAAGGTTAATAGGATTAAATAGGATTAAAAACAATTTTAATTTGTTTTTTTTTTTAAATATTACTACTTTCGACCAAAAACTCAAAATCTCAATCAAAACGTTTTTGGATTTTCCTGAACTTTTTCGCAATAGGCTTATGTAGGATGACGGAACACAATTTTAGAAATTTTATAACGGTCAGCCTAATACATATATACATATATAAATACATACATAAATATATAAGTTTAACAATGAACCACCCACCAATGTATTTTCATTGTCAGCAGCGGTAAATACCATTAGGAATAAATTCCATATGTCTTGTACTTGAATATCTTCCATAGCAAAACAATGCATCAACAAATATAATAAAAAAAATCGTCCTGTTTTGTCCTTTTCAAATTTGGCAATGTGTATGAGAATGTACATTGTACAATAATAGCAACAAAAAAAGCAACAAATACACAGACAACAACATCATCTAAAAAGCGCCAAAAAACAATGAGTTGGGACTAACGCATGATTGGAAGTCTAAAGCATTGGAATGATACTTTTACTCGTACAATAGAAAATTTCAATTTCATAAATAACACAGTTATCGAGAATGGGAAAAAAGTAAAACTACGACAAAGAGTAAAAAATTCATATAATGTAATGACACGAGTCTAAGTACATATGTATGTATGTATGTATGTATGTATGGATAGGTAAACGAGTATGTAAATATGTAAGTGGAATAGAAATATGATATTGTAATAGAAGTCATCATCGCATTGTAAAGCAGTCATCATCGCATTATACCAAACTATTAATGGGAATTAACTTTATTGGGTGTAATTTATGTTCACAAAGAAATGTGTTTTATATTTTCGCAATGTTAGCAATTGCTAACAATATGTATGTACAAGTATGTGCTTTAATACACAACAATATGGGGGATAAATAAATGAATTGTCGATTGACTGTTTAGTATGAAAAATGTTATTTTCTATTTTGTAAACCGATCTCGTTTTCTGTTTTGTATATCAAAATCTAAGATAAACTCTTTCTTATTTGATTTATTTTAGAGCTTAAAACAAAATGTTAGGTCCGTAAGAACCTTAAAGTCAATAACAAAAGCACCAAGCAGTGCAATATTATATTTTTAAGAATATGTAATTGTATTTTGAACTAATGTTCTTATCTTAATGTAAAGACTTAAACTACTCTTTGATTTGCTAAGAAAAAATATGTATATTTATTCTCTCACACTTGCTTATTCCTATAAGCTACACGACTATTTTAGTATGAAGTATAAAGCTGAGTTGATTCATTTTATATATTCTAAATACACATTTTAAGATTACATCCTTTACTACAGAGCTGAGAAAAAATATATTTATTAAGATGTAGAATTCAAGTCTAAGAATATAGTCTCAAGAAAAATCATTTAAATTTAAAAATACAATCACCACTAAAAAACAGGATGAAGGAGGTAAAAATTTACTCTTTCGTGAAATTTATACAATAAAAAATAAAACTGTTGGTGTAATAATATTGACTTGTTTCTTTATTTACTCTTTGCTTAAATACTAACAGCTTTATGCATAATAAAAAGTTGGCAACTGTTTATAAACTGCAAACGTCTGCTAACTTTAAAAAAATCAACTCTGAAAATGAATGATGCCACTACTAAAATCATGCCTGAATTTGACATTTAAAGTTTGTTTTCCCTCCATAACAAAATAACAATTTGCAAAGCTTTAAAAATAATTAATAGTTTAAAATGGAAGTGCCGGTATTAAATAAAATAAAAATAGAAAAAACGAAAAGATCGGTAAATTGGCGACAGTATGAAAACAGCTAAACAGCTGTTTATAAAAAGATGGTCAGTATTTGGTAACATGATAACAAGTGTTTAGCAGTTTGTTAACCGTAGTTTGTTTGCACATTATAGTTAAACTCTATGCTAACTTCATGCCAATTTTTTATTATGCATAACGCTGTAATATTTTGTTTATTGCTGCATTTTCATAGTTCAAAAAAAAAAAAATTACGCAAATCAATTCTCTAGAAATTTATCTGGAATTTACATATTTCGTTAATTTTACGGAAATGCAGAAAAAATAAAATATTCCAATTATTTGGAAATAAGAATTTGAAAATTAAAAAAAAAAAAATATTAAAATTCTCTGGAAATTAAAACAAATTGATATTTGCTGCATTTTCATTTAAAGCGTTACAATTCTTTTGGAAAATATTAACAATAAATATTAAAATTCTTTGAAAATTAAGACAACATATCTATGTATGAAAATGGTTACTTTAAGGGAGTAGTGAGAGACACAATTACAAGGGGAATAGTGGGAGTCACTATAACAGTAAAGCTCAACTTTCGCATCATGATCGGAATCGTCACTGTGGGTATTAAAACCTTGCTAGCTAACTACAAGACGATTGGTCGGTCCGTGGGTTACTGTGCTGCTCAGAAATATCCATAGCTGTCAAAATGCAGCCTTTAAGACTGTCACATACTGCCTTCAAATAACCTCTGAACGCCACTTTCACGAGGGGACTAAAGTTCTACCAGCCAAGAAACATAACGTTATGATGACGCAAAGCTACTTCTGACATCATACAGTTGGAGGCTCCTCGAATACATGTCAGATAGGACCTACTTACATATATAATTTCATCGCAGCTCGTATATGACAGCTTTCAACGACAATATCAGACATCGAGAAGCATTCTGCCAAGCATATGTTGAGAGTCATCCTAACATCTCCACATATTTCACTGTCCAGGCAAAAATAATCCACAATTTCCAGAGAAATTATGGACTTTTACTCTTTAAGTAGTATAATTCCTTGGACTTAATCTACATGCGAAAAAAAGGCCCCGATGAAACAATCTACAATTGTTTACGCTGTTACATATATAAGCTTGTCATACCGTTTGTATTTCCTAGAATATTCTTTTGTGTATTGAGGGTATTCAAAAATAAAAACATAATAAAAATATTTTCAATAATAAATAAATGCTATAATTTTATACTTAAATGTCTACGTGTTTTTTTGAGTCTGTGTGCAGGAGCACAAGTACTTGCAATCAGTCTTATTCATGCTAATATTTATTTAGAATCTATTAGTATGTGCATATATTTTGTTTTATGGCTAATTTTGTATGTGGCTGTGCGTATACATGTGTAGGGATTTAACTTTTTTCTAATGATTTGAGCACTTAATGCTCGTTTTTAGTTTGATTTTATATTTGGAATTTGGAATTTAAATGCACATGTGTTTGGTGGAACACTTGAATAAAGGAATTTCGTATAGACTGGCTACATGACACCCTTCATCATTTACATGTACATATTTTTATTTGTATACAAATACTTTTGAATTCTTTTAATAGGTATGATTTAGAATGGTTTTGTTCTCCAAATTAATTATCTAAATTCGTCTATAAAACAGGCAACGGCAGATTAATTAGATTAAAATTAAATAAATTTAAATGAAATATAACTCATCAATAATAACTATAAAATATAATATAATTTATACAGTTACTTCCCGGCAGATTATAATGGTACAGAATGGATGCAGGTGCAAAATTCAACAAAATTTTTCGCGAAATTAGAATGTCACTCGTGTCAATGATTTTTTTTTATTTTAAAATACCAATCATCTGAATTCAGTTTTAATGAAATCTTTGAATATCCTCAAATATTCAAAAAATTAAGATCATCCTGTTAAATAATAAACATATGTATATGTACATATCATAACCGAAAAGTTTTTATTGACAGGTCAAGTATCACTTTTTGTCATTTCTAATTAAACCACTTTATTTTTATATTCCAAGATGTTACTAACATTAGAAATAACTTATTATACCTATAAGGTAAATAAATGCGAAAATACATATGTATGCACATACATTAAAGCGACTCACTTTGTATGGAGTGGAGAAGGGTTTTTCCCAAATCAAGTATATAATAAAAAGCCCAATAAAAATTCTTGAAAAAATCATATAAATTTCGAATATAACAATCTTGAACATAACGATCATAGTGTTGAATGTGGCATATGTTGCTTTGGGGGAAGAAGCAAATAATTTCACAAAAATAAAAAATAAATATTTTTTATAACATTTAGTTCGTTTATTTGACCTTTTTTTAATATTTAATAGTTACTTTTCAAAAAACTGCATTAACATCACATTGTTACAATTTAGATCATTATCCAGATTTTGAAAATACCACTATATTAAATACAGAAACAAATTATAAAAGACGATTTATATTAGAAACGTTACAGATTATTAACGTACCGATAGAAAAGAGAATTAATTTTAAAACAGATACAGACAATGTAGCTCAAAATTACAGACATTTAATTTATAAGAACAAGTTTAGAAACTAAAAATATTACATATATAATTTTTCATTTATTATTCCAAACAAGTTTTATATACATATATATATCATAATTGTATATCATAATTATAAGCTTTTCATTTTCTGTTAAAATTTTTTTCATTTTTATACATACTTCAATTATTATTTGATTATAATTCAAAACTTATATTATCCCTGAAGAAGCTATCCATTGTGATAGCGAAATATTGGAAATAAATATATATATAAATAAATTAAATATTTTTATATAAAATTCAAGTGACCTTATTGCTTGTAAAAAGAAACTATTAAATATTTTTTATAACTTTTCAGTTCAAGTTATTTGTATATGTGAGTCGCTCTAATGTACAATATATTTTTTTTATATAAAATCCAATTCCATACAAATACTCGCATTTACTCAATCTAACACACATACATACTTAACTATACATGCATACATACATAACTACAATTGTAGGTTTTTAGCCTAAAGTAGCTAATGGATTCTATTTAACTTTTACTGACTACTAATGGCTTTTTCTTGACCCCAAATAAAATGCGAAACGTAAAAATCATTGGGAAACAACAACTTATACAAAAATAACAATAAAACCATTCAAGAAAATTTTGCAAAAAAAAAAAAGACACAAAACACCAGCAACGATAACAATAACAACATGAACATAGAACAAAATGAACAAAGTTAAATTGTTATTTCTTGATTGTTGTTGGTTTTTTCGTTGGCTATAAAAGGTAAAATTTTCTTCCATAAAAAAAACTTAACTTTGTTTTCAATTTCATTTTCATCTACACTTGTCTATTTTTGCTTTTCATTTAAATTTTTGCATGGAGTGTGTGTAAGGGAGAGTACATACTAAAGATTTTTTCAACAAGAACTTTTTGGTTAAAAATAAATAAAAAAAAATAATCCTGTAGAGTTTAATTAAAAGCTGAAACTATACGGTCTGGAAATTATGTTTTCAATAAAATCACGGTTTCGGTGGCTGTGTAACCTTTTAGAGCCGTGTTCATGTCAGTGATATTCATATAATCATTCAAAAGCCAAAATTTAGTTGTTAACGTATCTGTATCTTGATAGTGGGATCCACAAGTAAGAAAGTATAGTCGGTCAAGCGCGACCATATAATACCCTACACCTAGTATACGTAAATATAAAACAGTTTTTCAGAAATGGGCGTTATATGGGAGATATCACCTATTTTGGACCAAAATTCAGTGTCATTATTTCTGTGAATATAAATATTATATGTGTTAAACTTCATCTCGATATAAAGTTATAAAGATTAAAAGATTTATGGAAGTTAAAGTGAATTACGGAGAGGGTCTTATATGGGAGTTTCGACTAATTATGGACCGACCATTATAAAATTAGGTGTCATCATTTCTGTATATTATTTGTGTAGAATTTTATTTGATTACCAACACTCTTAAGAAATTTATGCTCTTTAAATTGATTTTCGGAAGTGGGCCTTATATGGGAGCTACGACTAATTATGGACCGATCATAATAAAATTGTACCCTATTATTAGAATATATATGAAATATATTTGTGTTAAATATTATTTGCATACCAACATTTTTGAGTGAGTTATGCTCTTTAAAGTGATTTTTGGAAGTGGGTCTTATATGGCAGCTACGACTATTTATGGACCGATCATCATAAACTTCTACCATATTATATGAATATATACAAAACTTTTTTGTGTATAATTTTATTCCGATAACAACATTTTTAAGAGAGTTATGCTCTTTTAAGTGATTTTCGGAAGTGGACCTTTTATGGGAGCTACGACTAATTATGGACCGATCTTCACGAAATTTGTAGATATGCTTTAGCTTCATTTACTACTCATCTGTAGTAAATTTTGTTTGCATACTTGCATAATTCAAATATTTAAGACCGGTAAACCCCAATTTCGGGAGGACATTTGTATGGGGGCTAGGTGAAATAACGGACAGCCAGCCAGCCAGCCAGCCAACCAGACGGACGAACGTCGTTAAATCGACTCAGAAAGTGATTCTAAGTTGATCGGTATACTTTAAAGTGGGTGTTGGACCAATATTTCTGGGCGTTACAAACAGCAGCACAAATCCAATATACCCTTCCCACTATGGTGGTGTACCATACAATGACAAGTTTAGCATTTAAGGGCTGTTCAAAAATTTCTCTTGGATTTTTAGAAGCCCACATGCGGTAATTATAACCTACACCACAATAGTGGGGAGGGTATATTGGATTTGTGTTCATGTTTATAACGGCCTGAGTTGATTTCACGATGTCCGTCCGTCCGTCCATCCATCTGGCTGGCTGGCTGTCTACATAAAGCTTGTGCGCAAAGTACCCTGGCCCCTTGGACCAAAATACCGCATTCGTAATCGAATGAGCTATCGTATCGAAAAATGATTTCGATATCGAAATTATGATAAAATGTACTAAATTTCTTGCTCGATATCGAATGCCATAATCTCAAATAAGAAAATTACGATAAATTTTACTCGATATCGAATGCGGTAATTTGGCCCCAGGTCAGAATTTTTAATATATTATATATTAATATTATATATTTAATATTTGTCTGATAGACTTGAATTTGCTAAAAAAAAAAACTTTAAACTAATTGTAACCAGGTAAACCGAAATCTTTGTTTATAGTTGCACTATTTAAACATACATATTAAAAATTCAAAAAAACATATAATGAACCACGGTATTTCTTAAACAAAATGTCGGAGCAGGTCTATAATGGTTTGGGGAGCTTTTTGTGAAGACAATTTGCTTGATTTTGCAAGCACCAAACTTGATTCTCATGTTTTCCAAATCAGAACTCCACTGATATCATTTGCGGAATATCAAGCCGTCGAATTTATGCTGAAAACCCACAATACATGGGCGTAGCCAGGTATGGTCCTAGAGGGCGGTGGCACCCACCTAATTCTATAATACTTTTTTTTTCATGCATACAATATAAAATTATTAAAAATCCACTGAAGGTACTATTCAATTGAAGGAAATATACATAGTTATTATCAAAGAGTACGAAGACATTGAGCCATAACCATAGTCACAAAAAAAGTGTACTTTAATAGTTAAAAAGTTGACTTTTGTTAAAAGTACAATCTACTTTAACTATAGACACGTAAAAGTACACTTTAACCGCTAAAACATACTTTTAATTTAAAACCAGCTGAAGTTGCTTTTAAATAATTTAACATCACTTTAAAATCAACCAGCTGTTTATGCAAAGAACAACAACAACAGTATGTGTACAAAAACATAAAAAAGTTTTTTTTTTGTTCCTGCAAAGAGTTATCAAAAAATCAACGTCACAATAGCCTAATTATGATATTAATCTACCTTCTCCATTTTTTCACTTATTTTGGCGATTTTTTTTTTGTTAAATTTTCAATGACAGCTGTTTAAATTTGCCACTTGCTTATTTTTCTTTACAGTTTGTATGAAATAATTATCTACATATGAGGTGGCACCCAGTCGGTTCAACTTAAAATGACCTTAAATTTTGACTATAGTTACAAAATAATTAAAAGTAGGTTTTAAGTTTAAATTTGTTTTTAAAAAGAACCGACTTTAGTGTTTGTCTATGGTTATGGCCCATTGTTGCGCTTCTAGCGTGTGAATAGAGATTATACCACAAAAGCAAAAAATATTCGAATGTAAGAGAACATGTAGCTCTGTCTCTAAACGTTGTCATATGCAAAGTCCGGTGAACACAGCAAAAAAGAAATAAAGACCTGAAATGAGTCTAGGGCATTATGGTTTTTTCTACAATTCAAATTTAATTTTAATTGAAATAATTTTTCAGTCTTTCAATTTGGTAATAAATGATACAACAAAAAAATACATATCATCCTAGACGACCAAGATGTTTTTCATTTGCTTCTGCGAATTTGTTGAATTGTCTTTCGATCGCTTATGTTTGGCCAATACCCTGTTGGAAATGCCATTAGTGGTTTACTGCTGGCATTGCCACTATTGCGTACTACTGAACCAGTACTGGCTGAAACACCGAAAATTGGTAACCGAGAAGAAGGACGAATTTTTGGAAAAAATTGTAGAAAAATTTTCGGAAGATCCACGCAGATTACTCCTCAAATAGATCGAAATTGTAATCAGGGCTGCCAGATGAATTTCGGAAAAAATCGTCAAAATCCCGATAAAAAATCGTCATTTTGAAATTTAAAATTCGTCAAAAAAAAAAATCGGATTAATAAAGTCATTATTTTTAATAGTATTTTAAATTTTCTTGATAAATTTTAGTTAGGCTCGAGTTCATTAAATTTAATTTTCATTAAATTATTTTTACTGAAGTTTGGAATTACAACTTGAAAAATTTATTATTAAAAATTTTTTGATAATTTTTCCTTGACTAGGATTCGAACCTGGGTTATTGAATTTACATATGTTTCGAGAAATCCCACTTTCTCTCATCAGAATTCTTTGCGTTCTTTATTAATTATATAATTATATATAATTATATATAATTATATTTAAATTTTTATTTAAACCAAAACATAAAAACATATCAAAAAAAAATAATTTTTAAAATTTTAACAAGGAAATCAAAAAATACAATGTTAAACACAACTTGTGTAATATTTTTATATCTTATTTCGCTTTCACACTTTTTATTTCCGACTCGTCAAGGCAAGTATTTTTAGATGAGAAGGAAAAGCGAACAAAAGAGATAAAAACTTGACGGTACTAGTCAATTTTCTAATTTCATTTTGTTTTTTCTTTCATGCATATTGATTTAAAAGTGCATATGCATTAAAAACTACGAAAATGGAATTGACGTTTGTAAATGAAATGGCAAGTTCAAAAAATAATTGAACAAAAACTGATCATACATATTTATTTGTTTATTTATTTATTTTTATTTATTGAATTTTTTCATTTCCAGTACAACAAGACTAAGTCTTATATTTATAGTACAGGAACTCATTACGTTATAAACAATTTTATCATGAGCATGAACAAATTAGTTACAGAAAAACCTATATTGATAACATCTTACGTGTAAAAGTTATATAAAAAATTTCTGAAACTATTAGCATTACTATTTATTTGTTGATTTCGTGGAAGATTGTTCCAAAGACGAGCGGCATGTACATAAAACTGCCATTCAGACACTAGATATTGATGTCGAGGTATTATAATATTTCGATTTCGAGACGATTGGAAGAAACGTATTTTTTCAAATATATATTTGGGAGTTTGAGTATTTATTATTTTGTGCAAGAATACAAGAATACGAATTTTTAATAGGCTATCAAGTGAAACTCCGTAGAGTTTATTGGAAACAGCAGAAACATGATCAAACCTTCTCAATCCATACACATATCTTATAATGTTGTTAAACAATATATTAAGCTTACTTTTACTACTTGAATCACAGCTTCCAAATAACTCGCACCCATAAATTAGAGAAGGAATCAGATACGTCTTGGCTAGTAAGGTTATTATTCTTATTGGTGTAAAATATTGTGTAAACCAGAGAGCTCGTAACTTTATATATGTTTGACCAACCAGTGAGTTTATATGATCAGTCCATGTCAGATTGCTATTGAAAATTACACCGAGATTTTTCGCTGAATAAACAATTTTAATTTTTTCGCCATTTAAAACAATATCTTCTGGAATGTAACGATTTAAGCTCCTTTTACATATCACAATGCATTTAGATTTGTGTGGATTCAAGCAGAGTCCATTTGCACAAGCCCAGACGTAAATTTTGATCAAATCCTCATTTAGAGATGATATTCCTGAAACTATATTTTGAATAGAGCTACTTAGAGTAAGTTGCACGTCATCTGCGTATAAATGGATGTTGCATTTAGAGAGTTGGTTTGGCAAACATATATGAGTATTGTATAAATACATATCTGAATTTAGCATATTTTATTAATTCAGGTAGGTTAATTTATTAAGTTTAAATAATATTTTGAGTATAGCATCCATCATATACCGGTACTTATTTTGAAAAAATTACGTATTTTCGTTGTTTAAATGTATTTGTCAGAATATTCTTTTGTCATGACATGTTGTTAAAATAGGAGAAGTTTTAGTTCATGGAATTCAGAATTTAAAATTGTTTTTTATGTTTAAAGATAATTAAGTAATTTCTAATATTATTTAGAATTATTAGACTTGAACTTAACAATTGTCAATAATTAAGAAAACACTATTTTATTATTGAAATATGTCATGTTCTTATTAATATTTATGATATTAAATGAGAAAAATAGTTGTCGTCTCAAAAAAGAGAGAATTTGGTAACAAAAACATTAATCAAACAAACAAATGATAGAAAATTTTAATTTAATTTAATCGTCACATTCAACGGAATAATCGTCAAATCGTCACTTTGCTATTTTTGAAACAAAAAAATCGTCAAAATGACGATAAATCGTCAAATCTGGCAGCTATGATTTAATATGTAATCATAATTTTCGTAACACCACCCTATTTCATATCCTGGTTACGCCCTTGCCACAACATGAAATCATATATCACCTAAAGATATAAGAATATAGTAAGTTGATTGATGTTGATGTTTATTTCGAAACAGAAATTTTTTAAAACTATAATTTTGGTTGGAGGTAAAAACCACTTTTTCTGACTCGAAATGTATTTTTGCACAGGTTTGAAAAGGTAGTTAAAATATGTTTATAATTTTCATGCAATTACGTGCGATTTTATAGGTATACGCTACCATGCTTCTATCGTTTCATTGTAAACATATTTTCGAACTCCAAAACCTATTTTTGTAGAGCGTGATTTTGCAGTGCTGCAATCTATGAAAGCGAACAATAAACCACCTCACGTTGTACCAATAGAGAGCTTGTACTGCCCTTGTAAATTTACAGATGTTGTGTACTATTGATTTGTCGATGAGGGGAGTGCACAGTCTGGTTTTTAATTTAACCTCAAATGTAAAAAATATTCATTAGATTCATTAAATCGATTTGGCAATGCATTTGATTTATACGAGTAGAGTACACTGTGATTTATCAAAAAAATAAAATAAAAAGAAAACCAAAAGGTAAAATCTAAATCACAAGGAAATGTAAAAACATTAATCAAAATGTTTGGAATTTATACATCATCCTCGTAAAACTGAATGGAAGTACATAAGTATGCATTTATTAAGGAATTTAACTTAAGTGTGTGGAGAATGTAATTAACTTAATTGCTGTATTACAAGTAATATGAACTTTCGTTATAAATATACATATGTATGTATGTATGTATATACTTTGTATATTGTACATACTCGTACATCGGTTTGTATTTATGTATGAGTTACTAATATGAATAATGTACTACATACCTATAAATATCCTTTGAAATGTTAAGCTAAGGACAAAATGACCATGTGTGCTTTACAGATTTATTTCATTCATTATTTTAAGGAGCTCTACCATCCTGATAAGATAAGTTATAAAGTGTTCTACATATGTGTTATTTCATGTCATCTAAGTACATATACAATTTACGTATTTGTACTTGCAACTATCACATGTTATATACAAATTATTTATTTCGATCAATTGTTTATATGTATTTGTCAAACTAGTAAACATTAAAATATTTACCTGCCCTTTTTACACTAATAAATCCCCCATGACAATCAATTTTCATTAGAGACTCATCTGTTTAACCTTTAAAGTTGAGAAAAATAGGAATAAAACCCATCATTTTATTATTAACCCTAGACAGCTGGAGTCATTACAGTTCACACACTTTCAAATATGTACTAATGTACATAAACGTTGCCAACAGTCATTAATTGTTGAATCATCAAACGAATAAAAACAACATCAACAACAACCTCCGTACATAATACATACATTTGTATGTATGTGCAACATGATTGACATGCCCCGTTGAACAGACAAATGATTGAAGGAAAGCAGATATTGCATGTTCTAGTAAATAAAAAACGAATATACCAGTTTACCACTTGACAATTACAGTTGTCACTAATATTCAACAACAATTTGTATCGCTTGTACAAACTGAGTGTGTGTGTGATTGTATTCGAGTGTGACTTGTAAGGTTCTGTTACGTCTGCGCACTGTAAATTCCAATTTGGAAAATCATAAAAAGAGAACAATGAATGAAAGTGTAAACAGGTATGATTCTAAAGGTATGGTCACACATGGCAAATATTTACTAAAAAAAGCGTAACCACTTGTTTTAGCACAAAATTTGTTTGACGTTGTTTACTCTTACAAAAGTATTGTAAGATCAAACAGCATTTTATAAAATAAGACTAAATATTTTTTGTGTTTTGTCCTAAATAAAAGAAGTTTTTTTTTAATAAATAAACGAGTTCAAATATATGTTAATTAATGGTTACGTCTTTTTCGGCAAATATTTGCCAAGTGTGACCGTATCTTAAGTAATATGTGTTTTCCTTAACTACATCTTCTATTACTTACGGGTATACATACATATAGGAAAACAAAAATGTTTAAATGTATGTAAGCGCTGGGAAGTCGGCATATTAAGACACTTCATTCTTTACTGATCTTTATTTATTAATTTGCGAAAGAAATTTAATTTAAAAATAACAAGTAAGAGTTTATATTCGGCTGTGCCGAATCTTTTATACCCACCACCAAATTACCTATTATGGAGATTTATAAGAAATTTATGTCCTTTAAGTTATTTTCGGAACTGGACTTTATATGGGGTCTACGGTCAAATATAGACCAATCATCATCATATTGAGATGGACGATTTTTATATACCAAATATGTATAAACTATTTATATTGAATTTAAGCTGGATAGTGGGTTTTACAAGGGATATATGCCCATTTAAGTGATTTGCGGAACTTGACTTTATATGGGGTCTACGATCAAACATGGACCGAATAAAACAAAATTTCGTTTCCTTTTACATGACACTTATTTTTGCTGAATTTTGTATAAATATTCCAATTTTATAGGCATTTATGTATAATTGAGCAATATTTCGGGAAGATTTTTATATGGAGGCTGGGAGAAATCATTGACCGATTCTTACTATTTTCCTCATACTTTCTTCTTTTATCATAAAAATAATGTTTACAAAAATTCATGGCAATATCTGCAATATATTTAAAAAAAATTGCAAGATCATTGTTTAAAAATATTAAATTTTTATGAGGTTGTCTCACATTTTAGTCCATAACTCTTGTTCTACTATACCGATGTTGCTGATTTTCAATACCAAACTGCTTAGGAGAACTATAAGTGGTGTTTTGTAAATCTTGTTGATTTTGGTGCTGTTTTTTTGGACGTGAGAGTGTTTTACAGAGACAGACAAACGGACATAGCTCAGTCGACTTAGAATTTCATAAGGTTCAAGAATATATATACTTTGTTGGGTCTTAGATGAATATTTCTCAGAGGGTATAAAAATCGCGAAAACAATTTTTATACAAATTCGTTGTTTTATTCCTTTTGAGCTGAGAGTTGTGTAAGATTTTTTTCCTGTTCTTTCTCTTCTTTCTTTCTTTCTTGTATATTCCGGGAATATATTTCTATCTTTCTATAATAAAACAAATATGCGTAAAATTTCGTAACATTATTTTCATTATATTTAAAGATAATACCAAAACATTTCTAATAAATATCAAGGTTGTCTCAAATTTTCGTCCATAACTCTGGTTCTTCTCAACCGATTTCAAATACTAAGTGCAATTTTTTTTAAATACCACTAAATTTAGTGGTAGTGCAATTCTTTTTTAAACCCCACTAAAATTTAGTGGTAGTGCAATTCTTTTTTAAACACCACTAAAATTTAGTGGTAGTGCAATTCTTTTTTAAATACCACTAAATGGTTAGTGGTAGTGCAATTTTCTTTTTCACTGCCACTAAATGGTTAGTGGTAGTGTAATTTTCTTTTTCACTGCCACTAAATGGTTAGTGGTAGTGCAATTTTCTTTTTCACTACCACTTAATGGTTAGTAGTAGTGAAATTTGATGTTGCGCTACCACTAACCATTTAGTAGTAGTGAAATTTTAATAGCACTACCACTAATCATTTGATTTTTAGTGCAATATGAACATCTCTGCTCTTGTAATGATATTTTGTTTTAAGGAATTGTGTCTCTCAGAATTCCCCAAACTGATCAAGACAATCTTCAGGTAATACAAATGTTTATTTTGTTATGTGATGCCTACAAGACCATGACAAATGACTCTTGATTTTAAAATTTAACAAGATTTCTGGTTGGAATATGCATGTAACAGAAAGTTACTGTCTCAGAATTTAATTTAGGTGTTAAAAACTTTTAGAAATTAAAAATTTGACAAATCCAAAAAATACATTTACCTGCATAGTTTTAAATATGTTTGTCTTGTTTCCCTTGATTTTGACAAGTACGTACGAGTATGTATGTAAAAGTTAATATTAAATATGTGCGAGTATGTATGTATTCATTCGAAGTCTTACATACAAAATAATTTATTAAACTGAGGACAGGGCAACAGACAATTTCAGTTTTACTTTTATTTGTGCAACATTTTAAGTTGTGGATTTGTCTTGTCTTGTTTTGTCAGACCATGTTCTTTGTTTGTTTTTAGTTGTGGTCATTTGTTTGTTATAGTGGTTCAATGCTTTGGATTTCCTTAAGTGTATTGAATGTACAATTTTAATGAAAGTATTCGAAAGTATTTAACCTTAAGTGTCATTTGGTATGTTTTTGTTTTGTAGATTATCAGTTGATTCGATGCACTTTCTTTATAATCTGTTCTTGCAATGAGAGTTATATTTTACTTTTAGAAATACATTTTAAACAAGAGGATAATAATAATGGGCAAATTATAAATATGAATTGGAAAAACTTAACTTGAACCAAAAATTAGTTACATGAGTCACTTACGAGTAGCAGTACACGGGCCCTCCAAACAAGTGTAGATACTTCAGAACAAATTTCTACTTCTTAAAAATCTGGCTAGATCCATCAGTGACACATCTTTGAGCAAGTCCATATCATGAAACAGGCCTTTGACAAGATTTCATAATCAACACTCCTGTAGATAATCTATATTTTCTGACAAATGTCCAATCATTCAGAATCCAGTAAGTATACCTATCAAATTACAAACCAAGAGTAAAGAAAGCACGGCTTAAGTCGGTTTTAGTGACTTTTTTCAAATCACTATCAAAATTTTATCACTAATAGAATTTTCAATTCTGATTAAACTTTGGAGCGGGCGGGCTCCAAAGTTTATAATATATTTAGCTATATCTTGAAAACTACATTTTTTTATTAGACGATGTGTAACATGACCTATTGATAAATTTCGCAAAATTATTTTTTGATTTGAAATTTTTTTAAAAAATCTAAAAATCCAGGAAAAAGGTCTATATGAGTAAGTAGATAAATTACAATATTTTCAAGTCAAGAAATTAAGCTTTAATTTAAGGTATAACATGAACATGTAGGTAATATAAATCCGAAGATATTAAAGAAAGATTATGTCATTCAACCATAAAAAAAATACAATATGTACTATGCGAAGCCGGTGTTCTGTATACCATGGAGGAGAAAATCCTTACGCTCGGCCGTAGGCCGTCAATACAGGAAGTTTGTACAATGCGAAGCCGGTATTCTGAAGCCGGTAAAAATCCTATCCTGTATACAAAATTTTGAAAAAATTTGTTTTTTTTTAATTTTTCAGATCTTGTCTATGATTCTATGATTATAGTACCTACAGACACATATGATACCTTAAATTAAAGCCTAATGTCTTGGTTATTTATATTAATAAACTAACATAACACTTATATAGGAATTTTTTTTTAATTTTTTTAGATATTAAAAAAAAAATTCGGATCAAAAAATATTCTTTTCGGATTTAACCCATATTCGGTCCATATTTTATAACCATGATATATATCGTTGGAAAAGTATTTTTAATACCTTTTATTTCATGTATTACAAATTATCAGACACCCAGTAGTTCCCGAGATATAGGCCTATATATTTTCAACTTTACGGGCCCGCCCCTCGAAAATAGGCGTGACCGCCAACAATTTTTTTTTTGTTGGCATCTCCTCTAAAAGCCCTATTTGATGAAATTTTTTGTTTTTTTTAGCAAAGTAACCAAAACCGACTTGTTCAGAAAGTACTGTTATTTCCGGTATCAGAAAGGTTCACAGCATTTTGGATATTTGGCAACCTGAGTGCCTTTCAACGCTACCACATTCGGCACCGCAACCAAGCGAATGTCCCTTTTGTGCCAACAATTTATTTTCATTTATTCTTTCAACTCCTAGAACGCATCCTAGCATCCATGGACCTTCATGAACAAAGGAATAAATACAATTGAGAATAATGATGAGAGAAGAGAGCCTTGATTGAGGCAAAACTGTATATTTAGATATTACTGGCCGACGTCTTAATTAGATTAAGTTTTAGAAAGCTGCCCACGGTTAAAAATGGTACAGATATCGAAAACTCGAAGAGAAACCAAGAGGACAAGTTCATCAGAGAAAATGTTCTAGCCCTTGGCTATTACCGTCTCTGAATATGACATAAGTTTCATCAAAGAAAATCCTAATCCGGTCATTGTCGCGCAATTTGATTTGATGTCTATATCAAGATTGAGATTGATCTGTGGATTGGATCGAGGAGTGGAGAATTTACAGCTGTATGTTAGTATGCTATCTAGCAACAAGAACGCCATAGGCCAGAATATGTCTTTCAACCACTGTTATCATCCAGGGTAGAATATCTCTTCTTAAAGGTTTTCTTAAAAATATAAAAGTCGAAGTTTTCGACTCTCGCAATTTCCAAAATCCCACCGTAAAAACAAATTCCAGGATTTTTTTATACTCTGCTAACAAAAGTGTATATCTATGTATATCAAAACTTAAATTTATAGTTCTATATATCCTACATTTAAATATTTAAGCCATTCTCTTTTTCTAAAAAAAATACCATATCATAATACCTTCTGTGAAGTGTTTTCTCTATATTATGGACAACGTAAAAAACCATTCATGGATCGTCCACATCACTGTTAACTCCCTCTATTTGCATGTAAGTTGTGAAGAATTAATGGAACTAAGTCCCCGTTTATACAGAGAAACATTTGGAGGGGAAACATTTTGTTTGTTAGAGAGGGACGGGTGCGGAAGAGAATATGCAATTTTTTTCCCGTTCTCGAAGGCACGCTTTGTGTTTTCATTCTTATTGTGTACATTAGCAAATCAAATACAGCAGAAATTAAAAAAAACAACACTGCAATTAGACAAATGTCGAATGTTTCCGACAACAATGTTTCCCTGTATGACCGCAAAGGGAAATACAAAAGAGAATTTCAGATGTTTCCCTTCCAAATGTTTCCCTGTGTAAACGGGGACTAAGTAGAAATAATTGGCTGTTACTAATGAAAAGGCAAACAAAGACAAATATTTAAGGTGTCTAAATAACTGAGACGATGGGTTCTCTTCTGAAACCAATTAAAAAAAATTGTCTGTGGACCATCAGTTTTATAACTTTTAAAACTTATTTGAAAATTTTTTTAAGAATTAATGGTGTAGTAGCTTGCTGTAGTAATTTTATATAGTATGTGTAATAATTTCCTTCAAGAAAAGTCTTGACTATCAGACGGATTTGGGCAACCAAGCGGAAGTTGATTTATATTGTTGTACAACAATTTAGCGCATCT
This sequence comes from Bellardia bayeri, assembly GCA_950370525.1. NCBI lineage: Eukaryota > Metazoa > Arthropoda > Insecta > Diptera > Calliphoridae > Bellardia > Bellardia bayeri. The sequence continues at coordinate 51,750,786 of OX493265.1, read as the reverse complement.
AGATCTATTAATTTTTATTATCATGGGAAAATGTTGGCCAGAAACAATAACAACATCAACATATGCAAATAAACATTTTTTTGTTAAAGAAAGGAAATTATTTTGTTTTATTAACAATATTTTATAACTAAAAAAAGAAACAAAAAAAAATAAATATAAAAATGAAATTATAAAGGAAACTAAAAAACAGAACAACAAAAATGCTACCAAAATATTTTGCAAAGAATTGAATAAAACAATGGAAAGTACTTTAGTGTTGGTGTATGTATACATACATATGTATACGTGTGTATCTGTGTTGTGTTGAAATGTAGAAGTATGTGTATTCTTCGTTTAATAAGATTTGAATCTAATGTTGTTGGTACTGGAACTGGCTGGGTGTTGGAGTTGGTGTATGAACGTCAGTCTCCGCTTTGCTTAACATAAAGTCAGTTTCTTTTGAGATTTTCATTAATAACATTGTTTAGCATTATGAAAATAATCTGCCTTAAATATTCAACTATAGAGTGGAGGAAATATATTTGCATAAACATATGTTGTTACTAAAGCAAAAATGCTACATACAACATGAGTATGTCTTATAAATATATATATATTGTTATGTTTTCTATTAAGTTTTCTACTTACTAGTGGATTCAATATGCTATGGTACCACACAAACTTTAATTATAATTGTGCGGTAACATCAGCACAATTCGGTGTTTTCTTATTTTTCAGCAAAGTAATGAAAATCATATTAATTTTTTAGTTAAATCACATTGTAAAAAACGTGTGCACATGATTCTACGATGAATCTGTGCAAGTGCTTCTGCGATAAATATCATTAACTCCTATTCCGATAAGACATTTATATGGGGGCTTTGAGAAATCATGGACCAATAAAAATAATATGTGAACAATTTCATGATAATTTTGAAGTTTTTAGGAAAAATTTTGGTCCATAACTCTGCTTTTACTCAACCAATTTGCAGCATTTTACTAACAAAGAGCGAACCATAGAGCGTGTCTACAACAAAAGAACGGACATTACTAGATCGTATTAGAATTTAATAAGTACCCAGAATATATATACTTTTTTGTTCTATAACAATATTTCGATATATGTATTATAAACGGCATGACAAACTTAAATCATTAAACACATTCGAGACTGCAGGCTACACGACTACACGATTATTATGCCTCCCTATAGCCAGCTACATAATTATTTTGAAAATGACAGCTACATAGTCAGCAGCTGATCCCGAAATCTGACGTTTTAATAAAAAATAAATTTGTTCTTCGAATTTTTTAAACAATATAATGGCTGAAGAGAATTTTGTCGATTTTATAGAAGCTATTACTAAAATAAAACAAAAAAGAAAATGAAAACATTAAAAAAATAATACGTCTTAAACAATAAAACACTTTCATATGTATAAACTTTAATCAAACAAAACAATGAAAATATAAACAGCTGTTGACGCAATTCATTTATATTTCAGTGTGTGCCACTTATTGTATTTTTTTTAAAGTAGCGTTTTTTTTATGAAACAGGTTCCTTGAAAATTAAAAAAAACATCCCATTTAATAAAAACTAAAGAAAACTGTTAATTTTTTTTGTCGGTCACGCTTATAACACAATAGAAATATAATATAATAACATAGTATAATAATAAATATTTCTAAGCACTAATTTGCTTCACATATTTTGTTATATAGTCAACACTGTTTATGTTTTGTCGCCAACAAAAATAGAAATTAGCATGGACAACAACCTGCAGTCGTGTAGCCTGCTGTCGTCAATATAGTCACTCTCATATAAACGTGTGTATTTTATTTTTGACATATTGTAGTCGGTATCCTGCTGTCTCGAATGTGTTTAATGCTTAACATATTGTGGTAGTTATTAAAATATATCTGTATATGTTTGTATGATTGTCCTCTATAGACTCTAAAACTATGCAACCGATTTGACCCAAACCGGTTTCATTTAAAAGGTTATAGTCCAAATTAAGTTTCAGGTATATATATTTCAAGTGGGCGTGGCCCATCCCACATAAATTGAATAACATCAAATATCTTGACTATTGTAATAGCAAGAGTTTTGAAACATATGTTACTGATTTGAATAATCAGGAAAAAAATGGGCGGGATCGGACCAGTGGGAGTAACAGCTCCCACGCAAAGTAAATATTTAATATAATATACAGTCGGGCCTCGATTATCGGTGATGGTCGGGAACAAAAGCATTACGGATAATCAATTTTCACGGTTAATCGAATAACAATTTTGATTATAAAGTTTTTAAATACTTTTATTATTTAACAAGTACATTGGTGTACACAGATAAAAATAAAAATGAGTTTCAATTAAAATATTTGTGGAATCAATTAAAAATTTAATTGAAATCGGACCTGTAAACAAAATGATAGTATCAATTAAAAAACAATTTGATATTAAATTGAAAATACCAGAAAAATCAGAAAAAGTAATTGAATCAATTAAAATTTTAATTGAAAATTATTTTAAAATCAATTAAAGGTTTAATTGAAAAAAACAGGACTTTTTTTCTGTGTACATAAATATTTATATTAAAAAAAATTAATTCTTAAGACGGTTTTTTCCGTTAATATCTCAAAGGTCAATATTTACGGTACAAAGTCTCAAATAACGACATTTAAAAAATTTTTCAAAAAATCTCTTAAGGTGTATAAACTATGTTCTATGTATAAGAAGAGCTTCAAGCTGGACACTCATTTAGTTTACGAATTATAAGCTAAAATAAAGTCGAATATGGAAAATCTAAGAAATTACACAAAAAATATAGTGCATCCTTTAAATGTCAGGTAAGAGTATGTGTAAAAAGACATGCACACAATTAAAATAATCAATGTATTTCAGGTTTAGCTTCTGAACTTCTTCATAGTGTAAACCCAACACAGATGTCGCAGTTCCTTTACAAGCAGAGGCAATACTTACATATATCATAGCTTCCAAGTGATTAAAGATTTGGGAAAAATGATTGACTGTAGCTGGGGAAGACTAGATTATTTAAAATAACGGCTTTAGAAAACCGGATTTCGGATTATTCCGGTTTCAAATGACGTTTTAGCTGAAGAAACCGGTTAAACAGTTTCTCATTATATGCGGTATTGTTTAAGTTTTCATTATTTAGTTAGATCTATTAAATATCAGTTAAATTACTTCATACGATATCTAAATAGACTTTGAAAATAACAGCTATCCAGTTCGAATCTTTATATTTTTCTACAAACAGACAAAGTGTTTCAACGACATATTTCAATCCAAGTGAGATTTTGGATTATTCTAATGTCAAAAATTGTCAAAACAATTACACAAAAGTTATGCAAATTTGATTACAAATAGTTCATAATTATAAGAAACGGTTTTGTCGAATAATCCGAAATTATACAGCCCAATTTTTATTCATGATTGGGCTGATAATGTTATACACGAAACATTCAAAGAAAACTACAATACATTTTTTCTGTTTTAAAATAAAGGGTAAACTTTAACAATGAAATGCCAAATTTACACAACAAAATGTAATTTGGGAAAAACTAATTCTATCGTATCCCTAATGATCGTATTTACGCATCATTTTTAATATTTATGTAATGTATATTTATGCTATAAAAAGTCCACAAGGCACAAACATGTACTCGTTTGTGCTCGCCACTGTATATTGGTATGCATATACATATGTATCAGTGTTGCCATTTTAGAAACAAAGAAAAGCGTCAAGTGTATAGTAAAAACGGTTAAAAAGGGTAAAAAAATTACAAAAAAAGGGTAAAAAGCGCCAAAAAAAAAATTTAACAAAAATTTTTGGCACTAAAACAAAGGGTAAAAAAACAAGAAACTTAAAATATCAAAAAGCATTTTAAAATTTTTAAATAAATAATTAATTTTATTATTAATTCCGTTTTATAGAAAAGCAATTTCATTTTCAAATACATCTGTTTCATAATCATCATCATCGGGCCACAAAACAGATTTAATGACATGTTCAGATCTTTTATAAGTTTGATTTGAATTAATTTTTAAGTACACACTTGAACAACAACAAACTTTTGGCTAAGTTTAAAGAAAGTCGGTTTCTGATCTTTGGTTTAAAAAAATTCATAAAACTAAACGTTCTTTCGACTTCGGCATTTGAGTAAGGAAAAGAAAGTATACGAATAACAAAGTCAGCTAGTTCATGAAAAGAGTTTTCTACCAAAGAATTTTTAAAATTGTAGACTTCAATCCAAAATTCATCAGTTCTTTCCATACTTTTACATTTTTGCAACGTTAGATTGTTTAGGAAAATTTCTATTTTATTTATTAGAGACGAATCATTAATGAAATTTTGTATGAAATCAATAATATCCGCTTCGCTATTTTTAAAAATATTGTCAACAAATATTGTCAAAATTTTATTAAATTTCGTATTTTTTCTTGTTTCTCCAGATCAATTATTTTCGAAATGATAGCCAGATAACAAAATTCGTTAACGCTTTCATCTAAATTACCTTCTATATAATCAAAGTTTTGTAAAGAAACGATAATTCTATTTGTAATACATTTAATCAGGTAATACAAATCGCTGTAAAGCTTGACATGATCCGCATTGGCTGACTCGAAAGCTAGATTTACTTTTTGGACTTCTTCCAAAACTGCACCAAAAAAAAAATAGAAAAAATAGAAAAAATAAAAAAATAAAAAAGGGTATTTGCAAAAAAATAAAATAAAAGGGTAACGAGACCAAAAAAGCGTCATAAAATACCCGAAAGCGTCAAAATGGCAACACTGATATGTATAAAATATACATTTAATATAATTTTTATCATAAAGACACAATAATAAGAGAAGTTATAGCAAGTGTACATACATACATATTTACGCCTTAAAGAAGAACATTTAAATAGTAAATTTCATAGCAGACGTACACACACACAAAAAAACAAGTGCAACAACAATAGAATAGACAACAAAGCATTACCAAAAACAAGTAAGAACGTATAGTCGGTCTAGCCCGACCATATAATGCCCTACACCCAGTATATGGGTAAAAACAATTTTAAGATATGGGCGCTATATGGAAGATATGACCTATTATAGACCGACCGATCATTCAAAAATTTAGTGGCATGACTTCTGTGTGCATATACTAAAATATTGTCCATGTTCAATTTTATCTCGATACAAACACTTTTCAAAGATTTATACTTGTTAAAGTGATTTTCGGAAGTGGGATATATGGCTAATTTGGGTCTTATGTGACTACTTATGGACTGACTGTTATAAAATTAGGTGTCATTATTTATGTATATATAAAACTTATTTGTGTTGAATTTTATGCCAATATTTTCAAGTGAGTTATGGTCGTCAATTGGGCCTTGAATGGGAGCAATGTTCAATTATGGACCGATCTGCACAAAATCTGCTGATGAGACTAGGCTTCATGTACAAATTATTTGTGGCGAAATTTGTTTGGATATGTACATAAGTTAAATATTTAGGACCAATAAACCTCATTTTGGGAGTTTATTTCACCTGGTGGCGAACGTCGTTCACCCCACAGACGTTCACGCACGCCCATACGTAGGCGTAGACGCAGCAACAGTTCAGACAGTTCTCGTTAAGCTGTTTATTCCAACAGTCAGATAATGCAAAACTGCAAAACTAATACAAATAAAAAAAAAATAACAAACCAATTTTAATCCCAACCGTCTTTGGCCCGAAAAAATATCATGTACTAAATATCTTCAAAATTGCGACCTGTACTATGCGCACAAACTTTACATGGCTAGTCAGCCAGACAGACAGACGGACAGACATCGTTAAATCGACTCAGGAAGTGAAGGTGGGTGTTGGACTAATATTTATGGGCGTTACAAACAACAGCACAAATCCAATATACCCTCCCCACTATGTTGGTGTAGGGTGGACAAATTTATCATAAAAATAAGAATGCACTTGTTTGTAGTCGTATCATCCTCATCGTTTGTGTTCCTATTAATTTACGAGTATTTGATGTCAGTATCTAAATAGATATGCGTTTGTACGTGAAGATGTTGTTGAATAATAAAAATACAACAATATGAAAATTAAAAAAGATATTTAAACCACAATTTCTCACACTAACTCATATTGTATTTACAATGCTTAAATGCCGCCAATAATGTGGCAACAACGACAACAATAACAATAACGACGAAGAAAATTGAAGAAGCCATCGAAAGACTCATTCGTTCACTCATTCATTCATCTAAGTACAACACTTGGAAAGCAATTATTAAATACGAATACAAGGAGTATCTCTGAACAATTGAAAAATTCCCACAGTCTTTTGCATACAGGTCGCGCCCTTTCTACTCCAGATAAATACGAGTACAATCAACTGAAAGACAGGCAACAAGTCAAGAAAACAAAAATAATCATGATGATGAAGAACCTTTTGCCATTTTACGCTTCGCTGATCGCCGATTGCGGTAAAAAAAATTAGAAAGAATTCAACTTGACTTTTTTAGAATTTTAAATTTTATTCGTACAATTGAAGGGAAGGTTGGCAACAGCAATAATGTATAAATTTTCTATTGTTGTTTCCCCTAAAATAGATGCATTCAAACACTCACTCATGCACCCGTTAAATACTTATGCAATTAATGAAAACATATGTACATATGTACTCATCCATATACTTGGGGGTGAGTTTACTTCATGAGCAGTTTCTTTAGACGTTTTTTACCTTCATTTTTAACAGGTATTTTTCTTATACCTAAGTAATTTATGAAGACGTCCTTTGTATGTAAATCGACCAAACGTGAGAACATTTTGATATGGAGGAAAAAATTTTTTAAAAAGTCTAGATATTAAAAAAAGCCTAGACTTTACAAAATACATGTATATGAAAACACAAATAAGATAGTATACTTGGTGTAGTACTCTACACCCAGTATGTTTGTAAATTTTTTTTCAGAAATGGGTGCTACAGTTGGACCTCGATTATCCGTGATGGTCGCGACCGGAAGCTTTCTGGTTAATCGATTTTCCTGGTTAATTGAGGGACAATTTTCAGTGGTTATTTTTTAATAATTTTCTTTATTTAATGGACTTTGTTGTACATATTTATATAATAACCACTTCAAGTCTTGTATGTACATACATGTTGAAATAATATATGTAAAAAAAAAATTAAAAAGAAAATAACACAATATATACACACTCTGAATTTATGTTTAATTTTAAGTTTTCCTTTAGCTTTTTCCTGTATCATTAATCCAGAAATTGGAATTGCTTTAAATCGTTATTGCCAGAACCATTCACAAACTGCAAAATCTGCTTTTGTTTCTTCAGCAGTCTTTAAAGTTTTCGGTTGCGAAATCACTTTCTGCATAAAACTTTAAAAATTTGTCTTTGTTTTTCATAATGTCATAAACTGTCCGTATTTTTCTGACAGAATTTTAACACACTTTTCTAAACTTTTCTTTGTCTTTTTGCCGTTGTTAAGAATGCCATTGTTAAAAAACATTAACAATCCGTACTTCTCAAATTTCTAAATAAAACTAATTTAAAGTGTTTATATGCACATCTGAATAATCGTATGCAAATAAGGGAATTCGCCATTTTCGTTTTTTTTTCACATTTTGTTTGATTATTCAAAAGTAATAAAAAAATATGCTTATAATGCCGGATAATAGAGGTAATCACGGTTAATCAATTCAAAAAAATAAAACTGGTGCAAAACAAAAAAAAATTCTGCTTCCATCCCGGATAATTGATGTTCCTGGTTAATCGATTCACTGATAACCGAGATCCAACTGTATATGGGAGTTATGACTAATTAATGACCGATCATTATGAAACATATTTGTGAACCTTATATGGGAGCTGTGGTGAGTAATGAATCGATATGCACAACATTTGTAGATGGGATTAGGCTTCATTTACAACTTATTTGTGGCGGAATTTGTTTGGATGCGTGCGTAAATCAAATATTTAGGTACGACAAACCCTTATTTGTATTGGGGTTAAGTTAAATTTTGAACCGAGTAATAGCTAACAGTTTAAAATAAGTCAATCCAGACCACAAATCAGAAGTCGCAAATAGCTATTGACGTATGTATGCAGACGCAAGTCTCATGATAACAAAAATAAACAGAGAAGTGTTTAACACCAAAAGATGCTTCTATAGCAGTAGATAAACCCATTAGTCGATGGACAGCAAGTCGAGTATTTGTCGATATTGGCTACATCTCAGCAGGAAAAAATTAAAACCTGCATTGTCGATAAAACAAATTTGAGAGCACAGAAATTGGACTGTAGTTGACAGGACACTTATAATCTGGTCAGACGAATCCAAATTTAATCGCTTTCAATCCAAAGGTAAACAATATTGCCGAACAGCCCAGAGAATTCAATGACACGATCTGAAGGATACTGTTAGGTCACCGTATAGCATTTACTAACATATTCAATTTATTTTGTTATAAATTTTCATTAATTATTGTATTTAAATTTTATTCTCACTGTTACCACTGTAATTTGTTATTATGTACATATTTTTGTAGAAACTAGCCACTGTAAATTCGTTTGGTAATAAACCGTTAGTTTTGGTTATTTGTCTCTTACTCCAATTATTATAACTAGTATGTTGTTATTGTAAACAAGAATGCTACAAATTTATTATTTAGTTTTCTACTACATTGGAAGTAGGGGATCCCGATCAATTTTCATTCCCGCAATCCCGGGATTTTATGCGGGATTTCCCGGGATTTTTTTTGTTTTGCATTAAAAATATTGTATAGTTAAAAAAGAAATAACAAATAACATTCAGAAGAAACCAAAGGAACAGTCTAAATTCTCTCTTGTAGTGGACGAATGGACAAGTATTAAAAATAGACGATATTTAAATGTATGTAAGTATGTTTACATGGAAACGAAAATACGTTTTATAATTTAGGAATAGTATATATACCAGGAAAATATGGGGGCTGCTGAAATTCGAATTTAATGGAAACTCGGTTAAATGAATTTAAAATTTCGAGAAGCATATAATGTCAACAATTACCGATGGTCCACACGTGATGAAAAAATTTGTAAGAGAAAGTCCGGTTGATGGAGTATTTTGTCTTAACCATGGTATTCATTTGGCAGTGGTAGAGGTTTTCTGCAAAAAAAAAAAAAAAAACGCAAATACCTCTTCCGATCAACGTATAAAGATGATTTTGAAGACGAAAGTGAGAATAACGAAGGTATAGTTCTCATAAATAATTTTAGAACAGTATTGGACCAAACACGTAGTATAATAAAAAATTTTAAGATAAGTCCAACAAAAAATTGTGTCTTACAAAAGTATATAAAGGCTGAACAAAACAAAGAAATAGTACTTGAGCTAGACGTTGTTACTCGGTGGAATTCCATGGTTCCAATGTTAGAAAAATTTTTGCTTTTGAAAACATGTATAAAAAATAGCTTAATTGAAATAGACCTTTAAGAGTTATGGATTGAAAGTAACCTACTTATCATAAATAACTTGTTAAATGTTTTAATACCGATTAAAATTGCAGTCGAAGCACTTTGTCGTCGTAATATGAATTTACTAAAAGCTGATGTTATAGCGAACATTTTATGCCAGCAAATTTCATCAATACAGACTTCTTTTGGCCAACAAATGTTTGAAGCCCTTATACTATATACACTGATAAGTATATTCATACGCTTCCAAAAGTCCAATAATTGGTTCTGCAGAATGTCCTTATAATCGGGTTTTTGGATATCCAAATATAGATGAAGAAATTGAAAGCCGTGATGATGAGTGTGATATAGTCGAAAAAACATTTGAATAATGCAATAATATTTTCAAAACCAAGATTAAGAATTTAATGTTTTTTTGTTGTATTATTTATTTTAAGATATTTTGCTTTTAATTACTTTTAATTTGCAGATAATAAATAACGGATCAATTATTATTATTTTTTATGTACATTTGTGTTAATATAAATGTATTATACACGTTTTTATTATGTCTATGCCTTTAAAAGCATGATCTCATGGATTAATTTATTTTCATTACAAAAAATAAAATGTTTAAAAAACATTTTAATGGTTTTTATTATTTTCTAATATTGAACGGGAAATCTCGGAATCCCGGGAAATTGAAAAAAAATATCCCGCTGTCTTGGGAATTGAAAAAGTCTGGGAAAAAACCCCTAATTGGAAGTGAGAAACAAATAAAACAGCAACAACATTGTAGCCCTAATTTACATGAATCATTGTTAGGCTGAAGTTAAATATATTTAAAATTAAGAAATTATTGTTAAAGCTGAACTTGAACAAGCACCGTCTTCTTTTCTTGTCGCGTATCACGGTCACAAATTCATGATAGTATTTTTATTATCGTTTCCCAACGAACATTTTCAGCAACATATAGTGGATAACAATTCTAAGTTATTGAATTGCTCTACATAGTTGCCGATGAAGAAAAAGCTCTTTATCGTACAGATACAATGAATCACGGTTAGAGCAACGTCATGATGTGGAGTTTCTTTACATGGTTGCACCTCATGCAACCAAAAAACAAAGAAATAATGAGGTAAGATGAGTATCTGCGTATTTTGCAAACTTATCTTCCCAATTTTGTTGATAAGAGCAAAAAGTCCTGAAATCAATCGTATACAAAAAAATTGTGGTCATTCGTGAGAGATTGTTGGTGAAATACCGATCAACTCCAATCAATTCAATGAGAGAGTATTCTAAATGAATTAATTGAATAATTTGTGAAGAGTATGAAAAAACGTTTAAGAAGTGTTTACAAAATAACGGGCTTTGGACAAAATATAAAAAATATTTTCATATCCTAAAGTTGTAATTAATTGAATACTTGCGGGTTGTTTTCGTTCTGTTTGTATTTATACGCTACACCACCATAGTGGGGAGGGTATATTGGATTTGTGCTGATGTTTGTAACGCCCAGAAATATTGGTCCAACGCCCACCTTAAAGTATACCGATCGACTCAGAATCCCTTCCTGAGTCGATTTAACGATGTCCGTCTGTCCGTCTGGCTGGCTGTCCATGCAAAGCTTGCGCGCAGAGTACAGGTCGCAATTTTGAAGATATTACGATAAAATTTGGTACATAATATTTTTTCGACCCAAGGATGGATGGGATTGAAACTGGTGGAAATCGGTCCATTATTTCACCTTGCGCCCATACAAATGTCCTCCCGAAATTGGGGTTTAGCGATCATAAATGTTTGAATTATACAACGAACCAAACAAATGGCATCACAAATGAGTGGTAAACGAAGCCAAATTACAAATTTTGTGCAGATCGGTCCATAATTAGTAGTAGCTCCCATATAAGGCCCACTTAAGAAAATCACTTTAACGATTATAAATTTCTTAAGAATGTTGGTAATCAAATAAAATTCGACACAAATAATATACAGAAATGATGACACCTAATTTTTAATGGTCGGTCCGTAATTAGTCGAAACTCCCATCTAAGACTCTCTCCGTAATCAACTTTAACTTCCATAAATCATTTGTAAGTATTTATATCGAGATAAAGTTTAACACATATAATCTTATATTAACAGTCATCATGACACTAAATTTTTGGATGATCGGTCCACAATAGGTTATATCGCCCATTTCTGAAAACTGTTTTATACATATACTGGGTGTAGGGTATTATATGGGCGGGATTGACCGACTATACTTTCTTACTTGTTTTTCTTCGAATCTGACGCAGTTAGTCATGTTTTATTAATTATTTTCTTAAACATTAAACATGAAATAAATTTTAAATTAATTTCTTCTTATGCAATACAAAGTTCATAAGGTACAAACATGTACCCATTAGTGCTCCTACTGTATATATGACCTAACCGCTAACTTTAAAAGTTAAACAAATATATTAAGAATTAACTTTTGTCGCAAACATAAAAAGGGACAAGATCTAAAATTTGACACCGAAAAAGGAACAAAAAGGACACCATTGTACCTGCTACTTTCAGAAGCACATATCATTACCAGGTAACAGTAAATATGTTGCTGCACAAATGGCATTGTATATAAACTCCAGAAACTTCTAATCGCAACATCATTCTCATTAGAGTATTCAACTTAAGAACACAACAATTTAAAATGGATTTAAACTCTTTGACCTATACTCTATTCCTCTACCGTGAAGAATTATTGCGCTCTAAACGCAGTAAGTCCAAGTGGAAACACACCAAATTTTCTCTGACCGATAAATTAATAACTGAAGGTGTGTGTAATCTGAAAAAGTGTTCAATGAAAGATTTACGTGCCATCAACAGACAACTTCCATTCAAAAAAAATTGGAAAACAAAATCAATAACAAAAAAACGAAAAAGGAGGACCAGAAAACAGAAGTTGATGCAAATTTGTAAAAATGCGCATTGGAAAATTATGACAACATGGAGTCATCAAGCTTACGCTATGTTAAAATACTTGAGGAGTCTATATGGATAATGGAAATATTTCATCTGAAAAAAGATAAAGCTGACTATTATTCAAATATTGTTCTATTTGTTCTATAGGGTAGTAAAACGTACATACTAGCAACAAATATTGTACAAATAAATTTTTTTTTCATTAAATAATTTTTAAGCTTGAGGTCACTTTTTTTTATATAAGATTTTTTATTTTTATATATAATTTAACTCGATATTTCGATTTTCTTTGGAAATCTTCTTCAGGAGTTATTTCATTTTAATGTTAAAAAAATAACAAATTTTCTATGTGTAAATAAATATTTTGATATAAGTTGGAAAGGGGTTGACAAAATTGAAAAATATGTTTTACAGAAAAAATAATTTTAAATTTTCAATAATAACATTTAACACATGGTGTAGTTATACAAGGTGAGTGCAAATCGACAACAAATACAACACAAAACAAAAACAACAGGCATTTTATTTGTGTAAAATAATGTACTACTGTCAAAAATACTTGAAAAAGTATTACTTTTGACATAAGTAAATTGTAAACAAAATCAGTCAGCTGTGCTACTGCACTCACCTTGTATAGTTACACCATGATTGAACAGTAAATAATTTCAACAGAAATATTATTACTATATTTTGAATAATAACATTTTGGAATGATAACATTTTTTAAATACATAAATTATGTTAATTTCTCCTATTGTTAACATTTACATTTTTGTTCAATATGTGTCTATAATTTTGAGCTAAGTTTTATGTAACTTTTTTAAAATTTATTCTTCTTTCTGATGGTACATTATTGATATGTAACATTTCTAACATGTATCTTCGTTTTGTATGATTTTCTGTGTTCAATATAGATGTGTTATGGAAATCTGGATAGTGGTTTAAATCTCTACAATGGGTTGATAAAGCTGTTTTTTTGTGTTCAATTATAATCTCTATATTTTTCTGGTCATGTCTATGTCCTGCTAATCTAGCTTTAAGTTTTGTCCCTGTTGTTCCTATATATATTTTGTTATATTGTTCGTTACTATTACCACCAAAAGGAATTTTATATACTAAATTTGACATATCCATTGGAAGTCCCATTTCTTGTGTATATATTTTACCATCATATTGGAAATACCTATTGTCAACTATACAGAATTCGTAAGAATTAATTATTAATATCAGTAAATTCGGAAATTTTGTTCTATAATTTTTATTGCTAGGTCAACTGTAATACTTGGGAATAATGAAACAACATCAAGTGATATTAATTTTTCATTATTTTGGATTGAAATATTTTTTAATTTATCTTTGAATTATTAACATTATAAATATTTTGAATTTTCTGTTAAATTTTTAAGGATTTTAACAATATATTTACATAGATTATGTTTTAATGGAAAATTTTCTTTGTGTATTTTAGGTAATCCATATAACCTTGGAGCTATACACAGAAAAAATTATTGCCCAACAAATTTTAATTAAACTTTTAATTGAGTCTTAATTGATTTTTAATTAAAATTTTAATCATATCAATTAAATTTTTAATTGAAAATCAATATACTTTTAAAAAAAAAATTCTGTTTACTATACACAGTATTAACAACAGCTTTATAAAAAAAACTCTAAATATGATTAGTGTTTATTCAAATATTAATATTTTTTAAATTTGATTAAAGGTTTCAAAATATCTTAATTGTCACCAAAAATCTCAATTTTGTGGTATTTGCATAATCTTTTTCTTCCTCAGCAGAAGATTGAAACGGACAAAAAAGGAGCGAAATTTCGTAAAAGATTCTCGATATATGACTCCCAGCAGTCCTTTGTTATAATGGCACAGTCAGAAGAAGAGCTGAAAACCAAATTGGAACTTGTAAAAATTCAAGGGAAAAATATACAGCCAATGCTATTGATAATAGGAGAATTCACCACAATAGAATTAATTTTTGTCTATTTTGATGAATTAAAATTGCCGAGTTTTTTAGGTGCTCTCGATATTTTATTTAAAATATTTAATGTTTTTAATATTAAATTTCCAGAGGAATCAGATAGCTTTTATAATTTTATACAGTCCCTTTTTACGATATGCCTATTTCTAAAAAATATATTAAAGTTTCAACAATAAAACATGAAATAGTAAAAATGTAAATTCCCGTTAAAAAATATTTTAGTTAATTTGATTTGGAAAATGGTTAATTATTTTAATTGGTCTACTACTTGTGTACTTGTGTAGATAAAGTTATTTTTACGTTTTGTAATTTCTATCTTATTTTTTATTATAAAAACTTGTTATATATTCAAATAAAAATTGTTTTTCAAATTCAAGTATTTTTTTGGGCGGTAAATTGAAATCTTATTTTTTTAGATTTTTTTAATTAATTAGTTTGATTAAAATTTTAATTGGTTTTCGTCTAAGTTTTGATTAAAATTTTAATTGATTTTTGATTGGAGTTTTAATTAAAGATTTATAAAATTCTTTTATTCGAAGTTGCCTTCTAGTTAAATATAAAAATTTAATTTGAAATTTATTTTTGTATACTTCATTATATGTTCTACATTAGCTTTCCGTTGGAAAGCATAAATGTAAAATCATACAGAAATATACAATATATATTTCTAATGTAGAACATACAATGAAGTATACAAAAATAAATTTCAATTGCTCTTGGTATAATACCTTCATTTCGGCATTTGATCAAAAATGTAATTGTAGCCTTGCATTACCGTCACATTTTTTGAAATCTTGATAGTTTATTGTGCTTAGCTTCAATAGGAGAAATTCACACAATTTATGTATTTAAAAAATGTTATCATTTTACAATGTTATTATTCAAAATATTACTATCTTTCTGTTAAAATTATTTACTGTTCAATGTTATTATTGAAAATTTAAAATTATGTTTTGTGTAAAACATATTTTTCAATTTTGTCAACCCCTTTCCAACTTATATCAAAATAATTATTTACACATAGAAGATTTGTTATTTTTTAAACATTAAAATGTAATAACTCCTGAAGAAGATTTCCAAAGGAAATCGAAATATCGAGTTAAATTATATATAAAAATAAAAAATCTTTTATAAAAAACAAAAAGTTTGAGGTCACTTTTTAAAAATTATTTAATAAAAATCATAAAAAAGGTCGAAGAAAATAGAATAAAATTAACAATAGGGATAAATTTACTTTAAATACTGTAAAAAAGGCAAAACAATTTTTTAAAAAGGAATAAAAACATTCTTATTTTAAATGCGGATAAAGGAAATGTGACCGTAACTATGGAAAAGGACGAATATCAAACCAGAATGAAACATATAATTGGAGATATGATGACTTACCTACGAGTGAATAAAGATCCCACAAACGGACTTCAGAAAATAAATAATGAATTAGTAGAAGAAATGTTTAAAAATAACATTATTTCAGAGAATCAAAAGAAAAATCTAAAAACTGACACATCCAATGCTCCTAGAATTTATGGACTCCCAAAAATTCATAAAGAGGGCTATCCATTAAGACCCATCTGTTCCACTATCAATGCACCGTCAAGTAAATTATGTAAGCATATTACTAGTGTTTTAAAAAAGATTACTGAAGAATCGAAATATAATGTGAAGGGCTCAGTGCAATTCAAAAATATGATAAAAGAACTGACTATTGAAGACGATGAAAGATTGATTTCGTTCGATGTTGTAGCTTTGTTTCCGAGTGTACCTGTTTATTTAGCGTTAGTAATAATTGAGGATAGATGGGAAGAAATTGCAAAATACACAGATATGTCAAAATCATTATTTTTAAGAGTTATAAAATTTTGAATCAAGGATAACCGGTACTTTACATTTGACAACAAAATATACACCCAGAAAAAGGGATTACCTATGGGATCTCCAGCATCTCCGATAATTGCAGATATAGTAATGGAAAAACTTTTAGACTCAGTAATGGAAAATTTATCTCAGAAACCAAAAATATTGACAAAATATGTGGATGACATTTTCTGTATAATAAGGAAAGTGCAATCGAGGAGATGTTGACCAAATTAAATAGTTTTAACAATGGAATAAAATTCACAAGCGAACTAGAACGCGATTCAAGATTACCATATTTGGACATTATGATTATACGAGAAGATAACATATTAAAAACAGATTGGTATCAAAAACCAACAGCGTCGGGAAGGATTATCAATTTCATCTCTAAACATCCAAAGCGGATTATAATAAATACTGCCAATAATATGATACGGAGGGTATTAGAACTTAGTGATGTGGAATTTCACAAACATAATAAGAAGAAAATCCAAAACATATTATCTGACAACAATTTCCCAAAAAAGCTGACAAACAAACTGATTAAAGACTATAACAAAGATAAGAAAGAGAGGACTAAATCAAGTGAAGAACCTAAAATATATAAATCATTGACATATGTTCCTGGAATGTCCGAGAGATTTGAAAAATCAAAATTGTTTAATGGAGACAACATTAAAATAGCGCACAAGACTCAACAAAATCTTGGAATACTTTTCAGCAAAACCAAAGACAAAATTCCAAATATGGAAAAAGCAAATGTGGTTTATCATATCCCCTGTATGGGTAACGAAAATGAAACAAATATTTGACGAAATTAATAAAAATTAATTTTTACAATCAAGTTGTCATCAATGCTGTTGACTGAACTTCACTAATAGCAAAACTATTTAAATGCAAAAATTTTGTCGTTTATTTAATTGAAATGTTTATTTATAAAAGTAAAAATATTTAAATTGTTTTTCTTTTGTTCTCTTCATTTAAATTACATATTTGTTAATCGAACACACTGCTTGTTGGTTGGTTGGTCTACCACAAGTTAGTTTTCCCACCCTCCTGTTTTGAGTTCGTTTCAGTGTTTTGGCTGTTGTTTCGATGCAGTTTTGTTTTTATTTTTTTTTTGTCGAGGGGAGATGATTAAATTGAAGTAAATAATTTCCAAGTGCAGTAGTATTACATTTGATGTTGATGCTTCAACTTTTTCGTTTAGGTTTTTTTTTTGTGTTGTTTTTACTTTACTGTTGTTGGTGTTGTTGAATTGGTATTTGAATTGAAATCCATTAGTTCTTGTTGCATTTTTAATTTGAAATGTAAATTTTGTAAATTTGTTTTTTTTTTCTTTTTCCAAAACCACAACACTGTTCGACTAACAAAAAGAGGAAAGTTTTATAATTGATTTTTTACTAAACACAACCATATAAAAGATTTTAAATAGAAAAAACAAATGTTTGGTTTACAAACAATACTAAATACCTGCACAATAAAATGTGAAGACTGTCATCATATTCTTTATTAAATTTGTTGCCTACATTTGCCATTTTTTTTTAAGAGAAGTAACACTCAGGCAATTAATATGCCTATATACATATATTTGCGTTACTTACTTTCTTTGGAAAGGTGATAGTTGAAGATAAAGGTGGTTTTAGTGTAGAATTGCAGCGCCTCTGGTGGTGAGTAGGCGCATTAATGTTATAGCTTGATTTTGTAGCCTTTATTTAATTATTTGACTTCGGTGGCGTTTATGCTATACCATTGGCACTTTGTTGACATGGTTTTTATTAATATTTAGATCATTTCTACGCTTATCAGATATTGGAAAATGTCCTTAATAACATAGACGGCAGTTTCCATTCCAAAGGGAGGGAACTCGTTCTACTCATTCAAAAATCATACCAGGGGGCTAATTCTCGCATTTGTATGCGATTAAATTTTCATTCGAGCGTTCGAATTGTTTAACATTTGAGATTCCCTCATTCGATAGCGAATAAAATGTAACGATATTTCTAATGATGACATTCGATAACAAATGAGCATTCGAACGCAACCTTGCGAGTTTTTACTCGTAAGCAAAGAAGCAAGGGATCGGAGGTGTTTATTATTTGTTTCCTTATGCCATTAATGTTTGCAATCTCGTCAGAATCAAACGACGATGAGTGAAATAACATAACTGGATCCATTTTTATTTTAAAATAATTTCTTTAAAAAAAATTTTGCTTTTACTTGAGTTATTTTTTGCAGAACCATATGTTTTTTGTTTACATTTTCTTTTATTTTATTTATTATTTTATTCACTTCTTTAAGTATCGAGTACCATCATTAGAAAATTTTGCACTGTTGAAATAAATTTCGATGCGAAAACAATTTCGATCACGACTGCCAGAATTAGCCCCCAGATCTAATTAATTAACAGGTTCCAAATAGGTTTATATCTCCTCGATTAGTTAATACTAAGTTTACTGAATTAAATAACGGTTTTAACTGACACAACAATGATTTTTGCATAATCTTAAACAACGTGCGGGACAGACAATGTTTTTTTTTTTGCGAATTAAACTTCAAAATTTCATTCACAGAAAGTTCTAAATGAATCCAATCCTTTGCTAATACGAGTACGCCAGATTGGTTACACAAGCAAAATGCTTGTTGGCTCAAGTTAGCACTGCTTCTGAATCTAAATTCTAAATTTTTACATTTCTGATTCACGAAATGAGAACTTTTCCTCTTGCGAGTATTAATTGTAAACATTTTTTTAAAAAATTTATTCGAAGTTTACTTATAGTTAAATATACAATTTATTTGAAAATAATTGTATACAAAAATAAATAGAAGTATATACAATTATTTTCAAATAAATTGTAAACTTCGAATAAATTTAAAAAAAAAACATTTCTGATTCTGGAAACCATTAGAATATATAAATGTAGTTCCTTTTAGTTTTTTATTTCAACGAGTTAAATCAAGACAAAATATCTAAGATTTAACAAAAAATTACATACATACATACTCGTATGTATTGTATTTTTGTACACTTATGCCAAACTTCAACTTTAAATTTCAAAGTTTTTTCTATACTATTAAAGTTGAAAATTATATATTTTTTAAGAGGCAATAAAACACAACATCTTTTAAACTAACGTAAACGATTTACCAAAATGTAATACATATTACATTTTGAAAAACCCTGTCTTTTAGCAGTTGTATTTAATTACAAGCATCTTAACATTTTTCTTCGAAATCTACGCAACACTCCTTAAACGATATTATAGGAGCAGTACATAGTTGTTACGTAATGGGTGCAACTTGAGTACGCTATTTATGCATTATTGCAATATGCCACTTTTTGTATATGTGTATATGTGTCCTGCATCATTAATTTTTTATTTTTTTATTTTGACTTGCACTTGAAGAAAGATAGAATAAAAATCCAATTAGCCAATTAAAGTCCCAATTTATTATACATAGATAAATTGTTGGAAGGAAACTTATTTTTGAAGAATAAAATTGCAATAACTTATTGACATTTAACTAAGAATTTGGAATACTCAAATGTTAAGAGGAGAAAAATGTTTCCAACTGGGTATCGACATATTGAAACTAGTATGCGTATGGACTCGCACAATGTGCATGGCTGAGTGTCTGTCTACTCATGTGCAAGAGCATGTGGTTTAATTTCAAGTCAATAATGGTCTCTTACCATCATGTTCCTTTTATGATTCAATAAATATTAATAATTTGTAAGGGTAAAACGATGTTGAATTTATTTTATGTTGCTGCTGGTTTTGTTGGTTTTTTACGAATATTTTCCTCATTTTTTTTTTTATATTTCAATATTAAACCGGTACTCTCTCTCTGTTTTACCAAGAAAAAAAAAATATAATTAAGAACGTCAAAGAAAAAATATGAAAAATAATATGTTAAAAAAAAAGAATTATGAAAAGTTTATATTTGTTAATTAGAGTCGAATGTGTGGAATATACACATGCTCTCCTCTATCCCTATGAATATGCATGTGTGGCAAATGATTTTTGGAGAGCGAGTTGAAGGCACTTTCTTATGGGGCAACACTTGGTGCAGTGTTATTGATATTGAAACAGCCATAAAATTATTATCAATTAAAATTGTATATTAAAGCAGTCCATAAAAAATTAAATTAACTTGAACCCATGTCAAAACTGTAAAAGCTGTACAATGGGGTAAAAATTTGAATACATTTATATCATGGAAATAAAGCAGGTATGCTGGATTAACCCACTTTGTGTAACAACATGGATCAGTAAGTAAAAATATATGCTATCAAAAAACGAAATCCATTGAGCTCGCCCGATTCAAGTCTCATCTAAGGCAGATTTTTTTTTCTTCAAATTAACATCTTCTTTTATTGATCGATGGTTTTATCAAAGAGACGATAAGACGCTAAGTACGAACAGAAAATAATATGAAAATGTATGTCACACATTTAAATGTGATGAAAGTCATTTGTAGAATTCCTAATCTTCTAATTTGACAAATAACTTATGTATGTATGTATACGTTTATCCCAATTAACAATGGAGTTATC
Source organism: Bellardia bayeri (assembly GCA_950370525.1). NCBI lineage: Eukaryota > Metazoa > Arthropoda > Insecta > Diptera > Calliphoridae > Bellardia > Bellardia bayeri. Next base: position 51,729,966 of record OX493265.1, on the reverse strand, counting down.
TGGTTTGCTTTTAATTACTTTAAGATACTAACGAATAAAATTTGATCGATTCAAAATAAATTTATTTTTGGGGGACAGGACTGGTAGATATGCCTAAAATATGATAATACAATTATAAAGAATGCTACATGTTGTATATACAGAAATATATGTAGTATACAACCACCACATGTACGAGGTTAGGTTGAGAAAGAACAACTGGAATTATATGACTAAACTTCACTGCCTGACATACAAATTCTACGCTTACATCAGAGTGGCATGAGTTTTTAGGATTGATCTGAAGTTATTTACCGGAAAAAGGTTCTCAAATGAAGAGAAAAAGAAAATTATAAAGAAAGAGTAATTTGACTCATAAATGGGTCCAAAGGGTTTGAGAAACCCAATATTAATTATATAAATTTCCAAATTCTGCTGATTTCAAATTTACACACACAAAATGATCTACTTCAAACATAAGAATTTACTTCAAATTTAAATCTAACCGCCTGGCCCACGATGTCGAACGATAACGATAAAGACTTAAGACACAAACTTTTTATCGTATCTATTTTTTACTAAATCAAGTTTGTTTATTCCACAATCAAGTTTGTGTCTTAAGTCTTATCTAAGCGAACGTTATCGTTCGACATCGTGGGCCAGGGGGTAAATCTCTAAATAAATAACAATTTTTTTTTTTTTTTGTAAAAGCAAAATCCTCTTCGAAATTACTGAATAATTCAAATACAAATTCAATAAACAGGAATTGATGAGATACTAGTTTTGAAATTGATAAAAAAAAAAAAATAAAGACTTGACGACTCTCGTACCAACAAAGTGACTAAAAACATAAAGCAGCCTTTAGGATGTTCCTTTAACACTGCAGCATTCTATACATAACGTGAAATACCCATTCACAATAAACATATGTATGAGGAATTATTGCAGTTAGTACATTCATACACACACAAACACATACCAGCATATAGATAGATACTTTTGTAAGTGAAAGGCTAAAAATTCCTATGAAAATCATCCCAGCAGTTTTGGATGAGTGTCTTGAACTATTTCAATTTTATCTATAATTTTGAGACACCACTATGGTTGTTGTAGGTGAAAATCAATTGATGCTGCAGAAATTACAAACTAAAAACTAAACTCCGAATTATTACAAAAGGACAATTAGGGACAATTGGCTCTTCAACAGAATAAGAAAAATTTAAAGTGTCAGTCGTCACGCTATATAAATTGGAATTTATAAAGTAACTAATTGACTTATCTCACAATTATGGGTGACCCGATAGGCAGTGTGCTGAATTATCAATATTAGGAGTCTGTTGACAGTTTATGCTTGTTTATAAAAATAACAAAGATCACATATGCGTCAAATGACCAAAACATATACATATCAAGGGTGGTTAAATTGTAAGGGCCGATGTTGAATGTGAACCACACCTAAACGCCAAGCTTTTTCCCGAATTTGAACCATGGAGAGATACACAATCCAACAACGTGTTAAAGTTATCCAGACTTATTATGAAAATGGGCGTTCAAATCAAAATGCATATCGTGCACTTCGTGAAAAAAAAATCAATTTGATCTTCCACATGTGCGTACAATCGCAAAAATCGTAGAAAAATTCGAGCAAACCGGGTCTGTAGAAGATGTGAGAACACCAGTGCATGCTCGTACAGCTCGTACTGCAGAAAATATTGCTGCTGTGCGCGATAGTGTGGCTGAAGAGCCGTCCACCTCAACTCGTCGTCGTGCCCAACAATTGCACCTCTCACGCTCGTCGTTGATGAACATTATGCATAAAGACTTGCATTTACATGCTTACAAGGTGCAATTGGCTCAAGAACTAAAGCCTCTTGACCATTCCAAACGTCGTGAATGGGCAGAATGGTGGCAAGAAATGGCAAATCATCTTCAGTGATGAAGCACATTTTCACCTCAATAAACAGAATTGCCGCATTTGGGCGAATGAGAATCCAAGAGTGATTGTCGAAAAACCAATGCACCCACAAAGAGTGACTGTTTGGTGCGGTTTATGGGCTGGCGGCATCATCGGGCCGTATTTTTTCCAAAATGAGGTCGGTCAGGCAGTTACTGTGAATGGTGTTCGCTATCGTGAGATGATAACGAACTTTTTATGGCCCGAATTGGAAGATATGGATGTGGACGATATGTGGTTTCAGCAGGACGGTGCCACTTGCCACACAGCTAACGAAACAATGGCTCTTTTGCGCAACAAATTCAATGGCCGTGTTATCCCACGTAATCGCGATGCCAATTGGCCGCCAAGATCATGTGATTGGACACCGTTGGACTTTTTTCTTTGGGGTTATTTGAAAGAAAAGGTGTACGTCGATAAGCCAGCAACAATTCAAGAGCTAAAGGATGAGATAATTCGGCACATTAACGGCATAGAACCTTCATTATGCCTCAGGGTCATCGAAAATTTGGACCATCGGATGGAGGTGTGCCGCCGTGGTCGCGGCGTCCATTTGGCCGATATTTTGTTTCATACATAATTGAGTAATACCAATATATCATAATAAAATAAAATTACAATAATTTCCTAAATAGTTTGTGTTTTATTCAAAATCAACATCGGCCCTTGAAATTTAAGTTACATAAATTGTAGTCATTCAAATAATTAGACAATTGTCAATGCAGAACTGCTGGGATGTTTGTAAGGCTACACACACATGCAGATGTAATTGGTTGGTCTCAAGCACACTCTCACATGCAATAACCAATATATTCCAATGAAACTTATGAGTATCATGATGCCACTGATAATAATGATGTTGTTGATAATTACAATGATGATGATAATAATGACGAAGACGAGAGAGAAAAAAATTCTATAAATAAAACGTATTTTTGACGGAGTTTTTTTTTTTTGAGGATACATAGATTAATTGTGAATGTCAGTAGTATAGACTAAACTATTCTTGGCGAAATGTGGAAAATGTACGAGTGTAAACAAATGGACGCATTCATCGTTCTGCAGACATACGAGTATGCAGAAATAAAATCAAGTTTAGCACACATAATTGCCACGTCTGACAATGTAAATTTGACTTGAACAGAAGGAGGAAAGACACAAATATTCGTTTCACTTTACAGACATCCCTTGACTGACGAACATATATACATGAATAGGAAGGTTATTTCCAATGCGACTGGGATCTTTAGAGAGAACGAATGTATCTCATAAACAACCGTTTTTTGGACTCATATTAGATAAAAATTCGGTAAAGTCATCAATGGATAAGATAATTTAAAGTATTGCATATACATATGTGATGAAAACCGATTTTTAATTTAAGGGTATGTTGTACGAATACACATGCCTCGATAACAGTGAATAACAAATACATACAAGTAAATGGCCGAAATAAATTGTTTGTGAAACAAATTTGCAACTTCTAGCTTTGCCGATGAACTTTGACAACGAACCCCAAATAGCCATCAGAAACGTCACTTGCAATTTTTTTGTTTTGTTGACCGGACATAATTTACGAGCGTTCTTGTTAGTTAAACAACAAAAATTTGTACTCTCACAAAAGCAGTTTCAAAGAATTTCTTCATCAAGTAAAACTATAATGAATCTTAAATTTGGATAAATTTTGAATTATCGTATTTGATCGGCTAAAAAAAATCCGTTATAATTGCATATAGAAGTTTCAATTACAATTAACTCTCTACTGGGCTCTCCTGGTCACATCCGAATTTAACGTACATATTTCTTATTGGTATTTTTATTTTTAAAAACTCCCAAAGCCCTTTGATGTACAAGTATATAAAATCGAAAAAAATTTTAAATTTTGCAATTATTAACGCAAACATTTTTTGGATTAGAGAAAAGCTAATTTTAAGCGAAATTTAGTAGAAAACTAACATTCAAAATTTAGTCTCTGAATAATAAATAACATATAAACCTTCTAAAACTTATTTTTATGGAGTTTATTAAAAAAATGTGTCCATTTCTCCAACAGACACCTCCAAGTTTAATTAATTTTTTGTCGAAATTTTGAATTTAGCTTAATTGTTTTAAATTCTCAAAGCTACAATATCTAATGAAATATAGTTTTGGACACCCCAATTTAATTTGACTACACCATGTACACTATTTATTAGCCTCGGATGAAATATGTACACAATGGGTGAACATTACAAGAATTTTGGGAATTTATTAACTGAAATATTTCGAATTATACAGACTACCTCATTACGTTTCTAATAATTAACAAATATATTTTCTTTATATTACACGATTTTCTAACAATAAAATTGTTGGACTAGTTTTCGGTCCACCCGATATATCAATAATATTTCATTATCTTATTGTTTAAATTTCAATTTAGATATACATATGTATGTAACTGTCAATGTAAGTATGTTTTAATAGTGCATTACACAAAAATATTCGGAATCGGACAAAAAGTAAATTAGAAAACTTCTCTGCTACATCCAATCAAAGTAAAAGTTCATGACAATTGGAAGAGTTAATTAGAAATGGCAGATTTATTTCCAAATTTTATCAATTGTACTCCACTGTAGGTTTTAGAAATACATAGTATGTACTAGTGGTAGTAGTTGTAATCGTTGCAGTTTGCCGTTGTTTGACCTCATATCCATCCGCAGTTACCCACACATACATACATGCATACGTTCAAAATATGTATAGAATTATTTTGAAAATATCTGGCTGCATTCGTCGACCAAACACGTTTAAAATGCGATGAACGGTCATTGAATCTCTGGTTTGTTTATGCGTGTGTGAATATAAAAGTCTATTTGAATGTGCAAAACCAGTTTCTACGCATCTTTAAAATTTGTTTTTTTTTTTATTTTGTGTTTGTTGTTTTGGGTGGGTTTCAAATTGTAAATACGCAGACCACAAAAACCATCTTTGTCTGTTGTTGTATTGATTATGGGCCAAAAACTTAAGTGGAAGATTAAACTTGCAGTCTTATGGAGAATGTGCGTATGCATCTGTGAATGTGTGCGACAGTAAATTCGCATGTCAGTACGTTGTGATGGCAATTTATCGGTTTATCATTATGATATTCTCATAATTTGTATGGAAGAACAAGTCTACTTAAGAATTTCTCGTATAAGTGACTCTAAGGCTGGCCGCTGGATGATTGTCTAGATGGATTGGTTTGCCTTGACTAATAAACGAATGTGCAAACTTTTGTTTATGTGCGGTTTTTTGTCAGTGTGCTGGCGTTTATTTGAAATTCAAACAGCAGGAGATTTTAAGTTTATAATATTTTAAACCAAAAACCTTACCCAGGAATTAGGATTAATTTCCTTACAGCGATATGTCTGTCTAAAAGTATGACATATTTTCTGCAACCTATTTTACTTGAACACTAGAACGGCAACTTTTTAGCACTTTTTGGATTTTAACATGTCTAAAATTGTTAGTCCTAATTTACACGAAGCAATTCTTATTAAAAAGATTGATACAATTTTTGTCATGAAATTTCTTTGCTGTTCACACAGCACACATTTGTATACATATGTATATGTAATACGAATAAGAGAGTAAAACGAATTTCAAGTACAATCAAGTGTGTACACGTCTTATGTTCTTATCTTATCAGAGTAGCTTAAAGAATTGCTTCGTGTAAATTAAAACTAATTTAAATGCCAAATGCTGAACAATTTTGTTAAATCTGATAACCATAAATAAAATTATACTGATAATCAAAAAAAATTCTTAAAATTCAATGCATATCTCAAATGACAAATTTTAAATTTTCAAATTTTTTTTTTTAATCTTAATCTAAATCTATTAAATTATGGGTTAGTATGAGCACCGATTTGAAGTTGGCAGGTTTAATTAATATTTGGTCAGAAATTTGTGAAAACTATTTTTTAAAAATACCTTGCGTTGCTTATTTTCTTTAACCCGAAGTCAAAAATACTGTTTAAAGCAATTTCGAATACACATAAATTCTACTATAAATAGCGCAAAATACTGATTATTGGCATGTTTCTAGATTTGACAACAACAATTAAAATTGTCCAAATTGTTGGCAATTGTATGAAAACGGGGTGTCTATGGCGTCTAATGAGATTGCAAACATAGATGACGCCATATGACAACCCGTTGTCATACAATTGCGAACAATTTGGACAATTTGACAACAAAAATGACATAGTGAAAACCAAGCATAAGTGAGACAAATACTTTATAAAAACTCATTTGCTTACGTACACAGAAAAAAAATCATATTTTTTTTTCAATTAAACCTTTAATAGATTTTAAAATAATTTTCAATTAAAATTTTAATTGATTCAATTACTTTTTTCTGATTTTTCTGATATTTTCAATTAAATCTCAACTTTTTTTTAATTGATACTATCATTTTGTTTACAGGTCCGATTTCAATTAAATTTTTAATTGATTCCACAAATATTTTAATTGAAACTCATTTTTATTTTTTTTTTCTGTGTAATCGCCTGTGTACGGCTTGCTTGCCAGAGAACTTAAAGGCCCAACCATATTCTGCATAAACTAGCTTAAGCCAACTTAAGCAACTGTGCGAATACATATAAAACGTATGTGACAAACCATAATATACTTAATGAAACTTTTCGTCAAATGTCATTTGCTTAAGCAAAGTGCCAAACTGAACGCACTTTCCGTAAATATATACGACTCAGTGATTCTGAGTCGATCGGTATACTTTAAGGTGGGTGTTGGACCAATATTTCTGGGCGTTACAAACATCAGCACAAATCCACACACTATGGTGGTGTAGGGTATAAAAATAGCAGAAGTAACCAAGGATTAATAATAATAACGTTTAGAAAAAAATCCTTTATAAATTATTACTTTTATGGAAATGCAAAATACACAAACCTATGAAGGATCCGTATTACGTTTAATTATTACGTTTAATAATTCCGGAATTATTATTAAAATCCCGGGATTTTCGGAATTTGTTTAAAACAGCTCGGGATCAATAAAACCCGAAAACTAGTAATTGTTTACAAAGTCATCAACAACAAGCTTTACATGGAAAGCCAGCCAGACGGACGGACATCGTTAAATCGACTCAGAAAGTGTTTCTGAGTCGATCGGTATAAGGTGGGTGTTGGACCAATATTTCTGAGCGTTACAAACATCGGCACAAATCCAATATACCCTCCCCACTATGATGGTGTAGGGTATAAAAAAAATAGAATTTATATCTATATAATGTTATTTAAAAAGGGCTTCAGAGGGATTATGATTTGTATATGTTAATTACTTTTGTTTTAAATAAATTTGTAAATATAAATTTATTTCCATGTAGCAAAAATATAATTCAGCTTCAGTATTTGAGTTTAAAATTAAGATAAGGAAATTTTTTTTCGGATTTATATTTTGCAAAAGTTTTGTTCTTAAATATTAACTACACTTCTCACTTATATTTACTTGTAAATTACTTATTCTGAATAAAGTCAACTACAATATTGAATAATGTTAACTAACTAAAAAATTCATAAACTAAAAGCTCATCATTTATTATTTAAATAATTTAACGCTAATTGCAGTAAATTCATATTTATCTATATCCCCTGCCGTCAAATGAGTAGCTAATCACAAAAAAAAAATCAACTTTAAGTTAAAGCATTAAACACATTCGAGACAGCAGGCTATCGACTACAATATGTCAAAAATAAAATACACGTTTATATGAGAGTGACTATATTGCCGACAGCAGGCAACACGACTGCAGGTTGTTGTCCATGCTGATTTTTTTCGTCGCTGTCAAATTAAACTAATTTCTATTTTTGTTGGCGACAAAACAAAAACAGTGTTGTAAAGCAAATTAAATAAAATAAAAAGCAAAATACACAATTAAAATGTCGTGATCATTTATGCGTCAAGAGTTGTTAAATGTATCAATAATATTACATTAATAATATTAAATTTTATATGAATAAAAATGAGTGAAGTTTATTAGCATGTCTGGAATCATATACATATGTTTTTCATGTTTCATAAATAAAACGCTACTTTAAACAAAAATAAAAGCCTTAAGTGGCACCACTGAAATATAAATGGATTACTACAACAGCTGTTTATATTTTTATTGTTTTGTTTGATTAAAGTTTGTAAGTGTTTTATTGTTTAAGATTTATTATTTTTAATTAATAATTATATTTACTTTTTTATTGTATTTTAGTAATAGCTTCTATAAAATCAACAAACTTCTCTTCAGCCATTATGTTATTTAAAAAATTCGAAGAACAAATTTATTTTTTATTAAAACGTCAGATTTCGGGATCAGCTGCTGACTTTGTAGCTGTCGTTTTCAAAATAATTACGTAGCTGACTAGAGGGCGGCATAAGTACCCAGCGGCATTTGCACTCGTGTAGTCGTGTAGCCCGCTGTCTCGAATGTGTTTAATGCTTTAGCTTTTATAGACTTACTTAAACATTGACCTAAGTGTATACAAGCACTGCGGACTTTTTTTTAATGACATTTTGAAGTATTGAGAGAACCAAGTCGATCGGCAAGGAAACGACTCCAAACCCCAAAAAAGATTTAATTTATTTAGGGCTATTATTACAATTTATGGAGTAGAATTTGGTCTTGTTTTTTTTTAGAATTTAGATTTGGCTAGGTTGTAGTATAATTAATAAATTAAATAAATAAATACTTATAGTTGTGCATTTGTAAAAATCGCTTTTAGTATCGTTTTTATATATTAACATTTCAAGGTATGTATGTATGTATATAGTATCTGCCATATAAAGATTTTTTATTTAAATATTTCTTATTTTTTTTTTACTGATAGTAACTTTTGTATTCTTTTCATAAAATTATTTTTAATAATGTTGTTAAATATCGGCTTCATTCATATAGAGCCAGCTAACGGCCACCGACGCCGATCAATTTTAAGCGCCGTCGACTTTAGTTAACGTCTTATGCATTTGATTAGTAAACAAACCCGCGTGTCATCTTTTCGGTTAAACAATTTTTTCTTACAATTATAGTTTTCGTCTAAAATAATTAAAAAAAAGTAGGAACACAAAATTAAAATTAATTAATATTATTGTGTGTGGTTGTTATAATATTTATTAAAAAACAAACATGAAAGGTACAAGGAAAAGGGGATATTTCTAATCACCTAAAGACCTTAAAAAATACACTCCACAAGAATTTGCAAGATATCCCCGAGAATTGAAAGCCAATAAGTTCTGGCAATTTTTGTTTTATACAGGTATACTGCTCCTAAAGGACAGAGTTCATGAAGATTTATATTATTAAAAGTAATCCAGAGTCGGAAAATTGACTACTTCCTAGGACCTCGCAATGTTAAAATAGTTAATTAATTCCATATAAAAGTAATACTAGTGTCAACCACCACTACTCGAGAAATAGTTAGCTTCAAGTTAATTTAAAGTTAACTGAATGTACAACAAGGTCATTACAAGTACTACTACAACTCTACAATGAAATAAAGAGTGATTTTTAGCTATTATCTTTTTGGCAACACTGGTTTAAACAGCTGACGCACGTTTCGTGTTTTGTTTTACTGCCTAACATCTTCAGTTTGGTCTATAATTTAACCATGAATCGTCTTACAAACGAACAACGCTTGCAGATTATTGAATTTTATTATCAAAATGCGTGCTCTGTTAAAAAAGTTAAATTATGTTCAGCGACGAAGCTAATTTTTGGCTCAATGAGTACGTAAATAAGCAGAATTGTCGATTTTGGAGTGAATATCAGCCAGAAGCATTGCAAGAGCTAACAATGCATCCAGAAAAAGTCACAGTTTGGTGCGGTTTATGGGCTGGTGGCATCATTGGACCGTACTTCTTCAAAGATGATGCGAATCGTAACGCAACTGTGAATGGTGAGCGCTACCGTGAGATGATAACTAACTTTTTTTTGCCCAAAATGCAAGAGCTTGACTTGCATGACATGTGGTTTCAACAAGACGGTGCCACATGCCACACAGCACGCGCATCAATGGACTTATTGAGAGGCGAGTTCAGTGAACATTTTATTTCACGTTCCGGACCGGTCAATTGGCCGCCTAGATCATGCGATTTAACGCCTTTATACTATTTTTTGTGGGGCTTTGTTAAATAAAGCTCATGTCTATACAGACAAGCCCGCTTCAATTGACGCATTGGAAGACAATATTAAAGCATTTATTCGTGAGATACCGGCCGAAATGTTGGAAAGAGTATGCCAAAATTGGACTAAGCGGATGGACCATTTGAGGCGCAGTCAAGCTCAACATTCGCATGAAATAATCTTCAAACAGTAAATTATATGGACCGTACTATCGATTCAAATAAAGATTTCATGCATTTTTCTGAATTGTATGTGTTTTTATTTTTTTGAAAAACTTTCCTATAGCTTTTAAAAAATCACCCATTACATAATACAAACACACTTTCACTGTGTTTATTTGAGAACTGTTAAACATGCTACATTAACGATTTTATGCCAAAAAGAAATACGAATGTACATATGTAATCGATTATAATTGATGCAAGCTTGAAGTGTTGTTGGTTATAATTTCAACATGCAGACATGTGCATTGTGAGTGACAAAATGTTTTATTGACTTTAACTAAATATTTTCCTAAATATGTAGCATTGCTCGAGAAGATGCAATTGTTCATTGCCTGATGTGTTTAACCCATTCAAGTGCATTTTATAACTTGTTTTCCGATTTATTTCTTAGGTAATTATTAAAACATTCCATTGTAAAATACGTTCATTTTACTCGTATTGTTTTTAATTAATTTAACGAATTATTTTTAAGTACCATTCACTAACTTTAGAGTGTGTTTCATGGATATTCACATTTTCACAGTAGAGAAACTTATGAGATAATTTACATCTTCAGAATTGTGAATTCTTTATGAATTAGATACAAATATATGTCTGTATAATGTGACCATACGTCCCGTTTTCAGCTCCGACAAAAACTCGGGGACGCAAAAATGTCCAATTTTTAGAAGTTCGAAAAAAGAAATAGTTGATTTGTTCAAAAATGTAAGAACAAATCTTGAAATTCGTCAAAGATAGTTTTTTTTAATATACATATGTATGTATGTATGTATGTGTGTACAAAGATCTAGAAAAACTTAATTGGGCAAACTTAACAGAAGTACCACAGTCGGAAGATGTTCAAAAAGTTCTAGATATATTGCTCGTAAAAGAACATATCAATTGCAATAAAGATACATTCGATTCGATATGCATTCGTGTCTAAATATGTAACATCGCAGAAAATTAATGAATGGAATCAACAAAATATTTCTACGGAAAATCGTTGGGTGAAAGTATTTAAAAATTTTAAAAGTAATTACCAAAACCATGCAAATTTTCAAAATATCGTTTGAATATATTTTATGTTTGCCTGGAACAAATGCGCCAGTTGAACGTGTATTTTCTTTGATGAACAAGTTGTGGACCGCAGATAAAACTCAATTAAGGGCATCAGTGCTTAAGGCTATGTTAATTGTTAAAGTTAATATTAATTCTGCCAAGAGTTCCACACATATTTTAAATCGTCACCTAAAATGTTGAATCAAATTTGTACCTCTGAAAAGTATAACAATGTATAAACAATTTTTTTGTAGCGTAACGTAAAATAAATAATGCCATTCACTATGGACAAATAAAATATTATTATATTATCTATGCATTTTTATTTCATATAACCGAACCCATCAGAATTATTAAATGTCCCGTTTTCAGATGAAAACAAGTAAGAAAGTATAGACGGTCAAGCCCGACCATATAATACCCTACACCTAGTATGTATATGTAAATATAAAACAGTTTTTCAGAAATGGGTGTTATATGGGAGATATCACCTATTTTGGACCAAAATTCAGTGTCATGATTTCTGTGAATATAAATATTATATATGTTAAACTTTACCTCGAAATAAATACTTTTAAACGATTTATGGAAGTTAAAGTGAATTACGGAGAGGGTCTTATATGGAAATTTCGTCTAATTATGGACCGACCATTATAAAATTAGGTGTCATCATTTCTGTATATTATTTGTGTCGAATTTTATTTGATTACCAACATTTTTAAGAGAGTTGTGCTCTTTTAAGTGATTTTTGGAAGTGGGTCTTATATGGCAGCTACGACTCATTATGGACCGATCGTCATAAAATTCTACCGTGTTATATGTATGTGTACGAAACATATTTGTGTGGAATATTATTTGGATACCAAGATTTTCAAGAGAGTTATGCTCTTTTAGGTGATTTTTGGAAGTGGGTCTTATATGGGAGCTACGACTATTTATGGACCGATCTTCACGAAATTTGTAGATATGCTTTACCTTCATTTACTACTCATCTGTGGTAAAGTTTGTTTGCATACTTGCATAATTCAAAGATTTAAGACCGGTAAACACCAATTTCGGGAGGACATTTGTATGGGGGCTAGGTGAAATAATGGACGGATTTCCACCAGTTTCAATCCCATCCATCCTTGGGCCGAAAAAATATCACGTACCAAATTTTATCGAAATATCTTCAAAATTGCGAACTGTACTCTGCGCACAAGCTTTACATGGACAGCCAGCCAATCAGCCAGACGGACGGACGGACGGACGGACGGACACCGTTTGATCGACTCAGAAAGTGATTCTAAGTCGATCGATATACTTTAAGGTGGGTGTTGGACCAATATTTCTGGGCGTTACAAACATCAGCACAAATCCAATATACCCTCCCCACTATGGTGGTGTAGGGTATAAAAATATGGTCACTTTATGTATGTATGACAGACAACTTTCAAATGATTTAAAAAGATATTAGGCATCTAATGGAGTAGTAAAACAGATATAACATTTTTAAGTCAAAATTTAAAAATAATAATTTTTTAAAAATGTCTCACTATGGGTTTGAGACAAATGGTGAGCACAGTAACACAAAAAATCCAAAATTGTGACGAAATAATGCAAAAAGGTGTTTAGGTGTTTTAGGAAAATAATTGTGAGACTTGCAGCCATATGATATTGGTGGAGGTTTTATATGATTAGTCACAGCAGAATAAAACACTCTTATTTGTTGATCTTCATTACATATTGTCGGTGGGTATATCCTTTCACCTTTCCTATATCAGTATTTAGTCCAAAATGGAATTTATTTTTTATCTATTTGTCTATTTTTTAGCATTCGTTCTATTGGAGCCAAGTACTGTGAGCTGTATCAACTGCTATAGAAGAAGTATTTACAAAACAAGTTAGAGTGATACATTCGGCTGTGACGAATATGAAATACCCTCCTCCCAAATATAATGACAATTACAAAAACTACGCTGTTAGGACCTGAATATTATTATTCAGTATTTTTTATATTTATTAGTATTTTATATATTGTTTGATAGATAACCATTTATAATTGATTTAATTACCAATTCTTAGCATTAATAACAGAGTTTGGATATTTATCATAACAATCTTATCAATAAAGTAGTTTACAAAACTTTAATGGTTGTTGTAATGACACTCGGATGTTTACTTTATTTGGAAGCTATTGTCAAATATGGACTCACACAAAATTCAGTAGAATAATTGCGATATGATCGATATTAGTATGATTTCTGGATTCAAATTACTGATCGGTATAAATTTTTGATTTGATATCGATATTTATTAGACATTTTGTGTTTTTACTTGTTTTTCGGAGTTGGTGTTTATATAGGAGCTATGACCAATTATATATAGACCGAACTTCGTAAAATTTTTCACAGAGAATTTTATATTTTGAAGAATATATCATGTCGAATTTCAAAGTACCGACATATATATTTAAGACAGATATAAGTATTTAAGTAACTTTCGGAAGTGGTCCTTATATGGAGAGCATGGTCAAATATGGACCAATATTCACAAAATCAAACAGTTGGATTTTGGCATACATATACATAATCGATAAAAATTTTTGAGTCGGTACCGTTATTTAAAACAGATTTATACGTTTTTCGGAAGTAGACTTTGCATGGGGTCTATGGTCAAACATGGATCGAACCGACGCAAATATTGTTTTGTGATTTAATTTTATATAAAACTTATTTTAAAGGCATTTATGTACCATTTAGCCATAATTCGGGAAGAAATTTGTATTGGGGCTATGAGAAATCATGAATCGATTCTTACTATTTTCAACATAATTTGTCCTTTTATCATCAAAATTACCTGTATTATAATATTTAAAAAAATTAGCAAAAAATATGTGCATAGTTTTTTTGAGGTTATCTCAGATTTTGATTCATAACTCCGGTTCTACTAGACCGATTTTTTTCTTCTCCCAAACTGCTTAGGAGATGTATAAATGTTTTTTTTTTTTTTTTTTGTAAACTTTGCTGATTTTGGTTACGTATTTTGGATGTGACGGTGTGGCGGTGGAGGGTATACAAATAAACCTTCATTACTTTTATTGCATGCATTATGTTTGTTATAAATGCATTTCATATTAGGTTGCCAAAATGAGCACGAATGAGAGGTCAAAACATAATGGAAACTTTGTTTGAAAGTTGCAATGCAATTTGTGTTTGTAGTCGAAATTGTAGTGGCAAACATTTTAATGCGCTTGATATTGAAAATGATACCCAAAACAATTTCACTTTTAACAATTATAACCAAAAGCTCAGGACTATTAGTGTTTACACAGCTGGCAAGTGGCCGCAGTTAATGGTGAACAGCATGAATATAGAGCATAAGTACGGGTGCAAATAGACAGTCAACTGTTTATGAAACTCCCAGTAGCATCACTGCAGCCACTGAGACTTAAATAGAAATTGACAAAATAAAATGTTTGAAAGTTTTAAAACTATTTTCCTAGAACCAAAATACAAAAACAAATGCATTCTAAAGCAATTGATATTAGCTGTGCAATGTAAAGTTGGCAAGTGCGTGTGCATGTGTGTGTGTGTGTTGGCGGAAATTTTTTAAGTAAGAGTGAAAATAATAGTTAAAATTAAATAAAAGCAATTCCATTCAATAGTAATTAAGAGTAATGTAAAAAGGAATATGTTAGCATTTTATTGGAATATTCACATAAACAGTACACTTTAAACACAGAGAAGTACACTGGAAGAAATTTGCTTAACATTGTGTTTTCTGTGGATTAAATTAAAAAAAAAAACTCAAAATAGAACATAATTACTTCTGTAGCTTTTTCGCTAATATTTACTTTAAACATTTTATATAGTTGAGCTTTTCTACCAAAAATCGTTATTCGACTTGTTGTATGTTTCAACTCTATTTAATCGAATTATATACTTATTTATTACTAATTTATTAATATTGTACAATGTTTCTTCCAGTGTAAGTGCTATGCGAATATTGCTGCCATAACGACGAACATTACTATTGCTATTACGGGAGCTACTCATAAAGGTGCATATACACTACGTGTTTTTTACATTGTATATGTCAAATTTTACATATGGGAGTAAAAAACATGTAGTTGGTGACCTCAAAAACTTTGCTTGTGTAAAATACATGTGGAATACATATGTATGTATTTTTTCGATTAGAACACGCTCTATTTTCTTATGTTCAAACACATGTTTTCCAATGTATATGCCAGGCGAAAAGATTTGTCGACGGTTAAATCTGCGCTATCATTAGTGACGCTTTGTAGCGGCTTTAACGCATTTTTTTAAAGAAACGACATGGAAATTTATGTGTAAAAAAAGAATAATATTTAAGCGTATCAGCTGTTGTAATCATGCCGATGTCACGTGTAATTGTACATACAAGTTGGTGACCAAAACTTAAAACCCATATGTAAAATAACCAATTTTGACAGACATAAAGAAAAACATGTGAGTTGTAAACTTAAAAATACATAAGCAAAAACACGTAGTGTATAGCCACCTTAAGACGTAACAAATACCACAGCTTCAGGAATGGTTGACTACCACTACACCTAACAACTGTGTTTGGTAGCAAAGTTCCCAGTGGGAAAATTTTCTAGTGTTTCACTTTGTAGGCCTTCTGAAAAACTTGTTAATATATTATAAAAATTCTATACTCATTGCTTTCTTTTCAAATTGGAATCAAAAAAATCTACTTAAATGCTTGTATGTAACGGGCAACCATGTAAACCATTCCACACTATCTTCTCTCAGAAGATTCTAAAAAATGTAATTCCTTTTAAATCAAACATGAATGGTTTTGCTTTCATTTTAATATGTATGTATGTGTCTCTATATTTTACAACAATACAATTTACTTTGCTCTCCTTGACTAACAATGACACGCCGTGTAAAATTTAAATGATTTTACAATACGGCTAGGTTTCCATGTGTCTGCTAAATAGGAACTATTTACTGTATTTTTTCCCTTTGGTTTCGCACGTGTGTGTGAGTGTGTGTTTATGTATGTACCCTGCAGGAAATGTCAATAGTGAAACTGTACTGATTTACTATTGACACAGTCACCAGTACTAGTGACTCATAGCGTAGACAGACGACAGCGTTAATGTGCATTAAAATCTCACGAATGTGAATTAAGATTTTACCCTGACAGACGACAGTTTCTGCACTTAGTAAACAGCTGTTTGTTTGTAAACAACTGTTTAATTATGAAACAATTTGTTTGGCATTTGGTGAAAAATCAGTATTTATTTGAAAAAAAAAGCTGAAATTACTTTTGCTGAAACTGCTCCATAATGCAAAAATGGTTCATGCAGTAGCAACCATCAACGTGAACGTGTTGCTACAAGTGGGGACCGCAGTAGGACACTCTGGAATAAGAGAAAGGCAATTGCGGAAATCTATTTTTATTATTTTAAGTTTACAATTGTCTTCTTCTTCTTTTAGAATAGTAAACAATTTGATAACATATGATTGATTTTGGACGATGTTGCCATATTGAAATAGCTAAATGCAGTATAAATTCACTCTGATTTTGTGCATTTACGTCTAACCTAATGCGCCTTAGGATGGGGATAATTTACGAGTAAATTTGAATTAAGACTGCTAATGCAAATTAACGCTGCCGTCTGTCTACGCTATTAATATACCCCAGACAATGCTAATTACTATAGACATTTAACATGTGCGTGTCATTGAAAATCCACTACTGACATAGGTACTATTGACAAGGTAGTTCTTTTGGGACCACATTGTCTACACTTTTGGTACTTTTCTAAAATAGAAAATAAAAATGCATTTCTTGCTAATTTTTGGCGTTTTATTAAAAAAAATAAAATACTAAAAAATATCTAATTAAAAAATAAATTCCAAAACACCCAGTCCCTGGTGGGAATCGAACCCGCAACCCACTGAATGATAGTCCGGCACACTATCGCTTAGTCTATCGTGGCTCACAATTGAAAAAAAAAATAATTGTATAATAATAACCATTGTGACAATGCTGTTGACAATGTCGCCAAACCGTTACCAAAATAGTAGACAAAAGTGGTGACTTGGAGACACTTGTCCCCAGGTTTCCTTCAGGGTATGAACAAGTGAAGCAGTGGAAGTCAGAATGCATTTTGTATATGTACTTATGTATAGGTACTGGTGAAGTTAACTTTGAAAGTTGAGAGCTTAAAAGGAAGTTGCTTTTCTTAATTAAATTCGATGGAGTACTAATGGCAATAAGCAAGATGGGGTGGTACTAAATGTACGTACATATGTACATACATATGTTTGTTTGTATTGTTACTAGTTTATGTATCAGAGTTTTTATTTCACAACTAGAATGACTGGTCATTGAGATGAAATTTAAATTATTATTGGTCTTACATATGTGAATATATCGATTGACGTGGTACTTGCGTTGGATCTGTAATATCTCTAATTTTAGATATTTCAACAAGAGTTATGATTTTTTTACGAATATTCTGCTTTTATTGCGCTAACGGTGAATGGATCACGTGATTAGAAGAATGGAAACAATTGCAACCCAAATTTCAAAACTACTAAATTTCACGGAATGCAGTCTATATAGAGCCAATCGAATCGATGACAGCCTTAAACTTAAAATCTGTGACGTGATTAACAAAATAAACTCGTCATTTTGCCAAATTGAGGTTAAAAATTTTGATAAAAAAAATCTATATCTGTATGCAATGTGTATGGCCCGATAATTGTCAAACCATACTCTTCCAATATTTTATTATTATATTTTGTTTGAAAACCAAAGTTCTTGTTAAAAAATCTTTATCTATTAACATATTATTTAAAAATAAATGGTTTGTTTCTACAGACGGAAAAAAATGTTTCTGATATAAATTTTAAAAGTTAATATGGTTTAAAACCACTTCAATCTTCCATTTATTAAGAAGTATATATGCACATATTTTAAAGATTAATTTAAACTTTTAATTCTTAAAAATAATTTATTACGTTTTCGCGATAATCTTTAGGTGACTGGACCTTTATTAAAAATATAAAATTTTTGGTTTTTCCATGAAATTGTCGAATTGTCAGTCATTAGTTAACCATTGGTAAACTAAAATACTAACTATCGTTTAACTATTACTTGTTATTCTTATGACAAACTAAGCATTGCGAATAAAGAATCATTAATTGAACCTTTGTCATTAGCTAACTAAAGACTGTGAATTCGGCCAAAAGTAAGTTTAAAAGAGGATCCTTGTTCAAATACACACAAAAGCATGAGTAAAATATTCAAAATAGTTTTTACATTGCTTGTGTTATTTTAATAATTATTATTATTATTGATTATCATCGAATTATTAAATCTACACAAGCAGAGTCCCATCGAAAAACCAAGATGAACACATAATAAAGAAACATCACATTATCAAATGTTATCAGATAATGAAAATCTTTATCGCCAATTTGTAACAATGTCATACGAAGTAAAAATTAAGCTTGTAACGTAATTTTGTCATTGTCTGGGTAGTTCAGTCAGGTCCGGGGTCGACTTCCACGAACCTTAAGTAAAAGAAACGCGATTTATATCCCTTTTTGGGGCAAAATTAATGCATATCTTTTGTTTATAAATTAAATATTTGTTCATTTGATTACAATAATTTATATATATAATACATTATTAATAATACGATGGGATTCAGTCGGAGATTGTCGATAGATGAACTTGGTTTCTCTCTGATCCCAGCTCTTTGTTGGGCGGATTGATAAAAGTTGCTTCTCTCTCTCTAATCAAGTCCGAGCACCAGTGACAAATAAAGTCGGAGTTTTATCAGCTACCTTTGATTTTTATTAAAGTTTGGCAAATTCTTGTCATGTTTAAATCTCGCCTCACATGTGGTACAACTCTAGTCATTTGGTACAATTTCAAAATACTGTTGCATCAAAATTTGTTATTCCAGATGAATTAGATAAATATGTACCTCTATATGATATAAGTTACCATGTGTGTAATAGAGCTAGCCGAAATATGATTGTATTAAGTTTCAAATTTTGGAACAGATATGGTCTTTAAATATACATACATCTAAAAGATGGTTATAACGATAAGAAATTGTTGGTTGATTTATCTAACAATGTATTGTTATTCCACATTAAATGATTTTGAGGCTGAATCCAAACACTTTAGAAGATAACCCTTCTATTTCTTCCATACATCCTTAAAATATTAAATTAATTGAAAGGATATTTTTACCAATGATAATTTTTTGCAAATAGCCCGATAATTCATAAATAAATGTTATCGGTAATCGTGATAATAAACGAAAATAAAATTCTTATAAATTCACAAGTTTACATATGTATAAATAATAATATATTTAAATAAATACAAATAACGAACGATATATGTATTGTCAAGCCCATTATTTAAATCGGAAAATTCGTATCGAGTCTTGTTTTTTTGTTTGTAGTTAGTTTTAAGCGGTGCACAGTGGGGGCGTTTTCAAAGAATTTTCGATTGCTATAATATTTCATATGCCTAGAGACGAAGTCTTGTCGACTTTAAGTTTTGAATTTGGACTTTCGAATTCAAATATTATATTATATATGAACTCTGCAACTCGAGTACTAAAAAAACATTGTTGTAGCTATGGCTATATATACACTTCAAGTGTACTTTAAGAAAATGTCTTAAAGCACACTTCAAGCCTACTTTA
The DNA here is from genome assembly GCA_950370525.1 of Bellardia bayeri. NCBI lineage: Eukaryota > Metazoa > Arthropoda > Insecta > Diptera > Calliphoridae > Bellardia > Bellardia bayeri. Next base: position 51,709,900 of record OX493265.1, on the reverse strand, counting down.
TTTTTTATAAATATATGTATATGTAGGAAACGTATTCGTGTTCAATATTATTTGGATACCCACGTTTTTAAAAGAGTTATGCTCTTTTAAGTGATTTTCGGAAGTGGGCCTTATATGGGAGCTACGACTAATTATGGACCGATCGCCATAAAATTCTACCATGTTATATGTATATGTACGAAACATATTTGTGTTTAATACAAGTAAGAAAGTATAGTCGGTCAAGCCCGGCCATATAATACCCAACACCTAGTATATGTAAATATAAAACAGTTTTACAGAAATGGGCGTTATATGGGAGATATCACCTATTTTGGACCAAAATTCAGTGTCATGATTTCTGTGAATATAAATATTATATGTGTTAAACTTTATCTCGACATAAATACTTTTAATAGATTTATGGAAGTTAAAGTGAATCACGTAGAGGGTCTTATATGGGACTTTCGACTAATTATGGGCCAACTATTACAAAATTAGGTGTCATTATTTCTGTATATAAGAAACTTATTTGTGTCGAATTTTATTTCATTACCAACATTTTTAAGAAATTTATGCTCTTTAAAGTGATTTTCGGAAGTGGGCCTTATATGGGAGCTACGACTAATTATGGACCGATCATAATAAAATTGTACCGTATTATTAGTATACATATGAAATATATTTGAGTTAAATATTATTTGGATACCAACATTTTTGAGTGAGTTGTGCTCTTTAAAGTGATTTTCGGAAGTGGGCCTTATATGGGGGCTATAACTAATTATGAACCGATCTTCACGAAATTTGTAGATATGCTTTAGCGTCATTTACTACTCATCTGTGGTAAATTTTGTTTGTTATACTGGTATAATTCAAAGATTTATGATCGGTAAACCCCAATTTCGGGAGGACATTTGTATGGGGGCTAGGAGAAATAATGGACCGATTGCCACCAGTTTCAATCCCATCCATCTTTGGGCCGAAAAAATATCACGTACCAAATTTTATCGAAATATCTTTAAAAGTTGCGACCTGTACTCTGCGCACAAACTTTACATGGACAGCCAGCCAGACGGCCGGACGTAAGGACATCGTTAAATCGACTCAGAAAGTGATTCTGAGTCTTCTTCAAAGGAAATATATGATATATTGTATGTATCATATTTATGCGAAAATAAAATCATTAAAAATAAATCTATTTTTTATGCAAAACTCAACTTTAGGGCTAATCTTCTTAAATAGCATAGAAGATATTTAAAAATAATTACCGATTTTATGTGGCCCAATATGTTCTTAATTATTCTGTAAAGGATTTCGATAGCCCCGCTCCTGGTTTAGACAACATGGCCAAAAATTTTAAAATTTTTGTTTTTGTGCTTTTTCAAGACTTTTTTGGTTATTGTTACAAATATTAAATCTTGTTTTCCTTTTAGTGTTTTGCATAAAAATGTCTATATAAATGCAAAATTTCAATAAAAATATTACTAAATAACACTTTTTTGAACACATTTTGTTTCCACTAAAATCTCAAAATAACACAAGTTTTCGACACAAATGGTTCATATATGTAGTGATTTCCGCAAGTGGACTTTATATGGTGGCTACGGTCAAATATAGACCGATCATGATAAAATTAAGAGCGACTATTTATATACATACATATTAGTATATTTATATGTTTGCAGTAATTGTGTTGAATTCCGACTTGATAGTGATTTTTATAAAAGATTTATGTGCATTGAAGGGATTTTCGGAAGTGGACTTTATATGGGGCTTTGTCAAAAAATGGACGAATGCAAACAAAATATTGTTTTGAGTTTTCACTTTTCATGAAACTTATTATTGCAAAATTTTGTATGGCTACGGCTTTTCTTTAGACATTTTATGGTACATATGGGGATATGAGAAGTCGTGGACCGATTGATATAATTTTCAACAGGACTTGTCCTTTTATATTTAATGATATTATCTGCATTATATATGAAAAAAATATCGAGGTAATCTGGATCCTACTGTACAGATTTTGCCCATTTCCAATACCAAACACTTCGGTAGATCAAAGAATGTCTGGTAAAAATTTCATTGTTCTGTCCTTTTTTTTTTTTTGGCTAGATCGTCTTAAAATCTTATAGCACCCAGAATATATAGGTTTTTTGGTTCTGCGACCGTTATTTCGATGTGTTACTATTTTTGAAAACAATGAAATCAGTTATCAGCTGCAGAAGATGCTAATATTTATTCCTTATACTAACATATTCCTAAATTTTTGCTCATATATTTGTTAAATCGCGATATAATTCTCGAGTTTTTCAATCATGAATATGTTAAATATTAGAAGAAGATAATTTTGTGATATCTTATGCAATTCATGAAGTTTACATTGAGAGGCAGTCTGCCAGACGGACGGATATCGTAAAATCGCCTCAGAAAGTGAATCTGAGTCGATCGGTATACTAATAGTTCCGGGCGTTACAGAAATAGGGTATATTGAATTTGAAGGTGTAATTTTTAAAACATTGTCTTTAAATAGCTCAATGCTCAATTCTTGAAGTACAATGTTCAAAACCATATATTTCTAAAGTTGATATTTTAAAAAAAAGAGAGAATTTTACCAAAAAATTTACCCGGCGGACACTAGTTATTTATACAAATTCATATGGAAATCTGGCAAATATTGGTATATTGTAAAACGATTTCAAAGTAAACGGAAATACGGAATATTTTCTAAATGATTAAAATAAAATTAAAGTGAAAATGCTTACATTTGCACCAATCGTGAGAATTGACTTAATAAATATGGTGGTTTAACAGCTGAATCAAGAAGACCGCAGCAGATAGCTTCTAATTTGCGAGATATTGATTGCCAAAGTAATGTAATAAATTAAAAGTAAAAAATTTAAACTCAAACTTTTTTTAAATTATGACAGATAACTTAGCACTCCAAGCATATTTTTTCTCTGACTTGTTGGGTAGTATATACGAAATTCTTAAAGTAATTCGACTCAGAATGACTTTCAAGGACGATTGGAATTTAAATCGGTCCATTATTTCATTTAGTAGAAATTTTCTGCCGAAACAGGTCTTTATCGATCATAAAGGTCTGATTTTTAGCTCCCAAAATTACTTTAAATAGCATAAATATCCAGGAAATGTTGGTATCGAAATAAAATTCAATATAAATAATATGTGTAAATATACAAAAATCATGCATAAATGACGTATATGTAAATGTTACTATACAATTTCTATTTTACATAAATATGTTATTTATATATACAAACCATGGGTCCTAATATTGTGACCGTTGGTCTATAATAAGTCATATAAGATCTCTTTAAAATAAACATTTTAAAGGAAACTTTTTGCTCATATCTCGTTAAAGAACATCATATGGTCGGGCTTGCCGGACTATACTTTTTTAAATGTTTTCTGTTTAATTTGCTCGTTAAGTTTTTCCTAATTTAAAAACTTTTAAACAAATCAAGTATCCAACTTTAAACTTTACCGAAGTGTAGAATGACGTTTAGTGACCATTATACATTTTAAAAAACTTTAAAAAAAGTCGGTTTTGAGATATAGATCATGAAGCTTTTACCTCCAGATATGATCCTGACTTGTTGATATTAGTCATAATCATAACATATTGTTTAAAACGAATTTCAAATAGCTTCTCACAATATTTAGCTTATAAAATAAATCGGAAGAACACCCATTGGAATTGCAATAAGCAGTTCTTCGCCTTAATTTACTGCACGCTAAAATTTGGAAAGCTAAATGTTGTGAAATGCTGCGTGGAAACAATTGCGATTTCTACTACTTCCAAATTTAAAACTTTTTTGTTACGATCTGTACAATCTTACAAATACATTTTTAAAAAATCATATATTTATAACGGAGTCAGAATGTTTTTGATTAAAGAAGACATTAGGAAGATTTAATTTGCCATATAAGCTTCCGTGTTGACAATCATGAACAGTGATGCCAACTTAGCTATTTTGGGGCTAGATTTAGCTCTTTTTAATAACTCCTGACACGTAAAATTTTCCGTTAGCTCTTTTTTTTTTAAAAAAAGCTAACACGGCTCTTCTCTAACATGATATTGGCACGTTTAACACTTTTTGCATCTATGTATCAGTAAATACTCCCGTCTTTACCCTCTTGCTTCGTCTTTGGTTCATTATAAAGATAATATTTGTACACATTTTTTGCAACAATGTTTTTTGCAAATATATATATATATATATATATAGTTTTGAGAAGGCTTGTTTGTGATGATTCTCATACAAGTGAATCAGATAAATATATAATTAAACAGAATTTAATACAGTTCGTAAAAAGTCTCATTTATGAATTTAGGGCAAAACTTCAAACAAATTTTAAGTTATTAGAAAAAATTTCGACATTCAGCGTAAAAAATATTTTTTTTTTTTGCAAGTCAGAAAATACTTTGAATGGAATAAAAGAATTTGAAGATGATGTTACAGAAGTTGAAGAACTGGAAAATTCTTTAAAAATTTAAGATTATACCAGTGGAAAAATTTAGATAGAACCAAACAATTTTGGATCGAGGTGCATCAATTCAAGAATTCGGTTAATAAGAATTCTTTTCAAAAATTATCATTGTGTGTCTTAAAATTATTATCAGAGCATTGAATTTTTTCAAGTATAAAATTAGCTTAATTCATAAAAAATATGGCTTACAAAGGTGTAGCCCATGCTGTTCACATTATGATTTGTCAGCAAGTGTGCTTGTAAAAATAAATTCAATTGAAACATATAAAAGCTCAAAATATTATTTAAAAACAAGCATATGGCCAGAAGATGAAGACCATTTAACATATTTTTAATTCTACTTATTGAAATGATACCTACATACATATTGTAATGTAAATATTTGTATACAATTTTTAAGATAATTTTTAAGATAAAATGGTAGATCTTAGATTTTTTTAAACGTACATACGGTCAAATAAATTATCTAAAATAAAAAATCTGTCAGCTTTTTTCCATTTTTATTTTACGGCTCATTTCAATAAGTTCTATTTTGCAAAACTGGATAACTTTGCATACTCACTATTCAGGAAAGCGCAAAGTCTTTACAAAGAGTGCAAAGTCGTTGCAAAAATTTGCTTAGTACTGAGATTTGCAAAGAATATTGTAGAACAGAACTTTGCCAAAAATTGCAATTTGATAAATGCAAAGTGAAAAGTAAAAAGTCTAAAAATGTATTAAACTATATTACAAATAAAGTTTTTCAGAAAAACTAATATTTGAAATTAAAGTGCAATTATTTATTACATATTTCTAGTTCTTTTGTTTATAGTTTATAAATCATTTCATTACTCTGAAACAATTTATTGACAATTTGTATTTCGTGTAGAATCTAAAATAATTAAATATAGACGAATTGTTTCCTCCTTGTTAATTTTAACGATGTTTGTTTAGTGGTACTTTTCATTAGAATAAGCCAAGTAATTTGAGCTACTTCTACAGATCTACATTATACAAAATGCTAAAAAAAACAGATCTAGGTGCTAGATCGACTTTTTGGCTTTGAAAAGTGCTAGATCAAGCACTAAAAGCGCTAAATTGACAAAACTGGTTGTTGGAGAATCTGTTTCATTAAATATTATTTTATGCGTTGATATATTTTCTTCATATAAACATCTTTTAATGGATGGAAATTTCATTATTTTTTTTCTTTTTTCAAACTTCTACGCATATGAAGCTGAGGCTCATATACTCGTACATACAATGTATGTATGTCTGCCAGAACATGAAATAACAAACCAACAACTGTGCCAACTACGATTCTAGTTTTAGTTAGAGATCAATATAATATACTCGTAATGGACACACTCTTCAATGCATGCAATGTCTTAAGGGAAACCACGTATCTTGGTACAACACCGTACAAACAAACAAACGTCCAATATAAGAATATACTTTAGTGCTGTGTTGTGAACTGAAGATACAAAACAAAACAAAGGTAAATATTACACAGATACACTAACTCACACGTACGCCATGCATCAAAATCAACATCATCAACTTTGAGTCGACTTCATCAAAAACGTATTAAGTTTCAAATTAAAAAACAGGTAAGAAATAAAAGAAAAAGAAAATATCAAACACAAAAAAAAACAGAAATGAATTAAAAGGAATAGTTAGATAGATGTACTTGTACATAGATGTATGGCACGGGAATTGCAGAGAAACAAAGGGGTGAAACTACATGAACATTAATACAAAAAGGAACCTCATGAGACTGTAGGGCAAGGAAATCAACCACTAATGGCAAAAGACAAAAGAATACTCAAGTTAGGACCAAGAAAAGTAAAAAAACTTTACAAACATTTAAGATGTAAAGAAACACAAAAGTTAAAAAATGCCAAGGAAATTGCAACATGCAGAAGGGAGTAAAAAATAGCAGTTTCAGCAGCTGCCTTTTGAGTAAAAATTTTACAGTTAATCAGCGAATTATGTCACAAATTCATTTACTTTCGCCGGATAATTTATTTCAGATTTACGCTTTTTTAATATGGGGTACTATAGTAAAATATATTCTGATCCGTGTACAAATACAGCACCCGTTTGAGGTGCTAAAAGTTATTTATAAATCCTATTCTTTGAATTCCTGAAACTGTCACCGCAACTGTCATCCACATAGATAACAGTTTTTTAGTTGATGAAATTATCTAAGCAGACAGTTGAGATAGAGTGTGCTAGTCTCAGATAAGCTGTTTCCATTACAAAACGAATGATCTACAGGATCCATGGCAAACCTAATGATTGATTGATTCCTAGCTCATGTATGGCTAATTCTATAGTTTCAAACTTTACATTGTTAGATGCCAGAAAGGCTATAAGTTCCTATTTACCTGACATACGTGTATTAATTACTTATATATTTATTTTGTTTTTTATTTATAAGGATTTATCATATAATTGCAAATTGTAGGATAAATTATTTTATTGTGAGCAATAGCAACATAGGCCTTCAGCTCAATATGCTTAAAATAATTTAGGTGTAGTTATAATATTAGAGTTAGAAAGTAGGTTCTATATTACATTATAAGATTTTATTTTTTTTTAGGAATTTTCAAAGGAAGGGTGAGACAGTGGATATAAAGGATCTGAGTTTTGAAAAATACTTATCCGGTAATTACGAGTTTTTAGGCAATCACAAAAAAAGTAGGAAGGTTGTATTGGAAATGAAATATCACAATTGCAAAAAGGTGTACCATTGGAATTGAATAGTGATTCGTGTGTTGCTCTAGTGTGACCCAGGCAAACTCGTTCAAATTTAATGCAATTTAGTCTTTTAGCATTCGTTTGACTATTATGACTGAAATCGTAAATTGTTTTATGTTCACTGTTGATTCTTCTATACCATGATGAAGTTAAGTTGAAAATATTATTTCCATCTTTTTCTGAATATTTAATTTCTATTAGTAATTCCAGATCTTTACGGTAAATATTTTGTGTTAAACACAGCATTTTTTGCTGAAAAGTCTGCATATTCATTTCCCTTTATACCATTGTGACCAGGTACTTAGACCAGTTTTACGTCTGGAAATTTTTCAATAAGGCTATTCCTAATTTGTGAAACGTACTAGTCGTTGTTCGATATATTCTGTATTGATTTCAATACGGAAAGAGAATCAGAACAAATTACAAATTTTCCTCTTTTTCCCTTTACATATAATCTTGCTTAATGAATAGCTATAAGTTCTGCCGAAAATATGGAGCTTTGGGTTGGAATATTAGATACTTTAATTATACTATTCTCTGTTGTAACACTATACGTCGTCGAGTTGTCAGTTTTCGATCCATCAGTAAATAGGAATTTGTAATCTCTTAATTCATCTTTAATCATCGCAAACATAACTTTGTATTGAGATGAGTTTATATCAGATTTAGATCGCTCATGTAAAGTAATATTAATTGATGTTGATTGAAACGACCATGGTGGGAGTTAAGCCCGGAACAGATAGGACTATGATAAAATCTTATCGTCCCATTTCTCTAAATCCCTGTTTATCTAAAGTCACTATTTTGCAAAGCTATGAAGAGTTTATTGAAGTTTTTGTAAGATTCTGTAAATGATCGATGGCACCTTGGGTATTTTCTTAGATCGTTTTACCTTTTTCGCTAATTCCGTGAGCAGTGTATTTGTTTGATACAAAAAGATTCGGAAAAGTTTCGTTGTTGCAATTTCCCTCTGAGTATACAGGGGTTTAATCTTTGTTTCAAAAAGCATGTTTGTGAATGGCGTAGATCGAAATGCGCCCAAAGCAATTCTCATTGCAGAGTTCATTATGCATTCAAGTTTCCTGATTTGGGATTTAGGTGCATACCCAAAAACGGGTAGACCGTAATTAATCTTAAAAAGTATAAGGGCTTTACAGATCGAAATAAGAGAGACTGAGTTACAATTAAATCGCGAACTGGACAAGCATTTTACAATGTTAAGACGTTGAGTCAGTGAAGAAGTAAGATAGACTATATGATCATTCCACCTGTAGCTCTTATTTATCATAATTCTTAGTATCCTTAGTACGTCAACTGGAGTTATTGCTATGTTAGATGCTTGTATTCTAACATTGCAGTCCTTTAATCTACAAACGTGAAGATATTAACACTTTGTAGAAGAGAGTGTAGCACCAGATCCATCACAGCATTCGCCTATATCTTTAAAGAGGTCGTCCAACTTCAGCACAGAACTTTTTCTTCTGTCACTTCTGATTATTAAATTAAAGTCATCGGCATAGGCACACAAGTCTCCTTATGTAGTGATATGACAGAACATGGTTTGTTGTAGGCGATTACGAAAAGAATGACAGATAACGGCGACCCCTGGGGGATTCCATTATGTAGGGGAAAAGATTTCGAATAGCAATTGTCTATTCGGACAATTTTTCTTCTCTTACTCATGAAATTCTGAACATATCTAATTATATTAGGTCCCACTCTCCACTCGGCAAGCTGATTCAGTATTGGATGAAGCCCTATTTTGTAAAAAGCTCGTTCGAAGTCTAGCGAGATTACAGTTGCATGTTTTCGTAACGAGAGGCAATTTGCAATCTGATAGTCTGCATAAAGTAGACTGTCAGTTGTAGAGCTTCCCCCTTTGAAACCAAATTGTCGGTTACTCAGTAGTTTGTTGGTAGTAACAAACCACCATAACCTAGTAGCCACAATTTTGTCCAAAACTTTAGATAAACAGGGATTTAGAGAAATGGGACGATAAGATTTTATCATAGTCCTATCTGTTCCGGGCTTAAGAATGCGTATGATTACACTATTTTTGAATTGTTGAGGAATATATTTTAGAAATATATTGTTAAATAAGCTTAAAACCCTTTGTTTCAGTGAATATGGTAGCATTTTTAACACTGGATACGAAATCCTGTCTAATCCTGGAGTTCTTCCCCTTAAATTACCCAAGGTAGAGGAGAGTTCGGTGAAATTTATATTGCGTTCTATTGTAAGTGCATCTGGACATGTTGTAGTTGGGCTGTAATTTTGTATTGAGCTATGTTTGTTTACTCTGAAGTTATGCGAAAAGTTTGAATCTGACAAGAATCCGCCAAATTCCTGTCCCATTTCCATTCTGTCGGTTATCATAACATTCGGATTATCTATTTTACCTATGCAGTGTATTTTGTGTGTTGTTTTGTAGCCGGTGAAGTTACGAACATTTGCCCATATTCTGTCAAGTGTCAAAGATTTCAGCAAAAATAATTATGCATACAAAATCTTGATGTCGCATTTTCGGTAGTCTTGTTTTTAGATATCACACTGGACGGTTTTAATTTTGACATTTTGAACGTGCATTTTGCACTCAAGACCTGATTCTTACAAAGAGTCATCGATGACTTGTTGAAAAAATGTGCGGATATCCTGCGAGAGTTCGAGACAACTACGGTAGACCAGTTTTGAATCGATCGTGGATTTTCCAGACAATAAAATATATAATTGTTTCTCTGCGTTTAATGTAGACAATTGTGTAACTACCAGATGTGTTGTTGTTTTGGATCCATGGCTTTTGTATTAATGCAATCTCCTTATTTCCCTTATTCTGATGTAGAGACTTAGGTTCAGCGAATGCTGCTTTAATGTAGTAAGTACCACTATATTTTTACACACAATTTTACTAGACATTAAGATACATTTAAGAATATATTGTAAATACTCGTATGATTGTAATGTTGGCTTGTTGAAATGGTCAATATTAAATGTGCAGTGCCATATGGAGGTAAGTTCTTGCAACCGACCAACCGATAATAACCCGACATATCTACAGAATACATACACATATGTAGACATATATGCATTACATGTATATTTACATTACGTTCACACCATGTTAAAGAAAATCATGCAAGGTATGTTTGTCGAACGTATTACAACGTAATAAGATCTTTCGTTTGATATCATTAGAAAATGGATGGTCCGTTAAGATACACTAATTCTAGAACAGGCAGGACAAAACTATTTCTACTTTACTTTCTTCTTGAATATGTATTTATTTCTATAAATTTTTTGAATTTTAATATTTATTTACATGTTTTTCATGCAAAGTCTCATTTGAAAAATTACATTTCTTTAAAATTCAGTAAAAAATTGTTTCTAAATAAAAAAATGTGTTAGTGGGAATGAATATTTTCTGAAGATGAAAATTTATTACAAACTAGCTTTTTGTACCCGGCGCTGCCCGGAATATTATTGATATTTTATTCCTGGCCGTTAATCATTTAACATTTTGGTAATCTATTTAAGAATAGCACACAAACGAAGCATGTTTCGTGTGTAAAGTGGCAGTTTATTCTGTAGGAGAAAAAAAGATTCATACAACTCAAATTATTTTATGGGACAGCATTTTTTTTTCGAAATAAATTCAATAACTATGTATTTCGAAAAATAAATTTTTGAACAACGCAATGTTGACATTCAAATTTTAAATGTCTGGTTGATGATAACTGTTAAATTTGTTTTCTTAATTTTCCCTTTCTAAACGTATATGTATAAGACAAAATATTTTTTTATAAGTTTAGAACAAAGTACATATACAAAAAGTACCAACTATACAATTTTTCCCTTTTTGGTCCTCTAATTTTAAGTTTAACTTATCTTGCATTGTAAAAACCCATATTTAGAACTGTAAGTCTGTTAGTCTGTTATTTCGGTGTCGTATTATGAAAAATTAACTTCTCAAAAATTTCGTTGTCTTAAAACAACAGATACAAATGGTACCAAAAATGTACAAAAACACAAATCTTTACCCTTTTTTACACTTTCAGTTTGCATGTTTTTAATAAGGCTTTTGTTTTTTAATATATCAATATTTAAAGGTTGGAGTCTGTAGATCACTTATTAAGATTAAGCGCAAAATTTCACTTCTTACTCATGTTTATTCCCTTGAAGATAGACTTACAAAGAACTAATCTTCTAATACACAACTTTGTGACAGAAGAAATGTAAAATAAAAATGCTTTTTCTTCATAGCAAAGACAATCATTATTTTAGAGATAAATTTGAAAAATGTTCCACTTTTTGTCCCTTTCCGGTATCAACGTTATATTAAATTTTACCGGTTTTTACCCAATTTATCACTTCCTAATCCAAGTCTGGCAAATAGATTTATCTGAGGTCTACCCTTTAATAAAATTAGTTTAGCCGTTTGGCTTTACCGTGTTTCCCCTTTTTATCCCGACCTGGTCTAAGTTTTGAAAAATTATATGGCCTGTTTCCATTTATAATAATGGATCTATCAACGTTTTAAATTTGAATAAAATCGGTTCAGCCGTTTGGTCTTACCTTTTTATCCCTTCCAAGTCCATGTATTGAAAAATAATATAGCCTATTGACGCTTCAAAGCATAGGTCTATCTACGTTATACATTTCATTAAAATCGGTTCAGCCGTTTAGGCGTGATTGCGGAACAAACAAACAAACTTAAAAAGCCATTTATAATATCTATATATGGATTTATCTACATACATATGTGTGTATGTGTGTGCGTGTGTGTCGAAGTGTGCGTGTGTTTGTTTTGTTTGAACCAACTGAGAAGACAATGTGGTCAAAACTGAAATTTACAAACACCTTCTTAACATTCACACAGCTACACAGAACACTCACGTGTTCAATAAACAAGATTTGGAAAACCACAAGAGATGTTTAAGTACCTTCGAGCTAAAAACACAAAAAAAACCCAAAAACAAAATGAAAATTAACAGAACATGCTATAGAACAACAAAAAGTGAAGTAGGAATAACATAACCCAGTTAATATATTATCTCGACATTCTGTCGTTTTAACGGAATAATCTACATTTTCAGAACCTATTTCTAGAATACATATACTACTCCAGTTGTGAGGCAAATTTACAGATACTCTTTAAATTTAACTTATAGGGACTGTTGATAGGAATTCTTGTAGAATCCGGAAGTAATGATCAGTGGGTAGGAGAGGTCTTTGTTTGGTCATGTATGTTTGTTTGGACGAGTAGGTCATGTATTTTGGACAAATTGCTGGATGGCTGGATAGATCGATAGAATTTGTTTATATGCCAGTTTGAATGTATGTCTGCTGCAAGTATATTGCAACATGACACACAACATTATGGGCTTTAAAGGTATTTTTCTTATTTGTCTTTGTCCTTCTGGTATTTCATATACAATTGTTCTATTTCATTGCCACTTATATTGTGACCGTTGTCATTGTACTGTTTGCGTGAACACACTGACCACAAGTGAAATTTCACAAACTTCTGTTTAAACATTTATGGTAGATGGTAGATCATGACATCTTTCTAGAGGTATGTGTGTATTTTGCTCGAAATTCAAAGCAATTTTGTAGATGCAGTTTTTCACATGCAGAGTGAAAAAACCAAACAGTTATTATACCCTTCACCTTCATGAGAAGGGTATATATAAGTTTGTCATTCCGTTTGTTTCCACAATATAATTTCCGACCCTATAAAATATATATATTCTGGATCCTTATAGATAGCGGAGTCTATTAAGCCATGTCCGTCTATATGTCTGTATGTGTGTCTGTCTGTCTATTGAAATCAGTTTTCTGAAGTCCCCAGATATCTTCAGGATCCAAATCTTCAATAATTCTATTAGACATACTTTCGAGAAGTTTGCTATTTAAAATCAGCAAAATCGGTTTTGGCCAACCAGAGTTATGGACCAATATGTGAGACATCCTCCATAAAAATTTGATATTTTTTGTCCATTTTATTGCAATATTTTGAAATATATTGAAGCTAATACCATGAAATTTTGTATACGTTGTTTTTATGATAAAAGAAGAAAGTGTATCGAAAATAGTATGAATCGGTCCATGATTTCTCATAGCTGCCATACAAAAATCTTCCCGAAATATTGCTTAATTATACATAAGTGCTTATAAAACTGCAATATCAATACAAAATTCAGCAGTAATAAATTTCATGCAAAAATAAATCGAAAAACGAAATTTTTTTTAGTTCGGTCCATGTTTGACCATAGGCCCCATATAAAGTCCACTTCCAAAATTCACTTAAATACGTATTAAACAGATATAAATAATGTTAAACGGCTAAAGTTTGGCATGAAGAATCTTTATAGGCCAATAAATTGTTGTATTAAATTTTATGGTGTTCGGCCCAGAATTGGTCATAGCTCCAATACAAGGACCACATCCGAAAAAGACATTTATCCCTACATATATTGTATAAATATCGGTTCCGATTTAAAACGTTGCACAGATCATTTACATATATACAAAAGTCATCCCACAAAATTTTGTGAATTTCGGTCTATTTTTAACCGTATGCCACATACAAAGCCTTCTTCCGAAATCACTTTTATACTCAAAATCTCTTATAAATACGGGTACCAATCCACATTTTTACACGGATCATTTACATACATGCCTAAATCAAACTGATAGATTTTAAGAATATCGGTCCATATTTGACTATGTCCCCCATATAAGGTCCACTTCCGAAATCCACGTTAATAGTAATATATATCTTAAATATACCGTTATTATGTTGAAATTCGACGTGAAATATCCTCATATGCATGAAAATCACTGTTCCAAAATTTAAGAAGATCGGCCCATAATTTGTCATAGCTGCCATATAAAAATTTCCAAAAAAAAATAAACAAATAAATTCGGGTCAAAAAATATTCTTTTCGGATTTAACCCATATTCGGTCCATATTTGATAATCATGATATATAAAGGTATTTTTAATACCTTTTATTTAATGTATTACAACTTATCATACACCCAGTAGTTCCAGAGATATAGGCCTATATATTTTCAACTTTACGGGCCCGCCCCCTCGAAAATAGGCGTGACCGCCAACAAATTGTTTTTGCTGGCATCTCCTCTAAAAGCCCTATTTGATGAAATTTTTTTTTTTTTTTTGAGCAAAGTCACTAAACCGAATTGTTCCCCTTTTTTTTATACTCTGTTTGTTAAATTACACTCAAGATTATTATGAACATCAGACAAACTCTGTAAATTATGGTAAGAATTGGTAATTAAATCAATTAAAAATGGTGAAAATTAGACAAAATTTCAAAATATTTAACATAAATTATGTTGGTCGTAAATTTGTCTTTCAAACAATATATAAAATAATAATAAAATTTGCACTAAGACTGAATAGAAGACACAGAATAAGAATATTATTGTCCTATAACCAGTGTAGTTTTTGTATTTCTTATTACTTTTAGGTGGAGGGTATTAAAGATTCGGTGCAGCCGAATATAGCACTCTTACTTGTTTTTAATTAAGTTTGTCTGCAAAACGTATGTAAATATTTTTATATCCACCACTAAAATAATGGAGTGGGGGGGGGGGGGTGATGTGGTGTAATTATGATTAAATCAGTGGTGAAATGTTCACTAGATATTAGTGGTGAGTGTCGGCACTTTTCTAATTTAAACATGTTGACCAGGGTAGCTTAGAGTATTGAAATGTTTAAATTTTGATCAAATAAACAAGTTGGTAAATAATTCTTTGTAAATTATCTTTATCAGAAGATTTTTCTTTTGTTTAAATTGAAATTGAATTTTTCATTCTTTTGTTTATATGAACAAGTATTTATGAAACTGAATTTTTGTTTTGTTTTTTTTTACGATGCGGAGGTAAATTATTGCTTAACAAAGGAGGCTATTCGAATTTGATTTGAATTCCTTTGCCTCCCGGAAAGTATTGAAAAACAACAACAAGAATAGAATTTGTTAGAAGAATTAAACGTTTTTTTCACTTGGGGATTTTAGGAGAATGTTTTAAGCCTCTTAGTTTTCAACACAATAACAAACGTTTATTTGATTCTTTGTTTTTCTTTTGTTGTTTTTGGTGGATCTGGTGTATTGTTTTAGTTATATGTACGAGTATGCATTTTTTTTGTGTTATTGTTGTTATTTATGTTGCTATGTATGTATATACATATGGATCCTGATGCAGTTTGATGGCTGGCTGTCAAATTATAGTGGACCTCAGCTCTGCATGTACAAAATACACACACATTTGTGGGTATTATTTGTATGTGTGTACGCTTTGAGGATACGAGGGTTGTATAATCTGTTGTATGCGACTCGCTGTCTTATGGGATATTCTCATTCGATGATTCGACGATTATGGTTCTGCCTCGCTCAGCAGTTCGGTAATTTTATTTATATCGCAAATTTTGAAGAACCACTGGAAAATTTACTTCCATTTGTATTCAAAATATTTTTCTTCAAATGATTATATTTTGTCCTCTTTTGAATGTGTTTGGAGTTGGCATCACTGAGAGTGGGCTGCAAACTTTATATAGGGTGATTCATTTAAGATTTTTCATGCTGCCATCTAATTATTATTTAATAGCAACAAGGGCAACAGCAGCAAAGTTCAAGTGTATAAAAAAATCAGCGTTCTTGGTAATGTTTTTAGAGCAACAATGGCTTTAAGCATTAAACACATTCGCTATAGCGGGCTACCAACTACAATATGTAAAATAAAATAAAAACGTTTATATGCGAATGATTATTTTGCCCTGCTGTCGTCAACATATCAACATATAAACGTGTGTATTTTGAGGTGACAGAAGAGGAAAGAAAATGTAGTTTTATATTTGTCTCTTTCTTTGAGAACTGCCTTTTTGTTTTCTTTATGTTACTATTTTTCTTTATTTTTCTGGCGCAATAAAATTCAATTTTGGTCACAGAGTATTTTTGTATTGTTTGATACAATCATATATACATACATATATGGATATCAGTAGAGTAACTGAAAATTAAACCTTTCAAACGGATCACCAACAGCGCAGTCGCAACCAACGTTTATATGAAATTATCTTTAAAAAGTAAATGTCAGAGATTTGTTTTATTTCAAATTAAAACAAAAAATTTAAATGGGAAGCCACCTTGTAAATATGTATAAATATTATTTTGAGATTGTCTTAAGAATATAAGATGTTTATTTGACTGTTTAAGGTCGTGATACACTATCCTACACAATCGTACGATTCATTCACTGTAAAATCTGACTGTAAAATAAAATTCAAAAAAAAAAAAATCGCAACAAAGTCTGTCATAGGTGACACACTATTACACAAAAAAGATGCAAAAACATATGTTTTCATCTATCAGCTGTATTAGAAAATACAACTCTGATCGCATAGAAACTATCATTTTATGAAAATATTTAAAAACTTTTGCTAAATCTGTCATTTAGTTAAAATTTTAGGCCACACTATCATACTTTATGAACACACACGATTTTTTTGTCATACCGTACGACTAAATAGGATAGTCAGTAGCGGCCTTTAGTCAGACTCTAAGAATTATTCTTATTCTTATTGGCCTCAAAAGTGAAATTCTATTTCTTTTTTTGTCATTTTGTCAGGGTGACGACCTGGTACTTCTCATACGACTCTTGTGCGATTATAAAACAATGATGCACATTTTATTAGGTAGAATAGAAATGAGAATTGAGGTCTTTAAGAAAAGTCATTAATATGTTGACAGTTATTATTGTTGTTGTTCTTAAAGTACGCTCACTTCCTAAGAATTTATATTAAATAGGGCGTGCAACATGTTCAAGTACTTGTGTTTGTGAATCAGGGCTGTATTTAGAAATGTATGTACTTATGTGTTTGCAACCACTTATAAAGTTGAATAATTGCCCACAATTATTTACAATTAGAAGAAAGGGAAATCAAATTATTTGTTTATGTATTTATGACTGTACGCATAAATATGTACATTAGACTGGCACCGTTTGTATGGAGTAAACGATATTCTGAACTAAAATAACAAATATGTATATAATATGCAATGTTGGTAGGTACCATATGAATAATCTTTGAAATACGCACCAATTGATCTAAAATAAGGAGGTCTAGCAATATATTTTTTTAAAATATTGTATATTATATTATATGCAAATCAAATACATAGTTTTAAAACAAGTAAGAAAGTATAGTCGGTCAAGCCCGACAATATAATACCCTACACCCAGTATATGTATAAAACAGTTTTTCAGAAATGGGCGCTATATGGGATATATAACCTATTGTGGGCCGATCATCCAAAAATTTAGTGTCATGATGTCTATGAATATAAATATTATGTATGTTGAACTTTATCTCGATATAAATACTTTTAAAAGATTTATTGAGCTTAAATTGAATTTCGACTAATTATGGACCGACCATTATAAAATTAGGTGTCATTATTTCTGTATAAAAGAAACTTATTTGTGTCAAATTTGAATACCAACATTTTTAAGAAATTTATGATCGTTAAAGTGAATTTCGAAAGTGGGCCTTATATGGGACCTACAACTAATTATGGACCGATCTGCGCAAAATTTTTAGATGTGATTTCATCGCGCACTAATTTTTATTTAAATATCTTCAAAATTGCGACCTGTACTCTGCGCACAAGCTTTACATGGACAGTCAGTCAGACGGACTTACGGACGGGCATCGTTAAATCGACTCAGAAAGCGATTCTAAGCCGATCGGTATACTTTAAGGTGGGTGCTGGACCAATATTTATGGGCGTTACAAACATCAGCACAAATCCAATATACCCTCTCCACTATGGTGGTGTAGGGTATAAAGACTTGTGTATTTCTACACAATTATATCTTTAATTCTATTGTATGTATTGGAGCACCCTAATTCACATACATATTAACATACATATATTTATTTATGTATGTATGAATTTTTATGGCTAAGTATTTCTGTATTAAATAAATAAAAATATTTTTGTTTATGACCATAAACATTTTCGCCCCATAAAAATATTGATAAATTATTATATTGCAGTTTAATAGTTTCACAATAAAAACCAAATTTTATTTGACTGTTAAAACTATAAGAAAAAATGTTAAATAAATACATACGAGTATATAAATCAGCAACAAATAACAACAATATTTCGTTTAGAAACAATATTTTTAACACATTTTTAGCCATTTTTATTTTGCTCCATAAATTTTATTAACTCGCTGTCATAAACAGTTTGAATAAATTAATCAGATAAACATTCATATTACCCCCTTTAGTATTCTGGCAATGTGTCACTAGGTTTTATTATTAAGAAAATAGTACTTATCTACAAACAAATTCAAATAAATAAATTAACATTTGCTATGATGAAGTATTTGATGAAGAGAGAGCATTGATGGAATATGCAAATGTGAAATCGATTCAAGTCATTTTCATGGCCACAAAGTGGATTATAAGAATGAGTAATAATATTTGTATCTTAATCGGAAGGAGCATAATTATCATTAGAGGTTATGCGGAGAATTCATATTTACTTGGTAATATTTTTTTACATGGTGCAACTATACAAGGTGAGTGCAAATCGACAACAAATACAACACAAAACAGAAAAAACAGGCATTTTGTTTGTGTAAAGTAATGTACTAAATACTGTCAAAAATACTTGAAAAAGTGTTACTTTTGACATAAGTAAATTGTAAAGAAAGTCAGTCAGCTGGGCTACTGCACTCACCTTGTATAGTTGCACCATGATTTTTTTATTTTCAAAAGATTTTCTTAATATTATTATGTATTTTTATCTATTTCCAGTTAGAAATTGAATTCAAAACAGCCCACTAATTTAGTGGCTATTTTAAGTTGTCTGTTAGTTTGAATTTTATTTCATTAAGGTTAATAAATTTAATTGCTACCGTCATTTTCAAAATCATTTTCAATCAGTTTCAAAGCCTTAATAAGTATTCAAAGAATCCTGTTTGTAATTTTATGAATCTTCTCGAAACTAAATACTTGAGATGAGTTTATTTAAAATTCATAACAAACTGAAACTGTAAATTGAAAACACCTGTCGCATACAGCGAGACAGCCAGTCAGACAGCCAACCACTCAGCCTACTGCTGCTGCTATTCCAAAATAATTAAATTCAATTTTAACTAATTTCCACCAGCAACAAACAGCCTGTCACAGCAACCACACAACAGCAACAGCAACAACACCAGCGTCATCATGAACAATCTACAAAAAGCCATTATTAAATATTTTGTTACTGAGTACGAGTATCATCAATTTGTATTCGTATCTGAACTGGAAGAAATTTCTGTTGTGTAGTTTTTGTTTGTTTGCTGCTTTTCTTACATATACATACATACATATATACATAGATATGTACGTTTATACATAGGTAGTGGGAATATTGTTACACTATACAGGTATTCTTGGTGTTTTATTTTGTTTCTGTTGGTTTCCTTATTTGAATGATGGTTAGTTATTAACACTAAAGACATGACCATAATTAGTATTCATAAAGTAGCCAGCGAGCAAAACCAGCCACTGTTTGCTGTATTAATACAAAGAGGCAATGTTAAGTTCATCGTTGCTCAACAACCAGCCCGCCAGTCATCCAGCCACGCCACACTCTTCCACACAATATGCAGCGTCAAAACGACAACGAATAGCCACTAGTAATAGTGAGAGAACACAGAGACGAAGTATAGCAGGCAAAGGCGCTAAATCAAAATGTCGTTAAAAAGAAACAATATGAAATTAAAATTAAAAAGTAGTAGAAGAAAAAAAAACAACGAATAACAATTTCGAGTACGATCAAGATGCGTGCCTTAAACAAATTATGCAAAACACGTTACACGCACAAAACAATGCCTGAAATGGTTGGAAGGTTCGTTGTAGGAATGTTTGTCAGTTGAAAGTTATTGGAAAAGTCAAACTAAAGAGACAAACCAACAAAAAATTTTTGTATCTCAACACTAATTAAACAATGGCAATAAAATTAATAACAAAATTATTAAACGCAATTCCAATATCTTTTTAAAACCAACAATATTCATCTGAATTTCGTTTTCATCCTCAGTTTTAAACAAAAAGAGGAAAAGAGAAAAATTCACATAGGTACAGAGGTAAAAAATTTTGGATTATTTACGAGTATTTTTTTGCTACACGAACGTCATAATTGCGCATATGGACCATAGTTGCCGTTTTGCTTACTTTTAACCAAAATTGGTTACTTTTTTTTCAATGTGTACTTGTGTACTTTTTTCCGTTTTGGTTACTTTTTTTTTAATACAAAAGTAACCATTTTTTATATTGTTTTTCACTTTGACTTAACACCACTAATTTTGGTGATAAACTAAACTACCACAATTTAAACGTTTTTATAACGTTATAATAACAACACTGTAACAACCGTGTGAACTTAAAATTGTTGTCTTCCAACGTTGTAAGAAAAAGCATTTTCAGTACATTGGAAAACAAAAATATTGTCAGACATTTAACAATCGTGTAAACACACAATTTTGTCATTGTCATTGTTTTAAAACAATTGTCAAACACTTTTCCTTGTCATATGTGCAAATTTTATGCATCTGCCAATGGCAGCATTGTCATAGAAATTATTTCTAAATGCAACTCTGTTTATACATAAATAAACAAACAAGTGTGCATCAATAAATTTTTCTAAAAAAAGTGGACGAAAATTAAAGAAAATAAAAAATGGATAGCGACATATCTTTTGATGAATCCTGTTTCATATAGTGCAGATAAAATGGTCTCAAATTTTTAAACACACTTACAACGCTGCAAAACGAATTTGACAATGCCACACAACAATCTGACAACCGTGTGAACTGACAATTTCGGTTGACAGATAAACTCATTGTGTGCCAATGAAATTGTTAGTTTTCTTACAGTCGTCTAAACTGACAATTTACCTTTTGCTAACAATTTTTCAATGTCAGTACATTGCTAGATCTGACACCGTTGTAATATCTGACGATCGTGTATATATAGCTTTACAAAAAAATACATGCCTGTCTCCAACCATAACAAACACAATCATTGTATTGTTGAACGAGTAAGGTTCTTCAAACGTCAAAAACCATCTACAAACTGAAAAGCAATGGTTATTTTATATTTTACATATATATTTTTTAGCTGAAGTATAAATAAAATAAAATTTTAAATATATAAAAATTTTGATTACTTTTTTTGCTTTTGGTTACTTTTTTTTACATATAGGTTACAAATTTTTTTTGGTCGTGGCAACGCTGATAGTGACTAGTAAAATAACTTCGAATATTTCAAGTGATCGGTGGTTTATACCCTGCCCTTGAAATTTTGATTTTAGAAAAATATTTTCATTATTTAAAAGGGATGAGGCTGTCCTTTTGTCTCAAAGCTTCGAGAAAGATATTAATGACGCTTCATTAGCAATATAAATGGAGATTGGTTTGCTATTGCAAACATTTGTATTTTATAAATTCTCTTTAATTTCTCTGATTTACATTTTAAAATATTATCGAGAATTATTCCGTGTTATAAACATTAAGAAAAGTTCTAAGAATTTAAAAATTTTAATTTTATGCAAAATAATCGAATATAACGAATAAATATATTTTTCTGCAAATATGTACAAATTATTTGAAATAAATTTTAATTCGATATCATCACTTGTAAAAGATTTAAGTACGTAAAAGTGATTTTCAGATATTTGAATTGAATAATATTTGGATACCGACATTGAAGTGACCGCTTTTCACCAAATTTGTAGGTGTGATGATTATTTTGGGAGGATATTTATTTATAGGTATGGTGCAGGGTTGATAAAGTTGGTACAATTGTACTTGTTTTGGTACAATTCAAAACTAGAAAGTACAATGGTACCCCTGTGGCTCATTTGGTACTATTTCCAAATTTTTCAAACCCAAACATATTTTTAATTGATATTAAATTATTTACTGAATGAATATTGTGAATGGATTTTTGCAATTGTTCATTGAGAATAAATAGCAGGTGGCTTTTACTAATCAGCTAATGTTTTCTTGTTGTTGTTAAATTTCATATATAAAATAAAGAGAACAATTGTAAAGTTTATAAAAAAAGGGAACGAAATGCTTTGCTGTAGCGTAGCAATCATCTTGATAAAATACATGGCACGCGCTTAATTTTTTTAAACGACTAGAAAAAACTGCAATACGGTTTTTTGCAGTATGAAAGCATCGTCTTAGTTTTTTGCAAGTGGTACTAAAATAAAACTCTTGTTGTTACAACTTTAATATAACAACTGGATTGTTATCAAAAAATCTATAGATTACATAAATACGTTTAAAAGATTTATGGAGGTTAAAGTTGATTACGTGGAGGGTCTTATACCTATGCGAGTTTCGACTAATTACGGACCGACCATTATATTTGTGTCGAATTTTATTTGGTTACCAACATTCTTAAGAAATTTATGATCGTTAAAGTGATTTTCGGAAGTGGGCCATTTATGGAAGCTACGACTAATTATGGACCGATCATAATAAAATTGTACCGTATTGCTTGTATACATATGAAATATATTTGCGTTCAATATTATTTCGATACCAACATTTTTGAGTGAGTCATGCAGTTTAAAGTGATTTTCGGAAGTGGGCCTTATATGGGAGCTACGACTAATTATGGACCGATCTGCACAAAATTTGTATATGTGATTTGGCTTCATTTGCCACTAATTTGTGATGAAATTTCTTTGGTTCAAACATTTATGATCGGTAAACCACAATTTCGGAATTACCACCAGTTTCAATCTCATCCGTCCTTGGACCGAAAAAATATCATCTACCAAATTTTATCGAAATATCTTCAAAATTGCGACCTGTACTATGCGCTCACGCTTTACATGGACAGCCAGCCAGACGGACGGACAGATGGACATCGTTAAATCGACTCAGAAAATGATTCTGAGCCGATCCGTATACTTTAAGGTGGGTGTTGGACCAATATTTCTGGGCGTTATAAATATATGTACAAATCCAATATACCCTCCCCAGTATGGTGGTGTAGGGTATAAAAATTTAAATTTTAAAAAGTATGTCGAAGAACTAAAGATGAAAGAATTAATATTAATTTTGAATTGCCAATCTCGAACTTACTATTTAATTGATTTATCCCTTCTTTGCATGATTTTTTCTTTATTGGTGAAATAAATCAAGGTGATATAATTCATGTTCTATATTAAAGGAAAAATGATTAAAAAATCTTAGTAGGTATTATTAATAATATAGTAAATTATTATGTAAATTTCCATCATCGTGCAATGTTAATACTAGGGATGCCAATCCCGAAAATCCAATGATTTTCGAGATATGAATCTCTGTTGATGTTGCCCTTTTATTTATGCTCAACGAGATATCAAAAAGTGATCTGGTTAAATCTCTTCTTAAAAGAAACCAAAAAAGACGGATGTTTCACTCAACTTTTTTTTTGAAATTTTTGAAAAAACCAAAAATTGAAGAGTGAATCTGATATGAGATAGAAATGTTTGTTATTAGAAATTAATTAAAAACGTTGATTGCGAGACGTATGAAATAATGAATGGAATGAATTCATTCATAAAATTAATGAATTGAAATATGAAAAAGCCTCCACAACGCCTAATAATGTCTGTAATAATATGGAATAAAATATTGAATGAAAATTATTTGTTTCAGAGGATGAGAAAGGCTTGTTCACGCAATCAGAATATGTACAAGAATTTGATAACAATTCTCTCTACAAACGATGTTTTTCGTCAGCTTTATATAGTATATCTATTGCTTTTAAATTTATATAGACATTTTTTATTTATTAATGGTTTATAAACTTTTAATCAATTAAAAATTTTTTTTCAAACATATTTATATTTAACATAAGTTATTACATATCTATCAACCAATTTGTTTTAATATGAAATAAAAAATACCGAAAATCCCGGGATCACGGAGTCATTTATGAAATCCCAAATCCGGAGATTTAAAAAAACCAGTCCCATTTTGGCCCACAGCTTCAAAAGTGTGTAAGCACCAGTGAATTTTTTGATTTTTTTAAGATTATGAAAAGCATTATAGTTCAACTTAATTTTTTTTTTTTTCAGAACCGAATCTATTATTCAACCAAATATCCAACAAAACGAAACTTTTAAATTTCAATCGATGGATAGATTTTAGGATTTTTATTGTCTTAAAAAAATCAAATAATTTGTTGTGTTTACTCACTTTTGAGGCTCATAGTATGTACATGTATGTATGTATGGACATATGAATTCGTAACGATGAAAGTTCTTTCGTTTAGAAAGTTTCATTTAATGCTGAAAAAACAACAAACAGTCTCTTGCTTGTATGATTGTTCTTGAGGTTCTGTTTAAAATCTATAAAAGTTGCGAGCTTTTAAACTTAGGTGAAGCGTAGCCACATACAAACATATTCCTAGATAAGTTTAAATATCTAAGCATGAGGTTAAATCTTACAACTCGTAAGTAGAAAACTTGTTTTGTAAAACTAACATAGGTATAAATAATAAAAATAAACAAACAAAATGTAAAGAAATCTCCATAAGTTAAGCTGAGTATGTACTTAAGTATGTACAATGTACATACATATATAAATATGTACATACATATGTATGTATGTATTTTAAACATATAAACTAAAGCAACAAAAACAATATTTGGAAAAGCAACTAACTGGTTTGTGAATGTATAAGAAACGGGTTAAAAGTAGATCGTGCATACATACATAGATATACACAAGATCCCATTTACTTGAGCATTTTGTTATTATTGTTGTTTTTTAAAGTTCTTCTGAACACAATACAGAAAAATCCATTTGAATTTACCTTGGCTGGCTGTCTACTATCTAAAGCTGTTGTTTTTTTTTTAATATTTATTTTGCTTGAAAAAAAAAAACTTTATATCACAGCATAAAAATGAACATGCGAAAAACCAGATTTACACCAATACATACATATACAAATGAAATACATACATACACTACAACTACAAAAACTATAAATATCTACATGATATGTTTTGTATGTTAAATGTATAGTGTGGTAGATATGTATGTATGTAGATACTTTGAAAAACTCTACTCCAGCTTAAAGAAACTTAAACTTAAACAAAGAAACGTTTTTACCTGTGTGCTTTATAAGGGGCAACTTAAAAGTGGGTAGAGTTTTATTTACGGATAAAATAATGACTCTCAACATTATAATGTTGCTATTTATTTATTAGAACCAATGTTGCTTTTTTTTTAACCAGCAACATTAGTCCAGACACATATTTCATTACAAAGACAGAGTTGTTACATGACTAAATAAGACAAATGTTGCAAACCAAGAATACTGTTGCTTGTTTAAAAACAACTTGTTGATTGTTTAATTTTATTTAGCAACAATTTGGAATGTTACATCCAAGGGAAATTTGTGTGTATTTTAAATAAAATGTTGCTTTGATGTTGTGGTACTTTTTATTTGTTCATATACCAGTCTTATATGTATATATACATACATACATTAATGTGTGGATTGTATTACTGTATTTGAATTTGCTATGGGTTTTTTTTGTTGAAGTAAGCAAATGTGAAATGTTTTGTGAGTTTCATTTTGAAAATGTACACCAAGTAATTAAAGATTGTATGGCCAAAAATATTTTAAGCTACAGGCAGCCCCCTAAAGACTATTCTATGGCGCAAAATACATTTATTTTGCAAAAATCTAGCAATTAAATATCTAGGTATGTAATAAGTTTTATTTTATTGTTGTTGCATTTTATTAATAACAATAATAATTATAATAATAATATGTGGGTATGTAATAATAATTTTTTAATAAAATTTTTCATTGAACTTGTTTTTCGTAAAAAATGTTGCCTTATTTTGTTGACCGATTGTCATAAACTTTCGTGAGTTGGTAAGTGTAAACGGTTTTTAAGCAAATCTGCATTTATATGAAAAGTGTGCATTGAACGCTTGCACAACGTTTCTAAATGGTAACGTTATTTTCAATTATTTACTTTAGTTGAAGATAGTTAAGTAAGGTGACCATACGTTCTCTATTTTGGAGGACAATTATCTGTTTTAACTCTCTGTCATGTATAAAATTTGTGTCCTCTTTCAGTCATCATGTGCAAGTTCGAAAGTTTTTTACTAATACACTCACATTTTTTACTAATACACTCAAATTTTTTCAATTGCAGAGCTACTCCAGTTTTTCGAATAAGTTTTCGTATATAATACGTACCTACACAGGATTTGCATGCAAGTACTTGCATGTGTAAGGGCAGGGTTAAATGCATGATCAATATGTATTTGTTTTTATTGAGCTTAGAGTATGAACAGAACAAGCACGGCACGGTTTCTAAGTAGAATGAGAATCGCCACCTTTAACAAATAAATAAAACATATTTTACTTCACAAACGTCGTGTCGTGCTTGTTCTGTTCATACTCTTAAGGTGGATTCACCCATTTGTTCTTAACAAAAAATTTTTCCGGAGAAAAGTTTTTTCACTGAGAGTTTTTTGCAGCACAATTTCGAACGATTTTTCTGAAAAATCAAAGCTGCCATATGTTAACAAAATCTATTAGTTTTACAAGTTCGGTCATTGATTTATTTTGCTTTGGGTTTTAAGTGTTAAAATACAAATATTAAAATATTTTAAAGTA
Source organism: Bellardia bayeri (assembly GCA_950370525.1). Classification (NCBI taxonomy): domain Eukaryota; kingdom Metazoa; phylum Arthropoda; class Insecta; order Diptera; family Calliphoridae; genus Bellardia; species Bellardia bayeri. Next base: position 51,682,936 of record OX493265.1, on the reverse strand, counting down.
TTGTGTATTCAAAATCACAGATATAAATTCAAAATGAATGAAAAAAGAAAGTTGTTTTTGCTGATGGCCATGGAAATACATAAGACATTGTTACTTGTATGCAAAAAATGCAACCTATTGGCAACTCAATTCATTTTTGTCCAGAAAAAATATAAAACTAAACCAGTCCAAGTTCGGAAAAAATATTTTCTCACTCTCAAAAAGAGAGACGTCAACCTTTATATAAAAAAAATTGTTCGAACAAAATTTTTGTTAAGAACGAATGGGTGAATCCACCTTTACTGACTGAACTTTCGCTTTTCAAAATAGTAAATGGTAACAATATGTAAAAAATGTAAACATTGAATTGAAATAAATTTTTTACTATTTTTCTTAATGTCATCTTTTTTCTTTTCCAAAATCTGGTCGCCTTAAGTTAAGGGTAACGCATGTCGAGATGAAATGATATTTATTGATAGCAACAGTTTAGGGGTAACGATTTGTCTACCGCATTGAGAAATAAAAGAATTATACAAAATATGTGATTAGCAATGACGATTTCATAAAGGTTAGACCTGTTTCACACTCATCAGTTCTGACTGTCAAGTGAAGTATTTTTCAATGATAAGGAAAGAGAAAATTATCTTTTAATATACAATAATAATAATTTAATTTTCTCTTTCCTTCGCATTGAAAATTACTTGACTTGACAGTCAGAACTGATGAGTGTGAAACAGGACTTAACAAAGACTCACATTTTTTATAAGTGTATTTACATTTTGTGATGCTTATAAGCAAAAAGTGTTTCAACTCTGCAGAAAAACTTCCATATCCGTTTGCAATTAAAAATCCTCCTAAAAATTTTCTTCAAACACATTTTCTTGCAGTTCTGCCATGAAATTCGGATGAAGATGTTAAATGCAATTTACAAAAGTTAAATAATTAAGTATGTAATGCAATTACTCCACTGCAAATGCGTTTGATGTAGGTACTTTTAATTTTTTGTTGCTACTTTGATTTTAATAATTATATACGAATATCTTTGAAATATATAATATTATTTTTTCAATGTAATTTAATATTTACGATGTAATTTTCTCATGTCTTATCTTCAAGGCCTTTATACAACAAAAAATTAACGCATTTCTCAACATTGGGTTAAGAAAAAAGTATTTCTGCTCGAGCAAGGTATTAGGAGCACCTACAACATTTTATTGCTTTATTTACAAATGAAACGAAATTAATTTTATTTCCCACTTAATAAAAATTGTTATAAAATAAAATGCAAAATCGAAATATAGCTGCAGCCAGCAAAATTGCAAAGTACAATATTATTATTCTTTTCAAAAAGTTAAACCCAGCAACCTAACAGCCAACCACACAATTACAAGTTCTTCTGATTACATATAATGCTCTTTCATTTCTTCTCTGTAATAAACGCATTATTTGCACTTTTGCCCCCAAATTATAAAACAACAACAACAACAGCAACAATTACGTATAATGCAGCAGTTTGTTGTTTTTAACTTTTTGCATACATTTGCTTATGAACTTCATTCAACATAATATGTATTACAAGCGAGGAAGAAGATACTTGCGCTAGTGTTTAAAATTCCATTCCTTTTAATTCTTTGTGTTGGTGGGAGTACAAATATAGTGGTTGTTGTTTTTTTCTGCAAACTTTGCAAAATAAAAAAAGCATGTAATTATAACATCACTATTTAAAGTTAAGGAAAATCTACTCTCGTCTATGCTGTTTTTAAAGTAAATATTTTTATTCAAATAAATTTGTAAGATTTTCCATGAATTACTAGGTATGATCCTTTATTGCTGAATGCCTTAGTTTTTCATACATAGGTATTGAGGAGATGGTATGTTTGCAGATGAAGAACATTTACGATGTTAAGGAATTATGTATAAAAGTATTCAATTTGAACTTGAAAAGAAAGAGATTGTGCATTTTAACACGTCATAGTTATTTGAATCATTTAAATAGTCCGTTTTTAAATGTGTGGGATTTGTTGCTCCAAACTTGTCATAGCATTCTCTAGGAGCAATGCCTCAAAATGTTGGTTGTTAAATATGGAAAATAAAAAAAAACTTAGAACTAATAGTTCAGCAACAAAATAAACATAAATCTATATTAGAGTTGTGCCCGGTCGTTCATTTCAGTGACCGGTCATTTTCGTTCATTTATCCAAGACTGATTCGTTCATTCAATCGTTCACGAATGAATGAATACAACCCTTATTGAATGTGATTTTCTTCTAGTCTTTTGATAAACAGTAGCTGAACGAAATTGATCCGTACACTATTAAACGAACACCGTTCAGTTAAATGACCAGCTCATTACGTTCAATGAAGTGATCCGTTCATTTTAACCCGTTCATTCATGAACGACACAGCTCTAATCTATATGTATACTCGTACTCAAGAGTGGTTTCGGTTAATAAATCTTAATTTAATTTAATATTTGTATTTTGAGGATCAAATAACTAGCTACGAGTAAGTCTTTCTCCAATATTGACAGTAGTACTGTCGATTTTATCTAAAAGAAGCTGTTGTCCATAATTGGTGATAAATGAATCTAAAACATTAAAATTTAATTTGGTAGAAATTAAGCCAGAAGGAATTTTTAAGCTTGCTAATATTGAGGAAGATCTCAACCAAAATAAATTTATTTAATCTTACGTTTTTACACGACTCTTATTAATGTTTTTCTACCCTCCACCACCACAAATGTTGAATGAGGGAATATTACGTTTTCCATTCCGTCTGAAACTTTGTTAATATTCATCTGAGACCTAAAACAAAGGTCTCATACAAATGTGATGATAGATAATACCATGAAATTTTGTACACGCTATTTCTGTGCTAAAAGGAGAAATTCTGATGAAAATAGTAAGAATCGGTTCATGATTTCTGATAGCCCTCATACAATAATTTTCCTGAAATATTGCTCAATTATACATAAATGCATAAAAAATTGAAATATCAATATCAAATTCAGCAAAAATAAATTTAATGTAAATCGATATCGCAAAACGAAATTTTGTTGGTCCATGTTTGGCCATAGACCTCATATAAAGTCCACTTCCAAAATTCACTTAAATACGTAGAAATCCAGTATAAATATTGTTAAAAGCTTAAAATTCGATATAAATAATCCTAAGGTATAAGGTATATAAATTGTTGTACTAAATTTTATGGTGGCCCTCCCACAATTGGTCATAGCTCCTATATAAGGACCACATCTTTATATTTATCTTCTAAATGTCGGCAAAGATCAAAACCTTAACATAGATCATTTACATATACACACAAATCATATTTTCTGAATTTCGGTCCATAATTGACCATATCCCCCATATAAAGCCCTCTTCCGAAAATCACTTCATCACTCATCGATCCAAAATTTTACACGGAGCATTAAAATATATGCCAACATCAAACTGTTAGATTTTGAGAATATATCCCCCATACAAGGTCCACTTCCGAAATTAACTTTATTACTAAAATGTATCTTAAATATACCGTTGTTATGTTGAAATTCGACGTGAGATATCCTCATATGCATAAAATTGTCCTTAAAAAGATCGGTCCATGATTTGCCATAGCTATATCATTTCCGAAAAACAATTTAACTCAGAAAAATGTATAATTAATATCGATATCGAACCAACTTTTATACAGATCAGAAGTTTTAATTCAGAAATCATTCTAATATTGGTTATTGCCGTATAACCGATATAAGAATTAAGTATTGGATTTAGTAGCTGTCAGTCAATAGTCGGCAATAGCTCCCGAATTAAGTCCACTATAACAACCAACCATATTGGATTTAGAAGCTATCAGTCCATAATTGATCCACTTCTACTATGTATGACATAGTAATATAATATTATTGAGATCAAATTCAAACAAGAGAAGCATCACCTTATAATCTTACTCATTTTTATATCCTGTTTCTTAACTTGTGGTGAATATGCAAAAATGTTTTTGTAATTTTATAAATTGTTAAAATATATCCAAGATTGTTATGAAAATGAGATAAACTCGGGAAATTATAAAAATTGGTAATTACATCAATAAAATGGTATAAATGGTTAAAATTAGAGAATATTTCAAAAAGTTTGAAATAAATAAATAACTGTTCACATGTTCAAACAATGTATAAAATACTAAAGAAATTGCGCTAAGACTGAATAAAAAACACAGAATAAGGATATTCTAGTCCTATAACCAGTGTAGTTTTTGTATTTCTTATTACGTTTAGGTGGAGGGTATTTAAAATTCGGGAGACCCGAATATTGCACTCTAACTTGTTCTTACATGTGTTTATAGTTATGAAACATTGGCTATTACAATATTTCTTAATAAAATAAGAACCTTGTTTAATAAAGCTAATATTTTAATTTTATTTAATGTATTTATGATCTACTAACAACATATAATGTTTTTATTAAAAATATATTTCCTTAAATTTAAATATGATTAATCTATAACAGTGGTGTGTTTATAGTTGTGACACGTAGTGTATAACTTCTAAACTATTCGTCAGATTTCTTTGAACTTTCGGTGCAAAACTTTCAAAAATATGTTTTTTTTTAAAGTTGTTTGTTTGAGAAAAATAAGTGACTTTATATTCTCATATTTTTCTTAAGAGTATGTTTAAAAAGTTGAATATTTGTTAACATTTATTGACGTCCCATCAGAGCTCCAAAAATACATTTCCGAGTATAAATAACTTAAATAAACTAAACTTTTAGAGTTTGTTTTAAAATTAAAAATCAAATATTTTAATGAACTTTATTGAACATCACATTCAAAAAGAAGCATAGAAACCCGATTTTCGGTTTATTCGTAAAATTACATTACCATAGTGGCTATAACTATGGCAGACCAGTGTAGTTATTACCCACGATTATGACGACCATCTTCCGCTTGGCAATGCCAAACATTATTTTCCTATATTCATTCGTATATACATCCGGAATTTTGTGCGCGGTGCAAAGGTGGAAAAAAACACCTCATATGAAACAGAAGGAGTATACAACTATTTAATTTATTAATGGCTTTCTTGGATATAAAGATAGCCTTCAATGGTATCACACCAGTTTCGATTACATAATTTATTTTCTTCAAATATGTATAAAGTATAAATTATAAGTAACATTTTTAAAAATATTTTCTATAAATCTTTCACTTCTAGTTACTGTTGGACTTACGAACATTTCGACCAGCAAATATTAACTTGTACCACTACTCTGTACTAGCAAAGGTGCACAATCGATTGCAATAATAAAAAGAATCGAGGAGTTACATTCACGAGAGATATCTATCTTCTTAGAAAAGGCTTAATATTCCACGAAAATATCTCAACTATTCTAAACGCCCGAAATCCAAACATCTTAAGCTATGTGTCCACGTTCGTCAGATATTACAACGTTGTCATATCTAGCAATGTACTGACATTGAAAAAATGTTAGTAAAAGGTAAATTGTCAGTTTAGACGACTGTAAGAAAACTAACAATTTAATTTCCACACAATGAATTATTCTGTCAACCGCAATTGTCAGTTCACACGGTTGTCAGATTGGTGTGTGGCATTGTCAAATTCGTTTTGCAGCTCTGTGTGTGTGTGTTTAAAAATTTTAAATATTGTAATAGAACAAAAAAGAGCAATTGGAACCATTTTATCTGCTTATGTTAATTTTCTTCCACTATTTTCAAAAATTTTATTAATGCACACGTTAATTTAATTTTTTTAATTTTCTTCCACTTTTTTCAAAAATTTTATTAATGCTCGTTTTTTTATGTATATACAGAGTTGCATTTAGAAATAATTCTCTATGACAATGCTGCCATTGGGCAGATGCATAAACTTTGCACAATGAAAAGTGTTTGACAATTGTCTTAAAACAATGACAATGGAAAAATTGTGTGTTTACACGATTGTTAGATGTCTGACAATATTTTTGTCTTCCAGTGTACTGAAAATGCTTTTTCTTACAACGTTGAAAGGCAAACATTTTAAGTTTACACGGTTGTTAGACATTTTCTGAACATTCTTCGGACAACGTTGTAATATCTGACGATGGTGACAAATAGCGTTAGGCTCCATTCCAAAAGCCGACGATAAATAACCAATGAAAAGAAACAATGGAATTTAATATCACCTCCAAAGCTAAGTAAGTGGAAGCGATATCTAATAATAAGGGCCTAAAATCGAATATTTTGAAGAAAGGAGTAGAAATATTACAAAACAAGAAGAGAAATGAATAGAAACTTTAGAGGTGAGACTTTTATAAATGTTTAATTTAATTGTTTACCCAATGTTTCACCAATGTATTGTGTAGTTCCAACATCCTTAATAGAAATGAATTATCCATGCTTTTATACATAATTACCAAGTAATTAGTAGTACAAGTTTGTAACAATATTTAATAAGTACGTTATTCGTAATAGTTTTATTGTTAACGTACTCTTGTTGTTTGAACTAAATAAAATATTTAAACATTCCCTTACAGTTTATGCTAATCAATAAAAACAAGTTTCTTTTAAACTCTCGATATAAACATTGTATTTTTTAAATGAAACATAGCAATGATTGAGTCGTATTAACCAGGAATTAAATACGTATACATGTTGCCAATAAATTTAAACTGACCGAATTTGTTTTAAGAGCGAAATCCCATGCTCTTTCAATTTTACACTCTCATGAACAATTTACATACTCTTTTCAGCTTACTACGCACTTTAAGGCATAGCAGTGGCAGAGAGCTGTAATTGATTCCGAAAAATAGAGTTGTGTGTTTATGAGAATGTTAGACGAAATACAACAAATAGTAAATTAAATCTCGCTTTGAATAGTGAACTAAAATGTAAAAGTTTTTATAGCACGCACGCACATACATATGTATATTACTGTGTTCATGTAAGTTTCGAGGGTGCAAACAGCAGCAGCTGTAGAAAGACACAACAAAACAAAACACAATAGACACAACATTGGAAGAGAGAGAGCTACCAAGACGGACTCTCCGAATGATAAATATGTTTAGGTACCTTTAGTTAAGCGAAAGATCTCTGTTGCGACGGACTGACGTTACGGATGGCAACGGTATTTGCGTACGATTTTCTTGGATTACTTGAGTTTTTTTCTGTTTCTGTAGTTCTTTCTACATGAGAATTACAATTGTTTGCATACTTCTCTCAAAACAAAGTTTTAATTTACAAAAATCATACACCTAAAAGTAAACAAATTATTAATAATATATGTATGTATTTGTTTTTAATGTAATGAGAAGAGAAGCAAAAAAAGAATTAATTAACTAATTTAGTGAAATAAAAGCAAAATTACTAATGAAATGGATACAACAAATCTAAAGAGGATTATAAAACCGTTAATTTTACAATAAAACAAAAACCAGAAATGTGTGCAGTGTAAACAAAAAATATACAAAAAGGTACCTAACAACAACAAATTTAAAAATTAATCATCAAACAAATTTAACAGTGATTTTGTGTAAAAAATTAAAACATTGCAACTAAAAAAGTTCAAATTAGTTACAAAAAAAAAAAAAAAAATTAAATGTCTTTAAGAAAATGTTGGCTTTAAAACCAATACTATCCCAGCAATTTAGTTTTTTTTTAAATAGTATCTATTGTCACACCACTACACCAATAAGTGCATTATTAAATTTGAATGTTTTCCCCTTTGGATAAAAATCTTTTTCTGAGAATTAGTTTTCTTCACAGAAAAAAAATTAAAGAAGACTAAACAGGAAACATTTAGTAGAGATTGAACTGGACGACAATAACTATTAGTGAACGTTTGAGTGTAGGGTTTATATTAAATTGTACCCAGCATCTGAGAAGAGTTGGATAGCATCTTTATATAGGTACGTACATATTCACATGCACACAAACCTTTTTCATATGGGCCTCTACAGTTATCCATCCGTCCAACTAATGAAGCAGTGAACTCTACTATCAAACCAGTCAGGCTTTAATAATAATAAAACGACAACAACAACATCACCGTAAACTATAAAAAAGTCTTCTCAACAACTACAACAAGAAATCATACAAATATCAAAAAGCAAAGTAAAAAAATAAAAATGCTCAAGTCGGCGTTTTAATTTTATTTTGTTTGCTTCTTTTTAATTTTTACCTGTTAAACTGGTTTCTCAATATCACTATAATATTCAACTCTCCTCTAGTCTCTTTAATTCCTCTCTAACCCAACAACTACTTTTCAATGTTGTTGCTGTTTTTATTATTGTTTGTCATCATCACCAACGCTGTTGTCGTAGTAGTAGTCGTCATCATTGTGATTGTATCGTTTGGCCCATAGAATAAAAAACAACAATAACAGCAGCAACAACATAAACTCATGGTTTAAAGTATTAATCGTTTTTTAAGAAACTTATGTAGGTACGTACAATCGTACGAACGTGTAAAAGAAAATCACAAAGAAAAATAAATATTAAAAACATAAAACAAAATAAAAAATCATAATGTACCTACTGCTGCAATGAAAACGAGTTTTGTTTTATTATTTTTCTTCTTGGTTTATTCGTAATTTTTCTGTTTGTACTGGCCAAGAGAGTACCGCAGAGCGATTAAATGAGCAACAGAGATAGCAAGTGTTTCATAAAAACATTTGTGATCTATACACTGAGAGAAATGATAATTGGTGTTTGAATAATATAAACAAAGAATTACTTAAATTAGTGCAATTCACAATCTTGTGCAAATGGTACTTTATCATTAATTGCAAAGCAGGAAAATATTGAATTGATTTACATCTACAAATGTTTTATTTTTAAATCATTTCAGTATATGATTTCTTTTAACAACTCTTCATTCAGAACCAGCGAAAACGACAGCAGGATGTAATGAAAATCACACATTATTATTATTATTATTAAATTCTACCTATTTGTTTGTATGCTTTTGACATTTTATGTAAGATACACATGTCTCTAGCTCTTAGTTCAATTTGAGTTACTATAGTTAAGTAAATACAACATTTAGATGCTTTATCTCAAGAAACAATTAATACCTATATAGCAGTGTCAAATACAGTACGGGCTCGATTTGTGCAACTACCTATTATTGCAATTGACTGATAAGTGCAACAGCCTATTTTTTAACATTATAGTCTTTATAACTGCAATTTTTTTCAAAAAAAAAAAAAAAACAGACGCGATAAGTGCAACTTTATTTTTTTTTCAGATGTAATATTATTTAGAAGTTATTTTATTGTCTTATCTATTTATTCTGGTGTTTTTTTTAATCAGCAGCGTAATTCAAAACTATTTGCCAAATTATAGGCACCTACAAAAATCCTTTCATTTATTTACAGTTATTTTTTTGCTTTATTTTGTTTCTGTTTCTTTGATTTTATTTAAGTTATATATTTCAGTAAAGAAGAAGAGTAGTGAAAAAAATTGTAAAATTTACCATAAAACAACAATTAGAAATTTTGAACAAATTAAAATATGGTGAAACTGTCAAGAAAATTTGTATTAATTACAAAGTTAATAAATCTACAGTTAGTAGGATTGAAAAAAAATAAATAGTCGTACTTCAGAATATAAAGGAGTCTGCAATTATGTACTAAAAAATCAAAAGTTCAAACTAAAATCTCAAATTTTTTTAGTTTTAACTAGTGCATACCAAATTTATGATATAAAATATTAAAATATTTTTTTATTTTTACGAGTATTATTAAATATAATACTATATATTTACACCTTTTATTTTTTGTTTAATAAATGAATTAATTACTTTTTGTTAATTAAATTGTATGTTTTTGTTAAAAAAAAGAAGAAAAAATAATAGCGTATATAGTGGTCGCTTATTGCAACATTTCGAATATCGCAACAACCCCGATTTCCTTTAGGTTGCGCAATTCGAGCCCGTACAGTACAATCATTGAGAACCTATTCCCCATCATAAATAATTCATTTAATACAAGTATAAATTTTATTTAATATTCAAACAAATAAATATAAACATTTTGCAATATACTTACATTTTTATTTATTGTTTGTAAATTATTTACAGATTCATTTTAATATTTGGTACAGGTATAGAAATTGTTATAAGACACTACATACATTTGTCGCCATTTAAAAAATACATCATGCAAAACACACAACTGTATGTAGACAGACAACTTTGGAATATAAAGATGAAATTATGTTTTATATCCTTGTGAGTTTTTCAGTTTTGGAAGCACTATATTTGGGATACTGCAAGATATGGAAGATATACAAAGATTTAGTAAAGTCGAATATCTCTGCGAAAATTCATTGAACTGAAAGTGGTTGAGGTCAAAACATGTTTTATAGTATATTTTTAGTCAGTATCCATGATTAGAACACAATAACATCGCCATTTAAATAATTTAAAGTATAACAATATCAACAATCATCATTTCGAAATTTTGATTAAATATTTATTCAATGTATTTTAAATTAACAATTTCTTTAACCATCAAACCATTTATTGATATATGGGCTTTATTATTTTTCCATAAAGCTAGATTTAAACGACTGAAATTTTCTTCAAAATTGCTCTTCCAAATGCTTCAAACTCGTGTAAACAGCAAAATTTCTTCAAAATTTATTTATTTAATAACTATTAAATAAATAAAGCATTTTGAATAACTATTAATAACTATAAATAAATACATTTTTAACAATTTTTGCTGTTTACACAAGTTTGAAGCATTTTGAAGAAAATTTCAATCGTATAAATCTAGCTTAAGAATAGTTTATCTTTTTGAAAATTTTTACAGTCTCATTAATGAACAGGAAGTATTAAGTTTGTTAATTTAAAAAAAATAGTTATTTACTCATTTTAACTGACATGTTATTATCTCTGAATGCATTTAATTATTAAGTTAATTATGATAATACGAAATTGTTAAGATAACAGTGTTACCTTTTGAGATTCTATGATCTTATACAAAACAATGGAAAATGTATGTATGTCTAGACTGACATTTACCTAGACATTATTTAGAATTAAAAGTTTTGATTACATATTTACTCGTAGTGGAAATTGCCAAAATTGATTTCAATTCAACTCTAGCATTCATTCAAGTCCACTTGCATGAAGTACTGAACTCCGCTATTCAAATGCAAACGTTTTACTTTCGAAATTCTTGTTAGTTAGTTATTGCATTCATTCATCTGTTTTTTTTAAGAATTCTTATTACAAAAATAAATTTTTTTATAATAACATTTTTTTAAATGTCACCTTAAACAGGTATAATAATAAACACTTAAGGCTGTATAATTAAATCTATAGAACTGGTGATAATGCAACCAATTCTAGATCGGATTTCGTGGGGCAATTGATTCTAGAATAGAACAGGGAACTGACGTTGTATACCAATGTACATTAGGTACGTTAAGAAAATCGTAAAATAATTTGTTTAACTGTTGAGGTGGTGGTAAATTTTACCCCCTCTTAACATTTTTGTTTAAAAACTCTCTTCCAAAAAAAAAAAGGTTTGTGAAATAAAGTACCTGTTTTATTTACACAAATAAAAATATTTTTTGTTTTCTTTATTTTTTGAAATCAAAAATGTAGTGGCTTATTTCTAAAAAGAAAATAATAATAAAACAAACATTTTTTTCTCAATTATTTTTAATAAAATTGAAAGGGGTAACATTTACCACCACGTCATTAACTATGTCCAAATATTTCACCTGTTCAGTTAAAGTTAAAGGAAATAGTATTATGCTAACTCGGAACATATGAAATTGTTTAAAATCGAATGTATCCAACAATAAATAAATCAAAAAGATTCAACAAGCGCGTAATATTTTCAATAATACCCTTTAAGACATCCAACACTTATTTTGTAATAAAATTGAAGAAATATTAACTTGACCAGAGCTACGTTTTAACTAATTTTAAGATTTAGATTTTAATATTTAGTTAAAAGTATTCCAAATCAATAGACATGTTTGTGTTTGTTGTTAATTTAAAAACTAAATTTTTCATCTATTTGCTTTCAAATAAAAATAAACAAAATCATAAGTAGCACTGTTTGTTTAAAATTTGTTTGGTATCTATAAAACTTTTAAAATTATATTACATTTTTAATAGCTGGTTTGTGAGTATGTAAAAATTAACATTTTATAGAAAAACAAATTTATACAAATTTCAATTTGGAGTTAATACGGGTTTTAATAAATAAATAATGTAAAATTTTAATTATTTACATAATTCAGTTATTTAATGTTTTGATACTATAACAGCAATTTGCCTTTAGTAGTATTACTTAATTTTCATTAACAATAACAATAACAAACAAATACACAAATAATAATACTAATGAATAATGTGTTCGATGGTATGTGTTTAATGTGAATAAATAATCTGTTTTCGTTTCCTTGGGAATTATGGGAAAACACTTAAGTAATTTTGAAATTTGTTTTTAAAATTATGTTTAAGATTATTATACATATACATACATTATAGTGCTCCAAAAAATAAAATTGCGAACTTTGATCGTCCCCACCCCTTGAATTGTCCTATGGATTGTAGAAACATGTTCTGAAAAATATTAGGATGATAGCATAACGTTAACTGGCGCCGCAACGGCTCTAAAGCTAGGTGGTGCATTTTTGCAAACATTTTGCCATTAAATTAACATTTTTGCATTCTAATGTTAAATAATCGAAATGTGGAAAATAGCTTTGCAATGAGATATAAAAGCTAAAAATCGGTTTAAAAATGTTAAAGTTATTAAATATTTCCCAGGCCATTAACGTGTTTCAAACCACTTAAATTAGAAACGTAAGAAAACAATTAACAAATTTTGAGAAATATTATATTAAAATCATATTTTTACTTTAAATATACACGTTTTTACTTGTATGTGAGTTTTTATCGTCGTAGCATAACGTTAACCTATTATCTAGTGTGGTAAAAAAAATTGTCGATTTTTTAACGGCCGTTTCAAAAATCCATTTTCAAATTTTTAAAAATTTTGTTAAACAAAATTTCGAATTTTTAGAAAATCTCTTTGGGATTTATTAAGAATAAATAAGGGAATAAAAATATAAAAAAATATTTAAATAGCTCCCATAGTATTTCTGTAGATACCCGCGATTTTAATTTATATTTTCATATAATCTTTTCCTCTTGTAAATGCACCACCGAACTTCAGAGTCGTTGCGGCGCCAGTAACCGTTATCCTATCATCCTAATACATATTTTCAGAACGTGTTTCTACAATCCATAGAACAATTGTTGGGTTGGAGACGGCCTGTTGTTTGAAATTTTTTTCGTCCCTATAACCTTGAAGCAATCTTTAATATTTATATAATTTAAAGACTAAGACTCCTGTTGACCTATAAAATGCTCTTTTGCAACTTTTTTTTTTATCAGTGTATGGAAGAGATTTGAAGAGTACATCAGACAGAAACACACTGATAAAAAAAAGTTAAATTTCATACTGTTGTAATTACGAGAATGTTGAAGGCAACATGGAGAAACTTATGCTTCTTGGAAACATTTTCAACATTTTGTTCTGCTTGTATGTGGTTTTGTTGGAATTGTATTTTTGTAAAGTTGTTGCTGTATTGTTGTTGTTGCTGCTGCTGTTATTTGTAGTTTAAACTGTTGAAGCCTTTCAAGCGCAAGCAGAAGACAATCGAACAACCAACTTTCGTATCTCCTCTAGTCAACACATTAAACTCTAAAACAACAAAACCAACAATTCTATAGCGCTGACTGTTTTTTTTCGGAATGGGCTTAAATTGTTACAGTGTTTGTTTGCGTGTGTGTGTGTGTGTGTGTGTGATTGTATAGAGTTTGTTTAGTTGTTGTTGCATAAGTAAACAAGCCCTAAATTGCTTGTTGCTGCCAAGTTGCTTGAAATTATAAGAAATGAGAATTTACCTGTTTTTTTGTATTCTTTTCTGGTTTTCTTACTTTTTGAAACTTTAACTGCAAATAGCAACAACAAAAACTGTAATAATATAAATGTTCTTGGTTTTCCTGTATATACGAGTACCTATGGTCTTTCATGTTGCTTCTTAATTTGTGTGTGTGTGTGTGTGTTTGTGTAATTTCAGTAGTTTAAAGGAATTTATTACTGTTGTAATAATTTCATACAATCATTTTATAAAAATAGCAATATTGTTTATTACATTTCATTACACTAGATACTAAACCAAGAAACATCTAAATGACTAGATTAGAAAATAATCTTAGTTATTAACGAAATACCTACATATACATACATATATACATATGTATATAATTTTATAAATAATGAAGATCCTTTGATTAATCCGCACTTCTGGTGATTAACATTTATCGCGTGTGATTCCATTCGATAAGTAAATCCAGAAAGAAATGAATAGAAAAATAGACTAAGTCCAAAAATTAAAAACAATCGATTCCTATCCCTTTATATATTATATGTTTCCAATATACTTGGAAAGACTTTAACACGGCACGTCGTTTAATTCGGCAACAGCTGCAGCACATGAGGTCATGCAGATCATCCAGAATTGACAGATGGAAATAAAATCCATCAAACAAAATAGTACATAATTGCAATGAAACATCAGTAAGAATTTATTTCAGCTGAATCGTTGCAATCTTGCATTTTATTACTTCTAAAAAATCTTTAAGAAATTTGATTAATCCACCAAAATCACCGTTGATTTGTTTTTGTTTGTTGATGAATATTACTTCATTAATTAATTCATTTCTATAGCTGCTTGTAATATAAACGATTACAAAAATGTTTTAAAATGTTTTTCTTTATTTCCTTTTCAGATCGAAAATAAGTTTCATATTGAAACAAACACATTATTACAAAAGGAGTGGAGTTTTGAATAATAAAATAATAGAGGCAAAGAAAAAACACAACATAATGTAAAAGAACAAAAATCAAAAATAACAAAAGAATAAAATATAAATAAAAAATTTTAATATAAGAATAAGAGCTAAAAGACGACAACAACAAGAACACATAAATGAAGAAGTGCATTCAAAAATATATGTATAAAAAACAAGTCAACAAGTTTGAGACCAGTTTAAATAAAGTGAAACGTGAATAAAAAAAGGGGGTTTGAACCTCTCTTCAAACGAGTGTGTGAGTGTGTAAGTGTTTTTTTTTAGTTATTCCAGCAAATACAAGAAGCCATTTTGTTATTTTCCCTAGAAGAAAAAAATATATATGTAAAATAATTTATAAAAAGCAGGTTGTATTTTGTTTAAGGAAACTAAAAAAACATTATGACCTGAATTGAATAATTGAAAAAAGGCTTTGAGAACATTATGGCCAACAAAATGTCACTAAATACTTAGCAGTACTTCAAACAAACTCACTAAAATTGATGAATGAATAAAATATTTATTTGAAAATAGTGCAATAATTTTTGTAAAAATAACTACCACAACATCAGCACATAGTGTTTGAAGTTTTTATAATTAACCAACTTAAATTGTTAAAAGTTTCAAACTGTTTAAAAACGGGAGTCACATATGTTGTTTAAATTCAAGTTTTTGTTTAATTGAATTTCGGTTTTTTATGATTTCGTATTTTTGGCAAGCTGTGTGCAGTCATTGATCTAAACGTCGTTTTGGATTTGAATTTACAGCTACAACTAGTGCATGCTGCAATTATCTCTTACCTGTCTGTCTGTATGTCTGTCATCTGTGTTTAAACTGCAACACACGAAACCAAACGCTTGCAAACAATTTTGTAGCAACATTAACTTCGAATACAGAGCGTGTTTAGAACTGCAAACATATTTCTCTGCCTTGTGGCATAAACTTTCTACAAGCCACAGACTTGCATCGACATTGTCATCGCTATTCGCAACATCAACCATCTCAGCAGCAGCTTCATTTCGTGCAACAACATCATTGTTTGACATCAAACAATTTTACAACTTTTACTGCAAATCTGTTTAAAGCTGAAAACAACATAATGGCAACTTGGAAATACTTTTTGATCGGTGAGTATTGGGATTTTATTACAATTAAATAACAAAAACAATAAAATATAATAAAAAACAAATATGTTATGACAAACTGCATCAAACCAGTAATAACTTTAAGTCCGACTATATAAAGCTCTACACCGAGTATGAATAAAGGTTTTCAAAAGAGGGCTCGTCAATGTTGAAATGGAATGAAATAAGTTGAGTGTTAGATATTAGCGAAGTCATTTCTCAATTTGAAAGGTCCATGGACGCCATTATGACATCGTTGAAATGCCCACGGCATCTTTGCACTAGAAGTCTAATTTATCTGCATTAGTGACTTATTGGCATAGAACTGCTACTTCAGAAACCTATCCGGGCTTGTTGGACCAATAAGTTTGGTCATTTCAAACATTGGCAAAAAACGTATTACGCCTTTCCTAGAT
Organism: Bellardia bayeri; assembly: GCA_950370525.1. Lineage (NCBI taxonomy): Eukaryota > Metazoa > Arthropoda > Insecta > Diptera > Calliphoridae > Bellardia > Bellardia bayeri. The sequence goes on along the minus strand of OX493265.1, from coordinate 51,666,537 downwards.
ATATGTAGGTTTGTAGTAGGGTATTAACACATTACTAACAACATTATGTAGCTGTTAGATTGTTAGTAACCATTTTAAAGTACATGTGTATCTTCGACTTACACGCAGCGAGGCAAACCATTTTATTTCTATTTATTATTGGTTGTGTTGTAGTTGCTGTTATTGTTGGCATTAGTTTTATGTTAGAACGAACCTCTTAGACAAACGTGAGTTGAAATTTTAAAAAGGAGTTGTTTTTTATGCTGCCATGTATAATACATACTTTTTTCTATTATATTCTTTGTTTTTTGCCAATCGATGTAAGGAGAAAGTTTTCTTTTTGCCTTTTTGATTTTCTATATATTCTTTCACTTCTAGTTTGTAATACATATTTGTATTGAAAAATATAGACTTTTCCATTATTGGGGGTCAATAATGAAGATGTTTGAGATGTTGTTCTTATTGTATTTTGATTTTAAAAAGAAATCAGTTTGGTTTTAAACTTTTGACAAACAGTAAAAGTTCTGGCAGGAATTTACGCCTAAAAATCTTTGATGTAAATCAATTTTAAAGTTGAAAGTTCTGCTTTATATGAAATACGTACTTCAATTTGGCATTAAATTACAAACGTGAAATTGCTAATAATTTCATCCAAAGATATTTATTTATTTGTTGAAAGTTTTTGTCACTTAGGCGCCTAGTATCAGGCAATTGTTATTAACATTTGTTGGTAAAAAGTATTTTGTCTTAATTTAATAAACCTGATTGCTTAAGTGTTTATGGGCACTAACTCGTAAAACGTAGTTTTGTCAAACTTCAAATAAGTAATTTAAAGTCGGAAACTATTCCTTGGGAGCATGTAGATTTCTTGCAGTTTTGTTTTTTTGTCTTCTAAAATAATGTAAATTTAATTAAAACTTTACAAAAGCTACTTAAAAGTAAATTAAATTAATTTGTAAAATAATTTCATTTATTCCTTATTGCAATATTTTGCACAAATATGCACACAGGACAACACTGATTAGTTAATTTTGATATATGTATGTAATTTCAAAGCCAATAAACATCTCTTTTTGCATTGATTGCGTTTGTCTGAATAGACCTTAATATAGAAATGTAAGGAGGCTACACTACCTAGTTTGGCATAACTCTGAAACATTTGTCTGATTTTTCTTTATAAAATCAATTTATTTAAAATAATTTATAGACTTAGAACTTCATTACCACATGTATCAAAAGTTACTAATAAAGAAGTATAAAAACAAATAAAATAATTTGTGGAAAATGTAGAATGGAGATAAAAGAAAAAGATGAAAGCATTGAGTGTGACAAGTGCGAGAAAATATATCATGTATTGTGCACCTCTCTTAGTAAACGTCAATTCTCGCATTTAGTAAACAATGAGAATGAGGAATATTTTTGTGATCTCTGTAATGAAGGGGGAGCAAGTGTAAAAGGAGAATTATGCGAAATAAAAAAACAATTAAACAAACTAGATCAGCTGTCGGAATTACAAGAAACAATGACTTTTATGTCAAAACAATATGATGAAATATTACGAGGGATGTGCGAGAATAAAAAAAGAATTGATGCTGTGCAAAAGGAAAATAAATTATTAAAAAATGAAGTAAAAGAATTAAAGGAGTCGATAAAAATTTTAAATGATGAGCGTGTTAAAAAAAACTGCCTTGTTAGTGGTATAGTTTTAAAAGAAAATGCAACTGCTGTTGATACTGTAATTGAAATATCTAAAAATGTTGGAGTGAATTTATCGGAAAGCGATGTTGAAGATGCTTTTGTTGTCAAAAGTGATAATACCAGAAATAAAAAAGTTATGATTGTTAAATTTGTCTCCGAAAAATCGAAAGATAAACTTATGGCTGCTAAAGCTAAATTGAAGGAAAAAGCTGAAACTAAAAATATTTTTATAAATGATTATTTGAGTAAAGAGACACTAAATGTTTTTAATTATGCAAAAGCATTAAAAAATGTTGGATACACATCAGTTTATACCTATAATGGAAAAGTATATGTAAAAAGAAGCGGTATATCTAAACCTAAATTGATCAAGAATGAGGAGGAGGTAGATAGTTTGCTGCTAGCTTCAACAACAAATCCGTTGAAACGTAGATCTACTAATCACGCACCAATAAGAGAAGATGATGATGATGACAACCATTCTGCCTTTTTATCGCCTGCATAATAGACAAATTACTCTGAAGCATCTTTTTATTTTTTCATTAATTAGCTAAATATATTTTTTTTTTCTTCTTACTTATGCATAAACATTTTGAAAATTTTGAAACTTTTGAAAATTATAATAAAACTTTAAATTTTCCTCTGTTAAACGTTATATCTGTTAATATTAGAAGCATTTCAGCAATTGATAAGTTTAACAAATTTAAAACAATGATTTCACAATTCAAACAACTACCTAGTATCATTGCTGTTCAAGAAACCTGGTTCTCTAAGAAATTAGTTCAAATATATAACATTTTTGGCTACAATGTTGTCCACTGCTGCAGATCTGATGGATATGGAGGAACATCAATCTATATACATAACAGTCTAAAGTATAAATTAGAAACATTTGAAAGTAAAGATTATATCGAAACAGTAACCATAACATTAGAAAATGTCAAAATTGATGGAAAAGCTTTGAGAATTACATCTTTCTACAAGTCTCAAAAATGTTGCTTTACAAAATATTCCAAATTTATTGAAAATCTATTAATGTTGTATGGTAGAAACCCTAGTATAATTCTTGGTGATGCAAATATTGATATATTACAAAATTTGCTATCGTCTGATCTGAAAAATTTGTTATCAACATTTAGTTACCAAAATTGCCACACTTTGATAACACGACCTATGTCTGGCACTTGTATTGATCATGTCTATAGTAATATATCGAATAACAATATTATAGATACTATTGCCTGTGATTTGACAGATCATCATATAATATCATGCAAGGTTAGAACACAAACTCCGAGAAGTCGCGAGTATATTGAATTCATAAAAAAAAGTTGTAATTATGAACTTGCCAAGATAAAATTAAGTAATTTTCTAGAAACTTATCAAGAAACAGGAAATCCATCCGAAGATACATCTCAAATTATTAGTGTTATTTCAAAAGCGGCTAAAGATTCTACCACACAAAGAATTGAAAAAAAGTGGCTACGAAATGAAATTACTCCTTGGATGAATCAAAATCTGCAAAATTTAATTGAATATAAAAATAAATTATTAAAATTGCGAAGAAAACGAAAATATAATGTCGATAGCAGATTGAAGAGGATTAGCACAATCATTAGAAGAGCGACTAGAGAATGTTTAAACAATTTTTATTATAATAACTTATGCCAAATGCAACAAGAACCTAAAAAGTGTTGGAAATTCCTGAATGATAATCTTGGTCGAAGTATTAAAAATGAAATAAATATTAAAGACGAAAATGGAGAACTAATAGCTAATGATAAAAAGAGTAACGTTTTCAACAAATATTTTATTGAATCCTCAAAAACTTTAAAAGACCAAATTGAAATTTTACCTGGTGACTCTTACAACAATTTTCGTACTCTAAATGTATGTCAGAGTATATTTAGTTTCTCAAACTCAACTTCTGCAAAAATAAGTGATATTATTTCAAACCTTGAAATTAATAAGAGCTGTGGGCATGATGAAATTTCCCCTAAAATGTTATTCAAAGTTAATAATCTTATTGCACCGTACCTTTTAAAAATTTTCAATCGCATAATTGATACATCTTTATACCCTAATGTACTGAAAATAGCAAAAATTGTGCCTATACCAAAAGAAAATAATGCTACACTAATAGAAAAATTTAGACCTATAGCTTTGCTACCTACAATTGATAAAATATTTGAAAAAATAATACATGAACAATTGTCGTTGTATTTGGATGAAAATAATCTACTGTTCAAGCATCAATATGGTTTCAAAAAAGGAGGTGGCACAGAAGAAGCTGTGATTAATGTAATAAATGGTATCTGCGAAGGTTTAGATAATGGATTTAATGGCGTGGCTGGTATTTTTTATGATTTGACGAAAGCGTTTGATCTTGTTGATCATCAAATATTGATTGAAAAACTAAGCTTTTATGGTTTTAATCAGAGTTCATGTTTGTTGATTAAAAGTTATTTAGAAAAAAGGCAACAATTTGTTGAAATAAATGGTAGAAAGAGCTGCCCGAGCACTATCAATTCTGGAGTTCCTCAGGGAAGTGTTCTGGGACCTTTGCTGTTTTTAATCTATCTAAATGATATGCAAAACTTACCTATGTTTGGAAAGCTAACATTATTTGCTGATGATATAAATCTTCTGTATCCATATATGCATGAAACTGTCTTAAAAACTCAAATGGAATATGATGCAGCTATAATTGTGGAGTACATGAGAATCAATAAATTGATCATCAATGCTCAAAAAACTAAACTAATAAGATTTAGACCTTACTTAGTAAATGGACAAAATTTCAACATATATGTGGATGGAAATCAAATCATTGAAACCCAATCAACAAAATTTCTTGGAATGCACTTACAAAATAATCTTTCTTGGGATATTCATATTCAAAGCCTGAAATCGAAAGTAGTATCTGCATCTGGTTTACTTTATAAGTTTAAAAATAAATTTAATACGAGTACTAAACTCATTATATATCAGTCATTGATACAAAGTCACTTAAATTACTTACCAAATATATATGCTTATAAGAAAAGCAGTGAACTAAAATCCTTGCAGAGATGTCAAAATAAAGCATTGAAATCTGTTTTTAGTTTGCCCTTACATTTTCCAACATTAACCTTGTATAAAGAAATATCTAAGACAGTTCTTCCAGTGTATGGATTATATAAAATGCGCCTATTTACATACGTTTTCAAGATCATTAATAACATCGGTTCTCACACTATATCTTTCACGAGGAATCAAACATTATATAATACAAGAAACAATTCTAATCTTAGAGTGGTTAGATGTCGTCTAGAAACTACAAAGCAGAGGATCGAATATGCGGGTACTGTAGAGTTTAACAATCTTCCGGAAAACTTTAAAAATATACAAAGAATTTCAATATTTAAAAAAACTATAAAACAATTTTTACTTCAAAACTTAGAAATGCTTCTAGTATAATATTTCCAAATATATTCATATTTTATATAAATACATATAATCTATTCCCTTTTTTATATATATTTTTAAATTGTAATAATCTTAAGAAGAATTCATTGTAATATTTATTTTGCCAACTCGTCTCAACTATGTCCAAGTGACGCTGAGACCAACTTAAAATTGTTGTTAACTAAATTTTGAATAAATATATTATATATAAAAAAAAAAAAAAAAAAAAAAAAAAAATCAAATGCCACAGAATCAACGTTGCCCTGTGTTATTTCTGTAGAAGCTTGTATTTTAAAATTAATTTTGTTGGGCTTAATAGGAGTTTGCACGTGTGTGCGTGTTTATATTTATATTCATCTCTTGTATGATTTAATTAAAAATGCCACATATTTTACATTCAATAAAATTATTAATGCTAGTCTTTCTAATTTCTAAAGAGAATTTATTATACAACAATAACAACAACATGAACATTGCAAAATAAAAATACTAACAGAAATCAGTGTTTAAGCCACTTTGTCACAATTCTACTCTACGTTCTTGTTGCAATTTTATAAATAATAAATTATAAGTAACTATTAGCAAGACATTTCTCAGAAATCCATTAAATCCTTAACGTGATCCTGCTTGGTACAAAATTAAAAAAACAATCACAAACAAACTGAATAAAACGTAAAAGCATCAGAACATACGACATAATTCCTAAAATCATTATAAAAAGAAATATGCAAAATGTATGATAAAACCAACACATTCACATGTAAAATATAAGGACAACATTTGAATCAAAACATTGGCTTTGAAATTCGCACGCGTTCTACAAACTGACTGGCAAACATTTACAAAATTCTTATGTATTCGCCTTCAGTTTCACATAAATAATTTTGATTTTTGCATAATTCATGTTTCAAATTTGCCAAGTACATCGTTCTCACTTCGAACGCTTTCAGCCAGCCAAACCATCCATCCAAACCGCCATCATACATCCACAAATGAACAGCGAGCTGTATATTTATATACAGCGTAATAGAATGTGAAAAGCAGGACTAAAGATTTGTAGTAAAATTATAATTTTATTACTTACACACACATTTGTTGTAAATACATTTAACTTATATATACATATGTATATGTATATTAGGGTGGCCTGAATTCAGAATTTGTTTTTTAATATATGTACATAGAAACTTTTTTTAATTTAACGTTTTTTTAAACATTTCTGCATATTGCGATATTAATCCAAAACCCAGTACTTCAAATTAAACGTGTAACTACTGCATCTAAACGTAATACGATTCTGTTCAAAAACCAAATGCGAAAAAATATGTTTTTTAGATGATCCAGAACAATTTTAGATTGTGAGAGTATCGCAAAAGTGCAAAATAAGGGCCAACCTAATATGTATGCATGTATGCGTACGAGCATTATTGCGTTTAAAATAAATTCGCAATATTTTATTTTTCTTTAAAATTGTTCAACAACTTTTAAAGCGTTTTACAAGCACTTAAATATGCGGTAGGAGATTTAAAATAATTGCGTTTTAAAATTATGCTTTTGTAATTTGAATTAACTTATGCCCGTGATTTCAACTAATTTATATCTCTCAGTGCCTATGTACTTATGGAGTTGAAATAACTATTTGGTATTCAGTACAATTTGTCATTAAGATGGAAATTAGTCAGAAAATCTTTAACATGATCCTTCTCGGCAACAAATTAGAAAAAAAAATAAACCTAGGAGCAGAAAATTAAAGAAAACAAGTTCAAGGAGTTTAATTATATACATGGATATAGTTTTGATGCCCTGTATTCTGAACGCTATGACAATGACAAAATTATAACTAATTTCAAGTACCTACACGAGTTGTCAAACTTCATGATTTTTAAAATTTATATTAAAATCGTGATAAAAAAACGAATTGAAATAGAATTGTTGAAATAACTTTATAGAGTATTTGTGATTATTTTAAGTAATGCTGCTGTAATATTCTTTTAAAATTTCAAAGAAATATGTGTTTCTTTATCCACACGCATACCTTTATAAATGTATAAGTCTACAAACATCCTTAAAAATCACTTAAAGGATTCGCATTCACACAAACCATGAATGTTAACATTCTTTCCTACATTGTATTAAAGAATTTAACAAGCTGTGTATTAGCCTGAATGTTTACAGCCAGTCTATGGCACGATAGCAATAACTTGGCAAAACAAAAATTGTAACGCATTAATTTTATATTCATTTTACGTTTTTTTTTTATTCATTTTCATTTGTATACTCAGCACTACACACAGTATGTTTAGTGGATCATACCCTTTGTTACTCAAATACATACTCAATTTAAAGAAAAGAGAAGAAAAAAAAACAGTCACAAAATACAAACAAGTTTATTTTCCCGGAATATTGCTAATTTTGAAAGCTATGCAAAGCATTATCTGTGCCTAAACCCTATGGAACCATATTTCCAATTGCAATAGCTATCATTGTTTGGATTTGGCACAAACCATTCCTTATATCTAAATATATTTTATATATATTTTTGACATTGTTGTTGTTGTTGTAGTTATACTTCAACATTGTATCATACCCATAAAATGTTTATATTAAACGTAAAAAAAGCCACAATAAAAAAAAAAACTCGCATGATGTTTGCACAGTAGCACACCCAAAATTTGCATAAAGATACGAACTCTCGCACACACACACACATCCATCATATAAATACATATGTATAAAAAAATCATAAAAATATTTATCAAAAATATGTTCAGATGTATGAATGTATGTACATACATATATAACAATTTAGTAATAAATTTATGGAAAATTCCTTATAAATAAATAAAGGGTGATAGCGAGTTTCTATTAGAAAGTAACCAGAAAAACATTTTCTTTTGTTTTCTTATATTTTTTGAAAAGAAGAATTGAAACCTCTAAAGTTAGATTTGCATAAACAACAACAATAAATGTTACTTAAAGGATGCAATTAAAGTTTTTAAAATTACTCTCAAAATAAAAAAATACATTTTTTAGAATTCCGTAAGAAAAAAAAAAAATAATTATAAAGTTTAAGCTGTTATTTAGACATTATTTTGGGTTTGTTGTTTGAAGTATTAACGATAGCATCCTTTATAATCTCTGATTTTTCTATGATGTTTTCTTTATTTAGTTGTTTTTCGTCTACTTTCTGAATCATGTTGTTTGGCTCATTGATCAAAATTGTATTCAAGCTGTATAAATAAATGTATCGAAATTGTATTTATTTAAGGTATTTTGTTACTCTTATTGTGTTTGAAATTTCTTTAAATTTGTCTGCAAAAAATGAGGAGTATTATATTACTAGTGCCAATTTATAACAATTCATCAGCTTCAGTTTTAGACTTGGCATTGATCTCCTTTTCCTCTTTTAACCACTTTTAAAGATTTTTTTACTTATTACTCACTTAAGCTGTTTTGAAAGCAATTTCTTTTAAAATAGAAAATCTTATTTAATATTTAACGATTTTGGCAGTAAAAGAAAACAAGTTGTTCTTTAAATGTTTAAACAACATATTTTCGGAATACTTTTTTAAGCTTGTTTTAAAAATATATTCGATATTATTATTGTTTAAATCTATGGCTTTTCTGTTTTTATTTTTTAGTTGTTTTAGTTCCAGTAAAAGTAATTTTAATATCATTGGACATTTAAGACATTGATTGCTTTGTTAGAGTTTAAAACTGATTTTCATTTTGTTGATTTTCAAAATGTATGAATTTTAAATGAAAAACCAAAATCATGGTACAACTATACAAGGTGAGTGCAGTAGCCCAGCTGACTGACTTTGTTTACAATTTACTTATGTCAAAAGTAATACTTTTTCAAGTATTTTTAACAGTAGTACATTATTTTACACAAACAAAATGCCTGTTGTTTATGTTTTGTGTTGTATTTGTTGTCGATTTGCACTCACCTTGTATAGTTGCACCATGACCAAAATAGTAGCACTGAAAATATTCTAAATTCAAAATAAATTGATCAATACAAATTTATAATCTGACAAATTTATAAATTAAAGTTATTTCCTACCCTTATATTTGACTTTGTAATAATAATAAAACTCTTTAATAATACGAATCAAGGTGATGCCTTTTAAACGAAATAGACGAAAATGTAGGTGGGGTAAATGATATAGAACTGGTTCAGTGATAGTTCTAAGTCTAATTTAAAAACTCTTTACCTTGGCACCGTGTGGTTTTCTGCAATTAAACATTTTCTATGTAATTACTTTTTTTTTGTAAATTTATTACGAACATTTTGTTTTACAAATGAATTTACTTATTTTTTTTCTTGAAAGTTCAATGCGTCGCTGACATTTTTATATTTTGTTATACACTCATAATTTCTTTAATTTGCACATTGCTTGCTGTTTTTTATTTACAATAAAATTTCAAAAGTTTTTGAAATATTTTAAAAGACTATTATATGCATTTTACCCTGCAAAAAACGCGAGTACTCCATACACGTATGTATGGACTACTCCACAATGGACCAGAAGTACTCCAAACATAATCCATTTGTTTGAAAAAAAAACTAGTCCATTGAACATTACGATGTCCTAGGATTGGACCATATACTCCAGCTTTGCATAACACGTGCCTAGTCCCAAAATTACTCCTTGTAACTACATCAAATGTTTTTAAACAACGATTACGGTCGTTAAAGCACGAACAATTGTCGTGCAACAAGAAGTTCTGCTTTGAAAATAAAATGGTCCATAAGTACATTACATAGGACCATGATGTAGTCACTACATTTTAGCTACAATGGACCACGTACTCCACAGATTTTTGCAGGGTAATGCTGAACTAATCCATATTTGTTGGCATTTTTAGTCTAAAAGGTAATTTTATGAGGTTTTACTTTATTTGATGTCGCATTAAAACGTACTCAAAAGCAGAAAAAAGCAGAGAAAATACCTTTTTTTTATCTATTCATCTACTACACTTTGTTTTTAAAGATTTTACTGGATTTTATTTCGTCATCGTCAATATGAATATGAACATGAACATCATCGTTATCATTATATACTCGTATTTTCATTTAAATCATCTTTTAAAGGGTGTTTTTTTAGCTATTATCTTTTTGGCAACACTGGTTTAAACAGCTGACGCACGTTTCGTGTTTTGTTTCACTGTCAAACATCTTCAGTTTGGTCTATAATTTAACCATGAATCGTCTTACAAACGAACAACGCTTGCAAGTTATTGAATTTTATTATCAAAATGCGTGCTCTGTTAAAAAAGTTCAATTGTGTTCAGCGACGAAGCTAATTTTTGGCTCAATGGGTACGTAAATAAGCAGAATTGTCGATTTTGGAGTGAATACCAGCCAGAAGCATTGCAAGAGCTACCAATGCATCCAGAAAAAGTCACAGTTTGGTGCGGTTTATGGGCTGGTAGCATCATTGGACCGTACTTCTTCAAAGATGATGCGAATCGTAACGTAACTGTAAATGATGAGCGCTACCGTGAGATGATAACTAACTTTTTTTTTGCCCAAAATGCAAGAGCTTGACTTGCATGACATGTGGTTTCAACAAGACGGTGCCACATGCCACACAGCACGCGCAACTATGGACTTATTTCACGTTCGGCACCGGCCAATTGGCCGCTTAGATCGTGCGATTTAACGCCTATAGACTATTTTTTGTGGGGCTATGTTAAAGCTCATGTCTATACAGACAATTGACGCTTCAATTGACGTATTGGAAGACAACATTGAAGCATTTATTCGTGAGATACCGGCCGAAATATTGGAAAGAGTATGCCAAAATTGGACTAAGCGGATGGACCATTTGAGGCGCAGTCAAGGTCAACATTTGCATGAAATAATCTTCAAACATTAAATTATATGGACCGTACTATCGATTCAAATAAAGATTTCATGCATTTTTCTGAATTTTATGTGCTTTTTTTTTGAAAAGCTTTCCTATAGCTTTTAAAAAATCACCCTTTATAACATACCTTTGTTGTTGTTTTTCTTTTTGTTTTATAATATTTTTATTGATGGAGTGTGTATTAGAGTGTAGCCAACAAACATTTAATGCGTTTTTAATTATGGCTTAAATTTGTTTTTATTTGTGTACATTTAAAATACAAATAAAAGAACTTCATACACTTGACGAACGCATTTGCTGCATGCAACATTTATATGTACGAGTAGGTATATGTCTGTATTTCATTTTGATTTGTTATCGAGTGTGCATTTATTATGTACATTTGTATGTGTGATTTGCGCTTAAGGCTTTTTAATACCCATTTTTCTTTTCAAACACTAAATTGGTATTCAATTCGAAACGAGTTCAATAAGTATTTAATGGCTTTGCAGCAAATAATGACAAACTGTAATTATCATTATTATGTTGTATGGCAAAGCATTATTGTTTTTTGTCTGCCTGGATGTTTATTTTGTGGTATATGTTGCAAATTGATAAAATTAAAAGTTAATTTTTTTGTATTCGAATAATTGGTATCCACAACAATGATACCAGAGTATGGTTTTGTTTGAATTCCTAGATCAGAACCAATAAAGCCACGATTTTTTCCTCCTCTTAGAGTAAGTAGCATGATTGAAAATATTAGTTCTTATGCGTAAAATTTTCCTAACCAAGTGAGAGTTATAACGTTAGAATTTTTCATTTGCTACAAAACTATTTCCATGTAATATATGCGGTAGATATTAGTCAGTGCCAAAATATGTTCAACTCTTTCTTTACCTAGAAAATTAAGTATTGTTAAGAAAACTATTTGTATTCTGTGTATTATAGCAATTTTACTGTAACTCTTAATTTGCCTCTTATACAATATCTAAATTTGTTTAACTCAGTTTATACGGTTTGTGAATTTTATTAGTCTAAAATAAAATTCATATGTATGTAACTTTCTGTATACGAAATACTAGTATTTTAAACACATTAAACTAGAGAAACCGACAAAGACACATAACTTAAGAAAATTCTATACAGTTTTATGTATAATTTACCTTATGGTGTTTTCAAGATTTACTTAGTTTCTCTTGTGAATGTTTTATTTAAATTAATTTTATTTCAGGATACAGACAACTTTAATCGTTCCACTGTAATTTAAATTTATTTTACAGTACCATAAATTCTTTGCCTTTGGCTGTCGTTTCAATGCATATGCCATTTTATATTTTAAATTGTTTTATTATTATTTCCCTATTTTAACTAAAATGAACTTAATAATAATAAATATAGAAATAAATACGATAACTAAATTTAAATATTGCTTTTATACGGTTCACTGAAACCATAATGTTCAAATTACCAAAAAGAAAAAAAAACTAATAAAATGTAGGATTTTCAGTTTGACCGAATTTAAGTGGCTTTATTTAGTAAGTGGATTCGGGAATTAATGGCTTATAATATCACGAGAACGATTTGTTTGATTGGTTTAACTAAATTACTGGACAGTGTTTGTTAACAATTTTAACAACAAATTTGTTTCTTTTGTTTAAAAATTTCCAACATGATTAAAACTTGTCCATATCCATCCCTATTGTGAATAAAAATTCCATATGAAATATTTTCCCTTTTATTTTTTTAACATTGCATTTTAATAGGAAAAATGTGAAAAGGGAACAAATTTCATGTGGAATTTTTATTCACGATAGGGGAGATTGTGAATAAAACTGAACACCTCTATTGCTAAATATTATTCATATTTATGTGTATATTTGAAACTAACTAAAACATAATAAAATATGTTTCTATCGCAGTTACTTTAACAACAATAAATTTATTTAAAAACAAAATACGAACAAAACAATAACAAAAACTACATGTATTTAATAAAAACTCAATAACAAAGTGAAAAAAGTAATAAATTGTTTATTGGATTTTTAGAGTCGGTTTTCAGAATCAAAAAAAAAAAAACTGAAAACAAAACACAACAGAAGCAAAAATGATTTTAGCCAGCAATAAAACCATAAACTTTGAGTCAAATTTCTACAGAGGAAGAGTTTTATTACAGATTTTGTTTTTTTTTTTGTTCTGGAGAATTCAAGATATTTATAATATGAATATATAAAAACAATAACAACAAAATGCTAAATCAAAACATTAAACATATTGTTGTTGCTAAAGTATTAATATTGTTGTACTTACAAAAAAAAAAACAGAACTAAAACTGAAAAAATCCAAACAAAAATTATTGAAACAGCAAAAAATTTCATTTATGGTAAATTTAAAGAGAGAGCAAAGAGCTTGGTTGAATTTGTATAAAAATGTTATTACAGTTTTCATTTAAATGATCTCGGCAAGGAGTAGACAATATGGGTTAAAATATACATGCAGCCAGAGCCCCCTACGGCAAGTATTTCCCTTTTTGTTTAAAAGCTCAAACATTTTTTAAACAGTTTGAAACAAATTTTGTTTTATTATTATTATTATTATTATTTTTTCAAGTTTTAACAACAATTGTGCAAATAACACCAATACTAAAGTAAATACGAGAAAAAATAGTGATTTGAAATACATATGTATGTACATACTTATTATTTACATACATTTATTTATAATAAATACCTACATATATAAAATGGAAACGTATTGAATGAATGGCGTGTATTGTTGCAAAGACTTACTTACTTATCGCCAGCCACCAGAGTTAATAATACATACAATTCGAAAATATACATATACATACATACATCATATTTATGGAGCATATGCCAGCCAGGTCATATTGTTCAATTAGGGTGGTGCCTATAATAAATACACAAGCATAGTAAGAACACTCATTACTAAGTAATGTATATTGATGAATTTTGATCAATATATTTTATTCATTGTTAAAATAAAGACACAATAATTTATATACTACATACTTATTTTGTTATATGTTTTGTTGCTACCACCCTAATGCAATTTTGTTGAAACATGTTTTTTTTTTAAATGCAAAAGAGGCACGTGTTGCAATACTTGAAATTTTCAATTGTGTATTGTTTGGATTTGGGAAAAAAACAAAACTGTTAAATAAACTCCAATGAATGCCATAAATTAAAATGTATGTTGTGCCTCGTAAAATATTACAAAAAATATGTGGAACTTGATATCAAAATAATACAATTAGTTACAAAATAAAACAACTTTTACAAACAATAGTGTTGTGTAGCAGTAGTGTTAAATAATAAAGTCTAACCAGCTCTAATTAAATATTAAAAATATACAACTAAATCTTCAGAAGGAATCGGCCAAGCTGAAACAAGAAACTGAAAAGTTTTTGAAAGAATAAATTTATAGCCACAATTCTAATAAAAACCGTTACGAACAATTAAAAATTTCCCACTGCCATGATCAAAAACAGCTTTATACATTTCTCGTAATTAAAAACTATTGTTTGTTAGTTTTTAACCATCATTAATAAGAGCGTTTCAAATATGACTCATTCGCTTGTTAAAAGTCTTGCAAGTAGGTTAGTTGGTAACCAGTACCTAGTTGTTTTTAGTCAACACGAGACTGCTACCAAGGGTTGCAGGGTACTTGAAATACCTGATGCATATAAACTACACTCAAATGTAAACATCTGAGAATGTATTTAAATTTTCTTCTATTTCAGCAATTTTTTCTTCATTACTTTTTTCAGCCCATATTGTTTTACTCGTATTGAAAAAAAACAAACCAGAACTGCATTCAACAATAATAATTTGGGTCAAATGAAATCAAGTAGAAAAGTGTTTAAGTGCATTGAATGACTATTTCATAGTACTAGAAGTTTGTAGGAAAAATATAAAAAAAAAATAAACAACTAGAAAACAAACAAAAATTAACTTTGTTTTAAGTTAAACGTTTTTGTAAATTGCAGCCCTTCATGTTGTTGCACACAGTTTTTGTTGATGTTATTGTTGTTGTGGCATTCAGCAAGAAATCTACAATATTTATAGAATTTCCTATTTCGACATTGCTTTCGTATGCAAATCAAATTAAACAGTATTTTTGTAATAAATTGATTGTTTTGGTTTTTTTTTTTTGCAAGAAAAGTATAAGTAAAATTGTATGGAAAAATATACGAGTAATAAATGAAAAGAACAAAAAAAAAATAAATAAGAAAAGTAATGAAAAGAACGCACAGAACGTTGTTTTGTGTTCTTCTTTGATTTCTATAAACGAGTATTAAATGAAATTTAAATAAAATTCCAGACACGCATTGTTGCTTTTAACAATTGTACTCGTATGAACGACTAAGAAAACGTGCAAATATTTCCTAATAACAAACTTATTTGTAAAGACTCTATTAAAATCATACTCAACCTACAAACGCACTCTTTTACTTACTTGCTTACTAACATTGTTGATTTTTCTACTTGATTTTACTGCCAAGTTATAAGTATCAGTACTACTGTACTACACTTTAGTATTTATATCCAGCCCTAGTACACTCACAACTAAATTGTGCATTTTAACAAATTGATTAAGAATTTTAACTGAGCAATTTTAAAGAGCCATATATACCACAAAATCGTTAAAATCAAAGAATAAAGAGTTTAATTTCAAATGAAAACCTTGTAATTTCATTGATTTATTTAATTAACAGAGGAATTGAGGCAACTCGATAAAATGCCAAAAGTCATTTGGTGAAGAAATGTATTCGAATAAAAATGTTTGATATATAAAACTTAAGGTACGGTCAGGTCACACTAGGCAAATATTTGACGCAACCACTAAATAAAATTTATTTGAACTCGCTTATTTATTAAAAAAAAACTACGCTTATTTAGGACAAGACACCACAAATATTTAGTTTTATTTTATTTGATGGTGTTTGAACTTGCAAAACTCTTGTAAGAGTAAACAACCTCAAACAAATTTGTGCTAAAATAAGTGGTTACGTTATTTTGAGTAATTACTTGCCAAGTGTGACAGTACAGTTGAGTATTGATGTTTTTAAGATAACGTTTTTTATTGAAGTTAAAAATTTAAAAGTGAAAATATAAAAACCATAAAATACAATATTCAAAAAGCTTACTACAAATATTCTCAAACAAAGTATTTACAGTAGATACATACAAATAACATTATAATCAACAAGTACATTAAGAGCAAACAGTAAACATTTGAAACCCTTTCAGAATGTTGTAGTACATGAGTTATAGTCTGCCAAAATTTATATTTTTTACAGGAAATTATGGCACTTTCCAATATTTTATAGCGCTGCAACACTGCAACTACACTTAAAATTAAAAATTATGTACTATTACATTATTGTGAAAACACAAATATAAACTCAGGACTAAAATACCAATTAATATACATATTTTAACAGCACTCGTTGATAATATTGTAATTTGTAATTTTCAAAAATTACACATCACCACAGCACTTGAAAACCAACAGCACTACTCTACATACAGTGCTTCCAAATTGAAATCTAGCTTGACAAAATTATTTAGTGGCCATTTTATATAGACATTTAAGATCTCTGAAGTCAAAAATCATGGTTAGGAAGCTGTAGAATAACTATTTTTCGACCTATAGTTGGTCTACTTATGTAAACTTCTCTATACATAGGAGACGAATTATCCCAAAATTGCTTGGACAGTGATTTTAAAATGTATAAAATAATTGTTTACTTATGTTTATTTTCTTTATTTTAATCTTAACTTTTATTTATTTACATTAAAATATGTACAAAAGCTAGATCAATTTATAAAATTTTTAAAATGACTTAAAACAGATTACCGAGAATTCTGGAATTGCTTTCTTTTGCGAAACAAATTAAACACAAGTTGTTTGTTTGTGTTTCGAGGCGAAAGAAATAAACAAATAATTGGCATACAAATCGTTTTTGCGAAATTAAAAATAAAATTCGCGAATACTATTTTTATAAGAAGGAAATGAAAGAAATTTCTTTCGCGAGCCCGAATTTTACCTACCCTGATTTCAATTATTTATACTCCAGAATTTTAAATGTACAAAATATTAATTAACTAAAAATTCTAACGACATGAGCGGATAGGGTTAGATACTCCATGTAATAACCATAGCCATTAGGCCGGCTTCTTAGAATCCAAGTTATTTTAGAAGTTCGTTTATTTTGGATGATGAAAGAACAAAAGTGTGCCTTATTAGGATTTTAATACTTTGCAAAACACATATAGTTTGCTTTATTCTGAGGTCACAAATTTGTTTTAAAATTTACGGAACATTTTGTTAAGTGTTGTCAACTACTTAATTATCTTTCAAAAGTACATCCACCTGTTCGCCTGTCTCTTGAAATCAATTTTCTGATGCCCCTGAATGATATATTATAGAAAGATGTATGCTCCCGATTAGGTCGTCGCTATATAGAGTCTTAGGATGTTATGGAAAATCGATCCATGAATGGCTAAGGCCTAATCAAAGAAACTAATTTTTGAATCTGAATTATATGTACGAGTACTTAAAAATAAAAACAGCCATGTTGGTACATCAAAAAAAAACAAAAAATATTTTTAATATTATCCTGAAGTACTAAACTAAGGTGGAGACTATACATATAAATAAGATTCGGCACAGCCTAAATATTGTTTTATATTTGAAATGAATCGAATAAAGTTCAAAAGTTTTGAATTTTGTGCAATATTATTAAATAAAATTCCTCAAAGCAAACAAACTACACAAATATGTGTATTTATTAAAACATTTTTCCTGCTGAACTCTCATAAAAATAAAAAAAAAATAAAACTTTTTGAAAAATTAAACATGAAATCATATGGCCAGAAAAACTAAATCGAAAACAAAATAAAATTTGTAATTAAATTGATTTATTATGCCATTTTTAGAAGCTCAAGTGACCCCTGAAATAAAACGAATCAAAAGCAGAGAAAAAAATCATAATTTACTTGTGTATGTGTGTGTTGACTGTGTGTTTGGTTCGTAAAAGTTTAACTGTACAAAAGACGTATAAGATAAAAATAATCAAGTAAACAGACATAAAGCCATTTATAAACATACGTCCATATTTACTCTATATAGGCCCTCATTTATGTGTATGTATTGTATATATATATTTTCTTTCTTTTTTTTCCTTAAAAAAAAAACCAAACAAACATTAAGAGTTTATGTGATGAACTACAGCACAGATGTTTACACACATCCTTTTATGTAAAACAGTTTAACATAAAAGTAAAGCAACATAAGGAAAATGAAAAAATGAGATTTAGAAATCATATTACTGGCATACAGAATAAATTAGACATGGAAAAAAGTCCGGTTCTTGATTTCGTTCTCAGGTTAAATAATGCATATTTTCGCAATTTTTCATATTTTGGAACACTAAAACGCAGAATGTTAAATTAAATTAGTCTTTTGAAGTAAACGATATCAGTTCAACAAATAAAACTGAATTGTTAATACACTGCAGAACTTACCGACTTCTCTTTCAAAGTGATGGATAATTGTATTTATGCACTTAATTTTATTACTTACTGTACTCTTTTTTCTATATGGTAAAACTCATTTAAAATAAAATAGCCAGACCAAATAAAATACACACAAAAACTAAATGATCATCGCAATTTAAGTTTTATTTTTATATTTCTTTATCAGAAATATTGTTAGAATCTGCCTGCTTCTCAAATATGTTTTTTTTTTTTTTGCAAACAGGAACCCAACAATACTAAAACAAAAACCAAACAACTAAGCAAAATCAAATGAAAACTCAATCAGTATATTGACCACAAAACAACTTTAATACAAATAAAAAATATTTTATGTTTAAATATACAAATAATAATAAGAAATAAACTACCAAAAATCCAAATCAGTAGCAGTATTAACAACATCATGTACTTCGTGTACTACCAATAAGTATTCGAAAGATCCATACTCGTATGTACTCGATGTGTTTGTAATTTTGATGGTTTGAAAATCTTGACATGATACGCATACAAAATTAGTTAAAAGGCACACAAAAGAATAAAGATATCAAACCTTAAACCAAATCTATACATTAATTCTGTTATAACAAAAAACAGAAAAACATTATTTTTTTAATGTGTTTTTTGTTGTGGTTGGCTTTGTAATATTTGAATTTCTGATGGCGTTTAACATGTGCCACATATGGTCTCTTCTTTAAATAAAGAAATATATTATTTGCTGTTTGCCGGTTCCCTCGTATGATTTATTTTGTTTTACATATTATCCCCACAACTAAACTAACAAGCAGGAAAATATAGAAAATCTTATGCCACATTAAAATAATACAAAGAGTAGATATAAAGAAAGAAGCCTTTTAAAAAAGCATTCTTCAAGCAGCACTCATGCTAAAGGTCAACGGGATCATGCCTATAAATTAAGTAATTAACTTGTATAGATTATTTTCATTAAGACATGATAATAACTCTTTAAAAACTTTTTTACACAGCCTCTTTATTATTCTTTATACCCTACACCACCATAGCGAGGCGGGTATATTAGGTTTGTGCTAATGTTTGTAACGCTCAAATATATTAGTCTAACGCCCACCTTAAATGATACCGATCAACTCAGAATCACTTTCTGAGTCGCTCAAAAGATCTTCGTTGGTCTGGCTAGCTGGCCGTTCATGTAAGCAGAGTACATGCCGCAATATTACAAATATTTCGATAAAATTTAGTATGAGAACTTTTTTCGGCACAAAGACTGTTGGGATTGAAATTGGTTGCAATCGGTCCATTACTTCACCTAACCCCCATGCAAATGTCCTTCCGAATTAGGGGTTTATCGGTAATATGTGAACGTATTCAAATAAATTTCACCGCAAATAAGTTATATATGAAGCCTAACCACACCTAGAAATTTTGTACCGATCGGTCCATAATTGACCATAGCTCTCATATAAGCCCCACTTCTGAAAAGCACTTTAAGATGCAGACATAACTCTCTGGAAAATATTGGTACCCAAATAATATTCAATGCAAATATATTTCATTCATATACAAATTATATGGTACAATTTTATGATGATCGGTCCATAATTAGTCGTAGATCCCATATAAGACCCACTTTCGAAAATCACTTTAACGACCACAAATCTCTTAAAAATTATTGGTATTCAAATAAAATTCAAGTTTCATATATACAGAAATCATGACACCTAATTTTATAATGACTCGTCCATAATTATTCATAGCTTCCATATACGACCCTGACCCTCTTTTGAAAAACACTTTAACATGCATAAATCCTTTACAGGTGTCGATATCGATGTAAAATTTAATGCAAATAATTTTATATGCACACAAGTCGTGTTACTATGGGCGGTCCAATTTCTGAAAAACTATTTCTACTCGCATACTCGATGTAGGGTATTATATGGTTGAATTTGACCGACTATACTTTCTTACTTGTTTTACATTATGAATGACTTGAACAGGAAATTGTTTAAAATTCTTTGTTTGAATATTTTGCACTTTGAAACGGAAGGACGGACATGTATGATATTCAGTCATTCTTTAATTAATTAATTTATTTAAATAAAAATAACTACAAACGCCTGCTAATTGAAGACTAAAAACTGAGAATAATATACAAAATTCTAATTAAAATAGCCTACATTTACAAATTAAGGTTAGTTTAGGTTAAGTGGCAATTCCTTGGTGAGTTTCCTTTAAATTTGCGAAAGCAAATTTAATACTTAGAGATCTAGGGTTTTTAATTAGAAACAAGTTCTGATACAATTTTAAAGCAAGGTTTATATAACTACTGAATGAAAACTATTCAATGGCTGCTGTCTCCCTTTGCAGGCAATGAATTAGTTAAGTCGTTACTTGTAACTACTTTTAGTGATGTCAATGTAATGACTTTATAAACGGTTGTGTTAAAATGCTATTATGTAAATAGTGAAGTGTCAGAATATTGTTAATGATAATTTCTGCTGAGTAGTTAAACATTTTAACAAAGTTTTGCTTAAGCTAGGATTATATTGTGGACAAGAAACAAAACAAATATTTTAATTACAGAGAGTCTTCCAGGCAAGTTACAAAAATTACAAGGCCACAAATTGTTTGTAGAAAATACAGATTTATTACCGTTTTAAAATTTTACTTTCTCAGTAGTTCCTTTTCCGAAAGGATTTTTGTAAATTTAAGACCCATAACTGCGTGCAGACTTTTTAATTTGATTTTGATATATAACGGGTCCGCCATCTAACGTTTGTTTTTTGAACTAGTGCTTATTTCGTGAATGGTAACACTTAGCTCATATCTGATTGAACAGATAATTAGTTTTATATTTCCGCTGAACGAATATGGTTGTATATACGCTTAAACAACGCTGGGAAATATTGCGACATTACTTTGAAAATCATGGTAATGTTGCAGAATGTGTGCGAAAATCGCGCACGGATTTTGGAAGAAGCGAAGCACCGTCAGCTCCGTATGTTCGTTATCTTGTGAAAAAAAGTGAAAGAAACTGGCATCCTCATCGATAAACCAAAGCGTGAAAAGCCAACCCGAGAATAATGCTGATGTGACAGAAAGGTTGCGTGAAGCGCCATCAACATCAATTCACCATCGTTCTCAACAATTGAACATTTCGGAGACAACTTTGAGACGAATGTTGCATAAAGACCTTGGTATGACGCCATACAAAGTCCAATTGACAGATGAAGCTCATTTTGATCTTTGCGGGTATGTAAACAAGGAAAATTGTCGCATTTGGGGCACAGAAAACCCGCACGCATACATTGAAAAGCCGTTGCACCCAAAACGAGTCACTGTTTGGTGCGGATTTTGGTTCACAGGCATAATTAAAAATGAGCGAGGAGTGGCCGTTACAGTTCATGGCGATCATTATCGGGTCATGTTGAACGAATTTTTGTTCACAAAAATTGTAGAGGAGGATATTGGCAACATTTGGTTTCAACAGGACGGCGCTACGTGAAACACAGCCGAAGCTGTACTCGATGTTTTGCGCCCTGTTTTTGAAGATCGCATTATCGGTCGCAGAGCTGATGTCGTTTGGCCACCTCGCAGCTGCGATTTGACGCCGTTGGACTATTATTTGTGGGGTGCCGTCAAAGATAAGTGTTACGCCGACAAGCCAGAAACAATTGACGCTTTAAAGCCATTGGTGAAATACAGCTACACACAATCGATAATGTGCTTAAAAATTGGACCGATCGTGTAGGCTACTGCATGGCCAGCCGAGGCAGCCATTTGAATGATTTTATTTTCCATTAATAACCGGAAGGATTATACTTTCAAATAAAAATAGAAATTTGAGAAAATATTCAGTAGTTTTTTTTATAGCATTTTCAAAAAAAAAAGTTATTTGGCGGACCCTTTAGGATAACATTCAATCAGAAAATCTCTAAGATCATTCAAAAATGTTTTACTAGTTTCATTCTGCGGAGATTTATTAAACAATTTTCAAGCAGGTCTGCTGTTAAAGCTACATTGCCTCAGTTCATTTTTATAATCATGGATTTTTTGCACTTTTAAATATTTATAAACATTTTTGTGCCAAACTTCTTTCAGGTATTTTAGTGTTAGTTAACTATTGTAACGCAGTGTTATATTTCCTAGTATTGATTTGTGATTACAACTGCAATAGGAATAATGCTTAATAAACTTAAATAAAATAATTAAAAAGAATTAATTTAATTCTTTTATTTTTTAAGTATCATGTCTATTTTATTGCTTTTTTATACATCAAGCATAAATGTTAAGGGCAGGCATCATTTGTAAATTATTGTGTATTTTTATTCCCTCATAACACTATTAATTAAAAACAATAAATTTGTAAAAATATGAAAAAACAACTAAAACAACAAAAATGTATAATTTTTTTTAACTGAAACTGGAAAAAAAGCGTAAAAAATTAAATTAAAATCAAGCAGAACAATGGATGGATGGATGGATGGCAGCCATAGACGTATTTGTTGTATCGCTGACACTAGCAGCAGCAAAAAACAGCCACCAATTTCAAATATTGGATATTAAAATGAAACAAAAAGTGGAGTAATAATAAATAATGAAATAAATGTAAATGTAAATTATTTCAAGCATATTAATCCAATGTACAGAAAAATGCATATAATTTTTAATTAATACATACTAAAAAAAAAGCTCAAGTGCATGGAGTCGTCATCAGCGCACAATCCAAAAAAAATCTGATTGAACTGAACGCTATACAATTCCTAATAATAATAATAAAATAATGAACCACTTTTGGAATCATCGTCATTTCTATAAGTGAGTGACGGTGGTTGTTTTGGTGTTTTTTTTAATTTTTTTGTCGGAAAAAAATATAAACGAACCAAATTTATTTTTCGTTTGTTGGTTTATAATGATTCCACTTCAGCTCTAAAGAGGATGATGATGATGGAGATTTATGGAAAATTATGTTGCAATGTGATAGTGAATAAATGCTATGCAAAACATTTCAACATTTCCACATTTCTGTTTAAAAAATTCTATTTAAACACATTCTAAACATTAAAAGAACATGTGTTTGGATTTCTATATTATACTTTTATATGCGAAATCACGTTATTTTGAATTATGTTGCCGTTTCTATTACTTTACTATAAACTATAAACAAACTTGTAGTTTTTGTTTGAATTTGGAATTTTCAATGTATTTTGTACATTTTTAACTTTTATTTACCATATAAAACTTAAATGATTTTGATTTAATTCATATTAAAAATCCAAAACCAAAACTGCCAAACATTTAAAATATTGCAATGTATTTAATTCGCATTTTGTTTCCAAAAGGATTCATTGTAATTTTAATATCTGCCATTGTATTAAATTTAGTTTTAGAAATTTTAATAGTTCTCTAAAATATTATTTACAATCAAAGGAGGGTTACGCCATAAGTTTTAAATTTTTTATATTTATTTAAAGACTAAAAACATAACAATCCTAAGGACTTTCAAATATGAATTAGAACAATTGACCACTTTATTGTAAATACAAAAATTGTAATTTTATCCATTAGATCCTTAGTACAGAGTAAAAAAAGTCTTCGAGGTTCTCAAATAGCTACCTGGCAGCACGTTGGGCAACTACAAAACTACAAAAAGAAAAGATTGGTCGGCCAGTGGTCAATTATACTGATCAATGTACTCACTTACGGTGTGATACCCAGTGTAGAATGTCGTACTGGAACAACGACTTAATGCCAGATTCCGATTAAGTCGTGCCACAATCCAGATTGAGAACATGACACAGCCCAATGACAATGACAATGACACTTCCGCCAATGAATGAACTAGCGCAGTAGATGTAGCAAAATTGCTTGGCCATTGGCCATTGTTGTAATAAAACATACCAGGTTCATTCACGGAAATCAAACCTGCAACACCAGACGGACGGATATATATTTCATAGTAATTTCAGAGACATGGAAATGTGGGCAAAGTAAAAAATGGTTAAAAAGTTCAAATCTAAACTATTTAATTTGATTGTTAGCTTAAAGAAAAACTATTTTTAATTTTTACTACTCTTTTAAGCGATGCAAAATAAATATTTTAAACTTAGTGTCACATAATTAGAGCACAGCCTACGTAAATGAATTTAATAAATCCCATAGAAATAAACATGAAACATTTATAGACACAGAAAGATTTAGCCCTACATATGGTCACATGTATTTATCTATCTACGTACTTACATATGCATACGAGTATAATGATATACATACGTATTTATACGAGTATACTCGTATTTGTATTTATGCATGTTTCTGCAAACGTCTATGCATGTAGTGTTTGTATCTCCTTACTACCTACGCAGGATAAAAACTTGTTGTGTATCCATTTGTTATAGTATTAGTTACACAAGACTGCATTTCAAGTAAAATCTTTGTTAAATTTTTGCAATATGTATCTATGTAAGTATGTTTGACTGTAAATTATATTTTATTTTTTTGTTTTCATTTTTCTCTCAATTTAAATTTTATTTGTTTGAGTGAATACGAGTAAGTACCCAGCAAGCCATATGAGTCCGAAAAGAGTCTTTTCTGACACCTTTTCCGGAGCGTTCATGCTCTTTATGAGCCCAAAAAAACAATCATTATTGCTCCGAAAACCTTCAGAAAAGAGCATCATTACATTCGAAAATGGTACGTCTTAGATAATGCCAGAAAAGAGTTTTTTATGAGGGTTTTTTTGGGGCTCTGAAAGAGCTCTTACATCATGTCAGAAAAGAGTCATTGCAATTTTAAATATAAAAAAATTAAAAGTTCACATTTATTTTTTTTAAATTGGTTTTACTTAAACAAAAAGGAAATTCATTTACAAATAAACTAAATTAGAAATGGAAAAAATTAAATAAATTGTATTTACAGTAAAAAAGTATAAAATGGAATTCATTAAAATAAAATATATAAAAATTGAAAAAAAATTAATATTTTAAGCAAATTTTTCTTTCGCTTCGAAAATGCTTTTTAGTTGGACTCTTTGCTGACTCCTTTTTCGGAGCGCTCCTAGAATGGTATGCTGGGTATATCTGTGAGTTTGTTTGTGTGTATGAATGCTTACTTGGAAGGAAGTATGTATGTATTACTAATGCCAAATAGAAAATTCATTTTCATTTTCGATCCATGTTACTTTAAAAATATATTATTTTGTGTATTTTTAACATTATTTCAGTTAAATTCTTCTTTTTTTGCATTTGTGCATTTGTGGGA
This sequence comes from Bellardia bayeri, assembly GCA_950370525.1. Classification (NCBI taxonomy): domain Eukaryota; kingdom Metazoa; phylum Arthropoda; class Insecta; order Diptera; family Calliphoridae; genus Bellardia; species Bellardia bayeri. The sequence continues at coordinate 51,640,757 of OX493265.1, read as the reverse complement.
TATTTTTTTTTCATTTATACCAGATTTTGTTGTAGATTTTGTGCATTTTTTTTTTGTTCAAATATTTTTGATTTTTGTGAATTTTAAATACCTTAGAGTCGCCCTGTCCTGTCAGTTTGTATTCTGTGTGTTTGTTTATGTGTTTAATTTCATTAAACTCGTAGTTTTGGCAAGCATAAAAGATAAAATTTGTTAAAAACAATTTAAATTGAATTTTCTTTAAAACAGACATAAAATGAAATAATGGGTTTGATAGTTTGAGTTTTGTATCTGTGTATCTGTTTGGAAAAATGTGCATGAGAGTATTTGAATCATATTATATTACATTATGTGCAGTTATCTTGTTATTTAGATTTGTTGTCTTTTTCCATTTGAAGTCTCTATTGTCGAAATGATTTTTTTAGTTTCTTTATTTTGAGCAAAAAGAAAAAACTCAAAAATAAACAACATTGTTGCTAAAATGTTGCCAAAATAATTGTCAATTTAATGTTATTGTTGTTTTGTTTTGGCAACATACTAATAGGCTGTAAGATTTGTAAAAAAATTCAAATTAAAATTCCCAATAACCAGCCATCGCTTTTAATCGAAAAGCGTTAAATTGTATCTGCCTCAGAACTCATACAGTAGTTGCAATTACTTTGTTTCACTCACTGTTACACTCATATTTATCCAGTTTAAATATGCAAAAGTGTGTGTAAAAGTATCCTTTAAACACATTCATTTTCTGTCATTTTATATCAATGCTATTCGTTATTATTGTTACAAAAAATAATCACCGAAAACTACCCTGGGGCTATATTTAGTCTAAAACCAACAAAATCTGAACACGTGCACTACGGATTTCTTCATCATTTACTCAAGTCTTGCAACCAAAGTACAAAAACATTTTAAATTCGATCATCCTTCATTCCGGGGTGGAAAAAGTTGTTAAAGTTTTGGTTTTAAAAATCTCTTTCGCAAACACATGCCTGTTTTTATTTACAAGCTATAAGTTCTAAAGTACACGTAGTCCTCACACATTGAAATATGACTTTAAATATTTTTTTCATGGTTTTCTACAAATTACCGCACACAAGTGGTACAATGAATGTGAAATAAAATGCGCTTTTTATGCATAAAAACTCCATTTCCCCTTATTAGAAAAGGGATTATGGTGCGTTTGTCTGTCAAAGGATACATTGCCACTCTCCTGTAGTCTGCTTTTGTTGCTTGCAATTAATACATTTTATGTCAGCACCCTTCACGCTTTGTTCTTTTGTGACATTATGGCTTTTTTTGTTTGACAAAGAGTTGATGTTGCTGTCGTTTTTGTATTTAGTGTCATTCATGCATGAACATTCATATTACCGGTTACCCTTAAGGGATATTTTGCCTTTCAGGTCTAAGCTTAAAACCAAAAAAAAAAAAAAAAAAATTAAAAGATAACTTTAACCAGGAGCAAGTAGTTTTTCCAGTTGTCTTCTTTACGAATGGGCGTGTAAAATTGTCAGACAAATGTAAATTTTTTTATGGAAATTAGACATTTTGTACTTTCTCAAATTTGTTTTAAAACGTTTAATGCTTCTGCTTTTTCCTAAACCATTTAAATTGTCTACAGCATCCCTTAAATATTTCCAAACAATTACAGATTCACTTTTATTTGGTTTATTTGAAATTTCACTGAAAATATAGTTTTAATTAAAAATATTTAAAGATTTTTTGAATGGAATTAAAAGAAACCCTTAAAGGCTCGTTTTAATATAAAAAATAGTATAAAGTGTCCTTTAGGGGGATTATTACACCCAAAGTAATCAACATTTTAAGTTAAGTATTCAGCATTATTTTTGGGTATTAAAAAAATCATTAAAATACCAAGAAATATGCAGAAATTAATTATTTGTTAACGGAATGGTACTATTTCCAACCCCTAAGGAAATTACAATACGAAGACGAAAAGTAGGTTCAAAGCAAGTTGTTGAAAGGTATTTTCAAAATGCTCGAATAACAAAAACAAATTAATAATTAAAAAAGATGCTGAAATAAAATTAATATTTATCCTAATTTAAATCTAAAGCCTAGTACTTTGTTCAAATTTGGGAAAAATGTTGAGCAACATTAATTATTTCATACGGAAAATTTGACGTGTAGCTAATGTTGCCTATCACGCGAATTTACATAATTTGACGTTTTTTATAATTGAAAGTACGTCACATTGTTTTACTTATGTAAACAAAACACATGTTTTGCTTTTTTGTGAATTTAAATCGAAAATAAATAAAAGTTAAAATATTAAAAAATCTGTGTTGAATCGAAATCTGTAAATAAAAATGAATAAACAAATATTACTGGCCGCTTGTGCAGCAGAACAACATTGTTGTTGTTGCGACAGAAGAGCTTTTGGATAAAAATTCCACGTGAAACAATTGCTACTTTAATTATTTCGCTGTGAAAAAATAATGTTGCCAGATACATTTCATATGTTTTTCACAGAATGAACAAAGTACTACTTCTGCAAAATTTTTTCATGAAGATTTCATGTTTATTTTTTTAACATGTATTTTGACAGCATTCCACTTGAAATTTCGAACAGAGTACTAGGCTTAAGCTAAAATACTAAAATAAATTAATATACTACTCGTATATCAAACAATTTTTTATACCCTACACCACCACAGTGGGGAGGGTATATTGGATTTGTGCTGATGTTTGTAACGCCCAGAAATATTCGTCCGACACTTACCTTAAAGTATACCGATCGGCTTAGAATCACTTTATGAGTCGATTTAACGATGTTCGTCCGTCCGTCTGGCTGGCTGGCTGGCTGTCCATGTAAAGCTTGTACGCAGAGTACAGGGTGCAATTTTGCAGATATGTCGATAAAATTTGCTACGTGATATTTTTTCGGCCCCAGGATGGATGGGATTGACACTGGCGGATATCGGTCCATTATTTCACCTAGCCCCCATACAAATGTCCTCCCGAAATTGGTGTTTACCGGTCTTAAATATTTGAATCATGCAAGTATGCAAACAAAATTTACTACAGATGAGTAGTAAATGAACCTAAAGCATATCTACAAATTTCGTGAAGGTCGGTCCATAATTAGTCGTAGCTCCCATAAAAGGCCCACTTCCGAAAATCACTTAAAAGACCATAACTGTTTTAAAAATGTTGGCATCCAAATAAAATTAAACACAAATATGTTTTGTATATATATATATATATATATAACATAGTAGAATTTTATAACGATCGGTCCATAATTCGTCGTGGCTCCCATATAAGACCCACTTCCAAAAATCACTTTAAAGAGCACAACTCACTCAAAAATGTTGGTATCCAAATAATATTTAACACAAATATATTTCATATGTATTCTAATAATACGGTACAATTTTATTATGATCGGTCCATAATTAGTCGTAGCTCCCATATAAGGCCCACTCCGTAATTCACTTTAACTTCCATAAATCTTTTAAAAGTATTTGTATCGAGATAAAGTTTAACACATATAATATTTATATTCACAAAAGTCATGGCACTAAATTTTTGGATGATTGCTCCATGATAGGTCATATATCCCATACAGCGCCCATTTCTGAAAATTGTTTTATACATATACTGGGTGTAGGGCTTCACCGACTATGCTTTCTTACTGGTTTAATATTTACTATATATCTTTAAATAATAGACAATAATAATTTAATTTAAATACTGCTGATAAGAAAAGAGATCTTATTTTGTAAATAAATTGAAAATATTGCTAATTTATAAAATTATGAAATTTTTTAAAAAGAAATGACAAATTTACATAAACATATTTATTCGTTTTATTTGATTATTCTTCATAAAATTAATCGAAATATTCGAAAATTCACAGAATAATTATTTATAATGGTTCGATTATTCGAACGATCATGATTCAAATGTATGTATAACTAAAATTTACATCAGATTGTTCTGAAAGTACTGAACTCACTCAATCACTCAGTACTGAAATGCTAACAAAGCCGTAAAATTAAATAGCTAAACAAATTTTAAAATATTAAACTAATTAAAATATATATATTACCAAATACTTCATTGTTTAAAATATTTCTTAATTACTGCACAAAAACCCACCATACTCATTTAAAGGGTTAATTAACATATATTATATACTGGATACACATATTTGTATTATTTATTTCTCATTTGTAATTAAATGCATAAAATTTCAATTTCATTGGTAAACATTTTTATTGTTAAAAAAGTTAATTGCAAAATCTATACAATAACTACACATATTTTCATGATGAATTTGTCATTATTTCGAAAAAAAAAACACAACACTCAGCTTTTCAATGATTTTAAATCAACAATAAAATCTCATTTGCAATACGTATTGAAAATTTATTTATACGCAAGTGTAAACAAATACAATTTCAAATTGCAAACTGTTGTCTAATATTTTTAATTAGCAGTGTTAACTGTTTGATATAAAAACAGTGCAATAGGGATGTCAATCCCTAAATCCTGGCATTTGTTTGATAATGAGATAGAAATGTTTGTTAGTAGAAATGATTGCCTTGATTGCGAAACGAATGAAATAATGAGTGCAATTGAAATATGTAAAAGCGCCCCACAACGCCTAATAATATCTGTTATGATATGGAAGCAAATATTGAATAAGAAATAGAAATATTTGCTTCGTAGCGTGACACAGGCTTGTTTATGCAATCAGCATACAACAATTTTGCCCACAAACAATGCAAATGATGTTTTTCGTCAGCTTCATATATTGGTAACAAAACTAAATCAAGATTCTCCTTTTTCTTTATTAAGATCAAACGATAATATTCTAGTGCTTTTAAATTAAAGGCGAAATGACATGTTTCCACAGAAAATGACCCCTTACAGCTCAAAAATAAAATTATTATTTTTAATTTATTTTTCCGCTAATATTACACAAAATAAATGTATCTGTCATCTAGCGCTTTTTGTTACACAGAAAAAATTATTGCCCGACAAATTTTAATTAAACTTTTAATTGAGTCTTAATGGATTTTTAATTAAACTTTTAATCATATCAATTAAATTTTTAATTGAAAAATAATTTTTAATTAAATAATATAATATTTTTTTTTAATTAAAACTACTTTTAATTAAATTTTTACAAAATATTTTAATTGATACTACAAATTCCTTCATCGGTCCACTCTCAATTGAATGTTTAATTAAATATACGAATATTTTAATTGAAAATCAATTTTAATTTTTTCTGTGTACCCATAATCAATGAATTCAAACACAAAAAACGTTTAACTTTTTATAATGTAACGACCGTTACTTTTAAAAAATTTTTTCTTTTGTTATTAATTTCCTTTGGTTTGAAAATAAACCAATTCATTAAAAAAAAACATTTCAAAGAATTTAATAAGATTTTTTACTTGTGCAGAATTTTACAATGAATGATGTTTGTTTCCGAAATTTGAAAACAGCACATTTATAAAGTAACGACCGTTACCTTTTTAGTGGTCAAAAAAAGTATTGAAATTACATTTTTTATGAATTCTTTCGATTGCTACCGATGCTTGAACTTGAACTTTCGTTTTATTTGAAAAAATCTCCGAAAATCGGTAACGACCGTTACTTTGGAAATACCCATATTATTTTCGTCAATCGAAAGTTTCAATGTAATGTTATTAGAGCATATTTGTTTTGCAAACATCTTTACGTTACTTTTTGGAAATAAATAGTTTTTTATATCAATAAACCAATTTCTTTTAATTTGAAAGAAAATACCCGAAATTCTGAAAAATCTCGATTAAATTCCGAATTCCGAAATTTGCAAATCCAGTCCTGTTTGGCATCCCTAGTTCTTGATGAAATATTCTGGTAATGGATTATCATAACAATAAAACAAAAAAATATATAATATATAAACGTGGAACATTACATACAGTACAGGTAGCCCTCGATTTACGCGTTACTTTATTTGCGCGATTTCGATATAACGCGATTTAATAATAGTGACTGTTTTTCTGTATAACGCGCTTTTTTTACGCGTTTTTAGTATAACGCGATTTAAAAATAGTGGCAACTCTCAAATTACGCGCATTTCACCATTATTTAGAACAAAATTTTTAATTTTTTTTTTTCAGATATTATTTTTACAAATAATATTTGATTATATCGACTGAAAAGTACAAATACAATAAATTTAATTTAAATTATATTATAAAAATACGCATTTTTTAAAAAGGATTTTCGGTCCCAAATTTAAATTTTGTATATAGTGTTTCAATTTGCGCGGTATATTATATTTCTGGTCTCAAACCAGAATTTTGTATTGATAAATAATCTTTATTTACGCGGTTTTTATTCGGTTCCAACGTACCGCGTAAATCGAGGGATACCTGTATATAATATAATTTCATTATTTAACTATTTTTTTTTTTGCAATATTAACCATATATAGTAGTATTAGTAACTAATTAAAATTTTCTTTTCTATTTTAGGTAAGTACGTACAATCATATGATATCGTATTTAGTGTAAGTATAAAAAACAAATTTCTGATTAATTTTATTTTAACTACAAGAATATTTAACTTAAATGAATATGAATATGAATATGTTTGGCGTTACAAGTATGTTTAAGCTCGGCTTTCGTTACAGAAATAACTGCTAAAGGTGGTGTTAGACGGTATGTATTTTGCAAATGTACTTGTGCTTGTCTGTCAAAATTGGCAATTTACAGGCAGTTTATAATTTTTGTTTTCATACGTCGGTGACCTAATCTACAATAGAAAACAACAGCTGTTTTGTAGTGATTATTTTCGCGGGAATTTTGAGTTCTTGCAAATATAGTTTAAAAAATTGGATTAACAAAATTAAATGACTTTAACTTGCAGCAATTTCAATAATAGTTTATATAAAATAAAAAAATTAGCAAGAGTTAAAGAGTAGCCAAAAATTGTTGTATTTAAATTAATAAAAATTAATATGTATAAATACGTTTTTTCAATAAATATTTCAATACACATTTATTGTTTTGTTTAATATTTTTTTTTAATATAAATTGGCGCCATAAACAATTGACTTGCAAAACAGCTGGTTGCAGGTGCTTTCTCAGATGAAAATAAAACATGCTCTAATTGAAAATTTTACACTGTAATACAGGGGCCAAATTACCGCATTCGTGATCAAATGAGCTATCGTATCGATAAATGATTTCGATATCGAAATTATGATAAAATGTACTAAATATCTTGCTCGATACCGAATGCCATAATCTCAAATAAGAAAATTACGATCAATTTTACTCGATATCGAAAGCGGTAATTTGGCCCCAGGCTGACATTTGCAGAAGCATTTTTTTGCAGTGGAAAATTTGACAAGCGCACTGTAAAATACATAACGTCTAAAACTACCTTAAACTATTATTACCGAAATAATAAACAATAGCGTTATCTCTAAAATAAACATTTTTGTTTTCCCATAAACGAGTTTATTGAAATTATTATTATTTACTCTTAACGCACAGAAAAAAAATCATGATTCTTTTTCAATTAAACCTTTAATTGATTTTAATTGATTCAATTACTTTTTCTGATCTTTTGAATTAAATCTCACATTTTTTTTTAATTGATACTATCATTTTGTTTACAGGTCCGATTTCAATTAAATTTGTAATTGATTCCACAAATATTTTAATTGAAAATCATTTTTATTTTTTTCTGTGGGGCATAACAGCAAATGTCGTTTACGAAATAATCCATTCGAATCGCTAGCTCATCTGCTAACAACGAAATAAAGCTTTGAAATATTTTTATTTTTAAAGTAATCATCAGACACTAAATAAATATCCTCCAATAATGTCATAGTTCAAATTATTCTGTACACAGAAAAAATTAAAATTGATTTTCAATTAAAATATTCGTATATTTAATTAAACATTTAATTGAAAGTGAAGCGATGAAGGAATTTGTAGTATCAATATTTTGTAAAAATTTAATTAAAAGTAGTTTTAAGTAAAAAAAATATTATATTATTTAGTTGAAAAGTGTTTTTCAATTAAAAAATTAATTGATATGATTAAAAGTTTAATTAAAAATCAATTAAGACTCAATTAAAAGTTTAATTAAAATTTGTCGGGCAATATTTTTTTCTGTGTATAGATAATAAGTTAATGATCTCAATTAAATAAATTTTATGAAATGAAATGGCAATTGCATCACATTTCATTATTGTTTTTTTCAATACTTCAATTTCAAATTCAAAACCTTTAATAACAATTTAATTTAATTAAGCGTAGTTTAGAAGTCAATGTAAAATGTTTTTGGTTTTATTCAATGAAAGCACTTTGCAAAGACTACTAATAAATATATAGTAATTTCTTAGGTTTTATCTCAGTTCAGAAACATCGCAAAGGGTACTCCTTAGTTTTGTTTATAAGTATATTCACAACTCGAACTGAAGCCAAAATAAAACCCATTGTTATGAAAACCTGTAATATTTATAGACATACGAGGTCTGATCAAAAAATAACCGTTATTTTAAATGTTTTCAAAAAGTATTTATTTATTCATCATTAACTATCTTGTCACCTTCAAAGTAAACCCCTTCAAATATTAAACACTTATGTCAGTGTTTTTTCCAATCCTCAAACACTTCTGAAACGCGCTTTTTGGTATCGCCAACAGCGATTTTCCATTTTTCTTTTATCTCCTCAATCGTAGCCTAACGCTTTTCTTTCATCGGTGTCTTCAGTTTTGGGAAGAGGAAAAAGTCAGCGGGAGCCAAGTCCGGTGAATACTGTGATTGAGGCATGATAACGGGTTTGTGTTTGGCCAAAAACTCACGCACAAGCATCGATGTGTGAGCTGGTGCGTTATCATGGTGCAAAATTCAAGATTGGTTTTTCCACAATTCTGTGCGTTTCTGACGAATTGCTTCACGCAAACGGCGCATAACTATTCCTTATTGACGACCTTGCGGCAAGTATTCATGATGCACCACGCCATTGCAGTCGAAGAAAACAGTGAGCAAAACCTTTACATTTGACCGAACTTGACGTGCTTTTTTCGGTCTTGGCTCATCTGGACGTTTCCATTGGGATGATTGGGCTTTGGTTTCAATGTCATAGCCATACATCCATGATTCGTCACCAGGTTTGACCTTTTTGAGGAAATCTGACAATGTTCAACACCTCCTGAGCGATGTCCATGCGACGTTGTTTTTGCTCAAAATTTAGCCATTTTGGAATAATTTTGGCATGCCTAAAACATTCGTAAAAATTGCTTGGAATGAGCCGAACGATATGCCAACATGATCAGCAACCTCTCTGATAGTGATTCGACGATTATCCAAAATCATTTTCTTCACTGCTTCAATGTTTGTATCGGTTGTTGTCGTGTTCGGGCGTCCAGAACGAGCATCGTTATTGACATCTTCTAGGCCATCCTTAAACCGGTTATACCACAATATATATATATATATTGTTTTCCAAAATAAGACTATTATTTGCATTCACATGTCAACGTTATATGAACTGTAGCAGACCCAAAATTGCGGTTTTCTATCTCTCTGCACCTATTACAAATGTAGTGCAATTAAATTATCTGGTTACCACATATTAACTTGGGCAGAATTATACAAAAGGCAATAAATATTTGTCTTAAAGGTTTTCCTTTTAGAGTTTAATTGAATACATTGTTGTCATGTAAACTTAAAGGTAGTTCAAAGATTTTCATAATATACATATGCACATATAATTGGTAAAAGTTAGGAAGAGGAGGGCGGCAGGTTATGAGAGATACATAGTTCGCAATAATAAAACTTGTTTGCTTGTTTGTTATTTATTGAACATAGTATTCAATTTAATCATAAAAAAGAGAAACATTTTGTAGCACCAATACTCTTGTCTAAAACTAATAGATGAATTTTCGTTGGATAACACCCTTCTGTTGTTGTTGCTGTTGTAGTTGTTTGTTTGTGTGTTTGATTTCCTTCCACAGAATAGGAAAGTTAATCAAGCGTAACAACGTTTAGTGTATTTAAAAGTTAAATACATAGAGAAACAGAAATAAAATTGAAATAAATAAATAAAATATACAAAAATTGATTTGTTTGAACAGTTATGTGTGTATTTGTTGAAAAGTGGTTGGATGTACATATGAGTTGAGTTCTGCAAGTATTTACAATCACACACTGTGATAGCAGAGTACAAATTGAAAAATGGAAGCTATAAAAACTGAAGTACACACCGAAGAATGAGTCCACCCTCTTTCACAGACTCAAGCACTCAAATGTCAGTTTTGTTACCCTAATCGAAATGTTAAAGTCAACCAGCCAAAGCGAAGCCAAATCGAAACGAACAATCGACCAAATGTAATGAAATCAAATAAAATATTAAACAAATAACTATGTACTATGTAGCAGATACTTACTGGTGGAATCCCCAAAATGGTTGTAAAACTATTATAGCAAAAAAATAGAACTTAAATACTAAATTTCAAACACTTGTTACAATTGGAGCGAGTGTTAAAAGTATCAATTAAATAGCAATCAATAGATAACATTCATTGATTTTACACAAGCTAAATTACACAAGATCTTCGCTAGACATTTGCTTGGTTACGTAGAGAGGACGAGAGTTTATATAAGCGAAGAATAGAAAAGCAAAGCCATTTAATATTAATTACAGCAATCTTAAGTTATTCTCATCCTGATTTTGTATTTGTAGTAAATATTAAAAAAAAACACACACACAAAAAATAGCTAAAGTTCGATTTAGAAAAAGAAATTGTTAAACAAGAGACATTAATTGACATTTATTGATTCAACTTAGTGTTAGTTATTATGTTGTGTTAATGTTGTTCATGTGACGGAATTTGGCTAAAAGACAATATAATTCCAGTTGAAAGTTTATCTATAGCAACATAAATTTTACAGTTTAAAGCCCCACGTTTATGGATTTTCACTTAAACGTACAAATAAAATAAAATAAATTTTTCTCCTTGCCAATCAACTAAAACAAATTCTGTACATTATAGTGACTTTTAGGTTTAAAGTTATTATCAGTAAACCAACAAACATTTTCTCAATTACAAAACTACATACATACATATGTATGTATTCAATATTTTAAAACCGTATTTATTTACGATACGAAATTGTCCGCTGAGTTTGCCACTTGCGCATATATTTAAGTTTACAATTTATTAGAGTCTACTTTTAGGCTATATAACAATTTCTTTATTTAGCTGTAATAACACTTTTAAATATATGAGGCTTCCTTTTCCTCGTTCTTATATTTTTTCTACACTAAATGGGGTAGGACCATAAAAACACACTTATTTTTTTCCCCAAAGTACAATTTTGATTAAAAAAAAAAAACGTATTTTATGTGTATCTTTTCTTTGAATTCATTTTTACTTTTCTTTTAAGAAATGAAAAATATAAATGCGACCTTGCGAAAGAAATTGTGAGCCTATACAGCTACTTTCAATAGTTATTTAATCCGGCGCCGGAGGGAATGTGCCATAATTTCCCGTCACTTTTTGAATTGATTATAGTTTTAAAACTGTACTTCTCTTCTTTACGCTCTTCTCAGTAGCTGGTGATATTGAATCTCTCTGAATGTTATAAATTTCAAATCGGTCACATAGCCATTGTACTTCGAGTAACACGTGCTTAAAGTTAAAAAAGGTAAATATGACCCACCCATCCATATGCCAATAAGTGTTTATTATATTTAAGCTAGAAGAAGCCTCCTTTGTTAACTTTTTTAATATAAAATGTTTTTTGTTTAAAATTAAAAATAAATACGTTCTTTTTTAACAAAGTCATGTTTTATTTATTTAATAAGCTTAGATTCAATCTAAATTATATATATTTTTTCATAAATACAGAAAAAAACCCGAGTTTAATAAGTGGGTCATTATGAACCAACCCCCATGTCCTTGTAGCTAAAATCCACTACCCGGCGCCGGGTTAAAACTTTAATCGAATAACAATAACTTTTACATTAAAATCATAAACTTTATCCCGAAAAAAATGTTTTTTAATAACTATTTTTATTGTCCATACTTTTCTGTCGAAACAAACTCGGGTTAATAAATGATACAAATATAAACATAGAGTCTCGACTTTGAAATACTTTTCAAAATATTCGAGATACTGGAAAATATGTAAACAAATCGAGGTGGTCGTAGTATTTACTTGTGCCTAAGACCGATTTTCAATATCTGATATATCAATATCACATGGGGGCCTATCGACTTTCGTACTTATAATGATCTAGAATGTCAGTACATAGTTTGTAGAGCTTCAAATGAATATTGATAAAAAAAATTAACACAAGTGAATGAAAGAAATGAGTCGAAATATCATTTTGATTGTCTGTTTTGACATGTAATATTTTCGTTTGAAATTAGTACATTTATGATTCAACATGCTGTCAGGGTTAAACAGCGCAGTATTGAAAAATTAAAAACTACAACATGTTTAACCATAAAGTTCTAGGCCAATTGTCCTCGTTGTAAGACACACAATGAAGAAAATTAAAAGTGTAAAACTGTCAATCATTATGTTTGTTTCTTAACATTTCCATTTTCAGTGTCAACTTGTTAAAACAGCCAGGATGACAAAGATTGAGAAAGAGGGAGTAAAATGGGTGCTTTCTTTCAGCATTAACAAGAGTTTGAAAACAAACTTTTCTACCGTATTTCAACAATTCTTTAAAATTTTTCCCATTAACAAATATTCTAAATGATTTTGTTTGTTTTTTTTATATATTTTTTTGTGTACACTCGATAACAAGGATTTAGGGGGAAATAGAAAAAACAACTAAACGTGTATTAGGATTTTCTGTTTAATTTTCTTGCCGTTTACGGTATTTGACAGGTATTTAAAGGCTATGACGGCTACAACAATAATGTGTACGTAATACCAATGAAAAGCCAGAAAAAAGTAAATAAATATTATTAGTTCCCTTGGTTAATGTTATTTAAAATTCATTAAATGAGTTTTGTTGTATTTAAGTTACTTTTTAAAGTCTTTATTTGTTTTGTTTTGTGTTGTTTTGCCCTCCAAAAATCACAGGACAAATTAACAAGAAAAAACTAAAGAGTACTTAAGCTCATTATTTAGTTGATTGTCAAATTGTTTTTCGAAACTTTCAAAAGAAGTGTAAATTTACGCGAATTTTTCAGTTTCCAAACAGTCCACCCAGCCCTTGTGTTTGAAATCAGCTTAAATTTATGTAGAAGTTTTGAAAAAATTAAATCTAAATTCATAAATTCCAACAGACTTTTAATTAAAATTAGTTTTTTTTTTTCGATTTCATGTAGAGACAGTTGACTAAACCTTAATCAAACAATTTTGTAGTAATAATTTCCTGGTAACATTTTTCTATTTTCCAAAAACCACTTAAAAGTTTCTTTAAAGCCAGGAAGCTAGAAAGAAAGTCAACCAATTTCTTTTGTTTTATTATTTGTTGTTGGCCATAATAAATATTTATGTTATTGACATCACGAAGGACCTTTGCAGCAACAAATAAAAACGAACTATCTGATGTTTATAAAATATTGAAAACAACATTCGCTACAAAATGTACGAAATACCCAAACAGTGTTTCTGAATGTGTACAGTGTACACAAATAATATTTCGTACACTATGATGGTGAGATTATCTTCCGTACACTACGAATAAGATACGGAACAAAGTGCACATTCACTATGGAGCAAAGTAGCGAACACTTGTTAATGTGTGAAGTATTGGTACATGTGTGACGACGGACAGGCAAGAAATTTTATAGTTACATACATATGTAAATATTTATACATTTTTTAATTGTAAAACAATTATTTCTAAAGATATACAGCCCAATCATGAATAAAAATTCCGTGGGAGTTTTTTCCCTTTCCCCATTTTTTTTTACTCAAATTCAATGTTAAAAAAATTAAAAGGGAAACAACTTCTGCGGATTTTTTATTCATGATTGGGCCTATAACTTATAAATTTTTGGAAAATAATTTATAATATATTCCATGCATTAACATTTGTATTTTTGTGTTCTAGTATGAGTTAAAAATATTTACTTATGTCGTAAAACAATTCCTTCAGTAAAAATAATTTAATGAAAATTAAATTTAATGAACTCGAGCCCGACTAAATAAATATCAAAAATTTTAAATTTACAGTTCGAATAAAAAATGATAAATATTTACTTACTGTAAAAAATAAACTAAATTATTCTTTGCATTTTTAATTTTTGCCAAATTCAATTAGTAAAAACCGTTCATTAAAATTAAATCATAAATATTAGTGAACATATTTTGTGCATTGACAATTTTTGTAAGTATCATAAAAACCCTTTAAAGGGGCTACAAAAAGGGATTCGGCGGAATTTATGAATCAGGTAGTATGTAATACAATTAATTTTTTCCCAACAATAATCTCTTGTATTCAGTTGAATTTTTCCCTAATTATATACAATGTAGAAATTTGTATATTCAAGATCACAAACTAGTTTTAAATATAATTTTGACGTCAGTCCATACAATTGCTTTAATTTTTTTTAAACTAAAACTTACCAAATAAATTACTATTCCATTAAATAAAATAAAATGTGTAACTACATTTTCACATAGATAATAAAAAAAAGTGTAACCACACGCATATAATTCCAGTTAACAATACAAGTAACTGATACACATAAAAGAAAAACACAAACTTCGATACTGCCCTGCAAAAATCTGTGAAGTGGTCCATTGTAGCTAAAATGTAATGAGCAGAACTTCCTGTTACACAACAATTATTCGTGCTTTAACGACCGTAATCGTTGTTGGATTATTTGGTCCAGTCCCAACACATCGTAATATTAAATGGACTAGTTTTTTTTGCATAATGTTTGGAGTACACCTGGTCCATTGTGGAGTAGTCCAGGGTTATACTCAAAAACGAGTACACTAAAAAATTCACTAAACGTAGTGAACATTCACTACCTCATAGTGCATGGAACATAATTTCACAGTCGTAGTGTGCGGAATATTGTTTGGGATCACATACACAAACACTAAAAATAATTTTAGTGTATGTGTTTTTCAAATGTACGGTACGAAAAAGGTACTGTTTTTTGCGAACACTGGTTAAAAATGTCGTTTACCTCTTTTGTTTTTGTTTTCCTGTGTGTCCTTTTGCTGAACCGTACAGCTATCAAACACCCTGCTTGTAGTTGTTCTTTTTACTGTCTAAAATGTCGTAGATGTCAAATGAATATAGCAACAACTTCATGAACAACATTAAATTGTGCTCCACTTCTTTGATACATTTTTTTTGGATCATTTTTAATATTAAACATTTTTTCTTTAACTGATTGGTTTTCCTAAATTTTTGTCTTGTTTCCTTTTTTTGTCTCTCTAACTAAAAGAACAAACAATTTTTTCTATTTATTTCTTTTTTTCAATGCCATCGTTTATCAAATTGTTGTTAAAGAATAAAATACCAAAAAAAAAATACATGTAAACTGTAACATCATAGAGAAAGTAAAATGACACATCAAAATGAATTCCTGAAAAAAGGCAGCAAAGCAAGAAAAAAAAAATTAAAAACAATTTTAAGCAAAAGAATATAAAAACAGCAACCTAAAATATACGAGATACTAAAAATGTAATAAAATAAATTTTAATTTCGCCAGACACATGTTGTCATCTCAAATAATAAAATTGTAAAGAAATTAATTAAGTATCTATTAATTTTGGGTACTGCTAAATATAAAAAGTCTGATTGCAAATAAGTAAGTAAAAGTAAACCTTAATTTGCTTAAAATGTAGAATATCTTGTTTGAGGATTAGTGTAGGGAGTATCAAGGCGTTACACAGGCTTTTAGTTGAAATATTTTAGCACCAGTGTTGCAAAGACCACAAGCAAGTTGTGGAAATTTCCAGTCATTTAATATGACTTGAGTAATTTATTTTTACTCAAATCATTGTAGATTACATTGTATATTCTTTTTTGGTTATATTAATATAAATGGGAAGTGTATGTATTGAATAATTTGTTAATATTTCTATATTTATCCACAAAGTATGCAATATACATATGTACATATACTCGTATGTATGTATGATATTTTAAAACGTACTTAATATTTGCTTAGTTGTGTACCAGCTGGACAGAGATTACAGATATTGTGTTCATGACGATTTATTATAGAAATTTAGAGAGCTTTGTACTCAAAAGGCAAATATTTTGGTTTCATAGTTTGTTAAAGTTACTTTTAAATATTAGAAAAAACATTTCTATGAATTATGAAACATTGTTCATGCTCCTTCATATTTACATTTTATGGGAAAACAATTTCTTTGTCACTATTAAAAATTAAATTACGAAATTACAATTAAACAGTCATTTTATAATTTGAATGCGCCTTGAAATATACTGTAGTTTTTATTTTGTTAATTTTTAATTGGATTGAGGAGAGTAATACGATTTACAATATTGAAATTTGTTAAAAAAAAGTAGTTTGTAGAAGACGATCGTTGTCTGCCACCAATAAATAGTACCCACTGATTAATTTTGATATACACACATATGTAATTTATTTTAAGTTGTACGCATGTATTTAAATAAATTTATAAGTTTATATTTTTAAAAATTAATGTAAATATTTCAAAATATTTCTCATTTATTTACAATATCGCCGCTTCCGAATTTGACATGTTTTAATTAATCATTTTTGGAAGTTGTTTCTGTTAATGCCATTATATTTCTTAACCCCTCTAATGGAATGCACTAATTGTGTGGGGTTTACGCCTCCTCTTTTCTGTAAACTTAGAAAACTGGAGTGGGATAACGTCTACATAAATTAAATTAAAATAAAATAATTAGGCAAAGAAATTTATTAAGAGAATTTCTAAAATAAGTACTAAAGATAAATACAACTTCAATAATGAGCATAATAATATGTGTATATGACTTTTTATATCTGTATGTTTGCATGTCAGAGTATTAGAAGAATATATATATGTATGTATGTATGTATGTGCTGCTAATCAGAACAAGTACGAGTATTTATGTGTGTATACTTAATTAACTTATTGTATTTAACTTTTAAACAATTTAATACATCACATCATTTAGGATAATCACAATTAGTCGCATGACTTCAAGAGAAGTAGAAATAAGTTAAACTGCTACATGTTAATTACTATTCGATTAAATACCGTCAAATATTATTTAAACAAAATCAACTAGTTGTCTAGAAAGTACTCAAATATCCTAGTTATTTGCAGTGCTAGCGAGCAGAGGCGAGCAAGGCAGCAGATACGTAATGCTTTTATTTTCTTCCTAAACTGTAATTACCCTACAAAAAAGTTTTGTTGTCTTAACTAAACTAGGCATTTTATCAATCACCCCAATCATGAATAAAAAATCCGCGGGAGTTTTTTTCCTTTTTTATTTTTTAACATTGAATTTAAATAGGAGAAATAGGAAAAGGGAAAAAACTCCCGCGGAATTTTTATTCATGATTGGACTGAATATCTTGTTTATCAGTATCTCTAAGTACCTACGTACATACTTTGAATTTTCTCTTTATATTTTCTTGTTTCTTCCTACAAGGTCCGTAATAATTATTAATTTATGCAATTCACGCAAAGTTCATGCAAACAATTCTAATTTGTTTACACAATGAAAAACAAATCAAGTATGTAAATTATTTATATTTATATTATTTTTCGTTTTGTACGCAGTTTTTTATACATTTAATTGTATCTACATCCATTCCGCAACACATACACTCCTGCTTACGATCCTAACGCCTCTAACACCCATCAAATTGTTAATATGAATATAAATAAGATACCAAAGTTTTTTTTTTATTATTATCCTTCGTCTTATTTTGCTTCTAAAGACGTATTTAATGAGTGTTTTATTTATAAATTTGATCGTTTAATGGCAACTGCAACAAAAAATATTACTGGGTCAAAAATGGGGCTATACATATAACTGAGTACTTCCTTAACGGGAGAATATTTTAAGCAAATTATATAAATAAGATTTATAAATTTATATGTATAAGAAACATTATTTTTACCATTGTCAGTATCCTGCGTGGCAACATATATTTAACCATTTGTTTAACATACAATTATTAAGACAGAGTTTTTAGATCTTTATACCATATAAAATTTTATATTTTTTTCTGTTATTTAGTTTAAACAAATTTTTATATGAAAAATAGTACATATTACAACAATATGATTTTTAATAACATTTAGATCTCAGGATCGTTAAAATTGAAATGCGTTCATTTAAATATTCTCCGTACGGACAATATTTTCGCAATACATATATTAATTAATTTAATATAAAGCTTATTAATTGATACATTAAATAAACAAGAGAAAAATACTTTTGAAAACAACAAAAATTAAACAATATCAATAATGTATTTTTATTTATAGAGGATTTAATAAAATGTTTATTTATTGCCTTAAACATTTTATAAATAAATAATAAATAAATAGATGGCTACATTTTCAAGAAATGCGCATGTAACGAAATGCATTTAAATAAAACTATTTTTTAATAAACAAACAAATTAATTTGTAGCAAAATGTTTATATTGGCTTTAAAGTGCTGTAAAGAATACTCTACTCTCTGGCTAATTAGTTTGCTCAATTCAAGATGGAAAGCTTTCACTCTCTATTGCTTAGTGGTGTATATCTAATCAATTATTGAAATTATGAAAGCAAATCTTTAGGCTGTTTATATAATTCAGCTTATTATACAAAATTATAATTACGTTTTTCAATTTAACTTATTTTTGTGTTTAATTAATTAACATATGAATTTAACTAAAACAAATATGTACTGACAAAAACTAGTTGAATTTTGCCCACAGGCAATAAATTAAACACTATTCCTGAACACAATGTAGTTTAAATGAAATTAAAATTTAGAAATGTCAATTAATTTAAAATAAACACAATTTGCTTTTTAAGCCAGTAAATATCCACTTTTAACTAAAAAATATGCTGAAAATTCTGATTTTCTTAAAAATACAAAGCAAACCTTTCAGGTATTTGTATTTTGTATTTTTTAATAACCTTAAAATTCTAGTTTGTATGATTCATACTTAAGTTTTGCTGGTACCACATTGCTAAAGTCGACCTTGCTATTATATTTAACTTGAATTGTTATACTTTAGCAATTACTAATAAATAATTAATAAATATGTATATGTAAGAAATGTTGTGTTAATATGAGTGGCTGTGTTATTTTTTTAAAAAATATTTTTTACAAATATATAAATTTTATATATGTATGTATGTATAATTAGTAAACTAATTATGTAGGTATATAAATTATTTATTTATTTATGCAATGATTCGCAAAAACATGTCAGTAGTAGTCCCTGAATACCTGTGTAACTGGTGTGTATGTTAATATTGACATATTATTTATTTTATTTGTTAAATAATTTTAAGTAATTGTTTGATTTTTTCAAAAAAAAAATTCCAATAATAACGAACCATTAGATTTGGTTGTATCAGCAATTCTTTTTGTCATTTTTCTCATTGTTTTTATCAATTTAATTTAGTGATAATGATATGTAGTTATAAATTTTAATTACAATTTTTTATTTATTTTGTTTATTATTTCAACTTTATTTATACTAAAACTAGATGGCATTTGCGCGCCTTGCTACGCCACCAAATAAAATTAATTTAAAATTCAATTCATTTTGTGTAATTTTATTGATTTTGTTCATTTAAAAAAAAGTAGGCGGTCGAAAAAAGTATTCTTAGTCATGCCGGAGTCTTAGTTATATCCCGTCAAAGTTTTAGTCAGATCGACCTTCCAGGCAGCCGTTGTAATTAATTAAAAAAAGTGGGCGTTAGAGTAGGCGTGTTCATACCAACTCAGACATCTTCCCGGGCTCATGCACAACAACTTTGCCAAAGATAATCACATGATCAAATACATAGTTTACGATTCTATAAAGGCGATACATACAAACATTTATTTTTTGAGATGGGGCATGAAAGTGGGCATGGCACATAACATTTTTATTTTTACCTCGCCTTCAGTGAGATGTGTATACAACTTGGTTGAAGTAAATCTGTAAAAAGCCATGCAGAAGCAATTAACCAATTTAAAAAAAGTGGGCGTTAATGTAGGCGTGGTCCTACCTTCTCAGAAACCTTCCCGGGCTCATGCACAACAACTTTGCCGAAGATAATAACATGATCAGATGCATAGTTTGTGAGAATAGAATAGTAGAAATTAAATTCAAAAAGTACCAATATATGTAAGTGTACTGAAATTTGGTCCTTTCTAGAAATATTTAATGGTTTTTTATTTTCAAATTGAATAAATAATATCAAATGTCCGGTTTTACCCCGTTTTTGTCCCTTTTTGTTACCCGTAATACGTACTATTGGCATTTTTAGTGAGAAAATACATTTTGATAAAAAAGTACCAAAACAGAATACAATTTTTAGGCCATAGGAATTCGATTTTCAAAAAATACCAAAAAATTTTTTTAGACCATATTGATCTGAGCCAGATGCATTTAATATAGTATTTCTATGTTTATTTATGTAGGAAATATACATGTTAACGGAGCATTCTACGGGGACGATTTTTACCCCATATGGCCACTTGAATTTCGAATTTCAAAAAAGTACCAGACACCTGTCGGCTCTTTTTGTGATTAAAGGCGGACGCATTTAAAATATTATTTCTAAGTTTATTTGTTTTGGAGCCATAGAGGTTATGGTTTTACCCGTTTTTGCCCCATTTGTCGCCCTTATCGACCGAATTTCCAAAAATCCCTTCTTAGTGGATCTACATGTTGGAAAATGAACCCATTACCCGAATTTCAAGTTTCTATCTTTAGCGGTTTGGGCTGTGCGATGATGAATGAATCAGTCACGTTACTCTTTTATATATATATAGATATGAACGAGTCACTTGTATTTGTATTTTTTAAATTATAACCTGAGTTTAGGAATGGCAAATGAAAAACTTATTTAGAAATATGTACATATGTGTGTATGAAAAGAAACAAATTTTAAAACTGAGTGTTAAGCTTTGTAAACATTTTTTCAGTTTTTAAGCCAACATTGTCATAAGTATCCAGCATTTTATTTGCTAAAGTTAATTTAATAACAAACAGTCCTTGACTTAATTCGGTCAGGATAGTCATACATAGTGCTCATACATTTTGATTTAATTAAAGATACATAAAATTGTTGGCTAAATACACACTCCCTTACATTCTCCTTTGTGTCATGCACACAATAATATGTAAATAATATTTTATTCAAGTGACAATGTGGCGATGATGGGAAATCATTACGAGAAATTTTGTTATCACACACGCAAAATAGTAAAACTCACACCCACATGCGCACTCATACACATTGATGAGAGGCTATAATAGAAAATGAATGGCACAAACAGTGGAATAGAAAAATATGAATCGTAAACGAAAATAAACAAAATCCGCACCGCACCACACCGCACAGCACTGTACCGAACTGAACTGAACTCAACTGAGTTAAATCGTAGTGAGTGCATGGTTGATGCACGTTGTGTTGATGATTTTGATGATGTTAATGCTGTTATTGTTATTGCAGCTCTCATTGCTGTTGGTATTGTTGCTATTGGGCTTGAATACAAACCACGGTGATAGATATACATACATACATACATACATACATACATATGTATATTCGAGTACATGCATTGAAGAAAAACACAAACATTAGTTGCAAATAACTACAGCCAAATGCAGTCATGCAGCATGAGACTGAGACTGTGAATAAAACTTCGAATAAATGAGAAATAACAACCACAAATCGTAGCATTCAATGCACACAAAGCCACATATACAAATGCACATGTATGCATACGAGTGATGTGTGAGAAGTCTTTTAAAAAGTTAAACGTCAAATTTTGCTTTGTCAAACATTTTTCTAACAATATTTTTTTTTTTATCTAAATGCTTTTGTGGAAATAATTTAATAATTTAAATCCAATCCAATCCAGTTCCAACTGTAACTAAACAGTTGAAACTGCCATTTAAACCTGTACGTAAGTGGTTAATAACTGACAGTTTAACTCAACTGTTCAGTTTAACTGAGAAATTTAAAATTTTTATATATTTAACCAGTATTTCTCAATTCCTAATAGTGACATCGTAAAATATTTGGGTCTGCATCTGGACCGACGACTTACATGGAAAGCTCATATAATCGCTAAAAGGAAGCAATTAGACAAGAAATTTAAACAAATGTACTGGCTACTTGGGCGTAAATCCCAACTCAATCTCGATAATAAAGTTTTACTACTAAAAACTGTATTAAAACCTATTTGAACTTATGGCATAGAATTATGGGGAACTGCCAGCAACTCGAACATAGAAATACTGCAAAGATTTCAGTCAAAAACATTACGAGCAATAACAAATGCTCCTTTTTATATATCAAATAAAGCATTACATAATGACCTAAAAATTCCATTTGTAAAATCTGAAATAAGAAAATTTAATGTGATAAATGATAAATTCGAATTTAACTAGCACAGACAAACACCATATTTCTTAACATTGATAATGTTACAGTCAACAGACCACTGTTAAGCACTTAACAGTCAAATTTACTTGAATTTTGAAAAATTTAGCTTTTAGGATGAAATTCTGTAGAAGAATTTGGACAAATATCGAGTTGCACACGTATCCCACTATATAGATCTGAACCTTGCATATGGCATGTTAAATCTAGCGAGTATCATGATCGCGCCAAAAAAATATGCTGCCTACAACAAGCTGGCGAAAAAGTTACAAGAAGTAGAACCCGACGCGGAAAAGAAATCTGTTTTGTCAAAAATAAACAGCTTAAGATCCGCTTTTCGCAAAGAAAAAAAAAGAGACTTGAGGCATCAAAACAGTTAAAAACTGAAGTATTGCACTGCACGTCTCTGTACATCTCAGATCACAGTTAAGTCTGTCAGTTATAATAGTTGAAACGTGAGTGATTAACCGGCTTAACAGGTACCTTAAGCCATGTCACAGAGTTTAATTCCGTTCGGAAGTGGAATTATTTCCGTATTTGACTTCTCTAGAAAAAGTATAACGAAACATTTTTTCGGAATGAAATCACTTTAAATTTAATTAATGATTAAATAACTTATAATTAGAAGTACTTTCATCCGAAAAAATTTTTCGTTTTACTTTTTCTACAGATGCAAAATACGGAATTAATTCCACTTCCGAACGGAATTAAGCTCTGTGACATGGCTGTGTATATAATTCCACGATGTATTTTGCAGACTTTAACTAATTGATTCTATATACATAAACACAGGTTTCAAAGACACTTTTGCACTGATGTCACCCAGTGTGGTGTATAGTATTGTGCCAAACTCTGATGTTTTATTATTTTGTTAAATTATTATTGTGGTCGAGTATAAGCAGATTCTACGTAGGTACCATTTGAAATAACTTTTAAGATAGCCCTCAGAAATACTTTCACACAATCATCAACATTTATGCAACCATACAACACACACTCACATATGCTCAAATAAATGTCACAAAATGTGATTTTGTTTTTGTTTGCTGTTTATTTTAGAAATAAAAAACAAAAATTCCCCAAAAAAATATATGCATGTGTTTTAAGAGAAAAAAGCAACAGCTACAATAATTTTGTGAAAAAACACCAAACAAAAATGAAAAATCTAAAGGACTATAAAGTGGTAGTGTTACAAATATTTACAAACAACACAACTACTCGTACAGGAAGCACAACCACTTATGCAATAAATAACCACACTATCATACATACAAATGTATGTATGTATGTGTGTATTAAGAAAATCTTTGTATGTGAATATGAATATGACTCATGTTTATACACTACATCACCATAGTGAAGAGGTTATATTGAATTTGTTCTGATATTTGTAACGCTCAAAAATATTAGTCTAACATCCACCTTAAAAAATACCGATCGACTCAGAATAATTTTCTGAGCCGATCAAACGATGTCCGTCCGTCCATCTGGCTGGCTGTCCATGTTAAACTTGTGCGCAGAGTACAGCTCACAATTGTGAAGATATTGCGATAAATGTTAGTGTGATAACTTTGTTCCAAAAACGGTTGGGATTGAGTTTGCTTCCAATCGGTCCATTATTTCACCTTAGCCCCCATACAAATATTCTCCCGAAATAAGGTCATAAATGTTTGATTTATGCACGATAAAAAGCCTAATCGCATCTAAAAATTTTGTGCAGATCGGTCCATACTAGTACATAATTAATTATAGCTCCCATATAAGACCCGCTTGTGAAAATCAGTTTAACATGCATGAATCTTTTACAAGTGTTCATATCGAGATACAATTTAAAGCAAATAATTTGTATATGCCCAGGAGACACGCTACTATGGGCGCTCCCATTTCTGAAAAATTGTTTTACTCGTATACATGGTGTAGGGGATTATATGGTCGGGCTTGACCGATTATACTTTCTTACTTGTTTATGTTGCAAATGATGTTTATGATTTAAATGATTTTGACGATTTTACTGCTCATCATGATAATGACAATGATGATAATGATGATGACGACGATGACAATGGCGTTATTTATATTTGTGTTTATTGCTGCCACTTAAGCATTCCTACTGATGTTGCAACTTTATTTTTGCTAATGGCATATAAAAATACTGAATGCCAGAGCATTTTAATTTTTATATACATACATGCTTAGAGTGAAAAAAAACAACAACTAAAATATTGATAAAAGACGCATGAAAAATGAACTTTATGCAACAAAATGAAAACATAAAGCACTTTGTGCAAAAATATGTACATACATATATCTGAAAAAAGGGAGTGTGAATAACAAAAGAAAAACCTCTAAAAAAATATTCAAATACTAAACGTTCTCTGTATGCGGTTTATTTATATGCCTGATGAGTTTTTAGCAAACGAGCATGAATGTTTTGAAATGTCATTAAGGACAAAATATATGTATGTGCAAACATACACCCTCACTGCATACTGCCATTTACTATCATTTTCTCCCTCAAACACACACATGCAAAAATGATAGTGAGAAATAAAGCTTCTAGAGGCATACGAGTAAATACACAGAACAGTGCAAAAAAAAATAACAAATATAGTAGATAGTTTATGGATCTTTAATACCGCAAACACTCAAACAAATACACACACCATGCACACGCAAGCAAACAAAAGGACGTCTCCAAAGCTGTGAATATGTTGCCAGCATAAATTTGAAGATTGTTAGCATGATGATGACAATTGTGCGTGTGTGTCTTGTTTGTTTTAAGGATTTTTTTGTTTTTTCTGATGTCATTGTTTGATATCAATATTGCCTATGTGTTAGTGTATAGTTTTCTCTGTAATTTTGTTGTTGTTAATGGTGCATAAACAGACACACAGAGGCACTCAAATAACATAAAATAGTTTTTAATAAAAATCGTAAAACTGAAATTTTTACAAATCCCATAAACCACAATTTCATTATGAAAAACTGATAGTGTAAGTTCATTTAATCGAAATCAAATAATACAAATCTTTACGGATATTTGTTGGATACTTATTATTTATACTGCCTAAATGTTGATAAAAAAATAGTAATATAATAATAAATAAGTTAAGTAAGTTATTTTGAGATCAAAAGTTACTGTTTATAATAAAAGTTCTCTTACATTTTGCAGTAAATAATTTTTAAGAGCTGATTTAAATAATGAAATTCTATTAAGATTTTTTAAGTATTGTGGCAAGTTGTTAAATTCGAAACTACCCATATATTCAATTCTTTGCTTGGTTGTTTCTAATCTACACCAGACTACAGATAAGTTTGTGTTATTTCTTGTATTATGTGAGTGCTGAAAAATTGTATGATAACCAATGTGATGTATACATTTAAAAACATAAAGTAAAAGCTGTATTTTGTATATACCATATATTGGCAAAACTGCAGCAAAATTTTTACTATATAATAATAATGTTGAGTGCCTAATTGGAAGGTCACCTACTACTTTGAGGGCTTTATTTTGCATCTGTTGAAGTAACTTCAGCTCGGTACTTTTCTTCCACCCATACAATATGGCCAAGTAGTTAAAATGACTTTGAATTAAGGCATTAAATATTTGCAATTTAGTACTACGATCAAATTTGTTTTTAAATTTATACAAAATCCAACAGCTTGTGCAGTTTTTGATTTTAAATATTGTATATGTCGACTCCAAGACAATTACTTTGCAAAAATATTCCCAAATACTTTATAAAGCTAACTTCCATGATTTCTCTGCCATCAACAAAAATACTGAAGTTTACGTTGCTAGTACAATATGTTTTAAATTTAATTAATTTTGTTTTATTGGCATTTAATATAAGTTTATTTATTTTCGTAATTTCGGATATAAGAGCAGCAACACGTTCTATGTATGCTTTTGCAACGGTTTCGTGTTTGTATGGGTAAAATAGGCAAATATCATCAGCGTAAATGAAAAGTTGGCCTGATAGACCAAGGTTTTTTATATCATTTAGGTAGAGTGTAAACAATAAAGGTCCCAGAACAATACCTTGCGGTACTCCATATTAAACTGTTGTCACCGTTAATTTGAACAAATTGTCTTCGTTTTGTTAAATAACTTCTTATAAGCAATAATTCTCTTCAATATATTCCATAATAGCCAAGTTTTTGAACAAGAATTTCATGGTCAATGAGGTCAAAAGCTTTGGTGAAATCATAGAAGATACCAGCTACACCATTACATCCTTCATCCAATCCCTTACAGATGAAATTAATCACATTCAAAACTTCTTCCTAGGTACCACATCCTTTCCTAAAACCATATTGATAATCATTTAGTCTTTCAAAAACCTTATCAATGATAGACAAAACTGCTATTGGTCTAAACATATCAACTCTACACGCAGTATTTTCTTTGGGGATTGGAACCACCTTATGTATTTTCAAAATATATGAATATATACTTCTACTGATCATATTATTAAACATTTTGACCAAATATGATATTAAAACATTGCATTTTAATAGAATTTTAATTGATATTTGAATTTAAGTTTTTAATAATACTGATGTATGCTCCGCAAACTATGCTATACAAAACCAATATCCTTATAAGTATGCCTTTCTATGCACAGTTATACATGCTGTATTTCTATGCTGAATTAAGGTTCTTAAAGAATTCCAGGAATCAGTTGATCATTGATCAATTTGTTCTTTTAAATATTTGATAGATTGTGGGAAATGTTTGTTAAAGGTTTCAGCTTTTTCAAAATCATTTATAATTTCTTCACCACTAGCATTTTTTAAATTAATTGCTCTGTTTTGTTGTCTACCAAGGGTTTCATTCAAAAATGTCCAAGATCGTGCTGAGTTTTGCAAATATTGTTCCTATAAAAATTGTTCGTCGCCTCTCTACTTGTCTTTTTAATTGCATTGCTAATGCCTCTTATTCTACTCCCAATATCACAAAATCCAGGTCTCTGTTTATACAAATTTGACTCATAATATATGTTATATCTATAAAGCTATTCAGCTTCCTTCAATACTCACATAATATGTTTGTCATTACAGTAAATCTTATAAACTAATCTCTAAATTTTGCATCTACATATCAGTAACAATATACAAGTATTTACCAAATAACTTGTAAAAGCTGCCATACAACCCGGAAATATGAATATGTTTTTAATGAACTTTTTACATAACATTTGAAATGTACATATCATTTATTTAATGTAGTATTTTA
Source organism: Bellardia bayeri (assembly GCA_950370525.1). Taxonomy (NCBI): domain Eukaryota; kingdom Metazoa; phylum Arthropoda; class Insecta; order Diptera; family Calliphoridae; genus Bellardia; species Bellardia bayeri. The sequence goes on along the minus strand of OX493265.1, from coordinate 51,612,966 downwards.
CTTACTTAGTTAGTGAATTTGTTGCAGTTTAAATGTGCTTGTTGAAGCAATAAATGAAGAGAGTTCAACATTCAATTGTGTGGTATATAATATGCTCCGCAAACTATGCTATACAAAACCAATATCCTTATAAGTATGCCTTTCTATGCACAGTTATACATGCTGTTATGCCAAATTTCAATTAGAGTAGAAGCAAACTTGTATAGCTTCAAAATTGTATTACAATTTTATTATTAGTATGTATTCGAGATGTATCCAAAAATATTTACTTTAAAATCGAGGTAGTCGAGGTTATTGTTATAAAACATTTATAGATTTTGTTCATTTTCAATACGAACATTTTCGATCGTTTATATAATAATTAACAATATTTGAGTACGTAAGATATCTGGGGATATCTGATCTGTTTTATCAATTTACAAACATTGCAGAAAATAACAATTGTTATTTCGTAGGTCTACTGAGATCGAAAACTTCTCAGTTCGTGTTTATGATGCAACTGCAGAGACAAAACTAATACTCATAATATATAGACCCTACATTACCATAGTGAGCAGGATATATTGGATTTGTGCTGATGTTTTGTTTTTAACCAGCAGAGCATCTCTGGATAATATTGGTTTCCAAATAATATTCAACACAAATATGTTTCATATTTACACAAATCATTCGGCCCATAAAATTGAACAAAAACAATATTGATAATGTGCAGAAGTCAATTGTGACGTGGGATGATCGGTCCAAAACTGTTTTTGCACAAATACTGTATTCAGGGGATTTTATGGTCGAGCTGGATCGACTATATGAGTACGTTCTTACTTGTTTTTGTTTGTATTTGATATAAAAACATGAATAATATTCATACATAAAAACAAAAATCATTATTCAAAACAACAGGTAAACTACAGGTGTTTTTTTAGTCCAGTTTTTGGGTTAAGTGTATGCTTGGTTCAAAAACCCAAAATAAATTTATGATGAAATCAGTAAGTTTGCATATTGTATGTAATTAAATCAACATACATATGTATGTGTGGATAAAATGACATGTAATTTAAATAAACATATGTAAATTCTATATATATTGATATGACCCATGGAAAGGGGAGAATTTCAAATATGTATAATGTTTTATCTATATCTTCGCTCTGGAATTCTTTAACATAGAGCTGATTTTAACAAATTTATTATTTATTTGTTTATTTATTTATTTATTTAATCTACAAAAAATTAAGAGCCTTCAGCTCTTAACAAATTTAATTTTATGGATTTTATATTTCAAACAAAATAGTGTTTGCTCGTAACATTATTTTGTTGAAATATAGAATTTATAGAATCTCAAAAATAAAATCAAAGCAAACGCAAATTGTGTCTCAAATTCAGAATAAAAACCGCATTAAAAATACAGGTCAACGGAAATTTCTATCATAAAAATAATTAAAGTACTACACTTTTTTTGCTTTTGGTTTTAACAAAACAAATACATACATACATATGTAGCTACAAAACAATCTAGTATAAATTAACTCCCTGGCCCACGATGTCGAACGATGACGTTCGCTAAGATAAGACTTAAGACACAAACTTGATTGTGGAATAAACAAACTTGATTGAGTAAAAAATAGATTCTAAAAAAAAGTTTGTGTTGTAAGTCTTATCTAAGCGAACGTTTTCGTTCGACATCGTGGGCCAGGCGGTTAATCTTTAAAAAAGAGCAACAACACAATAAACAACTGCATCTTAAATGTGAAATATGTAGTTAGAAATTTAATCAAAGTTAGTTTTTCCAGAAACAGCTCAAAATGAGTCATTCATTTAATGTGGCCGCTTGTAGTTCATTCGTCATCAAGCTGCTACTGCAGCAACAGAGAAACAGCATTTGATATTTGTTACTTTGGAATTTTTTTAGTTTAAGTTTACACCTAAATTTTGTTCATCTTTTCACTTTAAAGTAAATATCATCATCATAAGTCTTGATGGATGTTTGTGAGACAGTAAAAATTTACGAATATTTACTGATAAAGCAAATCAAAAGAGACAACTTAAAAATGTCAACTACTAAAGACGATATAGGGCACAAAATAGAAAAAAAAAGATTTGAAATTGCATAAAAATTATTTTGAAATCCAATAACTAAGCACTCTTTTTTAAAAATTGCTAGTATTTGGTAGTCTGAAGTAAATATTGAAACTGTTGCAGCTAAATTTGAACAAAATTTTAGCACATACGAGTACATATGTATTTTGAAAGTGTTAAACAGCTGTTTGTTATATATCTAATAATTCTAACAAAAATGAGGTCAATTTAAAAACAAACACAATGATAAAAACAAAATACTTGTTTCAACAATTTAAATTGCAATGTTTTTATACAACAAAAAAATTGAAGCAAGAAGATACTTGCAAAAAATGTCAGCCAGTCATACTTCAGTCAGTCACTCACTCACTGAAACTTAAGAAATCTTCTTTCTTGTTCATGTTCAAGTGCTTTGAAAAATCATTTTATGACATTGAAATTAAATTGTCTGCAACAAACGGAACTAAAAAGATTTCAAACCAACACTTAAAACATACATATGTATGTATGTATATGTATGTACGTATAAACGCATTCCTAAACACACTTATGTATTTGCAACAACTATAACGTACTTATATACATAGTACTTACGTACATATGTACATATATATGTATGTATATACATTTGAGACATAGAGAATAGGAACTACAATGTTTTAGAAACGATTAAATAGGGATGGGATAGTCAGAGAGGGTGAGAGAGAGAGTGAGGAAATGGAAAGTGAAAGGGAGGAAAACTACCAGATATGTAAGTACAAGTATGTATATGAATACGAATATAAAAGTGCATTAAATGGAACAGATGTCGGAATGAATTTGAATTGTAAATATGTGTGCACATTCATTCAATATTTTTAAAATCATCATGATGATCATCACCACAATCTTGTTGCTGTTGTACAGCAGGTTAATTTTTATTAAGCACAGACAACAACAACAACAACAATAACGGCAACGGAAACAACATCATCTCAAGCAACAACAGCAAACAGCAAGTGTTTAGCAAGTGACACTTGTACACTTTTTCAAATTTTTAAAACACACAAAAAATACAAAATCCATGTCAATCCAAATACATACCGATAAAATTTGTGCGGGGTGTTCATTGTTGAACTGTTGTTTGATTCCCCCTTTAAGTGGCATTGTTTGCTATGAAACGTTTAAAAATATTTTCTTAAACATTTACTCAATGTCAGGAATTCAAATGCATTCAATTTTCTTTAAGAAACATTTTAAATTAGAAAATTTCACTGACATGATTTTGTACGAATGAGTTTAAGTGCATTTTCTTCTATTTACTAAAAACTGTAATTAATTAAATTGCATCAGATTGGTATGGGAAATTTTCAAAGTTTAGTATATCTTATTGTGAAAGTGGGTTTTTGTTAAAATTCACATCCACACATAAACACATATCTATTCATATGTATATGTATGTACACTTTACTTACTTTTTTCAACTCAATTTATTTACTTTTTTTCAAAAAAAAAAAAGCAATCAAGAAAACACCAACCAACCGAATCTTTAATACCCTCCACCTAAACGTAAAAGGAAATACAAAAACTACACTGGTTATAGGACTAGAATACCCTTATTCTGTATTTTTTATTCAGTTTTAGTGAAAATTTATTTTAATAGTTTTAAAGTTTTATCTAATTTTTTAATTACCGATTCTTACCATAATTTACAAGTTAAGAAACAGAGTATAAAGAAGAATAAGATATAAGATGGGGCTTTTTTGTTTGATTTTGATCTCAATAATATTATTTATCAAAGATTTATGGGTGGCATAGTAGAAGTGAACCAGTTATGGACTGATAGGTTATTTTGGTTGAATTTCATCTCAATAACGTTGTTTACAAGAGTTATATGGTTCGTTGTTATGCTCGGAAGTGGACTTAATTCGGGAGCTATTGCCAATTTTTGACTGACAGCTACAAAGTCCAATCGCATAATTGCCGTATAACTGATACTAATATGATTTCTGGATTAAAATTACAGATCTATATAAAAGTTGGTTCGATATCGATATTTATTAGACATTTTTGTTGGTTTATTTTGTTTTTCGGAAATGGTTCTTATATGTCAGCTATGACAAATTATGGGCCGATCTTCTCAAATTTTGGAACAGTGATTCTTATGCATGTGAGTATTTTTCACGTCGAATTTTAATATATTAACGGTGTATTTAAGATATATATTAGTATTAACGTGGATTTCGGAAGTGGACCTTATATGGGGGATATAGTCAAATATCGACCGATGTTCTGAAAATCCAGCATTTTGATTTTGGCATGTATGTTTTGAGGATGCTGTAGCTTAATTGGTTCGATTCCCAGTCGCTGCCACTGAAACAACATCAGTTTCTGATAATTATTAATTTTCTTTGCTATCCATCATAACTAATATTTATCACAGCGCCCTCCTTCGGTGGTATAGCATTGAAACGCCACCGAAGTAAAATAATTAAAATAAAGGCTATAAAATCCAGCTTTAACATTAATGGGCCTACTCACCACCAGAGGCGCTGCAATTCTGCACAAAAAACAATCATAATGCGCAATTGCAATTCTTTCACCACCTTTACTTCTTCAACTATCCCCTCTCCAACGTTACTTCTCTTAAAAAAAAATGCAAATGATCGATGTAAAATTTTGGTACCCTTATTTATCATAGATTTATGAGTATTAAAGTGATTTTCGGAAGATGGCTTTACATGGGGGATACGGTTAAAAATGAACCGAAATTTACAGAATTTCGTGGGATAAATTTTGTATATATGTAAATGATCTGTGAAAAGTTTTGAGTTGGTAGCGATATTTATAAGATATATATAAAGATAAATGGCTTTTTCGGTCCTTATATGGGAGCCGATCATCATAAAATTTAGTACTACAATTAATTTACCTATAAGGATTATTTTTGTCAAATTTTAACCGTTTAACATTATTTATACCAGTTTTATACGTATTTAAGTGAATTTTGGAAGTGGGGTCTATGGTCAAACATGAACCGAACTAAAAAAAATTTCGTTTTGCGATTTCTTTTTGCATAAAACTTATTTTTACTGAATTTTGTATTTATATTCCATTTATAGGCATTTATGTATAATTTAGCAATATTTCGGGAAGATTTTTTGTGGGGACTATGAGAAATCATGGACCGATTCTTACTATTTTCCGCACACTTTCTTCTTTTATCATTAGAACAACGTATACAAAATTTCATGGGAATATCTGCAATATATTAAAAAAAAAGAATTGGAAGAAAAATTTGGAAAAATATCAATTTTTAAAGAGGTTGTCTCATATTTTGATCCATAACTCTTGTGCTACTATACCGATTTTGCCGATTTTCAATACCAAACTGCTTAGGAGAACTATAAATGGTTTGTTGTAAACGTGGTTGAATTCACTTGTGTCCTTGGGACGTGAGAGAGTTTTACACAGACAGACTGACGGACATGGCTCAATCGACTTAGGATTTCGTAAGTACCAGGAATATATATATACTTTGTTGGGTCTCAGATTAGTTTTTCTCAGTGTTATACACGGAATGACAAATTTATGTGTATATACCCTCATTCAACACAACAACTATTACAGGCAGTACATCTGTAAAACTGTGTTAAAAACAGTCAACGCAACACAACATTTGAAGTAGTTGTCAGTAATTTTTTATGTAGTTATGTAGAGTGAAATCATGCGTAAAACGTAATATAAAACATGTCGTCCATACATTCGCTTATTTGTTTGTAAGTGTATCTCTCTCTGTTCATGAGTTTTAGAGGATGTGTATTTTTGTTTACAAGACTCAAGCCAGAGTTGTGTTTTTTATTACTGATACGTCTTATACTTCTTCTTCAACATCTTTAACTTTTTCCATCAACATCATCATAAACAAGTGTTGAATACAGCTTTTTGCATAAATGTTGTTACAAATAAACACAAAATACATCTGAGGCCCTTACAACGCTTCATCGGGATTTCAATTAGTTTAATGTGAAAATTAAAATAATGAATTAATCTGTAATTTATTAACGGATGTTTTTGGAGCTTATTAAGGTCAACGGCGGTCTTAGTCACAAGGTCCCAAAGTGAGGCTGCAAACGATGTAAATTTTATGTTTTTCATCTATACGATTTTCAATATATATATATAAAATTTACAATTAATCGTTACACCTATAGATTACCTACTAAAATAATTTGTTTTTTGATTAACCGAATGTAATACAAATTTCTTTTTTAACTCGGGTTTTAAACTAAAAGTGCTTTCTGTTCCTACATATTAATTTGTATATGTTTTTATCTTGTACAGTTAGGCTTTGGTGTATTTTATTTGTCGTTGTAGTCGTTGTTATTGTACTTACAAGTTTAATTTTTATTATGTTTGCTGTGAACGTATGAAAGCCTATTAAATATTATGGGCTTCAGTCATACAAACATGCCTCTTTTACCAAGGAGAAATCTTTGGGTAAATGTCTTTTCAGCACCTTGTATTTAAACACAGACACGACAGCACGCACTTTTATTCCATTACGTTGCTGACAAACATACTTTCAACCTTAGAAATTTAGCTGCTGTAACGATGTTTTTTTTTTTTTTTGTTTTGTCGTTGTTAATGAAATAATTTTGGATGATTTTCTTTCAAATTGTTTCTGTATTTTTTACTGCTTAATTTATAATGTTTTAATGGTCCATACAATTGAATTGAATTGGTAACACTCAGGTATTTAAGACGATAAACAAAAACAAATTACAAGCTCATAAATCATAAGAAATTTGAAGCAACACTCTTAAGAAATTTAATACATGTTCAAAATTGACAGCAAAATATGGCAAATATTGGAATGTTGTTGTTTGTTGTTGTTTGTTGCGAGTGTTGCATTTCAAGCTTTAGTTACATACACTATCAGTCAATGTACTTTAAGCAATAAACTATTCAGCAATAAAAGTCATGGAAATTATTCTCAGATATCAGTTTGAAAAAGATCAATGAAACGGAAATTAAAAATTATTTGCTTTAAGTCACATTCCAAAAAAAAAAAAAAAGTGTAAAAAGAAAGGAAAAACTCTACTGACTATCAAATATTTGCAGTTACGCAAATAATCTTTCACATCAGATAATTAGTACAAAAAAATATTATTCAGTACAAGCACTTGTATTTGCTGCTGTTGTGAAAGTTGAAATGATTAAATCGACAGCTCAATTTCAAAACATGCTAAGTCGAAAAAGTGAGTTTTGCAGGAAAAGCTCCTAAAGTTTACAGGCGATATCTAAAAAACCATATGAGGTAGAACTTATTTGTTTATAACTATTGATTGGACTAGCCAATGAAAACTAAAATTTGACAGAATTTAAGTTGAAAAAATCTAAATTCAAAAACGCAAAAAAATTAAAAACATGCTAAGTCGACATAGCATGGTTTGGAATTGAACTGTCGAAATTTCATATGCTATGAATACACACCCCTTTAAATACTTACGAGTATTTTCAACAATTTCCAAGTGGATGGATGACGACATTCTTTTTGTATGCTTCATAAAATTTCAATCAAATTTTCTGCCCTTCCAAAAGAAAATGCATTTGTTTTTTTATGATCTGCAGAAATATTTTGATTAACGTTATTTGCAACCAATAATCTTTTTATTTTTTGATTTTTTTTTTGTCTGTAAATACTTTTGGGGTTTCTTTAATTAGTTCTTGCTGTCGCTGCTTAAAACTTATGGCCACCAACAACAAACAAGAATTTTATTTTGTAAAATATTTTCATTTTCATTTCACTTGCCTTTTTCGCTTCTTTTTTGTGACCTCCACCACCACAAGTAGTGAATGGGGGTATATATAAGTTTGTCATTCCGTGCGTAACAGTGAGAAATAATCCTCTGAGACCCAACAAAGTATGTATAATATTGATCCTTATGGAATTCTAAGTCGTTAGCTATGCCACTCTCACGTCCAAAATACACAACCAAAATCAACAGAGCTTACAAAAGAACATTTATAATTCTCCTAAGAGAATCAACATTTTAATATTTTTAGAAATTGTAATCCAGAAATCATACTAATATCGGTTATACGGCAATTATGCTGCTTTGTAGCTGTCAGTCAATAATTAGCAATAGCTATCAAAGTAAGTCCACTTCCGAGCATACCAACGAACCATACCAGTCTGGTAAATAACCTTATTGAGATCAAAATCAACCAAAAGAATTCTCACCTTATAATCTTACCCTTCTTTATACTCTGTTTCTTAACTTGTAAATTATGGTAAGAATCGGTAATTAAAAAATTAGATAAAATTTCAAAACATTTATAATAAATTATGTTGGCCGTAAAATTGTTTTTCAAACAAGGTTTGATAACAAAAATAACCATTATTTTAAATTTTTTCAAAAAGTATTTATTTATTCACCAATAACTATCTTGTCCCCTTCAAAGTAATCCCCCTCAGATATAATACACTAAAATATGCCAGCGTTTTTTCCAATCCTCGAAACACTTCTGAAACGCGCTTTTTGGTATCGCCAACAGCTCATGTTTCGATTTTTCTTTTATCTCCTCAATCGTAGCAAAACGATTTCCTTCAGTTTTGGGAAGAGGAAAAAGTCAGCGGGCGCCAAGTCCGGTGAATGCGGTAATTGAGGCATGATAACGGGTTTGTTTTTGGCCTAAAATTCACGCACAAGCATCGATGTGTGAGCTGGTGCGTTATAATGGTGCAAAATCCATGATTGGTTTTTCCACAATTCTGTGCGTTTCTGACGAATTGCTTCGCGCAAATGGCGCATAACTTCAAGATAGTATTCCTTATTGACGACCTTGTGGGAAGAATTCGTGGTGCACCACGCGATTGCAGTCGAAGAAAACAGTGAGCAAAACCTTCACATTTGACCGAACTTGACGTGCTTTTTTCGTCTCTTCTGGACGTTTACATTGGGATGATTGGGCTTTGGTTTCAATGTCATAGCCATACATCCATGATTCGTCACCAGGTTTGATCTTTTTAACGAAATCTGGATCGTCGTTGGTGATGTTCAACAGCTCCTGAGCGACATTGTTTTTGCTCAAAATTTAGCAATTTTGGAGCAATCTTCGCTGCAGCACGTTTCATGCCTAAAACATCCGTAAAAATTCTTGGCATGAGCCGAACGATATGCCAACGTCATCAGAAACCTCTCTGATAGTGATTCGACTATTATGAAAAATCATTTTCTTCACTGCTTCAATGTTTTTATCGGTTATTGACGTGCTCGGGCGACCAGGACGAGTATCGTCATTGACATCTTCTCGGCCTTTCTCAAACCGATTATACCACAATTGTACTTGTGTTTGCTAATAATAGACTCGCCAAACGCCACCGTCAACATTTAAAATGTACTTGCGCATTTAATTTCATTTTTACACAAAACTTAATACAGTTTCTTTGATCAATTTTTTCGACTAGTAAAAAATCGAAGAGCACACCAAAACACGACTAGCCTTTTTATCTGTCAAAAATAAACTGAAAATCCAAAATGGCTGATATTACCAACATATGTAACAGACATGTGTTCCAACATAACAGAAAAAAATGCGAATATCGAACATACGTAACTCACGAAATTTGAAAATAACGGTTATTTTTGATCAGACCTCGTACATGTAACTGTAATAAAATTTATGCTAAAGTTAAGGTCACAATTGGCAAATATTTGCAGAAAAAGACGTAACCACTAAATAACATATATTTCTACTCGTATATTTATTTAAAAAACTTTTATTATTTAGGCCAAAGCATCAAATAAATTAAAATTAAATATGCTGTTTGATCTTGCAAAACTCTTGTAAGAGTAAACAACGTCAAACAAATTTGTGCTAAAACAAGTGGTTACGCTTTTTTGAGTAAATATTTTTCAAATGTGACCGTACCTCCAGACTAAACAAAAAACACTGAATAAGGATATTCTAGTCCTATAACCAGTGTAGTTCTTGTATTTCTTATTACGTTTTGGTGGAGGGTATTTAAGATTCGAAACAGCCGAATATTGCACTCTAACTTGTTTTTCTCTCCCACCGTTTAACCTCAAAAGCACTTGATACATTTTAAACGCACCAGCAAAAAAAAAAACACTGGAAACTTTCGAATACTTACAAGTTTTGCTTGCTTGGACTTTGGGAAACTTTAGGGGTTTTAAAGTGACTACTTTATCTTTTTAATGGCAATAATTGTTGTTGTGCTTGTAGTTAAAATACTAAAGTCTTGGCATAACTTTGTTAAAGGGAATAAGTAGAAAATTTCAACTGATGGCAAATAATTCTAACAGCCTTTTCTTTCCATACTGTTTGAATATTTTAAATGAATAATGTAATTCCATTGTAGATGATCTAGATATTTCAAATTCTATTACGTAGAAAATTAAGCAGCCATAACTATTATGGATTCGAGTAGATTTGCTTATGTGGCGCATGTTTTATTTAAGTCAAAAGAAAATAAATAATAAATGCTGGCAATTTAAAAAATATTGTTTTGTGTTTTTCGTTTATTACAAATTCATAAATATTTCCCCGAATCAACATGTGTTTATGTTTAAGAGCTGTAAATAGAATTCTCTTTTAAACAGTTTATTTTATTTCAACAGCCAGTCCAACGCCACACTCATACAGGAAGTTTTTATTTTACCATTAATGTACGCAATAGTGCTGCAATTGTGTGTTTGCTTTGTTCTCCATAAGTCTAAATATAAATAAAAACAAGTAAGAAAGTATAGTCGGTCAAGCCCGACCATATAATACCCTACACCCATTATATCAATAAAACAGTTTTTCAGATATGGGCGCTATATGGGAGATATTACCTATTATGGACCGATCATCCAAAAATTTAGTGCCATTACTTCCTAGAATATAAATATTATGTGTGTTAAACTTTATCTCGATATAAATACGTTGAAAAGATTTACGGAGGTTAAAGTCAATTACGAAGAGGGTCTTATATGGGAGTTTGGACTATTTATGAACTGACTATTATAAAATTAGGAAACTCATTTTTGTAAAATTTTATTCGGATAACAACATTTTTAAGAGATTTATGGTCCTTAAAGTGATTTCAGAAGTGGGCCTTATATGGGAGCTATGACTAGTTATGGACCGATCATCATAAAATCCTACCATTTTATATGTATATGTACGAAACATATTTGTGTTGAATATTATTTCGATACCGACATTTTTAAGGGAGTTATGCTCTTTTAAGTGATTTTTTGAAGTGGGCCTTATATGGGAGCTACGACTCTTTATGGACCGATCTTCACGAAATGTGCTTTAGCTTCATTTACTACTCATCTGTGGCAAATGTTGTTTGCATACTTGCATAATTCAAAGATTTATGATCAGTAAACCCCAATTTCGGCCTAGGTGAAATAATGGACCGATTTCCACCAGTTTCAATTCCATCCATTGGGCCGAAAAAGTCTCACGTACCAAATTTTATCGAAATATCTTCAAAATTGCGACCTGTACTCTGCGCACAAGCTTTACATGGATAGCCAGCCAGACGGACGGACGGACGGACATCGTTAAATCGACTCACGAAGTGATTCTAAGCCGATTGGTATACTTTAAGGTGGGTGTTGGACCAATATTTCTGGGCGTTACAAACATCAGCACAAATCCAATTGTGGTGTAGGGTATAAATATCCACATAGCTATCATTGGACATGACGCAGAGTCTACTTCAGAGTACAATGCAATTTTATATTATTTGTTTTTGGAAACAGTAGTTTCATTTTTGTGCGTTTCTTTCGTAATGCCTAAAACAAATTTAAAAGACTTTTGGTATTAAAATTTTTATAAGTTTTTTTTTTATTGGCAACACTATGTTTATCATTATTATTATTTTTTTTTTTTTTTGGTGTTTTTTATAATTTGTGAAATAAATTAACCGTGTCACTAAATTAACATTTTCAAATTTAGGTAATTTTGATTACACAGAGTGTTTTTCAGTATATGTATGAAAAGTAAACATGGGTAAAAGCAAATCCTGTGATGTTAGTATTCGAAAGATTATGTTAAACTGTTAGGGAGAATTTCACGAAAGAAGCCATTATTTTCTGAACGTAACCGAAAGAAGAGACTCAAATTTGCAAGGAATTACCTCCATTGGACGGATGTTGAATTTAAAAGACTATTTTTTGATGGAAAGAAATATGTTTGTCGGCCAAAGTTGAAAGAATTTGATCCAAAGTACGGCTACTTTGAAGCATTGAGGATATTCTATAAAGCTGGGGTGCTATGTCGTCACATGGTGTTTGGCCGCTGCACAAAATTAAGGGTAATATGTATAAGTTTCAGTATGCAAGAGTTCTAAGCGATACAATGATATCGTATGCTGATGAGAACATGCCAGTAACATATATATTTTAACAAGATAACGATCCGACGCATACGGCTCATTATGTCAAGCAACAGTTTTTTAACAATTCGGTTACTGTTCTTGACTGGCATTCATGCAGTCCTGATTTCAACCCGATTAAAAACTTATGGCAAGTTGTGAAAACTTGTAAAAATAAGCAATTTTAATAATATCTTTGCCGAAGCAAAGAATGCTTGGGAAGCCATTCCAAGTAGTGTATTTTGGTGACCTGAATACCTCGCAGATGACAAGCTGTCATTTCTAACAATAGACTTGCAACAAAGTATTGATTTATTTTTGAATAAATACTTTTTTTTTTTGTAAATTTTTGGAATGTCCTTAATTATATGCACAACTGATATCAATCTTATTTGAAAATATGACTCACAGATTCATAAATAATATTTAATTTGACAACAATATGCAGTTTTTTTCTAGGAGTAGGAGTAAAATTACGACAAATTTTGAAAATATGTTTTTTTTAAAGAGAATTAACACTCAGGCAATTAATATGCCTATATATACTTGCGTTACTTTCTTTGGAAAGGGGTAGATTGAAGAAGTAAAGGTGGTGAAAGTAGAAGAACACTTTATATCACACCTCTGCAGCGCCTCTGGTGGTGAGTAGGCGCATTAATGTTAAAGCTTGATTTTGTAGCCTTTATTTAATTATTTGACTTCGGTGGCGTTTGAATGCTATACCACCGAAGGAGGGCGCTGTGATAAATATTAGTTATGATGGATAGAAAAGAAAAGTAATAATTATCAGAAACTGATGTTGGTTGAGTGGCAGCGTCTGGGAATCGAACCCGGGCTACAAATACCAACTCATGCTACAAATACCACCTCATGCTTAATGATCAAACCTTTCGTATTATTTGCTTCAAGATCACATCTTAGTATCGTGTCCTTAATTAGTTGCACTTAGCTGTATGTTTAGCCTTGCTTAAATTTAAAATCATTTCCTGCTCAACTATTCTTCTCTCAGTGTGTGCATTAAAACTAAAAAATGAATTAGCAATAAAAATAATAAAAAATAAGTTAACAAGAGAAAGCACTATGTGACAACAGACTGAATAATTGAAAGTGAGGTTAAGGAGTCCAACAGAGATCAAATAAAATGAGTGAAATGTTTCACAATCATTGACATGTGTACGTATGTATGTTTGTGTGTGCGGTAAAGATTTTAATTTCTGTCATATACAAACTACATATATGCATATATAAATATCATACTAATATAACGATAAAGAAAGAACAAAAAAATACAAACAATGTCCTTGTTTAATACATATAGGCTAGCTACACTTTGCACTACTTCCATCTATATGTATAAAATGTGGCACAAATCAAACGCACACTTATGCCGACCGACATCATCTCGTACCAACATGTGTCGAGACACATTTGTAAAATAACCAGCAGCAGCAAGTGGTTTAAAACTCATACGGTTAATTGATTATAAGCACAAGTGTAATGGATGTGTAATGGATGTTTTAGAACCGAAAGAGGGAATAAAAAATGTGCGATGACGGGTAGGACAGGACTGTAAATAGAGAGAATGTGTAGGGGAAAGATTCATAATTAAAAGAACGTCATAAATAGTAAGTGAGTAAATTTGTTTAATTAAACGAGGATCATAATGAACGTTTTTGGAAACTGTAATAAAATATTATATCGTGATTTTGCCTCGTAGTGGCTTATTTAAAAAAAGCAAGCCATTGCATCCTAGACTCTTACCTAAGTATATAGTTACCTTCTCAGTCTTAGCTTTACGATCTAAAAGACATCATTAGCAACATAATGTGATTGTAGTTTTTTAATATTTATTAATAAAGATCGGTATAGACCCCAAAAAAGTGGGTTAAATGTTTGAGGGACATTGGGGACATCTTATCGAATATCGTTTAAAAGCTGTTTTTAAAATCAATTGTTTACAATAAAAATCGAAAAAGCTTCCTATATCCTATGATATAAAGTGTAGTTATATTTAATGTTACTTCAATAATTTTGTCCAAACTTTTGGAGTATCCCTCGTACTCTGTATTATAATATGCACATTCTATGAATGTGTCATCATAAGTAGTCGTATCTGTATAACAGTTGTTGTTTTTTTCTTGCAAGAAAATAATATAAAATGTCATTAGTTTGCCATGTTCGTTGTTTTTGTTATTTCTTTAAATGTACATAAGGAGAGACCCGTTTATTATGGAATGAAATTGTTCTACATTACTAATACCTATACCGGTTTAATTTCTAAAGTATTTAGAAATATTCTGGGTTCCTTTGACAATTTGTCTTTAACATAAACAAAATTTGTTTCAAGTTTTGAAGTTTCGTTTTACAAAGTGAGGAGAAAACTAATTTCGTTTTGACCTTTTAGTTCGAGTCATCCTTTGCATAGAATCTGGACCATCCTAATGTTTAAAGTTTAGTTGTATGTGCAGGCCTGCCTAAAAATATATGTTCTTAGAATGTAGACATATACTAGACCTTTTGTATTTTACATACACGTGTATGTAAGTGTGCAAATACACACATATGTGTGCATATATATGTATATGAATAGGTTTTTGTTCTTGTAACTTCTGGCAACACTTTAATTATTTCTCTAGTGTTGGCTTTTTAATTATTAAATGCACGGAAAGTACAGCAGTAGCAGCACCAGCAGTAGCGGTAGCAGTAGTACGAGCATCATCAGCACACTTGCCACGACGTTACTCTTTTTAACAACAACAATTGTAAAAAAAAAAAATGAAAAACTGACATATATCAAAAGCAACAACAAATAATAATAAAAACAAAAATGTAGAAATAAAAGTAGTTGAAAACAGGATATAAATACACATGTACATACGTATACTTACGTATGTGAGTAGGTGCGTGTACATCAGAGTAGAGTGTAAGTGAGAGCATGTGTGTTTTCTTCAGCTTCATAAGAAATTAGTCCTGTGGCTATAAAAAATAATAAGAAGAGCAACACATCAAAACAACATTAAAAACTGTCAACGACACGTTTCAAGTCTCACGATTGTAGAAACCGACACACAAAATTACACAAAAAGTTTAAAAACCTACACAAATTAAATGTGAGGGAAGACAGGAAATATATTAAAAAGAAAATATATACAAACACATACAACACACACACGCACACACTCATACACCAATTTAAAAAAAAAAAAAATCAGCTAAAATGGGGTTTCAAATGAAAAGTGGGTGAGTGGGTGAGTAAGTGAGTAAGTGCTGAAGTCTGTTGCTAGAGCTTAGTGTTAAAAATGTTGACGGTTGGTAAAGAAAATGATGCATAAGTACTATATCTGACTCATATTTTCGTCATCACTATCAACAGCCAAAAAACATTTAAGATAAAATGTGGGAACAAATCGAAAAAGTGTGCTATATTTATGAGATTGCTGCTGCTCCTGCTGCTAACTATATGTTGCTGACTCGGTAATAAAACACTCGCGCCAACAGTTTTACCGCCATAAGGTGCTGATGTATTTAACTTTAAAACTAAAATCAACAGTAACAATCATGTTTATTATTTCAGTTTTTTTATTTCACTTTCAAGTTTTCTCTTTCTGTTTCTGCTCTTTTCTAGATGTGCAACATTGTATTTTATGTGTCTGTATGTAAGTCCAGCCGTTTGTCGCATGTCCTTGTGTACATATGTTTCTTCTACATTGCAGTTGTACACCGAGTGTGATGAATGTTTAGCCCATAAAATGATTTTGCTATTTTTTTTTATATCTTTTGGTTGATTTTTCATTCTCCTCCCTGTCTGCTACTCCTTGCTGATGTTTGTTTGTTGGTGGTGCTGTTGTCTCAAATGCCTTTGTTTTTATTGTTACTGTTGTTCTCTTTATTCCTCCTTACAAAGTAAAAGACAATTTACTATAAATGCTGTAAAAGTCGTAACACAGACACACTTATAAACAAGGGTCTTTCTTCCCAGCAAGCCATATGAATCCGAAAAGAGTCTTTTCTGACACCTTTGTCGGAGCGTTAACGCTCTTTATGAGCTCAAAAAACAATCATAATTGCTCCGAAAACCTTCAGAAAAGTGGGTCATTACATTCGAAAATGGTCCGTCAGAAAGAGCTCTTAGATAATGTCAGAAAAGAGTCTCTTATGAGGGGTTTTTTGGGCTCTGAAAGAGCTTTTAGATAATGTGAGAAAAGAGTATTTTCTGAGGGGTTTTTTGGGCTCTGTGTAATCTTGTTTTATCATTCTTGTGTGGTACAGATATGTTTTTTTTTTTGTTCAAAGCACAAATAACAGGACAACAACGCTTTGGTACACACATAATTAAGTGGAATTTCTGAGTGATACTGCGTGCCGACTCAGGACAGTAACAAGCAAATTTTCTTACTCTCCAAAAATGCTCTTTTGTTGGGCTCTTTTTTGACTCCTTTTTCGTTGCACTCCTAGAATGGTATGCTGGGTTGTTTATATGAATGCTTAACTGTGTATGTGTGTGTGAGTTGGCCAGCAGCAGAATACTTTTGCAACGTTTTCATTTTGTTTAATTTTTCCAGTTTTTCTGTTTGTAATTCAACATTTGTCTTCTACTTGTACACTTTTGTTTAATTTTTTTTTTTCATTTTGAATTGTTGTTTTTGCTGCAAGTATCTGTGAACCATAATGCAACATTGTTGTTTGTGTGTGTGTGTATGTGTGTACGTATACATGGGAGTGTGGCAAAACTTATGTTGACAGTATACTTGCAATTAGTTTTAAGCATCTAAATAAACCAAGCACTTTATACTAAACTATCTGTCTTTCACAGTTCTCTTTTCTCATTGTGCAATGTCCTTTTTTTTGCTGCTTTTGTTATTTTTATTATTCTCCGACACCCACAAGAGTCATGATTATCCTAGTTGTTTTAATTTTAATTGTAGTAGATGGTTTTCATTTGCTTTTCTTAAAGGGGGCAAGCACAATTCATTTGAGTCTCTTAAAGTCTGAAAGAAAAGTACATTTATAGGTTGTTTCGTTTTGCTGCAACAAACTATGGTGATGCGAGAAGTTTTCAGACTATCCAGGGACCTGTTAATGCGGCCCATGCGGAGAATTTATCTTAAGACACTAAATGTTATCCGTTTGTTTATTAGAAACATTATACATATACATACTTATATACATTTGGGTTTTAGGCAAAAAAAGAGAACAAAGTTCTTTTTTTATCATTTATGGAAGGAAATACACCTAAAGTATCAATCTTATGTTAAGTGAATTAGTAAACCATTTGAAAAAGATTTTTTACTGGGTTTAGTTAAATAAAACTTACGATTTAACGCAGCATCAACCATTTCAAATCCATATTTTTAATCTGACATTTAATTTGTTTATATAAAAAAAAAACAGTTTTAAATTTGAATTTGATACGGGACAAAATTGTTTTTTTTTTGTTTTCAAAAGTTCAAAGATCTTTAATTGTAGATGAAACAACTTAATTCAAAATTCACTATCAAGTATTTGTGACTTCGCCACTTGATTTATTGTCTAAAATTATCATTTCTCTCTTACTGCTCTATCTCAGAGCATTTATTTAATTATTTTAACTTTTAGATATTTATCACAACAACACACCTGCTATTTTTTGAATAAAACGAGTTTTTACTGCAAGTATGCAAATGCTTGAATATTCTAAATGTATTTGCAAGTATCATCTAACACAGGCTGTGGCCTACAAAATTAAAACATAAATATTTTATTTACACACTTAAAACCAACTAAATAAAACATTCATTGCTAAGTTTTATAAACAAAATATTAAATTCATTTCATTGTCCACCGTCTGTATCACTTCACATGCAGAATATTTGAAAAATAACCATATTAAATAATATTTAATACTAAATACAATCACACTCTCTTACATCATTCTAAACAATAGAATTTAAATCGTATGTAAATTTATTTATATTCATACATTTATGTAGTATTTTTGCATAGTTTTATTTAATTTGTTGTTTTGTTTGTTTAGTTAAAAAAAAAAACAAACTAAATTTGTATTCTGATAGAGTAAGAAATTTAAGATTTTATTTCACAAGAAAATTTATGCAAATTAAGTAAATTTTTATTTAATTGCTATTATTTGTTCTTAAACAATAAGAGAAGATTATGACACATCTTAAAATAATCAAATTAATAAATGAGTAAATGTGAATGTATAAATATAAAACTAACTTTTCAATATTGTAATTTCTTAATAAAAGCAAGATTATAATTTGAAAGGGTAAATTGTGATTGATTTTAAAGCAGGCTTAGCCAGGATTTTCTATGAAATTAGGACCAATAAATTTATCAACACATAATTCTATAACACATCTGAGTTTTGCTGGTATTCATGTATAAAAACATTTTTATTCTAATAATCAGTTTGGTACTTTATTTATCTAATGCTTATTTTAAAATGTATAAAAAGCATAAACATATGTATATTTGCTACAGTGGGCCCTTGCTATCTATCTATCCATCTATAAATTTTATATATCCTATGATGTGTATTTCAGAGAACATTAAATTAAATAAAAATACTGGTGATTTTAAACAATTTGTTTTGCTAAGTATCGATTTGAAAAAATTAAGAAATAATTTATTTATAATTTAAGAATTAGAATTCAATTTATTTTTAAAACAAATTTGCAGAAATTTTAATTTGCCTTATGTAGAAAAAAAAACACCACTTAAAATAATATCACCACTCTAATACTTATCATGTGTGTTGTCTGCTTCGTGATCCAAATAAGAGAGAGCGATGCAAATATTTCATAAAATGCATCAGCTAAATTGCAGTTTACTTGAGTGAATTTATCCCCTATGTAAATAAATGCATTCCAAATGAAAACAACAAATATCATTGCTTTAGTACTAAAATATAACAAAAAACAGCTAAAGTAATGAGTTGTTTTCGTTATAAAGGTAAGTATAGACGATATGTTGAATCAGCATTTTTTTTGCTGAAAATTTTGTTACAAGTGCTTACATATCGTGTAAACGTAAAATTTTTTCAGCATACGTATGTTTAACAACATTTGCTAACACTTTGTTAACAATGCCAACAAACGTATTTTGGTAAATTTATCATATCGTGTAAACAGCATATTATTAGTGTTTGACAGTTACCCTGCGTATGTTGACAGATATGTTATTTGTTGAAAAGCGTATGCAAGCTTTTCAGCATATGGCAAATTCATATGCATATGCGATAGTGTCTATGCGATCAGAGTTGCATTTTCTAATAAAGCTGATAAGAAAACAACAATGTCGCCTTCATTGATTTAAATCACAAATTATAATCTAAAGAACAGACGTTTAAAATTTTTTAATTGTTTGTATAGTTTATACAATTTATTATATTCAAATATCTCAACACAATAATTGAACACAAATATTTATTTGATTGGCGGAAAACTGCGTTTGTTTACATTAACAAAAACATATGTTTTTGCATCTTTTTTGTGTCTAGTGTGGCACCTATGACATACTTTGTTGCGATTTTTTTTTGAGTGTGATAGAAATCGGTCAGATTTTCCAGTGAATGAATCGTACGATTGTGTAGGATAGTGTATCACGACCTTTAAGCCCAGCCGCCGATAGTTTTTTTTTTATGTAAATACACTTCTTGTTGCATATGTACCTACAAACATACACACACAAGAACCCAAAACGCAATATAGGGCCGGCGGCATTGTTCAAATTAATCGACACAGGTCTCTGGAAATAAACAATAAATTATTATAAATGCTTTAAGTGTTTTCGTGCATTATTTGCATATTTAGTGTATAATTTAGTTCGATTTTGTTGGTAAGTTCTGCAATATTTTATTATTTATTATTATTGCTGTTTTTTACAATAAAATATGCACTATTTCTTTATACCAATTCCTTGTATAATTTTACACAATCAATAACTTTCTTCCTCTCGTCGTTCTACCCATTTCTTTTGCCAAACTCTGCGTCTTTTTGCTTTTAATTCCACTTCATCGTCATCCAAAATCAGCACTGTACAAGCAATAGCTATAACAATTTCCTCCCACGTCATCATTTATGTCTTTTTATTGATATTATTTGTATTATTTAATTTTATTTCAAAAATTACTCATAAAATACAGAAGTTGAATAATAATTAAAAAATGTTGTCAAACTGAATAATTTCACAAACAAATGTTTATACGACTCAACATATGTAGCACCACATACAATTCAACAAAAATCGTATGCTAACTCTTATGTTGACATTTCATTTACTGACATATGCTGACATTAAAAAATTTGCTACTTTTAACATATCGTGTAAACGTCTAACATATGACATAGGAATTTGCTGCTAATTTTAATCATATGGCTGTCAGCATATATATGCTGATTCAACATATCGTCTAAACTTAGCTTAACAAAGTGCAGCAAAACAAAAACAACAACGATAGCAGTAAATAACTGGCGTTTGTTTGTTTGTTTGTTTGTTTGTTTTTTACCAGCAGAGACAACAATGTGTAAATGAATGCAGTTAAATTCTGTTTAATGCAGCGATCGTTTTGTTACACTGTAGCACAAAAGCGATCGTACTTTGTTCAAAAAAAAAAAAAAATAATAACATGAATAACAATATTAATATTGATAATTAAATTTTAACACAAAGCAACACACAAATGAATTAGAATGATGTTTTATAAAAAGTGGGTTGGTGAAGGAATGTTTTCGCCAACACAATTAATAAGTATTTTTTATGGTATTTTACTGTACATTTTCATTATAATATTACTTTAATTGTCTACTATTCATAGTTGCTTTAGTAATTAAAGCTTTCTTAGGATTTGAATAATGAATCTGAAGGCATTCTTACAGTTTTATGCTTTTTGAAGCAAAATAATTACTCTACTTTGAAACTCTTTAATGAAAGTAACCCAGCACAATGCTTTACTTTTGAATACAGAAAAGGTTCTTAGTATCTATAAGTTTCCAAAAAAGTAGTTTTGATCAATACGTATTTCAATATATACATACATACATATATAATACTACTTTGTGTTAGTTGAAATATAAAAAATATAAAATAACATACTACCAGCAAGCCATATGAGTCCGAAAAGAGTCTTTTCTGACACCTTTGTCGGAGCGTTAACGCTCTTTATGAGCTCAAAAAACAATCATAATTGCTCCGAAAACCTTCAGAAAAGAGAGTCATTACATTCGAAAAAGGTCCGTCAGAAAGAGCTCTTAGATAATGTCAGAAAAGAGTCTTTTATGAGGTTTTTTTTGGGCTCTGTGTAATCTTGTTTTGATCATTCTTGTTTGATACAGATATGTTTTTTTTTGTTCAAAGTACAAATAACAGGACAACAACGCTTTGGTACACACATAATTAAGTGGAATTTCTGAGTGATACTGCGTGCCGACTCAGGACAGTAACAAGCAAATTTTCTTACTCTCCGAAAATGCTCTTTTGTTGGACTCTTTTCTGACTCCTTTTTCGGAGCGCTCCAAAGAAAAGCAGCAAAATCAAATAGGACATATTTATATAACATTTTATTATATGGGATTAAGCGGAATTGCTCAGAAAAGGGCTCTATGGAAGGGTTAATGTGGACAAGTATTCATGTATTATCGGATAGCCCAGCTATAACCTAAGTGAAGCATTAGCTTCAACATGTTGTACTGGATACGATGGATAATGGACGTACTGTTGTGAGACCGAAACAATTTATATGTCAGTAAAATCAGCGGATCCTGTGTCGCATTTTACCGCAATTGGGGAGTTTGTTCGCCAATAATCGTGAAATTGTAAACTGCCACAACTGAAATTTAAATGTTTTGCTGGTTTATTTTAACTACGCAATGGATAAATTATCTTTTTAATAATATTTTTATTTTTCACTTTGTTCCTTAACTCCTTTCAAAATATATTCCAATGGAAATATCTTATTAAACAACTATAATAACAACAACAAAAATCTTAGATATCAGAAATATTAAAAAAAAACCAAGTATATTTTTCAAGTTTCTACTTGGTTTTCTTTTCTCTCATCTGGCACTCTTAAGATGCTCAGTTACTTATTGTGAGGATATTGTATCTGTATCTACAACTTGGCAGTACCAATAACAACTACAGCAGTAGAGGCTGCAATAATCTTATCGCCACAACAACTGAAGCAGGAGCAGCATTTTTAAGCAATAATAAAATAAAGTGTTGAAGAACTCTTCATTTTTTTCCGTTTGTTTTTCTCTTCAAGAGATTTTTTCCAGCTTTATTGTCAGTATTTGGGAAGTTCAGCTTTTATGTTGCTCGTTGTTGAGATGTTGGGCAAAAAATCAACAAAATTGTAGTAGTAAACGACCTTATGATACCCTTCCTTAACTACTCTACTCTATAGTTGCAGATTAAATAACCAGAGAGCAATTGTTCAACTCGTAGTTCCTATAATAAAGGAAAATATATAAAGGATGTTCACGAAAAATAGTGTTGTAAAATTTCGTTAATGGTAATAATCTTTAATACTCGATACTTTTCAAATATTAATTTTGATATTTCTTAAATTGAAACCATACATTTTTTAACATTAATTTAACTTCATTTCCTTTAAATATTTATATCCAAATACTTTGTTTTAATTCATTTACGAAAGCCTCGATATGAAAATAACAAATACATACAGGTATTAACAAATCAAATGTCAAATACTCTGAAAGTATTTGGAACTGAGTATTGAATACATAAACTCAATACTTTTACATACTTAGCGTTCTAACGATGTTGCTCCTGTTGAACTAACAAACAAAAAGTTGGTTAAAAAAGCCTCTTCAGATGAAATAAAATTAATGAATCCCACCTGCTGAGTTTTCAAATGTGAAGGAAAAAAGCTGCTTTTGTTCAAAAAATTTTTTTTTATTTAAATATTTTTTCAGTTTATATTTTTTCACTAAACAAAAATGAAAATTTATTTTTTACTTTCTTAAGGTGTTGGCAAGTTTTTTTTATTATTATTTATTTCATTGAATGCCATACAAGGCCAGCAAAAATATACTTAAATTACACCTGCCTTCAACATCATCACCGCTATCATCAACTCGCCAAAAGGAAGCACAGAGCCATCAGTTGTTGCTGTTGATTTCTGATTTAACAAGAAAAATACCTTCATAATGTTGTTGTTGTTGTTGTTGTTATATTTATCCTGCAAATAATTGTTTACACATTTTTTCTGTCTTCTTTTTGCTTTTTATTTTAAGATGTTTTCGAAGCAGCTGGTTTTTCAAAGAATTAAAAAGTAAAAAATAAAGAAATAAATATTTGTAAAACAAAAAATACAGCAACAGCAACAACAATTTTTTGTTTTTAATTCGTTTTATTTTAAATATGTAAGTAATGGTTTTTTTGTCAGGATAATGTTGAAAACTACATACAAACGTAAATATTTATTCTATAGACATCTATTTTTTAAAGTCAAAACGAAAAGTAGAAATTTTAAATAAATAGAGAATATTTTGAATTCTTCTAATACTATGTAAGAAAGTAACAGACATTTTTGTTTGGGAAATATGCTTTGAAAATAAAACCAGAGACATTGAACTTTAACTATTGTATTGCAAAATCGTGGGTTGTAAGACAATCGATACGATACGTACTCCTCTCAATCACGTTTTCAAGCATTCTTGATTAAAGACTGCTAATCTTAAGAGAGTTTGATCCAACATTTATGCTAACATTTCAATATTCACTATTCAGGAGAGTCGATCGCTAATAAATGTTAATGAGAATTCAACTTCCAAACTACTGATCACACTTGCTTGAAACTTTGAAAGTAAATAGAGCAGGTGTTGAACTTTTTGAGTAATGTCTACGGCAGCTTTACTGTCGTATTTATAAAAAATAAAGTAGGCTTGAAGTGTGCTTTAAGACAAAATTTTCATACAAAATTTTCTTAAAGTCTACTTTAATATTTTATAAATACGGCAGTTAGTGTTTACTGATGTAGTGCTAGTAAAATAGTAAACACTACTGTAATAGAAATTAATACACTACAATGAAGTTAATGTGGCAACTAATATGTAATCAGTGCCCCAATAAACTAGGCCGGACTATCAGTCAAAGGGTTGCGGGTTTGATTCCCGCCAAAGACTCTGGGTGTTTTCTGCAGATAAGCCAAAAAGCTTCGCAGGTTGCTTAATATATTTTTAAATATTTATTATTGATTCTTCATTTTAATCGTTTATTTACTTCCGTTTTCAGTATATTATTTTTAACATTGTACGATCATAAATTATCCAATACTCCTGCTGTAAACTTGTAATAAAAATGTCTATTTCAGTTTTAGTTTCTTTAGAAGTTTTATGTATGTAAATATTTATCCATAAAATTTATAACAAATAGATATTAAATAGCACATCATCATTTGAAAACGAACAGAAAGAAAGAATGAAAAAAGTTTAGATTGTTTGTCATAAATAAACAAATGCCATTGTTCAAATGAAATGTAGCTGGCTGTCTGCTACTCAATTTGTCATTACTTCGCAATGGTGTTGAGAGAAATATGTTTTACAATAAAATTTGTAACAAGAAACAAAATCCATTTTTTTTTTTCAAACTTTATTTACATTTTTTTTATATTTACTTAATGTATCTTCATTAAAAACAAACTTACAATAAGTATTTCAAATAGTATATCTAAAGAATTTTATATTTATAGTCCAACCAGTTCGGGATGAAAATGTTTATCTGCTTATCTGTCATTTATTGGCATTCTTCCTTCTTGTCTTTTGCTCAGATCCGCTGTATACCTTCTTCTTAGTTGAATATTTTATTTTTAAATTTATTTTTATTATCGAAATTTACAATAAGTATTCAAATCTTAATTCTACTTGTTGTTTATTAGTTGTTACCAATGTAACCACTCACTGCTGAATTCAAATTCTTTAAAAATGTCTTCTAGTTAGGCTCAAATTATTGGTTCTTTTCAGCCCCTGGTGACCTTCGAACTGAAGCAAACCCCGACCGAGGTAGTTAGGGTGGTCCATTAGTTTATCGATGTAGCTGTTTGAATATTTTTTAATTTCCCCCTGGATAGTGGGGATGTTGAGATCTCTGTGGATAATATCATTACTTATATACCATGAGGCGCAGACAATTTGTCGTAATATTCTAGACTGACCTCTTTGAAGCTTTTGGATGTTAGATGCGCATGCAGTACCCCATAATTGGATGCACATATGTCCATATTGGTTTTACCATGGACTTGTATAAGAGAATTTTGTTGTCTAACGACAAGTTTGAGTTTCGACCGAGAAGCCAATGTAGTTGAGCTGCTTTAAGTTTCATAGCCGTTATTTTCGCTTCAATATGACGAGACCAGGTCAAGCTTCTATCTATATGAATTCCCAAGTACTTAACATGGTTTTCTACCGGAACAGTGATGTTATTTATTTTTACAGCTGGGCACGTTTGTTTTCTGAGCGTGAAGGTTAAGTGAGCACATTTAGCCAGATAAACCTTTATTCTTCATTTTTCTAGCCAGGCCTCTAGTTCATTGATGTGGGACTGCAGATTTTGCGATGCGACTTTTGGGTCATGGTTGACGCTAATAAATGCTGTGTCGTCTGCAAATGTAAGTTTGTTGGCATATCCGCTGTGTATATTATACATAGAAGCGGTTCTGATATGCTGCCTTGGGAGACACCAGCAGTAATTTTCTTGAGGGGGGAGTATTTATCTTGCGACCTTACTATGAATGTTCTACCTGTTAGATAGCTCTCCAGAAGCTTGTGAGTGTTTTGAGGAAGCATTCGTGTTATTTTGATAAGGTGCCCATCATGCCAAACTTTGTCAAATGCTTGGGAAATGCCTATAAACAGGGCTGAGCAATATTGCTTTTTCTCAAACGCCGATCTAATTAGGGTGACAATTCTATGCAATTGTTCTATTGTACCATGTTTCGCTCTGAATCCGAATTGGTGATCCGGGATGATGTCGTACTCATTTAGATGAGGAGTTATACCTAAAACGAATATTTTTTCGAAAAGCTTCGATAGGATTGATAATGAGCTTATCGGTCTGTACGACGCAACCTGGCTAGCATCTTTTCCTGGCTTGGGAATCATAACAATTATAGACCTCTTCCATGAGGATGGGAAGTATCCGACTCTTAATATCGTGTTAAAAAGCAGCAAGATTCTAGAAGCAGACGATGGTAAGTTTCTTATCATTGACCCTGTGATGCGGTCAGGTCCGGGAGATTTTCTAATATTCATTTTTTCTATTGCAGATTTTACTTGAGTTCTGTTAAATTTTATTGGATGGTTTACCTTATCAGGAGTGATTGGACGACAGGAACATGTATTTGCATCAGTGGCGTGAAAACTTTCTCAAGGTGGCCAGCGAAAGCGTTTAATTTTTCATTTGTTGTTGTTAGTTGAATATAGCCACTATTTTTTATTATGTTGCGCCTAATGGGTTTGGGTGTACTTCAAGATTTTTTATGTGTTTTTTTTTGCATTTTTTTTTGATCTCAGTTTTTACCAAAGGCATGTTTATGAATATTCGAATTTTTTACATACCAGGGTGCAATTGTGATCATTCGTAGTCGTTGCCCATAGCTGTACTCCATAGCACCACATAGGTTTTATGATTGAGTTATAAAGTAGGAGTTTACAATCTAAACTAAGCTTAGAGTTTTTGCCAATAAGCCAATTAATTTGGATTAATTTCAATTTCATTTGGGTCAGTTTTGCATCTACATATATGAGATTTCCATCTAACGATCGAGGTGTATACCGAAATATTTAACTTTGGATTATTGTGGTATTGCTTGATTATTGTTATTAGTAAGAAAGCATGATTCTATACGCAATGTAAAGGTTATTTCTCATTAACTTTTGCTTTAACCAGTTTTCTAATTCAGATATATGATTTTGCATGTAGTGACATGCTTCTTGAGGGTTTTCAAGAATGCTTAGAATAGCAGTATCATCTGAAATGTTGATGTGTGAGTACGACTGTTTGTTAGTATATCAGATATATATATCAAGTATAAGAAGGGTCCCAGAATACTTCCTTGGAGTACTCTTGCTGCAATAGGTTGTGCAGAACTTAAAAAGTCTCCTTCTTTAAGATTAAATGTTCGACCAGTTAAGTAGCTTTACAATATCTGAAGTGTGTTTGCGGGCATCATGCCACTCTTTATCAAACGCTTGAGAAATGTCGAAAAAAAGAGCAGAATAATATTTTTTGCTTCAAATGTCTATGGGTTTTTTCGATAGTAGTGTGTTTTTTTCTAAATCCAAATTGGTGATTCGGAATACAATTGTTTTCAATAAAAGTCGGGTATAACTTGATCGTGAGTGTCGTATCGAATAGCTTTGATATGATTGTACTTTTGTGGGATCTTTTCCCGGCTTAGGTATCATGGTAAGTAGAGAAACTTTCTATTCTGGTGGATAATATTCAAGGCGTAATATATCGTTGAAAATAAGAAGTATTATTGCTATTCGGGTTAGCTCCATAAGCATCTTGTTACTGGTTTTAGCAATACCAGGTGCTTTCTTAGAGTTTAAATCAACAATCTCTCGAATCTCGAAGCTCAAATGGTAGGGGTACAGTAGCTCCAAAATGGTGTTCAACTGGTGGCAAGTCAAGTGTTTTATATGATGTGTTTGAGATAAATACATTTTCAAATGATTGAAAAACAGAATGTCTTTTTCAGTGTCATTTCTTTCCAAACCACAGCTTCAATTTCGCAAGTGAGGGTTCCATATAACAGGTCTTTTAAGCCTTTTATTTGGTGATTAAGTTATCTGATATTCCAAGATCTCTTTAAGTCTTTTTGTGCAATATTTTATTTTAGATTTGAGTTGGGGCGATCTGTGCAATTGCCACTCTCTTTGAATTTTGTTTTTTGATTTAAGAGTCGGTCGACATCTGAAGAATAAACTCTGACTAGTTGGGGAGTGTGGGTACTAAGTTGGGCAGCCAGTTCGACATCAGTATTTAAATTGATAAGAGAGTAATCGATATTTTCTGGTGTTCTTTGCGGAACGTTTTCAGAACAAAGTGTACATAGGTATTTTCTATACTTACTCCAATTTATACTAGTGCCTGTCATTGCTAAGTTACCAGTCGCAGATTGTTTGGCTCTATTATTGGATAATGGGTTCTGAGGAATTTGGTTCGTGTTCAGAACATTAGCGTAGCATAAATTTTTGGTTGTTCGGCTCATTTTGTGGAC
The DNA here is from genome assembly GCA_950370525.1 of Bellardia bayeri. Taxonomy (NCBI): domain Eukaryota; kingdom Metazoa; phylum Arthropoda; class Insecta; order Diptera; family Calliphoridae; genus Bellardia; species Bellardia bayeri. The sequence goes on along the minus strand of OX493265.1, from coordinate 51,584,272 downwards.
AATTTGCGTTTCCAATGTTCGGTACCTGTACCGTGGGTACTTTATTTATAATTCTTAGAGATCTATTAACAATAGAATATACAACCTCTATAGTTAGCACTATGATTTACACCACAATTGGTTTAATACACTGAGATGACGGGGCTAGATCGTTTGTGAGATTCTTTTACCATTATTCTTCGGTGCAATAAAAACCTCAGACCATAAGTTGGATTTGGTGTTTCACCTTTCTTTAGTTTAACATCATCAGGTTCCAATTCTACTGGTAAAAGTGGGTTCACGATTTTTAATATTTATCACGTTCTTTATCTTAAAGCCGTTAGTTTCCAAACTCTATTTATATTCTGGTACTCTACACAGGAGTCGATACCCTTAATAACAATTTGAAGTCCTTTATATACTCTTATATACCCTTCGCCTTTGTTGTGGATGCATAATTATATTATATACATACATGCATATATACATTATATTGTTACGTTTTTACCGTTTAAAAGCGGTGGTTTATTTTCTTAAAATAAACCGGATTCTTTTTAATTGCAAAATAAAAGCGTCATGTAGTTTATTTATGTTAGTCTATTTATACAGCAATCATAATTTCTGGAAGGTTCGAAACTAAGATACTAGATGTTCTTGTCTGCAAGTCTAGAATATTCGTGTCTAGAATATTCAGCCAAAGTCGTTAAAACTCAATGTTGCCATATTGCTAAGTTTATAACATTTTATAACAAAAATGTTTATAAATCAAAACTACTACAAATTCTAAACAATTTGTATGTCGATAAACACGCCATCTGTTGATGAATTTGTTCGTAACAATATTAATACGCTTAGTTTTTTTGATGAAAATTTCAGAGGTTGCCTCGGATTTTTGCTCATATCTCCGTTATTTATGGACGGATTTTGCTGATTTTAAAAAGCAAACTTCTCGAAAGCATGTCTGATAGAATTATTGAAGACTTGGATGCCGAAGATATCTGGGGACTTCAGAAAAGTGATTTCAACAAACAGACAGACGGACATGGCTTAATAGACTGCGATATCTATAAGGATCCAGAATATATATACTTTAGAGGGTCGGAAAATTATATTGTGAAAATTACAAACGTAATGACAAATTTATATGTATAAATCCTTCTTATCTTAGAAAAAGATAGCGTTAATTCGCTTATTTATTATTAAGATTTACAGATTAAATATTAGATTATTTTGAATTTTGCCTAATTGCGGAGTAAAAATAAACACGTTCGTACTATTTAACAACTCAACAATTTACATTATTTAAATAAGTAAAATGCATGTGTGAGACAGTGAGTGAGTCAAAGAGTATTTATTTAGAATTTAGTTTCGCTTAAGATCATTTCGATTTAGTTCCTTAAACAGAAATTTTATTGCTTAAACAGCAATAAAAATAAACTACAATACACTGCTGCTCCCTGTTCGATAAACAAATCCACAAAATGTTGGATACAAATACATGTGTATGTACATGCTTACGTTGGTGTGTTTGTATGAATATGAGTTTGTATTTGTATATTATTAACCTGAACATAAAACCTTTAACTTTTTAGGATCATTTTTCGAATACATTTAAGCTTTTTTGTGTCTGTTTGTTCGCCTTCTGCTGCTCTTGTGTCTTGTAAACAAATGAAAGATTGTTGTTGGTTTTGTTGCGTCTTGTGCCATTTTTATATTCAAATTTAAACTGTTTCTTGTGGCATTTATGTGTCTGTCTAGACTCTAGACTCCTGTAGTTGCTGTTTGCGTATAAGTGTCAGATATTGGAAAACATCTGCTATTTTCGATTTTTGTTTCTTTGTGCTGTTGTTGTAATTGTTGTTTGGTTTTCTTTATGCAACTTACACATTGCGTTAAAGCACACGCACTGTCTTCATTGGTATTTATGGACTGTCTGACTGACTAAATGACTGCCAGCTTTATGCGGTAGCCCGTGTTTGTTGTTGCTTCTTAAGGAATTTATATTCTGGGTGTTTTCTTCATGTTGTTGTTTATTTATAGTTGCTGCAACCTGGTTATTGTATGTTATTTTTTAGATACTTACTATACTTTCAGTTGTTGATTATTTATACAGAGAAACAAAACAAAAATCTCTAATTTATACGAAAAGTTCAAGGAATTTACGTTTAATCGATTTCATTTAATGGAGTTTCACAAGAAATTTAAATACTTGAAATTGTTTATGAAACATGTCAAGATTGTACGATTTAATTAGCTGTAGTGAAAATATTTACTTAAGATTTTGGGGCGGTAAAAATGTATTGAATGTTTTGTGTTAAATGGAAAATTCATAAAAATCATTTGGATTGTAACACAAAGAAACAGTGGTTGTCATTCGAATAATCGAATATTCGACACTTAAATATAAAAAGCTTTCAGCAAACGTTTTATTGTATGTATAAAATCCAAATTAATTGAAATGTTATAATACCTATTTAGTTTTTACAAGTATTATGGCCAGTTTTTAACTTGATACATATTTAAATACGAAATTAGTTAATTTAAGTTTTATTTCAATATGGTTTCATTTTTTCAGTCTCAAATTGCGTTTGGTATTTAATTATGTTAAAAGTATGGTAGCACTATTAAATGTCAAAAATATATAAACAACTTCTTCATTTAACAGCTGATTTACTATTTAGTTTACAAATTGTTATAAACTAAATGGACACAAGCTGCATTATTCATATCCTCTTCATCTGAATTTATTGTTTTAGTTGATATTAATGACACAATAGCACAATATTTTTCTTCGCGGCGAGTTTATTTATTAAATATTTTTATCAAATAACAAAAAGGCTTCAATGCGCAATTTTCATAATTTGCAAAACAGTCAAAATCATATGATACTATGTTGTTCAGACATGCATTTTTAATTCAGTCAATTATTGGTTAATTAAAAAGTGTTCACACATGCTCAATATTGCTAATTTAATTAGGGTTTGACAGTAGCTGACAACAAAAAAATACATTTATTTGGTTCTAATATTATAATTTTCAGCCTAAAAATATTCTTTATTAATTTAAAAGCGAAACAACTGCCATTTTAGTTATTACTAGTCACAGGGTTGTATTTTTAATTTTAACAATTATTAGAACAATCAACTCTTAATGAATTGAAATTTTGTATGGATAATTGAATTCAATTAGGGCGTTAGTTAAAAAATGTCAATTAAAAATGCATGTCTGAACACCATATTAAGTTGTATTTAAATGGACGCAGTCAGTGATTTAAGTTATATTTAAAATATTATCTATAAAAACGAATTTAGTATTTAAACAGAACTTAAGTTTAAAAACCCCTTGATTTTGAAGTTAAAAACTGGGCATTAGTATTAATTAAAATAAAAACTATTATTTGAAATGAAACACATTTTATTAAGTTAATCGAATAATATTTTAAAGAAGACCAACATTTCAGTTAATAAGCTCAATGAAACTGCCTCATTTTAAAATAAGTTCAAGTGGTTCTGCCCTAAGATAACATAAACTAAACCTTGTTCTTTTTCTTTTCTTTTTTTATTCTCTATCGCAAAATAATTTTCATAATTGTTTCCTCAAATGTATGCATTTTTGCAAGAAGTAAACACAACATGAAGCTTTTCAAATTCAATTGCCAGCCAGCAAACTGCAATTATTCAAGTCTTTAATTTTAATTACTACAAAAATTGAGTAAAGAAAAAGATAATGCAATCTTATCTAAATTTTATTTATTTACACATTAAGCACAAAAATTGTGCAAAAATATGGAAAAGAAAGAAAAATTAATAAAATTCCATGAGAAAATAAAAACCGTACGTACCGTACCCCCTCCTTAAACTAACTGACTGCTGGCAGGGGCAAAGAAACAAAATAAACAAAAGATTCAAAATTCAAACCATGCTGAAAACATACATACACACATACACACATTTAAACAATGGTGTGAAGTTTCATTTAATTATATTTAATAAGTTAATAATTGCTGTGATTATTAAAGATGTTCGACAAATACAGACGAAAAGCGAATAAGAAAAAAATATAAAATCAAGTCAAAAAGAAACCACTGGCGGAAGCTTTAATTGAAGCAAAGAGGGCGTGAGATAAGTGACTTCTATCGTTTTTATTTTATTTCTATTTCTTTTCTGTTTGTATATAATTTTTGATGAATTCAAAGTTAAAAGAGTTTTGAAAGCCAAATTTTGAAAAACCTGCCTAAACTTTTGTTTAAGTATCATCTTGAAAGGCCAGTAATTCTATGGCCAGTAATTCGAGATTCTTACAGCCATTGCCGTTGACACTGTCAATGCTACAGCTACAATATTAAGTTGCATAAATGTTAATGACAACTTGTACAATGATAATGTCATTTACTGTTGTTGCTTTTATTATTTGTTTTCATACAAATAAAAATAAAAGGGACACTTTTTTACCCACGTCTTGTGCATTGTGTACTCGAAGAAACAACAAAACAAAAACAACAAGTTGTTGATTATTAAAGCAACCAACGAAGCAGGAGTGTAGACCGGAAATTGTTTGAAATATAAGAACTTTAGTATTTCTTCTGTGCAACACAGACATGTAACCCATACTTGAACACTATCATACTCTTAACACAATATTAGTAATGTCTGTTGTATAACTATATTGTTTATGTTGTTGCTATTGTTGTTGCTGCTGGTAGTATTGTTGTTATTGTATTTAGTATATTGTTCACATCAAGACAATAGAGGTAATAGCAGACGATTCTATAACATGTTCACACAACAGAATGGCCACTGTTAAATGTAGAAACTCATTGCATATTAGATGCAAATATGTACTACTCGTATGTATGAACAACATACACTTCAACATACATACATATGTTTGTATGTACAGATATGGCAAAATTTCCATAATCATAAAAAATACATTTTTATAATTTATCAAGCACTCATTTTGATTTTTTTCTGTATTCATTCTACTCGTACCTAAAAATTAAAGGAGTCGAGTGTGTGCATGGAAGCCGGGCTAAATTATGAATAAAAGCCCACAGAAAAACAAGCCATAACAATGCCATCATGCTATTTAAACAACTAAATACTTAAGGAGCAAAAAATCTCATACCACACACTTTCACATACATACTTACCTAATTGTATACATATGTATGTATGTATGCTGGTACATACACCAGCACTCTTAAACATATACACACTGGAGTGCATGATGCAACATGGCCAACCGAACAGATATAATTGTGAGTGAATGGATACCAAAAGAAATGTTGTTTTTTTCAGCAAACAGATTTTAATAGTAATACAGTGACTCTTAACCCTAACCCTCCTGACACTGGTACCCCAGTAACCGAACAAACTTTAAAGCAAAATATCTCTTAAACAATAAAAAATACAAAGTTGAGATTCCGTCAGTTCCCCCAGCTAATCAGTTTCTAAAGATTTTCATCATCTAAAGCTTTCCTGTTTTTTTTTTTTTTGGGTTGGCTGTGCAGCTACTGAAAGTCAAATATCCCCTATCCTTCTGACCCGGGTACCCGTATATAAGTTAAAGCATTTTATTTCGAAAAAGTAAAGGTAAGAGTAGTTTTTGTTTTTTATTTTATTTAGCATTAATACAATTTTTATATCTAAATTTGTACTGGTATTGTTGCACAAATTAAATCTTAGGAAAAAATCAACATTTTGTGCAGAGCGGAGCAATTAGTTTGGAATGCGTGTGGCACATTGGCCGTGCCATACCAGATTTTAGGAGTTATGCGATTCGATTTTGCATAAATAGCCACACAATGGTAGCAACGTCCTTTTAATGGTATCCGTCCAGTTTTGTCATGCTTTGATGTTGCCGATTGGATTGCAGCATCCTGAGAAAGTTCCTTATGTATAGTTTTATTTTTCATTAGTTCGAGAGGTGCTTGGACATGAGCGTAAAATATATACCAGTTGAGGCTAGAGAATATACAAAATGCACCCAAAGCAGTCACGTCAATCATGTTGAAAAAAGGGCCAGGAGCCATCTATTTGTTTTACACTTAGTGCATTAATTTGACATCATTTTGTCCATAACATCTAATCCGCCATTTGTTTTATTGTAAAAATCATTTATTTCTTCTTTTCCGTTAAAAGCCGGCTCCCCTCGAGTACAGTGCATTGTCGACAATAAATAAACACTTTTTGTCTTCTTCGATACAATAGACAAAAGAGTTCGAAGAGTTTTGGAATACACACTTCGTTTTGACGAAGGGTACCAACAAGACTTATTCCTCTCATTTGAAGTCGATTGGCCAAAGAAAGTGACGTAAAAACTTATAATTCGTTATTACATTTATTCCGGATTCTTTATAAAAAATCTACCAAAACTAAAACAATATTTTCTTCCACATTTACTTTCCGCTGACAGCTAGTGGTTTACCTGTATAAATAATTCCATTCCATTCCATTTAAAGAATAGCTATTTTCATTCCGTACCTACCCTGTAGGGAATGCCAATAGTGAAATTGTACTGATTTACTATTGACACAGTCACCAGTACTAGTGACTTAGTATACCCCAGACAATGCTAATTACTATAGACATTTAACATGTGCGTATCATTGAAAATCTACTACTGACATAGGTACTATTGACAAGGAAGTTCTTTTGGGACCAAATTGTCTACACTTTTGGTACTTTTCTGAACTAGAAAATAAAACTGCATTTTTTTGCTAATTTTTGGCGTTTTATTAAACAAAAAAATAAAATATTAAAAAAAATCTAATTAAAAATAAATTCGAAAACACCCAGTCTCTGGCGGGAATCGAACCCGCAACCCTCTGAATGATAGTCCGGCACACTATCGCCTAGTCTATCGGGGCACACAATTGTAAGAATAATTGTTTTATAATAACTATTGTGCCGACTTTGTTGACAATGTCGCCAAACAGTCACCAAAATAGTAGTGGTGACTTGGAGACAGGTTTCCTTCAGGGTAGCTGGTTTTAAAGGAATATATTGAGTTAAGCTGGTACGGAAATAATTGCTCACAAATTGTCACATTTTCATCCGGATAATAGTTTTCTTATAGGTTCTTAGTCAGCATATTCCATATATCAGAAATAGGAACGGTTTTATCAGTTGGTGTGCTCCCTGCTCGAGGGGATGCATTGTCAAAACGTATTACACGAATTATTTGTTGAAATCTGTCACGACTTAATGACGCTTTATATAGTGGATGAGCGTAGTTGCCCTAAAGAGCTGAATAAGGATCATCGCTGGCAGCATTTAAACCCATGACCAATAAAATTCTTATAAATAAATTTAACCAATGAAATCAAAGGAAACTGGCGTGGCTTCACTTATAAAGCTGTCATATCTGCTGCATCTTTCTGTATTTGACATTAGATTTATAATTAGAATGCAAAGTATTGTATAGATATTTAAACTGTAACGGAAACATTAACCTACACGGGTACCCGGGCACCCAACGTATAAAAAAGTTGTTGGTACGGTTACGGTTATACTGTATATGTATCTCCTAAATATATAATTTATTTCTAACAAAATTCCAAAGCACCTAAAAATATGCAATATTTTGAAGAGTCTATGTCAGCTTTATTCGAGACAAAATATAGCTTCTTGTTAATTATAAAACTATTAGCGCTGGTTAATTGGAGAACATATTATCAACTACTATATAGTATATTAATGATGATACATTTAAGAATCACTGTATATATGCATTCACTTGGAAAAGTCAGCAACACTGAAAGTAAATTGCTGTGTATAAATATTTATGTAATAAATACATGCCCAGCAAGCCATATGAGTCCGAAAAGAGTCTTTTCTGACATCTTTTTCGGAGCGTTAACGCTCTTTATGAGCCCAAAATAACAATCATAATTGCTCCGAAAACCGACACATTATATTCGAAAATAGTCCGTCAGAAAGAGCTCTTAGCTAATGTCAGAAAAGAGTCTTTTATGAGGTTCCGTGTAATCTTGTTTTTATCATTCTTGTGTGTTACAGCTATGTTTTTTTTTTGTTCAAAGCACAAATAACAGGACAACAACGCTTTGGTACACACATAATTAAGTGGAATTTCTGAGTGATACTGCGTGCCGACTCAGGACAGTAACAAGCAAATTTTTCTGTCGTTCCGAAAATGCTCTATTGTTGGACTCTTTTCTGACTCCTTTTTCGGAGCGCTCCTAGAATGGTATGCTGGGTGCTTACATATCCATAGATGAAGTTATAATTTTAATGCACTTGATACCTTCATTTATACGTACATATGTATGTACTGCTATGAAGAAACCCCAATAATAAGAAATTGTTCCACAGAATAGAGCACAAGAGTTAAAACGTTTAGAGTATATGCAGAACTCACACTCGTACAAATATTTAGCAAATTTTCTGCACATTTGCATCTTCTACATATTTTCATTAATTTCACATGGAGTCAGCTTTCAAAGCTTTCTATTGTATTAAGTTGTTTTATTATGATTATTAAGATCAAACTGATGTACTTAAGATTTTGGTATGACGACATACTCGTACATACATACCTACATACTCGAAGACATTATATGACGACATACTCGTACATACATTCTCGAAGACACCGCACCACCATTGTACGAGTATGTATGTATGTACGTACCCCGGAATGATTTAAAAAGGTTATTATTATAATTTTTATTTTTGTAAATAAACGCACATGTGAGTTTGTTTGAGGAAGACAATGAAGTAGAAAACCAGATAATAATAATTGATAATAATAATACTGATTACAATAAAAATTATGTGCTTAAGAATGTTAATTTTTGTTTGCATTGCTATTATTTTAAGTAGTAGCAAAACAGAGATTTAAATTTTTAGATAAGCATGCAACTATGACGAAAGAGTTGCAGAAGTGTACTTTTAGTACCTGGGAATTTCTAATCGAACATAATAGAACCGGGAACTGTGCTAACCAAGTTCTTACTTCTGTAATAGTCTGAATATGATATTAATGGAGAATTAGACAGACATATGAATTATTCATCAGATTTTTATGGAACGTCAATTGAGAATTGAGTTTCAAAAATTAGTCTTTCAATGTAAAAGTCATAAGCACATACAACTATTAGGTAGCTCAAATTTCCGTCTTGTAACTTTCATCAATATGAACCGATTGGAATTTATGAATTAAGCTTACAACACTATACCTATATTATCTCTTGCACTTAATAAGATATAACCTTCAAATTACGATAATTCCTAAACAAAAGTTTATAAAAACATTCAATACATATGTACACATATTTTAACATTTCTGAATTAATATGTTATAAGAATGAATGAAAGATTTTGAACAAGAAAATCCAAATTTTGTTTTGCAAAACTTTTGAGTGTCTGAAATTTTTTTAAATACGTTGTTTACTTCAAAATTTTAAAAAATTTGTAACTATCTACATATATAAATGAAGTTATGTGATTCGATTTGGTGAACATACTTTTGTTGATCGTAAAAATGTAGTTTGAACTATATCATAGAATTTAAATCAGATTTTGTTATTTAGAAACTTTTTATGGTATATCTAGCTTTTCATTTATAGTTACTTCTAAAACAATTCCAAAAGAATGACAATCCTTTGGAAATACTTGTTGAGAAACATTAACCCTCGTATTTCGGGAACAGCTAGAAATACCACAATTTTAACTTGAATATTTTATAACTTTTTGATAAAATAACTATAATCCTAGTATAATTTTACGTAGTTTAGTAAATATGTATGTACATATGTATATCTTGAATTGAATTTATCGTTATTTTACTTAACTATTCATTATGTATGTGCTAATTTTGTATATTTTTTTGTTTCTTTTTAGGTAAGTTGAATTTTCTAATTCTATGAACACAAGTTCAAAAGAAGCTGTATTATATTTGTTGTAAGTACAATATTGAACAAATAAAACACTTATTGTTGATATCATTAGAAATTCTGTCTTTTAAAAGGCAATCGTATAATTAAATATGATTGCCGGACTGTTGCTCAAATGGATGTGGGTCAATTAAAAAAAAAAAAAAAACGTACACAACGTGTTTTGTTTTGCTTATTTTTAAAGTTTTTTCAATTCGCCTATAAGATTGAAGATTGAAATTGATGAAGAATCCGGCGGTACTTTTAGGCTCTCAAAAACATCAATATTTTTGGATTTTTTTTAGGTTTTCTATGATTTCTATCTTGAGCGTCACACACCAAATATGTATAAAAAATCACCAAAAATGCAAAAATATTTGAAATTCAAGCTTACTACGATGTTCTTTTGTTTCTCAAGATTGACTTTTGTGAAAATCATCTTTTCGATTATAAACAAAAAATCACGATTCAACTTGATTTTTTTTTTTAAATGACTAGTTATTTTAAAATTTTAAGATGAAAATATGTAATTTTTTGTTAAAAAAAGACTTAAACTTAGAGGTTATTTGCAAAGTAATTGGCTTGTAACAATGTATTTAAAAAACTGCAATTATAAGCGTTTTAAAGAAAAAAACTCAGTGTGACGCTCAAGATATTTTGTGACGATCAAGAGATTTTGTTGCACGTAAACAAGAAATAATGCCAAATCTAAAGTTTAACGAAAAAAAGTTTATTCTTTTATAAAAAGAAAATAAAAAAAAAACAAAAATTCTTCAAAAAACAAAAATAATCATAATCATACAAAACTAAACATATACATATTCTTTGATGTCTTTAACAAAAATGTAAAAAAGGAAGTAATTCTTGAAGAAACTTATACACATATGTAAATTTTTGACACAAAACAACTTAACTTAATTTAATTTATAAATTTTCATTCGAATACTTATTCTGAATCTGTATAAACTTCATGAAATCACAAGCGGCTTTGTTTTTTTCATTCTCGGTCATTTTTACCACTTTCGAATTATGTAAGTTTGTGGCAAAAATAGAATCAGTCAGTAACAATAAAAATTAAACTCAAATATACCATGATTATACCTTTCTTTCTTCTTTCTTTTATATTCGTCATTACGCGCTTTATCGGGCTTTATTTTCTCTCAATATCTTCTTGCTCTTTCAGCCGCCATAAATTTTGTTGTTTTACTCTTGAAAATTAAAAAATAAAATAAAAATTAAGCTATGAAGCAATATATTTCAAAAGTGATGCTCATGAAATATTTGCCAATTTTGTTTTTTTTCCTAGGCAATTTATTTCTCAAATTCACAAATTATAAAAAAAATACTTTTATGAAATGTTGCATATTTACTTTTTATTTTATTTTGTTTACTAAAAATTCCAACGGGGGACACATGCTTTTGTATAGAAGCAGTCAGAGGGAGAAACAAAACACCATTCTGAATAAACAAAAAAAAAACTAACATACAAATTTGAGAATTACGTTTTTTTGTTACATATTCCTCGCTGATCACTCTCATATTTTTGTTTTTGTGTTTTACCTAAAATAGTAGTGTAAAGTGCGGGGACACAAAAATTGCATTTTTTTTTAAATTGACCCATGTACATATTTACCAAAAAAGCCACCAATCTACAGTAACTTTCTTTTGATTTTTCTTGTTTGTTTCTTCTTAAAATTTCTATTGGTAAAGGCGTGGTGGTAGGTAGTGGCAGTAGCATTAAAGTGCTCAGGGATGCTGGGGATTTTCAATTAAAAACTTAACAAACAATATTTGATGTAAATATATGTACATATTGTACTGCTACGGATATAAGTTGTAAAGTTTATTATTTCAAAGCCATTGTTAAAAGATCTTAGTTGTAATAATATTTTCGTTGTTGTTTTTTGTTTTATTTCCTTTGGTATTAGTAACCACCCACCGAACCGCCAAAAATAAGCAAAACTTACCATTTTTAAACTTTTTTTAATGTAAGCACTGATTAAATCAAAGTGAATTCATTATAAAGTTCCTGTTGTTGTAGGTATATTCCTCCGTCCTATGAGTATGCTGCTGGTTGCTGATGATGTTGCACATTTAATGAATGAATGTAAAATAAGACAATTTTGCACTTCTCCTTTAGTTCGTTCTCCTTTTTGATTCTAATGCATCAAAAACATTGTTTTGTGCTTTACGTAGGAAACATTGAAAAGAAATTTATATTCTCATGATGCTCTATCCATTTTCATTCATTCATTCCACTTACCTCAGTTTCCTAAGAGAAACTGAAACCAATTAATAAATTTTATGCAACTTTTTCCTCCAGTTTTGTTTTCAAACTATTTTTTACGTTTTTTTTTTTCGATCAACATGTTATTGTTTTCATATGGATTTTATGCAAATTGCTGTAAGCATAAAGAAAAATACAAGAAAAAAGAAAACTTTATTTTTGCGTTTTTTATTTTTATTTTTAATAATAAGAGTTTCTGGCGTGTTAATTTTAGATTAAAGCAAAATGGCAGGTGAAAATAAGGAAAACAAAACAATAAGATTTCCGAATGCAAAACTAGTACAGAAAAGTTCAGATTATTGTTTAAATTTAAATGAATTAGACTGGAAAATATCACTGTTTCAATTTAATTACATATTTGAAAACTAAAGTTTTATTTTAAAAATTATAGCGTACATTTAGGCTCTGCTAAATTCAAGCAAAATGTTGCATGCTTTAAATAAATTTCTTGCATGGTACTTTAGTGTTTTCACACTAAAAAAAAAAAAATAAGATTCTTCTTGTAACATTACTATAATTAGAATCTGAAAACAAACGACAACAAAAATTGAAAAATTCCCAGAAATATAGCGCCACAAAAAACATAAAATTGTTTATGGAAAATTGAATAAACAAGCAACCCATCATTCAAGTACATGATGCTAAATTTTTAAATAAACAAATTTTCACCATTAACTGCAACACAACAGCAGGACGAGCAACAAATACTTTTTGTTTTAATATGCTCAGCTATCGGTTGCCTGGCAAGCGGTGAGAGAAATTGAAAACCGTACAAAACTGTGCAACTGCAAAAAAAAAATGAGAAAAAAGCGAAAGGAAATAAATAAAATAAACATCAATAAACGTTTCGTTTAAATTTTTCATTCGTATGCATAACAAGACTTAAACATTTTTATTTTTATTTTTTTGCTATAGTATTCCTTTCTAATATTCTAAACTAAACTGTACATGCATGCAGTTTTAGCGTAGTTTTCGTTGTTGCTGATTGTAAATGGTGAAATAAACAATCATACACAACAAACATGCAGTACACACCATTTAGTCTGCAACATACCTACAAACTCTTTTAAATATACACAAACACATGTACTCACACTTGCAACTGATTTTGGTAGGGGGAATAACGACTCAAGTAACAATATTACTTGAGATTTCCATACCAGGAAGACACTGGATAAAGATCAGAGATATGCTTTAATTGGCGTTATTGTACAAATTAGTTCTGCATAATAGGGCTGTCTGAAACAGTTACGAAAGACTGCACAAAGACTATGAGATATTAACTAATGGATTGATGATGTGGTCACCGGTCACCGTTTCTGATGGTACATAATGGATATGGAAAGTATGAAAGAATGCAACGTCTTTCTGGTAGATCTTCAATTTGATAATATCAAATCCAAGCTGGTACATACTTGATTTCCAACGAGCTCTCAGCAGTTTATGGTACACTATTAGTTAGATTCGCAAAGGCTAGTATTGGAGAAGATCCTTTATAGTACTAGCGAACCCTGTATAGGCAAAAAGGGCCTCATACGGAAATCAGAAATCACTGACTATATTTTTATGCTGAACATTATAATTCGGAAATTGTAATACATAATTTGGTTGTTTAGCCTTGAGTTAAAAAAATTGTATCTTAAGTCCCTTTTCAAATTAACCCCATAACACTAACAACAAATAATAATAGTAATAAAACTAACAACATGGAAATAAAAACGAATGAGAAAAAAAAATATTTACAAACAAATATAGTGGCCACAAATGAAAAAGCCACAATTTAGCACAATCAACTTTAAATAAAACCAAAACATTCAACATAAAACCCTCCAAAAAAGAAAAACCGAAAAAAACGCGCTCCACACATTGAAACAAAAAATCCAAAATCTAGCAAACAAGACCCAAACAGTCCTTAGCTGCAATATGTACAAATGGCGCAGCAAACACATGCTGTAAATACGCGCTTATTTTACTCTTAGTATTTTTTTTTATTATTTTTTTTTTTTGTTACAACAAAACGTGACTTGTTTTCTGAAAAACAATTGTTTTTTTTTTAAATTTCTACTAGAGCTTTTTTTCTTCAACGTTTCCAAACGCCATTTTGTTGAAATGCAATTTTAAAAGGTTTCTTCAGTCTGTGGTAAGAAGAGTGTGTAGGAGATTTTGTTTAGAGTTGTATGATAGATGAAGACTTGAGGAGTCTTAAATGTAACAGATTTCTAAGGAACAACAAAGCACAAACAAATACCTACTTACATATATACTTTTGAATAAAACGTTCCCTTAGCAGCGTTAAACAAATGTGAACTTTTTTTCTAAAGCATTCAGGTCTATTCGGAATACGCACTTCACTTCTTCGTCGTCGAACGTTCACTTTCGACATATACTAAAGAATTATCGTTTGCAGTAATCGATTTGTTGTAATCTCTTATAAAAAACATAAACATTTATTGAAAACATCTGTCTATTAATTAGAATTTAAAAAATTTTAAACCAAAAATATAATTTAAAAATGAAAATTGAGATGGATTCGATTGCATTTTTAATTAATGCACAACCTGAAAATCTTAGAGGAGTAATTAAAAATGTTCAGCTTTGCATCTATTTAAAATAAAATTAATTTTATTTACATGGAAAGAGTACAAATTTAAATTGTAAAGGATAATTTAAATTTGTACTTGGACTTAGGTTTTGAGATCTTTGATAAAAGTACAATAAGGAACACAGTAACTTCACAGGTAGCTCAAAATGGATATAAGTAACTTTTTACTTATTTATTTTGGTATGATTGAATTCCATCTGTAATATTCTTTAAGTATAGGTGTTCCTCCTTTTTTAATGCAATATAATTTTCAAAAAAATTATTGCTGCATTGCTATTTGTTGCTGCAAAGGATTTGGATTTGACTTTTCAGTTTTACGTTTTTTACGTTCAAGTTTATCTGTGTTGTTATCATCCAACATATATTTAACAGTTTCCATTGGTTCATCAATACCAAATGTTGCAATATTCGGTAATCCATGCACTGATGTTTTTAAATTCAATAATGATGACACAGCCTCCTCCAGTACCTTCCATTTGTTGCTTATTAGTAACCATTTTCTTCTTTGTGTTCGCCTGAAGGACTATACAGACCTGAAATAAAATTTTTATTAACGCTTATTTTCCTCTTGCAATTTAATCGAATACTTAACTCATTTTATGCATCAAAGACTGTAAGAGCGAGCTCATACACCATTTTATGTGTCTTACCTTTTTTCATGCCGGTACGTCTCTTATGGCCGAATTCTCGGTCATTAGTTAACCATTGGTAAACTAAAATACTAACTATTGTTTAACTATTACTATTAAGACTGTGAATTTAGCCATTATTCAAATTCGTAAGACATATTTAGAATTTGTCACCAAAAACAATTGTAAAATTTATTTTCATGGCAACAGCTGTTATTTGACTAATAGTTAACTAATAGTTTAACTAATGGCAAACTAAGCATTGTGCATAAAGAATCATTAGTTAAGCCTTTGCCATTAGCTAACTAAAGACTGTGAATTTAGCCATTATTGGAACACTGATAGAGTTAAGCTTCTGGTTCAGTTCTTCCAATTTTCTGTTCTGCTCTTCCGGCCTTTGTTGACTCGTTCCTGTTGCAATATCAGGATGGTGTGCCATAAATTAGACCATGGCTCTGAACTGTTGCGGTGATGTTTGTTTTTTAGACCTGGACAGAGAAACAGAACTAACTTTTATTGTATGTTTTTTTACACATGCACAAGGTGGCGCAAAAGTAAACTTATATAGCATTTTCTGGTAGGAGGATTACTTTTGCGCCACCTTGTACATATGTTTACTTGTTATTTATTTTTCTGTTATGTACTTTATTTTTACGCGATAAATCAAGCGTCGAACGAAAATTATGTTGAGAATGTAGCGCGTATTTATGGTGAAAATGACTTCCCAAATAGACCTGATTGTTTCGTAGAGTCATTTGTTTATCATGGCTCGCAATTGAAAGCAAATAGATTTTAGTTATAAAATTTTTATACTTATTTTAAGGCCTAGAATTAGGCCTAAATTTTAAAAAAACTTTAATATTAATATAAGCTAATTTTAACTGATCACGTTTGATTTGAAGAGAAATGAAATTAGAATTGAACACAACAGCTCGAATTTGTATGAATTCAACAAATTTTGATACTAAAATGCTTATTATCAGCTACAAACAAGCAGAGCAAAATCTATTTACCAGGTTAACTATTCCAGCGTGATTTATAGTGATTTTTCTTTACAAGAGTTTTGCTTTCGGTATTAGGTCGATTTATCCGAAATTTCGTTCGGACTTTAATAAATTTTAAAGTGTTTTTTGCTACAATTAGACAAGCCAAGTTATATATTCTTTTTTATATGTCACACCACTAATGCATTTCACACAATTGACCTAATTTACCGCAGTTTTATGTTAAATGGTTTTACACCATTAATCATTTGCAATCTACATGTATAATCTTTTGAATAAATGCTGCCACTATTTTTTAACAACTTTGGCAACTGATACCTAAATAATAGTGATGTATCCACAAAGTAGAGTACTTTACCTGACAATGTAATAAAATAGCAGTTTAGGAGATACCAAAAATAAAACTACATTTTTACTTATTTAAACTTTTGCTTATTAAATTTTATGTATGTGGTCATTTTATACTCGTATATCATATTTTTTTTTGTTTGTTACGGAAATAAGTTCAATATTATTTTAAATATATTTTATAGGAAAAAATAAAAAACACAAATTATAACAAATAACTGATATAACAACAAATTATAAATTTACGTTCACATATTTGTGTCATTAATTCGATCCTTTACTCTTTTACTAAGCCCAGTGCTTAACATAATGAATACCGCTAATATTTTTATTTAATTTATGTATTTTTTGGTGGTAAACTAAACAATCCCAGCAGTTCTGACAGTATTTTCCATTAGTGTCTAATTACTTGGATGCTTCCATTTATATCCTTTTTTGTACTGAATATTTGGAACAAGACTAAAGCTATGTATACACGATCGTCAGATATTACAACGTTGTCCGAAAATGTTCAGAAAATGTCTAACAACCGTGTGGACTTAAAATTTTTGTCTTCCAACGTTGTAAGAGAAGAGAAGAGCAAAATATTGTCAGACATCTAACAATCATGTAAACACACAATTTTGTCATTGTCATAGTTATAAGACAATTGTCAAACACTTTTCATTGTCATATGTGCAAAGTTTATGCATCTGCCAATGGCAGCATTGTCATAGAAATTATTTCTAAATGCAACTCTGTTTATACATAAATAAACAAACAAGTGTACATTAATAAAATTTTTGAAAAAAGTGTAAGAAAATTAAAGAATTAAATTAAAGAAAATAAAAAATGTATAGCGACATATCTTTTGATGAATCCTGTTTCATATAGTGCAGATAAAATGGTTTCAATTGCTCTTTGTTGTTACATGACAATATTTAAAATTTTTAAACAACGCTGCAAAACGAATTTGACAATGCCACACAACAATCTGACAACCGTGTGAACTGACAATTTCGGTTGACAGATAAATTCATTGTGTGACAATTGTGTGCCAATGAAATTGTTAGTTTTCTTACAGTCGTCAAAACTGACAATTTACCTTTTGCTAACAATTTTTCAATGTCAGTACATTGCTAGCACATTCCTAGATCTGACAACTTTGTAATATCTGACGATCGTGTAAACATAGCTTAACTATTAGGTCTCAATTAGCTTCCAACCAAATTTTTTGTGCGGAATCATAATTTGAAATTATTCATTCTGTTGCTGCGGTATCTTTCCTTTTTGCGGTAACATCTCTACAGAGACAGTATTGCGGCATGAATAACTACCGCAGGAATGAATAATTACATTTTACATATCGATCGATATTTCTTTCCGTTTAGTTTCCGTGTGGAATCAATAATACCACCCAGTAACCGGCAAGGACACACATATCAGCCATGTCACAGAGTTTAATTCCGTTCGAAAGTGGAATTAATTCCGTATTTTGTTTCTATAGAAAAAGTAAAACAAAACATTTTTTGAAACCACTCTTAATTTGTAATTTTAAATGTTTCTAGGTTTCATTCCGAAAAAAAATTGTTGGTTTTACTTTTTCAATAGAAGCAAAATACGGAATTAAATCCACTTTCGAACGGAATTAAACTCTGTGACTTGGCTGTATAATCTTTGTATATAGGGTTAATTAACCTTCCTCTTAGGGAAAGTTCATGCGAATATAACTAGTCATTTGGCTAATCCGGTAACTAGTGGTGACTCCTAGTTCACTAGTGTAATTTTTTCTTACACACCTTTAATTTTTACAACCGCAGCGCTCTAATATAAATATTTATGCAAAACACATAATTTTAATTTAATTTTTTTTTTGTACATATTTCTGTTTCTGCTTGTATTTATTACTTTTCAGTTATTCTTTTGAATTTGTTCTTTAAGTAAATAAATAAATTCTAATAAAATGCAAAACAGTTATAGAAAAAACTCAGTAAGAATAATAAATCTACGTTACAAATTGCAAAAAAAAAAAAAAATAAATAAATGAAAATATAATAATAAACAAAAACAGGGTGCTCTTGTTACAATTTCAATTAAGTCGAGAGCAGGCTCCGACGAATACAAATTGACTGCTTACCAAATTTAAAGAAGACTCTGGCGGCTTATGTATAGGTATAACTAACGTAATTTCTATTTGGTATTCTGAAGTAGGGCATTCATTTTGGTGTGATATTATGTTTGCAAAAACTTTAAATACTTTAACAATGAATGAAAGGAATGAATCTATGTACAGAAAGAACGAACTAGTTCTTCTTGTCCCTTTCAGACCGAGATGCATCGATTGTGCGGTTGTGTTTCGGTTTAAATATTTTTGCTTCTGATAACCCAATTTGAAATAGACTGGCATGCATTGATTGTGCTGATTGTTTTTTATATTTAGTTCTCACATTTCTCTTCTGTTTGTTTAACCGTTGCTGAAATTCTTCAGTCACATTTCAGTTTAATAGCATTTTCACACTTGCATACATTTAGGAGAAACGCATGGAAGATGTTGAAAATGTGAAACATGCATTCACACTTGCAACATCTAACATCTACCATCAGTTAAGTAGACAAAATAAACCAAAACCACGCCGCTTTTAAAAAGTAAAATTAATTTTGAAAAGGATTTAATAATAAGATTAATTATTCGTTTAAAAGAGCAAACCCATTTATTATTGCATTGTATAGGTTTATTGAATGAATACTGGAGGAAGATGATGATGATTTGTAATATTCAAATTTCATTTTGTTTGTTAATTTTTTTTTGTTGACTTTAAAAGTTAATTTTGTTAGTGATGTAACCTAAATTTAATTTGCAATATCAGTTTTGCTAGTGATGACACTAAAAATATCGGAAGATGTAAATGGGAACAAAATGAGTTAGAAACATCTTGTGAAGATGTTGAAAGATGTTGATTTTCAGCTCTGTACATTTCTTATGGGAAAATTTTAACATCTTCGCAAATTAATGGTAGATGTTAGATGTTGACAAGTGTGAAAAGACTATTATTAGCAAAATGAGCCGGGGAAGTACATATGTAAGTAAGTGTCTTTAATTACAAAAGTATTAATCGTTTAGAAATATTGCACATACATTTGTACATATATTAACTAAAAAATGATAAATTTTAATATTTCAAACTAAATGAAATCGTTTCATGCAATAAAGATGTGTTTTAGTTAAAAATATTAATAAAAATCGACCAGGATTCATCAAGTGTGCGTGTCCTGCTAATCCTTGAAGGATATAAAAATGATAAAACCTAATCATTGATTATATTTTCATATGCTGTAGAGATCATATATTCCAAAAATTATAAAAAATTCCTGGTAGTTTTGCGTCAGTTCGGAAAGGGTTATGAAACTGCACTAAAAATAGTATTCTCTTGACGCCTAACTATATATTGTACTATTTAATTGCTCCTCAATGTGGGCTATATTTCTATTCTTAGAGTTTACACAGACTTGTTGCAACTATCTAGTTTGTAATTACTTTTGCAGTATTATGAAACTACACTCGTATTTATGCGTTATTTATAGGGTGTAAACAATTCGTTATATTGTTGGGGTATCGGCTAAAAAAAATTCAAGTTAATAGTTTCGTGTTTAGCGTGTTTAGAAGCAGTATATTTTCATATAACAAGAGTTTTGTTTATACAAAGTTCTGTTATTTATTTATTTACTTAAATTTATTTCTATAATACACACTCGTTTTTATCACTTTTTGTATTCTTCATATTCTCATTTTTAACATTTCTCTACGTGCTTTTAAAGTTGGTAGAGACAACATATTGTTGTCTCTTTGCATACGAGTACAAAACACAATGTAACCTAATGTTGCATGTATTAGAAAAATGCAAACGTATGGCTATTTGCA
Source organism: Bellardia bayeri (assembly GCA_950370525.1). Lineage (NCBI taxonomy): Eukaryota > Metazoa > Arthropoda > Insecta > Diptera > Calliphoridae > Bellardia > Bellardia bayeri. Next base: position 51,563,627 of record OX493265.1, on the reverse strand, counting down.
ACGAAGAACAAGAACTAGAGTAGAAAAAATAAATAATGTCTTTTCAAATCGCAAATTTATATAAAAGTTCAGCATATATTATATTTAAAGACATACATACATGCATACATTGATGTCTAAACATACATACATATTTCAATTTCTAACTACATATATACATATGTAAGTATGTACGAGTATGTATGGATTTCTTTTGTAGTAAAAGTAACTTGAGCTGCAACTTTTACTATGTACGAGTATAGTGCACATTTGTTGCCAACTTTTGCGTACATGATGATGTGCTCTATCGTACTCGTAGATGCTCACAAAAACTAAACAGAAATTCCCCAGTTTTGATACATCAGGGGGTATGGTATGGTATAGTAAAAGTAGTACGTATCACATGTTACAAAATTTTGTTGTATAAAAAAAGAATTCGTACATTGTTTAAGTTTTTTGTTTGCCAAACTTAACAACAAAATACATGATTAAATATAATGAACATGAAACAGAACTTATTATGTGGTAATAATTTGTAAATATTTTTTTAATGAACGTCGACGTCTAAGTACACGCTACAGTTAACAGTGTCGCAGAATTTTTGCCATTTCGTAAGCACTTTTCATGCCACCTATGTTCGCTTAAGATCTTATTGGGGGCAATGTGTAACGCAACCATTATTTGCTATATGTTCATACCCAGCCATCAATGGAATTCAAAATTTATTTCTTATTAACTTTTCGTTAAAGATTTTACTTCAATTTATTCTGTGTTTTCAAATATACTCGTATATTGAAATTTATCAAGTTTTAACTAAATATTGCTGCTGCAAAGTCAGCATAAATTATTGTTTGTTTTATATAATATTTATATGTATATTGTAATATTTATACAATACACCACCATAGTGGGTATATTGGATTTATGCATATGTTTGTAACGCCCAGAAATATTTGTACAACACCCACCTTAAATTATACCGATCGACTCAGAATCACTTTCAAAATCACTTTAAAGACCATAACTCACTCAAAAATTTTGCTATCCAAATATTATTTAACACATATATATCTAATACCTACAATACGATACAATTTTATTGTGATCGGTCCATAATTAGTCGTAGCTCCCATAAATGGGCCACATCCGAAAATCACTTTAAAGAGCATAACTCACTCAAAAATGTTGCTATCCAAATAATATTTAACACAAATATATCTCATACGTATAAAAACAATACGATACAATTTTATTATGATCGGTCCATAATTAGTTGTAGCTCCCATAAATGGGCCACTTCCGAAAATCACTTTAAAGAGCATAACTCACTCAAAAATGTTGGTATCCAAACAATATTTAACACAAATATATATGAATTATATACAAATAATACGGTACAATTTTATTATGATTGGTCCATAATAAGTCGTAGCTCCCATAAATGGGTCACTTCCGAAAATCACTTTAACGGTCATAAATTTCTTAAGAATTACCAATCAAATAAACTTCGACACAAATAATATACAGAAATGATGACACCTAATTTTGTAATGGTCGGTCCGTAATTAGTCAAAACTCCCATATAAGACGTTCTCCGTTATCAACTTTAACCTTCATAAATCGTTTACAAGTATTTATATCGAGATAAAGTTTAACATACACAATATTTATATTTACAAAAATCATGACACTAAATTTTTGGATGATCGGTCCATAATAGGTCATATCTCCCATATAGCGCACATTTCTGTTAAACTGTTTTATACATATACTGGGTGTAGGGTATGATATGGTCGGGCTTGACCGACTATACTTTCTTACTTGTTTTAAGGGTCGATATGAAAAGTTGATTACAATACAAATTCCACTGCGAAAGTTTTAAATTTTCAGATAACAAAAAATTGTATATGCTCGTGTGTATGTGTGTATGTATGTACATATTTAAATATGAAAAATATAAGTTTTTATATGTAGGTACTTCTGAAGTATTAAATTTGTGTTATAATTAAGAAAAAGAATAATTTTCGAATAAACTTTTGTTTGCTGGGTTTTTGGTTACGCTATTGTGTCTTGTATGCGTATTAATTTTAAAGTTTAAAGTTCTGCGTTAAAAACTATAAACACAATAAACTTAAAGTTGAAAATATTGCCAGATTGTTTTCATAGAAAAAACACAAACAACAAGCATGTTGCAACATACAAACTTGTAAATTTCACATGCTCTTGACTCATGTGCGACATGCATACAGGTCCTTCTCTCTTGCTTACAATACCCATAAAATCTTGTGCATTTTCAAAGGAAACAGAAAAAAACAACCGAAAATATGTAAAAAGTGTGTATGGTAGAACATCTCAAAACATTAAAAAACTTTTCAATTTAATAGTTCACAAAAATTTCATTAATTTTGTTTGCAGTTGCTCTTCTTATTTATTTATTTAGTTGTAGTTGTTTATGGTGACGAAAGCGGTGGAAAGAGGAATAAAGGCCACATAAAAATTTGTCTAGAAGCTGTGCCTCTATTATTGCTGCTCTTTTTTAGGATAGGAGTGTAATGCATAAGTATGAGTTTATTAAATGCAATTTGTACGTGCCTTTTCCAACAATATTTTTCTCTCTATTTTCTTTTTTATAATGTTGTGAACATGAAGTTTTTTCTTCCTTTTTGGAACTCATTTATTTATACATTTATTTATATGTGTGTTTAGTATGAAAGTTTTAAAACATTTTATTTCATTTTGTAAATTATAAACAAAAAGTGTTATAAGTAGGAGTCTGTCTGTCGTTCTCTCTTTCTACCATGGATTGTATATTCAACTGCCTTGCATGTTTGTTTATCTGTATCTTTCGTTTTATGCTCAATATTTGTTTTTTATTAAATTCAATTATGAATTTTCTTCATTTCCCTGGAAACATGAGAATGACTGTATATTTGTAGTTTTATGTATATTTATATTTCTTTTATTTATATGCTTGTTTATATTTTTTCATTATAAAATTTGTTGTGTAACATTTATGTACATACATTTAAATGTTGCTATTCCTTTTGTTTCGTTAACATTTATTTTTAATTTTTTTCTTTTTTATAAGTTTATTTTTATAATGTTAATTATGTTGTAGAGCAATCGTAGTTTATTTAGTATTATTTTTATTTAAATTTTTTTATTATTTAATTTTGAAATATTTCGCTTTTATTTCCTTCCTTTAGTTTATTTTATTTTTACTGCTGCTGCTGCCAACATGAACAATGTTTAACATTCATCTACTTTAGCTATTAACGTTTTCATATGTCTGTATTTCAACTAGCTAATGAGATACAATAGTAGGGGCAATCACTTCACATAAGCCATCGCGCATATCAACATAAATTAATGTGAAAATTTGTTTTGTTAAAATTCTTTATACCAATAGCTGTCGGATGTGTGACATTTTCTATTTTCAATTCTACAAATAATAATAAAATCTTAAGATTCTGTGAGTAGTAAATTTTATTAAAATTGAATAAGATAATTGATATCAATTCACCCTGTAGTATTTTCAATGCATTATATGAAAAAAATAAAACAAGTTTTTCATAACTTTGAGCCATTTAACTACGCAAAGTGATTACACCTACTATTATGTACCTCAATTTAACAAACAGATAAAAGCATTCACTACTTCTCTATAACTTCATGAACACAAACGAAATCGTTTATATTTCAGCTCAAATTGTTATTAACAGTGTTTAACATCAACAAGAAGATAAATAATACATTTATATTGTATGTGCGATGAGTATTTCATATAAACATGATTATTATTATTATGACTTCTGTGAAGTAGCCACCGCCAAACAGACGTACAAATAACCATATAACAAACTTATACATACATGGCTTTAATAAACATTTTCATTATGCAACAATTAAAGTCAGTCATTGAGAGAAATTTTAAGCAAAACAATATTTTTTATGTTTTTTTTTTATTGAAATCATGTATGAAAAAATGTTAAATAAGAGAATTTTTATTTTGTTTAACTAAAGAAAATTAAAAAAAAAGCTTTCTAAATTAAAGAGTTTTTCTGTTTATTTAGAGAAAATTTGTATTAGATTATTTCAAACTATTAGTTTTGTTGCAAATAAAAAAATAATATTTTTGGCAACACTAGTGTGCTTAAAAATACTGGTATCCTTTTCAAATATTTTAAAAAAATAATTATTTATAATAAAATTGCTACTAGTTAAAAAATGTTGAAATTTATACTTTAAGGAATTCCTAAAAGTATGCCATGACTTTTGTTACGTTTGTAATATCTTCCATCAGCTGTAAAAAAAGCAAGATAAAGTGCTATATTCGGCTGTGCCGAATCTTTAATATCCTCCACCTAAACGTAATAGGAATTACAAAACTACACTGGTTATCCTTATTCTGTGTTTTCTATTCAGTCTTAGTGAAAATTTTATTATTATTTTATATATTGTTTGAAAGACAGTTTTACGACCAACATAATTTATGTTAAATATTTTGAAACTTTATCTAATTTTGACCATTTATAATTGATATAATTACCGATTCTTACTGTAATTTACAGAGTTTGTCTGATTTTCATAATAATCTTGAGAGTAATTTAACAATTTATAAAATTCTTCCATCTTTACAACAAGTTAACAAACAGAGTATAAAACAGAGTGTAAAAAAGGATAAGAAGGTGAGGCTTTTTTGTTTGAATTTGATCTCAATAATATTATTTACAAAAGATTTATAGCTGACAAGCAGAAGTGGACCAGTTATGAACTGATAGCTTCTAAATCCAGTATCCACTAATGTGGTTTCTACGTATTTGAGGCTTATTTTGGTTGAATTTCATTTCAATAACGTTATTTACAAGAGTTGTATGGTTGGTTGTTATGCTCGGAAGTGAACTTAATTCGGAAGCCATTGCCAATTATTGACTGTCAGCTACAAAATCTAGTAGCATAATTGCCATATAACCGATATTAGTATGGTTTCTGGATTAAAATTACTGATCCATATAAAAGTTGGTTCGATATCGATATTTATTAGACATTTTTGTGGGTTTATTTGTTTTTCGGGAATGGTCCGACAGCTATGAAAAATAGGGGGCCGATCTTCTTAAACAGCGAATTTTATGCATATAAGGATATTTCACGTCGAATTTCATCGTAATAACGGTATATTAAGTATTAAAGTGGAAGTGGACCTTATATGGGGTATATGGTCAAATATTTACCGATATTCTCAAAATCCAGCAGTTTAATTTTGGCATATATTTTAATGATTCGTGTAAAATTTTGGATCGGTACCGTTATTTATAAGAGATTTACCAGTTTAACAGTTATGTTCGGAAGAGGGCTTTATATGGGGGATACGGTCAAATATGGACCGAAATTCACAAAATTCTGCGGAATGATTTTTGTGCATATGTATATTATATAAACAAAGTACGGTACCGATATTTATAACATATATATAAAGATAAATGGCTTTTTCGTATGAGTCCTTATATGGGAGCTCTGACCAATTATGGGCCGAACAACATAAAATTTAGTACAACAATTTATTTACCTATAAGGATTATTTATGTCAAATTTTAACCTTTTAACATTATTTATATCAGTTTTATACATATTTAAGTGAATTTTGGAAGTGGACTTTATATGGGCTCTATGGTCAAAAATGGACCGAACTTAAAACAAATTCGTTTTGCAATTTCTTTTTCATGAAACTTAAGCCTGCTAAATTTTGTATTGATATTCCAATTTTATAGGAATTTATGTATAATTGAGCAATATTTCGGGAAGATTTTTATATGGGGGCTATGAAAAATCATGGACCTCATATCATCATATCATAACAACAACGTATGTAATATTTCATGCGAATATCTGCAATATATTAAAAAAAAATTGGAAGAAAAATGTTTAAAAATATCAATTTTTTATGGAGGTTGTCTTAAATTTTGATCCATAACTCTTGTTCTACAAAACCGATTTTGCTGGTTTTCAATACCAAACTGCTTAGGAGAACTATAAACTGTTTTTTGTAAACTTTTTTGATTTCGGTTGTGTTCTTTGGACGTCAGAGTGTTTTACACAGACAATCGCCTTAGAATTTCATAAGGACCAAGAATATATATACTTTATTGGGTCTCAGATAGGGTTGCCAGATATAAAATAGACAAAAAAAAAATAACTTAAAATTAGTCAGGTGTATTAGATTTTATTTTTAAAAATAAAATAATTTTTTTCTATTCTATATTATAAATATTTAGCGCTTTTTTGGACTTGGTTAAATATTCCATTTGTACCATCTTCTGAAGTTGCTTCAAATAAGAAATTGTTCCTTAAAAAAAAAAATAAAAAAAGTACAAAAAGAAGTACAGAGGCTGAAAAAAAGTACATTTTCGTACTTCTGTAGGTCTTATGCAGACAGAAGTACAATTAGTAAAAAAAAGTACGCGTACTTCTAAATGCAGTACGTCTGGCAAGCCTAGTCTCAGATGAATATTACTCTGTGTTACACACGGAATGACAAACTTGTATAACCAATTATATTCACCACTTATAGTGGTGGAGGGTATAAAAAGGAATATAAAAGTCCTTAGAAAATATTAAGAACACTTTTAACATGAAGTTTCTATTAAAAATTAATTTGTATATGAATATGCTCGCATGTATGCTGAGGATGCAAACATCATAAAAATAGCTTTTAATAAATATGTTATCAAAATGTTGGCTGGGTTTCAATACATACCATATATTTAAGTATGTATATATGTATGTATGTATGTATTTAAAAGAATTTATATGTGTAGGCACATTTTTGAACTATTATTTTACAGATATTTTTTTCTGACTATATAAAGTATTCAGATGACATTGGGAACCAAAAAGAAGTGCCTTATTAACTTTAATGCCACAATATTGCCTGAACAAAGAATTTGTTTTTAAGACTCATCAGAATTTTGTTGTGAATTGGTGAAGTTATATAGCAGAATTGTTGACAATTTCTAGAATTAGATTTAATTTAATAGCGCAATTCACAATCTTGTGCAAATGGTATTGCGTCATTGCATTTGCAAAAAGGTTTAGCACATTTTTTGCACTACACTAACAAAATACACAGCAAGAGCAAAAATATGCTAAACCTTTTTTATCATTGCACAAAAATGGGAATACAACTTTTTCAAAACTATTTCGATATTTCGAAATAACTCCTTTTTAGCATCGATTTATTGTTTAAGTTTTTTAAATTGAATATATTTTTATGGTGAAGATTTTACTGCTGAAGTCTAAAAATAGAGCTTAACAATTTAATTGACTTATTTTACACACAAAGTTTTAGTTCCTTTATTTAAGGAAAGTCGAGTATAACACAAAATCTTTAATTATATTTCTTATTTTTTTAATAACAACAACGTGTAGAAACTTTTGAATTATGACTTCTGTTCGTTTAGTACAATTTTGGTCTGAAATGTTTAAAATGCAAATTTGTATTTGTTTAAATGTTTAAAAATCCTTGTATTCTAAATATGTACGAGTATGATTAAATTTTTAACTAACGCAACTCTTTGTTTCACTTTTGTCATTTTTATATTTTATATAAATTTTCATTTTATATTTGGTACTTACACTTATTCATTTTCATTTTCTAGCCATAAATAATGGCAAAAATATGTCTGCAGGTTTGCCAGTTCATTATGGTTGTTAAAAAAAACAGCTTTCTCTCTAAAAAAAAACATAAAGAAAATAAAGAAAACAAAACTTGTGTTCGAGTTAAAGTTGTGCGTCAAGATGTTTGTGTGCTCTTAAAAGGTGAACGGTTTAACAAATTTCCATAAATTTTAAATATTTTACATCAGACAATGGCTCTGGGGAATAATACGTAATGAGTAGAAATAATGTTTTTTACTTCTAATTTGTTGTTATAATTCTGAATTATCAGGAGAATTGATTTAATTAATGCACAGAAAATCTGCCTGCTAAATTTAGCTACAAACTAGATTTGAACTTGTTACACATTGCAATTAATTATGGCATTTCGGCATTTAAATTTTTTTAATGAATCATTACCTGGCATGTTAAAATATTTAGGTTGAAATTATTATATAAATAAAAAGTGATCAAATTGAACAGACTAAGTTAACCACAGAGTAGAAAAAAAAACTGCAACAAAATAACTATCGGAGTATAACTTTGCTTTAGATTGTTAACTCATCGACATGCTTTTCATACTTTAGTAGAGCCATTTTTCCACATTTTACCTTAAGCCTAGAATAGCAAAATCAAAAATCCTTTTTAGCAGACGACAAACCGACATTCAACCAACCCAAAAACGAAGCACGTGGCATACAATTAATTTACACATTTTTAGATTTTTGATATTCTTTTCTCATAAAATCCTTTAATCTTAAAAGTTATAACTTGATGAATCTAGCAAGCAACCTAATAATCAGTATTTCTGTGCAGTAGTCATCCAACTCTTTCATGCTTTACTTTACTTTACGAATATTATATCTGTTTCACAGATAAAAGTATGAAAAACATCTCGTTTACAAATTTCATTTTATATTAATTTAATTTTTCCTTTTTCATGGATAGAGATATGCCTGGATATTATAAATATTATACTCAAACAACTTCTTAGTTTTTCCTTTTCTGGGTTTCTTAATTTTGTTCACGTTTCTTTGCAGTTATAAACGTTTTGTTTAATAAATTTTTTTGTGACTCTAAGTGTACTCTGCTTACAGCAGACTGGAAGTTAATTTTGTTGTGCTTTATATTTAAGCCATAATATGAGAAATTATCTTCGGTTCCATGGCAAGCACGCTTGTATTCATTCAAAACTTACACGATTGTGTTACCTGAGGTGTTTACAACAGGTCTCTTAATCGTGACGTGTTGCTTTCATTCTGAAGCAACCAGATTATCTAATAAATTAGTAGTTTTATCAGACTGTTGGACTAGAAATTTAACTATTAAAGAGAAATGCCAAGAAAGGGATAAATCGCCTTATCTTCCTTTATATGAAATTCATTACATATATAGCTTATCAGCGTTGTCAACTTGGTGCGTTTCGCACCATTTTTGGTGCTTTTTTAAATTTTTGGTGCGAAAAATTCTTTAGTTGGTGCGCGGTGCGCTTTTTTGTAAATTTTGGTGCGCTTTTTAATTTTTGGTGTCACCAAAGCAAATTCAACACATCTTTTTGTTTCAGCGTGAGAAAAAATCTTTCTACAATAAAATACACCTGTTTGAGTACCATTTCATTCAACACTGCAAACATTTTTTCGGTGCGTTTTTTAATTTTTTCGAAAATGTGATGAAAGCTTTATTTTTCTAATGTTTAATTGCAATTTTTTTATTAATTCATAACTCATGAAATCTATACGATGAAAAAATGTATTTTAAATACGAATGTATGATAAATGAAATCAAATTCTTCAAAAATCTTTGTTTGAAAATCAAATTAACATTTTAAACATGTAAATAAAAATTCTTGTATAGCCTTATTGTTTGGTCTACTGAACTATAGGCGAACAACCAGGGCTAGAGTATCAGTGGAATCCTAACAAATTTTATTGGAAAAAATCAAATAGAAGTTCTTTAACTAGAAAACAAAAATATATAAAAAAAAGTACCAAATATGTACTGAAATTAACTTTATTACCAATTAGTACTTTAGTTCCGAATATCATATTGTGAGTTAAATTTTGAGTGGTTAAATGCTTATTTTCCCCCTTATTTAAAAACGATTATTAAATTTAACAAACGTTTAATTTAATTAATTATATGGAAATCTGTCTTAATAAACGTTTGTTATCTTTATTAGCTCATTTATTAAAAAGTTTTTTTTTTATAGAATTTATGATATTAAAAAATTTTGAAATAATTCAATAAATTTGAAACAAAAACGAAATTCTAAACTTGGTGCGTTTTTTTTTTTTGTAAATGGTGCACTTTTTTCTCCATTTTGGTGCGTTTTGAAATTTCAAAGTTGACAACGCTGGACCTTATGTCTCACTATCTCATTCAAAAATACCCGGTAGCCTTTGGCATACTTTAAAGCATATCATCAGTTTCTGGGTATTAAGTATTAGGAAATATTATTTAAACTATAAAAGCTATTGTCTTAAAATTTTTGATTAAGATTCCTTAGTTGAGACAGATAACCGATTCTAAATGTCTTGCACTGATCTACGCGTTTATAATTCAAATGCTTATCTTTAAAGATCACAGTTTAAATAGGATATTTTGAAATCGTATTTACAAAGAACGAGTTAAAAGAATGTTGAAATGCGTCACTGACAAATAGATAGGAATTAGGAATAAAATTTAAGGAATTGTATTAATTTTAAAAAGAGAACTCATAAAAATGTCATGTAGAGTGTTTGAAATTCATATTCAACCCATCACTATTTTCTGTAAAAATGTCCTTAAAAATATTCGTTGTTTATCTTGAAAGAAAAGAGTGTTTTTTGTTTTTGTTTCTTTTTTCTTATTCCTCCTTCTGCTATATATTTTCTTCTGTTTTAAGGATTATCCTACAACAAGTATTTACTAAATACACTACAACAAAAACACACAATACATTTACGTTCACCATCCACTTTGTACGTTAATATTTCTGAGCTGAAATGAAAGTATGTATTGTCAGTTGTTTTGTTTGAATAAATTTTAAATATATGTATTTTGCTTTCGTATGCAAAATATTTATATTTTCCTTGTGTTTGTGGTTATTTCTTTGTTTAATTTATCACAGGGTTTGCTGTTGCTGTCGATTTCACCACAAAAAAACACAAGTCGCTTTTTTTTAAGGAATTTCCTTTTTGTATATTTTAATTTGTTCTACTTTGAATTCATTACAATTTGTATCTGGTATTTAAAATCTGCTAGATTTAGTTTGCTGTTGTTTTTAATTAAATCTTCTTTTGGGTTTCTTTGGGCTCCATTTGTCTCTGTTTCTTTGTATGTACATATTTTCTTTGTCTTGTGTTTTCACACATAATTTTCAACTAATCAATTGCGTATTGCTGGTTTGTTTGTTTGTTTATTTATTCATTTGCTACTCTTATTTATTTTTGTTCCTGACACTGATGCTGCTGCCGTTTATTGTTGCTGGTATACTTAGAGTGTAATTTGAATGTTTTAAAGCAGCATCAATCCATTCAGCCTCCTCATCAACATCATCAATTAGAATATGCAAAATATTTCCACTATTCCACTGTAATGATATTCAAAAAATTAGAAATTCTTTGAAATACATACTTATATTATTTGATTTTATTTAGAATTTTGTATGAATGTAGGTTGCAGTGATGTACATACTTACTATACCCTATATTCTTAAAGGTGTTGGAATTAATTTATTTATTTAGGTTTTGCACACCTTTTAAATTAATTGTTAATAATTCTATATTATTTAAAAGCACATTTAAATAATTGTGGTAATACTACCTATTAAATAATAGACTTAAAACTAACTAGGCCAAAGACTCTTCGGCAATTTAAATTTCTCTTTAGATTGCTCTAAATTAATGTATCAATTTAAATATTAAAACTCACCATTAAGCTAATTTATTTATTATTAAAATGGCATACAGCAGCGATGGAAAAATGAAATATTGAAATTGTACTGACTGGCAACAAAAAGAGTACTTTTTTCAACATTTGGTACTTTTTAGAAAACATATATTTTTATTCAAAAATAATATTAAAAATCCACTTGAAAATAATTAAAAAATAAAATTAATTCAGTTTAATAAAAAAAAAAATTATTATAACAATAAACTAAAAATTAATTAATTTTTATGTAAAAATATATGTATATCATTAATAGATCGTTCACCAATATGTTTGAAGTTTTTAAACTCATATGATACACAAAACATCTCAAACAAGAAATGAGAATTACAAAAATGTACGAAACATAAGAACTTTAAAAAATTTATCTAAATATGTAGTACCACAAACAACTTTAAATCTTTATGCATCTGTTTACTTTTGTAGATTAGCTCTCATCTCAGATCAAATAAATAACATGAATAACGAATTTGTGCATTCCTTATATTCTTGTTTCAATGATTATAAAAATAGTAACGCCGTATTTCTAAACAGGGAACAAAGAAAACAAACAAAGAGTACTAAATATGATGTGGGGGTACTGTGGTATTTTTGTTGTGAAAAAGTACTGAAAATAGTACAATAGTATTGAGTTTTCCATCACTGGCACCCAGCATCTTTACACAGTTGTGCTAAAATTGCCAATTACCATAACTTAATCATAAGTACGCTCTTAAGCAATTTAAATGTCTCCATTTCTCTTCAGGTTGCTCCAATTGAATGTATTTTAATATTAAAATATTTAGCATACCTTTAGGCCGTTTTTATTATTATTAGAAGGGCATACAGCAATCGACTATGCATACAAATTTGGATATTGTGTGAACATACAATAGATTTTTGTTTTGGAAGAGCTAAAAGTGTTAAATATACACAATACACTAGAGCCCCGATTTGCGTCTATCCTATTTGCGTCGTTTCGAATTTAATCCGCTTTGCGTCGTTTTGATTCCGTTTTGCGCCGACTTTGAAATTTTATGTCAATCTGTTTTGCATCGTCTTGCTTCCAATTTGCATTGCTATATACCATAATTCCATAATTACATGTGAATATTTTGCCTACTTGCCTATAAAAAAGGGAATTCCCATTTTATTCATACTTATCATATTAAGTAACGTGCTATTAATTTTGGTTATGCTTTTATGTATGTATGTAGGTAAATAGATTTTTTGTATTCCTTGTTGAAAAATATATTTTCAATTACACTAATACCCCGGTTAGCGTCGCTAATTGGAACCGGAAAAAACGAGACGCAAACCGAATCACAGTTTTCCATACATTTGTATTAATTTTCATTTAATTCGTTCCGAGAATCATAATTTTAGTAAAAAAAAGAATTGATTTTTCAATAGCAAATACCAATTTTTTATTATTATTTGTGTAATAATAGTTTTTATTAAAGAAAAAAAAATAACAATTCATGAAAAACACAACTTGTAGACAATTTTCACATACAAATTTGCATTAGACTTCGACTGGAAATCTTTTTTTCTATTTTTGCTTTGGACCTACAAACATTTATTAACGACGCAAATCGAAGCACTAACGATGCAACTTCGAAGCAATGCGACGCAAACTGAAGCAAAAACGACGCAACATCGAAGTCACGGAAATTTTAAAAATACGCAACTTCGAAACGACGCAAACCAGGGTATTGGTGTATTTGTTTTTAATGATAACAAAGATCAGACGTACCATTATACGGTTTTAAATAAAAATATTATTTTGCTTGCTAAATTTTTATCCCCTTATTCAAAAACGATTATTAAATTTAACAAACGTTTATTAAGCAAATTTTTATATGCAAATCTGTCTTAATAAACGTTTGTAAAATTTAATAATCGTTTTTGAATAAGGGGGTTAAATTTTGGAGCCATTCAACAAAAAGTCAATACATTTGTATAGAAAAAACTGATTCGATTTGCGTCGCATTTCCCCGGTCCCTATTAACGACGCAAATCGGGGCTCTAGTGTAATTTCATATGTACATGTATTTAAATCTTATTTAAAGAATTTGCTTATAATTCTGATCACTTGGAAGAAAAATGTATGTATTTATTAAATTTTTTACTCTTTTGTTTGTTTTTATTTATGTGAGAAATTTTGTTTATTTTAGTTAAACATAAATATTTTTTCTATTAATTTAACAAAAATGTTTGTGAGAATTTGCCACATTTTTATTTCTGTTATTGTGTGAATTTATTATGAAAATGTTTGAGTTTTTGAGATATAAATATATAAATATTTATAAATTGTTCTTAAAGGGCCATGACATACCAAGAGAGATGTAATTTTAACACGATTTTAGCATTTTATTTTCTAAGCAAATGGTCTGTCTGTCTACCTTTTTGCAGAATAAATAAAATACTAAAAATACTATTTTTAATCCAAAATAATGATGAAATTCAGTAAAACTTTACTTGCCATATAGCACAAACATACATATCGTTAGCTAAAACGTAAACGGCCCTATCTCACATTTTGAAAATTTTACAAAAGAAGCAAAAAACTCTTTTAAACTAATGGTATAGTTTCGATCAGTACGATTTTTAACAGTATTACAAAAAAAAAGGTGTAAGAATTAATTTTTAAATATTTAAAAAGCCTTGTTAGTTAAGTCCTTTGGTACTCTAATTTAATAAAACCAAAGGCTGTATCTACACATTAATACAAAGTAGATATAGATACATATACGAGTTGCAAGAATTGGAATAAAAAAAAGTATTAATTAATTTTCAAAGAGTATTTCTATGATAGTAATAATGTCAATTTTTTGAAAGTAGTGGTTTTAAATCCTGCAGATGTTGACACTTCCTTTTTAGAAACTTTTAATCTTTCTTCGTGCAATATCGGAGGTAAAGCGGTAATGATTTCGTTTTAAATAAATAGTGCCTGTTTGTTTGTATGCCAGTGCACGTATCATCCCTGGATTTTAGTCATTAAAAATAAAATATACTTTTTAGATTCACTAGATTTTACAGAAATACATTTCATATTTAAAATTTGTTATCGCTTAGGGACAGATTCATAATCAAGGAAGTACGTAATTGTGATTCAAGTGGTGAACTTTTAAAGGAAAAAAGGGGCTTTGCGAGCGGCTTTTACCAAGTTAACAAATTCAAATGGCATGTTTATTTCTTTATTCGTAATCTTTTTTTTCAATAAGAGAGTGCGTAGAGTTGCCTTCCATTTGCGTATGACCAACCACCAAGTATTTATACTCTATGGTAATATGTTTTTCCACACATAAAGAAAGCAAAGCATTTGAAAGGACGACATTTCTGTTTTGATAAAAACAACCATCTGAATAGATAATGATGTGTTGAATTTCCGGAAACCGTTCAAGTGAATTTCTCAAATGTTTAATAATAATTGTAGTAAACGTGGATGAAACCAGATTTCTCTCAGTTTCATTTCAAATATAATTGTCAGACTCGTGATTAACTACATTGTAAATGGTAAAATTATGAAGCTATAGCTTCATTTTATAATAAGATGAATTAGCTTTAGACTGGGGTAAAAGCTTCACTGCTTGCATGTCTATACAAAGTAGTAAACAAAAACCTGATTTTGCGTTTAGCGTTTACAAATTGTTCGACGGTTAAATCTGTCAATTTTTTTTTACAATGATGTCTATACAAACAATCAGTTAGGTCTTTTTGCATTTATGAAATAAAAGCTTTTGTAGATAGGGCCGTTTGTTTTTCGTTAATAAAATTGGTAATTTTGGTCAAAGAAGACCAAAGAAGACCAGAGAAGACCAGATTTCATTTGAAATTTAAGCAATTTTAATTTGAGACTCTAAAAATGGGATGTCTGTCTGTTGTCCGTATGTTGGCCACAGATATTCAACGCACCCCAGACTTGTGTAAATATGTCAGACATACGAAATCTTTAGTCGATCCGAAATGTCTGCTATATAATAGAAATATACCTTTACATCGATTTTTGAAATATTTATTTGATCAAGTGAAATGCATTTCATATTTCATATACATTTCATATTCATAAGCCTGAATGAGTGACGTACGTATAAATAATTGACTTGTGGCTACAAGTGCTGGCCACATATTTAAAACTTATTTGTTTCAAAAAAAGAAAAACAGAATAAATATGTACAGATAAATACATAAATACTTTCTTGCTTGACACAGATGGCTGAATTTTAAAATAAGTCTGTATTTAAATAAGTATTTAAGAAAAACAGTGATACAATTCAACTTGCATATATTTGCTATTTTGTTTTTATGTATTTTTATTTATTTTTTTATTTTAAATCCAAATTCTATTAAATTGCTGTGATGTCACTTACAAATGTCTGACTTTTATGTAGTGATTATTTACATGCACACAAACACATGAACATAAATACAAAAGCAAAAGCATATTCTACCATATGCCTAACTACATAAATATTTTAAAAAAGAAAACTGTATTTGGATGAGTGCGAATGTACATGTTAAATGGCCTTCTTAGTAAAGGGACACCAAGGCAGACGTTATAGAGACTGACTGACTGACAGTCATACAATCAAACTGATGGACGGATAAGCAGGCAAAAACAAATATTATGAAGAGCTTCATCATCATCAGCATCAACACTGGCGCTTTTTTTTTCTTTTTCTTTTTCTTTTTGTATTCAACTTCTTCTACATACGAGTTTTGCCAACAAAACGTTGTCACAATGTTAGACATTATATTGTAGTTTCCACTCTTCAACGTCATTACTAGTGCTATCACCAGTCATAACAACTACAACAACATAGCGCTGTCGTCATCATCATCATCATCACCATCAGCAACATCTGCTAGCTAGCGGTCGTCAAGGCAATCACTTGTAGGTAATGATTTTGTGAATAGTGTACAAGTATAAATATTTTACTACAATTTTCATAAAAATGAAAAAAAAAAAAACAAGAAATAAACACAAATTGGGCCTGTGTATTCATTCAACACACATTTTTTAACTCATTCACTCAGCGAAGGATTTTAACCTCGTTTGCAAACTTACATCTACGTGTGTGTGTTTTTGGGCCAATTTATTCCCTTATTTTTCTGTTTATAATTAAAGCTTTAAAAAATACTTTGTAGATATGTAGATATGTAGGTGCATAAGTACATATATGTACATATGTAAATAAATATATACTACACTTTACGTACCTATTTGGTTTAATTTCAATTCTTTTCGATTGTTTTTTAATTTATTTATTTCCTCTGGCGTTTAAAACAAAACAGAAACACCGAAATTGTTGTAGTATGTAGTTTGATGTTACCAATTTTTTCAACATACATTTTGCTTACACCCAATAAGCACAATTTTTTTGCGAATTCCAGTGTGAATCCAAGCTTAAATTATATTTGAAATCCATCCTCTTTCCAGTCTGTTTTTCGTTTTTTTTTTTAGTGGTTGTGTTGGGAAAAAATAGTTTTTATTTATATTAAATTATGTTACATTACATCCATTATTCCGGCGACTGGATACGAAACACTTCCACCTAAAGAACGTTGTTGAAAAACAACATCGGCATCAAATCGAGTCAGTTATGTACTCTAAATGGATTTGCCATCGGATGCCCGAACTTTAAATAGCACTTCGAAATGTCCAGATATTGAAGCTTTGGGTTCGGGTGAGTTAATGTAATGTTTACTAAAAAACGGAATGGAGACTAAAACCTTAGAGCTGAACTTTGCCCTTAGCAAAAAGTTTAAACCGGCAAATATGGCCAATTTTATGTAACGTAAATAGTTACACTGATATATATTTTTTTACAAGAGGAAATGTGGTAAAAAATGTGGCAAGAAATGGTTTGAAAATTATTTTTAAAATATTGTTATAACACTATTTAAATACTGTTGTAACATTGCTTGAATAACACTGAAATTCCATGCTTGAATTCAACGGTAAAAACCGGTTCGATTCGACTTGAATTCCACTGCAATTCCATGCTTGAATTCAAGTGTAAAAATAGGTTCGGTTCAACTTGAATCACACTGTTATTCAAGCCTGAAATTACACTGTAAAGGTACTGTTTTGTTCCACTGTAATTCAATGGTTAATTTTGCTGGATTCCGTATTGAATTAAAGTGTATTTCAACACTGGAAATTGAAAATTGTGACTGGATTTCAAATGTAATATCACTTGAATTCCAGCCAAAATGCTTATTGGGCACATACGAAATGTTACATTTTCCCACATAAAACATGTGTGTGTGTGTGTGTGTATGCGTGTATGTGTTAATATGTGTATATTTGACAATGATGGATTTCTTAGTAATAAATTTTAAATGAGTTTTTATGGTTCAACGCTTAACATTATTTTATTTCAATATTTTCTATGCTCCACCTTTAGTGCTGCTGTTGCAAATATCTATACAGTTAAATAGCATCTACATATAAATATTTACCAGCGATATCGTTCCCTTTTCTATTGATTTATAAATGTACGAGTGTGTTCTATATCATATTTTATTATTTATATAGATTTTTTGTCTATATAAATTTGTAGAATTTGTGAACCAAAAAATATGTTGAAACATAGTGCATCATAAGTATTGGCGAAAAAAGATATACGACATACATATGAGTACATATGTATGTATGTATGTATATGAATGTGTATTATAACATAAAAAAAAACAATTGTTGTTGCTGTTGATTTTTTTACTATGTATTTGTAACAAGCGACCAACATTTATTTATTATAAAAGAAAAATTCAATTATGCATGCAGGATTGCCAAAGTATTTTTAACTGATGCCGAAACTTTATTTATTGAATTCAGGTCACACGTACATTCTATATACATGTATGTATGTATATGCATTTCTACATATTTATATTACAACAGCGTTAATCTTATTGGATGTTGCAGTACTAAAATATGAAATTCAAAGTTTACATTTTAATAAATACAAATATTTATATTAAATTTTATTTTTTTTTTACGAATTTTAAAGAATTGCCATAACAGTTGAGAATATTTTATGAAAGTTCTTCTTTGAAAAGTAAACTTTATTAAGATTAAAATTTAAAGATTATCAATATGTATGCTTTACAACAACATTATCGTTGATTCATAGCTAGGAGTCATAGATAGCTGAGGAGATTGATACAACAATGTTTTTTTTATTGCTCAAAGATATTATGTTTGGTAATTTCGGGGAGTCCGCCTCGGAGTATTTAAACACTTGATATAATAGCCCAATATTATGGGAAATATGTTTCAATGGAAATATATACATATGTATATATAATTTATTAAATACAAAATTTAGTTATGTTATTGAAAACTTAAACTTATATAAAGTTATAAAACTTGTATAGAGTTCTTACTTACAGCGAAGGGCAGAAATACACTTTCATATCCAATTTGGGATACTTTACTTAAAACACTTTGGCAACACTGTCCAATACAATATTAATGTATCAAAAATGCTCCTTCCTGTATGTCCGCACAGCTACTCAAAACACCAAAAATATTACATCAGAATATTACAGAAGAGAAATTTTCAATAACCACCATCATAAATTGTAATAAAAGCAAAAGCGTTTTTAATTGATTTTTATTAAAACAAAAACAACAACAACAACAACAGAAGAAAAAGCAATAACACAAAAAACTTAAATTCATACTCTCGCAGTTACCAGTTTGCTTGCAGTCGTATGTCAGTTGTATTCAGTCTCACTCCAACCATTATTATTATTAAATATTATGGCGTATTTATGATCCAAACAACAAAAATTTACAATGATTTATGATTGCAAAATTTCAGTTTTAAAAGGATGTACTTTTGCATCTTTTTTTCTTTCCCGCTACGTTTACAGACGCAACGATTTTTTTTCTTTTTTGCCCCAAAAACACCAAAAAAATTTGTTATTCAACACAACTCAACAATCTCTTTAATTTATGATACAACAACAAAAACCTTAGTGAACCAATTGGTTTAAAGAAGAAAAAAAAAACACAGTTCTGTTTAATATTTTTTCTTTACTAGTGTTTTATTGTCCTTTGATCGCATTTTGCCTGACATAAAATTTACCATATAATCGTCAAAAAACATCTTGATATTTTGTATGAATATTGCTTTGCCTTCATTTACTCTGCTGGTTGACTGGAACATGTAATAGAATTTCAAAACGTTTGTATGATAATTTTAAAGTTTATTATTTATACTTTAAATTTTGTTGTTTTTGCCTGTTTTTTTTATTGTAATTTCTAAACTTCAAATAAAAAGATGTACAAGAAAAACCAACATACATACGATTCAATGGAAAAGATTTAACAAAAAGAGCAACAAAATAGAAAATTGTTTAAACAAAAAAAAAAAAAAAAATCCAAAATCCTTAATTAATGTTAATAAATGTTAGTACTAGAAGGCCTACTAAAAAATCAACATTACTTTATTTTACTCAAATTCTGGGGAAGATTTAAACTCTAGCTTGGTAAACCACTGTATTTGTTATTGTCTAGCTAATTGTTTAGCTGATTTTGGTGTTTAGTATTTTTGTTTATGTGTTGTAGAGCGTCGTTGTTTACAGAAGCCACCAAATAATATAAATATTGCAGTTTAAATCCGTCCTAAACATACAACTGACAATATGTCGACTGTATAAAAACATCATCATTCCTTAGAACGAAGAAAAATTGAGAATTTCCTTTTGAAGTTTGAAAAGAAAACAAAAAAACCAAAATAGACAAAAGGAAATACAAAGTGGCTGAAAAACCTCAATGCTGGTGTACTTTGACAATAGACAAAAAAAATTATACACATACAAATTTAAATAAAAAGCAAAACTTTAAACCATGTTATTTATGCTTGAAACTAAAACAGAAAACAAACCCAGCCCAAGGCTTCCAAGACATAAACAAAACAAAAAAAAAATAAAGAAAAACAGCCAGCCTTTTCGTTTCATTGGTTTTATTTGCAGATGAATTTAAGCTGTTGAGATGTTGAGATGTTGGCACACCATCTCAGCTCATCCCATTTGTGTTTAGTTCTGTTTCATTTGCTTTTTAAGTTTAAAAACAAGTAAGAAAGTATAGTCGGTCAATCCCGACCAGTACCCAGTATATCAATAAAACAGTTTTTCAGATATGAGCGCTATATGGGAGGTATTACCTATAATGGACCGTGAATATCAATATTATGTGTGTTAAACTTTATCTCGATATAAATACGTTTAAAAGATTTATGGAGGTTAAAGTGAATTACGAAGAGGATATAAAATTAGGTGTCATCATTTCTGTATATTATTTGCGTCGAATTTTATTTGATTACCAACATTCTTAAGAAATTTATGCTCTTTAAATTGATTTTCGGAAGTGGGCCTCATATGGGAGCTACGACTAATTATGGACCGATCATCATAAAATTCTACCATGTTATATGTATATATACGAAACATATTTGCGTTCAATATTATTTGGATACCGACATTTTTAAAAGAGTTTTGCTCTTTTAAGTGATTTTCGGAAGTGGGCGTTATATGGGAGCTACGACTAATTATGGACCGACCATCATAAAATTCTGCCATATTATATGTATATATACGAAACATATTTGCGTTCAATATTATTTGGATACCGACATTTTTAAAAGAGTTTTGCTCTTTTAAGTGATTTTCGGAAGTGGGCCTAATATGGGAGCTACGACTAATTATGAACCGATCTTCACGAAATTTGTAGATGTGATTTAGCTTCATTCATTACTTATTTGTGGTGAAATTTGTTTGCATACTTGCATAATTCAAAGACTTATGATTGGTAAACCCCAATTTCGGGAGGACATTTGTATGGGGCCAGGTTAAATAATGGAGCGATTTCGACCAGTTTCAATCCCATCCATCCTTGGGTTGAAAAATATCACGTACCAAATTTTATCGAAATATCTTCAAAATTGCGACCTGTACTCTGCGCACAAGCTTTACATCGACTCTAAAAGTGATTCTGAGTCGATCGGTATACTTTAAGGTGGGTGTTCAACAAATATTTCTGGGCGTTACAAACATATGCACAAGTCCAATATACCCTCCCCACTTTTTTAGTGTAGGGTATAATTATGTAAAATTTACTTAAGCTTAAATGTTTGCTGTTGTAATTCTGGTGCTAGTTCTTGTCATTTTGTTTTTGTTGTTTCTCCCCAGTAATTTTTATCTTCCTACTGGGGTAGTTTTTGATGTTTTTTGTTGGTAGTGTTTGTTGTTTTTATACTTTATTGACGAACATCTCGTCTAATTGCCAGGGATATTAAAGTGAAAGTAAGCACTTTTCCCTACAGAGGAGGCAGGCCACCATTTAGTAACTTTTACTTTACATGTTTGTAGTTGCTTTATAATTTCCTACTTTTTATTTTCCTCCTCCTGTTTTTATACATATTTTTCGCTGTATTTTTTTTTGCGTCAGCCAGCCTTATTGAGAATTTCTTGGAATCTTACCAAGTGTTGGTCTTTAGCTTTAGGGTCAAATTTTATATTACGTAATAGTGGTTTAGAAAATAAAAACAAAATAAAAATTATTGCAGTTTTTAACACTTGGAAATTTTGTGGCCATCATAAAACTTAAAGCATACATATTGTTGTTGCTGTAGAGAAAAGAAAAGAAATAAATATTATTTGTCACTTTACTTTAAAACAATAAAAGAAAGGTATGTACAGGTATAAATATTAATTAATTATATGAAATTCTATTATTGGGTTGCTTTTTTTCAAAGAATGAATATAAAAGATTATTTAAATTCCCTTAATTGTGTAGTTATTTGCATAAGCAAAAAACAATGCATACTTTTAGGGCTGTCATTCAATGAGACTGCTGTACAAATTTTTAATTTGGAAAAATACCAGGAACGCCACATGTCTAGATAAGTTAATTGGGACCTCCTTAACTTAACTTATTAAAAATCACAAAAAAATATATTGTAATGCAAAGAGGTTAAGAATTACTTTCATTTATTTCATTCAGCTTTCCATATTTAAAATTTCAAATATTAATATTCAGTTACTTTTGGGTCAATTTTATTTAATTTCAATTAAAACACTTAATTATTGTTGTACTTTTCATCGAACCCTATGTCGAATTTTAAGCTTCAAACTTTAATATATGGCCTAAATATCCCCACTTGTTACTATATTACAAATACGACACGTACCGAAAGAAATTGTTTTAATAATATTCCTCAAAAAAAAAAAAAAAAAAAAAAAACTAAACATAAAAATTGTTCCTTCTATTGTGTTAATACACATTGCGATGTCAACTGACCCATTTACAGAAATTTATACTCGTACATGGCTGAGTAAGTTAGTTTGTTGTTGTTGCTGTAAGTCCCCAAAATTTCTCTTTGGCCGGATAACAAATGGGGAAAAACCCTCCTCCGCCAAAAATTTAAAGAAGCCACACTTTCACATTTTCGGTGACAGTTTCTCCCACAAGCTCTGGGGACACATTAAAAATTGTTGTTCTGTGTTGCACAGCATTTGGGGAAAAACGATTCTTTGTTTAAGTGAAACAGAAAGAAATAAACCAAAAAGGGGAAAAATAAAATAAGTAGAAAAAGGCATTGTTGCCAATTTGACGTTTTTCCCGTCAAATCTGACGTTTTTGTAATGCCAATTGCGGGGAAAAATGCTTTTTAGCGGTTAGCGGGAAATCTGGAGTTTTTTTCCAAAGTTGAATTATATGGTATAACTTAACTAGTAACTTAACCTAGTTAAAACCAAACTACGAAACAGGCTAATACCAGTACAGTCAATGATGTGCTTCGAGTGAGGTAAATTTACTTTTAACGCAAACATTTAAATTTATATACATTTTTTATTAAAATATTTTAAGAATTCTTAAAAAGCTAATTAAATAAAAAAAAATCCCAGTAATAAATGTGCTCCAAAAGGAGCAGCTTTAATGTATGAATTCATACCTCAAGTCGCTTCAAACCTGCTGATGGGATGCATGATATTTATATGAAGTGTTCCCGGTTTGGGAACTACTTTCTGCTGACAATTAGCGCTTCTTTTAACCTAATCAAACATGCAAATAAAGCACTTTCCTAAAGTGTTTTTTAATTCTATCTGAATGTTTTTGCTTAAGAAAATTTCATAGTAACTGAGAAGCGCGATATTCGTTTTGTAATTGACTTTCGTTGTCATACGTAAATCTATGGGTTATAATTTCATTTTTGGTTTTCTCTTTAAAACCTTCTTCGTTGTTAGCACTAAAAAAGCATCTTTCTTGTATATTTTATTCGTAAGCATTTACTGCTTCAAAAGAGCGCTTTTATTGAAGCGCTCGATTATGCGCTTTTTCTCTTAAGTGCTGCAAAAAACACGAATTTTTTTTACTGGGAATATACATACATAATTATTTTAAAAAGTTTTAAAAAGCAATTTATTAAATTTTGTGAATATTGATTTAATACATTTTTGCAATGTAATTTTTTTAAACGAATTGAATTTTAATTGAAAATAAATGTTGTTTTGATTATGAATTTCCAAAATCTGTTCTAGCGAAGTAGATACAATGACCACTTATACACAAAATGCTGAAGACTCGCACTATATTTTTGAAAATACCTAATTTTGTTTGTAAATGATTAAAAACAATTGAATTGTAAATACATATGTGTAATTAATTTACATTTTATTTTACCAGCTATTTTTATTTAACGTAAATTCAAATTTTTAAAATTATTTATTTGGTTTTGTAAAAAAAATTATTTAGCGATTTCTGGCGATTTTTAAACCCTAATTTGACGGGAAATTGCGAAAAAAAATTTGGCAACACTGGAAAAAGGAATCATCAACATACATAAGTATGTATTTTGGTATTTATCTTTAAATGAACATGTTATAGCAGAGGTTTAAAGAAATCAATACATTCTAAAGGAAATAACTTAAATTTAAGTTATTTAAATTAAAAAATAGAATTATAATTAAAAATATGATAAATAACAAACACAATAATAGCAGAATAATAGCAATAAACCAAACCAAAGGCTCATTAGCACAAAGAGTTTGTGCAACAGAGCTTGTAAAAAAACACGCATCCTAAAGGTCATACGGTCATACTTGGCAAATATTTGCCGAAAAGACGTAACCAATATATAAAATGTTGTTGAACTTGTTTATTTATAAAAAAAAATCGTTTATTTAGGCCAACACACAACAAATGCTGTTGATGCTGTTTGATCTTGAAAAACTCTTGTAAAAGTAAACAACGTCAAACAAATTTGTGCTAAACAAAGCGGTTATGCTTTTTTGATAAAATATTTGACATGTGTGACCATACCTTAAGTGAATCAATTGTTTGTAATGTGCGGCGAACAGTACAACATAGTATTTTTAGTTCTTGTCGCACGCGAAAATGTGTTTAGAAGCCAATTAGTTTTTGGTATTCAAATACATTTGCGCAGGCCTCTAAGGCATATGCCACTTACTTTAAAATCTTTTATTTCCTGTTTGTAGGCCACATTTAGTTTTATAACTCCTAAACTAAGTGACTGTATATACCTTTAAAATGTTTAATAATGTAGAAGACAGTCTAAATGTTCTTAAACATATTTCTAAAATTATTTAAAAGAGTTTGATTTTTAGGATGCTTTTTTTTTGGACCACAAGGAACAAAGTTTCGACCTTTAAGTTGGCAGAAAAGCTTTAATATTTCATTCGAATTGACGAATCAGTTATGGGTTACACAAATTGTGACGTCCTTTAACAAATTATTGTACTTTTATTTACTACGTACATATTTACTTTAAAAATGGATCACTTGGATTTTTTACTTTCATTTCAGAATTTTTCATAATTTCTCTATAGCTGGAAAACAGTTTAGTTGTATTAAATATTTTACATCCCTGCAATTGTGTAACGAATAAGGAATATTAAGGATATGCACATACGTATGAAAAATATTTTTTAAATAAGATGTCGATATGCTGCTCTACGGACCCAAGCATTGAATATGTATGTACATATATACCCGTAGAAAAAAATTCGTGAAATTTTGTTTATATCCTGTCAAGCCTTGTTGCAGTTTCTGTTCTTCACTATAGCAATTGCATAATTAATTAAGGAAAATAGTACATACATATATTATTGTTAATTTTGCTATCATAATTTTATGAAATCTTATGAATAGTTAGTTAAACTATTTAACATTTGTCAATAAAAAAAAGTGTTTAAGAGGTGACACCCCCTGCTGTTTGTACATTAACAACTTTTGTCGATCATTAAAAGCTTTAATATTATTTTCGCTAAAGTATTTCTTCGAGTGTAAATTGGGGTTTTTTGTGTTGCTCACATTATTGCTTTCTTGCCGTTGTTATTATATTTAGTTGCAAAAACGAACCCAATTTTTTTGTTGGACTTTATGATATTGAAATAACATTATACTGCTTACTGGTCTATCTATTTTTTTAACTGAAAGTAGATGTGCTCTCCTTTCAGTTTTGTTGTTTCAGTTTTTTTATTTGCGATTATTATGGTTTAAGGTCCTTTTTGGGATATTTTTTCAATTTTGCGGCATTCTTTTCAACAAAGCTACTGAGTGTGTGTGTGTGTGTACTCGTATTTGTTGTTAGGACCTAAAAATTCTATAAATATGCAAATAATGATTGTATTCTTTGGAGAACAAGGACGTTTTGAACATTGTGAAACAAGATTCGATTGTTATTTTGTTTAAGGATAACATAAATTCTATTAAATAATTTCTTAATATTATTGATGCTATTGTTGTTGTTGTTGTAGTTGTAGTAAATATGGTTTTAATTATGTATTTTTATGGGTTTTTGGCTTGAGTGAGTTGGAGATCGAGGGCGAGTGTAAATAAACTCGCTTTTAAATAAATTTTTAATATATGTGCTTTGTTTGTTTAGATAATAGCATCAACAATATGAACTATGAAATACAATACAAATATACAAACGTATGCATATAGGGTAAACTGTATGTTATTTTAATTGTTGAAAGAGTGTAGCTGTGTGAGTTTATGGTTGCTTGAGAATTGTGTTTTTGTAACCCTTGTCAATAAATGATTTTTAATTTAAACAGATTTCTGGCATTGCTCATACTTTTCTTTTCTTTGTTTTAATTTGAACTCATTTGTTTAACAAATTTTAATTTTCAGTCATTAATTAATTTTAATGTTTTTTTTTTGTTCGTTTGTTTGTTTATTCTGATGTTATTTTGTGAATAACATAATGAGTGGGCGTTGTTGGTAGTTCCTTGCTGTGTTTTAGTTTTTCCTTTATAATTTACAGTTTAATGTTGCAAAATAAAAAATTATTTCTGTAGAGTTTTCCCTCTATGAACATATTTTGTTATAATTATTTGTAAACAAAAGAGAGATAGAAATATGGTAAAAACCATTTATATTTGTTTTGTTGTTATTATTCTTTACCCAAAAAGACAAAATGTTGAAATAAAAAAAAAATACCAAGTTTTTCTCGTTTGATATTTTGCTGTTATTTTTATTTCAATTCCTGTTTCTCTGCCACATGCAACTAACATACACATACACACACACTCTCACATATATTTATACGAGTTCATACATAAACAAACGAATATAATTTCATTAAAATTTTTCCCCTTTTTAAATTTTAGTTTTGTTAAAAAAGCGAGAGAAAAACTTGTTGACTAAATATTCATTCACTAATTGTTGTAAATAGTTGCCAGTGTGAGTTAGTGAGTGCCAGTTTTTGACTGTGTGAGAGGTTGTAATAAGGACAGACAGACAGACGGACGGACCAAGTCTCAGCTAATATTGTAGTAGTTGGTAATGAACACTAATAGAACAACGAGTACAACAATTTAGTTAAATGGCTTGTTACACACAATGATATTTAGTTGAAAATATATTTGTTGTAAAAAAGCTTCGAAAGTACGACTGAAAAGTTGTAATTTTTTATTAAGGGAAAATTTCGAACAAAAAAATTTTCATTTGAAATTCACTACGAATTTATTGCTTTTGCATACATTTTCCTTCTTCAATTAAGTTAAGGGCTTAAATTTTGTGCATGAATAAAATAAAAATGTTACAAACTATTTCTCATTCTATGTAGACAGTCTGTTTTATAAAGCTTATAAATAGATTTAGCTTAAGTGCATCACTTTCTACCTTTAACTTAACTGCGTAACGATCCTTTTGCAAGCAGTCATATTTGAACTGTCTGCGGATTGCTGATAGGTTTTGTTCATTTAATTCAAGTAAATTGGCAAAACTTTCTTTCAGTTTTAGTTTTTTATTTTTTGGTTAATTATTCTGACCATGTTTGAAAATGTTGATTAGGCACAGCATAAATAAATCTCTTTTACAATTAAACGTATTTTTTAGAAAATGTTAAAAAGAAAAAGTGTATGTAGACCAGCTATTAGCAACTTAACATTTAGAAAAGCCACATTCGTGGTGGCACTTCTTTGTAATTCTATTATCCATTATTTCAAATGCGTTTTTGTTCATTCTTTCATTCACTTCGCTTCAATTCAATTTATTTGCTTTCAGCACTTAACAAAAAAAAAAAGCAAAAATCCAAAAAAAGAAAAAAAAAAAACAGAAATTAATTTATTGAATTAAATTTTTATTCTGTTGTATTACTTCTGCGACATTAGTGACTAAAAATTTTTAATATTTTTTTTCAATGAAAAAAAAAAAACATTGCCACTCTTAAATAATTTTGTTTTGTCGTTGGTTCACATGGGCCCAGAGACAGATACGATACGAGTACTTTTGTAATGTTTCGTTATTTCCTTTCTTTTTTTACACGCTTTTCTTCTGTTGGCACATTCATTGGGGAATTTCTTAGCAAATATTTGTGGTGACAATTTTTGTATGCCGGATATACATAAATTTCATTCGGTATTTTATCAAACTTAAGGACTCACGAATATATACTTTATTTTGCTTGTATTAGTTTCAGTTTGTTCTCAATTGACAATGTCCTTGTATTGTTGCAAAAGTTGCAATCCCCCAATGCTGAATATAAAACCAAATAAACCAAGTGACCGAATAAACACCAACAACTGAAAGCAAAAAGAGAATACAAAATTCTCGACAAAAAAATAAGAACCACAATAAATAGACCACCAAGTAATGAAAATAATAAAAATGAAAAAAAAATTGATATTTGGTTCATTAAAAGCATAAAATGTTGAAATCAAGAAGGAAGCAAGTAAAATAAACTCGATAGAAAGAAAAAACTCAAAAATTTAAAGAAATGGCCAGCCATCTCGTTTCGAATTATACTGTAATTTCTTTAATTGCGACTTAGTATTATTATTTTCAATAAGCCAAGTTAATTTTAAATAAGCCTTTTTAACTAAAATACATTTAACTAATCATTTTAACACGGTAAAGGTGGCAAATACTTAACATTGTGTTGTGTTGTCTTATCAAAAAGACATTACTTTGATGTTCCTGGAACTAGTTACAAGTAACATATTATTCGACTACTTCTAAGAAATCCAGACATAGTAGTCATTGAAGAGTATGTTATTCAGTTGTTCTTTAGTATTATACTGTGTTCAGACATGCACCGTTATTGAGTCAATATTCGGTTAATTGACAATATTATTTGAAGTGTTCAGACATAGGCAATTTTCAGCTTGTTGTTGTGTTTCTATGTAAACAAACTTACCTTCACATTGACTTTGTAATGATTTCTTTTATTTTCTTTTGTTGACATTTGCATTTTATACAATTTTGCTCACTAAACACAGTTGTATTGCATTCGAAATCGTACTCAATTTTATAACAAATTCGTACTTATTGAGCAATAATTAATTGAGATATTATATGGAATATTCAGCTCAATAATGGCGTTTACTGCGATTATCGCAATAAAGTTGCATGTCTGAACACAGTATTAACCTAAAAGCAATCATCACAATTTCGTGTTTACAGTGTTTTAGTGGTAAACTATCAGACACGTCACAGACAGAATTCAATTCAAATCGAAAGTGCCTTTAATTTCTTAAATTGAGTCTTTAGAAAATTAATTAAATAATTAATAAATAATTAATTTTATTATTGATTACAGAAGGAATTGAACTAATATTTTTAAGAGAAAACTTTTTTTTATTCAGGTTAATAAAAGTTCGAATAATCAAGAATCCTCTATTTAACTCACCGTTTTTTGAGAAATAGAATACGAGAATTATAATAATTCACTTTTACGTGTTGTGAGTTAGAACGAAATTTACGTACGTTTACAATGTGTGTGTGTTCTTTATTATTATTTATAAATCTTGTATTTTATTATTAATTTTATTATTTCATTGTTTTTTTTTTTTAATTATCTCATTGATATTTAAATAAAATGTTAAAAATTTCAAAGTTGGTGTCAGCAACAAGGAAACTTTTGTCGTCTGCACTGGAATATGACAGAGGATAATATGCATTGCTTAAATTTCTTCTTCGTAGCTTTTCAACTGCGTTTTTGATGTCAACAATTATAATTTAAAACAGCAACAATTTTTAAATAATTTTGTTCACTTTTATTTAAAATCCTCCGATCAGAAAATGCTATAAATTTTGCGCAACTTGATGAATTGGAATTTGAAAAAATGTGGTTTCAACAGGACGGTGCAACGGCATACACTGCACGTGCCACAACCGATATGCTGAAGGATGCATTTCCCGGGCGCCTAATCTCCCGTGTTGGCAATTTGCACTGGCCAGCAAGATCGCCTGATTGGAAGTTTACTTTTGCACCACCTTGTACTTTTTATTGAAAAAATCATATTTACAACGTTACCATATTTAAGTTAAAAACCGAGATTTAGAGAACGCAAAGCAAAAACAATCGATTTTTCAAATAATGTGTGTGAAGATAAATTCGAATTTGAGTAGCACAGACAAAAACCATATTTACTAACAATGATAATGTTACAGTCAACAGACCACTGTTAAGCACTTAACAGTCAAATTTACTTGCATTTTGAAAAATGTAGATTTTAGGATGAAATTCTCTAGAAGAATTTGAACAAATATCGAGTTGCACACGTATCCCACTATACAGAAAGGGTAGTCCAAAGGGTCCAACATGAGACTACATTAGTCGAATTTCTGAAATAATTATGTGACATGCCTGTATATTTGCAACGATTCTCTGCCTGGGTAGTCATTACTTATGATGTTGTACCTACTTGCTTAACGCACTTAAAACTTTTCTATTTCAACTTTTTAATTTCATTTAACAATTTGAATTTTGTTTTTTGTTAAAAATTTGTTAATTTTAAACCTTCACTCTATAGTACATCTTTAAATCCGACCCTTATTATAATTAATGTTTGTTGTTTTATATGCTCTTACACTCGATTATGTATAGTACGTTTGAATTAACTTTTTCTTCTTTACTACTACATATACACGTTTTTTATTATTATTATTATTTACTTTTTATCATCTTTTAATACTGACATTATGAAATTTATCATAAATCCCATTTTATGACAAATTATTTCAATTCTTTGTTTGGTAAATGGTTCTTTTCCTGCTGCTTTATACATATTTAAGCATCTTACAAAAAAAAAAAAAAAACGTGAACAAACTAGATTACAATTTCAACATGATGATGAAATATTAACTTGAGAGTTTACAATTTTATTTTTTATATATCATGGCTTAATTTAAGTGTGGTAGGAAGATGATTTTAGTAGAAAATTCGTATGAAAATTTGTATGCATTTAACAAAAAGGAAAAAAACTTATCGTTGCAATTAAAACATTTTCGGTTTAAAATGAATTTGTAAGCCTTAGAAAAGCAACAAAGTGAATTTTTTGAGGGCAGCCACAAACATTTACAAAAATTGTTTGTTGCCGAACCACAGTTGTTAATTTAGTAGAAAACGAATATGAATGAGTGCTTTTACAAAATGAAATATGTACCACAAAAACCCAAGTTTGCATAAGTGGTGGTCAATAAATTTTAAGTTTTGTTTTTGCTGCAGAGCTTAAATATGTATTTACAAAAATTTAATTACTAGTAAGTCCTTTAGAATCTAGAAATTGTGTAAAAATAAAAATCGTAATTTAATAAAACAACACATTTTTATAAAATATTTTGTCTACCTTGTTGGCCAGATAACTTGAAAGAAAAATTGCGTGATTGAACTCATTTGCTTTACGATAAACTAGAATCAAAAAGTATGTTAAAGTTTTTACGAAAACAAATTAACTTAAATATGATTTAAATACAAAATGCTCTGGTTATTGAACTCCAAACAAGCAATATTTACAAATAATTATCAAATTTTGTATAATTATCTTATAAAAAAAAAAAGCGCTCAGTAAATTTCCTGTTCTATCTGAAATAAAAATTATTTATTTATTTAAAAAAATGTTGCATGTTATAATGTAATAATTTTAAGTTTTAAATACGTATGCATGCATGCATGTATGTTTGCGTGAGTGTGTGTGTACATGCAGTAGAAGAGGAAACATGCCAACACTTTAATACATGTTCAAAAATACTCAAACACGCCCATAAAAATGAATAACTTGTTGTATTTGTTGTTCTAAAATCTAAATGCTTTAGAAAAATAAAACTAAATTTTGCAATAAATGTTTGTCTTAAACAGACATTTTAGTACCATGATCATCATGTATCAGTATCTATCTGCATCATTATAATCTTCATTATTTAATTAAATGTAAACTGGCAGATTTAATTACAAAACAAGACGAAAAAAACTATAGTATATTTGAAAGAAATATACGAAATTAGTAAAAGAAAACTAAAATTGATATAATCTTTAAAGTTTATATTTTGTTTAGCAAACAGCAGTAGCGGGGTAACTTTGATTGATGAGAAAAATTAATATATTTCAAAAGAAACTATGTAATTGCTAGATTCAAGTCTCATGCGCTTTAATTTCTAAAACGATAGATTTTTAGATTGTAATGCATTTTAGTACGAAATCATACTCATGCAATGCTGTTTTTAGTTGGGCCATCCTAATGCTTAATCAGTTTTTCTCTCACGCTTTTGTAAACATTTGCCAACTTTGTACCGCTTTTAAAAGTTCTACTAGAAGTGGTTGTCTGTAAAAATTAAAAAAAAATCAAAGTTTGCTCTTTCGCCTAGTGTATTGCAAACTGTATGGCCACAATGTTATAGATTTTAATTTGGCTTTAAACCAAAAATGAAAACTCAACACAAGAACTACACTAAACAAAGGAAAACAAAACTTTTCAGAAAGCCCTAAGAATAATATCGGCAGTGGCAATAGAAGTAGCATTTGCAGCAACTCTTAAACTCAAAATATAATAAAAAGTTGAAATATATTTTGAGACACAGAAACATAAACATGTTTACTCGAGTGAAATATTTGCGAAATTTCTAAACTAGATTATCTCTTAAAGGTATCATAAATTCTAGTTTATTTTCCTTAAATTATTTTCCCAAATTGTATAATTGTGCTGACACAATTTGCAAATGAAAACACAGAAAAAAAAACAAAATATTTAATTGCTAAAAAATATAATTTCCAAAAAAAAAAGAAATTTTCTAATTTTTTGTTACATTCTCCCTCCTTTTCTTTACAGGTAAGTGGCATGAATATTCCCTAAACAACGCGAAATATCGTTTATTTCAACACTTGTTTGTAATTGCTAGCAGAACAACAACAGCAACATGGAAAATTATGAAAAAACGAGAACAAAAAGTTGGAAAATCTTAAGAAAGTTTTGAAAAAAGTTTTACTTTACTCTAGTTTTAGTTTTCAACAAATGATAAGTATAAATACTTCCTCTATCTTTGCCTTTCAACACATATGTACGAGTATGTGTCATACATAAGTAATTTTATCTGTCTGTCAGTGGTGGTGTGATGTGTATGTGTGTTTGTGTTTGTTTTTGCAACATATTAACAGTTTCTTGAGTTTTTCGGGAGTCAAGGATATTTTCCTCAAGAAAATCTAAATATGATGTTATTTCGTCATTGTAAAATGATGATAAGAGCATGATAAGAGGAAAAAAGTTCACAACTAAAATTGAAATTTCTTACAACGAATGCCGCTGTTGTACATATAAGTACGTACATATAAACATACTAGCTATTGCTGTTGTTGTATGATAAAGTGTCATTTCAACACATACTAAATGGATTTGAGCTACCAACAACAAATGACAACAAAACAAAACACAACAACTACATCCACAAATCCTTAAAGAAAAACATGGCTAAATATGAATTTTGCTGCTACATTTGTTGTTTCGTACATCTGGGATATGTAACATAAAAAATTCTAAAAGTAGCTACATAGTTTTAAAGTTTTCAAAGTTTTCTTGCTTCGTTTTCTATTTCGCAAACGCAAACGAAAAAATAAATAAAAAAAATAATAAATAGAAATAAAAATAAAACTTTTAGTTTGTTTCCTTCATACACAGATTTAAAGTTTTATTTTCGTTTCGTTATATTTTGTTTTATTTTTCGCTTAAAAACTTTTATTTACACCGTTTTTGTGGGGTGCAAAATGATTTTATTCCGTTCGTAGATTTATTTGAATAAATCAACAAGTGTTTTATGACCCGTTTAGTTTGTTGTTTTTTTTTCATCTCTTTCTACTGGCAGAGTGTTCTAGTTATTTTTGTTTTATTTCCATTCTTCAAGAATAGCATCCTTGAAATGTTTGTAACACTACTACTGACGATGATGCTACAGCTGCTACTGCTGTTGCTGCTGCATTGAGAGTGCAAGTAAATACTTACACTTTATTTTCCCTTAACGTCACTGTGTATGTGCAACCCAGTGAATTAAAAGGTTAAGGTTTCTTTGAAATATGTATGAAAGTTGCTTTAATCGTTAGAGGAGAGGAGACAATTGAAAAGATGTACATACATGTATGTATGGATCTGGTATTTTCAGTTTAATTGGTGGCACTTAAGGGAGTTCCACCCAAAACATTTTATTTATAAAGTGTATATATTCTGGATCCTTATAAATCAGTATATATATGTATATATCGATTTTTCAGTTTCATCTTAAATAATACTCTTTAAAAAGCAAAATCTGTATGTATAAATTTTAAAGCCAGAACGAAATATTTTAAATAAAAACTCAAAACAAAGTTAGCATATCGAAAAATTAAAAAATTGCTATTTTTTAACAAATAAAGTCGATTTTATTAAATTTGACTTTTAGCACTGAAAAAAGTTTTTAAAGTTTTTTTTCTAAGATAGCAGGTATTTAAATGCAAATCTAAACCAATATTCACACTCGTGTCTTTATAAA
Source organism: Bellardia bayeri (assembly GCA_950370525.1). Taxonomy (NCBI): domain Eukaryota; kingdom Metazoa; phylum Arthropoda; class Insecta; order Diptera; family Calliphoridae; genus Bellardia; species Bellardia bayeri. The sequence continues at coordinate 51,528,805 of OX493265.1, read as the reverse complement.
TGGGTAAAAAATATGAATACAAATCAAAAGAATTAAGCTATTCAATGATAAATATTTATACCCTACTCCACCATAGTGGGAAGGGTATATTGGATTTGTGCTGATGTTTGTAATGCCCAAAAATATTACACCCACCATAAAGTAATCCGGTAGACTCAGAAAAAGATTCTGATTCTTAGTCTGACATCGTTAAATCGACTCATAGTCATTTTCTGAGTCGATTTAACGATGTCCGTCCATCCACATTTAACACAAAAAATATTTATATGTACAGGAGACATGCCACTACATTTTTGGATGATCGGTCCATAATAGGTCATAGCTCATATATAGAGTTCATTTCTGAAAATCAGTTTTACACATATACTAGGTGAAGGGTATTATATCGTCGGGCATGACCGACTATACTTTCTTACTTGTTTTATTTTTAATTAATCAACTGTGTGTTTTATAATGTTTCAAAGCCAACTGAAACATTTTAACCAAATTTTCAGTAAACACAAAATATGCTGCCTAAACATATTTGAGTGGATCTCAAGTCTATTACAAAAAATGTTTATAAATATACAAAATTTATCATTTCTAACAAAACCAATGGAAAAAGAAGCTCATATGACAGCACCCTGTCAAAATGTTGCCGTTTATATGATCACAAATATTTATATGTACGAGTAGATTGTTCATTATTAATCTGTAGTTTGAGAAACAAATTATGAATATTTTGCAGAAAATTGAAGACAAAATTAATTATAAAGCTTGTTGACCACAAACATCTATAATAGAGAGCACGTATTGTTTGAAACCGAAGAGAATTTCTGAATTCCGCAAATATTGACCCGTGTCTGCTAAAAGTGTTATGAAAATATTGGCGGTATCAATAATGCGCTTTAAATTTCTCTTTTTCCGTATGTCAGATGTTTACTGGGATTACTTTAACATCCATAAACCCAACGTGCATGTGTGAGTCTGTTTGCAAGTACAGTGTATGTACATACGCACGTATGAGTTACTGTGCAACCATGCCTCTGCTTTAGTGGCATATAAAGTATGTTAAGAATAAAACTAACATTTCATATGTAATACTCACATTTACGCACAGAAAAAATCAGAAAATATTCACAAAAAAACTACAGCTATAAAAAAAAAAACTCAACTTAAATATGCCACCAACTTTTTTCCTAAAACAATAACAATTTTTTTAAGATCCTACCAGCAACTAAAAGTACTTGTTCTCAATTTACGTTTTATTGTTGTATAAGTTTATCAACATTTCATACCATTATTGTAATTATATGACAAACATTTCTAGAAGAAATTGCACACGTATTTAAGATTTAACACAAAATAAAGTATTTCTTTTTAATGTCAGTTTTCAAATCAAATTTTGTGTCATCTTAGAGAGTTGGTTGCTTTTTAAATATCACTTTCAGTCAGTCACTGTTTAATAAACTTCATAAATCTTTAAAAAATATTGTTTTCAAGAATCATAAAATCTCTTCATTATTTAAATTTTATTTTACATTGGCACTGTGCACAACTTGTATTGCATTAGGAGAATACTGTGCTGTTTTTGTGTGTTTTAAACCAATTTCCAAAGTATCCTAGATGCTTTCCAAAGCTAAAATGTGCAAAAACTATATGTCTACTCTGCATGTAAGCAGGAAGAGAGCATAAAAAATGGCAACACTTTATTGAAATATCAAGATTTATAGTAAATCCTTCAAAACTTGAAAGTGCTGCTTCGGAAAAAGAGATTTATTTGCAAAGAATACATGCAGTTTGTACAACAACTAGCATGTACTTGTATTGTTGCAAGCACTAGATAGATATTGTTATTATTTTTTGTATAGAGATAATAGATAAATATAAACATGTGTACTTATCCATACATATATGTATGTATGTATAAACTTATAAATAAAGCAAACATGATGGGAATATATATATGCATAATCGTATGCAATATAAATGCATATACTCGTAGCTACATATACATAAATCCATGAACATTTTAATAAAACATCTTTTTTATGCGATCAGAAAATGTGAACACGGTGCTACAAATGAGCACTTTTTTTATACTTATACTTGAAAAGAGACCTAGTGTAGGTTATAGACCTTATTGAGTAGATCATAAATCAATTTTTAAAAGTTCGGAAACACCCTCAAATTTGGGAGTTATTCCGAAAAAACTATTTTCGAGTAGGTTCGAGTACTTATGAACACGTAGCTCAGTTGATTTTAATCCGATTTTAAATTTTTAAACGGTTCAGAAAGAAGCAATATGTGCCTTTTCAAATATGTACATATATATTTTGGTATATATATTATATTTTTGCCGTGTTATTTTTAATTATATCTGATTTTAATTTTATTTTTTCCAGGTTTTTTAACTTTGGCGCCATTTGTTTTTAATTAGATTGTTTAGAAACATACCCTTATGTATATATTTCATTCTGAGTTAAACAAGCTTGCAATAAATAAAATCGAGTAAAAAATACAAAAGTTGTTAAGGTTTTTCAAAAGTTAAAAATTTAGCTTTTACAAATATTGATCAAGATTCTACAATTTCTTTATTTTTTTGGTTTGGCATCGTCAAATTTTTCATAAACCAGAAGATTGTTACTTCAGTCAAACAAACATTGTTGGTTATAACTTATAAGTAAAAAAACCGTGATCTTCTTAATTATGCTAATGTGTTAACTGTATCCAAGCCAAAAATAATCGAACATAATGAAAGTACGACTGAAGAAGAAAATGAATCCGGGAAAGAAAAGTCTGCAGACATGGAATGTGACCAGACATTTGTTGCACAGTCGGTGGAACCCCATTTAGTGACAATGATCTTGTTCGAGATTTGAAACTATCATATAGACAAACAGAGATATTTTCACTGTAGCACCGTGTTATTATTGTCGCTAAAGGAACATTTTTTACTTGCAACACATTCAATTCCAAATACTAGTGCTGGCAAATTCTACTACTTTCCATTACTCAATAATATTTAATACTTTCATTTGGGTACTCAATACTACTCGATACTTTTAACAGATTTTTTGAAATTGTAACGCATAGTTTTTATCTGCAAATTGAAGTAGTTTCTTTAAAAAATAAAAATAGATCTTCAAATTAAATAAAGTTTTTAATCAATATACATATGTATGTAGATGAGTGGCTCTGTTAGCTCCTTATACAAATATATAAATGTTATTGCAATAATATAATTCTTAAAATAAATCTGGGGGGTTATTGTGTATTTCGATTCGAAGAGAAAATCTTTCGAATTTGAATTTTTAGAGTCCACATTTTGGCGAAATATTATATTAACTACACTACATAAGTATCTATCTATTTGCCCCTTATTGATAGCTTTAAAGAATGTGATATTGAAACGGATGCTTACCAAATACTGTATAATATGGGATGAATCAAATGACAAATATAGGAGACGAGGCTGTTACTGAAACATATCAAACATCGAATTGAAATACCTACAATAAACAAGAAAACATGTAAAATAATATAAATGGAATCATAAATGTACCTTTGTTGTTAATATACGATTACATACACTGGTTTTTAATTAAACCAGTGTTATCATTGGAAGAAACAGATATTAAAGATGACATTGATAATATTATTAAGGATTGTTTTGGACAATACTACTTCTTTCAGTAGGACTTGATGAAGGCAAAACCATGTTATATTACTTTATTTAAATTGTTTTGAATTATTCGAATACATAATTCGATTAATTTTAAATATATGATCAAATTATTAGTTTTATTCGTACAAAAGAAAATTCGAATAATTTAGTTATCCCAGATAAAAGTCTAAAAATAATACTTTACTATTTTATTTAGTATGAATAAAGCTAAGAATATTGTTACGAACTTGTATTTCAGTTAAAATTTATCGGTCGGTATAAACATACAGCATATTTATCAACATACAACATCTTTATCAACAGATGGCGTGTTTATCGACATACTACTTGTTTACTATTTGCAGAAGTTTTAATTTATTGAGAACACCCTGTTATAAACAAAGCTGAGCAATATGGCAGCATTGAGTTTTAACGACTTTGGCTGAATATTCTAGACACGAACATTCTAGACTTGCAATCATGAACATTCCAGTATCTTAGCCCCGAACCTTCCAGTGTTTGCTGTATAAATAGACTAACAGGGCCAATCAAGTGAATCAGTTTATTGTGAGTCATTGTTGTAGTATAAACATCAAAGTGTTCTAAAACTTTAATATGGTGTTCAGACATGCATTTTTAATTGACATATTTTAATTAACGCCCTAATTGAATGCAATTATCCATAGAAAATTTCAATTAAGGTAATTGCTTCATTAAGAGTTAATTGTTCTAATAATTGTTAAAATTAAAAATACAACCCTGTGACAAGTAATAACTAAAATGGCAGTTGTTTCGCCTTTAAATTAATAAAGCATATTTTTTGGCTGAAAATTATATTATTAGAACCAAATACGTCAACTAATTAAAACCGCGGGTGTTGACGTTTAACAAATTGTTGACGTTTACGAACGGAAATTTTAAAATAAAAAACATCGATAATGTGCTTTTAAACGTTTTTATTGATTATAAACTAAAATCAAACATAAACAATTTCAAAAAGGAAACAAAAAAGGCATTCAACCTGACTAGAACCATAGAAGACAACTAGAACCAAAAGAATACATACATTTTAAATGAGATCATATTTTTATATCATATGCATTTAAAAAAAATCTGTTATTTTTTCTGCTGTTTTTTTGCTTTCCAACACTTGGAAGAGAGCCTTCTTTCTCTCTCTTTATTTCATAAAATTTTAGAGTAGGTAATATAAAAAAAATGGTTGACGTTTTGGGATGTTGACGTAAACGAGCGTTGACGTTTTCCCGAGTGCACTGTAAATGTTTTTTTTTGTCAGCTGCTGTCAAACGCTAATTAAATTAGCAATATTGAGCATGTGTGAACACTTTTTAATTAACCAATAATTGACTCAATTAAAAATGCATGTCTGAACACCATATAAGTGTGTTTTTAAACTGTAATATAAGTGTGTAAAAAGACAGAGTGTTCATTTTTTGTGTAGTTTGAAGAAAATATAACGAATCTTTATTTATTTAACCCCCTGGCCCACGATGTCGAACGATAACGTTCGCTTAGATAAGACTTAAGACACAAACTTGATTGTGGAATAAACAAACTTGATTGAGTAAAAAATAGATACGTTAAAAAGTTTGTGTCTTAAGTCTTATTTAAGCGAACGTTATCGTTCGACATCGTGGGCCAGGGGATTAAATAAATAAAGATTCGTTATATTTTCTTCAAACTACTTGACGCTTTTATTTTGCATTTAATAAGAATCCGGTTTATTTAAAGGAAATAAACCACCGTTTTTAAAAGTTAAAAACGTAACAATATTTTGTTTTTTAAAAATGCTGCCTATAGAAATATATTGAACAGTTTTATCATAAATTTACATAAGTATATTTTATTTGTGATTTGACTTGAACATCTACATATGTCGAAATAGTTATAAAACATGTTAGAAATATGATATGATATGATTATAAATCTTCATGAATATATGTGTTGCCCTAATATTTATTAAGTTTGTTTACTTATTTTATAATATTTTGTTCTAACAAGTCTACAACTACACATTTTTATAAAACTTTTAAGTATAAAAATAAGTTATTAATTTTTCGATTAAAAGTGGCCAAATTATAACGGATTACTGTTGGGACATCACGAAGAAAAATAAGTACTTCTGCTAGTTGATTTGTAAGTAGTCTGTCTGGTCGACAATTTATTACTACTTTTTAACTTAATTTGAAAGTAAAGTTTTTGCTGTGTGGTAACTGAAAGTAACTGGTTTGGCTTATTGTTAATACAAAATTGCTTAAGATATTTATACACATATTTGTGTATTAGTTTCAATTGTGTATTTTAAATCGACTTAAGGACCAATACAAACACTGTGCTGAGTTTTAGATGAATATTTGTCCGTGTTACACATGAAATGAAAATTATATTTGTATAAAATTGTATAAAACAATTAAAGTCTTAATTACACAGTCACTTTTAATTTGTAAAAAATTTTATCATATTTGATCAACATTTATCCTATTGTAGTTTAAAACAATTTTAAAATTTTTTTTAACAACATTTTTACAACTATTTGAAGTAAAAAATTTACATTATTTTAAATAAGCTTTGTTTTCATCTATATTGACTCTGCAGGATGTTTTGTTGCTAAATTAAAAATGCTTTTCAAATACAGCATGAACAAATATTTTAAATAAAATGAACCATTTTTATGTAAAATGTTAAGCAAAATGAAATCAACTAAAATTTTCGAAACAATTTTGATGTATAGAAAAGGATCAGGATGTATTGTTTCGACTATTTAAACTAACAAATTTATTTGATGAAACTGTAAAATTCATTGAACTATAAAATGTCTTGTTACAAATTATTGTTATGTGTTCTAGTAGATTCCTCTTTTCAGTCACTAGGAATTAGAGATAACACGATACCATGCTTACTTGTTACAAGGTGGTGTAATAACTTTTTGAATTAATACTCTTATGCTTAAGCATATATTTTTGACATCACCTGCCAATAACTGTAGCTATCATGGCAATTTAATATGAAAGTAATATTTTACAAGAGAGAGAGAGAGAGAGAGAACACTATATTAATTATTAACACAGATACATTTTAGGCCTTCATTCATTTATAAAGATTCCCATTAACCTTTTCGTTATGGCCTCAATTGATTATAAAGTTTTCGTTTGTTACACACCGTTTAAAAAAATGCTGTTGTGCCGAAGTACAAGTGTCAGTATAAAACAAAATCTAAAAGCGCCTTAAGTAATTGGTGACAAACAATTGTAACTGCAGCAAAACTTACGACAACAACATTTTGGTGACTTATTGGTTTACAACTCATACAACAAACCTACTTTAACATAAATAAGTGTAAATGTTTTTACGGTAAATTCCAAAGAAATCATCAATAACATTTAACTATTTAAAACACAACAAAACAAAAGAAGTTAAATACATTTTTTTAAATAAAAATTTCGAAAATTATATATTTGCCATTTCTTTTTGCTGCAATTTTCTCTTTCTATATTCATTGTTGGTTGGTAATTAAGTCTGAAATCCAATTATGAAGCTTATGAAAATGTAAGACCAAAAAAAAAAAAGAAGCAGAGAAAATAGCAACAACAGCCGCAAACAACTAGAGTACATATTAAGTTCCCTTGTGCCAATTTGCAACATACAAAAAAAGTAGCAACTACATGCATGCACTCTGCAAAAGAACAAGCAAACCTTCCAAAGAATGAACAATCAAAACAATCATAGAGGCAAGGCAGTAATGGCAACAACAGCAATATTAGTAGTGGTACTGGTTGCAGTAGCAATAGCAGCTGCTGTCACTAAACCAGCAACAGTAACAACCATCTCACCAACATCTATGGGATAGCGGAGAGTGGGCTTTGGAAACAAAAAGTGTTATGCAGAACGTGCAATTAACAACAATTCCCTCGACTTAAACGACGCCATGTTATTTGCCACCAAACTTACACTGACACACTCACACACACACACATGCATACAATGTATTAAAATATTTTACAAGAATACCCTTATATTTTACATAGAAACCTTTAGCAAGTACATACATGGATACTTTTATTAAATAGGGAAAAAACACTCATACATATATACATACATACATACATACTATTACACTTGAGATTGAGAGTAAAAGCTGAGTATTGAAAATTTTGTTTAATCCAACATTGTGTTTTTGTTTCTATGTCAAAAGCGACTTGAGAATAGAGTTCAAATACAAGTTGTACTTAATGCATGTATGCATTATATACACACGCAAACACACACACAAATACACACAAGAACAAGTGCATTGTGTAAAGTAGTTTATTTAAGTTTTACTTAACTCGATTCCAACTGCATACATCATCCATACACACACACACACACATACATACGTACATTCACTCCCAACCATGTGAAAGGATTTCCCAAAGTTTAAAGTTTTTAACAAACTAATGACAATGCGATTGTTTTAAATTTTATTAAAATTCTCACGTAATAATTGCGTTAATTTTCACATGTATTTCATACATTGAAAACTAAAAGAAAAAAAATCAGACCTGAAACTTTTCTTCCACCATCATTTATGTTCGTTGTGAGCCTTAAGAACCTAACAGCACCAACATACAGACATACATATGTATGTATGAATATTGTTTTCAGAGACATAAGTAAAGTGAGCGCGCAAAATGTTTCAGTTTCATTCATACATAATCATCAGAGAAGACAAAAACAAGCAGTATGTATTTTAAATACCTAAACAGCAATAATGAAACTATAAAAAAGCAAATGAAAATTTATAAATCAGCAATCTACGACGATCTGTTAAAAGAGTTTTGTATAAAGAGAAGCTGCTTTCAACATCGACGGAGGTTGAAGGTGCAAATTTAAATTTGAGAACAAACTTTTCAGATATTCATCTTTTGGAAGGGTACCAGACTCTAAAATATTTTTTTTCAATATTGCCTCAAACTCCTTTTTATATTATTGGTTCTCGATCTTGCATAGTCCGTTGAAAGCTGTTGGTATAGCGCTAGTGCTGTCTGAAATTGATAATACTGCAGTTTGCAATTTTTTTTCTAGCAACCAAAATATTTGCAAAATTGTATTTTAGAAATTTAAGTTGACAACTTAGTTCGGAGTTTTCAAATATTTTTTTAGCTTGCACAATTGAGTCGGCATTTTGACTTTTAAATTCTAAAACGACAGCTTTAACTTCTTGAAGATGTTCAGCGTAGTACATTACCGCTTCAAACCAAGTACCCTAACAAGTTGGACATGGAGAGAGTGGAAGTCCCACATTGGGATACATTTTTCGAAACAGTTGTTTTCTCCGCGTAGTATTATTTACTTTTAAGAAAATATTTTTAACACTGGAAATCAATGACTCCTTCAAAGTTTGTTCGAATGAGTTCAGCTAGCTAGTCGATGGATACCATGCGCAAAACATGTCAAATGAAGCATTTTCGGATACATTGCCTTTAGAGAAGATATTCCACTTAACATTAATGCAGCTGCATCCGTTACTACAAATAACACTTTTTCATATTTTATGCCTAAATACAAAAAATTATTATTATCTAAATATTAACTCAATTTCTTTCCTACTTTACCATCAGGCCACAATATTTGTAACAAATCATTACAAAATGCCGCAATAGATGATCCATTTGCCGTTTCAAGTACTTGCATGTTTAATAAATAAGATTTATTGTCTTTCAAATCTTCTAATGGCCGAATTCTCGGTCATTAGTTAACCATTGGTAAACTAAAATAGTAACTATTGTTTAACTACTACTTGTTATTCTTATGGCAAACTAAGAATTGCGAATAAAGAATCATTAGTTAAGCTTTTGTCAATATGTGAATTCGGCCATAAGACTTCAAAAATAAAATTTGCAACATATGTATCTCTGTTCGCTGTCCGTGCTTTCATCTACAAAAATCCATTTATATTTGTCTTTGGCTGCTTCACGCATTTTTTCTATAGATTCCCAATACAATTCTGGTATGTATTTCTGGCAAATGCAAGTTTCAGACGGAACCGACATGTGAGAATATTTCACAATAAAATGTTTGAACCTCAGACAAGTAACTTTTTTTTTATTGGTATATTGGATTCCAACAATGCTTTACAAATATCCTTTTAAAATGTTGTTGCAGTTGGAGCCACTGAATATTCCGTAATTAGTTTCTGTAGACGGGTTTTCTTGTTTAGAAGACGCCAATTGGTGTTTACTTTGAAGCAACATATATTGCAAAAGAGCCTGTTTTCTTCAATCTGGTAGACTCCTTCATTGGTTTTTAGCGTTTTTAATAATAAATTTCTATTAATTCTTTCGTTCGGCATTTCTAGCTTCTTAAAAATTTTATTTTGAAACAAACAACAAAAAACAATAATTATAACATAATAATGTTATGAGCGTTCCGGCAGGAGCATGTGTAGTGTAGTTTAGTAGTTTGTTCCAGAAGAGTCTTCGAAAGACCTTTCATACACTTTCTATATACTCCATAACATTTGCATGCATATGTATGTATGTATGTCTAAAAGCTAATAGTCTTTGTCCCCGTTTACACAGGGAAACATCTGGAATTATGTTTTGTATTTTCCTTCTTGTCGGAAACATTCCAGTTTATATTTGTTTTTTGACATTTGTCTAATTGCAGTGTTAATTTTTTTTTAATTTATACTGTATTTAATTTGATAATGTAAGTATATTTGATTTGTGAAATAAATAAATAAATTATAAAAGATAAAATTTATAAAAACTTTTTTTTATTTTACAATTTTTATTTTTATTCAAACAAAATCAAAAATAAAACATAGGCAACAAAGTACGCCGAAAAGAAATAAAGCAAATGTCAAAAAGCATAGTAAATGTAAACATAAGAATGAAAGCACAAAGCGTGCCTCTGAGATCGGGAAACAAATTTCATATTCTCTTCCCCACCTTCCAAATGTTACCCTGTGTAAACGGGGACTTTCAAAAATCAAAATCAAAAAAATTTCAAAAACTCTCCAAAATATTCATTTGTTTCTTCCAATTAAGAGCTAACTATAGAAATTTGTTCCATTAAATTTAACTCAAAATTTTTAGTCAAATTTGTGAGTTAAATTGTAATTGAATTTGATGAGAAAGAAAACTGATGCAATGGCAGTTAAGTATAAGTAAAATTATAACTGAAATTGGTGGAATTGGCCGCTAGTTACTTAAATTCAAATACCGTCTTTTTGGTTTTATAAAATTTATGAAAGTATAAAAAGTTACCAAATGTTTGTGGCCAATATCAGGGCTTATATTATTCTATTACACCAATTCGATGAAATTGTTAAAAATGTTATAAGCAATAAATTGGTTATACAGCTACTATACTTATTCTTCTTAATAAAAAAAAACTAACAAATTAATTGTTGAACATTAAATAAACATATAATTTTTTCCCAAGTAGCTGAGATTTACACATTAAATATTCTTTGTTGGTAGTAAAACTTTAACAAAGGGGAATCGTTTCAAAAAATTTTGAAAACTTTTAACTGCATTAAAAAATGTTCCATCAAAGAAACATTGTTCTAATTATATGTTGCATGTTGCAATTACCTTTTCCCAAACCTAGAACTATGAGAGGCAATAATTCGCAAAAAAAAAGTTACAAGTATTTTACAAAACATTTGCATGTTTACTCATATATTTTAAATAAATAATTGCAACAATTTTTAATGAACAAAAAAAAAACTGAATTCCATTTAAACGCATGCGGCAGTTTAGCACATTTGAAAACTTTTTGAATATTAATAAACTTTTCAATTGTAATCATTTAAATACTATTAAATAAAAAACAAACTTGAAAATATAGTAAGTAAATTTAGTAAAACTATGTATGTATTTTTGTTAACTTTACTACATAATACATTTATTGATTGTCATATATACTTATATGTATTTTGAAATAAAAACAGTTTGAAACCACTGTGCATGGTTTGAATCTTTAAGTCTTGTTTGCTAAATAAAAACAATTTATATTGAGTTATTTTTTTAATCCTTTTTCAAACACTTGTATAAACAAATTATTTATTATTCATGTCTGAAATGTGTTGAATAATATTCTTTTAAAAGAATAAATCATACAAATACTCGTATGTACTCACAAATACTAGACTCAAAATAATTTTGTTTCAACACTTAATGTCCACAATCTTAAATTAGTTTATAAAATACAATTTAAAACAAGGAAAATAAGTACCATAAACTACTTTTCTCTAATTTTAAATTAAATCTAATACAAATTAGAGCAACAGAATATTGATGCATTTGAAATTTATTTTTTTTATTTAAGGAATAGTAAATGTACAAGTATGCAAGATTAATAAGTACAGTAAAAATTCGATAATCCGGATAATTGATTGCAGACCCCAAAATTAAGCATAAAAACATAAATATTAATTTGTACAGTTTATTTAAAATAAAAAAATACACATTTACATACATACATTCTTGACAATAAATAATATGTTTTAATTCTTTTAATAAAGTAATCTAATACGGTTGTTTGTCGCGAACTTGTTAAACTTCTTTCTAATGCTTTGTCACGTAATTCATGAAGGATTAAGAGTTTTTCTACTCCTACATTATTTTCTTCGGCCCACTTTATTGAGACATCCAAACTTTGTACAGCATCCTTGGCTTTTACGATTTGTAAAGGGCGTAAATTTCCATCCTCTTCATCTTCTGAGGATATCTGAATATCTGATACCGTTGAGTTATTATCGTTAATCCATTCTTCTACTTCTTCGGTATTGAAATTTATTGGAAAAGAATTTTGAAGCATGCCTGATAAAAATGTAATATTATTTTCATCGTAATCTAGCCTTTTCTGCAAAACAGACAAAGGCAAATCATCTTCAGAGTCCCACTTATCCGGAAACAGTTTATTCTCTGACTTTTCTCCAAGAATTTATAATTTTGAATTGAATAATAAAATAACTAAACACGGTTGTTATTCAATCCAGTTTATAGAGTTGCAATCAATCCGGATTATAGAATACGCAATTAGCTGCAAAATTCTGTCCGGATTATCGAATAGCCCGGATTAGTGGAGTCCGGATTATCGAATTTTTACTGTATTAACAGTTGCTATAGTAACAGTTAACTAATGTCAACATTTTTATTTCATCTTTTTTTTTTAATATAGGAACAAACAAAAAATTAACTTAATATTAAAATCAAATCTTGAGAAACACCAGTAAAAAAAAATATTTTCTGGCATTAAAAATGATGTTGAAACTCCATCTAAAGTGGAAGAAAATTAAGACCGGTTTAGTTTCTTTTCTTTATCTTTTTTCTTGTTGTCGTTGTTGTTTTGTTTGCCATTTTTATTATGTAGAAGCACAAGTTGCTAGAGGACAAGAAACACAAAATTAAACAGCAACAACTAAAATATAAAATTGTATAAGTCATACAACACCAAATGAAATTGCCATTTCTTATTGTCAATGCGACAACATTCTCTCTCCCCCTCCTACCCAAACGCTCCTTCCACCACGCCAGTAATCAAGTCAATCTTGATATAAATGTAGTTGCCTTCTATGCATAAAGCCTCATGTTTTTTCCTGTTGTTCTTTCTATTTTTTTTCTTCTGCTGAGCTAAAGTAAAATTTATGTGGCAACTTTGTCGCGTAAAAAGATTTAAAGATTGTTATAAATTTCCATTCTTCAGCTTGGGATAAAAATCCGGTAAGAGGGAAGAAACTAAACAAACTAAGGAAAAGAAAAAAATGAAAAAGTGCAGTTATATTTCAATGCATCTACATGATGAAGAGTGTGTATGTGGCAGTGTTTAACGCGTGGCATTCAAGCTTTATATATAATTTTTTTTCTACTTGCTATTGCAATTTCTGCACTTTTATTTTACGATCGTAACCAGCCACTCTATTTAACTGCTACAACTACATTTGCTACATTGAGTTGACTGAAAGTGTATGTAGTAAATTGTAGCAAACACACAATCACACAGAAACACAGAGAGGAAACTCGCTATCAGCTACACACTATGTACATACTTAATGTAAAAGTATGAAATGTGTAGTTGCACAGTTGCATGAAACAGCAGATTTTCCTTTTTATTCTTATTTCTTTTTTTAAATTATTTTCCTTTTGATTTTGGCTAAAACTGACTTGACTATATACTAGACATTCGTACTGCCACATTATGTTGCATACGCTTTATTATAACCGTACTCTGTTCGTTTTGCTTATACATATACTCCTTCTTGCGTCTTTATGATGCGAATGACAGTAAAGGATTTAATAGGAAAACTTTTTCCAAATTGGAAAATTATATTTGTACAACACTATCAAGGCACGATATAAGAAGCTGGCGAATATTAAAACAAAAATCATGACTACAATCTCCCCCCATCTGAACATGCTGCTGTCTTATTTTCCTTTCTTATTCTTTGATTATAATAGAGTGAGAAAAAATCACAAAATAATATTTATTTTTCTATATTATTATATTTTATTTTTTTGCCAAAAATTTATTTTTTCATTTTGCAATTTTATAACTTTAAAAGACACAAACAAAAAAAATTATGTAGTTTAAACGACGCAGACAGTCACAGATGAAATGCAGATTGTGACTTCATGTGGAAAATAAGATTTCTTTTGGAAATGAATGCAAAAATATTAAATGCAATCATTTTATTCGATTCATTGTTTTAATTCATTATTTTTAGATTCAATTAGGACTGCTGTGCATTTTAGCTAAAAGTTTGTAGCTTTTACTTAATAAATTACATATGTTTAAGATAAAATCCCGCTTTTTGTTAGAGGGTCTACGATATATTTTAAAACATTTAAAAAATTCGATTTATTTCATTCTATTTTTGTTATTTCAAACTCGAGTAAAACTGACGGACGTTATTCCAAATTCACTACTTTCTTCAACTTTATATAATTTATGAATATACTCCTAAAACTATGCTATAAAAAATATAAATTGTAAATATTTTCAAGTTTGTATATGAAAAATTTGTTATATTCTACTAGGGGTGCCAAACAGAACTGGAGATGCAAATCCCGGAATTCGGGATTTTAAAAATATAAATCCCAGGATTTTTCGGGACTTTTTCTATCGGTTGCAACTCTTATTCCGACATCGGTTTAAATAAGAGAAATCTTTGGTGGTAAAGATCTATTTTTTTCATTACATTAAAATAACTGCTTCTGGGTTTTGCACTGCAACTTTGGTCATCACACTTAACAATTTGAGTGCAATACTGACTCGTTTGGACATGCTGTGAGAACCATTCAAAATCGCAAACTTTCGCTTATTGTACATTTATGTAAACAAATAAATGAATCAAAATTTTGCATAAGATTCAACCTTGAATCTTAAGGGGATTAGAAAAAAACGTTATATCAAATAATTCGTTGCAATGAGGTTCGTTATATCGAGGTGAAGTTGCACTTCTATTCGTTATAACAAGGTAATAACAAATTTTGTATGTATATTAACCATCGTCTGCCTGCCATGTTATAGCGAACGATTTCCGCTAATAAATCAAAACACATTTGAAGTTTTAAAATTCAAAAATAGTATTGCATTTAATTGATTAACTGATTAATTAGCTAGATTGCAACAACAACTGCTGCAACAAGCGTACAAGCTCTTGGCAACAATAAATTTTTCTTCGAATATTTCAGCCGTTAGTCTAATGCATGCTGCTGTCGACTACGAATGTAGGATTGCTGGAGACGTTGTCGTTGCAAACATAATTATTTTGTAAGTTTTTGTTTCATATAATTTGGATTAATTGATGGAAATCGTTATGAAAAGGTTGTAAGTTGACAAAATTCGTTAAAAAGAGGTAAATAATTCTTTCTATTTCGTTAGTCTGCAGTGAATGAAAATTCGTTATAATGAGGCTATTGACAAATGTATTCGTAATAGAGAGGTTTATTTTGTATTAAATCTTATGGAGCGTTGCAGGGGATTTCAAAAAATTCGTTAAATCGTGGAATTCGTTATAGTGAGGGTCGTTATATCGAGGTTTGACTGTAAACACATTTTGTTGTTACGTAACATTTATACGAGACCGTAAAAAATCGTAACAAAACTCATACCTCCTCCCCTCCCCCTTGAGCGTTACATAATTTATGAAAAGCCCCTTACTTTGTTTTGTTACTGGGTTTAAAGCAGTGTCGGGCACACACATACTCACTCATATGTGCTAGTGTTGGAAGCAGCAAAAAACGAACGACCGTCAATAATTGTACACTCAAATAATTTTTCAGTTGCTAAAATTAAAGACATTTCTTGGATTTTAGTAATTTTTATTTTATTTGCAAAATTAAATCATAATTTATTTAATTATACATATTTATGTACATATATTATTTTATTTTTTAATATTATTTGTATATCCATATTTTCTTTCGTTGTTAATTAATTTATCATTAAATTTTAATATTAATAATTAACAACGAAAGAAAATATTGATATATGTATGCACGTAAACATAATGTACCTATAATTAAATATTTTTTGACTTACAGTGCAATGACAAATCAAGCATTGTGCATCGCCATCCATGTTTTCTATAGAAAATTCATTTTCCCATTCTTCATTAAACATATTGGTTTGAGTGTACTCAAAAAAAAATGGGCAGCGAGATCAGACAGCGAAACAGGATGTCACCGTCGCGCACACATAATTTTGTTCCTATACACGCGTGTATAGCATTTAAAAAAACGCCCTCCACTGGTTTACAGTGACAAATATTTGTTTAAGTAAAATAATTAAAGCTTTTTTATAGGAATTTTCCAATTCCAATAACCGTAGACACGTCAAATAGTGCGTTCGAGTTTCGTAATTGAAAATGAATTTTTATTTTTTCATCTTTATTTCTTCAACATACTTTTGTAAAACTTAAATTTTTGTTGATGGCTTTGTAAATAATTTTGAAACGTTTCTGATCTTTTCAATTAGTGATTTAATGTGGAACCTATTATTTGTATTTCTGTATGCCACAAAAAAGAACAGATAAAAACATTTATACTTCTCTGGATCTTTTACACAAATACTAATTTTTGTCAAACATAAAAATCCCGAAAATTCCGGGATTTTAGGATTTGGCATTCCTATATATTCTACCATTTAAAAAAAATAAGAATTTTCATTGAAACAAGTTAAAGCAAAACAAGTCAAAAGCTATATATTTTAATAAATCAGGGTTGTAGACAAAATGAAGAGTGTTGACCATACAATACAATAAATCAAATAACTTTTTGTTGTTGCTCAAAACTTTCAATAAACTGATTATTATTAAAATCAGTTGCAGTTTTTAAAAAGTGTAAATTTAATTTGTCTTTATCTTCACAATCCTATACTAATTGAACTTTTTGAAAGAATATTTTGTTGCTGTTTTATGTAAAATATTTACCTCGATTGCAAACATTATCGGCTTTAAATGTGTTAAGCCACATTTGCCCTTTTTTTTTAAATTTCCAGCAACATAAAATGAATGTCCTTTTTGTGTGTGCAAGTGAGAGCGTTTGCTACTGTTTTCAGCATCTGTAAAACGATGGCATCCTTGCATGTAGAGACAAAGAAATGAACATTTGAACAGAACAAATAATTGACAGTATTAATTTAATACGATTAAGTAAAAGTACTGCGATATTTAAGCATGATAATTAATACAACTGTGTTGTATGCATTTGCAAGGATAATGAATATACATGTGCAGATAGATATGTGTACCACACACACACTCACAAACTTTTTTACACAAAATGCAATAATCATTGCTTTATGTCACATTAACGAAAATATGTTATTTTTAATGGATGATGATACATAAATACTCGTACTATAGGTATATGTATGTACATATATGCCAATCTTAAGCGAACACTTCTATCAGTTGAAATTGTGAGAATTTAAACATGTTTAATAAGTTTAATATTTTATTGAATTGATAATGCCAGATAATACATTTCTTAATTCCATAAATTGAGCAGATTCTTATAAATTTTAAAAAATTCTATTAAATAGGAAATATCTTTTCAGTCAAATTTATATGTTTTTTGTATGTTCAAAATAAGCGAAGACACTTTCTCCAGATGTAGCTCCCTACAGACATTATTGATATAAAACTACCACAAATGAAATATCTTGTCTTTTGTACAATTTTAAGTTTATGGTTTCAATAACACATTATAACAACATTATTATTTTTCTCAAATACCTTAATAAAGTCATTTCTATTTGTATCCATTTCCACCCCTTTTAAGGATTTAAAGTTATTATTAATAAAACTAAATGACCATAAACATATTGTAGTAAATACTCGCATGTAATGTAATTTGTAATGTGCAATCAACAACAATATAAATCTTCAAATTCTATACTGAAGTTTAATATACTTAAACCCTTTTCATTTGAAGAAGTGGTTGAGAGAACAAATTCCTCAAAACAGGAAATAGTTAAAGGGAAAATGTATTTAAAATCACACCCAAATTGACCATTCTTAATAATGGTCCACATGATAATATAATCAGAAACGAAAGAGATAGAGCCAGAGAGTAAAAATTAAGTAAATAACTTACTTTATCATAAAGAGCCAATAAAATACAGATGTATACACACATCTAAAAATTTCTACTTCCTGTTTAATATTATGTGGGATGTTGTAATACCCTTTAGCAGCTTCATTTCCAATATCATCAGTTTAGCTTTTTGTAAAACTTTCTTTATTTTGATTTGGTTTTTCCAGTTAAATCATAAAATAAAAAGGTTATTTTCTATAAATAACTTTGTTAAGAAAATAAGCAGTTGAATGTAAGAGTATTTTGTTTTAAAACCAGCAGCGAGTACAACTATTTAAGGACAGGTGATTGGAATTCATAAAGTGTAGCAACATTTTTACGGTCAAGAATTTTTGCAAGCTGACTAAATAATTTCCTCTCAGTTCGTTCATTCGTTTAAATTTCTTACAACCTCTGCATACAAGAAATAGGGATAAAAACCAAAGGAAATTAAGATACTTATTTTTTTTTTCAAGGAAAAAAAAGGATTTATTTTGTCTGTAAACCTCTTCCCCTTCCATTTTGACATTTTCTCTTCGACCCGTTTGTTCATATTCTAATTTAATATATTTTTTATGTTTTTTTATTTCATTCTGTTGTACGAAGTTTGATGAATTGCGAAATTGCTATTCTCATGGAGTGTTGGAGCGAAAGCTACCCATCATTCCAACTTGAATAAAACTAAAATATTTCGAACGACGACACAAATATCAAAAGCAGCATTTTCCTTATTTTGCAAATTCCACATGCGTAATGTATTGCCACGTACAAACACACTTATAGACATATGTGCCACCTGCCCAATAAACTGTTTTGGGGTAAAATCTTAAAAACAGAAGCATGCTTTTAAACCTTTTTTATTTACACAAAATTTAAAGGATATTTATTTTTCTAAAATAATAATATGAAATCAAAAGTAATATAACAATATATTCAGTCACAAGATTAAACTTTGGGAAATATTTTAAATTACTATATGAATCATTCATTACCGAATAATGTGTAATTAATATGGATACACATTACAAACAATAATATGGCTTATTAAAGATTATTATTGAAAAAAAAATAGACCAAAATTAATGTATTTACTCGTATAACAATTTTAGTGTAGCATGACTATCAGCGTTGTCAACTTTGAAATTTCAAAACGCACCAAAATGGTGAAAAAACGCGAAATTTAAAAAAAAACGCACCAAGTTTAGAACTTTTTTATTGACATTGTTTATTGAATTAATTTTACATTTGTTTGAAATTCATAAATTCTATATAAAACTTTTTAAAAAGAGATCAATGATTAATAGTAAAAGTATAATATTAAAAGATTTCTTTTTTAAATAAACGAGTTAATAAAGATAACAAAAAGCACTTAACCACTCAAAATTAAACTCACAATATGCTATTCGGAACTGAAGTACTAATTGGTAAAGAAGGGCTAATTTATGTACATACATATTTGGTACTTTTTTTTAATTATTTTTGTTTTCTATTTTAGGTACTTCAATTAAAATTTTTTCAATAAAATTTCCTAGGGTTCACTGGGACTCTAATCCTAGTTCAAACCATCAGGCTATACAAAAATTTTTATTTCCATGTTAAAAATGCTGATTTTATTTTCAAACAAAGATTTTCACCCAATTCCCCTTTAGCAATAACCTTCATGTGACCAATTTGAGAGTATGTATTCACTTATCATACCTTCGTAAAAATAAAGATTTCATCACATTTCCGGAAAAATTAAAAAACGCACCCAAATTAAAAAAAAAGCACACCGCGCACCAACTAAAGAATTTTTCGCACTAAAAATTTAAAAAAGCACCAACAATAACAAATAGTATGAGCAAGCTATCATTCTTTGTCATTTGAACGCTTTGTTATGATTTTAAAACCTTCAAAGTATTGACATTGCGGTTGATGCTTGACGCACACACTTCCACTGGTAAGAACCGTAAACATAAGTGGATTTCATTTAATAGTTTAGTAATAATAATATTTTTAGCACTTTAGTATTAAGCCTAATTGTAAAACTGTAGAATAAGCATTTTTACAGTATAAAAAAGGGATATTTTATTCCAAAGAGCACTCGCTGTAATACCACCAAATAAAATTTAATTAAGCAAATCAAAAACTAGTGAGATTGATTTAATCAGTTATTTATGAAACGATTTTGGTCAATGATATATTGATAGTATATATGGGTTAATAGGATCTCTGGGGGATTCGGAAAATGTATTTTAACAAAAACTCGAAAGTCTTAATTTACACGAAGCAATTCTTTAAGCTAAGCTGTTTACCTTTTAGACATCGGGGAGAGGGGAAGATAAGTCGTGTACACACTAGATTGTACTAACAATTCGTGTTACTCTCGTATTTGTATTACATATGTATGTGTATACAAATGTGTGTATACTCTCAAACAAAAATACGAGTGAATTGTGCTGTGTGAACAAAGAGAAAATTGTATCAATATTTTCAATAAAAATTGCTTCGTGTAAATTAGAACAAAGGGCGGATTGTTATATCGACTTCGAAACATATAAATATGTATCCCGAATATTGAACTCAATATTACTTCAAATGAATATGAAATAAAACAAGTTTTCATTCCGTTTTGATACTCGCTATCACTTATGACTGAACGACAACAATTTTAAACATAAATTTATTTCTCTAAAAAAAAAATGATAAACTGAGCATTGTTTACTCAATTCTCCTAAATAATAACAAATTGAAATAATGAAATGATGAACAGGTTATCTCTGCAGGTAACTCCCTTCGCGATAATATCTTAATTTTTGGAGAATTATTTTCCATAACTGTTTAGAGAATTTAGAGGCAATTTTTGTGTCCCCCTAAAAAACAAAAACAAATAAAAAACAAAAATGTGAGAGTGATCAGCGAGGAATATGTAACAAAAAAAAATGTAATTCTTAAATTTGTATGTTTGTTTTTTTTTTTTTTGTTTATTCAGAATGGTTTGTTTCTCCCTCTGACTGCTTCCATACAAAAGCATGTGGGGGGCACAGTAATCAAAATAAAAGAAAAAAGTAAATATGCAACTTTTAATAACAGTTTTCGAATTATTGCGTTTCTTTCTTGTGTTTTGATTTGTTATAGTGGTCAAAACTTAATCAGTGCGAATTTGGTGTTGCAAAGAAAGATTGTCCCACAATTTGCATTGAGCGTCACTTTTTTATAAATCAAGTAATATTACTAGTTTTCAATTTAAAGTACAAACTTTAATTATTACAAAAGCTAAAAAGCGAAACAAAAATCTATTAAAAAAAGTGTACATTTGCTTAGTTTTTGTGCACACCATTTTAAGGGCGCGATAAAATTTCTTGAGCGTCACGCTAATTTTTTTAAAAGCGAATATATTAAATGTAAAAAATTGAAGTTGACAACCATTGTTTACATGGTTTCAACTCATTTTTTTATAATTTGTGAATTTGAGAAATATATTGCCTACGAAAAAAAACCAAAATGGGCAAATATTTCATGAGCATCACTTTTGAAATATATTGCCTCATAGCTTAAAATGCTTAATTTTTATTTTATTTTTTAATTTTCAAGAGTAAAACAACAAAATTAACGGCGGCTGAAAGAGCACGGAAATATCGAGAGAAAATAAAGCTCGATAAAGCGTGTAATGACGAATATAAAAGAAAAAAGAAAGAAAGGTATAATCGTGGTATATTTGAGTTTAATTTTTATTGTTACTGACTGATTCTGTTTTTGCCACAAACTTAATTCGAAAGTGGTAAAACTGAATGAGAATGAAAAAAATAAAGCCTCTTGTCATTTCATGAAGTTTATACAGATTCAGAATAAGAATTCGAATGAAAATTTATAAATTAAATTAAGTTATTGTTGTGCGTCAAATATTTACATATGTGTATAAGTTTCTTCAAGAATTACTTCTTCTTTTCCATTTTTGTTAAAGACATCAAAGAATATGTACATATTTAGTTTTGTATGAACATTTTTGTTTTTTGAAGAAATTTTGTTTTTTTTTATTTACTTTTTGTAAAAGAATAAACTTTTGTTCGTTAAACTTTAAATTTGACATTATTTTTTGTTTACGTGCAACAAAATCTCTTGATCGTCACAAAATATCTTGAGCGTCACACTTAGTTTTTTTTTTCCTTAAAACGTTTATAATTGCCGATTTTTTTTAACTACATTGTTACAAGCCTATTACTTTGCAAGTAACCTCTAAGTTCAAGTCTTTTTTTAACAAAAATTTTGATATTTTCATCTTAAAATTTTAAAATAACTAGTTACTTTAAAAAAAAATTAAAAATCAAGTTGAATCGTGATTTTTTGTTTATAATCGAAAAGATGATTTTCGCAAGAGTCAATCTTGAAAAACAAAAGAACATTGTAGTTAGCTTGAATTTCAAATATTTTTGCAATTTTAGCGATTTTTTATACATATTTGGTGTGTGACGCTCAAGATAGAAATCATAGAAGACCTAAAAAAAAATCCAAAAATATTGATGTTTTTGAGAGCCTAAAAGTACCACCGGATTCTTCATAAATTTCTATATAAACTGGCCACTCTTACAGGCGAATTAAAAAAAACTTTAAAAATAAGCAAAAAAAAAAGAAAAAACTCGTTGTGTACGTTTTTTTTTTGAAATTGACCCATATATTCTTTTAGCTGTAAAGGCATTGCAAGTTCAATTGATTGTTGGGTTACTTGTACTAGTGCATATACCTATGTATGTACGAGTTTGTATGTGGATGTCTATCTATGATATGTAAATCTTGTTAGTTTTTGTTTATTGTAGTTTTTTAATTAAGGATAGGAATGTGCCTTTCTCTGCTTCATTAGAATATATTAAATTCAAATTAAAATTTGTTAACGAAATGTTACCATCATCATCATTATCGTTGTCGTTGTTGTTGTTGTTGTTATCATTAAGAGATACAAAACATTTTCCATTTGGGACCAAATCATTCTAATCTAATCTATAAAATATGTTGCTGTTGTTAATGTGTTTGTTGTTACTGTTAACCTTGTCTAATAAATCTTTTACCAAAATAAGGCAAAAAAGAAAGAAAATCAATTCGATTTGAGAAATTACTTAATAATGTGTTTATCTTCTTTCCCATCCTTTTCAGCTTTAGCTATTCTTTCGTTTACACTGGCAGATGAATCTCTAGATACACGAGAAAATACAGATCTCACATTAAAATGTCGTTTCACAGAGCAATACGATGCTGATGATTTCACATTTTATTGGGCAAGATGGACGGCGAATCCGGCACAATTTGAAAACGTAGCCATTGGTGATGTGCAATTAAATTCAGGTTATCGGTAAGTTTTTTAAATAAATATTTCTTTTTATTGCTTTTTGTTTTTTTCTGTAATTAATTTTTGTTTTTATCTTTGTTTTGTTCACGTCCTCAACGAATTGTACATCTAAATCACAGTGAAAGTAAATGAAATTAAAGGTGTCACAAAAAAGGGAATTTTAATGGTAATACATTATCGTACTGCCATAACGTTTTATTAGTTTTGTTTTTATTATTTAGATTATATAAAAATGAGTTTATAAATGTAGTTATTTAATATACTTTAAAGAGTAATTAAAAATTAACAACAAGTCGCATTTGAATTTAGTTTTGTTTTGATACTGAACCTTATACGAAACTTAGTATACTCTAATTAATATTTGTTTAATGATTTTACAAGATGATAATTGTAATGGTACTTCCCAGCAAGCCATATGAGTCTGAAAAGAGTCTTTTCTGACACCTTTTCCGGAGCGTTAATGCTCTTTATGAGCCCAAAACACAATCATTATTGCTCCGAAAACCTTCAGAAAAGAGGGTCATTACATTCGAAAATGGTCCGTCAGAAAGAGCTCTTAGATAATGTCAGAAAAGAGTCTTTTATGAGGGTTGATGTAAAAGCTCATCATGTCAGAAAAGAGTCATTGCAATTTTAAATACAAAAAATTAAAAGTTCACATTTTTTTAAATTGTTTTTACTTAAACAAAAATGGAATTCATTTACATATACACTAAATTACAAAAGGAAAAAATTTAATAAATTATATTTACAGTAAAAGAAATAAAATGGAATTCATTTAAATAAAATATATAAAAATTAACAAAAGAATACATTTTTTAAGCAAAGTTTTCTTTCGCTCCGAAAATGCTTTTTAGTTGGACTCTTTTCTGACTCCTTTTTCGGAGCGCTCCTAGAATGGTATGCTGGGTTGTGCGATGAATGTTTTGAATGTGTTGGTGTGTTTAAAACTAAACACAACAATTTGCTTTTGCATAATGTGTAGAGGATTCTACAAATAATATTGAGAAAGAACAAGAAATTAAGGAACAAATGAAACGGTTCTACAAAGTTAGCATTCCAAAAGTTCAGCTATTGTGTTGGTAGGAAATTTTTATCAAATTTATGGACCAAAAATTAAAAATTCTTAATGTCTAAATTACTAAAATTAACTGCCCTACAATGTAACTTTAGTTACAAAAACACCATCAATTTAATAATAAAAGTGGCATGATTTTTTTTATTATTGGAAAATCACCGCAGTCAATAAACTTCTTTTGATTTATATTGATGATTAAAACCTCTCTCACCCAGCAACCCCCCTTCACCCAAAATAAAAAAAGCTATTCATTCTTTATGAGATTTTAATAATCAACATTTTTATGGCGCTGTCATAAATAGACTCGTACCTAATAAAAAAAAAATCACATTTACATTGTAATTAAGTTTCTTGCAACAGTTATTAAACATTTTGTCACAAACTAAAAATTCAATTTCAAATATAATGTTGAAATGGTTGTTTCTCTCTCTCTCAGTCAACAAATAATGTCAGTTTTTTTTTTTTTTTTTTTTTCGTTTTAAATTCAGTTTCTTTACTGTCATTTTATGGAAATTTGATGATAAATAATTGATGATAAATTATGCTTCGATTACTAAACTAAAGTTATAATGTGAAAAACAAAATTATACCAACCTTTTTATTATTTGATGAATTCTTGAATAAAAATTTTGAATTTGTTTTCTTTTTGTACAGTTTTTGTTAAATCATGCTAAAAAAAAGTAGAAAAATATACGGTGGTATGTATGTATATGAAAACGAATAAAGTTCTATGATAAAGCAGTTTTTTCCAACTACGAGTAGGATAATAGTAATTTTTGTTCATTACTGAATTTAGATTTCTGTGTAGAAAGCAGAAAATCGGAAAAAAAAATATCATGCCAATATTAAGAGAAAAATAAAAAACAAAATTCTTAATTAAAATTAGGTTGTAAAACAATTTAACCACAATTACTACAACTACGAGTGCATACAGCAAGAATGTCTTTAAAGTCATTAACTTTACGCAAACTTTGCTGGTTATTTGGTAAATGACTGGCTGGCTGGCTGGTTTGGCTGGTGTGGCTTAAATGGCTGATGTTGTTGGTTTGGTTGGCAGGTTAAATGCCCGGATAGTTTTTGAGTTAAGTTGACTTGGCTGGTTGGTTGGTCGGTCGGTTGGTTGCTTGTTTGTTTGGCTCGCTGGCTGGCTTATTTGGCTTTATGTAGTTAACCTGTCTCTTGCGAACTTACCATACCGCATTAATATTTCATTTGTCTGCTGCAACTGCATTTAGGAATTCTTTATATATTTATTTATCTTGGTATTTTATTTAAAATGTTTCTTGGCCAAATGAGTTTACCATTTTACGGTTCTGTTTTAAAACTAAATAATTTATTTTCTTCGTTTTTTAATTTCTTGTTTGTTGTGTGCATAAATATTCTGCAAAACCATAAATATTTTTAATAACACTACTTGTGGTTTTAGCATACTTTTACCAACTACTATTTGTTATTTGTTTCACAATAACTCTAAAGGAAAAATTGTTCTAAGTGTTTAAGGTGAAGAATCTGTAAGCAATCTCAATCCCAAACTTTATGTTTTTTTTTTAAACAACAATAACAAATATTAATATATATATGTATATAAAAAACTTTGTAATTTTATCGCATACTAGTTGTGGTTAATTAGGGTTTCATTAATTACAATTAGTTACACATTTGTACATATTTTAGGTTTAAATAAATTTATTAAAAATAGAGCCTGGTTTTTGGGAGCTTAAAATAATAATGTTCATATTTGTTTAACACAATTTGCAACAATTTTTCTAATTCACACCTGATGAACTATGACTTTGTTACTATTTAATTTACTTAGCATTTAACTGACTTCTAGCACTCGTTGCAATAAAATAACATTTATTAAATGCATTTTGAATATAATTTTAAACTTTGTGTGTCTGCCATAATCCATGAGTCCAGAGTCCAGTTTTTTATTTAGTCATTTTTATTCCCAATTGTAGGTAAATAATACTTGCAAAACATATCAAAAGTAAAATAGTTGCTAGAGCATATAAAAAAAATATAAAAAGAGCCACCAAATTCAACACTGGACTAACAGAAATAAACACAAGAATAGTCATAATAATATTTAAAAGGAAACCACTGTAAACACTGAAAGGAACAGAGCAAATACAGGAGCTCACACATTTATAATGCAACAAAACAACAACAGAAGCAACATGAGAAAAAAGGACTAATCTCTATAAAACACATCATACACAGCCACCCACACACATAAATTAAGTCCTTTAGGGATCTTTTGTGTATTAAACTAAACTGGTGAAACAAAAATACAAAAACTAAATACTAACAGCAAGTGCAGCTTTAAAGCAGGAATCGCTGTGGTATCATTTTGCGTTAGACTAAATTCGTGTGCTGTTGCAACGACTACTGCTACTGTTCCAGCTGCTGCTATTGCTGTTGCATAGCAAACAATCTAGTGCAGTATATTATGATAAACGTTACTAAGTGAGCATTTTTCTCGTATTGTAGACTCTGGTGTATAGGATCTGAGTTTTATTTTATTTCTGTATTTCATGTTGGAGTACTCGTACAGCCATCAACACCAGCACTTTTTTCCCTGAAAATACAAGCACACACACAATCTAATACACCGACTCTGACATAAATTGCAATTCTTTTGTATTGAGTGTTAAGAAGTTTTATGAGTAAATAAAATGGTTTAAGTGCAATATTGATATAAAGAAGAGGAA
Source organism: Bellardia bayeri (assembly GCA_950370525.1). Taxonomy (NCBI): domain Eukaryota; kingdom Metazoa; phylum Arthropoda; class Insecta; order Diptera; family Calliphoridae; genus Bellardia; species Bellardia bayeri. Next base: position 51,501,459 of record OX493265.1, on the reverse strand, counting down.
GAATATAAAAAATGTGAATGAAAAAATACTTAAACAAAATGAACGTCGCAACGACACAAGTGTTTAAATGCGATTTACTTTAATATTTAATGTCAAAAGTAAGAAAGAATTTTTTTTTAGGGAAAACGCTTAAGGATAAATATGCCATTTCAACAACCCCAAAAAGTATGTTTTATATAAAAATCTAAAAAATTAGTTTAAAAGCAAGACTTGTTAGAGCGGAAATGAAAATCTGCTTAATAGTATTAGGTTATTGTGTTAAGTTTGTTGTCCCAATAGGATAGTGTGCTGGTCTATCAATTTGAGGATCGGAGTCTATTTGTGTTTGTTTTGCAGTTTGCATTTGTCTAAAAAAGTTTATTATTTACATATTTAAATTATTACAGAAATAATTTACTTTTCATTGTTTCACATACATAAGTTATAAATTTATCACCAAAAAAATTTGGTATAACATTTCTCTAAATTACATTTTAAGTATTATTTTAACAGTTTGTGATTTCTTAACACAAGCTTCCTAAAAATATAACTTATACTTATTTTAACACATTGGTATGTGTACATGTTGCTCTCTATAAAGTAGACAATAAAATGTTGAATGCTAAATATTTTAATATGAGCATGTTTTTTGTAGCTTGAAATATAATTAAGTTGTTAACCACTTTTGTATGTTAAAAGAAAAAGACTATACAATATGGCAAAACACAAAGGAGAACGAAAAGGAAAAAAAAAGCAAAGCCATCCTTACTTGAATAACCTTTAATTTTGTTTGTTGTTGGTTTTTTCTCATCTCATTTTTTTATACTCTCTTTGTTCTACATTCACTACTCATTCATGGCTCATCTCATGTCAGCCACAAACAATACCCTAAACGTTTCTTATTGTCCATAAGTGAGTTTCAGTTAAAACGAAGAAAAAACGGCTCCACACATATTCACCACATACACATACATACTTTCTTTCATATTCACATGAACAATTTCAAAGCATACATTAAGGCTGCATTCACTTAAGTTTAGTGCAATCTTTTTGTTCTTTATTTTTTTTTTCATGCATATATATCTACATATACATATGTATGTAGTAGATTTATATACATATGTATGTATGTAGTTTTTGATTGTATTTATACATTTTCCAGAATATCCTTGGTACATGAATTGAAGCTTATGTATGAGTTTCTTTTGTTAAGAAATTGTGAGAAAGGAAGAGAGGGTAAACAAATTAAATACAACAGCATAAAAAAGGAAAGTTGTTGAAAACAAAAATAAAAAATAAAGAAAAAAAACATTAAATAAAATATAAAGAAGAATTCAATGGAAAAATACATATGAAATCGTGAACACTATCCCATACATATATACATATGTCCGAACAAACACATACACACATACCTATATACATATGTATATAAATATTAAAAAGTGGAGCTTGAATGACTAAAAGAAGGACAAGTATTTTAACAAGCTTACAAAAACACACACTTACCTCAACATACATCTCCTTGTGAATTTTTTATAAAAATGCATCAATATACCGACACACTTGCTATTCAAGTATGTATTCATAATATGGTTTGTGTATGTGATTGCATGAGTATGTGTGTGTGTGTGAGTATATGTGTAACTATATTATCAACTATTAAAAAAACATTATATACTACACGCACAAATACTGTTATGCAGAAACAGCAGTAAAATACAGTAACTAGGATGGCCCCAAATGTTTCATTTTAAAGCGACAGTTTACTTTGTTTTAAAATACAATTTCTATAAAAATTGTCGTAACGTTAGTGGTTTGTTAGCTGAATTCAACTTTCTGCATTTTTATTCTTAAATCGAATTCAGGTACTTCCATTTTAAATATGTAATAGTATCGACAATTTCTACTGAGTCTTCCTAATGTATACCTATATCAATATATGTATGTATATGTGTCTTCATTCACCAAAAATCAATTTTTAAGTAGTTGAAACAGGTGAATTTTATAAGATAAACAAAATCTGTGTGCTGTTACAACAAAAAACATAAACGGCAGACATACTTTCAACAACAGCAGTTGCATAGATGATGACATGACCAACACTAACAATACAAATCAAACATTTGAAAAAGTGAATCGGCTATTGAATCTTTTTTATATACTCGTACTAGAACAATGGTGTCCAGTATCCGCAAAATACAGAACATAAAAAGCCTGTTGTGAGCCCTTCTTTTTTAATAAAAAAAAAAATAAACTATTTATGATACTATATTCCTTTTTATATATGAATAAATGCATTTCCAATCGAAAATCCAAAAATTTCGGCTGCCACAACAAAACAGTTTTCACCGTTTGTGAACTTTTGTATACGAGTATCTATTCATGTCTAATTGCATATCTACTCCTAAATGTTTAATATGAATTTTTTTACTTCTCAACACAGAACTAATGAGTTTTTGTCTATGTACTTATGTATGCACATACATATAAGGAGGTGAGAAGCAAAACTCGCTCGTTCCATGTTTTCAAAATGTTGATAAAAAGCCAAAAACTTGCTACAGCTTAGTAAATGAGCCAAACAAGTTGAAAGCTACTAATTCTTAAATATTAGGATATTTTTTATTAAAACCTTAAAATTTACAAAATCAGTACAGTACAGTACAAATGAGTTTTGCTACATTCCATATTGGAACAAACGAGTTTTGCAACTTACAATAACCCACCAGTAAAATAAATTATTTATGAATTTATTAAAACTAAGGAAACTTGTTAAAAAAAAATTAAAATGAAGAATATGAATTTTTAAACAGACAAAGAAAGTACTTCATCTTTAGTTTCCTCCTCCTTGTTTTCTTCCATGTCATGATTAGAATTGTCGTTGTTGAAAATCGAAACATAAAATTCTAAGGTTTCGTTTTGTCTCCAATTTTCTCCAAAGTGATTGGACAAAAGGGCTCCAACATCTTTTTTTCCTTTCAGGTTTAATTGCCACATTTATGGTAAGTAGTTTTGGAATAATATCTTTGATTTTCTTTCCTCACCTTAAAAATTGGTTCAGGGTCGCAGGAATTCATTCTATAATTAATCTCCCCTTGCAAAGTTATCTGATCATTTTAATGGTTGTTGTATTTCCAACAAACCACAATAATAATCTTAATAATTACAGTAATTTACGGAAAAATGAATACATATATAAAAACATTTAGAATTTCACCACACACGATGGTAGTGTGGTTCACTTCAAACAGGGAACCAACGAGTTTTGCAACGAGATAGTTTTGACAATGATTGTTAATTGGAACGAAACAGTTTTGCTACGAACTGCAATTTTAGGATATAAAAAGACATAAGAAAGGATATGAATTGATATCATAGGCACAATTATCCTTATAAAGTAACAAACGAACTATCAGCATCCATTGTTATCTCAATTTTTAAATTTTTGGAACGAAGGAGTTTTGGAACTCACACGCTTATATGTAAAATCTATAAATCATTCGATTATATTTGTGTAAAAAGTCAAATTTAAAATAAAAAAAAAATTTAAATGAAATTTACTAAATATTTTGGATATCTATTTTTCTTACAACTTTCAACTAAGTTAATTCTTTAAAAAATTATCAAAACACACCAATTTACAGAAATTGATATTTTTATTTTAGTCGGACTCGAGTTCATTAAATTTAATTATTTATTAAATTATTTTTACTGAAGGTAGGAATTGTTTTTACAACTTGAAAAAATTTTTTATTATTAAAATTTTTAACAATAATTTTGATTTATAGAAATTTATAATGACTGCTAATGTTGATTTACGTACATATGTACATTAGTGTGGCCCCGTTTGTATTGAGAAAAAATAAGGTATCAATGTTCCCGAATAATATGAAAATATAATTCATTTTAAGACCACGTTTCTCAATTTTTTTGTCCTGGGGTCAATATTTGGTGAGCTGGATCAAAGGATAAAAAGGTCCTTTTTTAAAGGTTTTGTGATTTTTTTCACATTTATTGAAAAACCCCCAATCTATGATAGATGCATAGATCACTGCATAAGGCACCAAATCACCATAGAAAGTTTCTAAGTATGTTTAATAGAAACTCAATTTTTTTTTAAACACAATTCGCTATTTTAAGGATGAGAGAACGAAGGAAGTGGTGGTTGTAGCACGACAACAAAACTGTTTCAGAAAAAGAAGTACGTGACAATAATATTCCTACATGGAATTCAAAATTTTTTAATCAAAATCTAAATTTAAGTTAATTTATTTCGAAACATTTAAAAAAAATATTTCAATAAAGCCTGACAATTGAAATTATAAAAAATACACAATTTTCATATCTAAATTTTAAACCTTTCTACACAATTCCCATATTTAACTTACGTTTTCCTCTCAAAAATATGAAAGTGTATATTTTGTTTAAATAAGGACTCAAACCTGTGTTCAAATTGTGAATTTTTCATTTCATATAAATTGGAATTTTTGTTTTTAAAAAATTGCTTTTAAAAATAGAAGCAAACTAAAAACAATTATCATTAGAAATACACCCTACATATCATGACAGTATATCAGCAATTTATATGCCGATTTTGTGGACGCAGTATCTTAACCTGCACTCGGGCAGACAAATATCTTTAAAATCCCTTAAAAGGTTCCTACACATAATGATCCAAAATATAAACATATATTTTAAAAATAGATTCACAAATTTATACATATGTATGTATATTCCCTTGCCATTGGTAAAGGATTTACAAATATGACAAAATAGTTAAGCTTCCTTAATCGACTGCAGTTTATGAGACTAAACGTTAATTTATACTGTATTACACAGTCTACCAAGAACATTTGCAATGAGACAATTTTTTTTTTATAAATAAAACACTTTTTTGATTAAATTTAAATATTTTCCATAAATCCACAAAAAATATATTATTTAAACAATAACAGGTAATAAAGAGTTATATATTAAATAAATATTGAAATTTATGCAGGATATAATACACATTACACAAACATACCATAAATATGCAATAAAACTCAATATTTGTTTAACCAAAATAAACATTTACACACAAATTGCCAAAGGCATTCCAAGCAGTTCTGATGAGTGTTCCCAAACAAATTAGTTTATCTACAACTTATGGTCAACATGCATAAGATATTGTTATGTACAATTGTTATATTATCTTAAGATGAAGTGACATTACTGGTCCACATTTTTTTTTTTTATAACTTTTTATTATTTATTGAATCTGCCTTATTTCCTTAGGCCTTACAATAAGTATTTAAATCTTAAAACTAAAATAAATTTAATTACTCTCTAAGAGAGCATTAATTTCTTATTGGCTGTTAAGCTCTACGAAGCCTCGACTCCGTCTGGCTCTGAGCTAGAATTCTAGCCAGCGGATTCGGGTGGGATTGTAGCTTTTTGATGTAGTTCTCGCGGACCCTTCTGAATTCATACTTTACCAATGGCACTTCCAGAACTAATTTCTTATGTACCATGGTGCGCCCGTCATGGTCCTAGGAATTTTTGATTGGGCCCTGTGTATAAGTTCAATACTGGTATTACTAGCAGTTCCCCACAATTGGATTCCATATGTCCAAATTGGTTTTAAAATGGTTTTATACAGGGTGGCTTTATAGTCCAGGCTTAGCTTAGATTGGTCACTGATTAACCAGTGAAGGCTAGATGCCTTTAACTGCATGTGAAGTCTCTTGGTTTCTATATGACGACGCCAAGTAAGTCTTCTATCTAAGTGAATACCAAGGTATGTAACATAATCGGACTGAGGTACTTATATTTACATTGTTAAGTGTGACAGGTGGACAGCATCCCCTCCTCAATGTAAACGTAAAATGTTTGATTTTTAACTCATTTACTCGTATTCTCCATTTGTTTAACCATGGTTCCACACATCTTAGATAGCTATCTAGTATACTAGATGCTATATATGGATTTTCATGCGAGCTAATAATTGCGGTGTCATCAGCAAATGTAGAAATAGTTAATATATCGTTCGTAGCCAAATCAGAGGTGTAAATCAAATAGAGGGTAGGCCCAAAAACACTTCCTTGTGGTACTCCTGCTCCAATCCTATATTCTCTTGTCACGTAATCGTTGTACTTAATTGTAAATAAGCAGTCCGATAGATAAGATAGTTTATGGGTACATGGTGGTAGCAAGCATTTTATTTTATATACCAGTCCTTTGTGCCACACTTTATCGAAGGCTTGAGCGACATCCAAAAATATTGCTGAACAATATTTCTTTAATTCAAAAGATTTTCTTAATTCTCCGGTTATACGATTAACTTGTTCAATTGTTTCGTGGCATTCGCGGAAACCAAATTGATGAACTGGGATTATATTTTTTTCATTTAAAAATTGTATGATTTTCTTTTGGACAACCTTTTCGAATAGCTTAGATAAGCAAGGAAGTAAGCTAATTGGTCTATAGGAGGATGGTACGGTCACGTCTTTACCTGGCTTTGGTATCATTATTATCTGAGAAGTTTTCCAATTTGTCGGGAAATCTCCATGTTTAAAGATCGCATTAAATATTATAGACAACACAATTATTGCACACTCGGTAGATTTTTAATCATAGCAGGTGTAACTGAATCATTTCCAGGAGATTTTCTTAATATTATATTATCCTTGATTACTTCTTTAATATCTTCTGGGCCTATAGCTAATATGTCATCATTAGATAATGTTGACACAGGTGGCTCTTCAAGTTCAGAAATAGTTGTTGGCGAGTTTGGCTGAAAGACTGTATTTAGATGGTCAGCAGAACTTGTAGCCCTTTCCTCTGTGCTACGACCCCAAGTACCGTCAGCTTTCCTTAAAGGGCTTTGCCCCTCTACCGGTGGCTTGATATTTTTCGTTGCCTTCCAAAGGGAAAAATTTGTATGTTTGGTATTTGTCAAACTTTGAATGTAATTTCTATTTCTGCGATCCTCTTCCAATAGAAGGGCTTTTTTCAGATTTTTACTAGCAGCAGACAGCCTCTGTTTTGCAGCACGTGATCTATTTATTTTGTTGCCATTCTCTTCTTCTATACATACATATATGTATGTGAGACATATTTCATTTGAATCATTCGAATAAACTGTCTACTGGTTGCATAATCTAAATTAATCTGTTATTGGTTGCAATGAGTCATTTAGCACATTAGCCTCCCTACTGGAGTATTCAAAAACCGATACAGGAAACCTGTTAAACCTGGTATTTGTTTAGTGGTATAGAACTTTAAGTTGACAACATATTTTAACTGGCAGCCATTTTGTCCGCTGTTAAGTGATTTATGTTTAGTTTGGTTTGGCATTTCAACATGAAGAGACTGACGCCTGAACAACGCTTCCAAACTGTGTAAATTGATGTTGAAAATCATGGGTCTGTTCGAAATACAAACTCCCGATCATCATCAGCGAATTTTATTTAGTGCTGAAGCTCACTTTTGGTTGAATGGATACCTAAATAAACAAAACTACCGTATTTTGAATGATGATAATCCTCAAGCATATGTTGGGACACTGTTACATCCAGAAAAACTGACTGTTTGGTGTGCTTTATGGGATGGTGGACTTCTTTAGAAACTAAGCTGGCCTGAACGTTGCAGTCAATGGTGACCTTTATACGAGAATAGCCATGTTTATTGACTTTTTCGTTCATCAGTTGAACAATCATAATGTGCAGTGGTTGTGGCTTCAACAAGGCGGCGCAACATGTCACACAGCTCGTGCTACAATTGATTTATTGAAGGAAACGTTTGGTAACCGCATAGTTTCACTTTTCGAACCCGTAAATTGGCCTCCAAGATCGTGCGATTTTACGCAGCTTGAATATTTTCTATGGATATATATGTGTGAAGTCGCTGATATACGCCGATAAGCCCGAAACGATTGACATCCAGCGATAAGATAATTGCAGTCTCAGTGACGTTTCATAATAGTAAACCTATTCGGATATTAACTACAAAGCGGTTTTTACAACAAAAAAATCATCGCCTGACCACTTAATAAATACTACATATTTTACTACAATGATACGATTCTTTCCTATATTAGGAAATATAATTAAACGTTTTTCACTGATTACAAGTTGGCCACACAAGCTTCAATTAAATTCTCTTAACTTCGCCTATGTGAAAACAAAAATTTAAAAGAAAGTGTAGCAAACTAAATATTTACTACAATGAGACTCATAAACATCACTATATATTACTAATGGCTAAATTCACAGTCTATAGTCAGCTAATGACAAAGGCTTAACTAATGATTCTTTATTCGCAATGCTTAGTTTGCCATAAGAATAACAAGTAATAGTTAAACAATAGTTAGTATTTTAGACCGAGGATTCGGCCATAAGGGACATTAAAGTGACAATAGACTTTACGCTAAATTACCTGGGATGTATACTTGATATTGTCACTACCAAATTTGGTTGGTTTCTTCAAATCATCAAAAATACACACACATACATGCGTTATAAAACATCCAAACCGATATTAAATATTAATATGGCACATTTTTTCTTAAAAGGTACTTGAAATTTGATTTTTTCAAAGGGATTTAAAAGTACTATATATTTCTAAAAATATTATATTAAATCACATTTTCCTGGCGATTGTTATTAATGTAGATATGTATTTTCTATTAATTAAATGAAGCAGAAAAGACACTTATCATTGCATGCTTTTTTTCTACTTCTAAACTTGTGTAGATAATTTAAGTATTTTAGTAATTTGTTTTTAAAATATTTTGGCATTCTCTTACAAATTCATCTGATGAATTGAGTATAATATCTAGATAACTGTTGGTACAGTTGAAAGCCAGCACTGGCTATAGTGTGTCACCAAAGGAAAATGTATGTACAAAAAAGATTTTCTTCATTACCAATGTCGTTGCCTACCTTTGAGAGGTCACTTTGGTAATTTTTATGTTGCCTGTTGAAAATTAATACGAAGGGAAAACATTTATTCACTCCGTCATCCATATAGAAAACATATACATACATACACGCACTTGTTTCTTTGTATTCATTCAAAAAGAACTGAAAGGAAGGAAAAGCTGGAAAAAAATATATTGTATAAATAAAAAAGTTTTCAAGTGCACTTGATATTTATGTGCTTTAATGTATTTGTATTTTTATTTTTATTTGAATGTGTGTGTGTGTGTGTATCTGTTCCCTTTTCCACTTCTGTCTTGCTGTATGGATATGTGTATTGATATTGGTATATATGAATTTATTATGGTACTTACAGTTCTCTGTTTAAGTTATCACTATAAATAATTCAAAATTTAAAGTTTCCTTTACGTAGTTGTTGTATTTCTTTTAAAAAATTAAAATATACAATTCAAAATTTTTACGCTGATATTTATTTAATATAAATTAAAGTAAACTCTTCCTTAATATGATTTAAACATATTATTTTTTAGCTTCCAATATTAACTGTCAGTTCGATTTTATTGAAATATGGGGTACATGCACTCATTTTTATTTGTATGAAAATTATCTGAAATATTTTTCATTTCTATTTGAATAATACGATTTTAATGACTAACTGTTGCTTTTCAATTGAAGAGTTCTTTTAAATCGACCATTATCCATCGTAAAGTTACTCACTTAGGAGATTTGTCATAAGCAATATTAGAATTTATGTATAAATATACCTTTTAATTTCGGCTCTTGAATTCTAGGAGGAACATGAGCCATTAATATAAATAAATAAAATAAAGTATATGAGTGAAAAAGTGTACAATTGGAAATAGTATATGTAATCTAAATAAGAAATATGTAGCACGCTTAAGAAGCGTAAATAAGTATAAAATGTTGGCAATAGCACTTAAATAATATTGATATTTTTGTCAATTATTTATTTAATGTGATGCTGTTTTTTTTTTGCCTACAAGTATCCGAAATGAGTCTGACAGCCACAGGTCAGGTCAAAGTATATACATACATATGTATATTTAGGTATGTCTGTAGATATTCGTAGAACCAAAAATAGCTTTGAAAGAAAAATGTGAAAATAAACAGGTTGTTTTTCAATACACTTATCACACGAAAATCATAAATTTAAATGTAGTAGAATATTTATCTTGCTTTTTTTGGGCCAACTGCACTACAAACCCATAAAAATGATAAACATTTCAGTCAGGAAAATGCAAAAGGAAAGACAAAAACCCATTTGTTGTGTATTAAAATAAAAGGGGACTGACTAGTCTTTAAAATATAAGGAAGGTATTTTCTCACATGTTAAAATTTTAACAAACCCTTTCGAATACTTTAATGTTTCTTGACTAAATTGGGTTTTATCTTAAACATTTTGCTGCTGCTGTCTCAGTTGCCTGTAACATGTTAATAAAATGGAATTCAATTTCAAGTGATTTGCTTCACTTAAACAGTCCTCTTCATCTGTGCAATTTTTTCGTTATTTGTATTTTAACATTTCTTTTTTTATTTCTTGTTCGTTTTATAGATGTTCTTGTACTATCAATTAATCTTGAATTTCTGTTCAAGCTTGTTTTGAGGAGGTTTTCCATTTGATTTTTGCATTAATCTCTTTTTCTCTTTTTCTGCATTTTAACATCTTTATACATTTTACATGTTAAACGTTTTAAATTATGTTTTCAATATTGTGTTGGGTTGTTGTTTGTAGCTTTTATTTGGGTCACACTTTTTCCATTATGTTTTAAAATCATTTTTATATTAACTATATTACTATTATTATTATTAAACATTTTCGTTTTCATTTAATATTGACGTCATTGTGCTATTTTTTTTTTTTACTTTATTTACAGGCTTGATTTTCGTCCTAAGAGCGGCATTTACGATTTGCAAATTAAAAACGCTTCATACAATCGTGACAATGGTCGCTTTGAGTGCCGTATTAAGGCCAAAGGCACAGGAGCCGATGTCCATCAAGAATTTTATAATTTAACCGTACTTACGCCACCACATCCGCCCGTCATATCACCTGGCAATATCGCCATTGCCACCGAAGATAAAGCAATGGAATTGACATGCAGTAGTATTGGTGGCTCACCCGATCCCATGATAAGGTAAGCAATATCCTTTTATTTTCTTCTTTCACACCACACAGTCTTCCTTTGAATTTTATTTTCGTTTTAAGTGCAGTGCAGCACACATTAGTAGCCACACAGAAGTGAATTCTTACAGTATGTTTGTTGTTTCTCATTCGAGTGTATGTCATTCATGAGTGGCAATATTAAAGTCGTGGTCAATTCAATGCGTACAAAATGCGTAACAAAAACAAAATGAAATTAAATTTCTTAATTCAACAGTAAAGCGTTTCATAGCTGTATAGTATTGCTTTAAATAACTTGTTAAATAAATTTCGTTATTTTCGCTATCTTTCACTGTTTAGGTTTTTAATATATTTTCTGTTTTTATTTGGTGTTCTACTTCTTAATTTTATAATTTTGCTTGAAAACTTTAGCACGTGTTTTATTAAATTCTCCAGTAAACTGAAAATAATACTAGACTGCAATCTACAGAAATAATGAATGAACGAAGTAATAAATGAAAGAAAATACCGACTGAAAATGAAAACCTCAACAGCAGCACAGAACAAAATTAACTTATTTACATAATAAATTTTCACTCTTAATTCTCTTCTGATTCGCAGGTAAAAGTGTTATATAAAAAAAATAAATTTTAAAACTTTATTTTACATAAATATAAAACAATAATGGAAATCGAAAGGTTTTTCCGCAATAAAAGAGCAAAATATACCGTTAAGAAATTAGGCTACCTCTCCTACTTAAGAGATTTATGTGGCATACGTTAATGCTACAGTTTGTATCACGTCAAGCAATTTGTTAAGAATTTTCAAAAATCACTTGACTAGCTCAAATTTAGCACTCGATACATTAATCGACTTAGTAATCATTGTAACACATTAGCAATTTCCTTGTTAGATGAAACAGATGAAGTTAGAAGACTGAATAGGTGTTACACGTATTAGATCTCCAATATAGAAAATAAAAAGTCTGTATATATAAATCTTTAATATTA